>OX621261.1:16740089-18020235 GCA_951640165.1 Pseudoips prasinana
ACGGTATGTTTAAAACTTCGGGCGTGATCTGTTGCGGGAATACTCCATTTTCATCTTTATTTAAAAATTTATTGACCGACAGTAGCCTTTGGCTGGGTTTCGAGCTATACACGGGCATGGGTTCTGGAGTGGTCGGAGACATTTCTTGGAGCGGGGGGCTCACAGACTCAGGGTACTTCCCTTCCGTCTGCTCGTCATATTCCTCACGGAGATTACAATCGGAGTTTAAAGCGAAATTGGAGAACTTTGCGAGACATTCATTCATATCTTTGCACAAATCTCCCGAGTCTTTCTCTCTTAGCTCGCCGACGATGGTTTCCGCGTCGGAGATATTGTCTTCTCTGTCTAGAGGAAACGCCTCGGGGGGTTCTACTTCTGGTTTAATGTCGTCGTCGCTGTGCAGGTGGTCGGTTAGGAGTTGCGTGGTCTGCGCGGGCGCCTTGTGCTTGAGCATTTGCAGGATCTTGTGCGGCTTGCTGAGTGCGTGCGATGGGTTTGATTGGGGCGAGGCGGAGGAGGGCGGCGAGGTGGGAGAGGTGGGGGAGGAGGAGGCGGCCTTGTGTTTCCGCTTGTGGGGGGGCGCGGAGGGACGAGTATGGCGCGGCAGCTCCTCCAGCAGCGTCACATTGCTCTCCGGGAGACTGTAATCAAATATCTACTGTTAGTTACTGCTCGTCAAGCTTGAAAGACGTTATTTAGTATGCGTAAATCCATAGCGGGACATCGGTTTCATCGTAGAATTGGGCCAAAACGGAGAAAAGGCAATAGGACTCCACACAATCTACTCTAATTTGAAAAACATTAAGATAGTAAAGAAAGAAGAGCGTGTGTATGTCTATATAACCAGGATAGTAGTAGTAGACCATGATCGCATATTACTTACCACTTTCGTCCATCTTATGTAAGTCATAATTATAAATTAGCTGTGCCCCGCGGTTTTACCCGCCTTAAACTTTATAAATAATAGCCTATGTGGGTGTTAGCTAACTCCATACCAAATTTTATTAAAATCGCTCCAGCCATTTAGACGTGAAGGAGTAACAAACATACACACTCGCAAACTTTCGCCTTTTATTATTAGTGCGATAAGACCGTATATGATTTTTTTATGGTAGAGAGGGGTTCCTAGTGTAGAAGTAGTAAGAAAGTATATAAACTATATACCTCTCTCGCTCTAGCCGCAGCTGGTCTTCGAGCCACGTCCGCAGTCGGTGGTAATACAGTTGTTGATCACGCATATGCATCACTTTGCGACGGACCTGTGTGAAAATCGATTTGTTTGAACTTATACCATTAAGACAGTTTTGTGTACTATAAATGTTTGTTTTGCATAATTGAGATAATTGGAGGTAGTCCATCTAGGAATTCTAAAGTGATTTTTTTTCTATCAAAGACTCAAAGACGCTGAGTCTACTTTCGAATTAATAATGTTATATAGATAAATTGCATCTATATAAGATCTTCTGTTTTCCAAAGACTGAATACCATGACGTTTTGCGGCTGTTTCATATTCAACAAAATTATGTCCTATCCTGTAATCCAAGGACAAAAATTTTGTTTTGTATGTTTCCAATTCGTGTCATGCGGACAGCATACTGTTGCCTCCTCCAGACAACACTAGAAAACTCCAACTAACTGCGTATTAACGAAAAATAACGAGAAATTATGCTTTCAATGTGAGTATTGAAGTGGAGTTTTGCATCAAGTATAACACCAAGGTCTCTTATTTCAGAAACGCGTTTTATCTTATTTAGAGAAACAACATAATCAAATACAAGTGGTTTGTGTGTAGTGAATGTTATTATGTAGCATTTGTCTGAGTTAAGATATAGTTGATTAGAGTTACAATAGTTCTCAAAATGAACAAGATCTGATTGTAACTCTAAGCAATCATCGGGAAAGATCGCATCAAAAACAAAAATTGTTGTCTGCGTACAGTCGATGTAAATAATTGGAGAAGCATTAACCAATATCTTTGATATAAATAGTGAATAGAAATGGTCCTAGATGAGAACCCTGCAGTATTCCAGAAGGAATCTGGATAAACTTGGAAGTGTATCCCTTTAATGCAACGGCTTGACTGTGATTTGTAATGTATGAGCTGAGCCATCTTAGTAGATTGCAATGCGCACCGAACTTTGAAAACTTTTTTATAATCGTTAAATGATTTATTTTATCGAAATCTTTAGAAAAGTCGATGTACACAGCATCAACTTGGAACACAGCATCAAGAGAATTTATTAGAAAGTCAGTATATGTATATCTATGTATGTATGATTGATTCTAAAAGAAATTTAATATGTATAGTAAATGACACCTCCTTGTCTTGCCCGCCCCCAGCTGCATGCACACCTGCACACTAGAGAGCTCACCTCCTTGAACCTCTGCAGGTGGTACTCGGGGCACAGCGCGCGGCACGCCACGGGCGGCGCGGAGGGCGGCGGCGAGCCGGGCGCGGGCGGCAGCGGCGCGCGCCCGCCCACCAGCTGCATGCACACCTGCACAAGCACAGCCTTCATGGGGGCCACTAGCCACAGCCCAGTCTTACAGCTGGGAGATTTATTACCAATACGGTAAGACCGATTATTGTAGGGCAAGTGAATTGAAAATAGTAACATCATCATGCCGTTGCACAATGGGCCGGATTTTTAATATAAGAAAAAATCATACGGGCTGATAAAGGTGCGCTCATCAACATTTGTTCTAGCACTTTTCAGGAAATTTTCACCAAAAAAATTTTTGAAAAAAAAAATTTAAGGGCTTCACGCACAACTCGCGAGTAGTAGTGACGCTCGGTGGAAAGGACTTGTGGCACTTGTGGCTGATCAAAATCAATCCAGTGATTAGTGCCGGGTTGTAATAAATGTTCGGCACCTGCTGACTTGTTAGTCTGGCAACTTTCTCGCGAGTTGTGCGCGAAGCCCTTGAAATTAAGAAATACAAAAATTTCAATCGGGAGGATGGTTTCAAATTGTTGGCGTCATGGAATCCAGTGATTAAACATTTAACACCGCGATATGTACAGTCGGTCAAAATGTAGTTTCCGTTAGTGCAGTGTGTAACCGGCCTTAACAGTGTGTCAAACGAACAGTGAGGGTAGTTAAATACTCCATGCCCTCAGTAGCGGAGAAACACCGCTGCGCCAGTCATCCCGTGACCACTATCAATGCAACTTGGTCGAAACGTCGGGAAAATAACAATAAGGTTAGTCGCGTTAATACCTGTTAACAATGTTCATATATAATTATGATACGCGAAAGTTTAAAAGTGTATATCTCCCACTTATTCATTAATTCCACAAAAAATTGCATATACTTCCAGTCTTGGCCAATATATGCATCGGAACATTCAATATTTTTACAATTATTTTCTTTGTTCGCTAGATAGGTTCTGAAAACACCAAATTCTCAGGATACCAGATCATCAATATAATACAATAAGTATTACATTTATTCATATTTTAATTTCAACCAACAATTTTTTTTAATATTCTAGCAGCTTTGGTGTTCATACTTTAAATTTTTGAGTGATTTACTAATTGGGTTAATTTGATGTCATGCTTTTCCAAGGACCCTTATTAAAGCAGGAGAAGATTACAAAATAATGAAGACATTATGCACAAATTCTTGACATCCTCAAATCCTTATATATCTAATCTGAGACCTAAACATAACCTTAAAGAATTAAGTATGTTTCCAGAAGCTTTGCAGTTATTAATAAGTTAATAACAGAAGAACCAGTAGCAGCAGAAAAAATAGAAGTTGATGAAGCACCAGAAAATGTGCGATATCCTTTGGAATTATGTTTTTATTTCTTATATTTATTATATTAGATATATATATTTGTTGATATATGTACATGCTTCGGAAGGTATGTTAAGATGGTTCCTTGGAAAACTATGACATTAGATTAAATAGTAATTCACTCAAAAATTTAAGGTTCAACCGCGTGTAAACGCCAAAGCTGCAAGTATATATTCAAAAATATCATTTGTTTATTGAAATAACAAAAATCAGTGTAATACTGATTGCATTATATTGTTGATCTAGTATTCTGAAAATTTGGTATTTCGCAAACACACACTGGTATTTTGAGAATCCGGTGTTTTGAGAATTAGATTTTCTGAGAATCCGACGTTTTACGAACCTTAATAATAAATTTAATTATTTACTTCGAAACATGGTATACAATTGATGGTGTTGCTTACAAATGTTCAGCATGCTTCGCCGTACCCGTGCAAATCTATTTATTTAACATTATTTAGGCAAGTTAATGATAAATGTAATAACCATAATATTTCATTAGTTACACACTAGCTGTGCCCCGCGGTTTTACCCGCGTTAAACTTTATAAATTATCACAGCTGCTCCCTCGTAGGTGATAGCGTGATAATATGTAGCCTATATGACCCGTCCTCTTAGTAATATTTATGCAAAATTTGAAGTAAATCCATGCAGTACTTTTTGAGTTTAGCCCGGACATACATACAGACAAACAGATAAACAGACAAAAATTCTAAAACCTATATTTTGGCTTCGATATCGACTGTAAATCACGCCCCAGGTATCGTTTTAAAAAAATATTCAATGTACAGTTTTAATTTTCCTACGATTTAATTATATGTATAGATAATATCAATGTCACAGGAAATTTATTTCAATAATTCAGTCAAAATAAAATATAAATAAATTCATAAAATTAGATGTAAAATATTCATAAAATTAGCATAAATAAGCATTTATAACTGTATTTTATTAATTAATTTGGCGTCTAGTTACGCCATCAGCGTGATATCGTCCACTGCTGGTCCTAGGCCTCCTCCAAAGGTTTCTATAACGGTGCCATCTGAGGCTCTACCGGCTAAGTCGCTGAACATCGATTTCTTAAATGGCGTTTAAATAAATAAAGGTTAAAAATTACTTAATCAATCGTTAAATCGGCTTCAATTTTGACAATCGATTCCGGACCATTTATGACGTCACATATGGTCATGGAAGTCGATTCAAAGATTGATTAAGTAATTTATAACCTTTATTTATTTGAACGCCATTTAAGAAATCGATGTTCGGCGACTTAGCCGGTAGAGAGTTAGAGGGGATTGCCGTAGTGACCGCGCTTGTCATGCGAGTTGGTACCCCAGTTATGTGGCGCTGCTGCCGACTACCAGCTGTATCTCTTAGTCGCCTTTTACGACACCCACGGAATGGTATGGGGTGGCCCTGTTATTCTTGCATGGCCGGACACCACATTAGGGGAAAATACATACTCCCTTTCGTTCCTAACGCCAAACGGAAATCAAACATACTAGTCTGGTCAAATTAGACCAAAAAATTACAACTTTTTGAATCGTTATATCTCAAAAACGGTGGCTCGTAGAGAAAAAAGTAGTATGAAATTTTTGTAGATAATTTTATGACCTAGAATTTTTGTCGGAGGTATTTTTATGATAACACTTACTGTTTTGCTGAAAATCGCGAAAAACTATGTTTTTTGACCTTTGACCTTGAATATTTTTTCCCTTACAGGGGAAAGATGGGGAACTTTCAAATTTTGTTTTTAATGATATTTTAAACATTCTTACCGATTTTCAGCTTGGTGGGAATTTAGGTAACTTCGAATGTCTTAATTGACCGGACTATACCACCGTGTAATAAAATTCCAATACCAGTGGCGAAATTGAGTTTTCTTCAAATTATTCCCCACTAGCTGGTGCCCGCGACTTTGTCCGCGACAATTTTGAATGATAACCAATGTAACTACTTACTTCTAGCTTAATCTAAAAAATATAACTTTTAAAACAAATAAGCAATATAAATTGAATAGAACCTAACCTATAAATAACCTTACTAAGAAATAAATGAAAGACTACTTTGCTACTATTATTTACAAAAAGGACCCGATATCATCAAGCAAAAATCAAAGAATACATATCAATTGTCCTTAAGTATAGTCAGTCAGTAAGTTAAATAAAGTAAAATAATAATCAACGATGCATTAATCACAAAGGTAACTCCCATTAGATTAGGTTGCGACATTTTGTGAACGAAACCATAGCGCGATCTAAAACGATGATTACGCCATCTACTAACAAAAATATAAACTTGTAAAGCGGTAAAATTAAGATGTGTGCATATATTTTGGGTGAGATTTAGGCGATCATCTATTGATTCAGTTTTGGACTACCTTTTATTTCAAGCATTTATTTATTTTAACCGAAATGCCAATTAAGTTCCGCGATATGAAACGACATTAACGCCATATAGTTACAAAATTGTGAACTTGTAGATCAGTAAAATTAAGATGATGTTTTTGGGTGCGATCATCTCGACACCAACAATTTATACTACACTAACTCAAATTTTAGATAAATTCGTTTTTTATCCCAATTTGATTAAAATGTCGTTCTTTTAATTTGTTATAAAATTTACCAAAAAAAAGAAGTTACAAATCTTATAAAACGCTAAATCTTTACTAAGACGACAACGACCACGACATTTTAAGCGACTTGGCATAAGAAACTAATTTTTTAAAATTAGAGTTTTTTTACATTTTTGGTGGCGATCTATTGAATCAGTTTTGGATTACCTTTTTTTAACAACAAATTATACCCTAGATTGCTTTATTTTTAACTGAAAGACCAAATACCAATTTACATGCGTTTAACTCAAAAAATACAGACTTTCATACAAACTTACATCGCCTATTCTAGTCGTCCTTAGGGGTGGAATTTCCAAAAATCCTGAAATATATACTTATGATTTTTAACTGAAATGCGAAATAACAATTTTCATGCGTTTAACTTAAAACGTTTCACATATTTCATACAAATTTACATCCCCAATTTTACGCCCTTGGGGGTGGAATTTTCAAAACCCTTCTTTAGTGGATGCCTACGTCATAAAAGGTACCTTCTGTCAACATTTCAAGTCTTTAACTCCAGCCGTTTAGGCTGTGCGTTGATATGTCAGTCAGTCAGTATAAACTTACATCACCTATTTTATGCCCTTCGGGGTGGAATTTTCAAAAATCCTGGAATACATATTTTTATTTTTAACTGAAAGGCCAAATACCAATTTTCATGGGTTTTACTTCAAAAAAGTCGCATTTATCATACAAACTTACATGCCCAATTTTACGCCCTAAGGGGTGGAATTCTCAAAAATCCTGAAATATATATTTTTAATTTTTAACTGTAATGCTTAATACCAATTTTCATGCGTTTAACTTAATTATTGTCACATTTTTCATACAAACTTACACCCCCTATTTTACGCTCTTGGGGCTGGAATTTCCAAAAATGCTGAAATATATATTTTTTATTTTTAACTAAAAGGCAAAATACCAAATTTCATGCGTTTAACTTAAAAATTGACACATTTTCCGTACAAACTTACACCCCCTATTTTTCGCCCTTGGGGGTGGAATTTTCAAAAACCCTGAAATACGTAATTTTTTATTTTTAACTGGAAGGCCAAATACCAATTTTTATGCCATAATCTTCAAAAGCGGCAAAGTTTCATACTAACTTAGCGCCCCTGTTTTACCCCCTTAGGGGTTGAATTTCGAAAAATCCTTCCTTATTCCTTGTCTACATTATAAAGCAAACATTTGTGCAAAATTTCAGCGTTCTAGGTCCAAGGGTTTGGGCTGGGCGTTGATGAGTCAGTCAGTCAGTCAGGACTTGTCTTTTTATTTATATAGATTAGGGCTAGGTCAGGGTGAAGTGGTCTCCACGGCTTAAAGTGGTGTCCACGGACCCCTTCGGGATTCGTAGCTTGGGTAACAGGGGTCCACAGGTAGATAGTTAACTCTTAACATATACAAATAAGTTTTTTTTTTTTAATATATTACTTGTATTTTCTGCTATTATGTTCTTTGACAGGGGTCCATGGGATTATTTAAATTATGAAAGTGGTCTGTGACCGCATAAACTTCGAGAAATCCTGGTCTAGGTTATTCTATTTTATATTACTTGAAATACTACTACTAACTTACCGTAGATAATTTCTTTTGTTTCTTATAAACTTGCAGTTGCCTTCGATGTACTTCCGGAAGCCGACGGTACATCGCCATCAACTTCCGGTCCACCTCTGACAGACCCATATCCACGCGTTTCCTGTCAATAAAAGTTAGATTTATTGCTCAAAAGTTAACTGGGTACCGGAAGTCACAAAAAGGTCCCAAGTTGCTACCGGCTACTTAAAATAACCCAAAGGCACAGTGATGATTGAAGCACAGACATGATTTTAACATTCTGACTGTGGCATGTCAGTATATATATGACAATCTAATTTATATGCATAAATATAAAGACTCCTTCTATAAAAGGAGTGATACTCATAATATAAATACTAGATATAAGCATAACTTTGTGTTACATACCACCCGTCTCCACAAAGTAAGTAACTCTTTTATGGGGCAATGTATAAGATTCTATAACAAACTTCCCAGTGATATCCGAGAAATGTCTATGAATAAGTTTAAAAGAATTATAAAAGCCAAATTGTGTAGCAGGGCTTACTACAAAACTTCTGATTATTTAAGTGACAAAACAGCTTGGGATTTAGTCGCTCTAAATTAACACATTTAAATACAATGTAATTTTATGTAAGAAATAAATATTTTAAAAAAGGATTCCTACTGAGTTTTCTGGCAGTGTTTCTCAGTAGCTGCCACGTCATGCACTGCACGGTAGGGTAAAAAAATTGACGACTCCACACAAATGTAATGTTTTAACGGAATAAATGACTTTTTCATTTCATTTCATTTCATGATGTCACGGCGGCCAGTCTCAATGGAGATTAGCCAATTGCGCAGGACATATTATAGTGCACAAGTGTGTGTGCAAACACAGGGGCACTTTCTCTTCCATCACTCTCATGATCCGATGGGACGACTAGCGACACGACCGGAAAGAGGTCAGGTACAGGCCCGACGGCTTTACGTGCTCTCCGAGTCACGGGGGTGTAATACAGCCAACTTCCAGACTTCGAGCTGATACTAAGAAATTTCTTTTTACGGAAAAATTCCAAAATCACTTTTTTGGCCCGACCCGGGATTTGAACCCATGACCTCATTGACTGCGGTTGAACACGCTACCGCTAGACCAACGAGGCAGTCAAAGGCACAGTATAAAAAATATAGACAGTACGTAAACTAACTACAGACTCTCGAAACGGCACACTCATACACACATGAGCATCGACAAGACGCTTAAGCGGTTGTCGCGGCGCTCAAAGAGAAATGTTTTTATAGAACTAAAGAATATCTAGAATATAAGTCGAAATAATAATGTAATTTAATAGATTAATTTATAATTAGATTAAGTTTCTAAACTACATATATGTACTCGTATATTTGCACGACCTCAGGTCAGAATATGTTGGATTATAACCTTTTCATTAAGACCTTATGTACCATATTTGAGCAAATAAAGATTTGATTTGATTTGTCAGTAGTGAGTGCCGCGTCAAGACGAGTGGCCACATATAAGTTCATTCTTTAAATACCCAGGAGCGTATCCGTAGTGAATAAACGGCTGTTTGAACTCGGCTTTATCAAAACGAGAGCTATAGCATTTTAAACTTCCTGCTGATTCTAAAACAATTACTGGGTGACCGAGGAGTTGGACGTTCAAACGCAAAATTTAGATACTTTATCATGAAGAGTATCCGAAACATGTATGTTCTACGATTTTGCGTAGTATTTAAGATATAATTTTTATTATGATTTTTATTTTTTGAAGTTATACTTCTTTTGGCGTGATGGAGAAAAATGATGAGAGTGAATTTTTACGATGCGCGCGCACACCGACACCAAAAAATTTAACAGCATGACGTTAGTTCTAGGTGGTATGAAAATTGATAACTATGTTCAAGTTGTATATTAAGAAGTATAACTTCTAACGCGTGTACATAAGTACACACAAGTTTTTTTTTTTTGTAAATTCCACCTAAGATAAGATAAAGATAAAGATTTATTTATTGCAAAACTGTGTACATGTTAGGTCTTATTTCTAGGTTAAGATTCACAGTCTACCCAAATCGGATATGCAATATAAGGCGCAACAACGCGGCTTCAAAACTTAAATTAACTAAAATTAAATATATTTCTTCCCAAAATATTCTTGTAGATCATAAAAAACTTTATCTATCAACCATTTTTAAGTTTTGTTCTAAATGCATTCCCATTTAATGCTTTTATAACTGTAGGTAGGTTTAATGCTTTTATAATTGTACACACGGATAGCTGTAATAATAGGTCTTTACCTATGAAATTGCCGTTTTGTATGAAAAAATTTAAACGAATTTTTTTCATGAATTTTTTTATTTGTATTAATCGAAGTAATCACCCATGCAATCAATGCATCTTTGCCATCGCAGTGGCAGTTTATTGATGCCCTTCTTAAAGAAATCAGCTGGACGGGAGGCAACAAATTCTTCAAAGGCATTTTGTACTGCCTCTCGGGTATTGAATTTTTTTCCCGCCAAGAAGTTATCCAAATTCTGGAAAAAGTAGTAGTCTGTAGGCGCAAGGTCTGGTGAGTAGGGCGGATGACGGAGAGCTTCCAACCCCAGTTCTTGCAACTTGGAGACCGTCTGCTGTGCAGTATGAGGTCGCGCGTTGTCGTGCAGGAGCAGCGGAGACGAGCGATTGACCAATGCTGGTTGGAGATGCGCCAGCTTCTCCATCATTGTGCTCAGTTCTTCACAGTACACATCTGCAGTAATGCTCACCCCGTTTGGTAAGAAGCTGTGATGAATCACACCGGCGCTAGACCACCAAACAGTGACCATCACTTTTCTAGGGGTAAGTTTTCGTTTAGGGCATTGTTTAGGTGCTGAACCAGGATCCAACCAACTTGCTGAGCGCTTGCGGTTATCAAACAGAATCCATTTTTCATCGCAGGTAACAATGCGGTTCAAAATTCCTTCATTTGTGTGTCTGTTGAGCAGTGCAAGGCACGTCTCGAGGCGATCATTGAGTTCGTGGGGCACCCATTTGTCAAGCTTTTTTACCTTGCCAATTTGACGCAAATGGACCAATATTGTTTTGACGCTAACGTCGAAAGCTGCTGCTAATTCAGCCGTAGATTGTGTATCATCAGCTTCCACAACCGCCTTTAATTCGTCATTGTCGACCAAAGTCTTCGGACGACCGCGAGGTTCATTTTTCAGGTCGAAATTTCCAGAACGGAAGCGAGCAAACCAATAACAGGTGGTGCGTTGGTTTGTAGTGTTAGCTCCGTAAACGTCGTTGATGTTGCGTGCCGCTTGTGCCGCGTTGCTGCCACGACGGTACTCATATTCCATAATTACTCGAATTTTTAACGTATCCATGATGACGAAAAAGATTGAAATGCGATGAAAATGTAACACTAATCAATAAAGAAATGACTACTTTTGGAAAAAAGAATCCATGTTTTTAAAATAAAATTAATTTGAAATTAGAATTCTTAGCCAAACAAAAATTATTTTGATTTGAAATGGCCAGTACTGCAGAACGGCAATTTAATAGGTAAAGACCTAATATATTATTATGCACTTTTATAGTAAAGCATGTTGTTAATAATGGGCAAATTAATATTATGTTTATATTGACATCAGATTGCGATATTTTTCTTGTTCTGTTGAACATTTCTGGTTTAGTTTTTTTGTTTTTTTGATAACTAAACTTAACATAACATAACTTTCGCGTTTATAATATTAGTAGGATGGCGTGATTTGTCCATGTGTATAGAATGGCAGTCAATAATTATACTATATCAAAGGCGACCCTGATCTCACCTGGTCTCCTGATCGTTCCTAGAAGGTGGCGCGGGCCACTCATTACAATGCTTCAACACGCGGTCCATGAGCCTCTCTATGGAGGCTATCGACCTCATGAGATGCCTCACAGTCCTGCACAGATCTCCCGGAGCCGCCTCGGTCTCCGAGCTGCCCGACTCTACAGCGGCAGCCGCCGCTAGGAGTAGTTCGGACGCCGAGTCTAGGGACGATGAAGTGGAGAGACCTAGGGAAGCTGTTCCCGAGCTTTTGTCCGAGTCTGAAACTGAAACAGAATAAGAATAATTATATCTTGGGACATTATTCACACACAGCCATCGTCTCCCAAACTAAGTAGAGTTTGTACTATGGAAACCAGATAACTGATATACTACTTTTCTTTTTGGAACGAAGTTCCTTATCGCGCGTTGTGAAAGGGGGCTAGACGGAAAAAAATCTTACGAAAAGTTGTCACGACACTTTTTGCAGCTGTGCGGCGTGCGCATGTTTCTCTGTCTGTCTCTCTCTCTCTTATAGAAAGCAAGCCAGATATTTTCATTTCTATTTCGCATTGAACAGTGTGGTGTCGCGACGATTATTTTTGTTGAGTGTATACAGGTTTTTTGTACATAATAAATAATAAGATATAACTTAGTTCCATTCCGGTGTCCCTTGACACCTCTTAAGTTTTTTGTAAATACATATTTATATAGATAATTACACCCAGACTCAGTACAAAGAGACATGTGCTTGCACACAAATATTTATCCTGGATGGGTAGGAATCGAACCCACGACCTGCGGCGTAAAAGGCAAGCATTTACTAACCACGCCAACCGGCCCGTCATATAAAAATTATATTCGTTAAAATTTTAACTCGACATTCTGTTGCGTCAATGAAAAATAACACCAAGTCAACTACGGTGTTTCTCTATTTTATGTTGGTATCATTAAAGAGAAGAAAAAATATATATAAAAATAAATATATATATAAGACGAAAAGTTGTAACGACACTTTTTGCTATAATAACTTATTATAGCAAAAAGTGTCGTTACAACTTTTCGTCTTATTTTTTTCCGTCTAGCCCGACGAACTTCCTTATCTCTCTCTCTCTCTCTAAGGAACTTCGTTCCAAAAAGATGTGTCAGCTTTTTCTCGTGTCAGCCAAATTACGTCCTCATTTGGCTGACTCGACGAGACGTCAGTTAAGCATTGTTATTGTGAAATGGCCGCATTAAGGATATAAGCACTATAAGTATGGACCGAATTTGCTAGCGTCAAATATTAACAGTAACTCACGGTCATCCAGATCGCAGGTGATATTGGAATCGCTCCCGTCCGGCTGCTCGGCGATCTGTCCGTCCGCGTCCACCTCCGCTTCCGCCTCCCCGCTCCCAACGCTATCCCCGCTCTCTCCGCTCTCCCCGCTGTCCCCACTTTCCGCGCTCTCTCCGCTTTCCAACGTCTCCGTAGGCTCTGCCTCCGGTGGCCTGAGAATAACACAAATTGATACTTTATGTAAAACGTATTCATTATGCCTAAATAACGCAACACGTACAAATTTTGCGCCTGAAAATAACTCCAAACGAAATCACACTAATATTATAAGGCGAAAGTTTGTGAGTGTATGTATATGTTTGTTACTTCTTCACGTATAAACGGCTGGAGCGATTTTAACAGAATTTGGTATGTAGTTAGCAGACACCCAGGTTTAAGATTGTTGTTTGATTAATAATACTGATTGTATACTGTTATTAGTTGATTCGGAAGTGTATTATTGTTTGATTACAATTCCAAATTATTGAATCCGGAAGTTTTATTATTCTATTTGATGATATAATATTCATCCTCATTTGGTCTTAAGGACCAAAGTGGGTACGTACCTCTTTCCTTACAAACTACTTGCATCGGACGAACTGCGAATGGGACCAATTAATACGAATAGAACTAACCTAACTAACGAATGAGACCAACTGAGAATGGAATTAACCGCGAATGGGACCAACCGCGAATGGGACTAACCGCGAATGGGGCCAACTGCGAACGGAGGACGAAGTGCGCATAACCCTCCATAAATACGTCCTAATCTACCAATCCACGTATTGGTAATCATACTTTACTAACCGATTCCTTGCCACCTTAATATTTCGAGCCTATTCGCCCCGGCCCTATATAAAATTTAAAGACGCGCGAGTCGCGTCGTTGGCCCTCCTGAATGATGACGCACCTAGCGCGTCGTTGGACCCCGGTAATGATATATTGTTAAGTAGTTTCAAGTATAATAATATAAGGTGAGACCTATTACCGTGTGTTATGTTTAATTCATTCGTTTAGTTTGTTTTAAAATGTCTAATAGGGAATAGAAGGTAAGTTACAGATTTTCACCATGGGTTGTAAACATTTGGAGACGAAAATAAAAAATCTATTTCATTTTGCTTAGGGCTTGGCCGACTTACTTTACAATTTGCGCGCTTGTCGCGTCATGGGCGTCCCTGAAGCGTTCTTTATGACGCGCTAGGTGCGTCACAGGCCAGGAATCGGTTAAGTAGTTTCTTTTGAAAAGATAAATAAGCGGCAATGCGCTCTTTTCCCAGTGCCGTTTTTGTTAGTTTAAACTTGTACCTTACCCTTAGTAAAGGTTTAATTTCCTCAGTGATGGGATCTATAATCTATCTGTCGTGCCCGCCAGGGTCCATGACTGTTATATCGACATCTATACAGTATGTTAGGTTAAACGAGGGACATATTAAGGGCGGGTGTTCAGTATTCGATTCTTGTCCCGAATATTTAAAAAACTCATAACCTAAATTTTTGACGTAATTGTCCTATAAAATACATTATCATGAACACTGAGTGCGCAAGAAGTGAACTTGTACCTAAAGTGATCACGTGGCAATGGATTGTACCTAAAGGTCATTGACCCGCGCACATGTTCTGCGATAATACTAACGTTAGCGCAAGGGTATATACACGTTGTCAGACTTTTGCGAAATTTTTGGTATGGTTCTGTTTGTTATTTATCAGTATTTTATTTTGTTTATATTTTTATTAGTATCATTTAAGCATACACTATTGTGGGTTTGAATACGTCCCTCGTTTAAACTAACATACTGTATATATCTATATATATAAAAATGAAACCCGTTTTCCGTTGTCACGACATCACGCGTGAACGGCTGGACCGATTTCACTATTTCTTTTTTTATTGTGTTTGTTATTGTCAGGAGAAGGTTATTATGTAAAAAAAGAATTTAAAATTGCGCGGAAAATAAGAAAATTTAAGAATACTTCACAACCAAATATTATTTCTAATCTAACCTTAGCGCTTTGGACAACATTACCATTTTTAATGTAACTTTTTTTTATTTGACATAGTATTGACAGAATGCGTGCGTAAATAGTCATCGTTAAGACAGGACAACGTCTGTCGGGTCAGCCAGTATACAAATAAAAATGAAGGGCCATCCTAAAAAACAGCCAGATTACGATTGTAAGTATTACACTCTTATTTAAAATAATTCCGTAATCCGCCGCTTAACCATGTCTCAGCTAAACCCTGCTCAACCACTTAAACCCCGCACAACTATTTCTTTATTTAAAAACCCTACTTAAAGGTTTCTCAGCTAAGTAACGTCATTTTATTTTACACTGTCAACATTTCTGGGACTGGTATAGAGCTTGACCAAAATTAATCGAATAAATCGGATTTTGTATCAAAACTTTATGATTTTTGCTCTATGGTAGGCATGAAATGATAGATTTATGATCGTAACAGTGCATTTTCAAGGACTATTGATTTTCTTCGGTGGATTTTGAAGTTTGTGATAAGAATCCAACTGGCATTCAGTATTTATTTAAAAATTAAAATGGTTAGTAACTTCAATAAAACCTCCATTCACAAACAAACGTCAAACAAAACGTCAGCTGATGCAAATAAAATCCGCCATATTTAAGCAAGGTTTAAACCAGGGGCTGACGTGGTTTAAATTTTGAAATGGCTTAACCGCGGGTCAAAGTTAAATCGTGTTTTTAAATTAAAAAATTGTTAAACCATGGTTAAGCGGCCGGCTTAAATTTAAGTAACGTTTTTAAATAAGACTGTTAGTGTATGAATCACTTGTCGTCCAGACAACGCCACGGGCGGATGCTAGAGTATTCGTATACGTACTTGGCGCCCGTCCCATCGCCTTGTTGCAACTCTCTACTCGCAGTTTCCGGTTCAGTTTCATTTGGAGGCTGCAACAAAGATGTCGAAACATAAAATCAGTATCACTTTTTAACATAAGCTTACCGTTAAACCCAGCCAAGTGCGAGTCGGATTCGCTTTAGACATTTAATTTAATTTTATACTAGCTGTGCCCCGCGGTATAACCCGCGTTAAACTTTATAAATTATCACAGCTCCTCCCCCGAAGTTGATAGCGTGATAATATGTAGCCTATATGTTGGACCCGACCTCTTAGTAATATTCATGCAAAATGTGAAGTAAATCCATGCAGTACTTTTTGAGTTTAGCCCGGACATACCAACAAACAGACAAAAATTCAAAAAACTATATTTTTGGTTTCGATACGGATTGTAGATCACGCGCCAACTAAAATTAATTAAATTTTTATATAAAAAAAATATTTAATGTACAGTTTTGACTTTCCTACGATTTTATTATATGTGTAGATATAGAATAAACAGCATACCTATAACTATTAATAAAATTTCTACAAAATCTACTGAGAACACTGTGACTCAAATAAATTATTACACATAGTCCATAGTTATATATATATATCTTATAATCATTTTCATGACATGTAAGAAATCTTACCAATAAATGACTATTTAGACTAAATCTATTATAGCAATAAACCGACAGTTCTCGAAATTCTAGTCTTTTCAATGATCTTCATCAGCCGTACCCGTAGGTCACGACCCTTTCCTATCTATATATATAAAAATCAATGCCACTTTTCGTTGTAATGTTATAACTCAACAACTCCTTTACCGATTTGGCTAATTTTGGTCTTGAATTATTTGTGGAAGTCCAGGGAAGGTTTGTACGTAGAGAAAATTTAAAAAAGTCTTGAAAAAGTGTAAAATTAAAATCTTTCTATACTCCCATATATAAACAATTTGTACTCATAGTTTAAAGCGTAGCGAAGCACGTACCGGGCCGCTAGTTATCTATACATATAACAAAATCGTAGGAAAGTCAAAACTGTACATTAAATATTTGTTTTAAAGGATACTTGGGGCGTGATCTACAATCGATATCGAAGCCAAATATAATTTTTAGAATTTTTGTCTGTTTGTCTGTATGTATGTCCGGGCTAAACTCAAAAAGTACTGCACGGATTTACTTCACATTTTGCATGAATATTACTGAGAAGTCGGGTCAACATATAGGCTATATATTATCACGCTATCACTTACGGGGGAGGAGCTGTGATAATTTATAAAGTTTAACGCGGGTAAAACCGCGGGGCACAGCTAGTATATCTTATAACCATTTTCATGACATGTAAGAATTCTTACCAATTATTGCCTATTTAGACTAAATCTATCATAGCAATAAAGCGAAATTCTAGTCTTTTCAATGATCTCCATCAGCCGTACCCGTAGGTCACGTCCCCCACACGACCCTTCCCTGTTATTAATACTAAAAATAAATATTACAAGGACTTTTACCTTACTAGCTGTGGAGTCTGGTTTGGCGCCGTTGAGCTCATTGACAGCCTGCATCATACCGAAGAAGGAAATCCTGCAACATTCACACAATTAATCAATATCAATCCTGTCTCCCATAAGCATTTTTTTAACATAAGTTGATTCATTCAGCATCATCATCGCCATATCAGCCGAAAGACGCCCACTGCTGGACAAAGGCCTCCCCAAAGATCTAAGATCTATCCACATCCAGCGACCCGCACAAGATCATCGGTGTACCTTGCAGGGGGCCTGCCCACGCTGCGTCTTCCGGTTCGTGGTCGCCACTCGAGAACCTTCCTGCCCCAACAGCCGTCGGCTCTACGAGCTATGTGCCCCGCCCACTGCCACTTCAGCTTTGCAATTCTTCGGGCTATGTCGGTTACTTTGGTTCGCCTGCGGATCTCAGCATTTCTGATTCGATCTCGCAGGGAAACTCCAAGCATAGACCTTTCCATTGCTCTTTGGGTGGCCTTGAGCCGCCTGATAAGGCCCATAGTGAGCGACCACGTCTCTGTTCCGTAACCGTTCCGTTGGCTTCAACATAATGTACCATTACAGGCTCAGAGCATTAAATACTAAAGACAGGACAAACTAACGCGTATTAGATGTCTACAGTAGGCGCAGCGAGCATACACGCCATCAGTTCGCGCTCTTTCGCGGCCGAGTGAATACGTCTGTGCTTCTGACAGAAATGTCGAGTTTTACCCGTAATGCCGTCCAGTGCAATCCTTACATGTGAACATCGTAGTGAAACTACTAATTTACACACCGATGGGATCACTTTTCACGGATAAATACAGTTTATTTTAATAAAAACAACATATTTAATGTAGTTTTCCGACTTTTACTACAAAAATGCAAGTGGTGAATTTAAATTTATTAGTTCGAATTGTGCTGTATACATTGCTGCTTTTCATAGCTAAATGTGACAATGTATAGTTCTTACGCTGCAATGAATAATGCATTGAACGATATGATCGCCAACGTATTTTTGCGCAGTACGGCCGCTGCTCATGTTCTTGGTGCGAGCCATGCTGTTTGAGACGTAGTGATTGCCTTCGTCACTGTACTCGAACGCGTATATGGAGTGCGTTTTATCATTGCCATTATAATGATAATGTTGTAAATGGAAAATATTTGAAATATCAAAAGCAAACATAATAACTGACTTTAAAATAGTTAGTATTTTACAAATGTTTTAGGCGTCCCCCACATTTGGCGTGCGCGATCCTCGGGCGTGTGAGCTGCACGGACGCAGCGCGCGCGCTACACACGGCGTCACACGGCGGCAACACTCGACGCTCGCGCAGCGCGCGCGCTGCGTCCGTGCAGCTCGCACGCCCGAGGATCGCGCACGCCAAATGTGGGGGACGCCTTAAAATTATACGGATTATTGATAGTACACACGGCTACACATCAAGCTATACACTTCCAGTATAAGCTGATCTCGCGTTGTATAGGATTTCTATACAGTGAGAGGTCAGCTTATATTGGAAATATGTAGCTTGATATGTAGCCGTGTGTACATAGTTTTGGTATATAACTTTAGAAGAGAATATAATAAATGAGATTTATTAAATTTACCTCTCTTACTCGATATTAGAATAAAATTGACAAATCAAATATTTCCTTACAATTCGTCAAGGTAAGCCTTAGGTAATTTTACACATTTTTTGGAGTCTACATAAGTTCAATTTACGATTACGAATTACGAAGTTTGATTTACATGAGTTCTACTGTAATACAAATTTGATAATTTTTAGGTTTCCATCCAATCCAAATGTCAATGATTTCACGTCATCGAATACTTAAATTACCATTATATCGATAACATTCTATCGACTACCCGTTGAACTCACTATAGCCTTCTGTAGTGTAGTGCCCTTGTGTGAGTGCATGCTGACGCGTGTATGTATTAACAAACACATAAATCCTTTTTGAATGTGTTACCCAATGGGAGCGAAGAGCTTGAAGGGTGCGTAAATGCAATGTGTGCGTGTCTTTGTATTTATTCAGTGAGTCATTGTGTGCGTAAATTCATTTGGCGACACTTGGACTGCATAGGATATCAGTGGGACGGCCTATCTCCTATTTTAGATATCTGTGATTACAGAGAACTTATTGCGATAGAAAAGTTACAATTCAATTGTGTATTATGTATATTTCTACTCAACTAATAAAATACTATCAAATAAGCAGCCCTTGTGACGTCATTTAGTGAACAAGCAAATAAGTCTACCATTTCAGCGACCTCAAGAAGGTAATTTATGGTTAATAACGTTAAATTAAGGTCTTAAAATTCCAAAATTCCATGTAACAAAACTTTTCATACAAAAATGTCCATAAAACTGCAACAAACTATGTAAATGTTTTATGGGACCAAACGGCAACTATTCTGCATCAAAGCAATAAAGAATCACGTAAATCAGATCATAAATCTCGGAGTAATTGGTGTACATACATATTATTACTGACATTTCTTAATTTTATTGCAAGATGACCTTGAGCATAAAAACCAGGTATGTTCTGAGACGAAAGGTCCTACGATGCACTGTATGTCTGGTTTCGATCTTGTATGCCAAATATGCCAATACATACCTGAGCAGCTGCTTGCGTTGCTGCGCGCACAGTGTCCGCGGCGTGAGGCAGTCGCAGCGGTGCTTGTAGCCCGACCACGCGCTCACTGCACACAAACAACACATCATTGGCACCGGTTCTAAGAACCGGACAACTGCGAGTTGAACTACCGCACATAGGTATAATTTCTTAAAAAGGTGCCCATAAGTCCAAATTTGAAAAATGACGGAACCACTTAGATATTCACACCAATTGATAGCCAGATAAATTCTTCATATGAAACCACCCATGTGGTACCCATTCAAATGTACGTATTATCACTTTATTTATTAGTAATATCTCAGTAAAGTTCAATATTGTATGCGGTTGATACTGTTACTTGTTTACGCATAAAATTAACTTAATCTTTGTGATTTGTTCTTCGCTTATTTTTGTTTGAAACCGATTTGTTTGAATAATGGATAGTGGGAATGTAGGTAAGAAGTGTTGTATTAATATGTTTTAACATTCATTATCTTACATTTGGCCCAGATATATAAATATATTACTTGCCTGTTTTGAAGACTAAAAATAATCGTATTATCAACATTCTCGAAGGTTTATGTTTATGAGTACGGCAAAGTGCGGCTATAAGTTTAATGTCATTCTATAGGTTTAATTGTCAACTATATGGTCTTAAAATAAAATATTGCTAATTTTTGATAATCCGTTTATTATAACCCATTTTAAGACAATGGGTGAAAATTCGCTTTTATGTAAAAAAAAGTTTTAAGCGACCTATTTATTTTTCTACCTTCCAGGAATGAAAATTTATACTAGAACGAATTATTTGACGTTATAAAACTGTCACCGATAAAAAATATAGATAAAAAAGGCGAGTTTTTTCTTCAGGCCTTCGCTCTAGCTGGTTGAAAGTTTTGGACTGTCTATATTGCATGCACGTATAAGGTTCTTTGAATTTCTTCTCCACCTTTCTTTTAAATTACCTTTAAAAAAATGGCAAGTACGAGGTCAAAAAGAAAAAAGAATAGTTGAAGACAGGAAGAAAGAAATACAGCAAAAATTCAAAGAACGCCTAGGATTAAGAGTTGACTTTGCCAAACCAGGCTACGGCAATTGTAATAATGGAAATACGTCACAGAGATTTTTTGCTACGCCCGAAGTATCTGCAGAAATACGGCAGGTTGATTGATATCAATATAATCAAAAGGTTTGCAACTATCCTAGAAGTTATATCATGTGGTCTCCCTGTTGATGTAGATAAATTTGCGGCCTATACTTATGAAACTGCCGAACTATACGTTACGGTCCTTCAGTGATCGAACACGCTATTCTTCCAATTGGTCAGCTGTCTGAGGAAGCAGCGGAGCCCAGGAGTAAACACTTCCGGCAATATAGACTAAATTTCGCTCGCAAATTTACAAGAGAAGATTGCAATTACGATGTACTGTGCAGAGTATTGCTTTCCTCAGATCCGTTTCTTTCTTGTTTACGATTGGTGAAACACAGAAAAAGAAAACCCTTGACATCAGAAGCTTTAGAGCTATTGGCTTCTGAAAACTTAAATGAAACGTATGATGTATCTAATATAGGGAAACCGATCAGATGAAACACATTATGACGATTGTAGTCACGAAAACGGCATTGATGACGAAGTCTAATGACGGAAATTATTCTATGTCTTGTGGTTAAAATTGATATTTTAGCTTATGTCACAAATCAATAAATAAATAAGAAAATAGTTTTTAGGATACATTTAAAAAAAAAATACAACAAATTATCCATATTTATTCAATAAATACTCTAAATCACTAAATTAATGTATATTTCCTTTCAAATACACCTTTTTAACTAATTATAGCAAATAAATATTTTTGGGCAACTTTTTAAGAAATTATACCTTAGTGTACCGTAGGCAGGGTTCCGTACGTATATGTATGGATTAGTAATGTTTGACCAAAAAATATTGATAAAGTATAAAAGTATCATGCAAGCAAATAAGTACCAGCAAATGATCCATTAGTGACACTACACTTGTTAAATGTGTGAAATATTAAATTGTCAATTGACCTTCTATCATTTCACCAAATAACATGTTTCGAAAATTAAGCATTTGTCCAAATGGTTAACTCCCTAAAGTCGCTACTGGCACTCGGCGGCCGCTGCCGCGGCACGCTCGCTTCGCTCATTCGGCTCGTGCGCTGTGCTTGTATAAACATAATCCGCTCGTCACTTCGCTCCAGGCTAACCTAAGCTGTATGGGTGACCCTTTGCTTAACATACATACATAGACTCACGCCCGTTTCCCAGAAGGGTAGGCAGAGACACTTGTCACTTAATTCATTTTATCTAACATTTTTAGACCAATAGTAGTTTTATCTGATAACTAAGTTTCTAAATGTTCATTGTGTAAAATAATCACACTAATATACTAATATTATAAAGGCGAAAGATTGTAAGTGTGTGAGTGTGTATGTTTGTTACTTCTTCGCGTCTAAACGACTGGAGCGATTTTAGTAAAATTTGGTATGGAGTTAGCTGAAACCCTGGATTAACACATAGGCTATATTTTATAGAGTTTAACGCGGGTAAAACTGCGGGACACAGCTAGATATTTATAAAATGTAAATTTAAGAGTTGATCATTTGTTAAAGTGACTAATTAGTAAAATGATTAGTAGTAAAATGATCAATCGGCGAAACCATTGTTTTACCAAACGTTGTTTGACAAGTGTAATTTTGCCAAATGACTTTTGGTCAAATAGCAGGACCCCTATATGTATATCTATTTATTACAGAAATATATGTAAAATTACATTATTAAACACTGACAACAGGTACTTGCTTAATTTAACATCTTAATATAATTTATGTAATTAATAGAATTTAGAATAATTAAGTCAAATCACAATCACAATTAATCGGAAAAAAAATCTGGCAAATCATTTTTCACCGGAAGGGTGTTAGCAAGGGAATCCTAAATTTGATCTGCCAGCGTGTATTGTTCGTAGCTTAACGCAGAACGCCTACCCCGGATTGGTAGATAGTGCAGGTTCCAGACCCTACGGACGATTAAATTTTTAATTGCCATTTTTGAGATTAAATCATTTTTATTTTAAACATGTTATCGTTACCTTTTTCCATTCATTTGGACTTTTATTATTAACTTTTGGTGCCATACATATAATACTCTTTCCCATAAGGGCGCAATACGTACAGTCGTGCGGCGTGGTACGTGCGGCCATGTCGCGCAGGCGCGCGGCGGTGGAGGCGCGCTGGTGCGGCCGCAGGTAGCGCTCCAGCCGCGCGCGCGCCGCGCCCACCCATCCCCAGCGCGCGCCGCGCTCCGTACCGCCTGCCCCCACCGGAATCATCTCCACCTGACCACAAACATTGTTAAATTCGCTTGTGTATAGGAAACATAATTAAATCAAAGTGTAACTAAAATAACACAAATTAGGACCCTTAAATTGATCCTCGGTGTTATTGCAGCTGGCTTCTCTAGTTGCAATTCTCTCATTTAATATACATCATTCTGTCTCTCGCTTTGCTCTGGAGGGAAGTGGAACTATTCATTTTATGACTCCTCCTTGTTTCTTTCTGATTAAAATCGTTGCGGGATCCAAGACAGTTCTCGCGATTCCCCGGGACATGCCTGAGCCTCACCGCTCAGTGTCATTTCATTGTGTGCCAAGAGGGAGGGACTAGTCCCGATAAAAAAAATATGCGTGGTACTTTAGCCGTTCATATGTAGCGTCTGAGGCATAAATTCTATACCGGCGTACAGAATTTACGGAAATTCTTGATAATCAATTATTATAAATTTGTTATTATTAAAATTAAGTTTCTAAATGTATGTAAAAGTGAGATATTCGTGAGCATGCTGTGTCTGGGTGTAATTAACTATATAAGTATGTTTTTACAAAAGAAAAGTAGTATATCATCTGGTTTGCATAATACATGGTTTGCTTAGTTTCGGATTACATGGCCGTGCGTGAATAATGCCCCAGGATATTATAGGATATTATCATAAATATAGTTAATTAGTTACCTTGAACGTGATGGTGGACGCAGCTCTGAAGTTCTCTAATATCTTGCAAAACCTCTCCACAGCATATCTGTACAAATAAGTTCAAATCTAATAAACACGCTTTTATAGAAAACCAAACTAAAACGATGGAAAAATTAAATATTTTATTGTTAAAAAGCAGAGTGCTTTTTAAGGTATTATAAAAATGATAATTTTTCTACTCATATTTAAATATATATACCTCAAAGGTGACTGACGTAGTGATCTATCAACGCACAGCCCAAACCCAAAGATGTTATGACGTAGGCATCCGCTAAGAAAGGATTTTGATTAATTCTACCCAAGGGGATAAAATAGGGGATGAAAGTCTGTATGAAACTAATTAATAATAATACTTCTTAACGCGAGCGAAGCCGCGGGCAAAAGCTATTCTGTCAATAAATGTACACTTTTAAACTTCCGCGTATTATAATTATACAACATTGTTTACAGATATTAACGCGACTAACCTCTATTGTCATTTTCCCAACGTTTCGAGTATTTAACTACCCTCACAAACGATCAGTGAGGGTAGTTAAATACTCGATGCCCTCAGTACCGGATGAAAACCGCTGCGCCAGTCATCCCGTGACCGCGATCAATGCAACTTGGTCGTAACGTCGGGAAAATAACAATAAAGGTTGGTCGCGTTAATAGATGAAAACAATGTTGTATAAAATATTTATGACACCACGCACCCCACTCTTTGACTTTTCGATCGTCGAGCGGCTGCTGAAATAAAACTATAAAAACCGGCCAAGTGCGAGTCAGACTCGCACATGAAGGGTTCCGCAGCAGCAAGTATTTCAGTTGATTAAATAAAAGCAAATTGTGGTTTATAACGTATTAAAAAAAAACTACTTGATAGATCTCGTTCAAACCAATTTTCGTTGTTAGTTTCTATGGTAATGTACATCATATATTTTTTTAGTTTTATCATATTTTAAAAGTTACAGGGGGGGGGGGGGGAACACTCATTTTACCACTTTGAAAGTGTCTCTCGCGCAAACTATTCAGTTTAGTCAAAAATGATATTAGGAACCTTAATATGATTTGAAGACCTATCCATAGACACCCCACATGTATGGGTACGATGAAAAAAAAATTTTTGAGTTTCAGTTCTATGTATGGCGACTTGGCGACCCCCCAAAAATATTGATCTTTTTCTATTTTTGTGTAAAAATCTTAATGCAGTTCACAGAATACACCTACTTACCAAGTTTCAGCAGTACAGCTCTTATAGTTTCGGAAAAAAGTGGCTGTGACATACGGACGGACAGTCAGACAAACATGACGAATCTATAAGGGTTCCGTTTTTTGCCATTTGGCTACGGAACCCTAAAAAGGGGGTCTCTTTTCTATCTCCTTCTTATATTGTTGAATTTCGGCCATGTAAATATACAGTCGATACGTGCAGATATGTAGTCGCTACAGCAGCTAATGGAGATTAGCCGCTTTGTGTTCATTTCATGTACGTGTGTATGTAACGAAAACTTTGAACATGATTATACCACCGAAAATAAAAAACCGGCCAAGTGCGAGTCGGACCCGCACATGAAGGGTTCCGCAGCAGCAAGTATTTCAGTTGATTAAATGAAAGGTAAATTGCGGTTTACGATTTATGACGCATTAAAAAAAACTACTTACTAGATTTCGTTCAAACCAATTTTCGTTGTTAGTTTGCATAGTAATGTACATCATATATTTTTTCTAGTTTTATCATTCTCTTATTTTAGAAGTTACAGGGGGGGGGGTCACTCATTTTTCCACTTTGGAAGTGACTCTCGCGCAAACTATTCAGTTTAGACAAAAATGATATTAGGAACCTCAATATCATTTTTTAAGACCTATCCATAGATACCCCACATGTATAGGTACGATGAAAATTCTTTTTTATGTTTCAGTTCTAAGTATGGGGCACCCCCAAAATTATTATTCTTTTTCAATTTTTGTGTGAAAATCTTAATGCGGTTCACAGAATACATCTACTTACCAAGTTTCAACAGTACAGCTCTTATAGTTTCGGAAAAAAAAGTGGCTGTGACATACGGACGGACAGACAGACATGACGAATCTATAAGGGTTCCGTTTTTTGCCATTTGGCTACGGAACCCTAAAAAAGACAACATAAAAAAGTGAAAACAAAAAATTTAATTTTATTGTAATAAAATTAAATTAGTTGATATATTCAAATATTTATTTGTCAAAATGTGGTCAAAAACTGGTCTTGGAGTAATCATTTGAAGTCTCACACACAAGCCATATTACATAATGGCATACAAATTATAACTTACTACTAAAGGTACACTTAAGATACTAGGGGCTTACATGTCAAATATTCTTCTAAAGAGTAAAAACATTTTTCTGTCAACCATGTCAATCATGTTCAAAGATTTCGTTACATACACAACTGCAACTTACTCTTTCTCCATGGGCTTGTCGAACTGCCGACACATACATATCTTGGTGACTATCTGCTCTGTGGTCTCGTTCTGTTGCGCCAACTTGCACAGCTGCTCGTGTATTATACTGGCACCTGGATACAGAACAAAGCAATCAGTACTTACTTACTTATCGATGGGCAGTGGTTACCCTAGTATCAGAGATGTTCAAGCCGCCCATTATGTTCTTTAAAATTGTGGAACATTTTGTTGTTCTATCATCAATAGTTTTCGCAGCGCATGCGATGAAAGTAATTTGATAGGCATTTTTTTCAGAAACTAAATCCTGAATGTGTTTTCAAACCGGTGGGACTCTCTCCTTTTACGCAGGTGGGTAAGAGGCCAGACACCCTTAATATAATTAATGCTTGCTTTCTTATCGTATGGGTAGTGGTAACCCTAGTGTCAGAGTTGCTCAAGCCGCACAGTAAGCCTCTGACATGGCTTAACGACTGTTGTCTAATGACTACAACCAGGACCGACAGCTTAACGTGCCCTCCGAAGCACGGAGACGCTCAGAAATTAAACCACTTTGGAGGTCACCCATCTATGTACTGACCGCGAGCCTAGTTGCTTAACCTCACCGATCGCTTACGGACTCGTGAGAGCATCTAGCGCTATAATTAATGTAATTGATACATTAAGCAAGTGATAGTAACATTATATGGATATTTTTCTGAAATAAAATATTTGAATTGAATTGAAAATAGATTTTCCATGTAAACTTGCTTCTCATTTTCTACTCCTTAGGCTACTAAATTAATAGTCCCACTAAACTGCCCAAAGACACTATTCCACGCGGACGAAGTCGCGGGCACAGCTACTGGCTAATAAACAGTTATCGCTACATGGAATCTACCTACAACTATCCAGGGGCTCTACCGGGTAAGTCGCCGAACATCGATTTCTTAAACGGCGTTCAAATATAGTACATTACGCCCCAAGGGAGGAAAGTAGGACATTTCAACCCGCGCGATATTGTCACCCGAGCCGAAGGCGAGGGTGACAAAAGCGTGGGTCGAACAGCGGGCGGGCGAAGCCCCCCCAGACGAAAAAAAAAAATTATTAAAAGACTTGACATAAGCGTGGGTCGAAATGTCCTGCTATCTTCCCGTGGCGCGTATACTATTTTTCATCATACCAGGACCGAAAGTTTAATGACATTGTATATAAGTAAAAGGTCTTCATCAATTTTATAAACGATGCAATTTCTTCCAAGCAATAAATTGATTGTAACAATTTTTATATCGCTGTACCGATTTGGAGGGTGCTAAATTTTGAGTTATTTCCGCAGCTTCCGCAGCAATGTTTCGTCGCACTTCTTCATCTTCAGAGTCGTCACTTGAATAATCCGATGAATTCATTGTCAGGTTTTTTTTTACACAGCTGTATTCACTTATTTTTTATACACAAGGTTTTTCTATGTATATTTTTGATGTAATTTTTATCAGAATCAGAAAATTTGACACTTAGATAAATATTATTTTATTTTATTATTATTAAATGATGTTAATGCCGCGTGTATAATAATATGGGCTTGAAATAACAACTGCACGGTTACCATGGTAATGAGTTATGTCAAATAGATAACGGGAAGAAAACTTTAACTTTCCGCCTCGGAATGATAAACTGTCACTAATTGTGAGCAGTCTGAAATATGCATCTTTCTTCCCGCAAACAAGAGAAGAAATTCAAACTTTCAGCCTCGGGATGATGAAAAATAAATTCCATGAGCACATGTGACGTCATAAATGGTCCGGAATCGAATGTCAAGTCAAGTCAAGTCAAATGTTGAAGCCGATTTAACGATTGATTAAGTCATTATTAACCGTTTATTTAAGAAATTGATGTTCGGCGACTTAGCCGGTAGTGCCCCAGTTAGGTAAAAGTAATCTAAATCAACTTACCGTGTTGTGGAGCGAGCGCTTTCCGAATGGTTTGTATGTCGTCGGGCAGCGCCTTCACCACGCGCGCCGCCGCGCCCACCGTGCTGGCGCCTGCGCATACACAGCGGTTGGTGCGAACATACTACCCGATATTTTTATATACTGTGAACGTTTCCATGCTGAAACGTCGGGTAACCAAGGTAATGATTTCCCTGTATCTTTATCGCGATTGAGACCCGTGTCCACAGTATATAAAAATGTGTACAAATCGCGAAAGTTTAAAAACATTAATACTACCCGATAGACACAGAGGATCATCATCATTTTTTCCCACTAATAATAATAACATAGCCGAAATTTCGACCACGGCGGCCAGTCTCAATAGACACTAGCATTCTGCGCGGGACATATTATAGTGCTCAAGTATGTGATATGATCTTCAATGGGACGACTAGTGACACGACCGGAAATAGGTCAGGTACATGACCAACGGCATTACGTGCTCTCCGAGATACGGTAACTCCCAGACTTCGTGCTCGTATTAAGATTTTTTTTTTACCAGAATAATCCCAGAATCATTTTTGGCCCAACACGGTAAATGAACCCGGGACCTCGTTATCTGCGGTTGATCACGCTGCGGCTAGACCAACAAGGCAGTTAATCCATCCTGTTTACATCCAAATAAATACGTAATATTCATCACAATTATATAATTTAAAACATAATTGCCTTTATAAAGATCTTAACAAATGTCCCAGTTTTTAAAATAACCTCAATAAATAATTTTTTTGCTTCAATAATTTTTTCGCACTAATATGTTAGTGAGTATGGTTTCCGCACTTAGTCCCGATGTGGACCATTGTACGTGAACGAACTGCTGACTGACAGTCAAACACATAGGTGGGATAGCAAAGGCTTAGTAAAATGGGATATTAAATCCCATAAAGCCGTATCTCAGGTAGTGTTTATTTTAGGATAGTTACATTGAATTCTTTATGAAGCTTTAAAAATGTTACATAACCGAAAAAACAATAGTTTTAGAGATATATTTTCATGGGTCCTGAAGACGTGGTACTCACTGTGCGCCAGCCCCCAGACAACGTCCCGTATGAAGGCGGCGATAGCATCCGCATTGTTGGCGAGGCACAGGCACAGGCGGCAGTGGCACCCGAACCGGGCGCGGTACACCCACTCCTCCGTCACCATCTCCACACTCCTGCGCACAAAGTTACACAGTTTACAGACATGGCCATTCGTAGACAAAGCAGGTACTCATAGCCAGGTGTTGCTCTTACCGATCGTGATTTTTATTTGTTTTTGTTACGTAATATAATAATATCCTGGGACATTATTCATACACGGCCATCCGATCCCAAACTAAGCAGAGCTTGTACTATGGAAACCAGATAACTGATATACTACTTTTCTTTTGTAAATACATACTTAAATTAAATAGATAATTACACCCAGACACAGGACAAACAGACATGTTTATGCACACAAATATCTGTCCTGGGTGGGATTCGAACCCACGATACGGATTTTCACTCCTGTACCGGCCACTAGCTCGCCCGCTAATCGCTCCGCTTGTGCAACCCAAGGCTACTCACATGTTAGTCCCGATGAGCGTGAACATGAGCGCGCTGATGTCGCACCACGAGTGGAACACTCCGAGCAGCCACTCCTGCACCGGCCGCTAGCTCGCCCGCTAATCGCTCCGCTTGAGCAACCCAAGGCTACTCACATGTTAGTCCCGATGAGCGTGAACATGAGCGCGCTGATGTCGCACCACGAGTGGAACACTCCGAGCAGCCACTCCTGCACCGGCCGCTAGCTCGCCCGCTAATCGCTCCGCTTGTGCAACCCAAGGCTACTCACATGTTAGTCCCGATGAGCGTGAACATGAGCGCGCTGATGTCGCACCACGAGTGGAACACTCCGAGCAGACACTCCTGCACCGGCCGCTAGCTCGCCCGCTAATCGCTCCGCTTGTGCAACCCACGGCTACTCACATGTTAGTCCCGATGAGCGTGAACATGAGCGCGCTGATGTCGCACCACGAGTGGAACACTCCGAGCAGCCACTCCTGCACCGGCCGCTAGCTCGCCCGCTAATCGCTCCGCTTGTGCAACCCAAGGCTACTCACATGTTAGTCCCGATGAGCGTGAACATGAGCGCGCTGATGTCGCACCACGAGTGGAACACTCCGAGCAGACACTCCTGCACCGGCCGCTAGCTCGCCCGCTAATCGCTCCGCTTGTGCAACCCACGGCTACTCACATGTTAGTCCCGATGAGCGTGAACATGAGCGCGCTGATCTCGCACCACGAGTGGAACACTCCCAGCAGCCACTCCTGCACTGGCTCAAAGCGAGCGGCCGCCAGTTCGCACGCTAATCGCTCCGCTTCTGTTAACACAGAGAATACATTTTATTTATCTGTAAAAACAACTTCAGATATTTCCAGAAATTAGTACAGAAGGGAGGTCCATTATAAGTTTATTTATTTTTTATTTAATCATATAATACATAAGAAATACAATAGGGAAGCAGACAACTTTTCTTTCATTACCATAAATAAAGCATTACAAGAAAAATAAAATTAAAATTGCTTTAATTATGTAGTTTATATGCATTTAAAAATCTTATTAGATCGCGATACGACGTCACTTGTAGTGGAACCAAAGATTTTTTTTAAATGCAGGGTAATGCCTACGCATCCCACCCGCAAAAAGTGTCTGTGGGTGAGTATGTCGGACTCGCACCAACTAAACTTAACCTGCCGTGGATTTCGTGCATGGGTCCTGATGGGGGAGCCCCGGGAACGCGGGTATGCTGCTCCGGTGCCCCCCTTTTGCACCGTGTCCCAGATGGTCGGGACTAGACTAGACCAAGAAGCCAGTCAAATAAATGCATGTTACTGTGTGTGTATAGTAAATTATACACACACACAGAAAATTTTGAATTTATAGCACTCTCCTTTCAACTTTAATACTTTATGATGAGGAGTATCCGAATGAAGGCTACCGCGTATCAATTTGCCGCTAGAGGCGCTAGCATCGCGGCAGGTCTACGAAACGTCAAAATACACTGTTTTTGTTCGGGTTACGCTGTTTATTAATAAAAACTGCGATTATAACTAAAAAATTTAGTTTAAAACTAAATAAATTACAAAATGAGTAACAGCTCGATGACTGTAAATAATTTGATAAAATATTTAAAATCCTGTTAAAGTGTTTCATAAAAATAGCATGCCGCAGTGTTGTGCGGGGACTGCACAACACTGCGGCATGCTATTTATGAAACACTTTAACAGGATTTAAAATATTTTTCGTAATAACATTGGTCGCGTCCACAATAACAATGATTTTGACAGCTATAGTGGACCTTCCGCGACAGTGGCGCTGAATGGTGAGCACAAAAACGGTAGCCCTCATTACCCCCATGTATGTCCTACGATTTTGAAAATGTGTGAGTCCTGAGTTTAAACCCTAATTTTGAACTTTCGAATACATTCTAAGTCTGTTCTGCAATGGTTAGATAAACCATACTTTTTAGGGTATTAGGTTAATAGTTTAACCTAACACCCTATAAAGTTAAATTTAAAAGTTAAAGTTATGCTAATTCTGTCATGTTCAGTCTGCTGATAGAATCTGCGAGCTTTTGTGCCAGTGTCTTTAGCAAAGCCGTTTGACTATGTATTAGCCAAAGTCTTATCGTGACTGGCCCTCAACGCCGTATCTACCTAATTATAAGCCTCATTTTCATATTTATAAGCATTCAATCCTATCTTATTGCGGGACTTAAACAGTTGTACAGATTGTTCAGAAACTGTTAACTCTTTTATTTGTCTTTAATTTTTAAAATGGTACTGTTGACGCCAAGTCAGTGCCACAGTGTAGTTATCACGAAGAAAACTAAACCACAAATGTTCAACAGAACGAGAAAATAATCGAAAACTGATGTTAGGAGACATTGACGAAAAAAACATTTAAAAAAAATCTATCTCGAAAACTACGCAAAATCGTAGAATGGGGGTAGATTCGGATACTCCGCATCATAAAGTATAAAAGTTTTGCGTTTGAATGTCAACTCCTCGGCCAGCCTGTATGTGTGACGGCGACTTACCACAGACATAGTGCAAGAGCGCGGCCTCCTCGTCCGGCGTCACCGTGCTGTCTTCAAAGTCTAACGTCTCGCTGCCCGACAGCCTACAACACATTATGTTTTAATCATAAAAGGTTTGGAAAATTTCACATAACGTACTAAATTCGCAGAGAAAATTGTCTCTTATATATACATATAATAAAACTTGAGAGGTGTCAAGGGACACCCAGATGGAACGAAGTTATTTCTTATTATTTATTATGAAAAAAAACCTGTATACACTCAACAAAAATAATCGTCGCGACACCACACTGTTCAATGCGGAATAGAAATTAAAATATCTGGCTTGCTTTCTATAAAGAGAGAGACAGACAGAGAAACATGCGCACGCAGCACAGCTGCAAAAAGTGTCGTGACCAGTTTTCGTAAGGATTTTATCGTCTAGCCCCCTTTAACACGCGCGATAAGGAACTTCGTTCCAAAATCGTAGGAAAGTCAAAACTGTACATTGAATATTTTTTTTAAAGGATACAAGGGGCGTAATCTACAATCGATATCCAACCCAAAAATATAGTTTCTAGGATTTTTGTCGTTTGGTCTGTATGTATGTCCGGGCTAAACTCAAAAAGTACTGCATGGATTTTCCTCAAATTTTGCATGAATATTACTAAGAGGTCCGGTCAACGCATAGGCTACATAATATCACGCTATCACGTACGGGGGAGGAGCTGTGATAATTTATAAAAATTAGCGCGGGTAAAACCGCGGGGCACAGCTGGTACAGTATAATGTCACAAGCTACTAGTTAAAATAATGACTACTCGAATTTATTACACAAGAGAACTTTGAAAAGAATTACATCAGTAAAAACAATGATTGGGATTGAGTGTGTATTCTTTATTATTATTATTATTTATTTAAAGCTTTAGCACAACAATGTACAGACGCCAGCACATCAAGCTACCCCAATCTGTCAAATTTCCCCAATTGAAAGTGAACCTTATGCTTTTGTGATAATGTTGAAAATCTATAAAAGAAATTTGACAGATTGGGGCGGCTGGATGTGCTGGCGTCTGTACAGACGCCAGCACATCCAGCAACATCACATAAGCATTGTAAGAGACTGGGACTGGTAATTATAAAAAGAGCTGGTTCAGATATAATATGATATAATATTTTCTCTTCACATTGCCGACTGACATAACAAAACACGACTATTTCAAAACGTCAAAATTAGACAATATGTCTGTTCTTTTTAATTATTTTTTCTAATTAAGACAAATGAAACATGTGTTGCTCTGTGTACCTATTATTTATTTTTCTATAACAGAGAAACGACATTTAAAGTTTATTTGTCGCAATAAAACTAAATAATCAAACAAAATATTTTTTCTAATATTTTTGACGACTCAAAAAATGCCATTATGTCATCAATGAATCTGTTTTTTCTTTTATAACTGGCCAAGGCATTTCACCATAAAGGAATACAATCTTGTAGGTATTTCTTTACATATATACACAAGGAGTTCATATATACAAGGAGGTGCGTTGCGCACAAGCATAATGTTCACTTTCAATAGAGGAATTTGTAAGATTGAGGTAATTTGATGCCCTGGCTGGCGTCTGTACAATCCGGACTAAATGCCAAAACATTCTCTACCAGCCAACCTTAGGATGATGTAGAATAAAAGTTGGTAGGTGCACTATAGATTGTTGTGTGAAGGTCAAAAATCCTATACTAATATACATTACTTACGTGAGTTCTGAAGTAACTGTTACACATACATCTTTTCAACTTTCAGATACTTGTATATATTCATTAATCTATGGTTGTTCCCATCAATCTCTTCGCTAGATTGAATTAGACATCCATAGAGCTTAGTGTATACTAAGATACCTATTTTAAGATATCTTATTTGTCTACTTCAGAATCGATTGCCTAATCATACAGACGCTTGCTCTACCGGGGACATATTCAGATATTCTCAGCAACGCGTGAGCTATGCTGCCGGTGTTGCAAGCGTCTATAGGCTATGTGATTACACAGAAAGCAACTTACACGTCATTGTGTGTTTCCTGTGGCGCTTCGTCCTCGAGCGGCAGCTCGTCCCGCGCACTCTCTTCGGCCGACGCCAGGAGCTGTACATATAACCATTATTAGAGTACAAAAAAAACATGCGGGACAGTCTGTGGGGACTTGTGGGTAAGTGAAAACTATTTTTGACACTTCTAATCTTAATAATCTACGGTTAGCAGAGTCCAAGTTCAGGCAGGGGGCGGAGCTTGCGACGTCATCGAAAGTGGAGTGATCGAACATGGAGGGGCACGTGGAGGCTCCGAGAGGCGCGCACGCCTGCCGACCGGCCTTCTCGTTCCATCGCCAGAGATAGACGGACGTTATACTGTGTTACTGCCACATTGCCATTTTACTTTATAAATCATATTATTTAAATAATAAGTTTGTCATTCCAAGAGTTATCTTTCTCTTTATAAAATACCTACCGTGTTTGCTAAATCTATAATATATTAGTTGACACTTTTTATGGCCTTTGCGTCTGTTACAGACGATTTTCGGCGCATTGTCTGAGAGACATTTCTTTTGGTGGCTAAACAAACCGATGCGAGAGCGACATAGCCTGCCGCAGGGCTGACAAGAGAAGTTTGCGGTGGTTGGTGCCGAGCCGCTTTCATGTCGCTTCTGTCTCTTATCAGCAAGTACTCAGAACCAGGCTTCATCACAGATCTTACGACCCTCCACTACACGTTTGCGCCATTCAACTCTATTTTCAGCGAGCTTTTCCCAGCAACAGCGGTCAATTTTAAAATACAATACAATACAATAATCTTTATTTGCAAATATAGGTGGATCATACAAGATGTTCTTATTTATATAATGTGCTAACTATATTTCACCATTCCGGCATGCAAATCTTAAAATTAAGTCAATTACATATAATTTTATTATGATAGAATGAGATTATACAATAATTATTGGGATAACATAATTAGTTTAGACTACCTACTGAATATTATTATCATTTAAAAACTCATTAACCGTGTAATACGCTTTCTCTTCAAGATAGGTGTTAAGTTTATTTTTAAACACTATTAATGGATTTGATTTGTGACGGTAATTTATTAAAGATGATAGGCGCCATACAAAAGCGGCCATATCCCGCTTGGTGCAGTCTTTAAAGCGAAGCAGAGATCTACCGACATCGCGCTTCGCATTAGCTACCGCACCCAACAGAACGTATCGTGGTATTCGAGTGGGTTCCATTCTGTGCACATGCCCCAACCAACGTAAACGCTTCTGTTTAAGAAACGCTGGACACTACACATTGATATACAGGTTTACTTCTAAATCACCAACAACCTCGCAGTACAAGATAGTTAACACCATAAGCAACAACTTATGTTCTACAACTTTTGATAATTTAATAGATTTTATTTTCAAACAAAAATAAGTATTAATTTATTTTCCCGCCTGTATGTTTATAACTCTACGCGCATCGCAGAGATTAATGCCGCCAATAAGCAACAAGGTTTCCAAATTTGCTTACACCAAGCCTGAAATTAAATAGATAAATATCTAGCGAAGAAAGTGTATAAAAATATAAGATATACAACATGTAAAGTAATTAACGCACACCCTCAAACACCCCAATTAGAATATTATGTTGTAATCATAATACATACACTGAATTTTTAATTTAAGATGCATTTGCATTGTTATTTACTATAAGATATATATATAAATATAAGATAAGCAAATAGACGGCTTGTGCCCCCGCTCATATCCATTGTCCGGTAAAGGTGGCGAACGAGCGCCTTTAAAAAACAGTTATTGAATAAGTTTGTCTAATTTAGATATTATTACCGTATAAATACCTATTATTAACACTAACATATAATATAATACCTAACTCACACCTACCGTATGCTACCTAGACTAAGTTAATGTTGTTGATTACCTATAGTTTGCCATAGTTGCTTGTAACTAGTTTTACCGTTTCATATGATCTGTTGTAGATAACGATGCTTGTTGTGTGATTAACTAAGTCTTTTCTACGAAATACTGTATTAGTATTAAGCAAATTACGCAATTGTTTGTTGTCTCAAATAAAATAAAAGCAGTGAGTCACCTAGTACTGTAAAGATCACTGCCCAAATTCTTCTCGGAGCTGCTTGCACGTGGCGACAGGAGAGGACACTTCTCATAACGTACCTGCAGTATGTCCTCGTGCCGGATGAGGAAGTGTTCGGGGTCCGGCGCGGGCGCATCCGCGCTCAGCAGCGGCAGCAGGAACTGGCCCATGGCGGGCGCCTCCGCCTGACACAACACAAACACATTAATTCCTTCAAAGTTCAGTTTTCTTCAAAACACAAAATCAATATGTAGTGTTAATTCCGCTAATTAACTAACTAATTTAACAATTTTTTTTATATCTAGGGACACACACAGATCATCCTAGCCCCAAACTAAGCAAAGCTTGTACTATGGGTACCAGGCGACGATATACATACTTATATAGATAGATAAATACTTATAAACATCCATGGCTCAGAAACAAATATTCGTGCTCATCACACAAATATTTGCACTTACCGGGATTCGAACCCAGGACCACCAGCTTCGTAGGCAGGAGCACTACCAACTAGGCTACGGTGACCGTTTGTCAGTTGAATCATGTCGGGTTGCAATTGTGCGGGCGGGAAGGCGCTGCAAATTGCATCCCGGCATGATTAAACAGACAATTAGCGGAATTAACAGAACATATTGATTTTGTATTTTCATTGTTATGGATTTCCGCAAAGCTTGATTCTATTACTTATCTTCAGTTTTCTTGTTAAACAACCATAAGTGCGTAAAAACCGCCTTATCTTCGAAACGGCTGGACTGATTTAAATGGGACTTTTGACATCAATATTGAAGTCCATTAAAAGTCCCGTATAGGTACTACTCATGTAAAAGAGGTAGCTTCAAACGCACGTGTGGCGCAGCGGCTAAAACAGTCGCCTCGCCGCTTCGTGCCGCAGGTTCAAGTCCCGCGCCGGACAACTATTTGTGTGAACCATGAATAATTGTTCTGAGTCTGGATGTAACTTGTGTCTGTCTTTTAAAGGTTTGTAAAGTACCCCGCGACACAGGGATTAGATTCCCTAGTGCGGGCGTTGTCTTTCAAGAAACCAGAACCAGAAAAGGACTTAAGATTTCATCCAGAAACTTTTTAAACTTTATATTAGCTTCCAACCACGGCTTCGTCCGCATAATGAATTCGTTAATTTTATATTTATTTATTTCTCTCCTTAACATCTATCATTACGGGTCTTGACCTAATGCGATAGTGTTGGTATTAAAATTATAAAATCCTTACTCAACTACATTTTAAACTAATTATTCATCTAACTAACTACATTTAACGGGATCTTTACGAATTCACTCATGAGAATATATCCACTTCTTCGTGTACTTCATTAATTAATCTAATTGCGTGAGTGAGTGAGGTTTTTGCCAGTAGATTGGTCCTAGCCACCGATACGGCTGGCACTTAAAAGTACATTAACAGTAAAATACTGGTCCAAGATAAAAATAGTATACAACAAAATGTTTCTGAGTAAAATGTCTGTGACATACGAATACACTCAAACTCCATAATAAGGACTCACCGCAGCTTTATGTTGGTACGCCTCGCAGTCGACGTCCGCGACCGCCACCGCCTCCTTCAGAGACGAACTGTCCGAAGAGTTGGCTAGAACATGTGACAATTACATTAGGTTTTCACACATACATCGAGCAGATCAGGAGCAGAAGAGTAGCATACCTTATCATAATAATAATGTATGTACTTAGGGAAACTACGAACTCGACCTTATGTAAGTTATTATTTATTGTTCTCAAGTAAGTTACTTATTTGTTTTTATTGAGAACTAGCTGTGCCCGCGACTTCGTCCGCGTGTTAATTGGTTCATTTTGTTTTTTTTTTTGTTTTTTAGTAAAATAAATGACTTTTTCTAAAATAAAAGTAGCCTAAGTTACTCCTTATTACATCAGCTACCGACCAATAAAAGTCCCGTCAAAATCGGTCCAGCCGTTTCAGAGATTAGCCGGAACAAACAGACAGACAGACAAAAATGGTAAAAAATGTTATTTTGGTGTATGTACCGTATATATATTCATATTTATGTAGTAAAAACCAGTTATTTCAATATTACAAACAGACACTCCAATTTTATTTATTTGTATGTATAGATAAAGAATCTTTAAACCTAATAAGACCAAAACAAGAAACAAAAAGAAAAATGTTATCGCATGTATGGTAGCCGCGATATACACAATTGGGATACATTTCAGGTGGTCACTGTATACCATCAAAGGCCCATGGAATGTGCTGGTTGGGAAGCCTATCTGGGGCTCTACCGGCTAAGTCACTGAATATCGATTTCTTAAATGGCGTTCAAATTAATATACGGTTAAAAATGACTTAATCAATCGTTAAATCGGCTTCTATGAGCACATGTGACGTCATAAATGGTCCGAAATCGATTGTCAACGTTGAAGCCGATTTAACTAGTGATTAACCCGTGGCGTGTTTCCCGCTCAAAACATCGAAAATACGCCGAGCGTTTCGTTGGGTTTACGAGTTAAATTAGCCCGTCGACTTGATCGACAAGAAGTGATATTTTAGGTGTTTCATCATAATTATACTAAATATGTTATATATCATTATTAAGCTACTTAGATGAGCTACTGAATACAAGTAATAACTTAGTCAGCCGTTATGCTTATAAAGCATAAATCCGAGTTATTTGCGACGTTTTTACTTTTTTTCATGTGGTGCTCACATTGGTATACTCATTTTATTACATTATCGCATTTTTTGAAATAAAACAACTACATGTATCAATCGTCCATATTCCGAACATCAGTTTAAGCACACAATTTTTTGTCTGTACACTGTAATAAAACCATAAAAACAATTTACCTACGCTATAAAATCAAACACGCAACGGACTTTTTTGAGTCTGGCCACCTTCTTTTGAAAACACGTAATTATCGCGTTTATATAGTATTTACCGAGGCATGTTATATATCAAAATAATCCTTATTTAATGAACTATTCACTTAAGTAATTACTTAGCCTAGCTACTTACCCAGAAATTATACATACGAGTTATTAGCGACCAATTCATCTTTTTTTAAATTTTGGCACTTTGGCGAACTAATTTTTACACAATAATCACATATTTCCACACAAATAACCAATTCCACTAAAAGCACATATTCTTAAGACGAATATCAACACATTTCACTTTAAGTTCATCACTTATTAGCGTTATAAACACATTTTATCCATTCAAAACAAACAAAAACAAACCGTACTGTCCACCATTTTGATAATACTACTTTCAAATCGAGACGGCAATATGCGATAGAGTGAGTGAGGTCTACGAGCGTGCAGTTTGGTACAATTCGCAAAAAAATCCTTCGACTTATTATTGGTCATAAAATTTTAAAAACTAAATAACACGCTTTATAAAGAATACTTACAAAACTTAAAAAAATATTAATTAATTTTAATTGGGCGGGCCTGGTGGGGTGGTTGGCAAATGCTTGCATTTCACGCCGGTGATCGTGGGTTCGATTCCCACCCATGACAGATATTTGTGTGCATGAACATACCTATTTGTCCTGTGTCTGGGTGTCGTTATCTTTATAAGTAGGTATGTATTTACAAAAAAAAAGTAGTATATAAATGTAGTATATCATCAGTGATCTGAGTTCCATAATACAAGCTCTGCTTAATTTGGGATCACATAGCCGTGTGAGAATAATACCCCAGGATATTATGTAATTGTATAATATTAATTAAGAACAGTGTATTTTTTTTATAGTTATGTATTAATCTAGACCTCCCCCCCCCCCCCCCCCAAAGTAAGGTTCCGGCGTGAAGAGACTGGATGGGCTCAGCGAAACTCGAGGGTAGCGCACCGAGAGTGGTCGCTGTCAGTCTGTGGACGTATTCTAAATCGAAAAATAATAATAAGATTTTTTAACGGTTGGAATTTTTTCATTTTGCAAAGATTCATAATCACTTCGAGGTGAAACAAAACATTTGTACACTACTAAATTATAAATCTGCGCATTATAATATTTATAATATAAAATAAATTTATTTGCTAAACATAACATTAACAATTTGCATAAAAATTCATACATCACGCTATAGAAACAAACTTTTTTTTAGAACACGGTCTCATAGAATAATTTCTATCACCTTTCCTGTTGACGGTACCTCGCCGGTACCTCGCCGGTCGCTCGGTAGATCGCCGGCGAAATTTCGCGCCGTATCTACTTAGAATCATGATATTGTTGCTTCCACAACAAAATACACAATATTGTATACAGATATATAATCGTAAATAAATACTGTACAAACTTATTATAGTATTGATATCTAAAACATAAACTCTTATAAATTACGACGCAATAATCACCGCCATTGTAGCTACAAGCGGTTTGTTTTTAAAAGTTTTGCCCTTTTTTCATGATGATAACTTAAATATTTACTAAAACAAAAACTATATCCAGAATCTACATCTAATTTCCAGTAATTTGGTGTATATATCATATAATAACACTTACTTTTTGCGACGGTAATCCATTTTTAAATATCCTGGCACACAAACAAAAATGAGTCTGAACGCGTTTTAGCCTACGAAGACGTTCGTCAATGTTCGTGATTTTTTCGAGCCACAACTATACGTAGAACTGTACTAAAAGTTAGGTGAATCTTGTAGCTTATATAATAAGGTTTACTACCGTATTTTTTTATTTCTTGTTTATTTTGTTCTCGAGCATCCACGAGAGAATTAATAGAACGCGGGAAAGATGTACAACTGCTGTACAAGATTCGCCCGTCGCATAAAAAAATGTTGTATCATTTTTGATACAAGATTCGCTCGTAGGGTTAAGTCATTTTTAACCTTCATTTATTTGAATTTAAGAAATCGATGTTCGGCGACTTAGCCGGTAGAGCCCCAGATAGGCTTCCCAACAAGCACATTCCATGGGTGATGGATGGTACACAGTGACCACCTGAAATGTATCTCAATGGTGTATATCGCGGCTACCATTCATGCGAGGATTTTTTTCTTTTTTTTGCCATCCATATTCTTGGAAGAAACTGTGTATTTTTATGATTTGTCATCATGATAACTTTTATATTTATTTTTATTAATTTATTAGAAACTAGCTATGCCCCGCGGTTTCACTCGCGTTAAAGAAGATTTTCCCGCTTTTCTGTTGAAATTTTTCCTGAATTTTCTTTGCTATAAACCTCACGGAGCCCGAGACCTTTCCAACGAATGCAAAACCAAAGTGTCGTATATAGGTTTTAATACAATAGACATTAAACAGTTGTCAACGGGACTTTGCTTATCATTACAACATGGTGACAGCGGTGAAAATTAATATGAAAATAAATTGAATTAGCAGAGATTTATTTGAAAATTTGGTATGCTATAGAACCATGATAAGGTATAAAACTATTTTTATAAAATGGAACATGCCCGACCACCATCAGAGTTAAGTCTCATTGGCAACTCCGTCAGCCGGGCTGACGAATGGAAGAGATGGAAGACTCAATTTGAGCTATTTGCTAAAGCTTCAGGAGTACGTAAGGAAAATAAAGAAGTACAGGCAAGTTTAAAGAGAGAGACAGTGAAAAGACGGATGTGGATGTCTTGTTGAAAAAATTAATGTCAAGGTATAATTTCTTCAGAAGGAATGAAGAAAAAGGTGAGACAATAAAGTAATATGTGACGGCATTAAAGTTGCTGAATAGATATTGTCAGTTTAATAGTTTAGAAGAAGAATTGATTCGTGACCGCATTATTTGCGGAATTAATAATACAGTCGTTCGGGATCGCCTGTTGAGAACCGAAGACTTGGATTTGGATAAGGCAGTCAAAATATGTGAGGTTGAAGAGATAACTGTAGAAAATTATCGACTGTTTGATACAAGTAGCACGAGCCAGGCGTCTGGTCAAGTAAATGTTATCGGTATGAGAGGTGCTGTTTACAGAGGGCGATGGCGCAGTGGAAATGCGCGTCGGGGACGCGGGTTCAATTTTGCGGGAAGCGCTGGAGCCAAAGGTATTCAGCGTGCGTTACCGTCTTGCCGAAAATGTGGTAATGTAGTAATTGTAGTATTCCTGCTGAATGTCCAGCGGTTATGGCCCAATGCTATATTAATAGAAAATTGAATATTATTTCTTAATTCTTTTTAAAGGGAAGATGTAGCTAGTTTATAACAAAATGGTAATGGTAAAGAAAATGTAATAATTTTTATTTAATTCTTATTATTTTTAAGGGGAAGATGTCGTATATAGGTTTTAATACAATAGACATTTTATGAATAAAACAGTTGTCAACGGGACTTTGCTTATCATTACAACACAAAGGTTCGTGCGTTCTGGAGTTATAGCGTCAGGAAGGAAAACCCGACTTATTTGTATATAGTAGACAAGTCTTATACATCTCAGATACTTAGAAAATAGAATGTATACAATTGTAAATTTAAAGGTTATATGAGATACATACATGCTAATTAGATTAGTTTGACGTCGATGTCTGTCTATGTGTGTGTTTGTTTGCGGCATCGTAACTCTCAAACGGATAAATCGATTTCGATGCGGTTTTTTCATTTGAAAGCCAGCGGTGTATGCGGTGGTTTTTAGCTATGTTTGGTTAATATCGGTCCAGCAGTGTAAAGCATCTTCTACACGGTTGCAAACCAACGTCCTAACAGAGGTCATCCATCTAGACTGCAGTTGTGCAGTCTAGATGGATGGCAACCACCAGGGTAACCTATGTTGTTGCGGAAGTATCGTTTGTTCCCGCGACCCCCGGCGCAGGTGTGAGATGGAACACCGGGGTGGTTTTTAGTCAGTAGGAGTCTGACAGACTCCTCCACCTCCCCCAAGGCGGAGGAAATCCATGCAGGATCGACCCCGCAAAAAAAAAAAAAAAAAGGGTAACTTCTGTTGGAACGTTGACTTGCAACCGTGTAGACGATGCTTAAGAGTACAGCTCTTTTTCAAAATGATGTAAGTATATTAGAGTCAGCGTTATTCTAACGGTTCGGTTACACTTACAATATAAGTGATGTGTCTTAATTATGAGAAGTTTAGATTATTTAAAGACTGCAGTTGTGCAGTCTAGATGGATGGCAACCACCAGGGTGACCTCTGTTGGGACGTTGACTTGCAACCATGTAGACGATGCTTAAGAGTACAGCTCTTTTTCAAAATGATGTAAGTATATTAGAGTCAGCGTTATTCTAACGGTTAGGTTACACTTACAATATAAGTGATGTGTCTTAATTATGAGAAGTTTAGATTATTTAAAGACTGCAGTTGTGCAGTCTAGATGGATGGCAACCACCAGGGTGACCTCTGTTGGGACGTTGACTTGCAACCATGTAGACGATGCTTAAGAGTACAGCTCTTTTTCAAAATGATGTAAGTATATTAGAGTCAGCGTTATTCTAACGGTTAGGTTACACTTACAATATAAGTGATGTGTCTTAATTATGAGAAGTTTAGATTATTTAAAGACTGCAGTTGTGCAGTCTAGATGGATGGCAACCACCAGGGTGACCTCTGTTGGGACGTTGACTTGCAACCATGTAGACGATGCTTAAGAGTACAGCTCTTTTTCAAAATGATGTAAGTATATTAGAGTCAGCGTTATTCTAACGGTTAGGTTACACTTACAATATAAGTGATGTGTCTTAATTATGAGAAGTTTAGATTATTTAAAGACTGCAGTTGTGCAGTCTAGATGGATGGCAACCACCAGGGTGACCTCTGTTGGGACGTTGACTTGCAACCATGTAGACGATGCTTAAGAGTACAGCTCTTTTTCAAAATGATGTAAGTATATTAGAGTCAGCGTTATTCTAACGGTTAGGTTACACTTACAATATAAGTGATGTGTCTTAATTATGAGAAGTTTAGATTATTTAAAGACTGCAGTTGTGCAGTCTAGATGGATGGCAACCACCAGGGTGACCTCTGTTGGGACGTTGACTTGCAACCATGTAGACGATGCTTAAGAGTACAGCTCTTTTTCAAAATGATGTAAGTATATTAGAGTCAGCGTTATTCTAACGGTTAGGTTACACTTACAATATAAGTGATGTGTCTTAATTATGAGAAGATTAGATTATTTAAAGACTGCAGTTGTGCAGTCTAGATGGATGGCAACCACCAGGGTGACCTCTGTTGGGACGTTGACTTGCAACCATGTAGACGATGCTTAAGAGTACAGCTCTTTTTCAAAATGATGTAAGTATATTAGAGTCAGCGTTATTCTAACGGTTAGGTTACACTTACAATATAAGTGATGTGTCTTAATTATGAGAAGTTTAGATTATTTAAAGACTGCAGTTGTGCAGTCTAGATGGATGGCAACCACCAGGGTGACCTCTGTTGGGACGTTGACTTGCAACCATGTAGACGATGCTTAAGAGTACAGCTCTTTTTCAAAATGATGTAAGTATATTAGAGTCAGCGTTATTCTAACGGTTAGGTTACACTTACAATATAAGTGATGTGTCTTAATTATGAGAAGTTTAGATTATTTAAAGACTGCAGTTGTGCAGTCTAGATGGATGGCAACCACCAGGGTGACCTCTGTTGGGACGTTGACTTGCAACCATGTAGACGATGCTTAAGAGTACAGCTCTTTTTCAAAATGATGTAAGTATATTAGAGTCAGCGTTATTCTAACGGTTAGGTTACACTTACAATATAAGTGATGTGTCTTAATTATGAGAAGTTTAGATTATTTAAAGACTGCAGTTGTGCAGTCTAGATGGATGGCAACCACCAGGGTGACCTCTGTTGGGACGTTGACTTGCAACCATGTAGACGATGCTTAAGAGTACAGCTCTTTTTCAAAATGATGTAAGTATATTAGAGTCAGCGTTATTCTAACGGTTAGGTTACACTTACAATATAAGTGATGTGTCTTAATTATGAGAAGTTTAGATTATTTAAAGACTGCAGTTGTGCAGTCTAGATGGATGGCAACCACCAGGGTGACCTCTGTTGGGACGTTGACTTGCAACCATGTAGACGATGCTTAAGAGTACAGCTCTTTTTCAAAATGATGTAAGTATATTAGAGTCAGCGTTATTCTAACGGTTAGGTTACACTTACAATATAAGTGATGTGTCTTAATTATGAGAAGTTTAGATTATTTAAAGACTGCAGTTGTGCAGTCTAGATGGATGGCAACCACCAGGGTGACCTCTGTTGGGACGTTGACTTGCAACCATGTAGACGATGCTTAAGAGTACAGCTCTTTTTCAAAATGATGTAAGTATATTAGAGTCAGCGTTATTCTAACGGTTAGGTTACACTTACAATATAAGTGATGTGTCTTAATTATGAGAAGTTTAGATTATTTAAAGACTGCAGTTGTGCAGTCTAGATGGATGGCAACCACCAGGGTGACCTCTGTTGGGACGTTGACTTGCAACCATGTAGACGATGCTTAAGAGTACAGCTCTTTTTCAAAATGATGTAAGTATATTAGAGTCAGCGTTATTCTAACGGTTAGGTTACACTTACAATATAAGTGATGTGTCTTAATTATGAGAAGATTAGATTATTTAAAGACTGCAGTTGTGCAGTCTAGATGGATGGCAACCACCAGGGTGACCTCTGTTGGGACGTTGACTTGCAACCATGTAGACGATGCTTAAGAGTACAGCTCTTTTTCAAAATGATGTAAGTATATTAGAGTCAGCGTTATTCTAACGGTTAGGTTACACTTACAATATAAGTGATGTGTCTTAATTATGAGAAGTTTAGATTATTTAAAGACTGCAGTTGTGCAGTCTAGATGGATGGCAACCACCAGGGTGACCTCTGTTGGGACGTTGACTTGCAACCATGTAGACGATGCTTAAGAGTACAGCTCTTTTTCAAAATGATGTAAGTATATTAGAGTCAGCGTTATTCTAACGGTTAGGTTACACTTACAATATAAGTGATGTGTCTTAATTATGAGAAGTTTAGATTATTTAAAGACTGCAGTTGTGCAGTCTAGATGGATGGCAACCACCAGGGTGACCTCTGTTGGGACGTTGACTTGCAACCATGTAGACGATGCTTAAGAGTACAGCTCTTTTTCAAAATGATGTAAGTATATTAGAGTCAGCGTTATTCTAACGGTTAGGTTACACTTACAATATAAGTGATGTGTCTTAATTATGAGAAGTTTAGATTATTTAAAGACTGCAGTTGTGCAGTCTAGATGGATGGCAACCACCAGGGTGACCTCTGTTGGGACGTTGACTTGCAACCATGTAGACGATGCTTAAGAGTACAGCTCTTTTTCAAAATGATGTAAGTATATTAGAGTCAGCGTTATTCTAACGGTTAGGTTACACTTACAATATAAGTGATGTGTCTTAATTATGAGAAGATTAGATTATTTAAAGACTGCAGTTGTGCAGTCTAGATGGATGGCAACCACCAGGGTGACCTCTGTTGGGACGTTGACTTGCAACCATGTAGACGATGCTTAAGAGTACAGCTCTTTTTCAAAATGATGTAAGTATATTAGAGTCAGCGTTATTCTAACGGTTAGGTTACACTTACAATATAAGTGATGTGTCTTAATTATGAGAAGTTTAGATTATTTAAAGACTGCAGTTGTGCAGTCTAGATGGATGGCAACCACCAGGGTGACCTCTGTTGGGACGTTGACTTGCAACCGTGTAGACGATGCTTAAGAGTACAGCTCTTTTTCAAAATGATGTAATTATATTAGAGTCAGCGTTATTCTAACGGTTAGGTTATACTTACAATATAAGTGCTTATGTCTTAATTATGAGAAGTTTAAATTATTTAATAGTATATATAATAACCATTCTTATCACACTAATATTATAAAGGCGAAAGTTTGTGAGTGTGTGTGTTTGTTACTTCTTCACGTCTAAATGGCTGGAGCGGTTTTAGTAAAATTTGGTATGGAGTTAGCTAACACCCTAGATTCACACATAGGCTATCTATACATATAATAAAATCGTAGGAAAGTCAAAACTGTACATTGAATATATTTTTAAACAGGATAATTGAGGCGTGTTCTACAATCGATATTGAAGCCAAAAATATAGTTTTTAGAATTTTTGTCTGTTTGTCTGTATGTATGTCCGGGCTAAACTCAAAAAGTACTGCATGGATTTACTTCAAATTTTGCATGAATATTACTAAGAGGTCGGTTCAACATATAGGCTACATATTATCACGCTATCACCTACGGGGGAGGAGCTGTGATCATTTATAAAGTTTAACGCCGGTAAAACAGAGGGGCACAGCTAGTAATTTATAAAGTTTAACGCGGGTAATATCGCGGGGTACAGCTAGTTCATTATATATTACGACGCAATAAAATTCAAACTACTTCACGCGAACATTTTATGTCTTTTTGGGCGTGACATATAGGTACCGTATTATTAGGTACCAGAGTTTATTTTGCTCTGACCATTGGAAGATCGCTTTATCCCTTTCTCATCTGGTAAAACAATACTGATCGTACCCACTATGTATATGCATTGCATCAAGTGCCGAGTGCGTCAGGCGGAATATATTGTTCTTACTATACTAAACCAATCAGTATGCCATATACTCACAAGCATCCTCGAGCTCGGTCCACTGGTCGTCGGAGTCGGAGTCGGCGCCGACGTCCGACGCGTCCGACACGACCTCCACGCGGCGCACGCGCATGCACACCGCGCGACGCGCCGCCGCGCTGCGCCGCCGGGACATCTGGCGGACAAGCTACATTATTACACTAAATATTCATACTAGTTAGTCCCCACCTAGACATGTTTTCTTTGGTTCGGCCCACCTGAGTCCCTAATCTATTTAGGGACTTCCAGATAGGCTACGGCAATGGATTTTCAGGCTGGAGGCTTTAAAATTAAATTCGGTCAAATACTGTTCGAACTTATATCATAAGTTCGAAAAATATATGACCGAATTTGATTTCACCAAAAACTTTTCAACTTTTATCGTTTTTTTTTATTTCACTAAAGTCACGTCTGCCACTTTATCAGTTGACCTATTATCAATTCGTTTTTTTTTCGTTACTCCGCCGTTTCATTTGGTTGAAAAACTTTTCACCAATGTTACACTTAGTCGAAATAACATTTGTTCGAAGAATTATGTTTCCAAACATTCATTATACCACTGTTTTAATCACCATACATTAGACTTTAAGCAAAATTCAGCAGCCATGCAGCATGCAAGCGGGTATGCAGTCAATAGTTTTCGGTAAGATGAAATTCGAACAAAAAAAGATCGGCAAAGTGATCGGTTCCCCAAAATGATGATGTCTTACCGGCCGTATTTCGGCCACGGCGGCCATTCTCAATGGAAATTAGCCAATTGCGCAGTACATATTATAGTGCACAAGTGTGTGCGCAAACACAGGGGCACCTTCTATTCCATCACTCTCATGATCCGATGGGACGACTAGCGACACGACCGGAAAGAGGTCAGGTACAGGACCGACGGCGTTACGTGCTCTCCGAGGCACGGGGGTGTAATACCGCCAAATTCCAGAGTTCGGGGTGATACTGAGAAATTTCTTTATACGGAATAATCCCAAAATCACTTTTTGGCCCGACTCGGGATTTGAACCCAGGACCTCATTTTCTACGGTTTAACACGCTGCCGCTAGACCAACGAGGTAGTCAAAATAAACTGTATCCACACTGGACGAAAATGTGATCCGTCTGTGTCACAAATGGCTCACCTCTTTGCCTTTAGCGATGGGGCGGCGGCGTGGGGCGCGCTGCGGCCGCGAGTGACGTCTCGGTCGTCCCCCGCGACCCCCTGACCACGACGACGAGGATGACCCGCTGCCGGAGCCACGGTGACCCATCTGCGGAGCGACAGATACACATCAAATTAGATACAGAACGATTTCAATTTCTAAGTGCTACACATGCGAGATCATTGAGATCATCACTGTCTTTACCAACACATTCCACTAACTTTTTTAGTAAATCTTTTACTGTTGAGGCAGCTCGCCTGTGGAATGCGTTGCCTTTAACAATTATACGTGCTCAATCCCTTGGTTTGTTCAAAACACTAGTGAAAAACCAGTACTTGTCGCTATGAATGCATTTCCACTGTCCTTCCATATTATATTATTTATTATGTATGTATCTATGTATGTATTATAAGTTTATGTAATTAAGTATGAATTATATCTAATGACATGGTAGTATTACTATTAAGTAAATGCCATTATTAGTCTGTAAGTATTTAGATTCCTACTTAAATTATTTTATCTTGCACTACCCTTATCGTGTTGTCTTTCTATATTTCTGCTTCTTATCCATCCAAAGGTTGCCTGGAAGAGATCGCTGACTGCGATAAGACCGCCTATTGTACAATTTGCTTTCAATGTTTCGTATATAATTTATCTGTAATTGGTGTGCAATAAAGAGTATTTATCTTATCAATGGTAATGCCGTTTAAAACGATCATATTACAAATAACAATAACAAATAATAACGTCCTCCTAGCCGAATTTCGGCTACAGCTGCCAGTCTCAATAGAGATTAACCATCTCATCATTATCATATCAGCCGAAAGACGTCCACTGCTGGACAAAGGCCTCCCCCAAAGATCTCCACAACTGCCGGTCTTGCGCTATCCACATCCAGCGATTTCCAGCGACCCTTTATTAACCATCTGCGCTCGACATACTACAGTGCACAAGTGTGTTTAACACAGGGGCACTTTTTGACGGTCACCGTATCCTAGTTGGTTGTGCTCCTGCCTACAAAGCTGGTGGCCCTGGGTTCGAATCCCGGTAAGAGAAAATATTTGTGTGATGAGCAAGAATATTTGTTTCTGAGTCATGGATGTTTTCTATGTATATAAGTATTTATCTATCTATATAAGTACGTATTTCGTCGCCTAGTACCCATAGTACAAGCTTTGCTTAGTTTGGAGCTAGGATGATTTATTTATTTATTTAATAGATTTTGTACACACAGAAATAACAAAAGTAAAATTAATGAAGAAGAGAATGAAGATGATCTGTGTTCCCCTACTTATTATTATATCCATCACTCATGATCCGGTAGGACGCCGAGCGACACGACCGGAAAGAGGTCAGGTACAGAACTGGGCTTTACGTGCTCTCCGAGGTACGGGGGTTTAATACGGCCAATTCCCAGACTTCGAGCTGATGCTGAGATTTTTTTATTTTTAAAGTAAAGTCCCACAACCTCTTTTGGCCCGACCCCGGTATTTGAACCCAGGACCTCGTTCTCTGCGGGTGAACACAACAAATAGCAGAGCAGCAGTATCAGGGATGTTCACAAAATCTTTTAAGACAACTCATGTTACGGGCTGCAATGTATCTAAGTCTCCCGTCGAAAATATACCCCGACGACAGCGAGTTATAAAGATCGTTTAGAACCCACCGCTCTAAACGATCTTTATAAAGGCCTACGCAGACTGGGACGGCATGGCAAGGGATTTTGCCGTGAGTCAGCGCACACTAGCCGCTTAGATACCGCGGCATTCCAGCGCCACGACAAAGAACGCCTCGCCAACTCCTGCTGCCCGATACACTTTTAGTATTCAATTGGGTTTGATGAAGTGTTGTTGTGCCTCAGTTTTAATATGGTAGTTTGGGATTTGCTGTTGGTATCGATTATTGCAGATGAAGAAGATGCACAGGCTAATAATAGGAGCGCGGGAGTCCGTGGCATGCCGTTGCTTGCCGCAGTACCTACGCCACGGCATCTCGCTACGGAAGCCTGTGGCGCGTCTTTGAATGCCGTGCAATGTCCTTGTCAATTCCGCGGCATCATTTTAAAGCATCGCAATTAATGCCGTTTTTCTGTATCGATACGTTTGATTGAATATACATTAGTAAAAATGTAAATCCCTTACCATGCCGTCCCAGTCTGCGTAGGCCTTAACTCACTAATAGAACATTTTTTTTTTATTCTACTGACTTATTGCTGCTTTACCTAGTATACTATCCCTTATACTCGTCTAGCTGTGCCCGTGACTTCGTCCACGCATTTTGTGATGACTCCGCTAATATTAAATCAGAATATCTCTAATATTTTGTGTCTGGTCGCAAACTTATAAAATATTCACATAAACCTTACATATTTTCATACATAATTTCATCCCCTATTGTTATTTTACGCCCTTGAGGGTATAACTTTTACAAACTTTGAATGTTATATTTATTTACATGGGATTAACAACCTAAAAAATAAGTTTTACTAGCTCCAAAAATGTCGATACTTCCATACAACTTTTTCATCCCCCCGTTCAACCCCGTTACAGCCATATTTCGCATTAAAAAGTAGCCACCATGTGTACCAAATTTCATTTAAAACGGTTCAGTAGTTTTGGCGTGAAAGCGCGATAGAAAGACGGAGTTACTTTCGCATTTATAATATTAGTAAGGATATATTATATATTCATTATTGTAATCAGTAATGAAGTAAGGATTACTTAATAGATAATTACACACAGACTCAGGACAAACAGACATATTCATGCACACAAATATCTGTCCTGGGTGGGAGTCGAACTCACGACCTGCGGCGTGCAAAGCAAGCATTTACCAACCACACTACGTAATTAATTGCGAATATCTTTCTTATCTACAGACGCCAGCACATTCAGCTACCCCGATCTGTCAAATTTCTTTTATGGATTTTCAATTTTATCACATAAGCATAAGGTTCACTTTCAATTGCGGAATTTTGACAGATTGGGGTAGCTTGATGTGCTGGCGTCTGTACAATATTATATGGACGATCCCTAATGGCAACTTCTCAAGAAGCACCCAATTACAATGATTGCAATATTATAAGACCCATTACGAGTCTGGAATTTAACAAAAACAAAAGTATTCGTGTAAATAGAATACAACATGTTGGATGGCTGCCATTTTGCGCCGACAAAAGATTTTAGATATAAATATACTAATTCATTAGCAGAATAATATTACAGTTTCACTCATAGTTGCATGAATGAGTATAGCTGTCGAAATTACATCACGACAGGCCTGTCACACTCGGCATTCGACCGCCGCGCCGCCAAGAACTGCCTACATGTGAGGCACATTGTTTTCACACTAATATTATAAGAAGTTTGTGAGTGTGTATGTCTGTTACTCTTTCACGCAAAAACTACTGAACGGATTTTGATAAAACTTTGTAGTAATATAGCTTATATAGCCGAATAACATTCTATAATTTATTAACAGCTAGCTAGTTATAACAAATTCGTAAAAATAACGGGGTAACTAAGAAATATAAACCGGCTAAGTGCGATTCGGATTCTGCAAAACCGGTAATGTCCTCTTGGTTGAATTGTTCTCAAAGGACACAAGCGTGTGTGCGGGATACTTTCTATTCCATCAATCTCATGATCTGATGAGACGACTATGACCGGAAAGATTTCAGGTACAGGGGCTCTACCGGCTAAGTCACCGAACATCGATTTCTTAAATGGCGTTCAAATAAATAAAGATTAAAAATGACTTAATCATTCGTTAAATCGGCTTCCATGAGCACATGTAACGTCATAAATGATCCGGAATCGATTGTTAACGTTGAAGCCGATTTAACGATTGATTTAATCATTTTTAAACTTTATTTATTTGAACGCCATTTAAGAAATCGAAGTTCGGCGACTAGGCCGGTAGAGCCCTGGACAAATTTCTTTCAATGCACGGGACATATTATTGTGCACAAAGTGTGAGCAAAAATATGGTCTGATTAGCCCCTAACGGGTGTACTTAATGAAGGCAGTGGACTGTATTAAATAGGTATATTGCAAATAGTTGGTCGGTATTACAAATAATGAAGACGTGCCCGATCCCTAGCTCGCGTGGAAGTCAGCGTGAAGAGCAGCGGAGACAAATGCGGGCGTGACTTGGGACATGGCCCCACCATTCGGCCCTGGTATAGGTAGCTAGGGCGACGCCAGGGGCACTTTCTATTCCAACACTGTCATGATCCGATGGGATGATAAACGATACGACCGGAAAGAGTTCAGGTACAGAACCGGGTTTGGGGGTGTAATTAGAGATGTAAAATGACTGAATATGACTGGTCACAATTGTCATAAAGCTTAAATGACCGGTCATTTACTGTCAAATTCAGTCAATTTGACTACCACCCAATTATTTATTTATTTAGGTAGGTACCCAATTTATATGCAAGTTTAAATGAAGCAACGTTTTATTTTCTATTATATCATATCCTCTCATCGACGACGACATCAAAGTCGATGCGCGAGGCGATGCGACTTTGCCATTTTGTCTTAAATGCACGCATGATTAGAAATTTAAAATGATTACCACTATATAAAATAATACTATAAGTCATAAAAACCACTTTTTTGTTCCAATTTAGAACTGTAGACTTTTATCAACGACAAAAACTTAAAAGGTGCTAAAATATTACTGACAACAAATTGACTGAAAATGACAATTTTTGACAGTTAATGACCATATTTGACCAATTTGACCGTAAATAACAGTCAGTCTAATTCAGTCACTTTAGTCATTTTCAACACTAGGTGTAATATCGCCAAACTCCCAGACTTCTGTGTGATATTGAGAAATTTTCTTTTCTAAAGTCACTTTTTAGCCCAACACAGGTTTGAAGTCAGGACCTGTTTATCTGGGAAGTGTTGGGTGAATAATTCTCGAAAACGGCGTAAATTTCGATAAAATTAGTCAAATACGAGCTGTTTCTTATCTATGGTTAATCCGTTATTTAGGGTTCCGTACCCAAAGGGTAAAACGGGACCCTATTACTAAGACTTCGTTGTCTGTCTGTCCGTCTGTCATTGGCAAGAGATTAGGTGCGGTACTAACAGCTTAATAAATCTAATAAGAAATTAATGAAACACCAAGACATTCTAGAAACTATTACACCAAACAAAACTTGTTTTCATATCATCCTCCATCTTTGTTTTGATTCACACACTGGTGGATGACATACCTATATCAATTAATCAGAGTTTACATGGAAGAATTAGGCGTACCTAATGGATAGAGAATTAAAAAAAAAGCAGCCAAGTGGGAGCAGGACTCGCGCACAGAGGGTTCCATACAAACATTTATATATAAGTAAAAACTATTAAAAATATTTTGATTGTACAACTAGCTGTGCCCCGCGGTTTTACCCACGTTAAATTTTATAAATTATCACGTCTCCCCCGTAGGTGATATCGTGATAATATGAAGCCTATATGTTGACCCGACCTCTTAGTAATATTCATGCAAAATTTGAAGTAAATCCATGCAGTACTTTTTGAGTTTAGCCCGGAGTATGTATTTACAAAAGAAAAGTATTATATGTAGTATATTAGTTATTTGGTTTCTATAGTACACACGGCTACACATCCAGCTATACAGTTCCAGTATAAGCTGATCCCGTGTTGTATAGGATTTTCATATAGTGAGAGGTCAGCTTATATTGGTATTAATAACTTGATATGTAGCTGTGTGTACAAGCTCTACTTAGTTCGGGATCAAATGGCCGGGTGTAAATAATGTCCCATATTATACATAGAGAGGTGAGGGACAATGCAAGCCAAACAGATGGGTCATTAAGAAAGCAGTATAAATAATTTATTTGCTATTAAAATGCAATACGGTGTTACTGTTACAATTGAATAGCATATCCATTATCATAATTTATATTGACTATGTTCAACATTAATTTGATAGATATAAGTATGATCGTCTTTAAGTTATTTGGCAGATAGATACATAGACTCACGCCTGTATCCCAGAGGGGTAGGCAAAGACAACAGATTTCCATTTCATCCGACGATGATCCGATCGCTTACGGACCTGTGAGTGCATCTAGCTATGAGTGCCTCATCATCATATCAGCCGAAAGACGCACACAGCTGGATAAAAGCGTTCTCTAAAGAAGTTCTCAATTGCCGGTCTTCTGCTACCCGGAGAATACATGAAATACTGGAGAAAACTGAATTAAGAATTCAGTCTTCTCCAGTACTAAAGCATTCCTTGGATTCATCGTGCAGAAACCGGGTCCATCGCGTGGCAGAGGCGGGAACACTCGACAGAGTCTGAGACTTGCGACTTCTAGGCTGGAAACTGTTGCTTCACCAACAACCTCTCAATAATAAATAGGAATCAATCAAAGGAATACCATAAGGAACAACTTTTCTTCTACAACTTTTAATAATTTGTAAGGTTTTATTTTCATACAAAAATATTAATTTAATTTCCCTCTTGAATATTTATAACTCTACGAGCATCACAAATACGCCGACACGCGCGCGAGCTTAGAGTCGTTCGCGCCTCGTCATTTCGTTTATGATTGAAACATAGACCTATTAACCTCACGACAGTACAACAAAAACTTAATTTTTTTTTTAAAGACGTACAATAATTTTTGATATATTAATTAGACTGAAATTATAGAACAAAAGTTGTTGATTATGATATTATCAACCTAGTCCTGCGAGGTTGTTGGTGTTTTACAAATACCTGTATACATATATTTATTACTTATAGGTTTTATGTTTTATTCATTTTATACATTTTTCATTTATATTAAATAAGCCTATTATAATATTAATGAGTTCATAAATGACAAATGACAAAATTAAATGTAATAACGTATTCTTGACCCTTATGTATGTAAGTTTTTGTTAGTTTTATTTTGTATTTTAGATTTTGGATATGTAAGTTTCAACACAATGTAAATTGTTAAGAAATAAATGACTAATGGCTATCTAAACATAAAACTGAACAAATTAAAGGAAATGAGTTTGTGAACAATAAAAGATTCATATTATTTCATTTTATATTCATAAATTATTTTTTGTGTACTGCAAGTTATTTGCAAATTATGCTTTTTAATTTACACTACTTTACTGCACTTTGTATGAGGGCCCAATTGATTTTTTCTTCTTCTATGCTCTTCAATATTCACACATGCACACATACACAAATAATACCCTACTAATATATACACTTACAAATACAAAGACATCCAAAACATAATTAGTGAGTATAGTAGTAATTTCTTTTTCTTGTAAAAGACAACGCCCGCACTAGGGAATTTAATCACTGTGTCTAGGGGTATTTTCCAAACATATAATAGATGGACACAAATTACATCCAGACTCAGAACAACTATTTATGGGTCACACAAATAGTGGTCCAGTGCAAGATTCGAACCGAAGACACGAAGCGGCGAGGCGACTGTCATAGCCGCTGCGACACACGTGCAGTCAAAGATTAATTAAGTAATCTAAATATTACACAATTCGGTTTTTAACTCCCGAAGCAAAATGAGGGGTATTATAAGTTTGACGTTGATGTCTGTCTGTTGCATCATAAGTTCTCTAACAGATGGACAGGACGCAGGACATATTATAGTGCACAAGTGGGTGTGCAAACATAAGGGCACTTTCTATTCCATCACTCTCATGATCTGATGGGATGACTAGCAATACGACCAGAAAGAGTTCAGGTACAGGACCAACGGCTTTACGTGCTCTCTGAGGCAAGCGGGTGTAATACCGCCAACTTCGAGACTTAGGGCTGATACTGAGAAATTTCTTTATAGGAATAATCCCACAATAACTTTAGGCCCGATCCAGAATACGCTCCCGCTAGTCCAACGAGGTAGTTAACGATGTAAGTAACTTTTATATCATTGTGCGGTTAGGGGTTAAGCAGATGTCTATATTTTTACAGAGAATTCTATTGGACATCCGTATTTTGAAGCTTATTCCTCTATTGTGTATTCCTTTTTCTTTCAATTGAGATGATTCAGATGCACCCATGACTATGGTCACTTCCACTGTTCCTGAACCACTGTATCAATCTTCTACAAATGTAGTTAGTTCCTAATCCTACTCCTCAGGAGGAGTATGATCTGGAATTAACTACATGAGTTGCCTAAGAAAGAGCTTTGTTGCACTCAGCACAACCAATATTTTACCTATCTATTAAACCAAGTTTTTTTTTAAAAGCTTTAATTCATAGTGTTATTTAGAGCATTACGGAGTTAGGCCAACTTTATCAAATCAAAATTAATATTTAGTGTTAATTTCATATTTTGATTATATTACTTACATATTACCATTACCACAGAAAAGTTTAAACATTAATCAAGCTTTTCAAAAGGAACAGTATGTTCAGTCTACTAGAATCAAAAACCCTGCCATGTGGTTTTACCCATGTTAAATTTTATAAATTATAGCCTAATTCAGAAAGATAAACTATATTACTACAAAGTTCCATCAAAATTCATTTAGTAGTTTTTGCATGAAAGAACAAAAATCCATACACTCACAAACTATCAAAACAGAACAAATCAAAATTTGATTTTCTTGGGTGTAATATTGATTTTCTGGATCAATTTTGTTCTATAATGCTAAAAATAAATTGATTTTGTTGGTTAAAGTTATTGATTATTCAATTAATCAAACTTGCACATTTAATTATATATTTATAATTTTCATGTTCAGTATCATATCTCAAAACTGGATGGAGATAGTTGCAAGGAGACTATGATATCTCCAAATGCAGTTTTACACTTTATATCTTAATGTGATGCATTCTTAAAACATCATCATCATTGTTTCCCACTACTGTGCTAGTGGGTACGGTTTCCGCACTTAGTCCCTGATACGTGATTCTTAACACATTTAGTAGGTTAGGTTAAAATAGTGAACCATCACATTTTATGGTTTGTACCTTTTCAACACTCAGGTGGGTGGTGACCAACTGGTGTGGTAGGTTTGGTGGTAGATGCTTGCCTTTTACACCACTAGTTGTAGGTTTGATTCCCATCCCATTTGCGTGCATGAACATGAACATAATATCGGTTTGTCCTGATTCTGAGAGGTAATTATCTATATAAATATGCATTTACAAAAGAACAGTAGTATATCAGTTATCCGGTTTCCATAGTACAAGATCCAATTAGTTTGGGATCAGATGGCTGTGTGTAAATAATGTCCCAGAATAATATTGTTATGATAGAATTCATTTTTAAAAAGTAGACTAGGCTACTACTACTGGTATGTCAACATTATATCAAAATATGTTCTACAATATCTTCCCAAAGGAAACCACCTGAGGATTGAAATAAGAAAGTGATAGTTACTGAAACTTCTTATCTAAGTGTTATCAGCCAAGGAACTAGTTACTTCAACATGAACATTTGGCATTACCATACTCTACAGTGCAACAAACAGGTTTTTATAGGCAATTAATAACCAATTAATAATAGATACAGTTACCTAGACATGAGTAAATATTTGAATGTCACACAATAGTACACAAAACATCCAAATATAGATATTAAATTGTCATATTAGTACAGAGTTCATTGACATTACCCATGAAGATCATGATATTTTCAAGCCCTCACACTCCAATGAGATAGACAATGTCAGCCATATTGTAGTATACTCACAGCTATTTCGAAGAGTGAGGGGAAGTCTTGCTGCGGCTCGCCGTCGGCCAGGCCCGCCAGCAGCCCGAGCTCCGCACTGAGATCGGCGAGCTCCGCACCTATGCGATCCGCCCGATCCGCGTCCCCGAGCTCGTCCTTCAGGATATCTCCAATCTCATCGGATACGGCTGCCACGGCGGACGCAACCTCATCCGAGGCCACTCCCTCTTTACCCATGGCTTCGCCACCACCGGCGAAAAGCTCAGCCTCTTCCACTTTTCCACTACCACTACGGCCCAAACATTTCTCCATTGAAAACATCATTTACGAACCGATAAACACAACTCATATGACAAACGTAACATCTAAAGTCACCGATGGTTCTTTTAGATCACTCGAAAACAGATAATTCGTTAATTAAAAGACTTGAAACCATTTTTTCATCGGCACGGATATATCCCGAAGTTTTTGACAATACCAATATGGCGACGATATTTTTAGGTATTTTGTGACCAGTTGCAAGCGGATAACGTGACAATATTTTATATGGCAAGTTTTTACCCAGTTTCTATTAACTCCAAAATAGTGAGAAGGGTTCCAAATAACATTTTGTTTTCATATTAGTGAGTCTTTCGGACTTCAGATCACTGCAGAATATTGATTTGTAGTTTTAATTAGCACTGTGTAACATTGACACGTACGTACCATACCATCATGCATGCACGTCATAAAGGAGGTTTAGGAGGTTTCATACGCTTAGGCATGGTGGGCAGGTAAGCCATCTGCCTCTGAAGACGTAGTAAATTCACATGGGGCTTAATTAACTTTAAAATCAATTAATTTGCATTAACAAAAACATTAGGTCACAACAATGGAAGAGCTTCGCTATTTTTCTGTGCCATCAGCATATATCGATAAATTTGTTACAGCCCTATGGTATGATTGTTGTAAATTATATTTGTCATTCGACTCTTGTTTCTGATTAATCATACATATTAAATTAGCTGCATCACTAGCTCTAGCTTCTATAGTTTGTAATTTGCTTAATCTATATTGCCATTATTGCCCATGCTATGTTTTTGTGACGAGTTTAGGAGAGAAATAAGACGGCGGCATCAGCGGCAAAATGTAGAATAAATAGATTGCCGTCGCATATAATATACAAAAATATTTGATTATTCTATCAATTTAATTTATCAATTATAAAATACATTTTTTTAATTGTCTTTACGTGATTTGGACTGATTTATAAAAGTTGTTAACTACTGGCTGCAGGATGGCGTTAATCTCAATTACATCAAAACATTAATTGGCAACATAGAGATTGAGCTGCCAAATGATTCCGACAGGAAAAATTTGACACACAATTTGACAAAAGTGGATTCTGCGCGAAAGTCAGGTGTAAAGTTATTTTCGAACATATATTTATAAATTGTATATGATAAACTATAATGCAGGTAAAATGCTGCATTGCCATGCAAACTGTAACAAACCCACGTTAGTTTAAATGCAAACGCTACGCTTAGTTAATACAATTTAACGTTTAATTAGCGCTATAAGATCCGTACATAATTTTTATACTTTTGTAAGCTACTAATTAACTCTAAAAATAGTTGTATAGAGAGAGAGCCGGCGAGAGTGATATTATGATTATAAGTGATAGTTTTAAAATCAGTATAAATAGAAAATATTGAGATATGGCAGTCCAGAACAAAGTTTTATATGCTTTTCGTGGATGGATAGCATTTGTGGCATTTATGGATCTGGGGACCGCCGGGAGGTCTTATATAGAAAGGAGGTCGTTTTTGAGTAACAACGGTGATGAACAATTAGATGGTAAGTACTTTTAGTACGTTCAGTCGAAATGGATTTTTGTACTGCCTCTTTCATAATCTAATTTTATTACTTATATACTTTATTTTCTTTTTACGTACTTTTTGCCTTGTTTTTAAGTTATTAAGAGTTAATAGATTATTCTTAACATAAGATTGAATGAAAACCAACGAGACATTATTTTTCATTGATAGAAACTAATAATATTAGCTTACTTATTTTCATCTGTAGAAAATAGACAAGTTGTCTCGATCAATTTAAGTCCTAAGAATACCCACTGACCAAGTATTCTCTTACCGTACAAGGTCAAACTATATATACTAATTTATTACAGGCCTGTTGGCGGCAAATGCTAGCTTTTCACGCAGAGGTTGTGGGTTTGATTCCCACCCAGGACAGATATTTGTGTGTATGAACATGTCTGATTGTCCTGAGTCTGGGTATCAAAAAAATCTGTATAATTATGTATTTACAAAAGTAGTATGTAGTATATCAGTTATCTGGTTTCCAAAGTACAGTCAGCTCCAAAAGTCGATGAACAGAATGTATATTTAACAATACAGTTATGGCGTCAAATCAGGGTAATCTAATGATTAAGAATTAAGAATAGAATTAAGAATAATTTATTTCCCACAAAAAAGTGCACAATTTACACATAAATTACAGCATTTAAATGGTGACAAAAAATAGAATTGAACTCTGGTACCCATGATAAGATTTAACTTGAGTTATGGGTACCAGGGCTCTCACACATAGTTTAAGCTAAAAGTAAACGTAGATAATAGATTTAACAAACGTAGCCAGTAGCAAAAATTTAACCTAGGAGCCTCGACATCTGTACAGAATAGAGATAAATATGTATGATTGTAAATTTGTAGTGTATTAGTACGTGTATATGTAGTGTAGGATTCATGATCGTGTAGTGTTTATTTATGTTTCTGTCAGGTTTACAGAACGGACAGGGTGAGAAGGTCTTCAGTGTCTGTGTATGTCTTTAATGGATGTGCTGGCCTCTGTACAGACTTTTTATCCATTAAATATTATCACTAGATTACCCTGATTTGATGCCGTAACTGTCCTGTTAAATATACATTCTGTTCATCGACTTTTGGTGCTGACTGTACATGCTCAGCTTAGTTTTGGATCACATGGCCGTGTGTGAATAATGTCCCAGGATATTATTATTATTTGACTGCCTTGTTGGTCTTGAGTAGTGTGTTCAGCCACAGAATTTTTCTATTAAGTAAATTTCTCAGTATCAGCCTGAAGACTGGGAGTTGGTATTATTGTGTCTCAAAGAGCATGTACCATCTAACCTGTTCCTAATGTCTTTCCGGTCTAGTTTCCAGTTGTCCAATAGAGGCATATTGTGAGGAGGTTCTTCTCTCTGGAGCCTTGTACATTGGAATCGTGGACCTTGCTCCTGTTGCCGATTAAGCCTCTATTTTTAGTATTGACTAGCTGTGCCCGCGACTTCGTCCGCATGTTAATTAGTATTTTTAGTTTTTTTTTTGTTTTTAGTAAAATAAAAGACATTTTCTAAAATAAAAGTAGCCTAAGTTGCTCCTTATTACATCAGCTAGCTGCCAATAAAAGTCCCGTCAAAATCGGTCCAGCCATTTCAGAGATTAGCCGGAACAGACAGACAGACAAAAATTGTAAAAAAAAACTTGTGTGTACACGCGTTAGAAGTTATACTTCTTAATATACAACTTGAACATAGTTATCAATTTTCATACCACCTAGAACTAACTTCATGCTGTTATTTTTACGATGCGCGCGCATCGTAAAAATTCACTCTCATACCACCTAGAACTAACTTCATGCTGTTAAATTTTTTGGTGTCGGTGTGCGCGCGCATCGTAAAAATTCACTCTCATCATTATTCTCCATCGTGCCAAAAGAAGTATAACTACAAAAATATATTTTGGTGTATGTACCGTATATATATTCCTATTTATGTTGTAAAAACCGGTTATTTCAATATTACAAACAGACACTCCAATTTTATTTATTTGTATAAATGTATAGATTAATGTATATTTATTTGTATTATTTACTATATATTTATAAATTTTCATTGAACACAAAAAATACAAATCTAACCTGATTGTCTAATGTTTCAGGTGACTTCACAACGTCTCGTATGCTGGGCATGTATTCTGTTCTGAAAGCACTGGCCCTCATACATTGTACTCTCTACATACATTATAGGCCGTAAGTATTTACATTCACATTTAGAAAGTATGTAAAAATCAACAGGCTACCTGTAAGTGCCAGGGTAAAATTCAAGGCCTATGCACACCACGTTTTATAGCGGCCGCGCGCGCCGCTGTGCAAGTCCGATGTGCTTCCCGCCTGTAGGCAATGAGCGTTTGCTCTGGCGCCTCACCGCTTTCCCAGCGGACGCGGATTTCGGTGTAAACCGTCGCGTCAACTGCCGCCAGGAGATCAAACGGCGGGAGGCGCGCCAGGAGTGTCGCCGCCTCAAAGGATACCGTTCGGTATCCTCGTGCGATCCGTGCGATGGCCACCACACGCTGCAAGCTGTTCAAAATAGCTCTGCAGCGGGAGGCGCGCGTCAGGCATTCAGACCAGACGGGCGCCCCATAAAGGCCCATGGATCGCACGACACCTCCGTAGAGGCGGCGAACTTCTTACCTGGGCCCCCGAGGTTCGGCAAAAGCCGGTGTAACGCACCGGTTACCCGGCGCACTCGGGGGGCCAGACGCACGAAGTGCTCCTCGAAGCCCCATCGGTTGAGGCCCAGGTACTTCATGTACCGCCCCACCCTGACTTCTGCGTCACCTACACGCATCGACATACTGGGCGGTTCCTCCCTACGGCATAATCCGTGGAACCATAGCGCCTCGGTCTTGTGAGGCGCTACCCGAAGGCCCAGTCTCCTTATGGCCGCTACGACACAAGCGACTCCGAGTTCGGTGAGCCGTACCGTCCGCTGGAAGCATACCTCCCGGGCTATAACGAGCGTGTCGTCCGCATAGCAGACGACGCTCACTCCGGGAGGGTGGCTTATCCGCAGGACCGCATCATACGCGAGGCTCCATAGCAGAGTTCCCAACACGGACCTCTTAGGAACCCCGCAGGAGAGCTCCCTCTGGATCTCAATCCCTTTCCGATATATACCATAATCGCCAGGCGGGTTGGCGATCGCAGTTTGATGGTCATAGTTCACAGTAAAACGCTGCTGCCCGTTCTCTGGTAGGTATTCCCTCGGACGCTCTCTACGCCCCCCACGAGATGAGATGGGGTGATGAGATACTATGCCGTCACCACACAGCAGTGGTGGTTATTCATACGACACGTTAAACAAAAATTACAAGGCATTTTGCATCTGATATGCATAACAATTACGATGTACACACGCCAGCACATCCAGCTACTCCAATCAGTCAAATTTCTTTTATAGATTTTCAACTTTATCCCAAAAGCATAAGGTTTCAATTGGGCTAATTTGAAAGATTGGGGTAGCTTGATGTGCTGGCGTCTGTACAAAATAGAAGTACCTAGGTATGAATATGAACATAACAATTCCTTCTGGCATTTAGGGGTTTAGGTTCTGCGTTGATGAATAAGTCTGTCAGATCAAGTAATTATAAATTGGAATAGATTTACCTACACTAGGTCCACTTCGTCGCGTGCGGTTTGTAATGATATCTTGAATATTTCATATGTCTTACGGTTTCTAAGCTAAGATCTAAAAAGTACCTATTTTTACCTGGCAACTTTTCTGTTCGATGCCGTTTGTGATTGACAGCGAAAGGTCACATAAATATTTTAGAAGCATTCCCTACAGTTGTATCATTAGTCACACTGACTCTAAATGCCAAGGTCTCTGAATTTCCTAGAAGAACTCTTACTGATTTAATAGCTTAAGCGTTACCGTAAAACTCCAATTAGTATAATTGCTTTAACTAAATATCGATTGCATTTTTGAAGTGAAAACTTCTTTCGGCGCGTTGAGTACTTTTTGGATGAACAAAAATCATGGAACTCTCGACATCATTACGTCACGCTTCCCATGAGCTATATATGTTATAAGTTTGACTTAGATCTGTCTGTGGCATCGTAGCTATCAAACGGATGAACCTATTTCGATGCGGTTTCTTTTTTCATTTAAAAGCCAGTTTCCTTGCGGTGGTTCTTGCTTGATTAATATCGGTCCAGCACTATATTCATATTCTTTATTTGCAGTAAAGTTGGTACATTTAATTGGTCTTATAACTAATTACAGGTCCTTACAACTTCAGCCAATTTATTGACATGCAAATATTAACATTATTATAAATATATTGTTATTAAATTATCATTATTATTATTACATTATCATTATTACACCATTATTATTACAATTGCATTAATTAAAGAAGTTATGCCATAAATTCACTTAGAGTTCCACAAACTTATCTGGCCCGGTGGCCAAAAGTAGAACTAACGACGCCAGTTGGAAATGTCAATCGGCTGTTATTCCCTGACATTCCTGCCATGGATTGTTTGTAGCGCGTATTTATTTTTCTTTTTGTAGTTTTTAATTGTTTAAAATGCCGAAAGCTTTAAAAAGTGATGCGAGGAACGTTACATTACAAGTATTGAATTATATGAATGAAGAAAAACACCTTCAGGCGCCAATTATTTCCTTCAATAAGTTGTATGAACGCGTAGCTGCTGCTACAGGTTAGTGTTGTCAGCTTCTGGAAAAATACGAAACTCCCCCTCGCACTTTAAATTTAAATACATATTTTAAAATATTCTTTATTTATTTATTTTTTGCTATTTCCATTGTAGGTGTCGGGGAGTGATTTGTAAGAAAACTTGTGAAAGAAAAAGAGCAAGCAGATGCAAAAATTTATAGCAGATCAGAATATTGGTAGATCGGATTCTGAAATGCCTACATTGATTGCAGAAGCTTTTGATAAAATAACAGTCAATGAATGGCAAAAGCATTGCAATCATATAAAAAATATTGAAAATGGGTATCGAAAAAGGAATGGATACTCAGACGAGCCTTTCATCACTCAATTGGGTAGTGATAGTCAAAGTGAAAGCAGTGATTATGATAATGATGATGATAAAATTACTTCTGAATTAAACAATTCCGGTGACATAATAATACCTGGAGTATCCCCGTTAGAGGACACTCAGCATACATTTTATGTAAATGATCATAATTATTGTATAAAAATATAAAGATTTGTAATGACCGTATTTGTTTGCTTTTTAGTGAAGTAATATTTACGTTACAATGTGCATATTATTTTTACACACTTTATTGCAAAAAATAGTTACTAGCAACACTAAATGCGATAACAGCGACGCTGCCAGCGGGCCAGATAAGTTTGCGGGACTGTACGGAGTAATATGCTTTCTCTGTTAACCATGATTTTAAATTATTTTTAAAGGCATTTAATGGCATTTCTTTTATTACCTCTGGAATTTTATTATAGATCTTGCCACACATCGCGTAACTATTTTTGAGATACAGTGCTCTTATCCAAAATGATCTTATTGTAGTTGGAGTCGGGGTGTTGCTAATGGTTAGGTTAGGTTATACTACATCTTAATTAAGTGTTCTCAGCCTCTCAATGTCTATACTCTCGTTCCAGGGTGGTGTCTATGGGCTACTGGTCGCTGACGCTCACCATCATCCTGTACTTCTCTGAAGCGTTCTACTTCCACTCGACGGACCTCAACTTCTATGTCGTGTTTCCCTGTGTCCTCAACAGTAAGTATCAATTCATATTCTTAAGTAAAGGTTTTCGATAAATTTCTTGGACGCAATATTGATATCTGTTGTTGGTAGATGTCAATGTTGACCAATCGTCTTATTTAAAAACCGATTTAAGGGTAAAGGGAAATAGGCTATATTGGATAAGCGGAAACACATTACTAAAACGTGACGCGACCCGATGAAACGTCATGCGTGTTGAGTCGAATCAAATCTATTGTTTTCTATAGACCAGGATCTAGAAGACTATGAACATCCGATACGACGCCATGCGCTTACACGCCACCCGATACAGATGTGTCAGGTCGGTCGGTGTGTTGCCCATGGTGGGGGTAAACACGCCACCCGATGCGGCGCGTGGTATGTTTCTAGACAACACCCAACGCCACGCGTAAGGCCTCCTACGCACTATGCGGTTAGCCGTAAGCAATCGTAACCGGCTGTGCGAATAAAAACTACTTTCTCGTACAAATATATGAGTACGGCCAGCCCCACGGCTGGCCACAATGCGGCTAGCCGCATACTACGTAGGAGGCCTAAGTCGTTTGGGAACTGGCAGAGCATGTAAACATTCATTGACCCAATCCCTATTCGTCAAACTGTCAAACGGAATATATATTAAATTGGTATAAATTTAATATTATTTTTTAACGCGCCTTTTTTTAATAATGTGTTTCCGCCTTATATGTGTTGCAAAACACATTTTTCTTTTTTCTACCATATCAAACATGTGGATTGTAGTATTTAAACACGAGTGCGGAGGTACCGCACTCTTAAACAACAGGAAAGTTGTGCAAAAAAAAAAAACAAAAGTCATCATTTTTTTAAACTTAAGAATTAAGCTAAAACTTGCTCATAAGTAGCACGTTTTATTGAAAATTATAACGTTAACGTTACACTTCCCATGAGCTATGAGCATGTATACTGTGTACTTTTTATGTAGTATTTATGTGTACTTTGGGTGAACAAAAAGCGAGAGCAAGCGCTACCTTCTATCTTCCTAAACGCGGATGCAGATACTTAGCTTTTTTCTTTTTTTTATTGGGACTAGTCCATCCCTCTTACCCTCAACTGGACCTTCTTTAAGCCAGGATCATCAATAGCACACACGAAATGTCACTGAGCGAGGCTCAGGTATGTCCCAGGAAATTGCTTCGACTGTCTTGGATCCCGCAACAAATTTAATCAGAAAGAAACCTGGAGAAGTTGCAAAAAGTAGTTACACCTCCCAGAGCAAAGGGGACAGAATGATATCACGAGGCTAGAGCCTCATAAAAGTAGTAGGTGTATCAGTTATCTGGTTTCCATAGTACAAGCTCTGCTTAGTTTGGGAGTAGATGACCGTGTGTGCATAATGTCCTAAGATATTAATTTAATAAAAAACGAGAGAATTGCAACTAGGAAATCCAGCCGCAAAAGCACCAAGGGTCTTATCAACTATTATTTAGTTTGTTTATTTTATTTGCATTTTATTTTACATTTTTTTGGGATACTTACAGCTAGCAGGTAACTTAAACATAACTTATAGAAATCTAAAAGCCATTTACAAGTTTCCACTGATAGATATTACATTAATAAATTAGGTTAAAGGTCGGTTAGCAAATGCGAAATTACGAGAAGTAAACTCGCGTTAATGTATGTTTAAGCTTGGAAACACTGGTATTGAATAGGTCTTGTTAAAAATCCTAATAATAAATGAGTTTTGCCTGTATGTAGTCTTAACGCTGGGAATGAAGATTATGTGAGCTTTCCGTAATGGTATAGTAGTTTATAGTTTTATTTCCTAGACGGATTTAATATCGTTATCTGGTGAAGCAAAGAAAGCTTCCTAGGTCAAGCTACCTCCGCGGTAAAATCAATCTTAATTGTATACGCCAAAAAAGAGTAATCGTCATGGTTATACATGTAAACATCAGCCAGAATTCCATATTACGTCCACTGCTGGACAACAGCTCCCCAAATAATTGAGCGGATATGCCATAATCACCACGTTTGGCCGACGGGTTGCCGAAGTATGATGGTCATAGAAAACGCTGCTACCCGTTTTCTGGCAGTTATTCCCTCGGGAAGATTTCTACGCCCCCCACAGGGTGAGATGGGGTGATGATATTCTTCGCCGTCACCACACAGCGGTTATAGTTACAGTATGTAAGTATGGATGAATGGATGTTTGTTACTCCTTCACGTAAAAACTATTGAATGGATTTTAATGAAACTTTACAGTAATATAGCTTATACATCAGAATAACAGATAGGCTACAATTTATAAAGATACTGTGGGAATTGTCCACAATATGACGATAAGTGTAAAGTATGTAGGAAAAATCTACCATCTGCGAGCTATTCCGGCGTGCACTGCCAAAACCGTTAGAGGTAAAGACCCTATTAATATTATAAATGCGAAAGTTTGTGAGTATAGATCTATGGATGTATGTTTGTTACTCTATTACGCCCAAACTGCTGTAACGCAGGTGAAACCGCGTGGCATAGCTAGTAGTTTCATAAGCATGGAATTTATTGAAATGTATTAATTCTTTCAGTAATCACACTCCTGGGCCTAATCTACCTGCCAACAAAACTGAAGCTTTTCGGCCAAATACCTGGCACCTCCGGAATGGACCGAGAAGGGGACGACGAGAACACACAGATCTTACGACAAATGGGCAACTTCCGGCGGCGAAGACCTGGCAACACCGCGAAAAACAAACACGTCTGATAGGGTTGCGAGAGCGGAAAATCTCGGCTGTGTAGTGTAGTGTCCTTGCTAAGGTATGGAATCCTATAGGTATAAGGTTGTTTTAAATTCTTTCCTTGGATTGTTCTTAAAAGCACTATTTTCTAAGTACCAGTTTAGTACATACTGATATCACATACGTAATATCTACAACGAGTAATTAAAATGAAGTAAAATGTTCGAAAGCGAATATCAGAATATCATCACCCCATCTCATCTCGAGGCGCTCATAGCCAGACGCTCTCACCGGTCCGTAAGTGATTGGCGAGGTTAAGCAACTAGGCTCGCGGTCAGTCCATAGATGGATGACCGCCAAAGTCGTTTAATTTGTGAGCGTCTCCGTGCTTCGGAGGGCACGTTAAGCCGTCGGTCCCGGATGTAGCCATAAGGCAACAGTCGTTAAGCCATGTCAGAGGCCTACTGGGCGGCTTGAACAACTCTGACACCAGGATAACCACTGCCCATACGATAAGCAAGCAAGCAATCTCGGAGGGGGGGGCGTAGAGGTCGTCCCGAAGGAATATCTTCCAGAGGACTGGCAGCAGCTTTCTGAGTACACATACATTTTACTGCGATCGCCAACCTGTCTGTCAAGCGTGGCGATTATGGCACATCCCCAAGATGATCTTTGGCACAAGCTTTTGTCCACCTGTGGACTTCTTACAGCTTTTATGATGAATTCTCGGGTTGGCCTTACTTTACACAGGAATCCTGCTTATATCATCTATTATAGGTGTCGAAGGTGATGATGTCCTCCCGACCGAATTTCGGCCACGGCGCCCAGTCTTAATGGAGACTAGCCAATTGCGCAGGACATATTATAGTGCACAAGTGTGTGCGCAAACACAGGGGCACTTTCTATTCCATCACTCTCATGATCCGATGGGACGCCTAGCGACACGACCGGAAAGAGTTCAGGTACAGGACCGACGGCTTTACGTGCTCTCCGAGGCACGGGGGTGTAATACCGCCAACTTCCAGACTTCGAGCTGATACTGAGAAATTTCTTTTTACGGAAAAATACCAAAATCACTTTTTGGCCCGACCCGGGATTTGAACCCAGGACCTCATTAACTGCGGTTGAACACGCTACCGCTAGACCAACGAGGCAGTCAGTTTCGAAGGTATGATGATACCTAAGTATGGAAAGGTGAAAGAGGTGTAAAAAGATCGTGACAAATGGAAATCTGTTGTCGCTGCCTACCCCCCTTGGCAAGGCCTGAGTCTATGTATGGAAAAATATTCTAAACCCTTAACCAGTCAATGGTATAGTAATTGCCAGCTAATTTTAAACTCTATTGTTCAGTAATAAGAGCTAGAACTAATGCATTATGAACATTCGCTGTGACGGGTTAAGGGCTAACAATTTCTTGATTTATAAACCCTTAGAATGTTAAGGCTAGAAATATTAGCTCGCACACCGCCTTAATAAATTGTGCACTCGCTTTTTCATAAATAATGTTGATATATATATATATTGATACAAGTTGTTAAGAGGCCGACAACACACAATTATATCATTTCACAACAATCCCGACCGTATTTGCTAACAATTATGGCTTAAGAGACTCGCCCACCGAGGGTTCCGTACGAATTTGTTGGTACAGACGCCAGCACATCCAGCTACTCAAATATGCCAAATTTCTTTTATAGATTTTCAACTTTATCAGCATGAGGTTCACTTTTAATTGGGGAAATTTGACAGATTGTGGTAGCTTGATGAGTTGGCGTCTGTACATATTATAAATAGTTCAGGTATAGAAAATTATGGATACCTGTTTCTGTGATTAAATTAAAAATACTAGGTACTATACGACCGACGTGATTTTTATGCAGTTTTCATAAAGTATGGTATGAAACCCTTCGTGCGCGAGATCGACTCGCACTTGGCCGATTTTTTAGAAGTGTCTTTGCGATTTTTGTTTATCGAAGAATAGTAGGTAATAAAATCGTGATTTTGCATCAATAAAGTTCTTGAAAATACAGTAGAACTTTACATATATTTTGGTAAACTTGGGTAACTGACAAAAAAATCAAATTGGATGTTGTCAGCGCCTTAATATTCAATCATATTTGACGCCATAGTATCAACTAACTCAGCGGCGACTTAACTCAGCGGCGACTGTACTATAATTGACATAGACTTATAAACTACCACTTACTGTCTTATACCAACATTTCTAGGGTGTACTATGCCAAATCGAACGCCAAGTAATCGACTGTCTAAATACTCGAACGTGCATAATATCGAATGGTTAATAAATTAAAAATTTAATCGAATATGTCCTTTATAGTTATCACCATTTGTTTCTCACTATATGGTCGCAGTTGTAACCTAACCTACTTTTCTAGTAGCGAATGTTTCATTTATTAATCATTTGATATTATGAACGTCCGAGTATTCAGACATTCGATTACTTGGCGTTCGATTTGGCGTGGGGGACCGACATTTCTAAGCTCAACTTATCCTGGGGACCTCCTGCCAAGTCGCCGGTCATCGCAATCGTGATCGGCGTTCAAATTGATGAAGGTTAAAAATGACTGAATCATTTGACGGTCACCGTAGCCTAGTTGGTAGTGCTCCTGCCTACGAAGCTGGTGTTCCTGGGTTCGAATCCCGGTAAGTGCAAATATTTGTGTGATGAGCACGAATATTTGTTTCTGAGTCATGGATGTTTTCTATGTATATAAGTATTTATCTATCTATATAAGTATGTATATCGTCGCCTGGTACCCATAGTACAAGCTTTGCTTAGTTTGGGGCTAGGATGATCTGTGTGACATTGTCCCGAGATATTATTATTCGTTCAATCGGCTTCCATGAGCACATGTGACGTCATAAATGGTCCGGAATCGATTTTTAACGTTGAAGCCGATTTAGGGCTTTATTATGCTAGCATATTGTTAGCGTACGCAAAGCGGAGCGGGCGCGCACCAAACACGCCGCGCATGCGCAGCGAACGACGGTCACCGTAGCCAAGTTGGTAGTGCCCCTGCCTACGAAGCTGGTGGTCCTGGGTTCGAATCCCGGTAAGTGCAAATATTTATGTGATGAGCATGAATATTTGTTTGGATGTTTTCTATGTATTTTTTCATTTATCTATCTATATAAGTATGTATATCGTCGCCTGGTACCCATAGTACAAGCTTTGCTTAGTTTGGGGCTAGGATGATCTGTGCGACATTGTCCCTAGATATTATATTAACGCGCTACGAGATTGCCACGAATAGATGTGCCTTCTTAAGGTAACACTGATAATGTCAAATGTGTGTTTTCATTCATACATACATATATTGGCATATAGAAAAAAAAAAATTTTGGATTATTTTTTATTCGTTTACAAAATAACACAAAGTAGTCGCTCTCTTCGATTCAATTAATTGATAGTCGATCCTCCCGAATTCGTCGATTTTATCGAAGTAACGAAGCCAACAGCAGTGCTTCCTCGTCGGAATTTATTTACTTACTGAGTGTATTTGTCCATACGGCTACATATCAAGCTATACACTTCCAGTATAAGCTGATCCCGCGTTGTATAGTATTTCCATGCAATGACAGGTCGGGTCAGTCAGGTTATATTGGAAGTGAATAACTTGATATGTAGCCGTGTGTACGTTGATAATACGCGACGAAAACGTGAGGTAGGTAGCTGTCACGCGTCCGTGACGTCCTCACTGCGCAGCCGCGGCGATTACGCGCGCGACGCATGCGCTCTGCGCCCGCCCCGTCGCAACCCGCTAGTATGATAGTCATTTTTAATCTTCATCTATTTGAAAGTCGATCACGATCACGATGGCCGAATTAGGGTTTAGCAGGGGATCTACCGTACCTTCCTGTAGTTTAGCGTGAATTTGTACAAACCCCAGCACATCCAGCTACACCAATCTGTCAATTTCTTTCATAGATTTTCAACTTTATCACATTAGCATAAGGTTCACTTTCAATTGGGGAATCACTGTCGCTTGATGTGCTGGCGTCTGTACCTCTGTATATCAGTGCCAATTATAGATTCACATATATTTCATACAATTGTACACGACCATAGACAATTAGAATTATCTGTACAACATTGACATAATCCATAGATTTATTATTTGTTTTTTTTCACGGTTTGATGTTAGTCTTAAGAGTGTATTAGCTAGTCATTTTAATGAAACTTTTAATATATGTGAGAGATGATGTAATATTATTTGAGTATAACATTTCCCGTGTTGACTAAATAAAATAGGTGGATAAAAATTGTTGCCATCTTTAAAATAATGCGGCTGCGCATAAACTAGTTCGAATTATTTTTTTTATACATAAAATAGCATATATTAAATATTTGGATAAAACTCAAATAATAATACATCGTCTCCTGTTAACGCAATAAGCTCAAGAACATGTGCTTTCAGTAGAGGTAGCGATTTTAATCATGAAGTTATTTAGGTGTATTGTGGAAATATACACTAGGCAGACTTGTACATTAAATTATTTGGGTGTATATAAAAATATACACTGGACAGACTCGTACATGATATCGTATATACAGTATCCTTGTTGAAGTCGACCACTTCTGATGTTGTTTTTAAAGTACCCTGCAACACAGGAATTGATTTCCCTAGTGCCCCATAAGATGCCCTCAGGTATTAGTAGCTTAAACTAAGCTACTGGCTGAGAGCCTTCTGCGCTATCCAATTGCTCGTTGTCTTCATTTTTTTAATTTTAATATAATACTACTAAATTTAAAAATAATAGCTTCGTAACTTGTTATTTACTGACGAATTTAAAACATATATACGGACGGACTAATCGATTTTTTTTTGTTACGTTAATACTGAATTTGACTATGTTTATGTACTGCATTGCGAGCTTGATATCGACAAGTGTATGTTAATACCCAAGTGCTGAATAAATTTCATTATTATCATAGTGCGGTAGTTGTATTAAAATAAATAGTTTTGTTCAAATCAAAGTACAATACTACAGTACTGTACCGCAGTTTTATCAAATTATCACATTAAAATCTCCCAAATTCCGCGGGGTCTAACATACTTTCATTCTGAACAGCATGTTCTACGCGCTTTGCGACATGTCCTTGTAGCTACAGAGATGCAGTTCTGGTACTATCATGTTATACTGGGATCGATCTATAATTAAAGACTTGATATTGTAATGATAGATCGACAAGAACGCTGGACAGTAATGATGGTTCATGTTATACCATCCTATGAATGCATGATGACAATCTTTTGAAGGCTGAAAAAGGAAAATAAATTAAATATTTGGATCTTGCGCGGGAGGTTGTCAGCATGTGGGATGTTGGATCATTGTACTGATAGTCGTTTCGGCCAAGGGATTAATGGATTGTGTGATACTAGGGTTGTAACGGAATTTCGCCTCCGTTACTGCGGAGGTTCAGCAAGAAATCGTGAGGTTTATTTAAGTCATAACCAGAATAATAATAACGAAACGCAGCGACTCTTGATGACGACTCAGCCGTCCGGCCGCGGTTTGCTTTGAGTTAGTACAAAGCCATTGTTTATTTATGTCACACAATGAAGCCTAAAACAAGTGAGATATGGCAGTTAAAAGTAGATAAAGAATAACATTAATATTGCTCATAAATTACTATTTTTAACACTCTGTTATTAGCTTCAGTTGTAACTATGTATGTAAGAAAATCTCGGGATCTGAATTTGACCCACTTCCCGGTCATAAGGATGAAATTTTGCACACGCTCTGAGTTCTGATGACAATACATGACTAGCTAAAACGTCATTACAAATCCAATATGGCGGCTTACCCAAGATGGCGGACTGGCTGTTTGAAATCCACCCCCATATGGGTATCAAATGAAAGGGTTTGCTGTCAGCAATACGAAAAAAATGGTCACGCGACTTAAATCCAAGATGGCGGACAGGCTATTTGAAATGCACCCCCATGATATGGGTATCAAATGAAAGGGTCTCCTGAATTTTTAGTGCGTGCTAAGTGTGTATTTTAGTTTTTTTTAACTATTATTATTTTTCACATCCACTTTCACCTTCGCATCCGCGGAAGCGAATTTCGTCGCCTCCACATCCTCCTTCATTAAGAAGGCCTCCGTTACAACCCTAGTTGATACTTACACTTTTAACTTGTGTTCCAGAGAAATTTTATAATTCCTCATAGACTCCGTGGACGCTATGAGTCTTGATGATTTCTTTTAAGCTTTTTATAATAATTACCTAGTTCAGGCACACCTGTAACGTTTGTAGCGAATTAAGAAAAAATTCTATTTGTAGTTTTATTTTATGTTTAGTTCTGTAGTCTGAAACAATTATTATTATAAAAAATAGTTAGCGAATGTATATTTCCACAATATAGCACATAATATTAGTCACAATAAGGACCACAGTCACCAGTGCCATATCATGTTAGGAGTTGTTACATTTTCAAATAATAAAACACGGTTTTGATAAAAATAAATGTTTGTTTTATTTTTATTATTATAATTATTATCTATACAAATAAATACATTTTAAGTATCCGTTTGTAAAGTTATAATAACATTTTATTTCTAATAAAAAATCATGTTTTTATGACATAACGAATATATATGAAAATATTAACGAAACTAAATAAAAATTGTCTGTATGTTTGTCTAATGTCCCGCTAATCTGCGAAACAGTTGGACTGATTTCGCCAGGGCTTCCAATAGCAGACAGCTCATGTTATAAGCAGTAATATTATATACTTCCGCCCGAGGCTTCGCCTGCGTAAATTAGTTTCAAGTTTATTACATAAATGTGTAACAGTTTTTGATTTAATCATTTAAAATAGGTATTATTAATTAATTAATGATTTATTAATAATTTTGTCGCCTAGAAGTTATATATCTATAAATAGATGAATAATTTTAAGACGGTTGAATCCTATACGCGGGCGAAGAAGGCGAATCCGGCGTATAACAGGTCTACGAATCAGAATTAAACTTATACATATGTATGGCGTCTATTATGAAAATTCTACACCTAGGCGAGTTGTAGGGGGTGAAAGAAATCCACGCACATACACGTTATTATAGATAAAAAAAAATTTTTTCTTATTATTGGAATGTATATTTCGACGGTCGTTCATTCTATAACAAACTTCCCAATGATATTAGAGGATTGTCTACGAATAAGTTTGAAAGAATTATTAAAGCCAAATTGTGTAGCAGAGTATATTACAAAATTTCTGATTATTTAAGTGAGAAAAGTGCTTGGGATTGAGTTGTTCTGAGTCAACACACATGCTTGTAATTAAGCTTAAGTATATTTTATTTTAAAAAAGGAGTTTCTCAGTAGCTGCCACGTCATGCACTGCACGGTAGGATTAAAAAGATTACGATTCTACATAAATGTAATTTTTTTATGGAATAAATGACTTTTGAATATGGATATTAGTAATGGTATTAAGTCCAATAAGGGTGCGAACTAACTTATTTTTATTTATCAACTAGCTGTGCCCCGCGGTGTTACTCGCGTTAAATTTTATAAATTTTCTTTGCTATAAACCTAACGAAGCCCGAGACCTTTTTAACGAATGCAAAACCGTGGAAATCGGTTCGTGCGTTCTGGAGTTATAGCGTCAGGAAGGAAAACCCGACTTATTTTTATATAGTAGAGATATTATAACGGACCATTAATAAAACCTTACAGTAAAAAACCATAACTGATATTACCTTAAACCTAACGAAGACCTAAACTGTAAAAGCATTCTTCCAATTCCTACTAATATTATAAATGCGAAAGATTGTGAGTGAGTATGAAGGTTTGTTACTCTTCACGCAAAAGTTACTGAACGCTTTTTCATGATAATTAAATAATAATAAATAAATTGATCTAGTAATATAGCTAGGTTATAATTGATCGAGTTTAAAGTGACTACCACCGCGGGGCACAGCTAGTATTAAATAAAAGACGCATAGCTTGAATTATCGTTAAAATATAATTTTATCAGACAAAGTTACCTTCGCATTTATAATATTAGTACGGATAAATAATGTTAAGTCAAATGTTGGAACGTGTATGGAGCCATATTGTCTTGCATGTGCACAATGTTAGTAGTAGTCCGGTACGGGCGCGCACGAGATCTTGACGAAGTCCTCGTAGCGCACGGTGCCGTTGTTCGAGACGTTCGCCTCCCGGAAAATGTTGTCGACCTGGACAATTAATAATGAAGTATAACGCGGCTTGTTGAGTAATCTGGTGTACAGTACATACAAAATTGTTGGAGCACCCCTTTCAGGCATAGCAATGCCTGTATTAGGAGACAGATAATAAAAAAAAAACTTGTGTGTACTTATGTACACGCGTTAGAAGTTATACTTCTTAATATACAACTTGAACATAGTTATCAATTTTCATACCACCTAGAACTAACGTCATGCTGTTAAATTTTTTGGTGTCGGTGTGCGCGCGCATCGTAAAAATTCACTCTCATCATTTTTCTCCATCGCGCCAAAAGAAGTATAACTTCAATAATCTCCTCGACCGATTTCGGCCACGGCGATCTCTTCAACTCGGTTCTATCTGACGTTGGTGTGCTCGTGTGTGGCTAACGTAACCGATCTTATTGGTAAAAGTCCGCGCACAGTGCGGGCAAGTGAGCACACCATTGCCGTAATTGTAAGTGATAGCACAAGGTGGGCGTGCTTTCACTTTATCGCGTCGAGCATCTAGTTCCGAGCGGCGATTATCCTCAAAGTATTTGACCTTGGTTTTCACCCAAGACCTCCATACTGGTCGTCGAGCGGCTGATTGCTGCCAATCTGAAGGCGTTATGTTACATTTTTTCGTATGGCGTTTAAGTACATCTTTGTACCTGAGAAGTTACACTATGCACAGACAACTATGTACTGATTAAAAACAGCTTATGTATAACTTTGATTAGGTGTATGGTGTGTACATATAGATATATGTATTTGCAGTATTAGAAGGTTTGCAGGGATGTATGTATGTGTGTTTCTATGTGTGTGTGTGTGATTTGTTTCTATGTTATTATAAACAGGAGAGACTTCATAAGTTAGATTTTGTAACCAGCCTATTAGTACAGACGCCAGCACATCCAGCTACCCCAATATGTAAAATTTCTTTGATTTTCAACTTTATCACATAAGCATAAGGTTCACTTTAAATTGGGGAAATTTGACAGATTGGGGCATCTTGATGTCTGTACGTTTTGTGTGTACAAGGAATAATAAATAAATGAATTTCGATCACAAAGAAATATGTATAATAGTTTAGATCATAGTTCTTTTTATGCTGTATGGATATGCGCTTGAACACGATCTCACCTGATGGTAAGTGAAGATGTGGTCGAAGGTGGACCGCGCGTACCCAAAGACGCCTGTTCACTGTTTTTTGACTTGCCAGGGGTATAACACCACAAATCTCACTCTCGCTGTAAACGTGTTCACCCACCTCTCTAGAAGACAGTCCCTCCCCCCAGTTCTGCAAAAGGTTCCGTAGCTGTCGCGCCGGGATGACGCCATTCTTCTCAGCGTCACCTGCTTTGAACGCGTTTACCACCTGCAATGTTCCGGTTACATTTTAGGTTTTTAGGTTGGGGCGCATTGGATCCGGTGGTAGCATTAAAGCGCGACAGTCATTATTAACACAAGGTCCGCCATAATAATAATACCTTAATATAGACAGAATCATTGACGATATGTAGTAAAAATATTAGACTTAAACTAGATATTTAAACATAATCTCTTGACAATAACTTGATATGAGCTAGCTAAATATCATTGCTATAATAAAATTAATTTTATAAATGTTTTCATACAATGTGTACCTAAATATCTATGTTAGTAGAAATAATAATGTATACAACTATATTACTACAAACATGTTCTGACTATTTACAAGCGCTTTTTTAAAGTCTACGTGAATAAAAACCTTTTCTTATTTATTTATTTATTTATTTAGGTATAAGACAATTATTTTCTCAAAAAGAATACAATGTTCACTTGAAATGAGAAAAAGGAATAATTTTCTTAAAACTAAAGTAATGGCTTAATTATAATAAGATATACTATATTTATTATGAAGGTTTTATAGGTTAAGAAAAGTCTTTGAAAATGTGGCATATTCGTGTGCTTTTGAACAGGGATGTTGTTTTTATTGTTTTTAGGGTTCCGTACCCCAAGGGTAACATGGGACCCCATTACTAAGACTTCGCTGTCTGTCTGTCTTTGGGTTTGCGCTTGACCACGATCTCACCTGATGGTAAGTGAAGATGTGGTATAAGGTGGACCGCGCGTACCCATAAAATGCCTGTTCACTCCTGCCTTGAATAAACCCATGTTGTATGAGTCTGAAAACACGTCGTTCGGGAGGGTGTTCCACCGCTTAGCCGTGGGTATGATAAAGGAGGAAGCAAAGCGCTTCGTATGGCGGAATGGGATGTCAACAACAAAGCGGTGAAGACCCTCCCGACGCCTACTAGTCCGATGAAAAAAGGGGGAAGGAGGGATAAGTTCATGGAGGTCTTGAGCGCACTTCCATGAAATAGCCTATAGAAAACCGATTAGATTGCAACCTGTCGCCTATGTATGTCCGTCTGTCACCAGGCTTTATCTCATGAACCGTGATAGACAGTTGACATTTTCACATATGATGTATTTCTGTTGCCGCTAGAGCAACAAGTACTAAAAATCAAAACAATATAAATATTTAAGAGGGCTCCGATACAACAAACATGAATTTTTTTGCTCGTTTTTATAGATGGTACAGAACCCTGCGTGCTCGAGTCCGACTCGCACATAGCCGGTTTTTTTATCTCTTTTCTTTCTTTCTAATATGAGTGACTGATAGACTGTTAGACACTTACCTCCCCAGGCAGATTCTCAGCTCTGGAGTGAATATGCATGACCTCTAAGAAATCTGCAAAAGACATCTTGCCACCTTTGCCTTTTAAATATCCTGAAAAAGAAAAGATTCTACATTATACAATGTACCTTGAGACTATAAAACCTTAGGGTGTTTGTCTCTCTTGCATTATTTCCATTTTCTTTGAGGTCATTTCTCAGTATCATAATGACCCAAACTACTGCTATCAAATCCAAAATGTTTAGACCGAATTAGCTCATCTAACAAGTAGATAATATCCTGGGATGTTATTCACACCTGGCCATCTGATCCCAAACTAAGCAGAGCTTGTACTATGTAAACCAGACACCTGATATACTACATATACTACTTTTCTTTTGTAAATACATACTTATATAGATAATTACACCCACACTCAGGACAAACAGACATGTTTATGCACACAAATGTTTGTCCTGGGTGGGATAGAACCTGCGGCGTGAAAGGCAAGTATTTACGAACCACGTCAACTGGCCCGTTAAATATAATAGATGATCTCATAACATTGTGACTGCCTGCTTAATATGCTTGTCAAAGCATGCATGCATGTTTTGTCAATTATACTTGACTAGCGGCCCGGTACGTGCTTCGCTACGTAGGTATAAGGCATAGTAATAATATACATACAGGGAAGGTATGTGCGTAGAAAAAAACTTGTGTGTACTTATGTACACGCGTTAGAAGTTATACTTCTTAATATACAACTTGAACATAGTTATCAATTTTCATACCACCTAGAACTAACGTCATGCTGTTATTTTTACGATGCGCGCGCATCGTAAAAATTCACGCTCATCATTTTTCTCCATCGCGCCAAAAGAAGTATAACTTCAAAAATTCAACTTCCACGAATAATTCAAGACCAAAATTAGCCAAATCGGTAAAGGCGCTGTTGAGTTATAACATTACAACGAAAAGTGGCATTGATTTTTACATATATAGATTACGTCATAGCTTAGCCAGACTACTTCAGACTATTAGCATCCTGAGTATGACGCCGCCGAGATTTAAAATGACTTTCGACTGACTTTTGTGTTTATACCAAATTGTTACTATTAGTTTTTTGTGTGTTATACTCAAATTGCCTAATTTATAGTGTTGTACCTTATGTGTCATTACATTATGTCAGCCAAAGTACAACTGCTAGACAAAAGCCTCCCCAAAGAATGGGGGGATATGCCATAATGGCGATCGCAGTTCGATGGTCATAGTTCACAGAAAAATGCTGCTGTCCATTCTCTGGTAGTTATACATACATACCTTATCCTACTAATATTATAAATGCGAAAGTTTGTGTCTATGTATAGATGTTTGTTGGCAACAATTTATGTTTGACGCGGGTAAAACAGCAGGGCATAGCTAGTTAAAAATATTAGATTTTATTAGACCTTATGTGTCTAATAAAGATATATTCTACTTCTTCCCCTTCAAATTACAATATTTTCTATATCAAGTATATTACCAGCCAACTCCTGTATGGTAGGACTCATCCCGAGAGACCTCATGACCACCGTGAGCTCATCCAGGGAGGTGATCTGACCGGAGCGGGCAAACAGGTAGAAGCATTCACGGAACTCTGCAAATATAACAAAAAATGTTAGCAGGTATAATACATAAATAAATGCCAATGAGTGATAAAGAATTGCAGTATTTTCTAATAATTGTCAACTAAAAAATAATCACCCTGTGGGAGAGCCCAAGATATTCAGGTTTGATTATAGATGATGAAAATTTAAAAAATATGTCAGGATCAATAGGTAAGATTTAATTAATAAAAACATCAGGTAGGTACACTTAGTAGGTGTGGGTTGATGTAAGTCTTATATTTGAGAGGATTGCTGCAGTAAAAGACCCAAGTGCTAATGCAGGGAAGGCTTACAAATTAAGATCTAAATTACCATAATCTATTTATTTATATAAAATTTTTGTACTCTCATAACTTGCACAGGACTGCACCAAATTGGATAAATCTTTCATTTATATGGTATAACTAGCTGTGCCCCGCGGTGTTACCCGCGTTAAATTTTATAATTTTTCTATGCTATAAACGTCGCGGAGCCCGAGACCTTTCCAACGAATGCAAAACCGTGGAAATCGGTTCGTGCGTTCTGGAGTTATAGCGTCAGGAAGGAAAAACCCGACTTATTTTTATATAGTAGATAGCAAATATTAGATATGCTTGTAACATCTGAGTTAAATGCATAACATGTACTTCTGTGGCTACCACCTTGGTTTATTAGTTGTGTGTTCAACTTAAACATAAAAAATATCACTTTTATTTAAAAACTAATTCTAAAGTTGAACTGCAGTTGATCCCTGGTTTAGTTGAAAACCATCCAATGAGATTGCTTGATCCATAGTTCAACTGCAGTTTATCTTTAGACTTTGTTTTTAAATAAGGGTGTATGTGTCTATGTAATTAAAACCATGAAAATATAAATATTCTATTAATGAAATATATCTTTTCTAATCAGATATAATTTAAAAACATGGTAAAATTAATCATGCAGGTAGCACCAAACAACAAAATTATTTCATTTTCTTTTTTTTTAAGTATAAGGTCAGGCAAAATGTGCATATGCACTTTATTTAAATAAGTTGATTTTTCTTGTGCCTAACAAAATCCTCTCCACTGCACTCCTCTCTGTTTGTGCTGACCCTTAGTATTCTATGTTGTCTATGCATATTTGTTTTTGCAGATATCAAGTGAGCATTCATATTCTGGATGGTATTTTTATACATATTTCGGTAGTAAATATTGATCAAATACACATAGACTGGACACAACGATTCAACGCAGTTTAGTCGAGCGTAATTCCGCACGTATGATATAATTTACATAATTTAGAATGAGTCCATACAGTTAAATTGCAATAAAACATGAATGTATTGAAATGCCTCTACGTTATAATATATGTATTAATGTTCTGAGTGAAACTACTAACTTTCTACGTTTTGACGATGATGTTAAGTATTATAACGGTGTTTGAAGCCAATAAAGTGAAATCAGGGTCACAAGTTTTTGAAGCAACAACAGGTTTTACTTGAGTTTAATTTACTGTAACCGTACCGTTTGTATAACAACATGGATTTTTAACGCTTTTTTCATATAGTTATGACTCAAAAATAAATTTTATCTAATCTAAAACTTGATCACTGAATCACTTACCATCAATATCCTGTTCCTTAAAATAACGCGCCTGAAACATAATAATTAGGAATTAAATATTAGGTTATATAACTTAATAAACTTAGGTTTAGAGATATAATTATTACCATTTTCTACAAATAAATAAAACCCAAACAAAGTTTACAAAGTAACTTTAGCAAGAATAGTTTTTTGACAGCTGGATAGATACCTACTTTTTTGACTATTTTTTTTAAATTCATTTTGACGGCTCTGGCTTCTTCGGCCTTATGAGCCTTCCGTAAAATATATTATTATTTCATTTATTTCCGTCATTGTCAAGTAAAGTCCGTCACAGTCAGGTCATACATAGTCCTTGTCCAACTCCAGTAAAGCAGTGGAGACTTTACTAGAGGCTTTTATGGAGTTTTGGTTACAACACGGAAAATCACAATTCACGGCAATATCGCACTTTCCTCCACTTGTGTACGTTGTCGAAGATGTTATGTCTAAAAATCCACCATATTTACACATAAAAACTCGAATTTACACCAGTTTTTGAAAATAAAACACAACTTCGATACGTCTTTTTCCGCGTTGGCGCCAAAAGCCCCTTTTTTGACTAATCACACTATTATGACCAACCTCAGGAAAATAAAATAGCGTTCCATATCCACTTCCAAGAAAAAGTTTACTTAAAGCATAAAGTTTAGACATTTCAAAAACCGGACTTTACCGAATGTACTGAAAAGCCCGGGTATCAAATAATATTTTTTGACATTCTGTGATCCAAAATGGGCGACCAATCAGCTGACATTATTGAAAGGATATTTTTCCATGGTTTAATTATCTAAATTGGGTAAATTATTACATAAAACGTTTTTCAATATTGTTTTAAGTGACCACTTTGTTATTTAAGTGTATAATTGTTCATCATCTGTTATGGATATTGTAATTACAGCAACGTGAGTATTACCATAATTATAGTGATAATACAGTGATAAAATTACGTTTGAATAAGCATTCTATATCAGAGTTGAGTGTGATAAGGATGCGACAGCTCGTTAGGTTCTTGTAAATATTGTTAGAAAAAATATTTTCAATCTTGAAATTGTATCGATCGAACTTGGCTTGCATTTCAAGTTCACGACAGTGGTACCACTGATCTATTCTGGTTACGTAGTATTTTTCATTCAAGCTTTATTATTTTCAGCTCGTATGAATAATTTTTTAACAATCCTAAAACATTTTTATTAGCATTTTTTTTCATTTTACTTACTTTTTTTTACCTACTTACTAATAGAAAATTGTGAGAGGGCTATGAATAGGTGACATAAGGTCATGGTTGAATAGGTTACTGACCTCAGTTTAATCACGAAATATAATGATCCTATCATTAATCACTTAATAGCATATTATGATAATTTTTAACTTTATTTGTGTTATTTTTAATTTTATTTGTGTTTTGTATGTATTGGATATTCCCACTATATCATACTTGTATTTACATTTTATCTAATTTATATTTCACAAAATATATTTTTATGTCATTAGTTTAATATCAAAACTGTGTTTACATCATATCTTTGGGGCTTAACCCACATACTACAGACTGCACAAGCTGTTATCTAGCAAATCTACTGTCCCTTTTAAAGTACTTTATTAAGATGTACCTAGTTCAAGACCCATAGACAGAGAAACGAACTGGTTTCTCTGTCTACGTCAAGACCTCATTTTTTTTTAATTAAAAAAAAGAAGACCTTTTATGCACATGTTGGTATTGCATTTAATTGCCAAAAGAAGTTAAGGTTAATACATATAATAATGTGTTTTTAGCAGTATTTTAATATTTGTACTAGTTACTAAGTAAATGATTGAATTAATGAAATTCAATTGTCCATCTATAGATTATCAGCATTTAAGTAGTAATATAGATTGAGGCAACACATTTCAGATAATCATTTTGTTAATTGTATCTTGTTTTTTTTTATTATATAAATAATTGTGATATTATTATAATATCAAGGAGTTATATATTACACATTTATGAAATTAAGTTGTTTTGGCTGCTACATCATATTTGCTAAAGCTGGCAATATAAGTATATGTTCTCAATTTATCTAATTTATATTTCACAAAATATATTTTTATGTTATTAGTTAATATCAAGCCCATGTTGTCCACACATTCTATAGGGGTCCTGATTAGACAGCATACAGACATAATATGAGATAGTCTCAACTTCAAATTCAACAATGATCCACAAATGACTTTTCAAATACATGTGCATATTAGAAACTAGCTGTGCCCCATGGTTTTACCCGTGTTAATCTTTCTAAATTATCACAGCTCCTCCCCCGTAAGTGATAGCGTGATAATATGTAGCCTATATGTTGACCCAACCTCTTAGTTTTTTTGCAAAACTTTAAGTAAATCCATGCAGTACTTTTTGAGTTTAACCCGGACATACATACAGACAAAAATTCTAAAAACTATATTTTTGGTTTCAATATTGATTGTAGATCATGCCCCAAGTATCCTTTTTTAAAAATATTCAATGTACAGTTTTGACTTTCCTATGATTTTATTTTATGTATAGATTAATTATCTAATTTATGAAGTAAAACATAGTGAGGAAACTTGCATGTTCTTGATGCCATGAGAAGTCCACCAACCATCACTAGTCCTGGTACTCTACCGGCTAAGTCGCCGAACATCGATTTCTTAAATGGTGTTCAATTATATATAGGTTAAGAATGACTTAATCAATCGTAAAATCGGCTTCCATGAGCACATGTGACGTCATAAAAGGTCAGGAATCGATTGGCAATGTTGAAGCCGATATAACGATTGAATAAGTCATTTTTAACCTTTATTTATTTGAACGCTATTAAAAAAATCGATGTTCGGCAACTTAGCCGGTAGATCCCTGCTTGTTACACTATTGGCTATCCTCTCATTGTAAGAAGCCCTTGAAAAGCAGTGAGACAATTATGGGGTGCATCATTATCATTATTGAATTAATAATGGTTCAAATACAGATTGTGGACCTGATACAGGTTCAAACCCAGGGTCAGGCTAAAAAGTTTGAGAATTTTCTGATAAGAAAATTTCTCAATATCAGCCTGAAGTCTGAGAGTTCAAAATGCATGTAAAGCTGTTGGTCCTGAAAGTGATGGAATAGAAAGTGCCCCTACGTTTGCACACACGCTTGTGCTCTATAATTATATCATGCAGATGGCTAGGCTCCATTGAGATTGGTCACCGTGGCCAAAATTGACCAGGAGGATATTATTTATTATTGCTAGACCAGCAAGATGTTATTACATAATCTGCTAATATAATGTTTTAGTCAATTTGATGAATATAAAAAAGCATGTAAATAGCTAATCTATATATTATTACATATAATAAAATCGCAGGAAAGTCAAAACTGTACATTGAATATTTTTTTTAAACGAAACTTGGGGCATGATCTAAAATTGATATTGAATCCAAAACTATCGTTATTAGAAATTTTGTCTGTTTGTCTGTATGTATGTCCGGGCTAAACTCAAAAAGTACTGCATTGTTTTATTTCAAATCTTGCATGAATATTACTAAGAGGTTGGGTCAACATATAGGCTACATATTATCACGCTATCACCTACGGGGGAGTGACCTACCTACCTGTGATAATTTATAAAATTTAATGCGGGTAAAACCGCGGCGCTCCGCTAGTGTAATACTATATTACCACATTCATAGCGACAGCATGTGCTACATATAATATCTTGTTTACTTCCTTGTGGCCTTCAATATCTATAGATAAGTAAAAAATGGAGGAAATAGTTTTTCTTTGCTATAAGATAAAGATTAGATATATTTTTAAAGTAAAACCTTTTTAGGCGCGTTTGGGCACTTTTTGGGTGAACATAAATCATAGAACTCACGTCATCGACACTGAAACCGTACACTCTCATTTAAAAACTAAGTCTTAAGTTAGGACTACAGTTGAACTATGGATCAAGCAATCTGATTGGACGGTTTTCGATTAAACCAAGGATCAACTGCAGTTTAACTTTAGACTTCGTTCTTAAATAAGGGTGTAAAAACAGCAGTTCAAATTTCCTTAATTTAGTTTTTACTAGCTGTGCCCCGGGGTTTTACTCGCGTTAAACTTTATAAATTATCACAGTTCCTCCCCCGTAGGTGATAGCGTGATAATATGTTGACCCGACCTCTTAGTAATATTCATGCAAAATTTGAATTAAATCCATGCAGTACTTTTTGAGTTTAGCCCGGACATACATACAGACAAACAGATAAAAAATGTTAAAAACTATATTTTTGGCTTCGATATCGATCGTAGATCACGACGTATTCTTTAAAAAAAATATTCAATGTACAGTTTTGACTTTCCTACGATTTTATTATATGTATAGATATAAGGTTTAGAGTCCCTTACAGAGCATAAAATCACAAAATGTTGCCAGCTCCAGATGAAGCTTCAATCGCCATCTTGTAAAGTTTTCGGCCGATATCTCTGAAACTATGCACTATAGCGCAAAACATATTAGACAACTATTGCAGCGAATAAAATGTCACATCTTTTATTTCCCGTAATTTTTTTTGTGAAACTTACCGTTTACGATTTATAGCCGAGACAAAAACAATACGAAACAAGAAATGATGGAATCTTATTTAGTCGCGTTGAGCACTTTTTGGCTGAACAAAAATCATAGATCCAGCGTCATAGTCACGTCACGATTCCTATGAGTTATGTATTCTGTTTATATATGTGTACCTACTTTGGGTTAAAATTCTCAAATCTTTAGAAAACTATATTATCAGCGAGTAATATGAGCTGTAGTTTATTTTAAAACTAGCTGTACCCCGCGGTTTTACCCGCGTTAAACTTTATAAATTATCCCAGCTCCTCTCCCGTAATTGATAGCGTGATAATATGTAGCATATAAATGTTGACCCGACTTCTCAGTAACATTCATGCAAAATTTGAAGTAAATCCATGCAGTATTTTTTGAGTTTAGCCCGGACATACATACAGACAAAAATCCTAAAAACTATATTTTTAGCCTCAATATCGATTGTAGATCACGCCCCTGGTATCCTTTTAAAAAAAAAATCAATGAACAGTTTTGACTTTCCTACGATTTTATTATATGTATAGATAATAGAGATTCCTACGAAACAGACCATAATGTAACCCAAGGTATTCAAAAAAATCCTATTCAAGTCATGATTTGTGATACGTAAAATTACTTGTAAAGACGCCAGCACATCCAGCTACCCCAATCTGTCAAATTTCTTTTATAGATTTTCAACTTTATCACTTATGCATAAGGTTCACTTTCAATTAGACGATCACCGTAGCCTAGTTGGTAGTGCTCCTGCCTACGAAGCTGGTGGTCCTGGGTTCGAATCCCGGTAAGTGCAAATATTAGTGTGATGAGCACGAATATTTGAGTCTGAGTCATGGATGTTTTCTATGTATTTAAGTATTTATCTATCTATATATAAGTATGTATATCGTCGCCTGGTACCCATAGTACAAGCTTTGGTTAGTTTGGGGCTAGGATGATCTGTGTGACATTGTCCCTAAATATTATAAAAAAAAAAAAATGGGGAAATTTGACAGATTGGGGTAGCTTGATGTGCTGGCGTCTGTACATGTTTATAGTACACTTTTTTCTCCACAAAAAGTCTATGAGATTATATCCTCATCATCATATCAGCCGAAAGTCATCCACTGCTGTACAAAGGCATCCCCCAAAGATCTCCGGTTTTGCGCTATCTGCATTGCCAGCGACCCTCACAAGATCATCGGTCCGTCTTGTAAGGGGTCTACCCACGCTGCGTTTTCCCCTGTCCGTTCGCGGTCGCCACTCGAGAACCTTTCTTCCCGTCGGTTCTTTTTATTTATTTTTTTTGACGTGACGCTACAGTTAGCCTAGTAGGCTTTCACTACTTCACCGGACTATAGAGGCGAGCAGAGGGCTCGAGCCGTCTAGCAATTAAGTAACCCGCGCCGGAGGGCACCCCCTGTGGGGTTCGAACCTCGACTCTGGGCGATTACTGGCGGAGAGAGGTCAAGATCATCATTTTAGGGAGTTTTGTGCAACTTTCGCTCTACGTTAATGACATGACGCGGCCCCCGTCCGCGTTGAGGGGGCTTTTTATCGATACGATATGCAAACTAACCCGTCGGTTCTACGAGCTATAATAATAATATCAATTTTATTATCTTATCACTGAAACTTTACAACAATAAAGCTTATACATCAGAATAACACATAGGCTACAATTTATAAAGATACTAGCTGTGCCCCGCGGTTTTACCCGCGTTAAACTTTATAAAATATGGCCTATGTGTGCCTAACTATAAAAATTTGCCTATGTTCTTTCTCAGGGTCTAGACCATCTGTATATCAAATTTAATTCAAATCCGTTCAGTAGTTTTGGCGTGAAAGAGTAACAGACAGACAGACAGACAGAGTTACTTTCGCATTTATAATATTAGTTAGGATTGTGTGAATTGTCCAAAATATGACGATAAGTGTTAAGTAGGAAAAAATGTACAGACGCCATCACATCCAGCTACCCCAATCTGTCAAATTTCTTTTATAGATTTTCAACTTTATCACTTATGCATAAGGTTCACTTTCGATTGGGGAAATTTGACAGATTGGGGTAGCTTGATGTGCTGGTGTCTGTACCATCTGCGAGCCATTCCGGCGTGCACTGCCGAAACCGCTAGAGATACCTACACATCCTGCTAATATTATAAATGCGAAAGTTTGCGAGTATAGATGTATGTTTGTTACTCTTCTACGCCAAAACTACTTTAACGCGGGTGAAACCGCGGGGCATATTTACTAGCTTAAATATCCGAATAACACATAGGCTATTATTTATAAAGTTTAACGCGGGTAATAACGCGGGGCTGCTAGTACGGTATAAATCAAGTCATCAATGATTCTGCAACAAAGCCGTGCTCCTATGTTAATCAGTAAAGTATCAACAGCATATTATTTAAAAACTCAGCTCTGTTTATATTTACATAGTAATGGCGTGCATAATAAAGACGCATGCGCTGTGGCTATAGTAACATTATAACGCACACATGCACATCTCCATCCACACACTTAGACACGTTCTTACTGTGAATGCGTTTTATTCATTTAAGTACTAACTGTGCCCCGCGGTTTTACTCGCGTTAAATTTTATAAATGATCACAGCTCCTCCCCCGTATGTGATAGCGTATATTTTTGGCCTCTATATAGATTGTTGATCACGCCCCAAGTATCCTTTTAAAAAAAATATTCAATGTACAGTTTTGACTTTCCTATGATTTATTATATGTATAGGATTTATTTTATTTATTTACTAGCTGAGCCCCGCGGTTTTACCCGCGTTAAACTTTATAAGTTATCACATCTCCTCCCCCGTAGGTGATAGCGTGATAATATGTAGCCTATATGTTGACCCGACCCCTTAGTAATATTCATGCAAAATTTTAAGTAAATCCATGCAGTACTTATTGATTTTAGCCCGGACATACATACAGACAAACAGATAAACAGACAAAAATTCTAAAAACTATATTTTTGTATTCGGTATCAATTGTAGATCACGCCCCAAGTATCCTTTTAAAAAAATATTCAATGTACAGTTTTGTCTTTCCTACGATTTTATTATATGTATAGATTGCACACCATAAGTCAGAAAAGTTGTTACAGTAATCGGAAACAGTACAAATATAGACCCTGTAGGGCACGGCGAACTTGAAGAGAGAAGGCAGTCTTTTTTAGGGTTCCGTAGCCAAATGGTAAAAAGCGGAACTCTTATAGATTAGTCATGTCTGTCTGTCCGTCCGTATGTCACATCTACTTTTATCCGAAACTATGAGAGCTGTACTATTGAAACTTGGTAAGTAGATGTATTCGGTGAACCGCATTAAGATTTTTACACAAAAATAGAAACAGGACAATAATTTTGGGGGGTCCCCAAACGTAGAACTGAAACACAAAAAAAAAATACATCGTACCCATTCATGTGGAGTGTCTATGAATAGGTCTTCAAAAATGATATTGAGGTTTCTAATACCTTTTTTTTCTAAACTGAATAGTTTACGTGAGAGACACTTCCAAAGTGGTAAAATGAGTGTCCCGCCCCCCTGTAACTTCTAAAATAAGAGAATGATAAAACTAAAAAAAAACATATGATGTACATTACCATGCAAACTAACAACGAAAATTGGTTTGAACGAGATCTAGCTAGTAGTTTTTTTTAATACGTCATAAATCGTAAACCGCAATTTGCTTTCATTTAATCAACTGAAATACTTGCTGCTACGGAACCCTTCATGGGCGAGTCCGACTCGCACTTGGCCGGTTTTAGCCTATTGAATTAAAGTTAAACTAGGTTTTGATGAAATATATTATTTTAGTTGGTAATTAGTGAAATCGGTTATTGTATCATTTTACCACTCTGGAAGTGTCTCTCGCGCAAACTATTCAGTTTAGAAAAAAAAATTATATTAGAAACCTCAATATCATTTTTAAGACCTACCCCCACATGTGTCGGTTTGATGAAAAAAAATTTTAGAGTTTCAGTTCTAAGTATTTGGAACCCCCAAAATATATTCGTTTTTTTTTTCTATTTTCGTGTGAAAATCTTAATGCGGTTCACAGAATACATCTACTTACCAAGTTTCAACAGTATATAGTACTTATAGTTTCTGAAAAAGTGGCTGTGACAGACGGACAGACAGACATGGCGAATCCATAAGGGTTCCGTTTTTTGCCATTTGGCTACGGAAAGGTACGCAAAAGAGTTTAAAAAGATGAAGCATTTTTAAACTTGATCATTGACGACTTAGAGCCGATTTTACCGTTAAAATTAAACGCGATCAATGGACGCTAAACTCGGTTCCGCTTCCTGTAACTAAGAGCCGATTTCACCGTTAAAATTAAACGCGATCAATGGACGCTAAACTCGGTTCCGCTTCCTGTAACTAAGAGCCGATTTCACCGTTAAAATTAAACGCTATCAATGGACGCTAAACTCGGTTCCGCTTCCTGTAACTAAGAGCAGATTTCACCGTTAAAATTAAACGCGATCAATGGACGCTAAACTCGGTTCCGCTTCCTGTAACTAAGAGCCGATTTCACCGTTAAAATTAAACGCGATCAATGGACGCTAAACTCGGTTCCGCTTCCTGTAACTATGAGCCGATTTCATCGTTAAAATTAAACGCGATCAATGGACGCTAAACTCGGTTCCGCTTCCTGTAACTATGAGCCGATTTCATCGTTAAAATTAAACGCGATCAATGGACGCTAAACTCGGTTCCGCTTCCTGTAACTATGAGCCGATTTCATCGTTAAAATTAAACGCGATCAATGGACGCTAAACTCGGTTCCGCTTCCTGTAACTAAGAGCCGATTTCATCGTTAAAATTAAACGCGATCAATGGACGTTTAACTCGGTTCCGCTTCCTGTAACTAAGAGCCGATTTCATCGTTAAAATTAAACGCGATCGATGGACGCTAAACTTAGTTACAGGAAGCGGAACCGAGTTTAGCGTCCATTGATCGCGTTTAATTTTAACGGTGAAATCGGCTCTTAGGCGGTAGCCCCCCCCCCCCCCCCCCCCCCCTCCCCTCGTTCCGAGAGAGAGCGAGAGCCCGTGTATAAACACAATGTTTAATTTTTTTCGATAATTTGGTATTGAAAAAGTTTTCCTATAGTAGATGTCGATTCAGTCAATAAAGTTTTATATTTAACATAGAGATTTGGGAGGGCGCGGCGTTTCATTGATACGAATTAAGAAGTTGGAATTAATTGTATACAATATGTAAACGTAATTAACGCACACCCTCAAACACCCCAATTAGAATATTATTTGTAATCATAATACATACACTGAATTTTCAATTTAACATATATAAGTATGCATTATTATTTACTAAATTAGTTTCTTGGAATAAAGTTTATTTTTCTTTATTTTCTATTGAATGAAGGAATTTGTATGAATATAAATAAAACTGCGATTTATAAGTCTAATTACTTTGACTTACGGTTCATTTCAATTGGTTTTGACTCTACAGGGTTGATATGACAATAATTTCCGTAGTATTAATTATTTTGAAATAAAAAATGACCTATATTAAAAATGATATAAATCGATTCAATGAAGCATTCTGAACAAACTATTTTCAGGAAGTGCGTTAATTACGTCACATGTTGTATAATATAATAAAGGCGGCAATGATGGGAATGGCACGCATTGTGAGGAGGTTCCTCACTCTGTCGCCCTGACCACCGCACCGGCGCCCTAGAGCGCGGTGCTAACCCCGCCGCTTGAGGTAGAGTTCCTCAAGCGGCGGGGTTAGTTTTTTTCAATTTATTTATATAAGTACTATTTTTTTCTTTTTTATATCAATTTTATAAATATATATATATGTAAAAAATAAGAAATTAAATAATAATTTCTTGGGATATTATTCACACACGGCCATCTGATCCCAAACTAAGCAGAGCTTGTACTATGGAAACCAGATAACTGAAACACTACATATACTACTTTTCTTTTGTAAATACATACTTATATAGATATTTACACCCAGACTCAGGACAAACAGCGCATGCAGACAAATAAAAATAAATAAAATAAAAAAGGTTTTTATTCACGTAGACTTTAAAAAAGCGCTTGTAAATAGTCAGAACATGTTTGTAGTAATACAGTTATTTTTTCTAGTTGCACATTACAGATATTTAGGTACACGGAATGTTAAAACATTTATACAATTTATTTTATAATAGTAGTGATATTTAGCTTGCTTGGAAATATCTGTCCTGGGTGGGAGTCGAACCCACGACCTGCGGCGTGTAAGGCAAGCATTAACCAACCACGCCAACCGGGCCGTGGAACTGTAACTGTATGCTCCTATTTATATTCGTGTTGAGAGTGGGGGGGCGTTTCCGCCCATACCCCCACGGCGCGTCACAGAGGGGTGACGCCCTTGTCTATAATTAGTATTAGAACGGCATGCAGCTATGCCGTACCGTGTCATCCAATAGAGTTGGCAAAACAATGTCAACATGTTATTGAAAGTGTTAGTTGTTTACATTTTTTTTTCGGGGAATCTAATCCCTGCGTCGCGGGTACTTTACAAACATATAATAGACTGACACAAATTACATTATATATATACAATATGTAACTTAATTAACGGACATCCTGAAAATAGTTTGTTCAGAATCGTATACTGAATCGATTTATATCATTTTTAATATATGTAATTTTATATTCCAAAATAATTAAATCTACGAAAATTATTGTCATATTAACCCTGTCCACTCAAAGCAAATTATAATGGACCGTAAGGCAAAGTAATAAGACTTTTAAATCGCAGTTTTATTTGTATTCTTACAAATTCCATCATTCAATACAAAATAAAGAAAAATAAACTTTATTCCAAGAAACTAATTTAGTAAATAACAATGCATATACATGTTAAATTAAAAATTCAGTGTATGTATTATGATTACAACATAATATTCTAATTGGGGTGTTTGAGGGTGTGCGTTAATTACGTTACATGTTGTTGTTATATATATGTATATACACATTAACATTCCTTGCCGTTGCCATACCTACTATTGGAATTAAATATAACAGCTCACTAAGGAAGGACCCTTAAATTGATCCTCGGTGCTTTTGCAGCTGGCTTCTCTCGTTGCAATTCTCTCGTTTTATGAGGCTATAGCCTCTTTATATCATTCTGTCTCCCACTTTGTTCTGGAGGAAAGTGCAACTATTCATTTTGTAACTCCTCTTTGATTCTTTCTGATTAAATTCGTTGCGGGATCCAAGACAGTTAAAGCGATGCCCCGAGACATGCCTGAGCCTCACCGCTCAATGTCTTTTCATTGTGTGCCACTATTGATCCTGGCCTACAGGAGTTGCAGTGGTGGGTAATAGGAAGGGACTGATCCCTAAAAAAAAATTGTCACATTCCTAATTGGTCTAACCGCCCATATAAAGTTAAATCCCGGTTCGGGCCAAACTGTAATTTTAGGATTTTTTATGTGTCACCCCCTTGTTATCACATAATGCCACGTTGCTCTACCTGTAGCGTGTTCAAACGCAGATATCCTGGGTTCAAATGTTTTTTTTGATTATTTGTCACTTTATGCACATAAAATTGAACAAATGCGGACTTAATGCACAAGGCATTTTCTGCCAGTCAACCTTAGGGTGGTGCAGAGAGACCATGGTAGGTGCACAGATCCTAAGGTAAACATTAATAGTAAACAAAACAGGAATATACAATACTATACAATGCAATACATACGATACTATACTATATAACATTTGTTCAGTAAAAAGAAAAAATCTTAGTATCAGCCCGATGTCTGGGAGTTCGTGGTATTACACCCCCGTGCCTCGGAGACCACGTAAAGCTGTCGGTCCTGTACCTGACTTCTTTCCGGTCGTGTCGCTAGTCGTCCCATCGGATCATGAGAGTGATGCAATAGAAAGCGCCCCTATGTTTGCGCACACACTTGTGCACTATAATATGTCCCGTGGCCGAATTTCGGCTAGGAGGATATCTTTATTATTATTGTCATCACATAAGGTCTTTCCTGTCGGCTAGACCGTCCTATCGGATCATGGAACTTGGGCTATAGGGTGCATCTATGCGCAGTCTTCATTGTGATGGCCGCATTACACCAGGTGGACATTATTAATTTTTAAAATAGCTTTAAACGGATTCCCTGTGTTTTAATTTTATCTATAAGCTGAGGCGCTCTTAGGCAGATGCTCTCGCCGGTCCGTAAGGGATCGGTGAGGTTAAGCAACTAGGCCTGTTTAATTTCTGAGCGTCTCCGTGCTTTCGTAGGGCACGTTAAGCTGTCGGTCTCGGTTGTAGCCATTAGGCAACGGTCGTTAAGCCATGTCAGAAGCCTAATGGGCGGCTTGAACAACTCTGACACCAGGGTATACGGCCGCTGTAAGCATCTTTTCATGACGCCTTTCAGTTTCGAACATTTTATGTAAAATTTGCTCAAAGTTATATTTTAATTGTTATTGATATTTAAATTTTATTTCATACTAGCTGTGCCCGGCGGTTTTACCCCCGTTAAATTTTATAAATTATCGCAGTTCCTCCCCCGTAGGTGATAGCGTAATAAAATGTAGCCTATATGCTGACCCGAGCTCTTAGTAATATTCATGCAGTACCTACTTTTTGAGTTTAGCCCGGACATACATACAGACAAACAGACATACAGACAAAAATTCTAAAAACTATATTTTTGGCTTCGATATCGATTGTAGATCACGCCTCAAGTATCCTTTTTAAAATATAATCAATGTACAGTTTTGACTTTCCTACGATTTTATTATATGTATAGATATCTTTTTATACTTATCAATTTTAAGTGCAATGGCTTGCATGTTTTAAACAGGGTTACTTCTAATACAGCAACAACCTCGCAGTAGTAGCTAGTTAATGCCATAAGCAACTACTTTTGTTAATTTGTCAGATTTTATTTCCATACAAAAATAAGCATTAATTTAATTTCCTCGCTCGAATGTTTATAAGTCTACGACTATCGCTAAGACGAGGGAACGCGCGCGAGCTTAGCATCGTTCGCGCATCGTTCTATCCTTTATGACTTAAACATAGACCTATAAATGTCACGGCAGTACAAAAAACTTTTAAAATATTTTTTTATTTCATGTTTTGAGTTGTGTCCGAACTCGTAGAACAAAAGTTGTTGCTTATGATATTAGAAATTTGGTCCCGTGAGGTTGTGGGTGTTTTACAAATGACCCTATATAATTCTTCATTTTTCAAATGAAATGTAATATATATTCCCGAATAGGTTAGGTCTATCAGTATATTTACTAACATATTTTTTTCTGCTTTTCCAGGAAGACAGTACTACCTGCCCGCTATCTCTGAATACGAAATCATGGAAGAACCTATACAGAGACCAAAATATATAACTTTGGACACATTCAAAATAACTTAAGTTGACAAACGACGATAAAAAATTACAAAAAAAAAACTTAAAAAAAAATAGCAAATTAGAGATCTAGTCTCTACAAGAATAATAGTGATTTTAATTAATAAAGTTTAATATTAATAAAAGTTATAAAATATTAAAAATATTTATTTTTCGTTATCCATTATTATTTTTCTATTATACATTTTTGTTGATCGTTCAATTCCATTTTTAATCTGTATTATAAATACAAATAGACGAAAGTTTTTAAAACTTAAAAAGTGAGTTACCAAAGAATAAAAAAAAAAGTAATATTAGTTTTAAATAAAGAATAGTGTAGTAGATGTTTTTGAATGTGCGCGGTTTGAAGAGGGAGACGGATAGATATAAGCAGGAGAGGGAGAGAGATATGGCAGCCACGATGGTGGAGACTCCCCCCCCTCAGTTGATCACCAATATAGAATGGGGGATGTTGGATAAGAGCAAGTTTTTTCCGCTTTACACGTTAAGTAGTTTTACAGGTAACTATGGTTTTATTTATAACACAACTAATCATCATCATCATCATCATATCAGCCGAAAGACGTCCACTGCTGGACAAAATGGTTGGGATTGAGTTGTTCTGAGTCAACACACATGATTGTAATTAATCTTAAGTAGATATATTTTATTTCAAAACAGGATTCCTACTGAGTTTTCTGGCAGTGTTTCTCAGTAGCTGCCATGTCATGCACTAGGTACTCGGTAGGGTTTATAAGTAATAAATGATTTTTGACTTTTGAAAAGCCTCCCCGAAGAATGGGGGGATATGCCATAATCGCCACGCTTGGTAGACGGGTTGGCGATCGCAGTTTGATGGTCATAGTTCACAGTAAAACTGTATGTTATGGTTCTCTGGTAGGTATTCCCTCGGACGATTTCTACACCCCCTACGGGATGAGATGGGGTGATGATATTCTATGCCAACTAATCATAATAATATCCTGGAACATTATTTACACACGGCCATCGGGTCCAAAACTAAGCAGAGCTTGTACTATGGAAACCAGATAACTGATATACTACATATACTTCTTTTCTTTTGTAAATACATACTTATAGATTATTATACCCAGACTCACGACCAACATAAATGTTCATGCACACATATATCTGTCCTGGGTGGGAATCGAACCCACGGCCTCCGGTGTCAAAAACAAGTATTTTGCCAACTACGCCAATAGGTCAGCCATAGTGAAACTGGCTGTACCCTGCGCGCGGTGCTACGGCAATATATGAAATTCATTGGAATGACAGCGGCGACATCTGCCGAAAATTGGATGTACCATCGTGGGCACTTTTTTGGGATCGGTAAAAAATGTTGAGCTCGCGTCAGGACACCTGACCTGATCAAATATTCGTAAGACGGAGAGTCTTTTTAGAGTTGCGTAGCCAAATGGCTAAAAACGGAACCCTTATGGATTCGTCATGTCTGCCTGCCTGTCTGTCTGTCCGTCCGTATGTCACAGCCACTTTTTTCCGAAACTATACTGTTGAAACTTGGTAAGTCGATAATATATTCTATAACTCAAATTTGTTTCTCATTAAACCCATACTTGTGGCGTATCTGGATAGGTCTTTAAAAATTACTACTAATAATTATTGTTTCGCGAGAGACACTTCCAAAGTAGTAAAATGTGTCCCCCCCCCCCCCCCTGTAACTGCTAAAATAAGAAAATGATAAAAGTAATATACGATGTAAATTACCATGCAAACTTCCACCGAAAATTGGTTTGAACGAGATCTAGTAAGTAGTTTTTTTAATAACTCTAATATTATAAAGGCGAAAGTTTGTGAGTATGTATGTTTGTTACGTCTTTACGTCTAAACGGCTGGACTGATTTTAATAAAATTTGGTATGGAGTTAGCTGATACCCTGGATTGTGTTAATCCAGGGTATCAGCAGTAGGCTATAATTTATAAAGCTTAACGCGGGTAAAACCGCGGGGCACGGCTAGTACGTTATAATTCTTAAGCGCAATAATCTATATATCAGCAAATCGTAATTATCTATAGTATGTATTTACAAAAGAAAAGTAGTATATGTAGTATATCAGTTATCTGGTTTTCGTAGTAACAAGCTCTGCTTAGTTTGGGAGTAGATCGCCGTGTGTGAATAATGTCCCAGGATATTTACAATAGCGAGCGATACCCTATTCTAATACATCCATCAGTATAAAATAGACAAGGTCACGGAACTAGTTATAATATCGCGACACATAACCGCGTGGACAGATTAGGCAGATAACGCAGAGATAGTGTAGTTAACAAATTAGCAGGCATATATCGAGTGTTAGGAATAGGCGAGTCATGCTTATAAAGTCTATTCTGCTTACTGAACGCACTAACATTTTTATAAACCACATATCAAGTATTATCTTCAGTTTTTTCTCATAAACTGTCTCATAAACTTAGCTTTGAGAATATTACTTAATAATACTTAAAGCAAAAATAACTGAACTTAAAATGTGACAAACTTCTATACAAAACAGTTTATATTATTTCTCAATAACATTATCTTATTGAAAATAAAGAGGATTCTTAAATAATAATAGCAATATTTTTTATAACCAACTCTTAGAAATAAAAAGTTTTAACACCTAAATATTACCTATTTCTCAGACTCAGAGTTTCTGTGTAGTATAAGTGATCAATTAACTTCTTTAATATACCTGTCTTTCTTGTTTGAGTTATCCCACGTGGCTAAGTACTTTAAAAAGTACAACTAACTTTCTTGAGGAAGTTTATTTCTTTCGTAACTCCATCGTGAATATTGAACTAACATCAACATAGAATATCTATGCACCTCGGCACGGGCAATATCTATTAAGTACGTCATTTCATCATGATTTTATAATTTATATTGAGATGAATGATCCTCCGTTAGTAGTAAGTCCGGAATATCCATGGATTTTATATTAACTTTTCTGAATTTGTAAGTTGCACGCAGTCTATAAAATCAGGAAAATCATAGTTATTTTTGCGTTTTGACGCTGACTCTCCATTTGATGGTAAAAACTGACTATAGACTTAAATGTATGGCCTGGTTGACTGGTGTACTTTACTATTATTTTTGTCGCAGCAATCAGAGCTATTGATTAATAATACTAAAAATTAAAAATATTCCCATTTTTTATTATGACCAGTGCAACTATCGGTCTAAATAGTAATTACACCGCAGTCATGTTTGCTTCCAAAAAAATCTCTATTATCACTCATTATATTTTCCTTCTTCCGGCTTGCTTCTTGGAGTGGTTATGATACGACAAAGACGTCCCCGTCCGCGAATAACGTCAGCGCACTGCTTGCCGCATGGTATAGTGCCGTGTTTTGCTTATACCATGCGGCATCGGTACATGCTTAGCTTTCCCTCACTCTTGCTTCCCATAAATGCAGTACTGTATAATACTGCTTTAGGTTAAGCGTCGCAAGGGTAAGTTTTTTGTTATTCTCCCTACACTCATACGCAGTAACGGCGAGTACTGCGTTTAGCTTTAGTTAGTATTCGTTGCAAAAAGGTTAATGCTAAATGCATATACAGTAAATGTAGCAAGTACTGCATAATCTTCTAGCACATGCTTAATGCTGCAGATTTTATTAGCAAAATAACATTTAGGTGCAAGTACTGCGTTTCATGTTATATAAAAAACGTGTTTCTAATAAGAAAAAACTAGTATATAAATTTTTTACGTATAGATTATATCCTTGGGATGCCATTTTTGCAAAAAAGTGAAAATCGCAAAAATGACGATTACTGCAAGTGCAATTAGCAGGGCAGAGGTGTTTATTAGGGTACCCAAGAGGATCAGACAACTGCCACTGAAAACAGTTTTAAAACAGTGGCTTAAAGATAAAGTCTTCTACAACCTTACTGAATTCTTTGACCATAAGGAGTGAATTCATGATTGTAATTATTGACATATTCTGATTATTTATTTTTATATTACTATGATGGTCTTTTTTTATTATTATGTATTAGATTATAATATTACAATAATTAATTATATAGTTATTATGGGGGTTCCCCATACATAGTTCCCCAATTTTTTTTTACATGTATTCCTATCTATGGATAGGTCTTCAAAAATGATATTGAGGTTTCTAATATCATTTTTCTCTAAACTGAATAGTTTGCGCGAGAGACACTTCCAAAGTGGTAAAATGAGTGCCCCCCCCCCCCCTGTATCTTCTAAAATATTCAGTTTAGAAAAAAAAATATTAGAAACCTCAATATAATTTTTGAAGACCTATCCATAAATACGCCACATGAATGTTTCAACAGTATATATCATTCGTATAGTTTCAGAAAAAAGTGGCTGTGACAGCCGGACGGACGGACAGACAGACAGAAATGACAAATCCATAAAGGTTCCGTTTTTTGCCAATTGGCTACGTAACCCTAAAAAGACCCTCAGTCTTACGAATATTCGATCATGTCACGAGTTTAACATTTTTACCCACCCCAAAAAAGTGCACAACGCCGCTTAAGAAGTTTTCACAAAAATATGCTTATCCAGAATCGTTCAATGCCGTTTTTAAAAATTAAGCCGAGATCCATAGTGTTATATGGATCCTTCGTCACTGTTAACTATAGCATGCGTTAAGTTACAAGATGTATCCATGCCTTTTCCTTCCAGTAAGATGCGCTCTATACCCACTGACGTTAGTGAAGACTCAGATCCAAGTCCAGAGGAAGAAGGAAGCTTACAAAGGCGTGGCGGACGCGATCACCAAGATATACAGCAACGAAGGTGTCTCGGGGCTGTACAGAGGATTTTGGCTTTCCAGCGTGAGTATTACCAGCCCTGGCGCACTCCGCATTTTGGGTGCGGACCTACAAGTACATCATATATGCGTTGGTCTAACATTAGTAAAAAACTTAAATTATGAAGACACCGAATCCTTTATGAATACTTCCGGTTATAACTCGACTAATATTTAATCTCAATCCAACAGATCCTCCTAACATTTATTTAAAAAAAAAATATATAAAATATATCTTAATGTACATCCTTCCATCAACCTTTCAAATGTCTTTGTTTTTCTAAATCTGATACTGTAATATGCCTAACAACCACCTGCACATACTTGTAATTTAGGATATTATTAGCACGAATGAACAGTTACCTTCTGAGTCACAGTCTTAACTAGTTCAGAGGGTACGGATAATATGCTAAAAATAGCCTAAAATAACATGTTCCATGCAAATTTAGTGGATACACTGTAGTTTTAAGCATTTAATGTAGATACATGCATGCAACCTCCTGTGTTCTCACCTGTATTAGGTTTATTATACTTAATAAAGAAATTTGAATTTGAAAAAGTTAGAAAAAAAATTAGATTAGTGCATGTAATACTTATTGTATGGGCAGTGGTTACCCTAGTGTCAGAGTTGTTCAAGCCGGCCATTTCGCCTCTGACATGGCTTAACGACTGTTGTCTAATGGCTACGAGAGGGAACGACAGCTTAACGTGTCCTCCGTAGAGGGGATGGAGTCACTCAGAAATTAAACCACTTTGGCGGTCACCCATCTATGGACTGACCGCGAGCCTAGTTGCTTTACCTCGCGTATGGGCAGTGGTTACCCTAGTGTCAGAGTTGGTCAAGCCGCCCAGTAGACCTCTGACATGGCTTAACGATTGTTGCCTAATTGGTACAACCGGGACCAACAGCTTAACGTACCCTCAGAAGCAAGGAATTAAATCACTTTGGCGGTCACCCATCTATCTACTGACCGCGAGTCTAGTTGCTTAACCCCGCCGATCACTTACTATCTGCTTAGTTTGGGATCAGATGGCCGTGTGTGCATAATATCCCAGGATATATGCGTTTCGGTGGTCCAAAATTAGCGTATGTAATAAGAGTCCTAGGTTCCCGGATCGAGGCATAAAGTATTATTGGGAATTCCTGTATAATATATAACCGCTTACAAGCTGCCTAGTTTGTGGTTTCCTTTCACAAGTTGGCTTCTACTCTGCTTTAAAGCTGTGAAAGCCGCGAGGTTACCCGTAATTGTAAACATTTCGAATTCCATTTTTTTACTTCAGCGGCCCCTGAGCTGTGGCCCGAACCCCATAAGGGTGCCCTCAGGTATTAGTCGCTTAAATTAAGCTACTGGTTGAGAGCCTTCAGCGCTAGCCAACTGCTCGTTGTTTCCTGGTATATGATGATACTATTGCTAAATGTAACAAAAAACTTGTGTGTACTTATGTACACGCGTTAGAAGTTATACTTCTTAATATACAACTTGAACATTTTTTCATACCACCTAGAACTAACTTCATGCTGTTAAATTTTTTGGTGTCGGTGTGCGCGCGCATCGTGAAAATTCACTCTCATCATTTTTCTCCATCGCGCCAAAAGAAGTATAACTTCAATAATAACTTGCTATTTATCATTATTAAATAATAATATAATATCTTGGGGCAATGTCACACCGATCATCCTAGCCCCAAACTAAGCAAATCTTGTACTATGGGTACCAGTCGACGATATATATACTTATATACATAGAAAACATCCATGACTCAGAAACAAATATTCGTGCTTATCACACAAATATTTGCACTTACCGGGATTCGAACCCAGGACCACCAGCTTCGTAGGCAGGAGCACTAACAACTAGGCTACGGTGACCGTCAATATTAAAAATATATGTGACGAAACAGACCGCACGGACGGACTAATTCAAAATATTTTGTTGTTTTAATTACTGTTTTTAAACTGTGTTTATGTAATACATTGTGAGCTTGACAAGTACAAGTGTATGTAAATACCCAAGTGATGAATAAATTTCATTATTTCTGGGTGGAGTGTTGGGTAGCACGGGTAAAGGTAGCACTTCAGAATAAATAAAATAAAAAAGGTTTTTATTCACATAGACTTTAAAAAAGCGCTTGTAAATGGTCAGAACATGTTTGTAGTAATACAGTTATTATTTCTAGTTACATATTACAGATTTTAGGTACACGGAATGTTAAAACATTTATACAATTTATTTTATAATGGTAGCTTGTATTAAGTTATTGTCAAGGAGATTATGTTTAGTTGAAGTTTTTAATATTATGTATTGAAATTTAAATTTTACTACAAATACCTGGTCTTAACCATAGATTTGTTTTCAGTTTCAGATAATCTCCGGTATATTTTACATTTCGACGTACGAGGGCGTTCGGCATGAGTTGGGCAAATATGATGTCAGTCCCAAACTTAAGGTAACTGTTTGCTTAATTAAGCTCGCTTGGCTTGGGAAGTAAGAGTGAATGCGTTACAAAAACTGTGATCGGGCGAGGCGAACGGAAGTTGAGAGGGAGAAAGATGTTAATTACAATCTGGTTTACGCTGCTATAATACTGACTTTTAGGGTTCCGTACCCAAAGGGTAAAACGGGATACTTAAGACTTCGCTGTCTGTCTGTCCGTCCGTCTGTCACCAGGCTGTATCTCATGAACCGTGGTATTTCTTTTGCCGCTATAACAACAAATACAAAAAAAAAACAAAATAAAATAAATATTGAAGGGGGCTCTCATACAACAAACTAGAACACTTATAGATTCGTTATGTCTGTCTGTCCGTCCGTATGTCACAGCCACTTTTTTTCGGAACTATAAGAGCTGTACTGTTGAAACTTGGGAAGTAGATGTATTCTTTTACCGCATTAAGATTTAAAAAAAAACAGAAAATGAACAATAATTTTGGGGGTTCCCCATACATAGAACAGAAACACAATTTTTTTTCCTCCTACCCATACATCTGGGGTATCTATGGATAGGTCTTCAAAAATGATATTGAGGTTTCTAATATCATATTTTTCTAAACTGAATAGTTTGCGCGAGAGACACTTCCAAAGTGGTAAAATGAGTGTGTCCCCCCTGTAACTTCCAAAGTGGTAAAATGAGTGTGTGTCCCCTGTAACTTCTAAAATAAGAGAAAAACCATATGAAACTAAAAAAAATATATGGTGTACATGTGTACATTACCATGCAAACTAACAACGAAAATTGGTTTGAACGAGATCTAGTAAGTAGTTTTTTTTAATACGTCATAAATCGTAAACCGCAATTACCTTTAATTTAATCAACTGAAATACTTGCTGCTACGGAACCCTTCATGGGCGTGTCCGACTCGCACTTGGCCGCTTTTTCTGTATTCTCTATTTGAGGTGTAAAATAAAATAATGAAAATATCATTCGGCCATGTGCCTACAATACTGACGGGCATGGGGCGTGGCGGGTTCGATTCCCACTCAGGACAAATATTTTTGTGCATGAACATGTCTGTTTGACCTGAGCCTAGGTGATTATTATCTCTATAAGTTTGTATTTACAAAAGAAAAGTAGTATATCAGTTATCTGGTTTCCATAGTATAAGCTCAAGTTTGGAATCAGATGGCCGTGTGTGAATAATGTCCCAGGATATTAACATGTGAGATGAGAGACGTTCACTACTGGACGATGACCTCCTCAAAAGATCTATACAAGGGATTTGAGTCCATCATTTGGAAGGATATCTTATAGTCGCGATAAGATATCCTTCCAAAGGACGACTTCTACGCCCCCCAAGGGATGAGATCATCATGTTAGCCTAAGTAAGTCCACTGCTGGACAAAAGCCTTGCCAAAGAATGGGGGGATATGCCATAATCGCCACGCTTGGCAGACGGGTTAGCTAGCGATCGCAGTTTGATGGTCACATAAAAACGGTGCTGCCCGTTCTCTGGTAGGTATTCCCTCGGACGATTCTACGCCCCCCAAGGGATGAGATAGGGTGATGATATTCTTTACCGTTAGCCACGCAGCATAAACATTAAAGCATTTTACAAACATATACTTAATAGACGCACACAGTACATGGAGACTCAGGACAATTATTTATGGTTCACACAAATAGTTGTCTTGCACAGTAATCGAACCCGGCATACGAATTGGCCAGGCGACTGTCTTAATCGCTGCGCCACACATGCAATCAAGTTGGTCTTCTGTTCTTATGCAAATACTTGCTTTTCACGCCGCAGGTCGTGGGTTCGATTCCCACCCAGGACAGATATGTGTGTGCATGAACATGTCTGTTTGTCCCCGAACCTGGGTGCAATTATCTATATAAGTATGTATTTACAAAAATAAAAATAGTAGTATATGTAATACCTCAGTTATCTGGTCTCCATAGTACAGACGCCAGCACATCCAGCTACCCCAATCTGTCAAATATCTTTTATAGATTTTCAACTTTATCACATAAGCATAAGGCTCACTTTCAATTGAGGAAATTTGACATATTGGGGTAGCTTGATGTGCTGGCGTCTCTACAAGCTCTGTTTAGTTTGGGATCAGATGGCCGTGTGTAAATAATGTCCCAGGAGATAATATTGTTTGACTATGTTATACTTTCTTCCAGTCGTTCATAGGTGGCGGCTGCGCATCCCTGGTCGGGCAGACGATTATAGTACCCTTCGACGTGCTCAGCCAACATCTCATGGTGCTGGGCCTGGTCAAGTCCAGGGGCGCTAATGCACAGTATTCTGTAAGTAAACAATATTTATTTCATCATCATCATGAATAAATGAATATATTTCCAAATCATGTAACTTAATTAACGCACTTCCTTAAAATAGTTTGTTCAGAATCGTTTACTGAATCGATTTATATCATTTTTAAAATAGGTAATTATAAATTCAAAAATAATTAAAGATACGGAAATTATCGTAATTTTAACCCTGTACAGTCAAAATAAATTGAAATGGACCGTAAGTCAAAGTAATAAGACTTTTAAAATAGCAGTTTTATTTGTATTCATACAAAGTCCATCATTCAATACAAAACAAAATAAATAAACTTTATTCCAAGAAACTAATTTAGTAAATAACAATGCATTTACATGTAAATTAAAAATTCAGTGTATGTATTATGATTACAACATAATATTCAAATTGGGGTGTTTGGGGCTGTGCGTTAATTACCTTACATGTTGTATAAGTAATTACTAATGACATTCTTCAACCTTTATTTTTTTGAAAATTAAGTCTGAAGAATATGAAGAATACACCTGCTATTAATAGTAATGTCATCCTAGCCGAATTTCGGCCACGGCGGCCAGTCTCAATGGAGATTAGCTATCTGCGCGGGACATATTATAGTGCTCAAGTGTGTGCGCAAACACAGGAGCACTTTTTATTCCATCACTCTCATGGGTAGACTAGTGACACGACCGGAGAGAGGTTAGGTGCAGGACCGACGGCTTTGTCTTGCAGGCTTGCTATTATCTATTCAAATAAAATAGTATCTCCGAAATGTTTGTACGCTCATAACATCTAAACAACTGCACCAAATTGGATAAATCAGTCTCTTATGTGTTCGATATGGACAGGAGAACGTAACTGTGAAAAAAACTTGAGAGGTGTCAAGGGACACCCGGATGGAACGAAGTTATTTCTTATTATTTATTATGTAAAAAAAACCTGTATACACTCAACAAAAATAATCGTCGCGACACCACACTGTTCAATGCGAAATAGAAATGAAAATATCTGACTTGCTTTCTATAAGAGAGAGAGAGAGACAGGCAGAGAAACATGCGCTCGCCGCACAGCTACAAAAAGTGTCGTGACAACTTTTCGTAAGAATTTTTTCCTTTCACAACGCGCGATAAGGAACTTCGTTCCAAAAACATTGCAAATATTGAAAAATATCTGATAAGTAAGTGTATGAATGAGACGGAATACTGACACTTTTTTAGGGTTCCGTAGCCAAATGGCAAAAAAAGGAACCCTTATAGATTCGTCATGTCTGTCTGTCTCTCTGTCCGTCCGTGTGTCACAACCACACAAAAGTGGTAAAATGAGTGTCCCCTCCCCTGTAACTTCTAAAATAAGAGAATGATAAAACTAAAAAAATATATGATGTACATTACCATGCAAACTAACAACGAAAATTGGTATGAACGAGATCTAGCAAGTAGTTTTTTTTTAATACGTCATAAATAGTAAACCGCAATTTGCTTTCATTTAATCAACTGAAATACTTGCTGCTACGGAACCCTTCATGGGCGAGTCCGACTCGCACTTAGCCGGTTTTATTGTTCTTTGTCGGTAAAATATGGCGGGTACGAAGTTCGCCGGGACGGCTAGTAACAAATAAGAAAAACTCTTCTCAAAGCCATAACAATTAAATTAACTCTAAAGTTAATTATTTTTTTCCAGACAAACCGATGTACAGATGCCAGCACATCAAGCTACCCCAAATTGTCAAATTGCCTCAATTGAAAGTGAACCTTATGCTTATGTGATAAAAATGAAAATCTATAAAAGAAATTTAACAGATTGGGGTAGCTTGATGTGCTGGCGTCTGAACATATTTCGTTCCTCCCTTTTGAGATCTAATAAGTATCTTTTTGTTTCAGCAAATGAACCCCTTAGGGCTAGACCTTAACAAACGCATGTCTAAAGCGGCGCTTGCTAAGGAGGTGGCATTCCGCGTGTACAGGCTACACGGCCCCCTCGGCTATTACAGAGGGTACGCGGCCTCCTTAGCCGCGTACGTCCCCAACTCTGCGCTATGGTGGGCGTTGTACACAGCTTATCAAGGTACGAACTCGTTTTTGCACATCGAACTTTTTTTTGCATTATGAAACTATTTCAACCAAATTAGTATCGTACGCTCGAACGCTAGGTAGTAGGCTCTGCATTACTTCTTCACTATCAACATCATAGAAAAGTAAAAATTACGCATATTTTTCAAGCAATCGTATTAGCCATGATTTCAAGAACGATAAAATTTTTATATATATTTTTGTGAAAACTTCTTTAGGCGCGTTAAAGTCACTTTTTTTAACAAAAAGCATGGAACTCACGGCACCGCAAGGTCACGCTTCCCAGGAGCTATAAATATACTCATACTATGTATAAATGTGTACTTTTTGGGTGAACTAAAAGCGGGAAACTCGCATCATCGTCACGTCATGCTTCCCATAAGCTGCATGTTTATATATCATATTGTAGATTTATTTAGGTAAGAAGTTTAAAAAATTATTTTCTTCTATCGGCAGTCCTTAACGCCTCCCCAGGATGAATTTTATAGTCTTCGAGCGCCATCTAGCAATTCTAAGTTACTGAGCAATTAAAACAACCATAAATCGAGCGCACCGTGACTTATGATAGGGAATATCTTCTGCATGGTTCGAGCAAAAAAGGAAGGGCGAAATGGTAAGCAGTGAGGACAGTTGGGAATTAAGTATTCATACAGGACATGAAAAATCGAAGTTAACGTGTCATACAGGATATGAGATACATATTATTATATATGTATGTCGGAATGATCTTTAGTACGGAATGTTCGTTAGTACGACATATAGGCTTAAGCATCTTCTACACGGTTGCAATCCAACGTCCCAACAGAGGTGACCCTGGTGGTTGCCATCCATCTAGACTGCAGTTGTGCAGTCAAGATGCTTTACTACGAAACGCAAGTGTGAAGTTGGCGCGCTTCGACAGAGTCTAGCTGACTGGTTCGTACGAGTCGACGAGGCGTGACTGCGTGATCGAGCACTCACTTCTTCGAGGCTCCGAGCGGACAACTAGTGCCTAGAAATTGTCTCACGTTTCGTTGTTTGATTTATTGTATGAAAGCCTAAATAGATTTAAAAATTAAACTACTAAAACACACAACTATTTCCGACATATGTGATTGTAATCCTGTCATCAAAACTCAAGTTCTTTTCCAAACTAATTGTTATTATTATCCGTCTATTGCAGATGAATTATTAAAAATAACACCGTCGTGGATGTCGCACTTGTTCATTCAGTGTGTGGCGGGCACGCTCGGCGGCTTCACCACGACGTTCCTCACCAACCCGCTGGATATTGTTCGAGCGAGACTACAGGTACGCCCTTTTAACTGCAATATCGAACTTATTTTTCCAATATCGAACTCGCATTTTCAATGTCACGTCAGAAATGTATTTTTTAATTGTAAAGAAGTTAAAAATGGGATATCATATATTTGATTGACCAAGGGAAAACCAACCTGCACACTCGACGAATTAAGTGTATTTGTTCCTATTGTATTTGGTCAAGCGGTACCGTGTTCAACCGTAGATAACAAGGTTCTGGGTTCAAAAAGTCATTTTGGTATTTTTCCGTAATGTTTTTTTTTTGTATCAGGCCTAAGTCTGGGAGTTGGCGGCATTATATACCCGTGCCTCACAAAGCACGTAAAGCCGTCGGTCCTGTACCTGACCTCTTTCCTGTCGTGTCGCTAGTCATCCCATCGGATCATGATGAGACAGAGTGATGGAATAGAAAATGTCCCTGTGTTTATGCACACACTTGTGCACTATAATATGTCCTGCGCAGTTGGTTTGTCTTCACTGAGAGTGGTCGCCGTGGCCGACATTTGGCCCAAAGGACAATATATTATGGAATGGTATAGAATAGACTACAATTATTAACAAAATATCCATGTTTGGATATAAAAATCGTACTGCAAAATGGTATAGTAATTGTTCTATACTATTTTTATATCCGGACATGGAAATTTCAAAGTGGTTTGTCTCGTTTCTAATTGCTATCTTCCCCAATATATCTATGCCTAACATCTTATTGCGAATATGAACATACCGCCCATCATACTTTGGCAGTGTGGTCTCTGGTAAAAAGATCGTGATATCATGTGAAACTAGCTGTCGCGGCAGACGTTCTCCTACTCTGAATTTAGAAAAAAGAAATTAATATCTCGAGACAACTAACACACCGCCATCTGATCCTACACTAGGCAGATCATGTACTGAAGGAACCTGATAACTGATAAACATATATATACAGGTACTCTTTATATTTGTGTAGGTACTTGTAAAACATCAACAACCACCCAGGACTAAATAGCTAACAACATAAGGGTCAGCGCAGACAGAGAGGAACGCAGCGGAGAGGATTTTATTAAGGCACTAGAAAATCAACTTTAGAGCTATAGGAATAAAGTGTATATATGCTTGAACCTGACAAAATGCTCGCGCAGTCTCGCGCATTATAATGTTCAAGCATACATGCACTTTATTTAAATAATTTTAAAGTTGATTTTCTACCTTCTCTTAATAAAATCTATCTTAATAAAATCCTCTCCGCTGCGCTCCTCTCTGTCTGCGCTGACCCTAAGCAACTACTTTTGTTCTACGAGTTCGGACATAACTCAATGCATGATAATAATAATAATAAAGCCTTTTATTCCGAAACTTTTCACAATTTTTTTGATAAATGTTAGTAATCTTATTATAGTAAATCCCTTAATTCGGTGTGCCTTACGACATAGGCCTCCTCCAACGTCTTCCACTGTTTCCTGTCGGTCGCAATTCATGGCCAAAGGGGACCTAGAGTCAATTTAATATCATCTTCCCATCTTTTCGCTTTGCGACCTCGGCTCCTTGACCCGTCTCGTGGATACCAGACCGTTACCTGCTTGCTCCATTTTTCGTGCGTACAGCGGAGCATGTGCCCTCTCCATTTCATTTGGTCAATATGGGTAAAGATATCTGTGAGTTTCGTTGTGCGTCGGATATCTACATTCCTTACTCTATCTTTTAACTTTAGCCCCAGTATGCTCCATTCCATGGCTCGTTAACATTTTGCAAGCTTTTCTCTTTGATTTATTGTTAGAGCCCAGGTTTTACAGCCATATGTAATGCAAGGAAGAATGCATGTATCATAAGTTTTTTCTTGATCTTGATGCGGAGTGCCTTCGGGAACGGGAATGCATGATAAAAAGAAATACAATTTTTTCTTGTACTGTCTTTACATTTGTAGGTCTATGTTTCATTCATACATAACACAATGCTTCTTTTGTTTCCCAGGTTGAAGGCGTGGGCTCAATGCGTACCGTATTCCAGTCCCTATGGGCCGAAGAGGGGCTCGTAGGATTGTACCTCAAGGGTCTGTCGGCGCGGCTGGTGCAGTCGGCGTGCTTCTCATTCAGTATCATCCTAGGCTACGAGACTATTAAGAGGATCGCGTTAAGTGACCAGTACCGTTCGCGAGTGCGCTGGTGAACAATAAATGTTACAACTGACACCGTAACCAGTTTTATTGCTCCCTTTAGAGTAACTATGTAAGAGCGCACGTCCATACGCCTTGCGGTGTGTAGCATATTTACAAGAGCATCAAGAGGATCGCGTTCAGCGACCAGTACCGCTCGTGAGTGCGCTGGTGAACAATAAATGTTACAACCGACACCACAATAATTTTATTGCTCCCTTTAGAGTAACTATGTAAGAGAGCACGCCCATACGCCTTGCGGTGTGTAGCATCTTTACAAGGCATGTAATGGATTGCACTCAGCGACCAGTACCACTCACGAGTGCGATGATGAACAATAAATGTTGCAACTGACACCACAATCATTTCATTGCTCCCTGTAGTGTAACTATGTAAGAGCGCACGGCCTTATGCCTTGCGTTGTGTAGCAACCATAGGCTACAAGGGCATCAAGAGGATCGCGCTCAGCGACCAGTACCGCTCGCGAGTGCGCTGGTGAACAATAAATGTTACAACCGACATCAGAACTATTTTATTGCTCCCTTTAGAGTAACTATGTAAGAGCGCAGACCCATTTTCCTTGCTGTATATAGCATCTATAGGCTACAAGGGCATCCAGAGGATCGCGCTCAGCGACCAGTACCGCTCGCGAGTGGGCTCGTGAACAATAAATGTTACAACCGTCACCAGAAACATTTTATTGGTCCCTTTAGAGTACTTAACTATGTAAGAGCGCACGGCCATACGCCTTGCGGTGTGTAGCATCTTTACAAGGCATCAAATGGATTGCACTCAGCGACCAGTACCGCTCGCGAGTGCGCTGGTGAACAATAAATGTTACAACCGACACCAAAACTATTTCATTGCTCCCTTTAGAGTAACTATGTAAGATCGCACACTAATTCGCGGTGTGTAGCATCCTTAGGCTACAAGTTAGGGTAAGTACCGTGGGAGCTATCCTAAGCGAATATTATCTTAATATTGAGGTAATTATATTATACAAATAATAACTACATTTTAATATTTCGGCTTAAGTATTTATTTTATTTTTTTATTGATAACGGCAACACCTATTAACAATTTAATACCTGTGTCGCGGGGTCCTTTGCAAACATAATCGACGAATACAAAGTACAGACGCCAGCACATCAAGCTACCCCCATCTGTCAAATTTCTGTGATAAAGCCAAAGATCTGTAAAAGAAATTTGACAGATTGGTGTAGTTGAATGTGCTGGCGTCTGTACATCCACACTCAGAAGTGGTGGCGAGGCACGTGCAGTCTAAATAATGAAATAGGTGGTGCAGCATTGTTGAAATTCAGTGTTCGTCTTGTTGGCCCGCTAGTAGGAAGACCTTCTGGGATGTGACGTAGGGTTAGCACAGTTTTGTAACACCCCCTTAGGTTACTAAAACATTACAGCACACTGTGTTTGCGCAAACACAGGGGCAATTTTTATTCCAACACTCATAATCATCTTATCACTCAGTATGCACATCCAGTAGCCGTTCTACAAAATGGAACAAACGAAGGTTAATATTATTGGGCGACCTGCGCGTACAGTACAATAACGCATTCAGGGTGCTCTTGGGGTTGCCGTGGCGGTGTAGCGCCTCGGGGATGTTCGCGGAGTCGTGCGTCGACGGGTTCGCCGCGATCATGCGGAGGCGCTGCGCTTCCATGATGGAGCGCTTGCGCTTCTCCTCCAATGGCATCCTGAATGTGTTTTCTGATCGGTGGGACTCTCCCCTTTTACACAGGTGGGTAAGAGTCCAGACACCCTTAATATAATTAATTTAATTGATACTCAAGGTCACCCAAAGAGCAATGGAGAGGGCTATGCTCGGAGTTTCCCTGCGGGATCGCATCAGAAATGTCGAAATCCGCAGGCGAACCAAAGTCACCGACATAGCCCGAAGAATTGCCAAGTTGAAGTGGCAGTAGACAGGGCACATAGCTCGTAGAGCCGACGGCCGTTGGGGCAGAAAGGTTCTCGAGTGGCGACCACGAACCGGAAGACGCAGCGTGGGCAGGCCCCCTACAAGATGGACCGATGAACTTGTGCGGGTCGCTGGAAAATGCTGGATGCGAATAGCACAAGACCGGCAATTGTGGAGATCTTTGGGGGAGGCCTTTGTCCAGCAGTGGACGTCTTTGGGCTGATATGATGATGATGATGATGAATTGATACTAACATTAGGCTAAGTTATACTAACATTATATGGATATTTTTCCGAAATAAATATATTTGAATTGGAAGGAAGTTTCTTATCGCGCGTTGTGAAAAGGGGCTAGACGGAAAAAATTCTCACGAAAAGTTGTCACGACACTTTTTGCGGCGTGCGCATGTTTCTCTGTCTGTCTCTCTCTCTCACTCTCTCTCTTATAGAAAGCAAGCCAGATATTTTCATTTCTATTTCGCATTGAACAGTGTGGTGTCGCGACGATTACTTTTGTTGAGTGTATACAGGTTTTTTGTACATAATAAATAATAAGAAATAACTTCGTTCCATCCGGGTGTCCCTTGACACCTCTCAAGTTTTATTGATATAAGGATGACGCTAGTAACGTTTTCTTTTTTCCGTAAACCAATATTCATGTAACAAAGTATATCATATTCTTTACTCCAATTCTAAGACTACATTGTTGTCGCCGACATGTGCGAGGGTACTGGTGACGCTGCCTGTTTTCGCCATCCGAATGTGCTGATGTCGCGCCGCTGCTGATTACAAATCAGAAAAGGGCCTTATTGTGCCTTAATAGTAAGTACAAATTTGTAAAGAATACAAATACATATATATCATGGGGATTGGTGCTGATAACCGAGATACAGGCGCTGCCTAGTTCGGTTACAGATGCCTAATTTATTTATATGTAGGTACGTTAAAAAATATTTTGCTAAACATAAGTATTTTGTAAACTAGAATTAATTTTTTGGAAATAAATTATTAGTACTTACAATGTTTTCGTAGCCTAAGGATGTGTTATCATACCTGTGCTAAACCTACTAAATCCCAGAAGGTCTTCCTGCTAAAGGGCCAACAATACAAACACTGAATGTTGCCAGTGTTGCGCAAGGGTTAAGTCAGTCGTCTTTCCACTTCGTGTCCCGGATTCGATTCCGCGCAGGACAGTTAATTGTGTGACCCATAAACAGTTATTCTGAGTCTGGGTGTACTATGTGTCCGTTAATTAATTGAGCTGAGTGTAAATAACACTCTTTCTTAGACGAATCATGTAGTTCCTAGTCTTGTACTCCTCCTGAACGGCTGAACCGATCGTCTTCAAATTGTGTGATCCGTTCTGGCCCGCCCATGATGCCAAACAAGGTCATGGTTATGGCAGTAGACTGTACGGATATGTACCTTTTGGTACAAGAAGGATGAACAGTAGTACCACAATATTTCATGACTTATACACTATTTTCAGTGGCCGGGCTACAGCATATCCGTCCTAGCACGGCCACACTCAGATTGGCTGAAATCTACAAACTTAATGGGTGAGTCATATCTGTGATAGATGTACGTGTCATGTACTATGTAAAGTACCTATTATATTAAAGATAAAACCTTTCAAATCTATTTTATAGTAACTGCAATGTTTCAGGTAAAATACGCCTCACAATAACTGAATAGCAATATATGTTGTCGAGAAGTTCTATTGCTATTCAGATTTCAGCCAATCTGAGTGTGCTAGGATGGATACGCTGTAGCCCGGCCACTGAAAATAGTGTATAAGTCATTAAATATTGTGGTACTATTATTCATCCTTCTTGTACAGTCAGTTCCGTACAGTCTACTGCCATAACCATGACCTTGTTTGGCATCGTGGCCGGGCCAGAACGGATCACTTGATATAGTGGTGGTGATCATACTCGTGACAGCGTATATCTGAGTTCATAAAAATCGGACACGCCACAGAGGAGAAGAAGAATCACCGAAAAATCAAATATCCCATTGTACAAAACCAGTCTTTTGAAAAAAAGTGTTATTTGTATGGCACCTGTTATCTTCAATAAGCTGCCAAACAGCATTAAAGATCTCCCATTGGAAAGGTTCAAAAAACACCTCACAGCTCTGCTAACTGAAAAATGCTATTATACTTTCGTGTCGTCTTGTAGGGCAGACACATGTGCTATTGTTGGCGACATTAACATTGATATTACAACTGGTCACACTGACAGACGTGCTCCCGACTATCTAGACATAACTAGTCATTATGGCTATTTTCCGGGACATACCTTACCCACACGTGGTGACAATTGTCTTGACCACGTTATGCTAAACACTAGGAAATCTGCTACAGTTATAATTTGCAAAACCGGCATAACGGATCACGAAACAATTGTCTGCGGCTTTCACAGACAACAATCAAAGACCTGTACTGAGCAATCACGCAGTCGCATTGATTACCCAAATCTACTTATAGACATTGAGATGGAATCTTGGGACTGGCTTTATGAATGCACAAATGTTACCTATGCATACCAACAATTTGTAGAAGTGCTATCTCATAAAATAAATTTACACACCAACATACACACTTTGCGTAGCTCAGACCACATTCTAAAGCCCTGGGTAACAAAAAGTTTATTGAAATGTATAAGGCGTCGACACCTTATGCATGTCAACGCAGGAAAAAAGGAGAACCGTAATAATCTTTTAATACAACAAGATTATAAACAATATCGCAATTACTGCAACAATGTACTAACTAACTTGAAAGTAGCCTATGACCGGGAATTATTAAAAAAATCTAACGGTAACCCCAAACAATTATGGCATGCAATTAAAAAAATATGTAATATTAAAAGTAAAAAATCTGATTGTAAATCTGAACTTATCACAAACAGTAAAAACTCAAATGAAATACTAAATAACGTTAACAATTATTTCTCTACCGTTGGGGGAAAACTAGCAATGCAAACACTTAACAAGCTCGGACTATCTGAAACTGAACTCGCCATAAACAACGAGCAATACAGTACCGTACACAACAGCCCTGACTCATTCTTTTTTGCTCCAACTGACGAGGTAGAAATTAACAAAATAATTACAGAACTCAAGACTGAGTCGGCCCCCGGTTATGATGGTCTAAATAATAAAATCATGAAACTTTGTTCACACGCACTAGTTGCACCAATTACCTACCTGTGTAACTTAAGCTTGCTCAGTGGCACTGTACCGGATTGCCTGAAGATTGCTAATATCTGCCCTATACATAAAGCTGGGGATGCTAAAGATCCAGCCAATTATCGCCCAATATCGCTATTGACAGGACTGTCCAAAATTCTTGAGAAAATTGTTAATAGAAGACTCATAACTTACCTTGAAAAAAAAAAAACTTGCTGTCAGACAATCAGTATGGCTTTCGGTTTGGTAGATCCACGGAAGATGCAGTCACAAACTTAGTTGATTATATTACACTTAACCTAGACCAGAGCCGCGCATGTACTGGCATCTTCCTGGACCTAGAAAAAGCCTTCGACACTATATCCAGGAAAATCTTATTAAGGAAACTCTCGTTCCTGGGAATCCGTGGCATTGCTCTGGAATGGTTCAGTTCTTACCTCAGTGGTAGAACGCAAAGAGTGGTTTTGGATGGCCAATACAGTGACCGGGCTATGATTAACTTTGGCGTGCCTCAAGGAAGCGTGTTGGGGCCTACTTTGTTTATAATCTACATAAACGGGCTTTGTTCGACTACACTCCCCCAGGCAAAAATATTTACATACGCCGATGACACCGCCATAGTCTTCAGTGGTAAGACCTGGGAAGAAGTACAAACCTGCGCAGAAACTGGGCTTCAGGTAGTGGCAAACTGGCTTCAACACAATCTGCTAACATTAAATATTAAAAAAACAAAAGTAATTAATTTTGCAGTGTCGAAACGCTCTGCCCCAAGAGCTAACATAAACCTCCGGCTACATTCGTGCAATAGTAACAACAGCTCCTGCACCTGTCCACATCTTGATCAGACAGATTGCCTTAAATACCTTGGTGTTCATTTGGACAACAGACTGAACTGGTTGACACATCTGAATTACCTGAGCAGTAGAATAAGGAAGCTGTTATTCATCTTTAAGAGACTTGGCAAGACCGCTGATGATTCAACTGTAAAAATGGTGTACTTCTCCCTGTGTCAGTCTGTTTTCCAATATTGTATTCCATCGTGGGGCATATCAGGAAAAACTTATCTTATGAATGTGGAAAGGGCGCAACGTGCTTTGCTAAAAGTGGCATACAGGCGACCATTCCGATACCCCACTGACCAACTTTACTCTGATGTATCGGTGCTCAGAGTTAGACAGCTATACATACTTAGTATTACTCTTCGGTTCCATAAAACCTCGCTAAACCACTGTACTCAAAGTCACTCTCATCGGAAAGTAAGATGGGACAGAATTAGGTGTTATAAATCTATAGGTAGAAAATCTTCTGGTTTTATGGGACCATACAAATATGAGAAAATAAACAACCGACACAATATCGTAAAAGAAACCAAAAATAAATGCAAAAAATTAGTGACTCACTGGCTCCTTAAGCTGAATTATAACCAAACCGAAGATTTTATCAAAATTCTAGAGTAAGTAATGCAGACACGCACACAAACACACACACACACACAGACATACACTCAACAGCACACACACCACACCACACACACACTCCACACACACACGCATACACCATACACACACATATACTCAAATTATGTTGATTGTTCTAGTTTAGGTTTTAAGTTCTAGAATTAAGGATTTGTGAACGGATCGCAGAGCCTAGGTCCTACAACACAGGGAATCCTAGTGTAGGATCTAGGGCATAACCAATAATGTAAAAAAATTCTTGCAATAAACGATTTTTCATTTTTCATTTTCATTTTTTCACTTTGCAAGAATTCCTAGATGATAAGCAAATTTAAATTAATGCATCCATGTCTTTTTAGTTTAACATTGAATTTTCATGCTTTATTAAGGCAGAATGTACAAGGATTCTTCAAAATGTATGTTAACAACTAATGTTTGTACCTACATTCAAAGCAAATAAAGATATTCTATTCTATTCTGTAATCAATGTACTAAAATGAAATTATCATTGAAATTAAGTACCTACACTCAGCTCAATATTTGCAAGCAGCAGAATGCCTTGCAGTAACCTTAGTGTAGGTACCTATAAAAAAATGTATTCATTCTCTTTTACCTTTGTATTTTATATGCCTTGTTGGTCTAGCGGTAGCGTGTTTAAGTAGATAGTGAGGTCCTGGGTTCAAATCCCGGGTTGGGCCAAAGAGTGATTATGGGATTTATCCACAAAAAGAAATTTCTCAGTATCAACCCGAAGTCTGGAAGTTTGCAGTATCATACCCCCGTACCTCGGCGAGAACGTAAAGGTGGCGGGTCCTGTACCTAACCTCTTTCCGGTCGTGTCGCTAGTCGTCCCATCGGATCATGAGAGTGATATATATATCGCCTAGTGTGGCTATCACTGCTAAAATAATTGTATAACCCAATGAATATTAAATAATTTTGATTTTTTTTTTATTATAATATTTTTAATAATATATTAGGGCAATGTCACACAAATCATCCTAGTCCCAAACTAAGCAAAGCTTGTACTATGGGTACCAGGCGACGATATACATACTTATATAGATAGATAAATACTTATATACATAGAAAACATCCATGACTCAGAAACAAATATTCGTGCTCATCACACAAATATTTGCACTTACCGGGATTCGAACCCAGGACCACCAGCTTCGTAGGCAGGAGCACTACCAACTAGGCTACGGCGATCGTCGATAGAAAGTTCCTCTGTGTTAGCGAACATACTTATGCACAATAATATTTCCCGCGCAGAAGGCTACTCTGCATTGCGACTGGCTGCCGTGGCCGAAATTCGTAATAAAGTTATTTCTTAGGTGACTCGTAGTTTGTTCCTGGTCATACTCCTCCTGCACGACTGAAGCGATCTCCTTCAAATTTGACACATTGGTAGAGACCATACTCGTGAGTAGATATCTGAATTCATAAAAATTGGACTTGCCACAAGAAAAAAACAAAAGTGTTATTGTAATCAATGTAAAAGTATAGGAGTTACTGCCGAATAACTCATTCACATTTAAAAGTACGGCTAACGGCGCGCTTCGCTGGTTAGATCATTGTGTTGTGAGCAGTGCGGCGCAGCAATTAGTGGTGAATGCGACTATTCTGTATGACGTGTATGTATCCGATCACATTCCTTTATTTATTGAATGTAATATCGATTTGATTACCCCTGTTTTAAGACACTCACACTATAAGGCTTGTAATAAAGTCAAGTGGGGTGAAAGAAATTATAATCAAATTAATGATTACACAAATTATTGTAACTTACATTTAAGATTGTTAGATTTCCCTACCGAATTTCGTTCCTGTTCATATGGGATGTGTTGGGATCATAATCATCGCTTACTGTTGGATGAAATGTATACAAATTTAATATGTATTTTAAAAATGCCGCATATCATGGTTATAGAGAGAAAGAACATAGCCCCTACAAAAGAAAATATATAACAGGTTGGAACAAGCACGTTCGTGACGCTCACAGGGAAGCGCGTTTATACTATCAGACTTGGTTGTTGCATGGTAAACCTTCGTCTGGGTTTGTTTATCAGAATATGTATTGCTCTAGAAAGACTTTCAAAAGTAAATTAAAATACTGTCAAGATAATCAACAGCAAATTAAAATGGATATAATTGCGAAACAGCACACTGCGAAACATTTTAGCGACTTTTGGAAGTCAACAAATAAATTGAATCCAAAGCCAAGTCCCCCTGTGAGTGTTGCATGAACCGGCCGATATAGCCAAAATTTTCCAGCATCACTTCAAGGTAGAATCGCCTCTTAATAAGCGTAGTCAGGCGGTCGATGCTAAGGTAGTTGCTGGGGATATTACTGTTAGTTTCACAGCAAATAATATTGCTTCTGTAATAAACCATATGAAGAGGGGTAAGTCTCCCGGCCATGACGACCTTAGCATAGAGCATCTTAGGTACGCCGGTGTGCATCTACCACGAGTGCTGGCTATGTTTTTCAACTTGTGTTTAAGCCACTCTTACCTACCTGATGATCTGAAGTATACAATAGTGATACCTGTAGTAAAAAATAAAACTGGGGATGCCTCGGATATTTCCAATTACCGGCCTATCTCTTTGGGTACTGTTATAGAAAATACAAAAGTTTTGGACAGTCTGCTTGATCAACAATTGGCTAAGAACATTAAGCTGCACGACGCCCAGTTTGGTTTCAGGCCGGGGCTATCCACTGAAAGTGCTATAATGTGTCTCAAGCAGACTGTTCAATACTATACTGATAGAAAATCACCTGTTATTGGTTGTTTTCTGGATTTATCGCGGGCGTTCGATCTTGTTTGTTATGATGTGCTGTGGCAGAAAATGGAAAATGATACAAATGTACCCAGAGAAATAACAGGACTATTTAAATTTTGGTATAATAGGCAATGCAATAGTGTAAAGTGGTTAGGGGCCGTCTCTGACATGTATAGGATGGATTGTGGGGTTAGACAGGGGGGTATAAGCTCGCCTCGACTTTTCAACCTCTATATGAACCAACTGATCGTGGAGCTAGGCAACACCGGTATAGGGTGTCATGTCGATGGGATTTGCATCAATAATATCAATTATGCTGATGATCTGTCCTTTTGACACTTTCACTTGGTGCTATGAGGCGACTCCTAACTATATGTGAGTCTTATACGATGACTCATGGGCTCAAGTATAACGTAAAAAAAAGTGAACTTATAATTTTCAAGGCGAAAGGGAATAATACCTACCCAACAGTTCCAGACGTGTCACTTTATGGCACTCCCCTGAGTAGGGTGCAAAGGTTTAGGTACTTGGGCCACTGGGTCACCGACGACTTACAAGATGTTGTGGATATAGACAGAGAACGTAGGTCGCTGGCTGTTCGCTGTAACATGCTGGCCCGCAGGTTTGCACGATGTACAAACTCAGTCAAAATAACGCTTTTTAAAGCATACTGCCAGTCATTCTACACGTGTAGCCTGTGGACCAGATATAGTCAGAGGGCATACAGCGACCTGCGTGTCCAATATAACAACGCGCTTAGGGTACTGCTGGGGCGGCCGTGGCGGTGCAGTGCGTCAGGGATGTTCGCCGAGACGCGTATTGACGGGTTCGCAGCTATCATGCGAAAAAGGTGCGCTTCCTTGATGGCACGTATCCGTGGCAGCACCAACACTATCCTAAGCGTGTTTGTAGATAGGTGGGAGTCCCCTATGATGAGGAGGTGGATGCAGCTACATGTTGCTGTATAATGTGAGCTAGCTATTTATATTTACTAACAATATTTTTTAAGGAAATTGTTTACTAACACACTATGGACTTTGTCTGAACTAAATATATTATTAGTATAATAATATCCTGGGACCTTATTTACACACAGCCATCTGATCCTAAACTAAGCAGAGCTTGTATTATGGAAACCAGATAACCAATATACTAAGTACATATACTACTTTTATTTTTTGTAATTACATACTTATATAGACACATTACACCCAGACTCAGGACAGACAGAAATGTTCATGCACACAAATATCTATTTACTTATTTATTTGTTCGGGAATACAAACGGTTACACACTTTTCTTAATAACTAAGTTATAGTTTATAGGATTTGTTAATGAGTAACCCACATCGTTCTCCACATCTTAAGAATCATCTGTCCTGGGTGGGAATCGAACCCACGACCTGCGGCGTGAAAAGCAAGCATTTGCCAAGCATGCCAACAGGCCCGTCAAATAGACATTCGCTTAACTATACTCCGCGCAATATTTGGAAGCAGTTGAATGCCTTGCAGACCTAGTTATACAGGCTGGCTGAGGAGTTGACGTTCAAACGCAAAATTTTGATACTTTATGTTGAGGAGTATCCGAATTACCCTGAGTTTGAGAAGACCCAGCGGAATAGACTTAGTGGGTTCATCTACTACCGGTTTCAACACGAACCAGTTAAGACGGTTGTTTGACGAAGCACTGTAAACCATACATTTAACTAGTAGTAGTTCATTACTATATTACTTAGAATAGAGTATACAATATGTAACTTAATTAACGCACATCCTGAAAATAGTTTGTTCAGAATCGTTTACTGAATCGATTTATATCATTTTTAATACAGGTAATTTTTTATTTCAAAATAATTAAAACTACGGAAATTATTGTTATTTTAACCCTGTACAGTCAAAACAAATTGAAATGGACCGTAACTCAAAGTAATAAGACTTTTACAATCGCAGTTATACAATATTCATACAAATTCCATCATTCAATACAAACGAAGAAAAATAAACTTTATTCTAAGAAACTAATTTAGTAAATAACAATGCATATACATGTTAAATTATAAATTTAATTGGGGTGTTTGAGGGTGTGCGTTAATTACGCTTCATGTTGTATAGAGGGCAGAAATATTTTGCGGGTGGCATGCGTAGACATTCGCCTTGTCATATCAAAAATGAAAGTATTCACGGCCCATTCAATAAAGCAATCATAAAAAAAATGCATTAAGTATAGGTGTAGGAATTCTTTTAAAGAATCCACTTATTAAGGCTATTATTTAGCCTTGATCGGAGGCCATGAATCAAAATCAAAATCAAAATCAAAATAGTTTATTATCACAAACAACGAATTACATAAATAAATGAATTTGTATGGGGTCTCATTTTAGGCAGACAATGCCTGTATTACGAGACCCCGCTCTTCCATATCAATTTTATGTTTGCGTGCTTACAATTTACAATATATATATTTCTTAACAATAAATAAAATAAAGTTAAAATAAAATAAAGGATTGCTCGTGTGTGTGTGTGTGTGTGTGTTTGTGTGTTTGTGTGTGGTGTATGTGGTGTGTTGTGTTCGTATTGATGTGATTTTTGTTCACTCGCTATTTTCTAGTAGTGCCTCTGTGTCCTCGTAGGTAAGTAATTTTAACCAACTTGTTAGGCTTTTTTTGCACTCGTAGTAATTTTTGTCAAATATATATATTTCTTTATTAATTTTGTTATATAGCTGAGCCGAGCGTTTCAAGGCTATTAGGTGGATGACCGGTCACCCACCGAAGTAATAATAGTTTTGATTCGTGTTAGTTCTCGGTTTCCTGGACAGTAAGTATATTAACCTGTAACTTTGGAGCAAACATACCAGACGCCCAAAAAATAATATAAAAATTAGGTACGGTCTATATGTTTTCTCTTCACAAACATTGATAATGAAATTGATAAATACATACCCAAGGGCTCCACTGGCTAAGTCGCCGAACATCGTTTTCGTGAAGGGCGTTCAAATAAATCATAGTTAAAAATTACTTAATCAATCGTTAAATCGGCTTCCATGACCACATATGACGTCATAAATAGTCCGGACTCGATTGTCAAAGTTGAAGCCGATTTAACGATTGATGAAGTCATTTTTAACGTTTATTTATTTGAACGCCATTCACGAAAACGATGTACAGTGGCTTATCCGGTGGAGCCCCTGTAAAGATATACATGGGTACATTTTATTTATCAGCGTCTGTCGTGTCTGAACTAGGCAAGGCTACTACAGATCACCAAAATCTCTCGGATTATAAGAGTAATGGAATAATAATAATATCCTGGGACATTATTCATACAAAGCCATCTGAACCCAAACTAAGCAGAGCTTGTACTACGGAAACCTTGTTATTTTAAGCAATTTGTCTAAATACATTCATGAGCAAGAGTCGCAAAATGAGAGGGAGCTTAGAGAAAGCACACGAAGAAAGGATATTAAAAATCAAATGGTCCCTAAATTTAATATAGCCAAACATAGAACCCAGTATCAAGCAATAGAAATTTTTAGTAAATTACCAACTAAGTAAGTAATCTTTATTTCGCTTAAAATATGGTACAGACAAGATTTTATAGTCATCACAATTATAGTTTCACATATTTTGTCGACAATGACATGCGAAATTTTATCAAATCATTTACATCTTACATTAATTATAATATTCTAATACATTTTTCATAAGAAATAATAATATAAAAATAATAATAATTATGTCATCTATATTAGCATCCATGTCAACATCGTAGTCACTATAAAATAAACATCAACATATCCTGTGATCAAAGAATTCTTTTAAATTATAAAAAACATTACTTAAAAGCCACTGTTTTAGTGCTCTTTTCATTTGTATTAGTGGAAGCTCTCGAACACCCTTTGGAACTTTATTAAACACTTTAATGCACATTATAAAGCAATTCGTTTGAAACAAAGTTGTCCTACAAGATGGCATCAATAAACGACTTGGATCTCGTTTTGCTATAACCAAATATGTATTTTATTTAGTGCAGATTGAAAATTGAGTTATTTTTTACAAAGACACAAATCTCTAATATATATAATGACGTCAAAGTTAAAATATTTGTTACGCACTCGTAGGTTCTGCACATTAAAACTCCGAGATATTTTCCACACACAATATTTAATCGAACAGAGTAACGTTCTTATAGCTACCGTCGTACAAAGAATGCCTCCTTAATAATTCTCCTACCCTATTTATACTTTTATCAGTGACAACCATTTGAAAGTATAATATCGATTATTAATATTTTAAGATGTAAAATTATTATAGAATTATTACAGTAATTAATAAAATGATAATCACTAATCAAATAAATAATCATAGTGTGTGATATTATTATAACATAGCAGCTACGTCATAACCGTTGCGCGGCTATTGAGTACTTGATAACATATTATATTTTTTGAATAATGACCTACAGCTCTCAAGAGGTCCTACATTACAAAGCGCACGTACACATTTCTTTTGGCTAATAAATGCTCTATTGGCATCAGTAGAGTTACCCCATAGTAATACGCCATACCTCAAGACAGACTCTACGTAGCCATAGTAAGCAGTACGCAGCCATTGGACTAGCCACATTTTGGAGTTTTCGAAGTGCGTATACTGATTTATAATACACAATTATTTAAAACGCGGTTAAAGACCTTTCTTTTGAACAATTGTTTGTACTCAGTATCTGACCTATCCAACATGAACAGCTCCTCTTAAGAAAAATTGTATGTAAAATTATTATTATTATTTTTATAAAATGTGTCAATAACTTTATTACTGTTTATTTTTAAGTTAAAGTATAATATTGCAATGAAATAATATTTTAATGATTTGGCTTATAATGTAATAATGTAATTTCTATTTTTAACAATGTACCTAGTATTATAAATTGGTTTATTCTTTGAATTATGTGTAAATAAGTATAGTATTATGTAATTTTGTTTATAGGAATGTTATTCAAACACAATGTATATTGTTATTGAAGTAATAAATGAAAAAAAACTACTACTACTTTTCTTTTGTAAATACATACTTATGGAAACTATGTAGCTGATATACTACTTTTCTTTTGTAAATACATCTATACATACAATAAAATCGTAGGAAAGTCAAAACTGTACATAGAATATTTTTTTAAATGATACTTGGGGCGTGATCTACAATCGATATCGAAGCCAAAAATATAGTTTTTAGAATTTTTGTCCGTTTATCTGTTTTTCTGTATGTATGTCCGGGCTAAACTCAAAAAGTACTGCGTGGATTTACTTCAAATTTTGCATGAATATTACTAAGAGGTCGGGACAACATATAGGGGACAACATATTATCACGCTATCACCTACGGGGGAGGAGCAGTGATAATTTATAAAATTTAACGTGGGTAAAACCGCGGGGCACAGCTATTACTTATATATAATTACACCCAGACTCAAGACAAAGAGACATGTTCACGCAGACAAATATCTGTGTGAGTATTTTTGAAGTTATACTTCTTTTGGCGCGATGGAGAAAAATGATGAGAGTGAATTTTTACGATGCGCGCGCACACCGACACCAAAAAAATTAACAGCATGAAGTTAGTTCTAGGTGGTATGAGAGATAATTTATGCGCGCGCATCATAAAAATAACAGCATGACGTTAGTTCTAGGTGGTATGAAAATTGATAACTATGTTCAAGTTGTATATTAAGAAGTATAACTTCTAACGCGTGTACATAAGTACACACAAGTTTTTTTTAAAAAAAAAGAAGGTGTATTTATGTTTCTCTAGTAAGTAAGATAATAATTAATTATAGTCAAATAATGTAGTTTTAAAGCACGCGTATGGAAATGTTATCCAATCAGTTAATGCTGTATTTGTATGCTCGACAGAGTAAAACATGGCGCACAGAAATAGAAGATAATAATAATTGTGTTAATCTGTTTTGTTTACTAACAAATTACTAACACTTTTTTCTTCTGTGTACTACTAACAACCCGTACTAACCCTAATTTCGTATTTAAATTATGGTTATTGTACATATTTGTCTGAAATAAAGATTAAATTAAATATGTTTTGTTACTACTTTTATACTTACCTGTGTTTGTGACATATAAAGATTTTATTTTTGTCCTGGGTGGGTATTGAACCCACGGTCTGCGGCCTAAAAGGCAAGCATCTGCCAACGACGCCAATGGGTCAGTCAAAATGTTCCGTACTCTTTGCGTGAAAGAGTAAGAAACCATCCATGTGGCTTATTATATGTACTTACAAACTTCGCATTTATAATAAACTAGCGGCCCGGTACGTGCTTCGCTACGTAGAAGGCACAGTAATAAAAAAAAATATTATTAAGTTCATTTATTCCAACAAAAAAAATATTTTAAATTGCTAAAAGATGTTGATTTTACACTTTTTCAAGACTTTTTTTAAATTTTCTCTACGTACAAACCTTCCCTGGACTTCCACAAATAATTCAAGACCAAAATTATCCAAATCGGTAAAGGCGTTGTTGAGTTATAACATTACAACGAAAAGTGGCATTGATTTTTATATATATATAGATAAAATAAAAAAAACTTGTGTGTACTTATGTACACGCGCTAGAAGTTATACTTCTTAATATACAACTTGAACATAGTTATCAATTTTCATACCACCTAGAACTAACGTCATGCTGTTATTTTTACGATGCGCGCGCACGACTGTCATACCACCTAGAACTAACTTCATGCTGTTAAATTTTTTGGTGTCGGTGTGCGCGCGCATCGTAAAATTAACTCTCATCGTTTTTCTCCATCGCGCGACAAGAAGTATAACTTCAAAAACCGCCCAAGTGCGAGTCGGACTCGCACATGAAGGGTTCCGTAGCAGCAAGTATTTCAGTTGATTAAATGGAAGCAAATTGCGGTTTATAACGTATTAAAAAAAAACTACTAGCTAGATCTCGTTCAAACCAATTATCGTTGTTAGTTTCTATGGTTAGTAGTAGTTCATCATATATATTTTTTAGTTTTATTATTCTCTTATTTTAGAAGTTACAGGGGGGAGGGGGATACTCATTTTACCACTTTGGAAGTGTCTCTCGCGCAAACTATTCAGTTTAGACAAAAATTATATTAGGAACCTCAATATGAGTTTTGAAGACCTATAGATAGGCACCCCACATGTATGGGTACGATTAAAAAAATGTTGAGTTTCAATTCTATGTATGTCAACCCCCCAAAATTATTGTTCTCTTTCTATTTTTGTTTAAAAATCTTAATGCGGTTCACAGAATACACCTACTTTCCAAGTTTCAGCAGCACAGCTCTTATAGTTTCAGAAAAAAGTGGCTGTGACATACGGACGGACAGACAGACAGACAGACATGACAAATCTATAAGGGTTCCGTTTTTTGTCATTTGGCTACGGAACCCTTAAAAGGTTTTTATTCACGTAGACTTTAAAAAAGCGCTTCTAAATAGTCAGAACATGTTTGTAGTAATACGTAACTAGTAGGATTAGTCTTGCTGATTTTGATAACTTCGAAATGAATGAGTCAAACAGATTACCGTGGGCCGTCTATTTAGCGCCCATTCGCTTCTGCGTGGCAGCTTTTAATAGCATTACAAAGAAACTCACGCAGTTGTAAATATTTAAGTAAGCACTTGTTTAGTTCTATTTTAGTTACGAATACATAGTACAGCGTGAGTTCATCGGTTTATTTATATGTTGATTTATAGAGAACTGCGTTCTTAGTTCTTAAGGAGTGTCCAAACACGGCGTGCATGGTGCGCGGCAGCTACGCGCGGCATTCGCGGGACACAATTTTGCCGCGCGCGAGTTTAAACTTTCTGCGCGGCAGTGCTGCGCGGCATGTCCGAGACACGCCGCGCTCTTTATTTCTGTTTAAAACTACAATGAAATCGGCCGCGTGTGTTGTTGCTGTGTTGTTGTTGCGTAAATTACGTAGAAGAAGGAATAAAAGAAAATGTATTAAAAAAAGGCAGTGTTGGATGCGACCACTCTTTCAACAAAGGACAAAGAATCTGGAAGGGATCTATTACGAAATCAACTACCGAACGCCACAGTTTTTAAGATTATCTTTGGAAGAATTCGAAACCATACATACATTGGTAGAACCATTTATTAAAAAAATTGATACTCACTGGCGAACGGCAATAACGTCGAAGGAGAGACTTGCAATAACGTTACGATATTTGGCTACAGGAGATTCCTATTCCAGCCTACAATACACGTTTCACGTCTCAAAGCAAACAATATCAACTATAATTCCAGAAGTGTGCGATGCCATAGTGAGAGCTCTTAAGGACATGGTACAGGTTAATTATTATGAACTTTATGACTATGATATTATTTCCATTATTTAGCGAAATATTTTAAACTACAGATTGTTAATTTATTTATTTATTTTCATAACAAAGTAGTAATTAAATACAACACAATCATCATACGTCTACATCATACATCCGTGTCTAAATCACGAATCAATTGTGTAAGGCCAGTACTCATGTTACTAGAAGATGATGAGTCAAGATCGGTAAACTGTGAAGTGAAATATCCTCGTCTGTTTTCAGCGTTATATTCTTGTGTTGATGATTGATTTAGGAGCTCCATATCAGCTTCGTATAGTATAGTATTTATTGAATGTTTGACTCTCGTAAACATAGTGGCATCATATTTTCTTAGTTCAGCTGCTATGTGCATGCCAAAAGATACGTAACGATAATTACTACTGTCATTTTGTCTTCGCATTACTTCTAATGCTTCTTCTATCATTTGATTTTCAGTGTCATACTCTGACTCTTGGTCCTCGACGATCCTCTTGTTAGCGCGCTTTTCTTTTCTTGGCTTCTTTGTATTTGTATCTTGGTCTCGAGTGCCTTGTTCCGAAGTTCCTGGTTCTGAAGTGCTTTGTCCTGAAATGCCCTGTTCTGGAATAGTTTGTTCTCTATTACCCGGCTCTGAGGATGAACCACAATCCTGAAACAAAACAAATAAAACGTTAATAAATTTTTTTCAGCTACCAGTGTCAGAGCAAGATTGGAAAGCAGTATCTAAAGACTTCGAGGAAAAATGGAATTTTCCGCACAGTATTGGGGCGTTAGATGGAAAACACATAACTATTCAAGCTCCTTTTCGTAGCGGCACTGAATATTTTAATTATAAAAAGTTCTTTAGTATCGTGCTATTAGCATTAGTAGACGCAAACTACAATTTTATGTATGTAAACATAGGAAGCCAAGGTCGAATTTCAGATGGAGGAGTTTATAAACATTCCGAATTGTATCGAAAGCTAGAAAATAATCAACTTAATGTACTAGCGCCAGAAATTTTACAAATACCCTACATAACTAAAATACCATATGTGATATTAGGAGATCAAGCTTTTGCACTAAGCACACATTTGATGACACCATTTGCAGGAATTCATCCAAAAGGGTCAAAAGAAAGGATTTTCAACTATAGACTATCAAGAGCACGCCGAGTAGTAGAAAATGCTTTTGGAATCATGTCGGCAAAATTTAGAGTATTAAGAAGTACAATGATTTTAAGCCCAAAATCAGCCAAAAACATAGTTCTAGCTACTGTTCACTTGCATAACTTTCTTCGCAGAGACTCTTTATTAAAAAAAAACTAATAATTCAACGATTGAAACAGCTACTTTTACTCCAATTCAATTTAATACCACTCCTTCTGATATCCGTATTTTTTTGTCAAGATATTTTATGACAAACGGATCAATTGATTGGCAAGAAAGTTATTAAATAATTACATAACCTATAAATGGCCAAAACTATTATTAATAAACAGCAGCCAGCATTATTTCATCCCATAGATTTTGTAGTATGCGGGCTGTATGTATAATCTAGACTAATATTAAAAAGAGGAAAGATTTTTTTGTTTGTTAAGATTTAACTCAAAAACTACTGGATCGATTTTTTTTTTTTACTATTACAAAGCTATATCTTCACTGAGTAACATTAGGTTATAATTTATAAGAAACACCCAGACCACGCGGGCGAAGCCGCTGGCGGAAAGCTATGGTCTAATAAAAATATAAAAGAAACTTACCACTGCATCAATAGGGTTATTCCTGTCATGTAAAAAACTAAATGCTTCATAAGCAAACCATTTAGATTTATAGGCTTTGTTTTTACCTGCAACAGAAAAAAGAACATTAAAATAACTGATACATAAGGTGATCTTGTGTCTTATTAAAGAATTAAATTACGCGTTTCATACATGTTGGATAATCACGAGGGTAACTTGAAAACTAGATTTTTTATTTGTTGAGATATCTTAACGATTATGGTGTCAAATCAAAGGTCTAGGTATAAAACCATTTTATCAGTCTTATTCATGTAAATCGGTCCACGCGTTTAGAGAAAATTAAGAATTAGTATAGTGAAAATGTAAACCGCCAGAGATTTATTAATAAGTACCTACTGTTATAAAATGTAATAAGATTAAACTTACCACAACCGGTGACATTACTTGTTTTTTCTCTGTTTCTCTCCCTTCTATAAGAACTCAAAAGACTCTTCATTTTCAATTTTAAAGCTGCTTTTGGTTGTACGAGTGTTTTTGCTATTTTATCCCATATATCTTCTCTCACATTATTATTGTGATATTCTTTACGTCTAGTATCCCATAATGGACTATGGGAGCCATACATTTCAATAAGACGAATTGCTGTTTCATTGTCCGTTTTATTTGATAAAATACGTCCGTCCACACACAACCAACACTAACACTGTTCGCGGCGATCGTCGCACGCGGCAGTCGTCCAATCATAGCGCGGCAAGACGCGCGCGGCAAGCCGCGCGCGGCAGCCGCGCTCGAATGCCGCTTTATGTTTGGACACACCTTTATAATAGACCCGTTATAACTGAGCAGTACTTACCTAGGTACTATCTTCTATATATATAAAAATCAATGCCACTTTTCGTTGTAATGTTATAACTCAACAACGCCTTTACCGATTTGGCTAATTTTGGTCTTGAATTATTCGTGGAAGTCCAGGGAAGGTTTGTGCGTAGAGAAAATTTTAAAAAAGTCTTGAAAAAGTGTAAAATCAACATCTTTCTATACTCCCATATACAAACAATTTGCACTAATACTTAAAAGCGTAGCGAAGCACGTACCGGGCCGCTAGTTTACTATAGATTTGTAATTGTAGCGGATTATGCTGTGCGATGATAGATGGTAAGTTAAAATATAAATATCCTGTGACGTTATCCGCATACCATCTGATCCCAAACTAAGCAGAAATCTTCTATGGAAATCAGATAACTGATATATATATATATATATATATATATATATATATATATATATATATATATATATATATATATATATATACTACATATACTACTTACATAATACATACACTGAATTTTTAATTTCACATATATATATATGCATTATTATTTACTAAATTAGTTTCTTGGAATAAAGTTTATTTTTCTTTATTTTGTGTTGAATGATGGAATTTGTGTGAATACAAATAAAACTGCGATTTATAGGTAAGTCTTTTACTTACTGTCCATTTCAATTGGTTTTGACTCTACAGGGTTGATATGACAATAATTTCCGTAGTTTTTTTGGAATAAAAAATTACCTATATTATAAATGACATAAATCGATTCAGTAAAGAATTCTGAACAAACTACTTTCAGGGTGTGCGTTAATTAAGTTACATGTTGTATATCAGTTATCTGTAAGTATGTAGTATATTAATTACAACCGGACTCAGGACAAACAGACGAATTTCCATCCTGGGTTGGAATCGAACCCAACACCTGCGACGTTTACCAACGAACCGGCCGGTAAATTAGGCCATTTATCGACCTTGACCGAGTCAAGTAGGTATATTCTGATGACGATACGCACTCTTTTACTGATAATCTTTTAAACATTTAGAGTACTTCCAAAAGGCCTAAAATATTATTGCTATGTTTACGTCCATGTTGTACCCACTCTAGTTATGGTAGAAGAATCTGGACATAAATACTATCATAGGACATTATTCACCCCGGCCATATGATCCCAAACTAAGCAGAGCTTGTACTATGGAAACCAGATAACTGATATATTACTTTTGTAAATACATACTTATATAGACAATTACAACCAGACTCAGGACAAACAGATATGTTCATGCACACGTATATCTGTCCTGGGTTGGAATTGAACTCACGACCTGCGGCGTGAAAAGAAAGTATCCGCCAACCACACCAAATGTAGAAAACTATACCTAAGTATTTAGGTCCAACTTCTAGAAAGAGGTTGACCTCTTTTGGATTTCCTAAGTAAATACTTAGGTATATTGGATTCTACGGTTGACCGTAGAATCCAACTCGGCAGGGCAGCGATAAGGAAGCTACGTAACATGTACACATGTACTCGTTCCAAATACTGCAGTGTCTCAAGTCGAGACCAGTGATGTCTTCCGGAACCGAGACGTGGTCGTGGACTATGGGCCTCATAAGAAGGCTCAAGGTCACCCAGAGAGTAATGGAGAGGTTGTGCTTGGAGCTTCCCTGCGAGATCAAACCAGCAATGTAATCCACAGCCGAACCAAATTAACCAACATAGCCCGAACTATAGGCCTCATGAGAAGGCTCAAAGTCACCCAGAGAGTAATGGAGAGGTTGTGCTTGGAGCTTCCCTGCGAGATCAAACCAGCAATGTAATCCACAGGCGAACCAAATCACCCAACATAGCCCGAAGTATTGCCCGCACTAGGATAATGAATGAATCCCTGTGTCGCGGAGTACCTGACCAACATTTAATTGACGTACACAAATCCCACCTAGACTCAGAATAACTACTTATGGGTCCAACAAATAGTTGTCCTGTGCGGTAATCCCGGCACACTAAGTGTTGAGACGACTATCTTAACCGCTGCGCCATACGTGCGAGAATTTTTTTTTCTATATCAGAGGGCGACAAACTTGCAAGTGGGTCACTTGATGGTATGTAATCGCCGCCGCCCATGGACACTCGCGACACCAGAGGAGTCGTAGGTGCGGTCCCGCCCTTTAAGAGGCAACAAACAAGTGTTGCTGACCCTTTCCCCCCACCCCGATGAGCTCGAATATCTATACATATAATAAAATCGTAGTAAAGTCGAAACTGTACATTGAATATTTTTTTAAAAGGATACCTGGGGTGTGATCTACAATCGAAATTGAAGCCAAAAGTATAGTTTTTAGAATTTTTGTCTGTTTGTCTGTATGTATGTCCGGGCTAAACTCAAAAAGTACTGCATGGATTTACTTCATATTTTGCATGAACATATAGGTCACATATTATCACGCTATCACCGACGGGGGAGGAGCTGTGATAATTTATAAAGTTTAACGCGGGTAAAACAGCGGGGCATAGCTAGTTGTAAGTAAGTTCAAAACCCTACCTTAAATGCCATAACGATAATGCCATACCTGGATGGCAAGCTAACAAGGTGCCTGTTACGGCTGGACAGGAAAAGACTGCGCGTTGTTAAATAAATAAAACCGGCCAAGTGCGAGTCGGACTCGCCCATGAAGGGTTCCGTAGCAGCAAGTGTTTTAGTTGATTAAATGAAAGCAAATTGCGGTTTACGAATTATGACGTATTAAAAAAACTACTTTGCTAGATCTCGTTCCAACCAATTTTCGTTGTTAGTTTGCATGGTAATGTACATCATATATTTTTTTTAGTTTTATCATTCTCTTATTTTAGATGTTACAGGGGGGGACCCTCATTTTACCACATTGGAAGTGGCTCTCGCGCAAACTATACAGTTTAGAAAAAAATGATATTAGAAACCTCAATGTCATTTTTGAAGACCTATCCATAGACACCCCACATGTATGGGCACATGAAAAAATTTTTTTTGAGTTTCAGTTCTATGTATGGGGACCCCCAACAATAATTGTTCTTTTCCTATTTTTGTGTAAAAATCTTATTCACCGAATACATCTACTTACCAAGTTTCAACAGTACAGCTCTTATAGTTTTGGAAAAAAGTCGTTGTGACATACGGACAGACAGACATGACCAATCTATAAGGGTTCCGTTTTTTGCCATTTGGCTACGGAACCCTAAAAAAGGTTTTTATTCCCGTTGACATTAAAAAAGCGCTTGCAAATAGTCAGAACGTTTGTAGTAATATAGTTAATCTTCTATATATATAAAAATCAATTGCTGTTCGTTAGTCTCGCTAAAACTCCAGAACGGTTGAACGGATTTATCTTATCTTGTCGTGAAATGTTCGTGGAGGTCTAGGGAAGGTTTAAAAGGTGAGAATAGTACGAATAATTTCCGCGAAAACCCTAAAAACAACCCTTTCCTTTTTCCCATATAAACGTTTTCATTAAGATTATTTTATACAAAAGTTTAGGTCTTTTATTTATCGATTGAGGCAGTACGAAGTCTGCCAGTTCAGCTCGTTAAACATAATTATTTCTAGGTTCATATAGATATGTAAATACATGGATTGTATGAAAACATTTAGATATAATCTATCACACTATGAATATGACATTAATAAAACTTTGACATTACTTCTTGACGGATACTTTTTGACATTGTTTTGAATTCATATTTTCATGGAATTTAATACTGTAATTACATTTGTATAATTTTAAATATGTATACTGTAATTTTTATTTTTGTAAATTTAATTTATTGGTTTTATATTTATGTGAAATAAAATTAAAATTTGTACGCCTCGACAGGTAAAACATGTTCGGACTTCAGATACCTATTTTTTAAGATCTTGCATGCAATTTGTATGTAAACGCATGTTTTGACAAATACATAATCTTTATCTTTATAACATTTAGTTATTTTAAAGTTATAGTTAGATAGAATTTACTACCTATATCTTATCTGAATGGTTCTGTCTATATAAAGGAAAGAATTCTATATTATTATTATGAAGGACCTTGTGTTTATAACGCGGTCGCGCTTAATGGTACCACCGGATCCGGTTAAAGTTAACCATCACTGACTGGACTGGAGACTGCGCACTTAACAAACACTTCCACACCATAGGGGTAACCGGCAGTCCTCTGTGCAGAGCGGACGTGGGCGCACTAGAAAACTGCCACGCATGCACTCCTCGATTCTGACGGATGCTGAAGAACTTAAGAAACCTAATCTTCTTCTGGGAGGTTGCGGTCAGTATGGAATGCCATAGCTCACGTACAATGGTCAACATTAGGGACTTAGTGCTGAAACCATACCCACTAGCATATTAGTGGGGCAACGATATAATAATAATATAATAATAATATCTAGGGACAATGTCATACAGATCATCCTAGCCCCAAAGCAAAGCTTGTACTATGGGTACCAGGCGACGATATACATACTTATATAGATAAATAAATACTTATATACATAGAAAACATCCATGACTCAGAAACAAATATTCGTGCTCATCACACATATATTTGCACTTACCGGGATTCCCGCTTCGTAGGCAGGAGCACTACCAACTAGGCTACGGTGACCGTCACGATGATGATGATGACCCTTTTTTTACGTGGGGTAATTCTTTACGGATCCCTGCCGCTGGGCAAGCGGCAGGGTATCTCGGGCTGCCAGTAGATACCGGTGTACCGACTCAAAACCTGGTGTTTCTTCAACTACTTTTACTCTAAGTCACGGGATTCGCGCAAGCATAGCACCGCAGCCTAGACAGGTTTTGATCCATCTGCACGTAGATGGGCCCCGTCGAACAGAGGGATCAGTCCCCCTTCCAACCAAGAGACGCGCGAGAAACACGACCGCCGCCTTCTCCTGTTCTGATCAGGTGGCAGACTGCCCTAAGTCTGTTGTCCGTAGGTCATACCTCAAGGTGGATGAAGATCTACCACGAATGCTCTCCGGAGCTTTCGAGGTCTCCTGGCGCGGGTTGGGTCGAAGCTACTAAGGCTGATTTCAGAGTGACGCGCGTGGCACGCGCCGGTGGCCAGCGCGTCTCAACAGCCGCGTGCGAGACGCTTCACTCTGAAACGCTAGCTGCCAGTAGAGGAGCTTGGGCAGCGCTGGCCGACGGCGCGCGTCTCACACGCGGCGCGTTTGAACTGCGTGACTATGAAACGCAACTACTGTAGGTAATTGTAAGCGCGCGCGTTTGGACGGCGCCGTCCGCCGGCGCGACTCTGAAATTAGCCTAAGCTCTCGCTCCCGTTCCGCCACCTCCTTTGCGACCATCTCGTCGCAGAAGGAAGCAACGGCAACCCAACTGGTCTCGCTATCGACCATGGACTATTCTATGTCCGATAGCGAGAGGCCGGTACCAAGTGCAGTGACCAAGGTGTGACGTTGGACTGCCCATGCTGGGCATTCCAGTAATGTGTGAAGCGCCGTATCCTCGACGTCACCGCAGTGGTGACACTAAGACGTCTGCTCACGGCCTATGAGACGCAGGTACCGCCCAAAGCATCCATGCCCTGAGAGGATCTGCGTCAAACGATATGTAAGAGCACCGTGGTGCCTCTCCAGCCACGCTTCCAGTATGGGAATTATCGCCACAATCGTGACGCGGCCTGCAGTTGGTTGCGCAAGTCGCAACCTCCACTCAACCACCATGGAATCTTGGAGTTCAGACCGTTGCGTTTCAATCTCTCGAAACGCCGGACCAATCTGCCATTAATTAGAAGAAAAACATGTGAATATCGCAGTTTTTTAAGTGTTATGCTGGTATTTTATTAATTCACGCCATGAATTGGCTTTATTTTATGGATTTTGGTGATTTTATCAAATGATATTGACCTGTGCTTTGTTTTGGACCAATATTTTTATTTGATCGCGGCTACGTACTTTGGACACACAAGACTATCCAGAAAGAAGCTTTTATTTGCTGTAATTAAACAAAAAAGAAATAATAAATTATTCGTATTCCAGTTGTGTGTTTAATTGAAGTCTGCCTGTGCCAAAACAATATAAAATAATTTAAAGAGTATTATGGTACTATACGTCAATGTGATGTTAGGTACCTATATATATATATATATATATATATATATATATATATGGGTTCTTGTAATTGCGACTTGGTGAAATAGATGGCGCTGAACAGGAACACAAGCTGATGCCTCTATTAGGTACTGTACTCTGTGCGCCGGACGAAAGCCCCGTTCAAGTGCGTCTCTACGCCACTTGTACAGAAGTGCAAGGACTCTAGCTTCCAAGTCCCATGGTGGGGATCCGGCTAATAGGCTTGCTGCTTCAAAAGAAATCGTGCGGTACCCTTATGACTCTTATGGCCATTGCTCTCTGCGATTAAATGATGATGACCCTACCTTAAATCATCATAACTATGTCTGACTATTGATTATTTTAAACTTATAAGAGAGCATAAAACATCACCGCTATGATATTATTATTAAACGTAAATAAGATAAAATGCTATGATTCAACATAGTAGTGTATCCTTTGTTGTTGTAATCTCCGGAACTGCGAATGGCACATGGTTAGACTTTGATCCCTATAGCTGGCAGGACGTGGCGGCGCGGGCGCAATGATATACTCACAAAGGTTTGTAGGACAGCTAACAAAAGGTATGTAGATTGTCTATGGTTTTATAACTACGGTCGGTAAGACGGTCACCATAGCCTAGTTGGTAGTGCTCCTGCCTACGAAGCTGGTGGTCCTGGGTTCGAATCCCGGTAAGTGCAAATATTTGTGTGATGAGCACGAATATTTGTTTCTGAGTCATGGATGTTTTCTATGTATTTAAGTATTTATCTATCTATATAAGTATGTATATAGTCGCCTGGTACCCATAGTACAAGTTTTGCTTAGTTTGGGGCTAGGATGATCTGTGTGACATTGTCCCCAGATATTATATAAAAAAAACTTGTAACCGGATTATCCTGGGACATTATTTACACAAGGCCATCTGATCCCAAACTAAGCAGAGCTTGTATGTACTATGGAAACCATATAACTGATGCACTTACTACTTTTCTTCTGTAAATACATACTTATATAGACAATTACTCCCAGACTAGGACAAACAGACATGTTTATGCACACAAATATCTGTCCTGGATGGGAATCGAACCCACGACCACCGGCGTGAAAAAGCAAGCGTTTGCCAACCACATTAACAGGCCCGTCATTTACTTATGTATGGGAAAACTTGTTTTCCCAAAATACACAACGCAAACTATTTTTTCCAAATTTTCCAAAAATTGGCAAGAAATGCATTTGTTTAAACACGGGTACGTGTCCCAACCAACTGGAGCATGGCGGAAAAGGGTGGCACCAGAGCATCCTACCCGTATCTCTGGGGCTCTCCCCACCAGGAGCCGGTGGAAGTCCAACATACCCACCCGCAGACACTTTTATGCACGTGGCACGCATAGGCATTGCCCCTGCCTTATAAAAAAAGACTAGGCTAATTAAGATGACGATGATCTAAGTTCATATGAGTATGTAGCTACATCTTTTATTTTATACTATAATTATAATTCTAAACTACACGTGTTCAATTATTATTATGTTGGTTACGTTCTTTTGCTACATAGTTAGTGTTCGCCATTCATAGCGTATTTATAGCTGCCTAATGCGCAAATACTTATCTTTATGAGTATATGCAGAGGTGGGAGTATACCGATCGTAAAATGTCTATATTTATCCGTATACAGCCCGTTACGAAGTAAATACTTCTGAGCAGAAAACGTCTAAAGGAAACCTGTGTCTGAAACTACCGGCCTAAAGAGTGGGGATTACTAGTATGGCTAAAGAGTGGGGAACACCAGCATGGCCAACATTGCCAAGAAGTTTCATGTTGATTCGCCTGCAGTTAGCCTCTCGGCTTTTACTGCTTCACCGGACAGTAGGAGTGAGCGTGGGCTCTAACCGCCTAGTAAAATATAAACTACAAACTAAGTACCCGCGCCGGAGGGCGCCCCCTGTGGGGTTCGAACCTCGGCTCTGGGCGGATACTGGCGGGGACAGGGCGAGAGATCATGGTTTTTAGGGATGTTTTGTGCAACATTCGCTCTACGTTAATACGCGACGTGGGCCACACTTCCGGTTTAGGTCCGGAGCAGGCATTTCATCGAATGCAAACTAAGGGTCATGGAGGACGCTGGTGGTCGCGACGTGTTCGCGGTCGTACTCTCGACCGGCGAGAACGAATATCGGTTGTGCAGTGTTGCGAGAGTTTCTAATCGATTTGATCTGGTTATGAAAGGATAGCCTGATAAATTTACTTATAATTGGCCCATCCAGCCTTTCTGCAAACACCCTCTGGATCGTATCAGTAGCGATGCAACTTTATTTCTCGTGATGGCAAAATAATCATCCGTGTGAGCATCAGCAAACATACCTGATGCACTGCAGTGAGGTGGAAGTCGCAACAGCATCCTGAAGGCATTATTATTTTGGACACGTAGGACATTGTCTGCTCTTTGGGTATGATCTGCCCAAAGGCTGCTGGTGTAAAATGCCTGGCAAAAGGCCTTGAAGAGTGTTTGTTATCTTTACTGGTACAGAACAATTGGCAAGCCTTCGTGCCACCATGTTTTCCTTCACAGCCAATGCCCTACGTTCTCTTTCGATATCCAGATCATCCTGCAATTCCTCTGTAACAATTTATTTAAACTGTGTTACTCTCCGCAAAGGTGAACCATTGAGCATTACGGGATGCATATGCGATGGACTTTTGTTACGACCTTTGAACACCAACAGCTCACTTTTTGTGCAATTGTATTTTAGATTTAGATTTTTGACGTCGATGTCTCTGTGTGTGTATACATAACACACACAGAGACATGTACAGACTGTCTGTAGCATCGTAGCTCTCGAACGGATGAATCTATTTCGATTTAATTTGTTTGTGTTTGAAAGACGAATTAAACGGAAGTGTTCTTAGCTATGTTTGATAAAAATCCGTCCAAGATGGCCGCCGCCACAAAATGGCGGATAACATATTTTTTCATAACTCTCTTGAAATGGGTATCAAACGAAAGGCATTGAGTACAAGCTTGCCTAATTCAGACACCTGTCTCTCGCAAACAAAATGTGCCCATATATTAATTATGTAATTCTATGTAACTATCACTATTTGTAAAGAGAAATAAATAATTTTAGTAATTGTAGTTTGTATTGACTAGTAGAATCACACTAATATTATAAATGCGAAAGTTTGTGAGTGTGTATGTTCGTTACTTTTTCACGTCTAAACGGCTGGAGTGATTTTAATAAAATTTGGTATGAAGTTAGCTGATAGCCTGAATTTATAAAGTTTTACCCGCGTTAATCATCATTCAATATGAAATTTATTATACTGAAATCTACATTTCACAGTATAATAAATTTCAAATCCAAGATGACCACCGTCACAAAATAGCGGATAATATATTTTTATATAACTCCTACAATAATGGGTGTCAAATGCAAGAGTTTAACTAGTAGAATACCTACTATACTTATACTATAATAAATGTTGGAGGCGTTTAATTTTTAAATTTATATTACAAGACGGCTCTAACCCTCGCTCGCATCCGGTGTCCGGTGAAGAAGTGGAAGCCTCTTAGACTAACTGTAAACATCATGTATAAAAATACAGTAGGAATGCCATGAATACAATGTTAGATTATATAGCGAGAACAGTTGCGAGTTATTCGTTTATAGTACTTTTTCGTTTTTAGTGGTTTATTAAAAACACTGAAGTTGTTGGTAAAAACTATTGTATTCACAACTAAGATCTAATTTGTTATGATATTTCGTTTTTTTTATATGAGAGGGCGACAAACGAGCAAGTGGGTCACCTGATGGTAAGTGATTACCCCCGCCCATGTACACTCGCGACACCAGAGGAGTCGCGGGTGCGTTGCCGGCCTTTAAGAGTCAGCAAATAAGTGTTGCTGACCCTTCCCCCCACCCCGATGAGCTCTAGCGACCTTACTCACTCGCAGAAACACAACATTAAGTTATAATTAAAGAATGTCTTCTGTAAGGTGGAGGTACTTCCCCAGTCGGGTTGCTCTTTGAGCGAATGAACGCTATGCCCTACCTCTCTTAAAATGGTATGAGCTCGGTCGCTGGCGGATTACGAAGTAACTTAAAATTGTTATAAATTTATTAAAGTAAACTTGACCAATGTGCTTGCGTTGCACATATGGAAAACGCTGACTTTTTCGGTTGCATAACTCCGAACAAATTAACGGGTTGGGTCTCATATCGAGGCGCCTGAATTTGAGTTAAGTGTGTTATGGGAGGGTTAAGGAGGTTCGTACTAAGTGATAAACCGCATTATTTTCTGCCGGAGACGCGCCTAAATTATTCAATTAACTTTTTAAAATCATAACGCCTTTATATAATTATCCGAAAAATACCCAAAACTGAATTGTTCATTGTCACTATCACAATATTTTCGCAAAAATGAACTTATATGAAATAATTTGGGTTAAGTTAGGTTAGAACGGTGACCATGGATATCTCCATAACCATGGGGTTCCGCGGATAGGGGATGGTACAGGAGGGTAGCCCACTCCCCCCTCCCCCTCAATTCTTCAAACTTACGTTTGAAGGCGACTTGATTTGAGATATTTACCAATTTAACTCTAAACCTAACTAACTAAAAATCCGAATTAAAAAATTCGCAACGTTTAAATCAAGATCACTATTCTAGTCTATATACCTATATAAGACAAAGTCGAGTTAGTTAAGTACATCATTTATAACTAAAGAACGGCTGGATCGATGTTCATGATCTTTAACTTCTTGGCTCAGTGACTCAGCCCCAGTTAGCAGAATATAGCCACTAAAAAGTTATTTATTTTCTCATAGCTTCATTCAAATAAATAATTTGTTATCTTTCACAAACGTTTCTTATTCTAAGTAATTCTCAGTTTTATGTATGGGGAACCCCCAAAATTATTGTTCTTTTTCTATTTTGGGTGAAAATCTGAATGCGGTTCACAGAATACATCTATCTACTTACCAAATTTCAACAGTGCAGCTCTGATAGTTTCGGAAAAAAGTGACTGTGACATACGGACGGACAGACAGACAGACAGACATGACGAATCTATAAGGGTTCCGTTTTTTGCCATTTGGCTACGGAACCCTAAAAAACGAGAAAAAAATCACGTTTGTTGTATGGGAACCCTCTTAAATATTTATTTTATTTTATTTTTTAGTATTTGTTATAGCGGCAACAGAAATACATCATCTGTAAAAATTTCAACTGTCTAACTATCACGGTTAATGAGATACAGTCTGGTGACAGACGGACAGACAGACTGACAAACAGACAGCGAAGTCTTAGTAATAGGGTCCCGTTTTACCCTTTGGGTACGGTACCCTAAAAACGAGCCACAGATGGACTAGAGTGGAGTTGCGTGCACTGTGTACAAAGTTTTAGTAGACGCTCATCATTTTTCGTTCCCAAAGACGAGACGGAAAAAAGCTCTCAAACGGTACACATAAAGACGGATAAGTTAATGAAATCTATTTCTATCGAAATAAGAAAAACTCTTAAAGAAGAACTACAGAGCTTTCAAGAAACTCTTGCATTTATTAGTGATCAAGTAACCGATATTGAATCAGCACTAAAGGCCCAAAACAATAAAATTAAATATCTGGAAAACAAAAACACCGAATTATTCTCTGTGCGCTCCTTCGAGATCGATCGTCAGTTGTTCCATTTTTAATTTTAAATCGAGAGCTTCTTGACTTTCTACAAATTATTTGGTAAACTTTGCAGTGTATAATTTTTGACCAAACACTATTTCGCATTGATACTTTGAGAAAAAACAACATTACTTTGGAAAGTTATGATAAATAAAAGACGTGCGTTGGGTCCAAGCGTATATTAGACTGACCGTACAAGTTACACCGCGGCTTAAGAACTAAATCTACCCACCTATATTTATATTAATATGTACTACTTAACAATAATTAACCTAAAAATAATCATCTATGCCAAACCTCTTAACTGGCTTGCGCGTACGCCGCGTAGGTTGACTATCAACACTAGGAGGAATATTAGGGCTATGACTACCTTCCTCCTGCACATTGGGCACGTTAGAAGTAGACGCGCCTTCAGGTGCAATAGCGTCGGTGGCGCCTTCAGTTTGCGTGCGGGATGTGTCTGCCGTCAATGACTGTCGGGAACTATTTTGATCCCGTTCGTCCGGAGAGTTGTTGCTACTTGTGGGATACACCAAAGAAGGTCGCGACCTTTTAACAGGCTGAACTGGTTGAACGTCCCTTATGTTAATTTCATCTACTTCCTTAGTTGCCTCAGTTAGAACTCTTGGCTTTATTTGGTCAATGTGCCTATGAACCTGTACCCCGTGAACAGATCTAACAATATATACGGTACCCTAAAAACGAGCAAAAAATTCACGTTTGTTGTATGGGAATCCCCTTAAATATTAATTTAATTTTGTTTTTTAGTATTTGTTGTTATAGCGGCAACAGAAATACATTATCTGTGAAAATTAAAACTGTCTAACTATCCCGGTCCGTGAGATACAGCCTGGTGACAGACAGACAGACAGACAGCGATGTCTTAGTAATAGGGTCCCGTTTTACCCTTTGGGTACGGTACCATTTTTCCCGTACTATCACCAAGAGCCTTATTTAACTTATAATTGCTTTAGCAAAGTTAATCATTCCAGTTTGAACATGAAATATAATTAAATCCGTATACAGCGCCATCTTTCATGAATGAGAGATGTGGTTTGCTCTAAATTAACTCATTTTTATAAATACAATGTAGGTAATTACGAAATTACAATGTTAAGTTAAGAAATAAATTATTTTAAAAATGATTCCTACTGAGATTCTGGCAGTGTTTCTCAGTAGCTGCCACGTCATGTACTGCACGGTAGGATGAAAAATTACGATACCACATAAATGCAATATTTTGACGGTATAAATGAATTTTGAATTTGATTACACTCAACGATTTCGATGATTTTTTTTTTGTTTTAGTAGAACACAATAGATTCCAAGTCCTTTTTAGGGTTCCGTAGCCAAATGGCAAAAAACGGAACCCTTATGCATTCGTCATGTCAGTCTGTCCATCTGTATGTCACAACCAATTTATTCCGAAACTATAAGAACTATAGATACTGTTGAAACTTGGTAAGTTAATGTATATTCTGAACCGCATTAATATTTTTACACACAAATAGAAAAAAAAACAATACATTATAGGGGTTCCCCGTACTTAGAACTGAAACTCAATTTTTTTTATGAAACCCTTACTTGTGGGTTGTCTATGGATAGGTCTTCAAAAATGATTTTGAGGTTTCTAATATTATTTTTTTCTAAACTAAATAGTTTGCGCGAGAGGCACTTCCACTTGTTTTATTGGAAAGAGTTAATAAAAAAAAATTAAAAAAGTGGTAAAATGTGTGAGCCTCCCCTGTTACTCTAACTTCTAAAATAAGAGAATGATAAATCTAAAACAAATATATGATGTACATTACCGTGCAAACTAACAACGAAAATTGGTTTGAACGAGATCTAGTAAGTAGTTTTTTTAATACGTCATAAATCGTAAACCGCAATTTACCGTTCATTTAAGCAACTGAAATACTTGCTGCTACGGAACCCTTCATGGGCGAGTCCGACTCGCACTTGGCCGGTTTAATCTATTTTCAGGGCAAGACAAGTCTATGCAGCTAGTAATAAATAATTGCTTTAATTTTTATTTATTTATTTATTTATCATTATTAGGAAGACCGACAGCTTACAATAACTTAATAGATTAGGTATACACAACAGTTATCCATTTATTTTTTGTTAAGAATTATGTTGTAGCCATGTCTTTAAACGGCTCCAACGAGGGTAGGATACTGTAGGATACTGTCTATGGTACCTAAAATGCCTGATTTTTCAGAAAAATGCCTGTCTGAAGCAAAACGCTGTAGGTATTAAGTAAAAGCCTACAGATAATAATGAAGAAGGATATTTATTATATATGTAAAATACTTCACAAGATACAGTTTTGTAATTTTCCTGTGTAGTCAATATTGCTTTTACTGTTTCAATTGTCAGCCGATATCTGTCTTTACTCCACTGGGCGTTGACGAGAGCCTGCGGAAATGCCTGTCTCAGATCAATGCCAGCCGCACGCCTGTCTAAACCTTAAAATGCCTGTCAAATGCGGCTAACGCCTGTCATATGGTAAACTTAAACGAGGGTAGTCTGCGATCGATATGGAATATGTGTCAACAGTTTACAACTGTTCCAGTGGAAGTTTTATCAGAAATCTTCACGCTATCAACGACGCCAATGGAACACGATTAACCTGCGAACAATTTCATGCATTTAGGGCACGGTAGGTAGTTAGAAAAAGAATAAATTATAAGTGAACTGGCTACCTACTTTTTGAACCCCGACCTTAGCACGGAAGGAGGGCTATATCTTTGTGAACTGTGACACGGATGAATTAACGTCAATGGTGTTTAAAATTGATTTGAAACTAGCTGTGCCCGTAACTTTATAAATTATCACAGCTCCTCCCCCGTAGGTGATAGCGTGATAATATGTAGCTTATATGTTGACCCGATCTCTTAGTAATATTCATGCAAAATTTGAATTAAATCCATGCAGTACTTTTTTAGTTTACCCCGGACATACATACAAACAAAAAATCTGAAAACTATATTTTTGACTTTCTTATCGACTGCAGATCACGTCCCAAGCATCCTTTTTAAAAAAGATCAAAATGTACAGATTTTACTTTTCTACATACATACATAAACTCACGCCTGTTTCCCAGAGGGATAGGCAGAGACAACGGATTTCCATTTGTCACGATCTTTGCATACTTCTTTTGCCTCGATTTCTGTCATTATATTCTACGATTTTATTATATGTATATAGATATAGATTTAAATATACCGGGTCGGAACGGACCGGAGATGTAAGGAGCTGAGCGGAGTAATGTCAATACCCCCAAAAACATAATGTAAAAAAAGAGAGCTAAGTTCAATACAAAAATTATGCTTGGCTGTGGGCTTCGCCGCATAGAGAATGGAGATCTAAATGAGTGCCAAGTTCTATGCAAAATCCAAATATGTATTTGTAGGAAAAAAATAACATTATGAACAAGTATTAAACTCTATTTCTTTGCTTTGTTGGATACCTTTTAGAGAGGTAGGGCACAGCGTTCATCCGCTCAAAGAGCAGTCCGACTGGGGAATTACCTCCACCTTACAGAAGATATTCCTTCATAAGAGTAAGGTCGCCAGAGCTCATCGGTGTTAGGGGAAGGGTCAGCAACACTTATTTGCTGACTCTTAAAGGCTGACAACGCACCCGTGACTCCTCTGGTGTTTCGAGTGTACATGGGCGGCGGTGATCGCTTACCATCAGGTGACTTGATGTGACCCACTTGCTCGTTTGTCGCCCTCTCAAATAGATTAAAAGCAACGTGAAACAGTTGCTGTTATTATAAAAAAATGTGAACAATATCATCTGTTTTGATATCTGTGGGTTCGATCCCCTCACAGGACAATTTTTAGTGATGAGCAAAATATATAAGTATCTTTATCAGGTGTTTTATTATATACATATATAGACATATATAGATCGTGGTCACGGGATGATGCCATCCCGTGACCACGATCAATGCAACTTGGTCGAAACGTCGGGAAAATAAAAATAAGGTTAGTCGCGTTAATACCTGTTAACAATGTTCATATATAATTATGATACACGAAAGTTTAAAAGTGAATAGGTGTTTTATTGCTATAGTACAAGCTCTGCCTAGTTTGGGGCCAGATGTCAGTGTGTTATTTGTCCCAAGATATTTATTTATTTATATTAATTGCTAAACTAACTTTAACCTCGCCCATGAAAGAGATGTAGTGGAGATGGGCTGTGCAGAGCTTAACAGAGTGTTGACCATAGCGGATCGGAGCTGAGTTGATTGAAGTAGGTACCTAATAATAGAATAGATCAAAATAATTATGATTAAAAATAAAATAATAATATATTGGTACATCATTCACACACGGCCATCTGATCCCAAACTAAGTAGAACTGGTACTGTGGAAACCAGATAACTGATATAGGTATACTAATTTTCTTTTGTGAATACATACTTATATAGATAATTACACCCATACACACAGAACCTTCCACAGGATTTTCCTTCGGTGTAGGAGCACTTAAGTAAAACATTTAACAATTCCTAACAGAATGTAACAATTCCTAACATTTGTTGGTAAATAATAATAATAAGACTTTATTTTCAGACCAAATTAGTGTCCAATAAGTAAGTAACAATTTTCTTATAAACTAGTGTTAGTAATAAGTATTTTAAAATGTGTAACAAATTTACCATTAATTGCTGCGTCATTCCATGCGAAATGGCGCAGCAATGATTGACGTAAATACAGTCTAGCCGACTAGCGATCATGCGAAGTAAATGTCGGATACATTTACTTCGCATGATCGCTAGTAGTAGATGTAGGTTACGGTAAGATGGCGTTAAAGCGCCTTAAATGCTGTAAGAAATATCGAATGGATTGTGTAAATTCAAAGTGTCAGTACCACGGTGCGGCGGCGGAGCGGTTAACGCACATGGGGCCGGGTACCCCGTGGTCGTGGGTTCGATTCCCACCCGCACTTCAAATAATACAATTCATTGTAAAGATGTCTACGTATTAAGGTCCAACCACACCAAACGGCCCGCATCGGCCCGCATCGAAACGAATTTTACAATCTTTAAATGAAATTAAATCTTATATACAGTGTTTCAAGTTTATATTACCAAGTCAAGGGTAAACACAGCCGGTGACATGCCGCGACACGCGATCGGCTCCGTCCGCATGCGTTCGGATACCGGCGCATACGTTCGAATACCGCCGAATGCGCTCGGAGCCGTCCGCCTGCGTTCGGATTCCGCCGGGTGCGCTGGGGCTTAAAACTATGAAACTAAAAAAGAAGCGAAGGTAGTAGTATGCGACGATGCGACGTCCGGCCGGACGCGGTCGGATGCCGTCGCATTCGACCGTATCCGGTCGGATGCGGCGGCATCCGACCGCGTCCGTGCGGTGCGATACTGGCCGATGCGGGCCGTTTGGTGTGGTTGGACCTTTAGTGATAGAAAATGTTTGTAAAAATTTTTAAACAGCCGTGTGTACTTAGGTGCACAAACCTTACTGCACATAGCCATTGAAATTTGCCATGTCTAGACTCAGCTGTTGTCAGGCAAATATAGTAGTCACGTTCTTATCTCACGGGCCGCTTAGAAAGACAATTACGGACTTTACAATATACTGTTATCAGATAAGAGCGTACCTACCGGAGTAGTCGCGCGATGTTTTATCAGTTCATCACAATGTAATGGCAACATTCGACGCCTGCTATCATACCTACCTATAGTATCGTGTATTTTTTTTTAATTTATGTTAAACGTTAAATTTTAATTATGTTATGTTTCTTGATTGTTTTGTCTCTCAATTATTTATTCTTATCGTTTTGGTTTGATTTTTAAATTATGCTTTATTTAAGGAATTGTATTGTAAAATTCATAGACAATGAAAATTGTTACTGCATAAATATATAAAATAAATATTAGGTATACACGATACTATAGGTAGGTATGATAGGTGGACGATTATTACTTCTCTGTTTCGTATCATCATCATAATATCAGCAGAAAAACGTCCACTGCTGGACAAAGGCCTCCCCCAAAGATAATAATAATCCCTAGTCCCTACTAATATTATAATTGCGAAAGTAACTCACTCTCTGTCTGCCTGTCACGCTTTCAGTCTAAAATACTAAACCGATTTAAATGAAATTTGGAACACATATAGTCTAGAGCCTGAGGAAGGATGAGAAAAGAGGGTTGAAATGGGGGATGAAAAGTTGTATGGAAGTATAGTCATTTTTAGAGCTAGAAGTTTTGATCTAATTTTTAGGCTGTTGAATCAATATAAATAAATATTACATACATAGCGTGTAAAAGGTTTACCCTCAAAGGTGAAAATAACAATAGGGAATAGGGGATGAAAGTTTGTAAGGAGATATGTAAGGTTTATGTAAATGTTTTATAAGTTTGCAATAAGAGACAAAATATTAGAGATATATTTAAGGAGTCATTACAAAGTATGCGGGCGAAGTCACGGGCACAGCTAGTTTATAAATAAAATAAACAACATTATTGTACAGAGCCGAACTTTCTTAATCCGCTTAGGGATAGTTTGGCTTGAGCATTTTTATAGGCATCAAATTATGTTCTGGTGTTGTTTCTATGCAAAAATGAATTGAAGGATGGGAAGAGTCGTCTACGTTAAGCGCAAAACTGTTTTGGGTCACTTGGGTTATCGATATATAAATAAAATAAATAAAAAATGGTTTGTATTCACGGAAAATTTAAAAAAAAGCGGCCATGTGCGATTGTGACCCGCCCATGAAGGGTTCCGAAGCAGCCAGTAACATAATATACTTTTTTATTTATTTTACATTTTACCACTCTCTTTTTTTCACGTAGAATTTAAAAAACCGGCCAAGTGCGAGTCGGACTCGCACATGAAGGGTTCCGTAGCAGCAAGTATTTCAGTTGATTCAATGAAAGCAAATTGCGGTTTATAACGTATTAAGAAAATACTACTTGCTAGATCTCGTTCAAACCTATTTTCGTTGTTAGTTTCTATGGTAACATTACATATTTTTTTTAGTTTTATCATTCTCTTATTTTAGAAATTACAGGGGGGCGGGACACTCATTGTGCCACTTTGGAAGTGTCTCTCGCGCAAACTATTAAGTTTAGACAAAAATTATATTAGTAACCTCAATATGATTTTTGAAGACCTATCCATAGACACCCCACATGTATGGGTACGATAAAAAAAAATGAGTTTCAGTTCTATGTATGGCGACCCCCCAAAATTATTGTTCTTTTTCTATTTTTGTGAAAAATCTTAATGCGGTTCACAGAATACACCTACTTACCAAGTTTCAGACGGACAGATATGACGCATCTATAAGGGTTCTGTTTTTTGCCATTTGGCTACGGAACTCTAAAATGCGCTTGATTATAGTTAGAACATGTTTGTGGTAATATAGTTAAGTATACATCATTATTTATTGGTACAGACGCCAGCACGTCCAGCTACCCCAATCTGTCAAATTTCTTTTATAGATTTTCAACTTTATCACAAAAGCATAAGGTTCACTTTTAATTGGGGAAATTTGATAGATTGGGGTAGATTGATGTGCTGGCGTCTAGGCGTCTGTACATATAAATATTTAGGTAGGTACACGGATTGTATAAAAACATTTAGATATAACATTTAATGTATAATAGTAATGATTTAGCTAATTAGCTAGCTTAGGTATATTAGTTTATTGTCAAAGAGATTATGTATAGGTTTAGTTATCGAAATGTATAGTTTTAGATATATTTATATTTTTTATGTATAATAATAATATCTAGGGACAATGTCACACAGATCATCCTCCTAGCCCCAAACTAAGCAAAGCTTGTACTATGGGTACCAGGCGACGATATATATACTTATATAGATAGATAAATACTTATAAATACATAGAAAACATCTAAGACTAAGAAACAAATATTCGTGCTCATCACACAAATATTTGCACTTACCGGGATTCTAACCCAGGACCACCAGCTTCGTAGGCAGGAGCACTACCAACTAGGCTATGGTGACCGTCAAGTATAATATAGTTTTAATTTTATCTTGTCTCAATGATTATGTCTATATTAAGGTTAGAAATCAATATTATTAGTATGGCGAACCTTGTGTTAAGAACGACGGTCGCACTTTAATGCTACCACCGGATCCAATGTGCCTTAACTGGGAAGACCCAGTGAAAAATCTCAGCTGATGACTATAAACGGTTTCAACACGGCCCAGTTGAGGTGCTCCGGTGAAACATACTCATATTCTCTCTGAATACATACTAAAGATCATATCGAGAATTTTCGATTTAGATTTGATTCAGTATGTTCAAGGTTGATTTTTTTTTCAGAAAAGACAACGCCCGCTTTATGGAATTTAATCCCTGTGTCGCGGGGTACTTTACAAACATATAATAGACGGACACAAATGACATCCAGAGTCAGAACAACTATTTATGGGTGACACATAATAATATATAACAAACTTCCGGAAAGCGTAAGAAAGCTAAACGACATGGAATTTAATAGGACCCTGTACAATTGGTTAAGTGACACATGTTTTTATTCAACAGATTTTTATTTAAATATAAGTTTTACATGCTTCAAGTAATCTGTTTATTTTTAATGTAATGTTTTTATCTAATACTCTTTTAATGTTTTTACTTTATTATTTTGTATCGTCTTTTTTTTTTGTGTTTGACATTTTATTTGTGTTAATTTATTAATATTATAGTTGACATTGTTTAAAATTATTGCACGACATATCTATGTCAAATATAGTTGGATAAGTTTATAATGTACCTAACAACCCTGTACCTATATTTTTGCAAATAAATATTTCATTCATTCATTCACAAATAGTTGTCCGGCGCGGGACTCGAACCCGCGACACAAAGCGGCGAGGCGACTGTCTAAGCCGCTGCACCACACGTGCAGTTACTTACAATTGTTAGCTGTTAAGAGGTTTTCATAGCTAGATGCTCTCACCGGTCCATCAGTGATCGGCGAGGTTAAGCAACTAAGCTCGCGGCAAATCCATAGATGGGTGACCTACGAAGTGGTTTAATTTCTGAGCGTCTCCGTTCTCCGGAGGGCACGTTAAGCTGTCGGTCCAGGTTCTAGTCACAATTGCCGGTCTTGCGCTATCCGCATACAGCGACTTCCAGCGACAAGATCATCGGACCATCTTGTACGGAGCCTGCCCACGCGGCATCTTCCGGTTCGTGGTCGCCACTCGAGCACCTTTCTGCACCAGCGGCCGTCGGCTCAAGATCACCCAAAGAGCAATGGCGAGGGCTATGTTTGGAGTTTCCCTGCGAGATAAAAAAAATAAAATAAAAAAGATTTTTATTCACGGAGATTTTAAAAAAGCGCTTGTAAATAGTCAGAACATGTTTGTAGTAATATAGTTGTATACATTATTATTTCTAGTAACATAGATATTTAGGTACACATTGTATGAAAACATTTATAAAATTTATTTTATTATAGCAATGATATTTAGCTAGCTCGATCGAATCAGAAATGCTGAGACCCCCAAAGAGCCCGACATAGCCCCAAGAATTGCCATGCTGAAGTGGCAGTGGGCGGGGCACATAGCTCGTAGATCCTCAATAATTCTATTAAATTGTGCGATGCCCGTTAGACTTCAGAGTATTCGATACGGCCCATCCAGTACAGATATTTGTGTGCATAAACATCTATCCTGACTTTGAGTGTAATTGTCTACATAATTATATATTTACTAGCTGTGCCCCGCGGTTTTACCCGCGTGATAATATGTAGCCTATCATATGTTGACCCGATCTCTTAGTAATATTCATGCAAAATTTGAAGTAAATCCATGCACTATTTTTTGAGTTTAGCCCGGACATACGAGTACATACAGACAAACAGACAAAAATGGAAAGACAAAACAGTTTTGTCTTTCCTATGATTTTATTATATGTATAGATAAAAGAGAAGTAGTATATGTAGTATTTCAGTTATCTGGTTTGTTGTTTGGGAGCAGGTGGCCGAGTGTGAATAATGTCCCAGGATATTATTATTATAATCGACCAGACAAAGCTGTACCTACATTTATATCGGCTATAGGCTTTAGATTACCTGACACACTGAGTATAATCACGTAGCCGATTGATATTGCGGTGTCTAATGCATAAAATATATATTATGTACTAGCAGTGCCCGCGGACTTCGTTCCGCGTTATATATATTTTTATCCCTGCGCGTTTGTCCCGCGTAATACCACAGGTAATACTTCGGGTTAAAAGTTTTTTATATAACCTATAACACTCTACAATAATGTAGATTTCTATTGGTGAAATAATTTTGAAAATCGGTTCAGTAGATCCAGAGATTACCCCTTACAACGTCACAAACGTTACCTCTTTATAATATTAGTATAAAGAGGTAAGCGCTAGCTGAGGCCGCGACGTTCGTCCGCACATTTTGTAATGACTCTGTAAATGTTGCATCAGAATATCTCGAATATTGTTGTCGCAAAATTATAAAACGTTTACATAAACGCTTACATATTTCCATACAAATTTTCATCCCCTATTCCTTATTATTATTTTACACTCTAGAGGGTAAAATTTTTACAAACTTTAAATGTCATATTTATTAATATCGAATCAACAAAACACATAACATTCAAGCTTCTGGCTCAAGGTTTGAAATGGGGGATCAAAAGTTGTATGGAAGTATCGACATTTTTAAATGTCGATACTTCCATACAACTTTTCATCCCCCATTTCAAACCTTTTTTCGGATAAAAAATAGCCTATGTCCTTTCTCAGGCTCTAGATAGGCTATCTGTGTACAAAATTTCATTACAATCGGTTCGGTTGTTTAGGCACGAAAGCGCGACATACAGACATACAGACAGATAGAGTTATTTCGCATTTATAATATGAGTAAGGATATACGAATATTAAGCTAATTTCGAATACCACTGATGTAGTAGCAGCAAGAGCTAGCCATACGTAATCAACATCATCATCATCATGTCAGCCAATTTACGTCCACTGATGGACTAGAGTCTCCCCAAAAACTAGGGGATATGCTATAATCGCCACGCTTGGCAGACGGGTTTGCGATCGCAGTACGATGGTCATAGACGTCATAGTTTACAGAAAAACGCTGCTGCCGTATCTCTGGTAGGTATTCCCTCGGACGATTTCTACGCACCCCACGGGATGAGATGAGGTGATGATAATCTTCTACGTCATCGCGCGTCAGTCATACGTAATAATATATTCAAATTTATAATAATAAGTATCTACAAATCAACAATAATACGTAGAATTATTATCTATGCCTGCTTTAATCACGTGCGGTGTAGGAACCGGTAACTTGTGATTCAATTTGTATTGATTTCCGTGATTATTACCAAAGATAATATAAATCCTTATTATTACTGGCCGACTTTAAAAGAAAGAGGTTATCAACTCCGCTTTATATTTAACTAGCTATTTTACCTAATTTAACGCGGTTTTACCCGCGTTAAATTTTATAAATTATCATAGCCCCTCCCCCGTAGGTGATAGCGTGATAATATGTAGTCCATATGTTGACCCGACCTCTTAGTAATATCCATGAAAAATTTTAAGTAAATCCATGCAGTACTTTTTTAGTTTAGCCCGGACATACATACAGACAAACAGACACACAGACTAAAATTCTAAAAACTATATTTTTGGCTTCGACATCGATTGTACATCACACCCCAAGTATCCTTTTAAAAAATATTCAATGTACAGTTTTGACTTTCCTACGATTTTATTATATGTATAGATATACACACATCAACACATTATTTTACTTACGTAATCAAATTATTATTCAAAGAAAAAACACGACTAACACGAGGACGAAGTTGACGCGCCACCCGTTCTCTGGTAGATATTCCCTCGGGACGGCTTCTAGGCCCCCCACTGGATAAGATGGGATGGTGATAGCCGTCGGTCATCGCATAGCAACAGCAGCGAAAACTAGTAGTACAGACGCCAGCACATCAAGCTACCCCAATCTGTCAAATTCCCCCAATTGAAAGTGAACCTTATGCTTACGTGATAAAATTGAAAATCTATCACAGAATTTTGACAGATTGGGGTAGCTGTATGTGCTGGCGTCTGATCATATTTAAAAGTAATTTTAGTGAAAATATGTCGTTTCATATTTCGCAGGTCGCTGCACGATAACGCTGTTATCACGATAGGTAAATACTTTTATTTGTTTGGACATTTATTGGTCTTTTAGGGTTCCATTCCCGAAGGATGCCAACGAAACCCTTTGGGAACGTAATTGACACTTGTTTGTCCGCCTGTCTGCCAGCAGTCTGTATCTCATGAGCCCTAAGGCGTAAGTCGAAACCTTCACAGTGTGAATTTCTTTTGCCACTATAACAACATAAAAAAAACTTGTGTGTACTTATGTACACGCGTTAGAAGTTATACTTCTTAATATACAACTTGAACATAGTTATCAATTTTCATACCACCTAGAACTAACGTCATGCTGTTATTTTTACGATGCGCGCGCACGATGCGCGCGCATCGTAAAAATTCACTCTCGTACCACCAAGAACTAAGTTCATGCTGTTAAATTTTTTGGTGTCGGTGTGCGCGCGCATCGTAAAAATTCACTCTCATCATTTTTCTCCATCGCGCCAAAAGAAGTATAACTTCAATAATACGATACAAGGAAGAAGGAGTAGGAGGAGAATATACAATACGAGAGTATACACACACTATAATAGTATCTTAGGAAATTATTCAAAGACTAGCTGTGCCCGCGACTTCGTTCGCGTGGATGTCGGAACTTAACAATGTTTTTTTTAGTGTAAAGCGCCGTTGGAGGATACCGATACAAATATTGTTTTTATTTAATTTACTGCTTCTTTATAAACAACATTAGCTGTGGAACTATCTGGAGTGTACACTAAAAGGTTATTGGGGTTGTTTAAGCGTGAAAGAGCTACGTATAGTTGACCATGGGAAAAGCATTCAATACTTAGGTCCACCCCGCAACGGATAATGTCTGGCCCTGAGCTTTATTAATCGTCATGGCATAACAGAGACTGACTGGGAATTGCACTCGTTTGAAAGAGAAAGGAAAGTTGTTAGGAATTATAGGTATCCTTGGAATAAAAACAATATCACCGGCGCCGCAACCTGTTAATTTTCAGCTTTGATAATGTTTTGCTGCAGATTTGTGACTTTGAGCCGAGTGCCGTTACAAAGTTTGGGAGGACATAAATTTCTGAGTAGAATTATTGGTACACCAATTTTCAAAACTATTTTGTGGGCTGGAAGTCCGGGTGTGCTGAGGGAATCCAAAAATTCTACCGGGTAGTGCGTGGCGTCATCTTCTTCCATAACTGGATTTATTTAGCTATATTCTCTACTATTCCCGGACGCATGAGTCAATATTTTGAAATTAATTGCCGCAGCTTGGTCATTGCGGGGAGTCAAAATAGCTCGCTGACATAGCCAAGAACCGGCTTGATTTCCTATGTTTGTGGTATCTCCGTACACAGAAGAAATTAGCTCCTGCTGTGATGTAACGTACGAACAGAGATTACCAATCAAAATAACTTTTCCATCTTCTTGGGTATGTGCCATCGCCTATTTTTAACAGTAAATTGGAAAACTCCTGTGCATTTTCGCAGCCTCCTAACTGTGCACGCATATTTAAACTAAGGTGTGTAGATGCTATATTGCGCCATAAAACAGAACTCTTCAGACAGGCAGCAATTTCATCGGCTCTCGTTCCTCGGGGTACTACCGTCAGTGTCTGCCGAAAATCACCGCAGAACAACACCGTAATGCCTCCCATCGGCCGGTCATTTTGCCTTATGTCCTGTAAAGTTCTATTCACTGCTTCTACAGCTTTGCGGTTTGCCATTGTGCACTCGCCCCAAATCATTAAAACACAATCGCGTAAAACCCTTGCTTTAAATATCGCTATTTCGCGATATATTGCAAACCGGGCTTTCCGTACGGTCTAAGTTTATACGTTCCCCATCGACTGCCGGTGTGGGCAAACCATATTGACTGATCGGGTTCCCTCCTATACTTATAACTATGTCTTGAATAGCCAATAAGGACATGTTGTGACAAATTTCTCGTACCCTGTCAGGAATTTCTCCATCAGTATTTAGTTGTATATGTCTCATAAAATCTTCAGCAAACTTGTCATGGTACTTTTGCCATAACTGTTTAGCATCCGATAACGCACAAAAGGTCAATAAAATGGCAAATAAATGTCGTAAGCGATGTGGACTATCGCTCACGCATGCTTCCGCTAGAGCGTCATCCCAATGCTGATCTCCATCTAATAAATGGCGTGCTCGGCAAGCGGCCTGGTATGTGGGATGTTCAATATCATCCACTTTACGAAGCTCAGCAAAAGACGTAGGTCCTCGCACTACATGGAGTAGAAGGCGTAAATAGTAACATTCTGAATTATTCGGGTGCACTGTGTACACCCGTCCAATCACGTGTTCTTTAAAAACGCCAATCTCGCCTTCCACAGCTTTTCCACGTCTTCTACGATTCCAAACACCTTGCTGCTTGTTATAAGCATAATAAGATGGGACCTCATTATATAAAATGGATTTCGCGAAATTGTCTGTTTCGCAAAGGCGAAAAAATGCCAGCAAGGTGGTTTGCCTCGGGTTGTCTAACCTATCATTTTCAGACTGAAAATATACTCGATGCCCGCCTTCAAGGTGCACATCAAGATGGATTACTGGTGGATGTCGTTCATAGACGAGACGAGAAGAGCTAATATATCGACCAGATTGAAACCTCGTGACTTCATCATATTCATTATGATTTCTCAGCGCGATTATAGCTTGGTCACTGCCCTTATTGATATATTTGCAAATGTATTTTATAGATTCTACGCTATTGCACATTTCGACATTTATGTGTGCCTGAAATGTTTTTGATAAAACTGGTGAATACGGTACCACCCATCTATTGTCCAATACTATTTCTTGTCCACGGAGCCTTTTTTCCCCCGATACAGTTGCTTCTAAAAATGCTTTGGGGTATCTTTTTGAGCACTTACCATCATGCATGCATGGGGATTCCCTATTTAAAATTCCACATGGCCCGTGAACCATGTGTGTCCTAATTATGTCATGCAAAATCGGATCATTATTTTGCTTTGGAAATTCAGCACTTTTAACATTGTCAACAGCGTCAGGACGAATTTTGTCTTCTAGCCACAGGAGTATGTGGGCGTGAGGTAAACCACGCTTTTGCCATTCGACGCTGTACATATAACAAAGAGCAGGACCGAAAACTTTCTCTTTTGTAAGAAGAGCTATTAAAATTTTTAGTTTTAAATGAAAAACTCTGGCAATTAAATCATGCCTATCATAAGACGCCTGTCCTGTTAGAAGATGTTGAGTGATTTCGGTCCACTTTGGATTGGTAGTAAACGTAATGAATGGGTCCGGCCGGCCGTATTTCCGGACGTAACAAAAAGCATCTTGGGTTCTTCCGTGCATGTACCGCGGACCACCTATGAAACTCGACGGCAAGATGACCAATCGCCCCAAATTATCGACGTTATTGTCGGATTGTATTGCATCCTGCAAATGCACATATTCCTCAGAGCGTAATCGTCGTTGATTGGTACGAATGTATACTAAACGTTCCGTTTCAATTTTAGCATACATATCCACAATAAATTGGCTAAACAGTCCACGGAATCTTTGCAAAAAAACGAAACGATTACGCCTTATTTGCAAAAGATATGAGTAAAATTGGAGAGCCGATATTTTTTTATTGAAATTTGTTTCCCTAGTCGTAGGATTAACTTGGTAGAGTCCGAAATTGTATCCATCTTCACCATGACAATATATGAGCGGATATTGCAGTGCATCGTATGCTCGATGTGTTTCGTAAATGCGTTGCAGACGATCATCTCGAGTGCGTAGTACGATGTCACGTATTTCGCACTCTTGGTCGACTAAAACAACCGCAACTTCGTCTGCAACGGGAACGTTGTGTCTCCCGCGGTGTTCACCAACAGGTCGTCTATCTGCACTGATCATTACTGCCGTGGGGAATCGACTCCAGCGCAACTTTGAAATTATGCACATAGCTTTTAATTTGATGTAACATGTCTTGTAATCCTGAAATAAGGTCACTGTTAAGCTGTGGAAAATGACGATTTCTAACATTAGCCTGTTCAGTATAATCCGACACAAAATAAATTTGGAGAAATTTAGGGTCATTTTCTGGTAACAATGATCCAATGAGATGATAAAATTGACCTTGTACTTTGAAGGTTGGCATGAACGGTCCCTCCGTTATTTGTTTTGCCCCAAAGGATGTCATTTGCAAAGCGCTGTTATAGGATCGGATATTATCTAAAAAATATTTGGACTGAGGATGATCTCCATTTAGAAGCGTTTTAATAAAGAGTGAGGGATATTGAAAATGTGGGAGAACAATTTTCCCACTTGAGCAGCACACACCATTTGCCTCTTTTTTCCATTTCAGTGCATCACAAAAATTGCAAATTTCGGTCATACCACCCACAGACGCGAAGACCGCATAGACAACTCTAGATGAGTACGTAAATACTGCTTTCTCCCTATTGTTCCATGGTAGAATAATATTTGAATCATCATATTCCCAAGACTCATCAGAGTCGGTAGTCATATCTCTGTTCAGATGGTATCGAGCTCGTTCAACGCCGAGGCGAGATAGATTTTGTTCTGCTGTTTCTGCTCGTCTCATTTCACCTATTTCTTACCTTTCAGTTGCCAAAAAGCTTTCATCGGTCAACCGCGCGCGTACAAAATTATTTCTGGCTGTTACTAATCGTCGTTCTCTCTCTGAGAGAGACTCACGTCCGCGTGAGTGAGTGTGGCGCTCTCGATCAGCCGATAACCGCGTTTCGCGTTCCTCGTTGCTTTCTTGGGAACGCAAAGCCGCGGTCAGAATTCTTTACGAACTTAAGCGCGAATCCCTTTCGGTGAAAGTCTCAGACTCAACTCAAGAGAGGGCGTGAAGCTCTCGGTCAGCCGATAAACGCACTTCACGGTCCTCGCTGCTTTCTTGGGAGCGCAAAGTCGTGGTCTGAATTCTTTGCGAACTTAAGCGCGAATCCCTTTCGGTGAAAGTCTCAGACTCACGTGAGAGGGCGTGACGCTCTCGGTCAGCCGATAAACGTACTTCACGGTCCTCGCTGCTTTCTTGGGAGCGCAAAGTCGCGGTCTGAATTCTTTGCGAACTTAAGCGCGAATCTCTTTCGGTGAAAGTCTCAGACTCACGTGAGAGGGCGTGACGCTCTCGGTCAGCAGTCAACCTCACTTCGCGTTCCTCCAAACTCTCCTGTGATCGAGAAACTGCCGTAAGAGAACGCTGTATACTAAGTCGAGACTCACGTTGGGCAGGCGTTTCTGAAGCAAGAGTTCTGACTTGCCTTGCTCGAATTGATGTTAGCCTCACTTCACGACCTTCTTCTGATTCCTGGGACCTACTTAGTCTCACTCTTTTCGCATCTCGGCTACGCTGCGAAAGGTTTGTCTGTTTTCTAGAAGGAATTTCAAAAAAAGAACTGAACCAAACGAATAAAATATTGACCCAATTAAATCAATAATGAAGAATTTACAACACCACAATCTTTCAAAATAAAAATTCAAACTACGAAGTAAACTAAACTACTTGACTTGAGACTTCATTCAAATTGCAATCAAATATTACTTCGCACTTCAGAATTAAGACAGAATCTAACCAAAACTTTTTGAGAGATAAAACGAATTAACGAACGATTTGCTCTACTATTAAATCAAATTGACAGAACTTAAAAAGACAGAATGGCGAAGGTCATTCTGTCAAGGAAAATGTCAACACCGCCATTCAGAAAATGTGACGTCACACGTACAACGCCATCTATCGAATATGTGTATCGAATACTGTACGCAGTTGATCTCTAGATATAGTCCAGTCTAAGTTCTTTAGATGACTTGATGGATGATTAAATATTTTTCTTCGGAAACACTATTTATTAATTTACATTTATTTATAAGATGTGAACTGAGTACGATGAAACAAAAAACTTAATGTTTCTTCAATTAACGCACATATTGTTGTGTAGAAATAAAAGTTACATGAAGTTGTGAGACGAAGAGTACATAACCCTAAGTTTACTTCTGAAACACTTTAAATCCAAATATCTTTTGATAGACTGAACCGATTGCAATGAAACAAAAACTAAATGTTACTTCAATTTACGCTCAATCGTTGTGTATAAAAGTTATCTACATTACTTTCGTACATTTTACGTGATAACCGAACAAATGAATAGACAAAAATTCGAAAAATGCTGGAAATGGGTTCTAATGCCTGGCTATTTCAGGGAACTACAGTATTTTAAACAGAAAAGGGAGATCATTTGGCACTAACGGAATACGTGACACGAACACTGTTTCTCCCTGGGAGGATCCAGGCATAATAGTAGCCTCTATAACACGATGCAAAGTTTTGACTTAAAGCCTAGTGCCATTGCAAAGTTTGGGTGGCTTCAAATTCCTCAGAACCATTATAGGAATACCCACACGCAACATACATCCCCTATTATACGCCCTTAGGGGTGAAATTTCCTAAAATCCTAAACTACATAATTATTTTTTATTTTAAACGGAAGGGCCAAATACCAATTTTCGTGCTTTCCATTTAAAAAATAACACATTTTTCGTACAAACTTACAACTTACAACCCCTATTGTACGCCCTTGGGGTGGAATTTCCAAAAATTCAAAAGTTTTTATTTTTAGTTGAACGGCTAAGTATAAATTTCAATGCCTTTAACTTCAAAAATTACGGATTTTCATACAATCTTTCATCCTATATTTTACCCCGTTAGGGTTGGTATTTCTAAAAACCCTTTCTTAGTAAATGCATACGTCATAAAAAGTACCTACCGATTAAATTATAACAAATCCAAAACTTGCCCAAAGAAAACAGATTTTTTAATAACCAATTTTGGACAATGACATACTTCTAGGCAGCCAAGACCTTATTTCGAAACAATTCGGAACATTCAAAGCCTACGTAACTCATGCAATCAGCAAACACGGGCAAATCTTAACACCGCGGGTCAAAAGCAGTGCACAACGACATCTATCGAAATAAAAATCAACTATCAAGCACAATGACATCTATCGAAATAAAAATCAATAATTTAAAATTAAATTATAACAAATCAAAGAAAACAGAATTTTTTAATAACCAATTTTGGACAACGACATACTTCTAGGTAACCAAGACCTTAGCAAGCAGCAAACACGGGCAAATCATAACACCGCGAGTCAAAAGAAAGGCACAACGACATCTATCGAAATAAAAATCAAGCATCAAGCACTATGACATCTATCGAAATAAAAATCAACTATCAATAATTTAAAATTAAATTATAACAGTCTTGGGCGCGCATCTCCACTGTGCGGGCGTGTTTCTAACGAACGTTTTAAAGTTTAAAAATGTCGAAAGCGTCGTGAAATGTGTTTCCTGCAACATTGTTATTGACGAAATGCTATCGTATGTTCAAAACAAGTTATCAGTGATTGATGAAGATACACTAGTGAGAATATGTACCTCTGCGTTCACCAGCGAAGAGATTGAGAAATCGAAGGAGTTATTATTCGAATCGGTTCCGGTGGAAAAGGCCAAAATAAAACGGAAAAATAAGGGTAAGGAGCGAAGAGATCTTGTGGACATAGTGAGCGTGTTTAAAACTGTGGAACCAGATTTATTTCCTATCTTCGTGTTTATTTCCGATCGATTTATTTCCTATCTTCCTTTCGATCAAAAGAATCGGTTACCGCCGATTCTTTTTGATCACCTTGATTGTACGAAGCTACTTAAAGACCTCCTTCGAATGCAGACTGACCTTAAAAAAGTGACTGAAACATATGTCACCCAGGCACAGTTGCATGAAATGAAGACGGATATTTTAAAAACGCAGAATGACTCACTAATACCGGCGTCTGCGTGTAAAATCAATACTATGAAGAGAGGCGGATGGTTATTGGATAGTGGACCTATTGGATTATCACACGTCCAAAATTCGTCATTGGATGAGTGCATTAACACAGTCAATGAATCATCGCTAAGTGGGCCTGACAACAACATAACGCGATTTCGAAACATAGGGAAGGTAGACAGCGAAATTTCTGACAAAAATATAACGGCTACGACGAGGCAGCGAGCGCGAGGTGCGAGCGTGAGCCCCCCGACCGGTTTTACGGCCGTCACCAGTCCGAGAGAAACCGATCTGCCGGCCGCCGACGCTGTGACGTCACCGCGGCGATACTACAGCGCCGCTACAGCTATGCCCGCGCCGCCGCCGCGGATAGTACAGCAATCTAGATCAGATGACATTACAAATAACTGCGTAAACAAACAGAGTACTACGGAGCGCACGAGTAAAATTACGACAGCCTACCAACCGGAGTCGGCTGGCGGGGAGGAAGGATGGCAAAGGGTTTCATATCGTAGGAGACATATGAATTACCGTTATCACGGCTCGGCAGGCAGTGCCAGAGACAATGCAGGGAAGTTCAAGGCCGCCGTGAAAAATGTGCCTATATTTATTACGACGGTGCACAAAGATACGACAGAGCAAGATATAGCCGACTACGTCTATCAAAAGACGGAAGAGGTTATAACTCTTGAACGAATAGTGTTAAAATACCCGAAACCCTATAACGCATTTAAATTTCTTGTGGCTGAATCTAAGTTACCTCTATTTCTGAATAGTGGATTATGGCCTGAAGGAATTATATTCCGACGATTTGTGAATTTTAAATTAAGAAACCCAAACGCGAACGGTGTAAACATAGCCACCGTGACCGGCTCATTGTAACTAGCTCAATGGATATAAAGTCTAATTACAAACTTATCAGTTACAACTGCAAGAGTGTGAAGCGTTCCGTTGAGAGTATAAGGCAATTGTGTCGCACATCTGACATAATAGCCTTACAGGAGACATGGTTGCTGCCGGGAGATATTCCGTTCCTTAACGAGATAGACGTGGAATATGGCTGTACCGGGACGTCGGCGGTTGACGCTGGTGCTGGCATGCTGCGCGGCCGCCCCTACGGCGGCGTCGCGTTGCTGTGGCGAAAGAGTGTGTTTACCGACGTATCGATTGTGCAGTGCGACAACCCGCGAGTATGTGCCGTGAAGGTAAACGCGGGTCAAAGGTCATTCTTAGTGTTCAGTGTGTACATGCCGACAGATAATGATGTGAACTTGACGGAGTTTACGGAATGTCTCGGTCTGGTGAATGCTGTCATAAACAATAGTAATATAGAATCGGTATATATACTCGGGGATTTTAACGCTCATCCGCATGAACGATTTTATGGTGAGTTACAGAGTTTTTGTTCAGAATCGCAATGGTTATGTGCGGATATCGAGCTACTAGGGTTGGACTCTGGAACTTGTACGTTCATAAGTGAGGCGAACGGATCGAAGCGCTGGCTTGATCATTGTATAGTCACTGAATCAGCTCGGGAGACCATTGTAAGTGTACAAGTTCTTGAGGACGTCCTGTGGTCCGATCATTTTCCTCTCCAGATTGAAATATTGTTAGGTAAAATCAAACCTAAATTTCATGATAATTGTATGCAATATAACGATGTGCGCTGGGGTTATAGAAACTCTGAACAATGTGACATGTATAGTAATTTATGTAATAATAACTTAAAATTAATTGACTTTCCAATTGAAATGACCGATTGTTGTGATTATGTATGTAATAATGTGGATCATAGACTTGTTATTGAGAATATATACGACAGAATAATACAAATATTATGTCGAGCAGCTTCCGATAGTCGTTCGTCAAGTGTTCCCATATACAAGAAGTCGGTTCTCGGTTGGAACAGGCACGTAAGTGATGCTCACAGGGCGGCCAGGGAAAAGTTTGAGTTGTGGGTTTTGTACGGCAAGCCGGCAGAGGGTCGCGTGTGGAATGACATGCAGACAACTGGTAAGATTTTTAAATCACGTTTACGCTGGTGTCAGAATCATACTGATCAAATAAAAATGGACATCCTTGCGTCACATCATTCCAGGAACGACTTCCGAAGTTTTTGGAAGTCTACAAACAAACTTAATAGTAAACCAGGTCTACCTGCGAGTGTCAATGGTGCTAGTAACCTGTCGAGAATAGCAGACCTATTTAGAGAGCACTTTACCGTTAAGTCACCTTTGGCATCGTCACAATCCACGAGCGATGAGGGTTGCAGTGGTCGGGGAGTCAGCGTCCAGTTTACGGCCAAAGATGTGCGGCGGGCCATTAAATCTATGTCACGGGGCAAGTCTCCAGGCCATGACGACCTGAGCATTGAACATCTAAGGTACGCGGGATATCATATGCCCAGAGTGCTGGCGATGTTCTACACCTTCTGTGTAGGACATTCCTACTTACCTGCGCCGATGATGAAGACTGTGGTGGTGCCAATTGTCAAAAACAAAACCGGTGATATTGGTGATAAATGTAATTATCGACCGATTTCCTTAGCGACTATAGTCGCAAAGGTGCTTGACAGTTTGCTGAACGCTCAGCTTGATAAACATTTACATATACACGATAACCAATTTGGTTTCAAGTCAGGTCTCTCTACAGAAACGGCTATATTGTGTCTGAAGCAAACTGTCAAGTACTACACGGATAAAAATACGCCCATTTTTGCGTGTTTTCTTGATTTATCGAAAGCGTTTGATCTGGTTTCTTACGATATTCTATGGCAAAAATTACACCAAACAACGATGCCCGAGGAACTAATCCGTATTTTCAAATATTGGTATGGGAACCAGATCAACGTTGTTCGGTGGTCAGGGGCATATTCAACGCCATACAGGTTGGAGTGCGGCGTGAGGCAGGGGGGGCTGTCATCGCCGAAACTTTTTAACCTGTATATAAACGCGCTTGTAGAGGAGCTCAGCGGCACACATGTCGGCTGTCATATTGATGGAGTCTGCCTTAATAATATTAGCTTCGCAGACGACATGGTGTTGCTCAGTGCTTCTATAGGTGGAATGACGCAGCTGCTCGACATTTGCGCTAAATATGCTGGACAACATGGGTTGGTGTACAACGTAAAGAAGAGTGAGTGGATGGTCTTTCAGGTCCGGGGAAGGTCCCTAAGTCAAACGCCTAAACTTAGAATGAATGGTCAGCCCCTGAGTAGGGTAGAACAGTTTAAATACCTTGGGCACTTGCTAACCCCGGATCTGAAAGACGATAATGACATAGAAAGGGAGCGTAGAGCGTTGTCTGTTCGTGCAAATATGATAGCACGCAGATTTGCTCGCTGTTCAAGAGACGTCAAGATCACCCTGTTCAGGGCATTTTGCACGTCCTTCTACGCTAGCGGTCTGTGGGTGAATTATACGCAAAAGCAGTACGGCGCTCTACGCGTCCAATACAATAATGCATTCAGGGTGTTGTTGGGGCTGCCTCGCTTCTGTAGCGCTTCAGGGATGTTCGCCGAAGCGCGCGTGGATTGTTTTTATACAACAATGCGCAAACGGTGCACATCCCTGGTGAGCAGGGTGCGGGTCAGCCGGAACAGTATCCTGAGCGCCTTCGCCCAGCGATTCGACTGCCAATACATGTATCACTGTGACATGGTACATGTACGGGATGATGTCGAAATATTGTTTTGATTGTTTTGTTGTATTGTATTGTAATGTAATTGTTCTGTATGTTATTTTAAGTATTGTATTGTATTTTTATAATTGGTCCTTGTTGGCCTTTAATTGAATAAATAATAATAACTAATCAAAGAAAACGGAATTTTTTATTTTTTAATAACCAATTTTGGACAACGACATACTTCTAGGTAACCAAGACCTTAGCAAGCAGCAAACACGGGCAAATCTTAACACCGCGAGTCAAAACAAATGCACAACGACATCTATCGAAATAAAAATCAACCATCAAGCACAATGACATCTATCGAAATAAAAATCAACTATCAAGCACAATGACATCTATCATAAGAATCAACTATCAATAATTTAAAATTAAATTATAACAAATCAAAGAAGACAGAATTTTTCAATAACCAATTTTGGACAACGACATACTTCTAGGTAACCAAGACCTTAGCAAGCAGCAAACACCGGCAAATCTTAACACCGCGAGTCAAAAGAAATGCACAACGACATCTATCGAAATAAAAATCAACCTAGTTCATTCAGAAAAGAGATGTCATAATATGCACAATAACATCTATCGGACAGTTAGGTAGTTCAACTATAAACATTAATTCATATTGAAGTAACGAAATGTGTGTTATTTTTCTTCTTGATTACTTTAAAATCTAATATCTTTTGATAGACTGAACCGATTGCAATAAAACAAAGACTAAATGTTACTTCAAGTTCCGCTTAATCGTTGTGTCTAAAAGTTATCTACATTGCTTTCGTATATTTTACGTGATACCCGAACATATAAACAGACAAACAGACAAAAATTCTAAAAATGCTGGAAATGGGTTCTGTTGGTTGTCCTTCAATACCCTGGCTATTTTTTTTTGACGTACAAAAATTATTTTTCTACAGATATCCCGGCCATCTGATCTCAAACTAAGCAGAGCTTGTACTATCGAAACCAGATAACTGATATACTTACTACTTTTATTTGTAAATACATACTTATATATATTACTAGCTGTGCCCCGCGGTTTTACCTGCGTTAAATTTTATAAATTATCACAGCTCCTCCCCCGTAGGTGATAGCGTGATAATATGTAGCCTATATTTTGACCAGACCTCTTAGTAATATTCACGCAAAATTTGAAGTAAATCCGTGCAGTACTTTTTGAGTTTAGCCCGGACATACATACAGACAAACAGACAAAAATTCTAAAAACTATATTTTTGGCTTCGATATCGATTGCAGATCATGCCCCAAGTATCCTTTCTTGAAAATATTCAATGTACAGTTTTGACTTTCCTACGATTTTATTATATGTATAGACTAGCTGCGCCCCGCGCTTTTACCCGCGTTAATCTTTACAAATTACCACAGCTCGTCCCCCGTAAGTGATAGCGTGATAATATGTAGCCTATATGTTGACCCGACCTCTTAGTAATATTCGTACATAATTTGAAATAAATCCATGCAGTACTTTTTGAGTTTAGCCCGGACATACATACACACAAACAGACACACAGACAAAAATTCTTTAAACTATATTTTGGCTTCAATATCGATTGTAGATCACGCCCCAAGTATCCTTTAAAAAAAATATTCAATGTACAGTTTTGACTTTCCTACGATTTTATTATATGTATAGATTACAACCAGACCCAGTACAAACAGACATGTTCATGCACACAATTTTTTCTTCTGAGTTGGAATCGAATACACGGGCGGCGTGGAAGGCCAGCATTTACCAACCACGCCAAACAACACATTTATTTTTGCTCAATCTGAATAATGGACCCTTTTTTGCGGACAACAGCACAATTGTGATTGCTCATAAAGACCCAATGACCTATGAAAACAACATCAATTCTTTTAGTAATATCCTGGCTTAACTCTATACATATAATAAAATCGTAGTAAAGTCAAAACTGTACGTTGAATATTTTTAAAAAAGGATACTTGGGGCATGATCTGCAATCGATATCGAAGCCAAAAATATAGTTTTTTGAATTTCTGTCTGTTTGTCTGTATGTATGTCCGGAAAAAACTCAAAAAGTATGCATGGATTTACTTCAGATTTTGCATGAATATTAGTAAGAGGTCGGGTCAACATATAGGCCACATATTATCACGATATCACCTACGGGGGAGGAACTGTGATAATTTATAAAGTTTAACGCGGGTAAAACCGCGGGGCACAGCTAGTTAAAAATAATTTCAATATTAATTTATTTAAAACAAACATTATGCATTTTAGTCAACGTAAAGAAAAACCACAAATAATTAAATACATTACAACAGCACTACTATACAAGCAGTAGACGCCACTAAATTCCTCGGACTTAATAAAATAAAAAATAAAAAAAGGTTTTTATTCACGTAGACTTTAAAAAAGCACTTGTAAATAGTCAGAACATGTTTGTAGTAATACAGTTATTATTTCTAGTTACATATTACAGATAATTAGGTACACGGATTGTTAAAACATTTATACAATTTATTTTATAATGGTAGTGACATTTAGCTAGCTTGTATTAAGTTATTGTCAAGGAGATTATGTTTAGTTGAAGTTTATAATATTACGTATTGAAATTTATATTTTACTACATATTGTCTGAATGGTTCTGTCTATATTAAGGTATTTTGAATTTGAATTTTGTATGTATTCAGTATTATTATTATAACGCACGTTGTGTTTAAATGACGGTCGCGCTTTAATGCTACCAACGGATCCAATGCGCCCCAACTGAGAAGACCCAGCGAAACAAACTCAGCAGGTTCATCTATTAATATTGATAAAGAATTGAATTTGAAAGGTCATACTGAATATATCAGTAAAAGAATAAGTAAATCATCGTATGCCCTATATAAACTAGCGCCAATAGTGAATACAGACACTGTTCTCAAAGCCTATCACGGTCTGGCTGCATCCATCCTAAGATATGGAATTATTTTTTGGGGAAATTCAGTTGACAAGGAAATTGCATTCAAAAACCAAAAACGCTGTATACTAGCCATGTTTGGACTAAGTCACAGACAGTTAAAAACCGATATTTATACTATATATATAAAAGTCAATGCCACTTTTCGTTGTAATGTTATAACTCAACGCCTTTACCGATTTGGCTAATTTTGGTCTTGAAATATTCGTGGAAGTCCAGGGAAGCTTTGTACGTAGAGAAAATTTAAAAAAAGTCTTGAAGAGGTGTAAAATCATCATCTTTTAGCAATTTAAAATATTTTTTTGTTTGAATAAATGAACTTAATAATATTTTTTTATTACTATGCCTTATACGTAGCGAAGCACGTACCGGGCCGCTACTACAATATGAAATCTAAACCCTCCCATGTCTATATATTCTTGAAGTAGCTCTATTTGTAAGAACAAATTTAGAATTGTTTCCTCATCAACCTGATGTTATTAAACGCAATAGACGTAATGGTAATAGACTCTGCTTGCATAATTCCCGAACTACACTTATGTGGGGAAGTATTTTCTGTATGGTACCTACCACAAATCTACAATAAAATACCTATTTCATATAAAACCCTAACAGTTAATTTATTCAAAAATAAATTTTAAGAATAACTTTGTAAAAAAAGGGTACTATAGTGTGAATGATTTTTGACTAGATTAGTCTATTGTGCCAAATATGTGAAATTTACCTATTGTGTTTTAAATTGCGGCAAACTATTTTATATAAATTTTAAGTCATTTGTACGCCTGATTCGGCAGGACATGTTGATGCCACTACTATTATTGTAACACAATAAATGCATCTTTACCTTTTGAACTTAAGATTGTCATGTGTTTTTGTAGTCTCTCGATGGTACAGAACCCTTCGTGTGCGAGTCCGATTCGCACTTGACCGTTATATTTCGTATTTGGCAGATTGTAAAGGTAGGCTGGGGTTTATCACAGTATGGAGCCATCCAGTGAATGAAGATAACAAAACAGTTGAATAACCTTTACCTTCTCTTTACATTCTTGAAGTAGCAGTTTTCGTGAAAACTAATCCAAATCGGTTTACACGTCTAGGAGATGCAGTTCCTCGACATAGGCGCGATGACAGCAAATTATGCCTGCAGACCGCAAATACAGCACTCATGCGCAAGAGTGTTTTCTGTATATGTTTTCTTTATTTACAATAAGTTACCTAAATCTTGGAAGGCATTGAGTTTAATTTTATTTAAAAAAAAAGCTAAGTTCCTTTTTAGTTAAAAAAGCTTACTACAATATTTCAGAAAATTTGCAGGGAAAGAAAATGCATTTGTTGGATTATTGTTAAATGTAAATACGCTTATCATTATGTTGTTATGCCTTTATTATTAATATGCTGATTTATTTTGTTTTCATTGTGTTTGTAATTATTCTGTCAGTTTCTGTAACTGCACTGGTCTTGTACCTTTCACATACCTAAGGGTAAAATGTGGCGGAATTAACATCATAAATTGTATTTAACATCATGTACTGTACCCATATTTGTGAAATAAATTATCTTATCTTATCTTTACCCCAGTAGAAATAAAATAAATATCTACTAATCGAGTACTCCTGGTTGGTTGTGGAACCATCGCCTTATATCTTGTGACAACTAACACACACACGTGATCCCAAACTAGGTAGACCCTGTAACTATGGCAATCATTTTTGGAAAACTTTCAGGCGTGCAGGATTCTTTACGGTGTTTCCCTTCATAGCGAGTACGAGATAATAGATTTTTAACGAGTAAAACAGTAAAAAAAATAACGTGTTTTATGGTACTCCTCAATGATTGTAAATTGAATATTTAAAAGACAAGTTTTATTCGAAATGCGTAAATATTTAGGCCTCATTTACGGAGACGCGGGGCGTCGCGCGTTGCGTTGAGAGGCGCGGCCCGCACTGAATTCAAATATATAGCGTTGTATGAGTGCGTTTACGGAGAAGCGATTTTAGACGCGTTTGTTTGAATTAGGGCGTTTTTTGCGGCCGAGCCCGCGGATGGCACCGACGCGTTCCACGCGGCGTTTATCGCGGCGGCGCACGCAGCGGCAATTCTCGATGAAGCTATGTCTGCCGCGTGCTTCGCTACACGCTAGAGGATTCACCGCGGGTGCCGTGGCGGGCACCGCCACGCTTCCCGTCTCGCTTCTCTATGAACATGGTCGTATATTGCTATAAGTTTGTGTTTACGCGTGCGATGATGCGTGCCGCTTCACGCGCCGCCCCACTGTAAACAGAAAAAAAGTCCGACGCGCCGCGAGACCCCACGCCACACGCGACGCGAGACGCCCCGCGTCTCCGTAAATGAGGCCTTAGACGTATAATTTTCGCTATTTACTTTATATTTAAGTTTTAAATTTCATTGTAAACTCATATTCCATTACAAATAATAACATTATTTTTAAATACGTGAAGCAAAAGCTTTGTACCTACCCACTACCTAGCCCTTTTTACGAAAAATGCGCGCTCGGAGTACTATGAAATTTTACAATTTCTATGTAGAAGGTGTGCAGAAAGCTAATATTTTTATAGTATAGGCACTAGAAGTAAATAATTATAATTAAAAAAAACATTATACACACACTACCATGCTTATGACACGCTGGCAAACTGAGAAAAGATGACAAACAGAGTGACAAAACTGAGAATTATTTTTATTTGTCTATTGACAATCGAATTTCGAAGTAGTGTGATCTCTAGTCCTATCTAATATTGCAAGAGTGTGGGCGCAAACACAGATGTAAACTCTATACTTCTGCTCTATGCATACATACCATAGACAGCCTGTTTCCCAGAGGGGTAGGCAGCGCCATTTTTTTTTTTTTGTTTTGCCCTCTTTGGGTAGGCTAAGGTCTGTGACCATACCGCCTCGTCTTCAGTTGTAAGCTATTGTGCTACAAACTTATCTGGCCCGGTGGCCAAAAGTAGAACTAACGACGCCAGTTTGAAATGTCAATCCATGACATTACTGCCATTGATTGTTTGTTGCGCGTATTTATTTTTCTTTTTGTGGTTTTTAATTGTGAAAAATGCGCGAAAGCTTTAAAAATTGATGCGGGGAACGTTATATTACAAGTATTGAATTATATGAAGGAAGAATAACGCCTTCAGGCACCAATTATACCCTTCAATAAGTTGTATGAATGCGTAGCTGCTGCTACAGGTTAGTGTTGTCAGCTTCTGAAAAAATACGAAACTCCCCCTCGCTCTTGAATTTAAAATACATATTTTAAATCATTCATTATTTAATTATTTTTTGCTATTTCCTTTGTAGGTGTCCGCGAGCGATTTGTAAGAAAACTTGTGAAAGAAAAAGAGCAAGCAGATGCAAAAATTTATAGCAGATCAGAATATTGGTAGATCGAATTCTGAAATCCTATAATTGATTGCAGAAGCTTTTGATAAAATAACAGTCAATGAATGGCAAAAGCATTGCGATCATGTAAAAAAATATTGAAAATGTGTGGCGAAAAAGGGATGGATACTTAGACGAGCCTTTCATCATTCATTTAGGTAGTGAAAGTGAAAGCAGTGATTCCGATAATGATGATGAAATGAATTCTGAATTAAACCACTCCGGTGACATAATAATACCTGGAGTAGATACTCCAGGTATTATTATGTCACCGGAATCCGGAGATCCGTTAGAGAACACCCAGCATACCTTTTATGTAAATGATCATAATTATTGTATAAAAATATAACGATTTGTAATGACAGTATTTGTTTGCTTTTTAGTGAAGTAACATTTACGTTACAATGTGCATATTATTTTTACCCACTTTATTGCGAAAAATAATTACTAGCAACACTAAATGCGATAACAGCGACGCTGCCAGCGGGTCAGATAAGTTTGTGGGACTGTATATAAATTTCAAAGTCAGTCAGTCATGTCCGTCACGTCCGTCACAGTCAAGTCATAGTCCTGCCCCAGTAAAGCAGTGGAGACTTTACTAGAGGCTTCTATGGAGTTTTGGTTTCAACACGGAAAATCATAATTCACGGCAATATTTCACTTTCCTCCACTTGTGTACGTTGTCGAAGATGTTATGTCTAAAAATCCACCATATTTACACATAAAAACTCGATTACACCAGTTTTTGAAAATAAAACATAGTCTCGATGCGTCCTTTTCCGCGTTGGCGCCAAAACTCCGTAGGCAGAGACAACGGATTTCCATTTGACAAGATCTATGCAAACCTCTTTTGCCTCGTTTACTGTAATTTCTCCAATCTATAATTCAATGGTAAACCCTAATATCACATTCGAACCGAAATTTGAACCCGCGCCCTCACAATCTAGTGTTGATCACGCTTCCACTAAACCAATGCGGCAGTCATGTTATGTTATGGTTATAAGGAAGTCAATCATATTATCGTTTCTGTAAATTAATGATGACTTCGACTTTGACCCTACTGTACCAGGAATAGGAATTGGTCTAGCGGTAGCATGTTCCATCGCAGGTAATGAGGTCCTGGGTTCAAATCCCTGGTCGGGCAAAATGTGATTTAAGAATTTTTCAGTAAAATAAATTTCTCAGAATCAGCCCGAAGTCTTGGAGTTGGCGGTAATACACATTTGTGCCTCAGAGAGCACATAAAGCCATCGGTCTTGTACCTGACCTCTTTCTGGTCGTGTCGCTAGTCGTCCCATCGGATCATGAGAGTGATGGAATTGAATGTGACCCCAAACTAAGCAAAGCTTGTACTATGGGTACCAGGCGACGATATACATACTTATATAGATAGATTTTTTTACTTATATACATAGAAAACATCCATGACTCAGAAACAAATATTCGTGCTCATCACACAAATATTTGCACTTACCGGGATTCGAACCCAGGACCACCAGCTTCGTAGGCAGGAGCACTACCAACTAGGCTACGGTGACCGTCGCCTAGTTGGTAATTAAATTCAAATTAGAATCACAAAAAAATGTATGTATTTGCAACACCTTGACTGGGTTCATGTTTGTTAATTACTTTTATATTTAAACACCTATTTGTACACATGAAAGAAATAAAGTACTTGAACTATTTGGTACGAATAATTTTAAAAATAATGATTGTTGAAAAATAAATTACTTATAGTAAACTGATCGGCAAGGTTCAACATCCAGGCACTCGGTTATTCCATAGACGGGTAACCATCAGTGGTTTTGTTTCTGTACGTCTACGTGGTTCGGGGGGCACGTTGAGCTGTCGGTCCCGGTCGTTAAACAACAGTCGTAAAACTATGTCAGAGGCTTACCGGGACCTTGAACAACTTGTATTTACATCTTTATGTGAAAAGAAAAGTATTGTTTTTACTATTGTCCACGAAATTAATAATAATATAATAATAATATCTGGGGACAATGTCACACCGATCATCCTAGGCCCAAACTAAGCAAAGCTTGTACTATGGGTACCAGGCGACGATATACATACTTATATAGATAGATAAATACATATATACATAGAAAACATCCATGACTCAGGAACAAATATTCGTGCTCATCACACAAATATTTGCACTTACCGGGATTCGAACCCAGGACCACCAGCTTCGTAGGCAGGAGCACTACCAACTAGGCTATGGTGACCGTCAAAATATTATTTTTTTATTATTATTATAACCTTCCCAAGCCCTTAAAGAACATACAAAATTGTCCAGCCATTCTCGAGTTATGCGCTTAGCAACATTCATTTTTATTTATATAGATTTATTCATATATTCATAAATTGTAAGCCTGTTTATATCCAACCCACAGTATAAAAATGTAGACAGTACAGAAAGTACCTACAACCGCTCGAAACAGCACACTCACAAAAACATGCGCGTTGACAATATTCCTAACGCGACGTCCTACGTAGGCGGTTCAAAGCGAACGCTATTATGAAGCGGTGACACGCGAATTCGATGCGATGCGGTGCGACGCGGCGGCTATGTCCTACGTACACGCGAATCGTCTCGCGCAGCCACCACCGACGCCGCAAAAACACGACGGCACCGCATCCAGTTCGCGCGAAAATATCAAGCCAACTGATCGCATAATGCGATCAGTTGGCTTGATATTTTGCACGGCGCGAAATGAAGCAAATGCGATTCGCATTTGCTTCATTTCGCGCCGCTCCGCACCTCGTTTGGTCACGTAGGACACTTCAATAGGTTTCGACTGCTTGTTGTTTTCGCGCCGCTTCGCATTCGCGTCTAGATCGCTCACGCAGGACGTCGCGTAAGCGGTTGTCGCGGTGCTGTCAATCAGGAGCGCTGCGTCGCGCGTCCTGTGGTCACGTATACGTCTATCGCTGCGATCTTTTTAAAAATGCCCCAAGTATATCGTGTAGTACACGGCAGTTTGAATTTGGATTCACCAAAACCGGAGCAAAATCGTATTTAAACTTACTTTTGATATTTGAATGAAATCAAATAAAAAAAACCGGTCAAGTGCGAGTCGGACTCGCCCTTGAAGGGTTCCGCAGCAGTAAGTATTTCAGTTGATTAAATGAAAGGTAAATTGCGGTTTACGATTTATGACGCATTTAATTAAAAAAAACTACTTACTAGATCTCGTTCAAACCAATTTTCATTGTTAGTTTACATGGTAATGTACATCATAATTTTTTTTCAGTTTTATCATTGTCTTATTTTAGAAGTTAGGGGGGGGGGGGGGGGGGCACTCATTTTTCCACTTTGGAAGTGTCTGTTTGAAGTATGAACCTTGAAAGACTTCGAGAAGCTGCCAGCGGCATCGACTGGAGTCCTGTACTAAATTCTTCGACAGTCGATGACAAGGTCAATACGTTTACATCCCTTATAATTGAATTATATGATATATACGCCCCTGTTCGAGCTATAAAAGTCAAACATCTTCCGGCTCCGTGGTTAAATGACGACATTAAAAAGATCATAAATCTTAAAGCTGCAGCAAAAACTAAATATAAGTGTCGTCCTTCTGATTACACTAGGGAAAAATACAATTCTATCCGTAATCGCTGCAATAAGATGTGTAGGGACGCCCGACGCCATAATATTCATAAATCTGTAGAAAATGGAGATCAAGCCAAAATCTGGAAATTTCTCAGGTCACTTGGAGTGGGGAAGTGCCAAGAACAACTTCCTCATAAACTAGATATAAATTCGCTAAATCAGCACTTTTCTGTGTCACCTTCGAGTAATGCGGCAGTAAAAGCTCAAACTTTGAAATATCTCTCATCTCTTCCAATGGCTGATCATCCACCTTTCGTCTTTAATCAATTCACGGATTGTGATATTAAGAAGAGCATCTTGTCAATATCTTCCAATGCGGTTGGTAGCGACAATGTCAGCCGTAATATGATCATTCCTATACTTGATGAAATCCTACCTATCCTCTGTCATATCCTGAATCATTCCGTCTCTAGTGGATCAGTCCCTTCTGCCTGGAAAGAAGCCCAAGTCATTCCATTACCAAAAAATAGGAATCCCACATCCTTTTCTGACTATCGTCCTATATCCATTCTTCCATTCCTATCAAAAGTCCTTGAACGCCTTATATACACCCAGCTCAATTCCTTTATCTGTTATCACAATCTCCTTAATCCAATGCAATCCGGTTTCCGACCCGGTCACAGTACCGTGACGGCCTTGGTCCATATTACGGAGGACATCAGGAATGCTATGGAGACTGGAAATCTCACAGTTCTTCTTCTACTTGACTTCAGTAACGCATTTAATACTGTAGATTTTGACATTCTCCTTGGCATCCTGAGCTCACTTAATATATCTCCAACGGCGATTGATTGGTTTCAGTCTTACCTGCTTGGCCGTCGGCAAAGAGTCCGTATTGACGACACATTTTCGTCATGGTGCAATACAGTTGCTGGCGTGCCACAGGGTGGCGTTCTTTCTCCTTTACTTTTTGCTATATTTATAAACACAATATCCAATAATATTACTTCCTCCTACCATCTATATGCAGACGATCTCCAAATTTATTCCCATACACCGCCTGCGAAACTTCCAGACGCCATTACCGCGGTTAATCATGATTTGGCTCGAATAGGAGAGTGGAGTCACGCGTATGGACTCAAAATCAATCCACTGAAGAGTCAGGCTATTGTCGTTGGTAGCTCTCGAATGATTTCTAGAGTGGACTGGTCACAACTTCCTCAGGTTACTTTAGATGGAACCAACATTCCTTTTACGGACAGCGTCAAGAACTTGGGGATAATTATCGACGACACATTATCTTGGGGTCCACAGCTTAAAACTGTCAGTAGAAAACTGTTCGCATCAGCAGGTTCCTTGCGGCGCCTTCGTAACTTCCTACCTATTACCACTAAAACTGCGCTTGCACAGTCTCTTCTCTTGCCTATTCTCGACTACGCCGATGCCAGCTATCTTGACCTCACAGAAGAACAACTGGATAAACTTGAGCGACTCCAAAATTTTTGCATTAGATTCATATTTGGTCTCCGCAAATATGATCACGTTTCATTATTTCGTATAAAGCTTAAGTGGTTGCCAATTCGTCTTCGTCGGAATGCCCATATTCTTTCATTATTGTATAATATACTTTTCAATCCCTGTACTCCGAATTATCTCAAAAAACGTTTTGTTTTCCTTTGTGACACACATTCGCGATTCCTAAGGTCAACAAATAACTTGAAGCTGCATATACCTACACATTCAACTACATTCATGGATAAGTCATTTGTTGTACAAGCCGTGAGATTGTGGAATGCTCTGCCAATCTCTATAAGACGTGCCCAGACTCTCCCTACTTTCAATAAACTTGTTAAGGATCACTACCTATGTTCATAATTTCTTACACTTGAATATAATATTTATATATTTATTATTGTCATATATATGTATGTAAGTATTTATATATATGTATATATATATATATTTTATATGTGTACATATAATTAGTGTATGATATGTTTATTAACATACGTTAATTGTGAAGTCATACTAAGTTTTTGGTATGCAATATATTTATCATAGTTCCTTAGTATAATTTATTTGTTGCACTCCTGCTACTGTTTACTTTACTTTCAGTTCCTATCCATCCAAAGGTTGTCTGGAAGAGATCGCTTAAGGCGATAAGACCGCCCATTGTACCTTATGTTCTTTATATTATATCCGATGTATTTTCTTTCCGCCTGAGTGTGTACAATAAAGAGTATTCTATCTATTCTATCTATCTATCTGTCTCTCGCGCAAACTATTCAGTTTAGAAAAAAATGATATTAGAAACCTCAATATCATTTTTGAAGACCTATCCATAGATACCCCACATGTATGGGTGCGATGAAAAAAATATTTTTGAGTTTCAGTTCTATGTATGGGGAACCCCCAAAATATTATACTTTTTCCATTTTTGTGTGAAAATCTTAATGCGGTTCACAGAATACATCTACTTATCAAGCTTCAACAGTTCAGATCTTATAGTTTCGGAAAAAAGTGGCTGTAACATACGGACGGACAGACAGACAGACATGACGAATCTATAAGGGTCCCGTTTTTTTTCATTTGGCTACGGAACCCTATTGCTTCAATGGAGTGTAGGTAATTATTTCATTAACTAGCCTTATTTAGTTCAAACAGACGTGTACTATACAATTATAGGACACGGCTGTTAGAATTCGGATTCACTAAACCGGAGCTATAGTATTTTAAACTTACTGCTAATAATGTCCTCCTAGCCGAATCCGGCCACGGCGGCCAGTCTCAATAGAGATTAGCCATCTGCGCGGGACATATTATAGTGCTCAAGTGTGTGCGCAAACACAGGAGCACTTTCTATTCCATCACTCTCATAATCCGATGGGACGCCTAGCGACACGACCGGAAAGAGGTCAGGCACAGGACCGACGGCTTTACGTGCTCTCCGAGGCACGGGGGTATAATACCGCCAACTCCTAGACTTCGGGCTGATGGTGAGAAAATTTTCTTTTTACAGAAAAGTTCCAAAATCACTTTTGGCCCGACCCGGGATTTGAACCCAGGACCTCGTTATCTGCGGCTGAACACGCTACCGACGAGGTACTGCTAATATTACATACACAAAAATGTTATTGCTTCAATGGAGTGTCATTAACTAGTTAAGTTTTTGTACTGTCCATATTTATACCGTGTCCAAACCGCTTCTTTATAAGGCGCTATGTTCGGTAAATTCGTAAAAAACAGGTTTTTAATTTTAAACCTGAATAAAAATATAAATAGTGGATAGATAGGAATATCAAGAAGTGAAATTTCGGAATTAAATAATGTAGTATCCGTAATCCGTATAATTATAAAATTAATATATAGTCCTAATAAGCTATGTGGTGACGGCATAGAATATCATTACCCCATCTCATCCCGTGCGGGGCGTAGAAATCGTCCGAAGGAATAGTACCTACCGGGGAACTGGCAGCAGCGTTTTTCTGTGAACTATGACCATCAAACTGCGATCGCCAACCTGTTTGCCAAACGTGGCGATTATGGCATATCCTTTGTTCAGCAGTGGACGTACTTTGGCTGACATGACGATAGTACTAGAATACTAATTATTATAAATGTTTTCAGTAATATCTTCATTTTGAACCGACTTGAAAATAAGGAAGACATACAATAATAATAATACTTAACCTGGGACATTATTCACACACCGCTATCTGATCCCAACTATGCAGAGCTTGTATTATGATACATTACTACATACCTACTTGTATATTTAATAACACCCAGACTCAGTACAAGCAGACATGTTCATGTACACCAATGTCGGGTGGGAATTGGACCCACGACCTGCAGCGTGAAAGGCCAACCGGCCTGTATATTTGATTTAAAGTTCCTTTTTTGTATGTATCTAATTACGGAATTTCTGTTAAGAGAGTGAACCGATATTGATACAGTTTACATTGTTTTTAATCAATAATACGAATTTGCTTCAGACAATTCCCAAAGCATACCTTTGGGAATTGTCTGAAGCAAATTCGTAAAAAAGCTCATTGGTGTGGGGGGAAGGGTCAGCAACACTTATTTGCTGACTTTTAAAGGCCGGCAACACACCCGCGACACCTCTACGACATCTGGTGTTGCGAATGTAATGGGCGGTGGTGATCACTTACCATCAGGTGACATACTTGCTCGTTTGACAAAAACATTTGAAAGAAAAAGAAATATAGAAAACTTAAAGACCCACACCGTAAGGAGGTAAGGTGCCCAGGTACCACGCTGTATGGCAATGCTGATTCTTTGACCCAGAATAGGCCAGCTCCGTGGTGACGGGAAGCGTCGATCAAACGTTTCGAAATTTCACGAAATAATAAATGTGCTTTAGGGACTCACGGCCCTAGCGTTTCGCCCCCAAAAGGCTCAAATACATAATTTCCAAAGAGGTTGGTGTACCTATTTGCGCCGTTTGAGGGTCCTGCTGATACTGCGCCCGCAGATCGCGACGTATAAGGAAGATGAGAAGGTGCAAGGGTGTCAACGCATGTAGCCTCCCACACAAGAGGCCTTCCCATCTTCCATGGTAAGATAGACATACCGTCTTGTCTCTTCTTTCTTTTAAATAATAAAAATTAACATTAATTCTCAGCACCCTCGGTTCTTGCGCCCTAGGCTCAATCCTAATTACCCTGTGGGTAAATAAGGCCCTGAGTGTGAGTTGTTTCAAGAACGTTATTTCATTAATTTCAACAACCAGACCAGAACCAGCGCAGGCTTTTTACTTCAGTAATATTTCTGCGAATCTTTGGATTATATATTTTAATTTATTCATAAGATAAAAGCCTGTTTACATCCAAACCGCTTCTGTATAAAGCGTTGTGATTGTTTTGTTTCGTCAAAATCATGTTTTTACAAACATAGAACCGACTTCTACTATTCTTTACAACTAACGATTGTTTTGTTTTTCAAAGTCTTTATTACAATTCATTACAAAGTTCATAACCCAGTTTACAGACGTCAATCTGTCAAATTTCTTTAATAGATTTTCTACTTTATCCCATGCATAATGTTCACTTTCAATTGGGGTAGCTTGATGTGCTGGCGTCTGTACATTTCAATCTTAGGCCAAACAATCTTAAGTTATAATATGTTCTACAAGCTTGTTGCTTGCTATACACATATATGTATAACATGATATAGTTATATTAGTTAATATATTTTTATTCGGTATATTGTTATAACAAAATGTGCTTGTGCTTTATTGCTATGCATACTTTAGTTAGTTTACATTTTTGAAACCTTAAATTCTTAAAGATTACTTATACACTGATATCACAGTCTAAGAATTACCGACTAGTTCATAATAAAAGGATTGGAACAAAATTTATACAGGTGATCCCATACTAATTTTGTCGAGAAACACCTTGCTGATTATTTCAGCGAGCCCACGAAAGACCCCATCTTCATTTCCCTGGGTGCACTCCGACGGTATTATGCGACGTCTATCTAGAGGATGGAGCCCAAAAACGGCCATTGCGCGGACGATTGGCGCATGATCACGGACAACGCCCTGTGCCACTTACCACGTCACCATGCTGACGATGGTTTCCAATAGCATCCTCCGGGCCAGCAGATTCCTAGACTGAATGGGAAATGATTTACGTACAGACGCCAGCTCATCAAGCTACCCAAATCTGTCAAATTTCCCCAATTGAAAGCGAACCTTTATGCTTTTGTGATAAAGTTGAAAATCTATAAAAGAAATTTGACAGATTGGGGTAGCTGGATGTGTGTGCGCCTGTACAACCTCAAATTTGTACTTTAAATTGATGATTAACAGATATTATGGCCGCATTCTAATGGGATTTCCACGGTACTGCAGTGGGTCTGGCAAGTTCGCGGAGGCGGGGGTGTCTAATTTCCATGCAATCATTCGATCTAGTATTGCATCTTTCTGGGACAGAGCGGAGTTCAGCTAATCTACTATTAAGGGTTAGCAGTGAGGATGTAAATCGAATAATATATGAAAATACGATATTCATATAAAATTTATATTAATAATTATTATGATAGGGACATATATAATCTTTCACAAGTTTTTGGAAGGTTAATATACTCTGAGAATATTTAATTGAAATTGGCAACTCATTCCTTAGCGACTTCCTTCCTTGGACTGTAATCGATTTGTATACCTTTAATGATGGAAGAGTGTGCTGGAATGTGCAACTTAAGGTTTTCTGATGATCTAAAGTTCCTCAAATGTGTATAGAAAGAAATTAAAAAATTCTTTAAGATATGAAGGAGTATGGGGTTGAAAACTATATTGAATTATTGAATAGCGGTAGTAGAGACACCCGCCGAGTACCCGCTGAGTTTGTTTTGCTGGGTCATCTCAGTTGGGGCGCAATGGATCCGGTGGTAGCATTAAAGCGCGACCGTAGTTATAAACACAAGGTCCGCCATAATAATAATATTTAATTCGTACCTTAATATAGACAGAACCATTCAGACAATATGTAGTAACAATATAGCTAAAATTTAAAATTTCGAGAAGTAAACCTACACATGATCCTTGACAATAACTTAATTTAAGCAAGCTAAATATCGTTACTATTATAAAATAAATCTTATTGTATTTTTTTCCTACAATCCGTGTACCTAAATATCTATATGTATCTAGAAATAATTATAAATTTATTATAATTATATTACTACAGACATGTTCGGACTATTTAGAAGCGTTTTTTAAAAGTCTAAGTGAATAAAAACCTTTTTTATTTGATTTTATTTAAATGATAAAGAAAACAAAAATAAAATTTAACCACTTTATTCAAATTCTTATTTACACTTAAATTGTACACAATTATTTCTGTCATCACACGAATACAATACAGTAATACAATATTTTAGTGACAATGAGTGTAATAACAAGCGAACACGCAGATTATTCCAAATTCCATCGAGTCGACATAAGCAATGCTAAGAACCGACTTCAAAAACGCAGTTTGTTCTAAATTCAAATTTTAAATAAGGCTATGCTCAAAATCGACTCAAAAAACTCTGTTCTAAATTCAAACGAGCCGAAGAAAAGTATTGTAGACGACATCGAGAATGGGCGTCAATAATCAACAAAATTAAAAAAAAAACGTCTTCGGACCAAAGAGAATTCTATTATTGTCTAGGAAACAAAACAGGTTATGTATAAAACGCGTTTAACTGTTTTCTAATTTATCAAATTGAAACGAAAATATGCGATAATTCAAAATTCAATTTCGATAAATTTTCAAAAAGGACAATAATACCGTAATATATTGCGTAGAGTAATTTCTCAGACCTAAATTTGATTTCTTAAATCAATGTGTGAACTTTAATGAACGTACAAATACATAAGTTACTACAAATCATCTTACTAATAAAAATATTATTAGAATAATAATATTTTATCTTTGCCTTTCTTCGAAAAATCGAAGTAAGACAAAGAAAAAGGACTATCTATATTTCCTGGTGATTAAACGCTTTACTTATAAAAAGTCTAAGTTTTTTGTACTTATAAAGTTTTAACCCATAACCAGGCTTTGCTACGTTTTTTTTCATTGTTTTTGGACCTTATTGCAAAGTGATAAAGTTGAAATTAATGTGGCCTCGTATAGTCCATAGCCTGTTTAAAGGTTAATTTATTAAATATACATTGATAGACCTAGTAAAGAAGTCAGCGCGGTACGTTCAACATTTACATAAGGAAACAACTTCCGAAGATAATAACATAGATAACAATTGAGGCGAAAATCGCATGTTGTAATTTTCCTTAGAAGAGATTAATGAATTTATCATACTGTTAAAGATGATAAATCGAGAAATTTTCTGCGCAATAGATTATTTCGTTTCCTAGACAATTTATTGAGCAGCGATTGATCATATTCCTAGCTCTATCAAAATACACACAATAGGGAACCGGACTAAGTAATTATTTTTTTTACTGACCAAAGACAGACCAAATTAAAGTTACTTTAAAACAAAAAAAATATATAGTCTGTTTCCAGGTAAGACAGTCGCCTCGCCACTTCAATTCCCGCGCAGGGCATCTGTGTGACCCATAAGTAGTTATTCCGAGTCTGGGTGTTAACCCCCGATGTAAAACGAGGCTTGTTATGAGTTTAACGTCGATTTCTGTCTGTGTGTGTCTGTGGCATCGTAAACGGATGGACAGTTTTTTCATTTGAAAGCCAGTTTATTTGCGGTAGTTCTAAGCTATGGTAGTTAATATCGGTCCAGTAGTGTAAGAGTATCAGCTCTATTCCAAAATGATGTAATTATAGTTGGAGTTGGGGGCTTTCTAATTATAATTATATTTGTGGCATTTTTTTTTAATTAAATCTAAGCTGTCTTTAGTAAACTGAAATCAGTCCGATCCCCTACTTAAGTAATTATATGATACAAACGCAGTATGTAATACAGTTCTGTATTTTCAAGGTAGGTATTGCGCTAGAATAGTTTCTACATTCTACACCGAGCGCAAACATACTTACATAAATTATAAACATTTCACCTTCAACTCCACGTAAACATTACAAATATATACCCAAAAATGATTGCCCAATAATTTGATTAATTTTTTTTCGACATCGCAGTCACAATTTAAAATTATATATAAATAACACATACAGCATTTTTCTAAAACTATACACATTACAAACTAACTAAAGACTATTTTATCCTAAAGCTTTTAAAGTCGTTCGACCAATTAGCTATTCGACTACAAAAAGTACCCATCTTACAAACAAAAACAAAACATACCATTCATTAAAATACCCGTTTTACAAGTATATTCGATTTCCAAATATTGAAAATACGACTTCAAAAATACCCAACATAGTTTTTCATCGAAACCGACTTTAAAATGTAAGTCGGTTTCTAATAGTGATGTCCCTTTTGTGTAGTTAACTATAGTCCATCGATAAGCGAGGGCGACATATTTATAATAATAATAATATCCTGGGACATTATTCACACACGACCATCTGATATCAAACTACTTACTGCGATCGTTAACCCGTCTGCAAAGCGTGGTGATTATGGCATATCCCCCAAGATGATTCTTGGGGAGGCTTTTGTCCAGCAGTGGATTTCTTACAGATATTATGATGAACAAATTTATATAAGATATTTATTACTTAAACTCAAAACTTTTGGAAATAAAGCCGGTCCAGCCGTTCTAGAATGAAGAACACAATTTTATTTTTATCTATATCGATGACTAAGTCGCAATATAGATAAAAAATAATATATATATACATCTCTGCCACCTACGCTTCACAAATTACAATAATATTGAAGCAAAACTAATATTTTACTCAACCCAAATCACACCTATCTACATGTTTAAGCTGCTCACCATATTTTTAATAGATCTTTACTTATAAACACTTTGGGACACTGATTAGCTTGAGTTATATATTCACACTAGCTTTTGCCCGCGGCTTCGCTCGCGTTAAGAAGTATTATTATTAATTAGGTATAGGTTTTCAGGCTCTATGCACTATGCACAAAAATTATGAATTCAAAGTTCTCTCCAAAATAACTCAATGTAGATTTTTGTATATTTTAAACTGAAAAGTTGAAATTTGTATATTATAAACTGAAAAGTTACTAATCTTATATAGCCTGCATCTCAAAATCCTTTCTTAGGGGATGCCTACGTCATGCAAAGCAATATCTCAGCCCAGTTTTAAATTGACAAACTTTCATCCCCTATTTTATCCCCTTGGGGGTAGAATTAATCAAAATCCTTTCTTAGCGGATGCCTACGTCATAACATCTACCTGCATGCCAAATTTCAGCGCAATCCGTCCAGTCGTTTGGACCTTTGAATTATATATATTTAGATGTCTGTTGTGTGAGGAAGACAAAACATCTCTCGAACTAAACAGCTAAACAGTTTTAAAAGCCATTCGTAGCTGTAAATCGTGATAGTTGCCAGTTGAAATTTTCACAGATGATGTATGTATATCTGTTACCACTATAACAATAAATACAATAACGCTGTCGTTAACGTTTACAGTGACAGACAGACAAAGGGGACTAAAATAATTACTATCCTCCTAGCCGAATTTCGACCACGGCGGCCAGTCTCAATAGAGATTAGACAGCGGCGCGGGACATACTATAGTGCACAAGTGTGAGCTCAAACACAGGAGCACTTTCTATTCCATCACTCTCATGATCCGATGGGACGCCTGGCCACACGACCGGAAAGAGATCAGGTACAGAATCAACGGCTTTACGTGCTCTCCGAGGCACTGGGGTATAATACCGCCAACCACCAGACTTCGGAGCTGATTCTGAGAAATTTTTCTTTTTACAGAAAAGTCCCAAAATCACGTTTTACCTGACCCGGGATTTGAATCCAGGACCTCGTTATCAGCGGTTGGGCACGTTAACTCTAGATGAACGACATATATACATAGATGTCGGTAAAGGTTTTTTCCCCGTCTCTAAAACGCCAACGCATCTAAAGAAGTTTTCTCTTCAACAACGTAGACTCAATAACTCGGCTTAACCTTTTGCTGCCCGTTAAAATGTAACTCATGAATAAGATGATAATGATGATGGTCGCGGCCGATTTCGGCCACGGCGACCGCTTCTCCACCTACTGTAGCCAACGTGCGCGTGCTCACATCTGACTTATGTAGCCAATTTTATTAGAAAATATCCTCGCACATTGATTGATAATTATGACACATTCTTGTTCTGACCTTTAAATAGAAGTCAAATAACGTTACAGCATTTTTATTCGCGCTACTAAATTAATGTTCTTCCTAATCATAACTCTCGAAAGGACCGTCCTAAATTCGTTTTTCTCATGTGAGAATTACAGGATGGACCGATGATCTTATGGAGGTCGCTGGAAATCGCTGGATGCAGATAGCGCAAGACCGGCAATTGTGGAGATCTTTGGGGGAGGCCTTTGTCCAGCAGTGGACGTCTTTCGGCTGATATGACGATCACCGTACCGTACGGTCACCGGAGCCTAGTTGGTAGTGCTCCTGCCTACGAAGCCGGTGGTCCTGGGTTCGAATCCCGGTAAGTGCATATATTTGTGTGATGAGCACGAATATTTGTTTCTGAGTCATGGATGTTTTCTATGTATATAAGTATTTATCTATCTATATAAGTATGTATATCGTCGCCTGGTACCCATAGTACAAGCTTTGCTTAGTTTGGGGCTAGGATGATCTGTGTGACATTGTCCCAAGATATTATTATTATTAAAAAAAAAATTGAGAATTAATTTCAAAAGTGGGGACAAAATTTGACAGAAATGACTGGAAGACGCAACATCGCAAGGGTCGCTGGGACCCGCTGGATGCACATGACTGGCCATTGTGGAGATCCTTGGGGAGGCCTTTGTCCAGCAGTGGACATGATGATGACAAAAAATTGATAGAGAGCCGTTCCGACAGAATTCTCTATGGATTAAAAAAAAATTATGAAAATTTGTTCAGATGGTTCAACGGAAGAATCGCGTAACATACCTACATCCAAAAATATATATTTACAGTCCACTTAATAATGTTATTTTTTTTAAGTCTGCTACATTAAGCAGTCTTAATTTAGACTGGCATTTTGGTTAGGTTAGTGTTCCTGACTGCTAAATCAGAGGTCGTGGGTACGATCTCCACCTAGGACAAATCTTTGTGTAATGAGCGCGATTCTTTAATTTTGTTCTGAGTCTGGGTGTAATATAGCTATAATACACTCAGGGGCACATTTAACCGTCCACTCATCTCGAACTGCTTAACGTTTGTTTATGTTAACTTACGCTTTGCGTACTAGGCGTTACTTCTTAAGTGGGTATATCTGAAATAAATAAATCAATCATACCCGCGTTTTGTTTACTTTTGTGGTTTTTATTCAACAATAATCAGTTTAATCGTAATTTGACAGTCTCGCCCCATGTTTTATGTGACGGATACATTTGATTTAAAACGTTGTGATACCATTTCTTCGAATAAAACCTAGGTATTGGCCTGCCGTGATTTCATTTACACCAAAAAAATGCCACTGGACGCAGCTGGGGCAGCTAGGGCTGTAGCACTTGCAGACGCTGGGTTTAGCCAGCGTCGGATTGGACGGATGCTTGGATATCCACGATCCACAATTCAAGATGCTATCCGGCGTTACAGAGAGACTGGTTCCTACACAAGAAGGCCAGGGCAAGGTCGTAGAAGGTGTACATCAGAGAGAGATGATCGTTACATCGTCTCGAACGTTCTTCGGAATCGGTTTACAACTGCTCCTGAGGCTCGTAACCGCTTGTTTGAGGTACGAAATGTAAGTGTGAGCCTAAGAACAATAAGAAGAAGGTTAGCTGAGAGGGATCTGAGAGCATTTCGACCAGTTCGAGTCCCAGCGCTGACCGCAACTCACAGAAGAGCGAGACTTGCATTTGCTCGAGAACATTTAAATTGGACTTCGGAACAATGGAAGGCAGTTCTCTTCTCGGATGAATCAAGAATAGCTTTACGAGGTCCTGATGGACGTCAGCGCGTGTATAGACGCCGTGGTGAAAGGTTTGCTGAATGTGCTGTGGTTGAAACAGTAGGCTACGAGGGAGGCTCTATAATGGTGTGGGGTGGCATTTGTTATGACGCCCGTACAGAATTGGTCATCTTCGATAGAGGCAGCGTTAATGCTCACAGGTACGTGACAGAAGTTTTAGAACCACACGTGATGCCTTTTGCGCCATTCATTGGCGATAATTTTGTTTTAATGCACGATAATGCTCGTGCACACACCGCGAGAATTGTCAGCGATTACTTGGACGCCGTCGATATTCAGCGATTACCATGGCCAGCTCGCAGTCCTGACCTGAACCCAATAGAGCATATATGGGACAACCTAAAAAGACGAATTCGGGGTCGTACACCAGCTCTTACCACCATCAGTGAGCTAAAAACTGCAGCTGTTGAGGAGTGGCAGAACATTCCCCAAAGCGACATCCAAGACATAATTGACGGGCTTTCTAATCGATTGCAGGAGGTCATGGGCCAGAGGAGGAAATACACATTATTAATCCGGTAATTTAGAGCACACTTTTTTTTTAAATTGACATTTTGCTAATTTTTATTTTTTGTAAGAAAAGTGCATATTCAATTTTTTTTAAATTTTGTCTTAATTAAACCATTTCACAACATACACATGTTTCATTTATTTTCGTGGAGGTTCACCCAATGTGACATTATAACAAAATTAATTAAATTACCATAGAATTTTGAAGAAATCTACAAAATATAGGTGGCCGGTTAAATGTGCCCTTGAGTGTATGTATGTATATAGACATTTTTAAGTATGTTTATCAGTTGTCTGGTTGCCATAGTACAGGCTCTGCCTAGTTTGGGATTAGATTACGTGTTAGATGTCTCAAGATATTTATTTATATATTTAAAAAAATATATAAGTTCTAGTCAATTTCATTTTTGTGAAAATACTTTTACATGAAATTTTTTTTAGTATTTTTATGTAAAAAAACTAGCTGTGCCCGCGACTTCATCCACACATTTTGAAATGACTCCGTAAATATTACATCAGATATTTCTAATATTTTGTCTCTTGTCGCAAACTTATAAAATATTCACATAAACTTTACATATTTCCAAAAGTTCATCCCCTATTGTTATTTTACACGTTTGAGTGTAAAAAATGTACAAACTTTGAATGTCACATTTATTTATATATATATATATCGAAAGAACTGCCTAACAATATAAGTTTCAAGCTTCTAGCTTAAAAAATTATATTCTTCAATACAACTTTTCTCATCAAGTTCATCAAAATAATTACGATAATATTACAAATTCAATTCCAATTCAATCATTTATTGCACTCCATAAGTCAGTTACAGCTGTTGTCATAATATAAACAAACATAGACAATCGTACATTCACAAACTTAAAGGCAAAACTTTGTGAGTGTACGAGTGTGTATGTTGGTTACTTCTTCACGTCTAAACGGCTGGAGCGATTTCAATAAAATTTGGTATGGAGTTATCTGACACCCTAGATAAACACATAGGCTATTATAAAGTTTAACGAGGGTAAAACCGCGGGGCGCAGCTAGTATTACAAAGGCGAAAGTTTGTGAGTGTATGAGTGTGTATGTTTGTTACTGCTTCACGTCTAAACGGCTGGAGCGATTTCAATAAAATTTGGTATGGAGTTAGCTGACACCCTAGATAAACACATAGGCTATTATAAAGTTTAACGAGGGTAAAACCGCGGGGCGCAGCTAGTATTACAAAGGCGAAAGTTTGTGAGTGTATGAGTGTGTATGTTTGTTACTGCTTCACGTCTAAACGGCTGGAGCGATTTCAATAAAATTTGGTATGGAGTTAGCTGACACCCTAGATTAATACATAGGCTATCTATACTAATATTATAAAGAGGTAACGTTTGTGAGTATGTGACGTTGTAATTTTAAAAATTATTCCACCATTAGAAAGCTACGTTATTGTGGAGTGTCATAGGCTATGAAAAAATTCCAGAATAATAACGCATCTTTACTTAAATTTGAATAATGTAATCCAAGTTGCGGACAGGGACAAAAATATATATAACGCGGAACGAAGTCCGCGGGCACTGCTAGTAATTTATAAAGTTTAACGCGGGTAAAACCGCGGGGCACAGCTAGTGGTAAATATAAAAAGGCTCGCTCTAAGGGCAATGAGGAAATATCATCAGCGGTATACCGGTATCACAATACCACTTGGTATTGTGACACCTATACGCGTGTTATAAACGATATGAAGGTCTATGTCAGTCAAGGGCAATGTCTCGATAAGGGCCAGACAATGATAAGGACCAAACAATAATAACGATTCTGTTTATTGTTTATTCCAGCGTGCGGAAGTATCCAGCTGTGGTGGAGAGGGGGGTCACCTCGCCCTCGATAAGGTCACTCAAAAATCAAGTAGACACGTGTATGCAGTATGCGGAAGAGTTGAGCTGCCTAGGGAGAGCCCCCCCCCCCCCTCGCCCTCGACAAGGTCACTCAAAAAACAAGTATATAACACGTGTATTAAGGAGTATTCGGAAGTGTCCAGCTGTCTGGAGGAGAGGGGGCTCCCCCCTTCGCCCTCGACGAGGTCACTCAAAAATCAAGTAGAGGCACGTGTAATAAGCAGTATGCGGAAGAGTTGAGCTGTCTGGAGGAGAGGGGGGTCTCCTCTCGCCCTTGACAAGGTCCGTCAAAAATCATGTATAAAGTATAAACACGTGTAATAAGCAGAATGCGGAAGTGTCTTCAAACCGGTGACCCAATAGCTTCCTACACTAAATAATATCCTGGGGCATTATTCACACACGGCCATCTGCTCCCAAACTTAGCAGAGCTTGTACTATGGAAAGCAGACAACAGATATATTACATACTAGCTGTGCCCGCGACTTCGTTCGCGTGGATATCGGAACTTAACAATGTATTTTTTAGTGTAAAGGGCTGTGGGAGGATAACGAAAAATTTTTTTTTATTTAATTTAGTGCTTCTTTATTTTACCTGTGGAACCATCTGGAGCGTACACAAAAACGTTATTGGGTTTGTTTACGCGTGAAAGAGCTACGTATAGTTGACCATGGGAAAAGCATCCAATACATAGGTCCACCCCCGCAACGGATAATGTCTGGACCTGAGCTTTACTAATCGTCATGGCATAACAGAGACTGACTGGGAATTGCACTCGTTTGAAAGAGAAAGGAAAGTTTTTAGGAATTATAGGTATCCTTGGAATAAAAACAATATCACCGGCGCCGCAACCTGTTAATATTTCAGCTTCGATAATGTTGCAGATTTGTGACATTGAGCCGAGTGCCGTTACAAAGTTTGGGAGGACATAAATTTCTGAGGAGAATTATTGGTACACCAATTTTTAAAACTATTTTGTGGGCTGAAAGTCCGGGTGTGCTGAGGGAATCCAAAAATTCTACCGGGTAGTGCGTGGCATTATCTTCTTCCATAAATGTATTTATTGAGCTATATTCTCTACTATTACCGGACGCATGACTCAATATTTTGAAATTAATTGCCGCAGCTTGGTCATTGTGGGGAGTCAAAATAGCTCGCTGACATAGCCAAGAACCGGCTTGATTTCCCATGTTTGTGGTATCTCCGTACACAGAAGAAATTAGCTCCTGCTGTGATGTAACGTAAGATCAGAGATTACCAATCAAAATAACTTTTCCATCTTCTTGTACGGGGTATGTGTCATCGCCTATTTTTAACAATAAATTGGAAAACTCCTGTGCATTTTCGCAGCCTCTGACTGATCGGGTTCCCTCCTATACTTATAACTGTCATTTGAATAGCCATTATGGACCTGTTGTGACAATTTTCACGTACCCTGTCATTAATTTGTCCATCAGTATTTAGTTGTACATGTCTCATAAAATCTTCAGCAAACTTGTCATGGTACTTTTGCCATAACTGTTTAGCGTCCGATAACGCACAAAAGGTCAATAAGATGGCAAACAAATGTCGCAAGCGATGTGGACTATCGCTCACGCATGCTTCCGCTAGAGCGGGATGTTCAATATCATCCACTTTACGGCGCTCAGCAAAAGACGTAGGTCCTCGCTCTACATGGATCAGACTGTGGGATGAACTCACACGTGAGCACGCCACGTGAACCTGCCCGCCTTCCTCAAGTCAATTCCAGCTAACTTGAGGGTTTGACTTTGCGATTTCTTGATGGTTATCGCGACACACACTTTTATAGCGAACTACAGTATTTTAAACTGAAAAGGGAGATCATTTGGCACTAACGGAATACGTGATACGAACACTGTTTCTCCCTGGGCGGATCCAGGCATAATAGTAGACTCTATAACATGATGCAAAGTTTTGACTTGAAGCCTCGTGTCGTTGTATTGTTTAGGTGGTTTCAAATTCCTCAGAACCACTATAGGTATACCCACACGCAACATACATCCCCTATTATGCGCCCTTAGGGGCGGAAATTCCTAAAATCCTGAAATACATATTTTTTATTTTTAACGGAAAGGCCAAATACCAATTTTCATGCTTTTCACTTAAAAAATTATACACTTTTCATACAAACTTACATCCTCTATTTTACGCCCTTGGGGTGGAATTTCCAAAAATTCTAAATTATTTATTTTTATTTTTAGCTGAACTACTAAATATAAGTTTCAATGCCTTTAACTTCAAAAAATTACGGATTTTCATATAATCTTTCAGTCTCTGTTTTACCCCCTTAGGGTTAGTATTTCCAAAAACCCCGTCCTTAGTGAATGCATACGTCATAAAAAGTACCTACCGGCAAAATTTCAAGTCTCTAACCCCAGCCGTTCAGGCTGTGCGTTGATATGTCAGTCAGTCAGTTTCCTCTTTTACATAGGTAGGTATATAGATTTGTGCTGAGCAAATTATGAGAGACCGGGTTAATTTACTACATTCAAATACATTCAATCGGACAGGCTCAATAAATTCGAATCGTCTGTACATTCGCGTTACAAACGAATCGACAGCACAAACTTTCGATCGATTGACATTATAATTTAAAATAAAATTATAACAAATCCAACCTTGTACATAATTCAATTTGCCCAAAGAAAACAGAATATTTTAATAACCAATTTTGGACAACGACATACTTCTAGCCAACCAAGACCTTATTTCGAAACAATTCGGCACATTCAAAGCCCTACGTAACTCATGCAATTAGCAAACACGGGCAAATCTTAACACCGCGGGTCAAAAGCAATGCACAACGACATCTATCGAAATAAAAATCAACTGTCAAGCACAACAACATGTATCGAAATAAAAATCAACTATCAATTATTTAAAATTAAATTATAACAAATCCAACCTTCTACATAATTCAATTTGCCCAAAGAAAACAGATTTTTTAATAACCAATTTTGGACAATGATATACTTCTAGGCAACCAAGACCTTATTTCGAAACAATTCAGAACATTCAAAACCCTACGTAACTCATGCAATCAGCAAACACGGGCAAATCTTAACACCGCGAGTCAAAAGAAATGCACAACGACATCTATCGAAACAAAAATCAACTATCAACCTAGTTCATTCAGTAAAGAGATGTCATAATATGCACAATGACATCTATCGGACAGTTTAGTTCAACTATAAACATTAGTTCATCTTGAAGTACCGAAATGTGTGTTATTTTTCTCCATGATTACTTTAAAATCTAATATCTTTTGATAGACTGAACCGATTGCAATAAAACAAAAACTAAATGTTACCTCAAGTTACGTTCAATCGTTGTGTATAAAAGTTATTTACATTGCTTTCGTATATTTTATGTGATACCCGAACATATAAACAGACAAACAGACAAACAGACAAAAATTCTAAAAATGCTGGAAATGGGTTCTATTGGTTGTCCTTTAATACCCTGGCTATTTTTTTCGGATTTTCTTTTGATGTACAAAAATGATTTTTCTACAGATTTATTATATGTATAGACTAGCTGTGCCCCGCGGTTTTACCCGCGTTAAACTTTATAAATTATCACAGCTCCTCCCCTGTAGGTGATAGGGTGATAATATGTAGCCTATATGTTGACCCAACGTCTTAATAATAATCATGCAAAAAGTAAATCCATGCAGTACTTTGTGAGTTTAGCCCGGACATACATACAGACAAACAGATAAACAGACAAAAAATCTAAAAACTATATTTTTGTCTTCGATATCGAATGTAGATCACGCCCCAAGTATCCTTTAAAAAAAATCGTCAATGTACAGTTTTGACTCTCCTACGATTTTATTATGTGTATAGATACTACTTTTCAAACATACTTATATAGTTAACTAGCTGTGCCGCGCGGTTTTACCAGTGTTCAACATCATAAATTATAGCCTGTGTTATTTGGATAATGAGCTATATTACAACAAAATTTCATCAAAATCCATCCGGTAGTTTTTACGTGAAAGACTAACAAACATACACACTCACAAACTTTCGCTTTTATAATGTTAGTGTGAATCCCAGAATCAGCACACAAGCTGTCTTGGGAGGGTGATTGGGGGGGACTCCGAACTCGGTCGCCCTTTTCGTACAGACGCCAGCACATCCAGCTACCCCAATCTGTCAAATTTCGTTTATAGATTTTCAACTACCGTATTAAGTTAAGTAATTTAAGAGGGTGTTTGCCTGGAGATCTGTCGTACAGTGCCTCTAGCACGAGTTTCTGCAGTTTACTTACTCGATCACACGTACAGTTTCGTCCCATACATTGAGCACCAGAGTTTTAGGTAGTTCTTAATAGTTTCCGCGAGAGGCGCTGGTGCTCAATGTATGGGAAGAAACTGTACGTGTGATCGAGTAAGTAAACTGCAGGAACTCGTGCTAGAGGCATGAGGTCGAGGTCTCGAACCCAGTATAGACTCCAGCTCTCACAAAGGTCTAAATCTAACTGTCAAATCTATACATATAATAAAATCGTAGGAAAGTCACTGTACATTGAATGTTTTTTAAAAAGGATACTTGGGGTGTGATCTACAATGGATATCGAAGCGAAAAATATAGTTTTTAGAATTTTTGTCTGTTTGTCTGTATGTATGTCCGGGCTAAACTCAAAAAGTACTGCATGGATTTACTTCAAATTTTGCATGAATATTACTAAGAGGTCGGGTCAACATATAGGCTAGAGCTGTGATAATTTATAAAGTTTAACGCGGGTAAAACCGCGGGGCACAGCTAGTTGTAATTATGTTTAAGGTGCTATGAACCTAAAATGAGTGAAATAAAATGTTCTATTATTATTATTAACTTTATCACTTAAGCATAAGGTTCACTTTCAATTGGGGAAATTTGACAGCTTGGGGTAGCTTGGTGTTCTGGCGTCTGTTCAACTAATTTCCGCTGCTGTTCCTATGCAATGACCGACGGCTATCACCATCCCATCTTATCCAGGGGGGGGCCTAGAAGCCGTCCCGAGGGAATATCTACCAGAGAACGGGTGGCGCGTCAACTTCGTCCCCGTGGTAGTCAATAGAGGTTAAAACGAAAATTTGACAGATTGGGGTAGCTTGATGTGCTGGCGTCAGTACAAGGTCATTAAAAAAACACGCGTATATACACGTGTATAACGGTTGCGGAAGTTTTTTTGGTCAATGTCAAGTATAGCTACTAGTACAAACCCATTGATAACTCCAAGGTTTACGCCCATCTATTCACAACGGAGTAGTTGGCTCTATAACCGCGTCTATTTCATCTAATAAAATACTACATTATTAGGGTTCCGTACTCAAAGGGTAAAACGGGACCCTATTACTAAGAATTCGCTGTCTGTCTGTCCATCTATCACCAGGCTGTATCTCATGAACCGTGATAGTTAGACAGTTGAAATTTTCACAGATGATGTAGGTATTTCTGTCACCGCTATAACAACAAATACTAAAAAACTAAATAAAATAAATATTTAAGGGGGCTCCCATACAACAAACGTGAAAGCTTTGCTCGTTTTTATAGGTTATGGTACGGAACCCTTCGTGCGCGAGTCAGACACGCACTTGGCCGGTTTTTCTAAACTACTGTTTAAATTGTCCTTTATATTTCTTTAGTTCTAGAAAGTTGGCAACCCTAGTTATAACAGTAACAGCTACTTTTAACTAAAATTAACATGTTTATGTTGTAACTTCGCATATATCTATATATCTATACAAATAAATAAAATTGGAGTGTCTGTTTGTAATATTGAAATAACCGGTTTTTACTACATAAATATGAATATATATACGGTACATACACCAAAATAACACTTTTTACATTTTTTGTCTGTCTGTCTGTCTGTTTGTTCCGGCTAATCTCTGAAACGGCTGGACCGATTTTGACGGGACTTTTATTGGCAGGTAGCTGATGTAATAAGGAGTAACTTAGGCTACTTTTATTTTAGAAAAAGTCTTTTATTTTACAAGAAAAACGAAATAAACTAATTAACACGCGGACGAAGTCGCGGGCACAGCTAGTTACGAATATGATTCGTAATATATGCGAAGCTCCGTAATATAGCAAAAACGTGCATAAATGTGTTGGAATTTTTCGCCACATCTTGTTTGACTCAGTGTAATGTTTATCTATGGTATTGTTATCAGACTTCGGAAAAAAGAGGTTATCAAGCCGACTGGGTGAATTTTTATATGTGAAAATACACAAAAAATCGGCTTGATAACCTCTTTCTATAATTTATGCTGAAATAATGAAATTTATTCATTAAAATTCTAAAAACTATATTTTTGGTCGATATCGATTGCAGATCACGCCCCAAGTATCCTTTTTAAAAAATATTCAATGTACAGTTTTGACTTTCCTACGATTTTATTATATGTTTAGATTAGTCCTTCCGTATGGGCTGTGTTCTCACATATAAAGGGATATTTTTAAAACACCAACAACCTCGCAGGACTAGATTGGTACCATCATAAGCAACAACTTTTGTTCTACGAGTTCGGACATAACTAAATACATGAAAAAAAAAATTGACAGGTGTCAAGGGACACCCGGATGGAACGAAGTTATTTCTTATTATTTATTATGTACAAAAAACCTGTATACGCTCAACATAAATAATCATCGCGACACACAGTGGAACGAATGTATGGGAGCGGTTGGACGTAGACATGTCCGAAAAAAAAGAGTAAAATTATGCCAAACTAATGATGCCATCTTATTCGATTACTTAATGCCTTCATAACTTGTGGTGATGAATTTCTTCATAACTCCCATATTTCGGGAGTAATTTGAGAAAATGTGAAATTTTACTATGAAAATGAGTGTATCGAGCTCTCTCCCTCCTGATTCCGGGCTTGTTTCAAGTAGCGGTCTCTAATATCATAATGCTAATACTAAGAGCTATATTTAATACTAAGACACATAGTGCGCCAAATGTGCACTTTCTGGGATAAAGAGTGATGTTTATTTTATAACACAATTTTTTTATTTTTTGTTTATTTTGTTGATTAAAACCGTTTTTCTAAAGGTTTACCTTATTACAATAACATTTCTGAGCAGCCAATTAGAGAAGATATAAGCTAATTAGGATATATAATTAGGGACTTAAGGTTTACATATAAAACTGATGCACTAATGATTACTGATAAGAACATTGCTATTATTTAATTACTAAATGGCTCTTAATACACTAATTTAGTATGCATCATTTACTAATTATCACAATAACTAATTACCTTGCAATATTTAACAAAGGATACCTGGGATACCTGGATTTTATATAAATAGGTCACTATTAGTAACTTTAAAATCAGTGTTGATTTACACCTCGTTGTATCCAAGCTAATCTCGCAATGTATTTTCCAAATTTTAATACAAATCTTGATATTCACGTTGCTTTATGCGCACGCGCACATAAAGATTTACGCGACTTTAACTACTTGTTCAGTGTTTTAAAAGATAACAGTTGTGTTCAGTTATGTGAAAGTGCTGAAACAAGTTTAAAAGACTGGTGTCGTCGATTTTGCTACCGCATTTATGCAAAATGGACACAGTCTGGAAGAAGCACAGATAAGTTTCGGAAGAAACATGAGATTTGGCTACAGGCTGCAATTCAATGGCCGGAATTACAGAATGAAAATATGGAATTTTCATTTCCTTTTATCCCAGAAAGTGCACATTTGGCGCACTATGTGTCTTAGTATTAAATATAGCTCTTAGTAATAGCATTACGATATTAGAGACCGCTACTTGAAACAAGCCCGGAATCAGGAGGGAGAGAGCTCGATACACTCATTTTCATAGTAAAATTTCACATTTTCTCAAATTACTCCCGAAATATGGGAGTTATGAAGAAATTCATCACCACAATTTATGAAGGCATTAAGTAATCGAATAAGATGGCATCATTAGTTTGTCATAATTTTACTCTTATTTTTCGGACATGTCTACGTCCAACCGCTCCCATACATTCGTTCCACTGTGCGACACCACACTGTTCAATGCGAAATAGAAATGAAAATATCTGGCTTGCTTTCTATAAGAGAGAGAGAGACAGAGAAACATGCGCACGGCGCACAGCTGCAAAAAGTGTCGTACAACTTTTCATACGATTTTTTTCCGTCTAGACCCCTTTCACAACGCGCAATAAGGAACTTCGTTCCAAAATTACAAGTTTTCGTAGTACTGTTGTGACATTTGTAAGTCTATGTTCATTCATAAAGGAAATTACAGTACAAATATTAAAACAAAAGAAGGCGGAATTCATTGTTCACGGAGGAATAGATAGTGGAATCTCAGAGGCCAATAGGCACCTGACATTGAGTCAAGGCTTCGTCAAATAATTAGATACATAACAATAGGTTATCTAATATAATAATATTATGTTGTTTATTTTATAGATTAATACAAATAATATTGAAATTGATCAGAAGTGTTAGGTACGTTGTTAGTTTAGGTTTTAGGTAATTAGCCCCCGACGCAAAAAGAAGGGTGTTATAAGTTTGATATTTTGTGTGTGTGTGTGTGTGTGTTTGTGCCATCATAGCTCAAACGTATAAACCGAAATTGATTATCTTTTTTTTTTGTTTGATGACACCACAATTATATGCTAGAGTCCTAAAAACATATCCTGGGACATCCTAGGCCATTATTCACACAAGGCCATCTTATCCTAACTAAGCAGAGGTTGTACTATGGAAACCAGACGACTGATATATTACATATACTACTTTTCTTTTATAAATACATACTTATATGTAACTAGCTGTGCCCCGCGATTTTACCCGCGTTAAACTTTATAAATTATAGTTTATATGTTAATCCAGGGTGTCAGCTAACTCCATGCCAAATTTTATTAAAATCGCTCCAGCCATTGAGTCGTGCAAAAGTAACAAACATACACACTCACAAACTTTCGCATTTATAATATTAGTGTGATTTCACCCAGACTCCGGACAAACAGACATTTTCATGTGCCCAAATATCTGTACTGCGTGGGAATCGAACCCATGACCTGCGGCATGAAAGGCTAATTTCCAAACCATGCCAACCGACCCATTAAATTAATTAGCTTAAATATCATTTTATTTGACAGACAAAGAACAGGGTTATAGCATCCACTTTTTTTTCGCTTTTGGTACTAAGGTACTTTTAAAAATATTATAAAAAGTTTAAGTGTACATCTGAAAACATTTTCGTGTGTCCAATTTATAAATAAAGAGAATTTTGAATGGGTCTTTGCGAATGATTAATATATTTAAATAACAATCCCTGATTTATTCATAATTTTTAGGGTTCCGTAGCCAAATGGCAAAAACGGAACCCTTATAGATTCGTCATGTCTGTTTGTCTGTCCGTCCGAACTGAAACTCAATTTTTTTTTTCATCGTACCTATACATGTAGGTAGAGTATTTATGGATAGGTCTTCAAAAATGATATTGAGGTTTCTAATAATGTTTTTTTCTAAACTGAATAGTGTGCGCGAGAGAACTTCTAAAATAAGAGAATTATAAAACTAAAAAAAATATATGATGTACCTACATTACCATGCAAACTAACAACAAAATTTTTTAATACGTCGTAAATCGTACCTAAACCGCAATTTACCTTTCATTTAATCAACTGAAATACTTGCTGCTACGGAACCCTTCAAGTGCGAGTCCGACTCGCTCTTGGTCGGATTTTTCTATGCCGACTATTAGTATATATACATATATGCACATAATAAATATGATAATAAATCACATTTAATTTATACAGTCTGCAAATGAATGAACGAAATGGTTGCAGAATTATGTACGAGTATGTTTAATTTCCACACGAAACAAATCGTACTAATATTATAAAGAGCTATTTCTTAGCATTACATGGATTCACCTTGGTCCATCGCGTGGTAGAGGAGGGAACACTCAACAGAGTCTGAGACTTGCGACTCAGATGTAGGTTTAAGGAGGCCCCCGATGTGCATCAACGCTCACCTTCTCTGTCACTCAGGCTGAGATCTATAGAGCGTACTTAAACTTTGCTCAGACTTTACTTAGACAGAAGTTAATGCATGTGACGAAATTACAACTGGTGTTTTGACTTTGTCTATCTTAGCTTATGCTAAGCATAATCTTAACTTCAAAAAGTCTATAAATACCAAATCAAAGTATAAGCTTAGCATACATTTAGCAAAGTTTTACGTAAGTAAAGTTTGAGCAAAGTCTAAGTACGCTCTATAGATCTCAACCTTAATGTTTCCCCGTCTTCATAGCCAATTTTGCTAAGATCCTAACAATGCCGCTTTGGATACTCGTTCTAATATAGAACTTACGGAAGTTCTTGATGACCCTAGGCATTTTTATAGGTTATAGAAGTTTATGGAGGGATTAATTGCTGGTAAGTATACCCCTCGCACCCACTTCCACGGCATATAAATTAACAACAAGCCGTTTCTGGTTAATTCGTTTGATAAGTCTTAATAATAATATCTAGGGACAATGTCACACAGATCATCCTAGCCCCAAACTAAGCAAAGCTTGTACTATGGGTACCAGGCGACGATATACATACTTATTTAGATAGATAAATACTTATATACATAGAAAACATCCATGACTCAGAAACAAATATTCGTGCTCATCACACAAATATTTGCACTTACCGGGATTCGAACCCAGGACCACCAGCTTCGTAGGCAGGAGCACTACCAACTAGGCTACGGTGACCGTCAAAATATTATAGTAGTAAAAATTAACAACAAAGCCATTTCTGGGTAATTAATTTGATAAGTCTTACTGCTTGTTTGTGTTGAACGCGTCATCTTTAGAGATGTTGGTTTCCCACGGTACGGTAAGCTTTATGAGCGCGAAAGCTAGTATGGCCGTAGAGTTGTATGGATGTTTGTCAATCTCATGCATAAACTACCGAACACATTTTGACGAAACTTTGTAGTAATCTATATATATATAAAAATCAATGCCACTTTTCGTTGTAATGTTATAACTCAACGCCTTTACCGATTTGGCTAATTTTGGTCTTGAATTATTCGTGGAAGTCCAGGGAAGGTTTGTATGTAGAGAAAATTTAAAAAAAGTCTTGAAAATGTGTAAAATTAACATTTTTTCAGCAAATTAAAATATTTTTTTGTTTGATAAATGAACTTAATAATCTTTTTTTTTATTACTATGCCTTATACGTAGCGAAGCACGTACCGGGCCGCTAGTATAGCTTATATAATCCTTACTAATATTATAAATGTGAACGTTACTCTGTCTGTTTATCTGTCGCGCTTTTACGCCAAAACTACTAAACCGATTTGAATGAAATTTGGTTCACAGATAGTCTAAAGCCAGAGAAAGGACATAGGCTACTTTTTAATGCGAAAAAAGGGTTGAAAGGGGAGATAAAAAATTGTATGGAAATATCTTCAGGTTTAGAGCCAGAAGCTTGAAACTTATTTTTTACGATAATAATTTGATATAAATAAATATGACATTCAATGGCATAGCTAACGAGACGGTCATATGGTTTCTCTATAACAGGTACAAAAATATATAAATTTACGCTACAAATAAAAATGGTAGTACAATTCTGGTATTGGTATGTTACATCAGGGGATACGCCAGGTAGTCAGCAATTAGAGGGTAGCAGCATCACCTGTGTACTAGGTACTACATAACTGCAGTCGCCAACTCGTATGCCAAATGTGGTGACTATGCCAAACCCCTCCAAATGACAACATAACAGAAACACTTGGGGGAGACCTGTCTAGCAGTGGCCAATATCAGGCTGTTGATGATTGGTATGGTCACCCACACAGATACAAAATCATTGACAATACAGACCATACTATTATAGTGCTAATTTATTTATGACAAGCTGTACCCTGCGGTTATACCCGCATTATATTTTATAAATTATCACAGCTTCTCCCTATATGTGATAGCGTGATAATATGTAGCCTATATGTTGACCCGACCTCTTAGTAATATTCATGCAAAATTTTAAGTAAATCCATGCAGTACTTTTTGAGTTTAGCCCAGACTTACATACAGACAAACAGACAAAAATTCTAAAAACTATATTTTTGGCTTCAATATCGTTAGTAGATCACGCCCCAAGTATCCTTTGTAAAAATATTCAATGTACAGTTTTGACTTTCCTATAATTTTATTATATGTATAGATTTTCCTATATATTGGGACAATTAACACACTGGTATCTGATCCCAAACTAGGCATAGCCTGTGTTATGGCAACTAGACAACTGATAAACATACTTATATATTTTCTAAATACATACATGATAAATTACACTCAGACACAAAATAAATAATTATGCTCATCATAAAAAACCATTTGTCTTGGATGGGAATCAAACCCACAAACTCTGGTCAAGCAGTCAGGGTCACTAACCAAAAGATTTCACTTATGTCAATTCACAATTGACATAAGCATAATTGTGTGTGGATAATGTGGAATGCCATTAAATAGTTACAATTAGATTTTGAACTAATGTATGTAAAAGCAAGCCACATTGCCATATATATACATATACATACAATTTTTCTTTTCACAAGGGAAAATTGTCTAAAGGTAATTTAACAATAAAGCATTAATTTGTACAGTGAATACTCATCTCATTATTTTTTGTCTTGGATGGGAATCAAACCCAACAGGCCTAGCACAACATTTCTTACAATAATTCTTGATATTGGCAAAATTGTGTGTGCATAATGTGGAATGCCATTAAATAGTACATTGTCATGTGCCATTAATTAGATTTGAAATAATTTATGTAAAAGCAAGCCCCATTGCCATATATATACATACACATATGATTTTCCTTAGTATCATCACATGGGAAAATTATCAAAAGCTAATTTTATAGGTTTTATAATAATATATCGTTAATTTGTACAGTAAATACTCATTATTGATGTAAATATGATAGCCAGAGTAGCACAAAGTCCAGGACTATAGCGCCATCTAGCGCAAACTAAGCATAGCTAATACTATGAATACTTGACAATAGATAGAATACTTTTTATTTGGTAAATATATACATATAATACACAGTTAAGCCCCAGATCAACACAAATGTACATGTACTCAAATATCTGACATGCGAGGATTAATCAGGATTAATCGTGAACCCTCAGCATTGGAAGGCAGGGTCACTAATAACTGAGTCAGTCATGAAAAATATAAATAATAATATCCTGTGACATTATTGACCCAAACTAACCAGAGCTCTATGGAAACCAGATAACTTTTCTATTGTAAATACATACTTATATCAATAATTACAACTAGACTCAGGACAAACAGACATGTTCATGCACACAAATATCTGTACTGGGTGGGAATCGAACCTGCGACCAGCGTGAAAAGCAAGCATTTGCAAACCACACCAACGGGCCCGCCAATATTTATGTTCTGCATAAAAATGGTATCAATCATATCCTTATCGTAAACATTAACTAACTCACAGCAAGAGTGACAACATATAAAAAACTAAAACCACTTGGGCCATTTGAACAAAATCATCGTAGACAGGTCACCTTGACTTTTCCTTAATATTAATGGATAATGATTGGCCTACTAAGACCTTATCACCGGAAACCATGTCAAACTTAAAGTCTTTCGGAGCTTCAAATAATAATATAATAGTACTACCCATATTAAACTGGCCAAACAACTCTCCTTTCTTCAACGGAACTTGTCCCAAATCCAGCTCGTTGATTCTGTTTCGTCTCCCTTTTGTATTCGTACGTAACTCTGGATCATTGTAAATTTCAATGGAGCCGACGTTTGTGGCTCCTACCGCTGTCATACTGAAGAACCCATGCTGCCATTCACCAACGTATACTGCTCTCTCATTTATCGTAAACAAGCCAGGAATCAGTCGAGCGAGCCAAGGGTTTACAGACAAAAGTTTCCCTGAAAAGTGTCTTCGGAATGTTGCTGTCCAATTGCATGGTGAATGAAATCTATGGTAATCACCTGGAGCTAGATAAATAATACACTGATGGAGTATATTTTCCTTGTTATTCAGTAAGGAATCGTAGTAATTTGCACCTTTATTCTTCGCCCATTTATTTTCACCTAAAAACTCTTCGAGGCTATATGTGATTCCTTTAACTTGCTCGATTTTGTCTGTATCAGCTGGTCCACAATTTAAAACAACACCATCACAAGGGGACACACAAGGCGAAGCCGCTATATCCCTCGCTCCATCTTTCAGTGGTCTTGTAAAAAACGCAGATAGACTTTTATAACATGTAAGATCTGTCACAGCGGCATCATTCAAGTTCACGTTAAACATTTTAATGTACGTACCGTACACAAAACTCCGTAGCGACGTAGGAAGCTCACAGGCGGCCATCCTTCCCCATATACGACTGGTAACTCGAAACGGGAACATTTCGTAAAACAATATTTCCACTTTGGACACTTCATAATTAATACTAGCGCGAATATAACACCAACCGACGTAAATAGCACTGCCTAGAGGCACCCACCTAGTAATAATAGATCTAAAATTCATCCATTTATTCTTCTGTAACTGAGTAGTCTTTGTTTGGTTGCTTGAATGAAGCGTAGTCTGTCGAAACGGTCTGTGAGGACGCAATCTTTGCTTAAACAATGGATTTATAACTGGAAGGCAGCTCCTAATACGAGTCGGCGGGAACATATCGGCGTATTAACGCACACAGTGCTCGTTTATAAATAATTTGTTTACGTAAAGACACAGGAATTGATTATTTGAACAGAAAAACAGATAGGTATGTATGTACTACCCCGGATGAGGAAAATCAAATTAGAAAAATAAGGATGACCATATATCGATATCAAAATATCGATAAATATCATATCGATTAAATAATTCAGTTAATAATTACGGAGTAATAAATAACTGAATAGTTTTGAATACGGAGCTTAATAATTTTAATAATTTAATCCTATAGTGTAAATATGACACTAAAGTTAATTATCTATCACTCACTTATAACCTGTACCACTTTTATTGTATCAGAGTTAAAAGTTACATTAAGATGTAATAACTTTTTTGAAAATATTTAACTTGATAACATTTCTTAGCTAAATGTTTTTTTTATTTATTTCATTTAACACACAGTTTGGTATTTCTTTACACAATCAGTGGCATAAAGCCTAAATAAGGTTTGTCTAACTACTGGGTTCTCGATAAAAAACTAATACTAGTCGTAGCAAAATATATGGAGCCACAGTAAATAAGAAATATACATAATTTACAAGGTGTAATACACCTTGTAAATTATGTATATTTCTTATTTACTGTGGCTCCATAATAGGGAAATTTACATTTATTTATACAAAACTTAGCCATAATTGCTCTAAGCTAATTGCATATTTTATCAATATGTTTCGCCCAATTGAATTTCAGACACTTTCTCAATATTTAATCACATGAACTTATCTAGTTCAGCAAATTGCCTGTGACTCCACAGCCGCTTAATTATTGTTCTTAATATCATCGGACCTGTTGGCTTGGTTGGAAAATGTTCGCTTTGCACGCCGCAGGTCGTGGGTTTGATTCCCACCCAGGACTGATATTGGTGTGCATGAACATGTCTGTTTATCCTGAGTCTGGGTGAAATTATCTATATAAGTATGTATTTTCAAAAGAAAACTAGTATATGTAGTATATCAGTTATCTGGTTTCCATAGTATGTACAAGCTCTGCTTAGTTTGGGATCAGATGACCGTGTGTAAATAATGTCCCAGGATATTTTTATTTTAAATATATTGTGGGAAAATTGTGGAAAGTATAAATTATGTTTACCTTGGAGTTTTAGTAAAGTGTTTGAAATAAAGAAACGGTTGTGTGAGATATATTTTATTATTATTTATTGGCAATCCATGCTATGCACGCATCATTGACAATGTCCAGTGAAAATTGAAATTCTGGATGGTGTATCTAAAGATATTTGGTACAGTGCAACTAAATTAAATACGCGCGGATAACCACATATAGAGGATGTAATCGTCATATCGTCGTGTAACATATCATATCTTTTCCAAAAATCTGTGCATTAAGAGGCCTATTACAGTCCACTAGCGCCGCCAATCGAAAAAATGTCATAACTCGTAAATAGAATCAAAAATACAAAATGTGGTCTATTATTATTGTAGAAAAGGCAATAACGTAATTTTATAACACATTGTCAACACTTGAAATATAGCTGTTTAACTAAATCGTGCATTTGTAACAAAAACGGCCGTTTATGTTTTGAATGCACGATGTAGCTAAACAGCTATATTTCAAGTGTTGATAAGGTGTTATACAATTACGTTATTGCCTTTTCCACAGTAATAATAGAACATATTTTGTATTTTTGATTCTATTTACGAGTTATGACATTTTTTCGATTGGCGGCGCTAGTGGACTGTAATAGGCCTCTTAATGAATTCTCAATAAAGATTGATACAACGACAATTTCACAATATATCGATATCATAATTATCAAGTCAACTTATTTATTTGCCCATCTATAGTAGCAAATGTGTACCTACTGTAAGTAGGTACCTCTCTAACTACCACAGATAACTATACAGTGGAACAAGGATCTTTATGAACGTGACTGACATTTGTGGGAGGGCGACACTATGTCGGCAAGGGTTGATTTTAAGAAAATAATAATAATATCTGGGGACAATGTCACACAGATCATCCTAGCCTATAAAATTATATATAGTACAAGCTTTGCTTAGTTTGGGCAAAGCTTGTACTATGGGTCCCAGGCGACGATATACATACTTATATAGATAGATAAATACATATAAAACATCCATGACTCAGAAACAAATATTCGTGCTCATCACACAAATATTTGCACTTACCGAGATTCGAACCCAGGACCAAATTTCCCTAATATTATGCGAAAATTTTAAAATGCCAATAGATTGTATACATTGTATTTTTATATCAATTGTATAACTCTGACGGCCCAGTTAGCGTAGTTGGTGTTTTTTATTCCCACTCAGGACAGATATTTGGGTCCATAAACATGTCTGTTTATCCTGTGTCTGGGTGTTTATCTATATAAGTATGTATTTACAAAAGTAGTATATTAGCTATCTGATTTTCATCGTACAAGGTTTACTTAATTTGAGATCAGATGGCCGTTTCGGAATATCGAACTCTCAAAGTTTATTGAATACTCCATATTTATATTATCCTCCATATATATTGATGGCACCAGGGAAGAAAACAGTCATTTTTATCTGTATAAATTAATTTATTTGTGAATTAATATTTCATTCACATTACTTAATACTACATTAATGTAAAAAATCAAACGAAAAATTAATACACGGGTGCGATTTAAAAATCAAGCGTATTTACGCATCGTTAACTTTTTCAAATGGAATTATCGGGCCTACATTGTATTTTTCTTTCATGAAAAATTCTTTAACCTTTAGGACTATTTCCCTGACACCATTTTCTATCACTTTTAGCAAATTGCTAGTGTTTTAAACCAAATAAATAATACAATAATAAACTTAGAAACAACAATCGACAAAGCAAGCTGTGGTAGAACCGTCAAAGAGACACTTTGAGAGATGGCGGCGTTAGTTCCACTTTCAGCCACGTTCATAAATATCCTTGTCGCACTGTATGTTAGTCAGAGACAGATAGTATAGGACAGAAATTATTGAAGATTAGTACCAAAAATATGCGCAAAGCGCTAGTGTCTTAACGTCACCTAGTGATGCACAACCTGAGTAGTTTCATAGAAAATATCGACTTTCAGCTATACTTAAATATCGATACCATAGTCAGTGCTTGCCATGGAAGAAAATGTTTTAATTTAATTATTTACGAAGTTCAATAGAATGTTCATTTCGTTCTGCAATAGGTACTTGTTACGATTTTACGACTGTGGCATCAGGAATTCAGGGGCAGAAGTTGTGGTTTGAAATGAGTCCTCTTGTATGTTGTTTTTGAGACAATTTTGTATATTTCGTGTAAAAGTTTGAATTACATGACAGAACCGACAGTAATGCGCGGGAAGAAGTCTTATGACTACGTTTTCGAATTTATTTAACTATTTTTTTTAAAGATTTAAAAAAGAAAAGTGCTGCACAGATAACACAAATTAATATTTTCACAGTTAATAGTTTAACACAGCGCTATCTACTGGATAAATTTAACACTAATGGCGAAAGATGGCGCTATGCGTTACCATACTCGGCCACCTTGAGAGCTCGTACTAGCTCTCAACCTAGGATGCTGCGTCTTCCTCTGATGACGTTGAAGAGACCGGGCGAGGACGTATCTTTGAATAGGCCCTGACGATGATACCTGATGCAGTCCTGATGGAAGCAACTCTTGATACATTGTCACGTCCTCTGATGTGTTGTCAGGATTCTTCCTAGCCGCCACATCAAAAGCGGTAACTTATCTTCTTTGATGAGTACCGAGGTATTAGGAACGAGGGCACCTTGAGATTCCTTCCATTTGACGCGTTTCTGAAGCTCTAATATGTAGTCAGTCGCCCAACGCCTCCAAAAATGCTGTCTCAGCTGTTCAACTCGTTGGTAACGCGATAATGTAGTTGAAGACCTCGATGTAATGTCAGCACCAGCTGGAGCCGTCAAGGGCCGGCCGATCAGAAAGTGGCCAGGCGTCAGGGGCGTAAAGTCATAAGGATCTTGGGAAATAGGGTGCATAGGACGGGAATTAAGGACGGCCTCTATTTGTACCAAAAGCGTACTAAATTCTTCATAGGTCAAGTGAGCGTTGCCTATAACGCGTTTTATACAGTATTTAGTAGACCGGACAGCGCTTTCCCATAATCCGCCAAAATTAGGAGCGTTTATAGGTATAAATTTAAAGTCTGTTTGATTATTTGAAGCGTAATTCATGATATCTTGAGAACTGGTTTGTTAAAATTCTGAAAATTCTTTAGCTGCACCTATAAAGTTCCTACCGTTATCTGAGTATATTGATGAAGGCTTGTCTCTACGCGAGATAAATCTTTTTAAAGCTTAGACATAATACTCTGAGGATAATGATGTCACAAGTTCTAAGTGCAATGCTCTCGTTGGCAAGCAAACAAATACACACAAATAGCATTTTTCTAATCTAGAACCTCTGCCTTTCTTATTTAAGACATACATAGGTCCAGCATAGTCCACGCCGATCTTTAAAAAAGGAAAACCAGATTCGAGACGTTCACTAGGTAAATTACCCATTATAGGTTGTACTTACAGCTTTAGCTTTGAAACGACACTTTGCCTATGATCCACTATGTCTGTCTAATATGCGATAGTAAAAGCTGAGGGCCTGCATGTAGCATAATATGATGGTTATGTTTCAATAAAGTAATGTGAGATAATGCTTGCTACATAATATCATGGGATGTTTCTGATCGTATGACAAATCTGAATTAAATAATCGACCTCCCACTCGAATTATATTATTTCGACCTAACAATATGTTTAATGAACTTAGCCTACTGGATGATTTAATTTTTTGTTTATTTAGTAATGCATTATATTCTAAAGAAAAACATTCAATTTGATATATTAAAGCCTCGTTTAACTCATTCCCAGATAAGGGAACCGTGCTACGTTTCGATTCATATTTAATGCGTATATTTTTTATAAAGCGAAACACATAAGCACAGGCTCGCTGGAGTCTAATTAATTGCGAATATCTAGTAATACAAATTATATTATTATTATGTGGAATATTATTTATCATGATATAATTGAATTATGATCTTTAATTTAAAGTAAATTATTAGTAAGAGTGCCGTAAGCCTTTTGATCCCATTGGATTACCTTTTATAATAGGTAGTCTGGTCCGTGTCACCACAGACTTGAAGTACTAAGTTCCTCTAAAGATGTACCTACCTCGCGATAATAAGTCCGCGGGATTACATTTCCCATCGACATGATACCAACTGGTATTGCTGGTTAGATCGTTAATTTCTAGAACGCGGTTCTGTACAAAGGTTTTAAGAGAATAAGGCGACTTTCTTAACCAACGAAGAACAATAGTAGAAGATTACAATATGGCTTGCTACGCCTAACAGGTATAATATGTGACACAACTAATAAAAAAGCGTTTAGTTACTTTAGAACCGTCAGCGTTAATCTTTGTAGTAAAATTCAATTGATATAGTTTAACCAGCCTAATCCTAAAGTTTTATTAAATCGGTTAAGATTTCTCAACATTTCCGTAATTGCTCATCTTAGTTCTTTTCTTTTTTCGTTTACATCTTACTTCTAGTGAACCGGAATTACACTGTACTTGATTGATGCGCAAGTTACAAGTGTGTATGGGGCCCGAAATAATCCACCCTAGTTTTGTATTATTTAAATACGGGCCACTAGATAAACGAATTTTACCTTCTAGCAATAAATCCCAAAAATAGTTAGCACCGATTAAAATATCTATCTGGGAAGGGACGCTAAACAATGGGTCAGCGAGATCAATGTTTTTAGGTAAATTTAATCTAGTCGCATCTATTTTTGAAGCGGGTAAATTAGACGTAATGTTCGGTAATACTAAGCAATTCATACTTGTGCTATAATCGTTTTTTAAAGAACGTAGTTTTATATCACAAGACTGACTTGACTGCGTGACTGACTGGCCTATTCCCGTGATTCGATGAGTGGACTGTATAGTTTTAGCGTTTAACTTTTTACATAACGAATGAGAGATAATGCAATGTTGACTGCCACTATCTAATAACGCGCGAACCTCAAAGTATGTGTTATTATCCCCGGCAACTTCGACTAACGCCGTAAATAATAAGACCGGTTCTAAATCGAATGAGTTTAAACTATCACTCTCGACTCTTTGATAGTTGTCGGGCGGTTTTATAATATTGGCGTGCAAAATAGCTGACGAGTTATGCTCTATGGATTGTGTATGTGTGTCTGAGGTTGACTGTGATGCATCTAACACCGCGATCAGTGAATTTCCCCTGTTTAACGCATCGTGTAGTAAAGTGTTATGCTTTTCAGTGCACTGCCGACAAGGTCCAAAATAACAATCTTTAATGGAATGTCCCACGCGTAAACAGTTCAAGCATAATTTTTTAGATTCGACTAGTTTCAACTTTTCGTGTGAGGGCAAATCCAAGAACTTGGCGCACGAATAGATAGCGTGGCCGTGGCCACCCGCGCACATGATACATACACGTTTAAACCTTTCACTCTTACTGTTAGGTTTCTGAGTATTTTGCGTAGTTACGAAACTTTGAACTTTAGGTATATAATGTTTTTGAAGTTATACTTCTTTTGGCGCGATGGAGAAAAATGATGATAGTGAATTTTTACGATGCGCGCGCACACCGACACCAAAAAATTTAACAGCATGAAGTTAGTTCTAGGTGGTATGAAAATTGATAACTATGTTCAAGTTGTATATTAAGAAGTATAACTTCTAACGCGTGTACATAAGTACACACAAGTTTTTTTTTTATTTGACTCTTGAGATATTTTATTAGTAGAACTATGAGAATGGTTGGCATAAACAATTTCTAAAATTTCGGATTTTTCTTTTAAAAACGTAATTAATGTGTCGAATTTAATTAATTGGGTTTGATCTTTAGTAAAATTAAGTTTGTACTGCTGCCAATCTTTTTCTATGTAAGCGTCAAATTTTGATACAACTATGTATATTAATAAAGTATCCCAATGATCCGTAGGTTCGCCTAACTAACATCTTTAAAGCGCGTAAGTTTTTCAAAACAGTGTCGACTAACTTGCGAATATGAACTGGGGATTCTTTAGTCAATTGTTGTATAGAAAATATGGCCTTAATTTGATTATTAACTAGCAAATTCTTATTGTCATATCTACTCTCGATCAGATCCCAGGCTACTGTGTAGCTATGAGCAGAAAAGTCTATCGATTTTATAACCTGACGGGCATAACCTGTAAGAGCAGATCTTAAATAATGAAATTTCTGTATATTATCGAGCTCTTCAGAGTTGTGAATCATTGACAAGTATGTGTCTCTAAATTCCAACCAATTTTCATATGAGCCATCGAATGAAGGCAGCGATATAGTAGGCAATCTAACTAGTAACTTATTTTTACAGCTATATACTTTATCACTATTATTACTATATACAATTTGATCTTTTAACAAACACTCAATTGTAGCCAAGGCATTATAGTACTAATTTTCAAATTTCTATAAAAAGGTCTGATTTATCGACTAATTCCTCGATAGAGGTTTGAAAAACATTATAATTGTGTAATATACCTGGTGCCGACTGCCGACGTAGCTTCAATTCAGCTCTTTGGTGTTCAGTTATCTCCGTAGAATTGTTAATCGTATTCACAAATTTTACAAACAGTGTCAAGCTACCTTTAATAGGACTACGCTTCTTTACTAATTCTTTAATTGAAACACTCATGATGGCGATTTATGTAAGGAAAGAGGTACTCACGGTTTTACTGTAAACTGTGTGGTGAATAATGCGCACCACTCCCGTTATTCCTACAAGATTAGGCGACTTTGGTACAAGTAGGGCTAATGGGTGTACGGGTAAGGATTGGATAAGGTCTTTAGCCCCTGATGAAGCGTTTCCCGCTGGCTGGTGGCGTCTTCTTGTTGACTTCGATGCGGCTCGGAGGTCCAATGTTACGATTGTGGCATCAGGAATTCAGGGGCAGAAGTTGTGGTTTGAAATGAGTCCTCTTGTATGTTGTTTTTGAGACAATTTTGTATATTTCGTGTAAAAGTTTGAATTACATGACAGAACCGACAGTAATGCGCGGGAAGAAGTCTTATGTCTACGTTTTCGAATTTAGAGAACTATTTTTTTTAAAGTTTTAAAAAAGAAAAGTGTTGCACAGATAACACAAAAATAATATTTTCACAGTTAATAGTTTAACACAGCGTCATCTACTGGATAAAGATCATTGGGCGAAATCTGACCCAGTTAACGATAGTTTTCCTACAAAAACCAAATTAGTTTTAAATTGTAAAGTATTAATCTACATTAAAATTTAGATAGTTTTTTTTTTAAACCATGGGAATAAAATGTTAAAGATAAATAAAAAATAGGTAGTAAATGTATTGATAAAACAATTCCAGTGAAGCATTCTGTTAAATAAATAAACAAAATAAACGTTGATACCGGCACCATGAATTGGTTAACCACAAAATATTAATACGGGGAAAAATACAATCGCGACATGTCAGGAGCAAAACATACTATACTTACATATTGGTGAACCCAACAAGACAGGGCAGAGATAGTATCGAAGATTACTACTGCTCTTGTATCCACGGTTGCCGCACTATTGGATGCTGCGCGCATATAGCCAGCATAGTATATTTTTTGTCTTGGGCCCGACATCAAAATCAAATTGATGCGCCTGCGGCGTTTTTAGACGATACAATTGTTCCTGTAGACATTGATCATGTCGAATAAAACTTAAAAACTTTTCTATACTTGTTTTATTTTACTTATTTTATTTTTAAAATCATGTTTACTATCAAAAAACCAATAAAAATGTACTAAGCCTTGTTATAATAAACCTTATTATTGTATTTTTATTTTTTAGATTTATGTTTTTTTCCCGTTGTCTGCGTTAATGCGACATATATATTCGTAAACTAGAGACGTTTATCTAAACATACTACCTATTTTTTTTTCTGTAGGCCGTGGGTATAGGTTCCATACTTAGTTGCCCAATGACCTTTAACACTAATGGCGAAAGATGGCGCTATGCGTTAACAGTACTCTAATTGATGTAACTAACGAAATAAAAATAAAACAACCCCCGCAAAAGTGGATCAAATCCATGTGTCGCGGGGTTTTCAAACATATAATAGACGGACACAAATTACATCCAGATTCAGAACAACTATTTGTGGGTCACACAAATAGTTGTCCGGCGCGGGACTCGAAACCATGACACGAAGCGGCGAGGCGATGGTCTTAGCCGATGCGCCACTCGGGCAGTCATTGCATTGGTGCTATTCACAAAAAATAATAGAGACTCTTAAGGTGCATGTGTATGGGCTCTTACAACTTTAAGTATTTTTTTTTTATTTATTATTTATTTATTAACTCTTTCAAATAAAACATAAAAAATAGACATTGTCTCACAAAACCGTATAAACGGTTTGTCTGTGAGAACCATCGAGTCACAATTTTAAACTGGTATACAGTAGACTATACAAATTACAGTGAAAGTAATCAAACCATACATCTTATGTAAAATTAACTTAATTTTAAATATTCATTTATACATTTAGAGACTTTCTAGTAAATAGTGTCTTAAAGTTTTCATAAATTTTCCTTTTATTGGTTCATTCCTTATACTCATTGACAAGGTGTTAAGAAGGTAAGGTATACGTTTCTGTAAGGTTCTATCTCCAAAGTAATTAACTACTTTAGGAACCTCAAACTTACGTTGACTTATGGACCTAGTGCCTTTGTTGTGTGCCATTACTGGGTAACGCTCCCAACTGCCATGACTATTAGTGAGAAGTAAATATTTATGTTTTAAACTGACTGGAAGAATTTTACATATTTTAAATAACTTTGAATAATCACCCTTACAGGCTCTTTTTTGTTGTTTGCTAACCAATAGTTTTAAGAATCTAATCTGTAGTTCTTCTAATTTTTGTACATAGCTTTTAAAAGTGAGTCCATAGCAGTCGAGGGCGTAACCCAGTATGGAGTCCACCAATGACAAATATAGACACCTCAGGGTACTAGTAGGAACCTTGAAGCTTAGATGGTAGAATTTACCTAATAGTATTCGTAATTTGTTACATAAGTGGTCTATATGATTTTTCCATGAGAAATTCTCATCAACCTTCAATCCAAGGTACGTTACGCATGTATCTTTTTCTATAGGTTTGCATCTACATTTATCAAATTTATTGTGAATACATTCAAAACTGTGTGTATAAATGGGTGGAGTCATGTCGGGTGGAATTATATAAGGGGAATGAATGATTAAATGTTTGGTTTTTTCCGCATTGAGAACTATGCCATTGTCATGCGACCATTTAACCACCGCATCCACGTCTTGTTGTACGAGGCGACAAGTCTCGGCGAGGTCAGTACCGGCTTTCAGGGCGCAAAGGTCGTCTGCGAACATATACGTCGAGCAGTGCTGCAGCACGCCACACAGACTATTGACATGCATCAAATAGCATATCGGAGCACACCCCGCCCCCTGCGGAACCCCGCAGCGCACCTGCCTCGCGTCGCCGTACGTATCGCCTAGCCTAACGCGGTACTGTCGCTCGCTAAAGTAATCTCGGAACCATTTATTTAAGGGTTTGTTCACACCACACTCCTCCATCGCGTTTAATAGTGTTTTAAATTCTAATGTATCGAACGCTTTCTTATAGTCGAAAAATACAGCAACTATAATTTTTTTGTCATTTAGATGGTTATTTATTTCGTTAGAAAATTCTGATAAAAGACTGTATGTACCTTTTCCTTTCTGAAATCCATGTTGACTTTCATTAATTATTTTATTTTTTTGCAAATAATGTCCTAATTGGTTTACAATACACTTTTCCAGTATTTTGTCTATACTTGATAGTATTGCAATAGGTCTATAATTTGAAAACACTTTTCGATCTCCCTTTTTATAAATTGGGCGCACTATTGCCTCTTTTAACTTACTCGGACACATATAGTTTTTGACGCACAAGTTGACTAGATGGGCGAGCACTGGACTTACTTTATTTACTATAAATTTGAGATCAGTCATACGCACGAGATCACTACCGGGTGATTTTTTTTGCATTCATACCTATAATGACACGTTTGACATACTGGCTAGATAATGGTTGCCATCTCATACATACATTGTTTTCTTTTACATAAGAAATTCTATCTACCCATTTATCACCACAGACATGCTTAATATTTTCAATTTCGTCAGAGAAGGTTGATGTAAATTTATCACATATATCTTTCTCACTCCCTTGTTCCTTCATATTATTTAATATTATATTATCTAACGACTTTCTTGTATTCCCTAGCATTTCATGTATTCTATCCCATATTTTTTTAATATTATTATTACATTCCAATATACTTTGTTTATCATAGTCATTCCTACTTTTTGTTATTATTTTATAGCATTTATTTCTGTATTTAGTATAATTTAAACGTTTAATCATATTTTTTGGTTCATTTCTCCATATCGAAAATAGTCGGTCCCTTTCCTTTAACATTTTTTTATGATGTTCAGTTATCCAGCTATTATTATTTCTTTTACTATTGTATATGGGTTTATTTATAAAGCATCTATCATAAATGTCGGCAAAATTTTTTCTAAACGATTCATAAAGTTTTATCGGGCAAGTAATATTCAAAAGACTTTCAAAGTTAGTTGATAACAATTGATCACGCACAGCAAGATTGTCGAGCACACGTCGCGTTAATTTGGGAACTTTTGCTTGCGATGCATTATGTGCATGATTGTACTGTGCGCTAGCCCCCGGTGACGGATCCGATATGGAATTCGTAGGCTGAGTGCAGTTCCATTGTACCGCTACTGTTACTGGAAAATGATCAGATATTTTATTATGTATTACTGCTGATTGAATGTGTGCGAGAGGTGCTCTAATGTATATGTGGTCTAAACAAGACTCGGTTAGGTTATCCAATAGTATTTCGCTGCGAGTGACTTGATTTATACATTTTACGAATCCGTATTCTGACAACAAATCTTCGTACATAATCACTTGTTTATCTTTATAATTTAGTAAATTTATGTTTATGTCGCCGCATATAATTACTTTAGTATCATTGGGTATACTTTGCAGCAACTTACGAAGCTCGCTAAGGTATTGTGGAATTTTGTTTTGTTTATTTAACTTTGGTGGTCTGTAAATTGATATTAGATATATACGTTCGTTATCATTGTTAAATGTTATGGAAACGCACTCCGCGGTGCTCATCTCAACTGTTAGCATTAATGGGTCGCACACTTGCGCCGCGAGCCCCTCCCTCACATAGACCAGTACTCCACCCCCCGATCGCCCTGTTCGTAAATAACTATTAGTGGAGAAGTCATTAATTTTATAAAATTGTAAAAATGTAAAGTCTATATTCGGTTCCGTGATTACTATGATATCAATGTTTTTAAGATTGTCGTTTAACATGACTAATAACTCACTAAAGTTTTTCTTTATAGATCTTATGTTAATATGAAATAAACGTAGGTCTACTTTACTGTTGAGTGTTGACATCCAACTATTGAGGTTATCTACAGAACACATACTGACTGAATCAGTTTTAATCGAATCTATATGATCTAAAAATGAGAATTTTAAGGATATGTCTTAAGCATACATGGTAAATTATGGTACATATATATATATATATATATATATATATATATATATATATATATATTAGTGGTTTTTGTTGACTTCACGAAGGTCATCGCCTGATCTGATCCATATCGCCTTTTCGCCGTCTGCCTTTTTTACCAGTATCTTGCCGTTGAGAACCCAAATATACTTATATGTTTCCTTTAGTTGTTTTTTGGTATTCCACAGTAGTTCTCGTGTGGTTTTGGTAAGATCTTCGTTAATAAAGATTTTGTTCGTTTGGGAGCCATCGGTGACTGAGGCGCTGGTTATAAGCTTGAGTTTACGCCTGCTCGCGAGCCAGGAGCTACGAATCTCGGTGCCGGTGTTCGTAAATCTTACTATGATAGAAGGTGGTTTGTCACTCGTTCTCTGCTGTCGCCGACTCACCCATTCGATGTTCGTACAGTTAACCTCGAGTAATTCTCCGAGTTTTTTAACTACCTGCATGGTATTTTCTTCTGGTAATTGTTCGATACCTACAATTTCGATATTTTGTTTACGCGACGAATTGTTCAAACTCATGGATTTTTTGTTCAAGTGCTATGTTAACTTTCTCCAAGTAAACACACTTGTTATTGGCATTCTGTAACGACTTTTCGATATTATTTATTTTCTTCTTCGATAGTTCATGTTCAGCCAATAACTTGTCGTATTTTTCAGAAAGAAGTCCCATGCTGGCTGTTATCGAATTTAGTTGTTTTTGTAGGCTCGGAAGGGTGCTAACTTTATTCTGTATGTCCTTTAGAATTTTTTCAAACCCTTGTAACTCCAGGTCCTGTTCATATTCCTCCGTTTCTTCTTCTTCACAGTTATTACAATAGGTTCGGGTTCTACCCGCCTTCATATCTGCTAACAATCCTTTTACACACGCCCGATGGAATGTTCCTTGGCAAGTGCCTTGACATATGAAGTGTGATCCTGTTTTAGATAACGCCTTTTTACACTTTTGACACTGCATTTTAAAGTTTTATACACAATCGCAACGGTAATCGAAAGATCTCGCGTCATGCGTCGCGCGCGCACGTATGTTTGCACTCGACGGTGACTCGGACGCGAAGCAACTAGGTAAGTGGGACTTAGTCTGGTTCAAAACACCACACTTGCACAGAATGAAACCAGTTCATCTCTAATATTCAATACTACTGTTTGATCTCTTAATCTACTGTTACCAGTTTCAGTATTAATTATTTGCCAAGTTGATTTTATTTTATTATCAGATTTTTTTTATATTATCTCTTATATATAAAGATTTAATAAAAGGCAAACCTTTTAAAAAAATTGAATAATTTCTAACATAATAAAACGTCACGGTTATAGGACCTTCTGTCATACAACTCATATAAAAAATCTCTGCTCAGTCTAATGCCTTGTCTTGTCCAAGCACTAAATTTTATCTTATTACTGTCAACCGTAATGTTTTTTATTTTACAAGCTTTATTAAATTCTTTGCAAAGTGTTATCAAGTACTCAATAGCCGCGCAACGGTTATGACGTAGCTGCTATGTTATAATACTATGATTATTTATTTGATTAATGATTATCATTTTATTAATTACTATAATAATTCTATAATAATTTTACATCTTAAAACTATTAATAATCGATATTATACTTTCAAATGGTTGTCACTGATAAAAGTATAAATAGGGTAGGAGAATTATTAAGGAGGCATTCCACAGAGTACAGGTACGACGATAGATGAGAACGTTACTCTGTTCGATTAAATATTGTGTGTGGAAAATATGTCGAAGTTTTAATGTGCAGAACCTACGAGTGCGTAACAAAATACAGTGGAATAATGTAGTGTACATACATGTCGTTAGGGACATATTCAATTTCTCACTTACTGCATTTCCGTGTCCAGAGTCAGTCATAATTTAGCGTTTTCTTCTAGGGCTCTCGGCCCATAACCTGTTTGAAAGTCTCTATGTGTTGCTAGCTCCAGCAACATCCGCAATACCTACCATTTAGGTATCTTGCAGAGTTTATAATAGGTCTTTACCTATGAAATTGCCGTTTTGTATGAAAAAATTTAAACGAATTTTTTTCATGAATTTTTTTATTTGTATTAATCGAAGTAATCACCCATGCAATCAATGCATCTTTGCCATCGCAGTGGCAGTTTATTGATGCCCTTCTTAAAGAAATCAGCTGGACGGGAGGCAACAAATTCTTCAAAGGCATTTTGTACTGCCTCTCGGGTATTGAATTTTTTTCCCGCCAAGAAGTTATCCAAATTCTGGAAAAAGTAGTAGTCTGTAGGCGCAAGGTCTGGTGAGTAGGGCGGATGACGGAGAGCTTCCAACCCCAGTTCTTGCAACTTGGAGACCGTCTGCTGTGCAGTATGAGGTCGCGCGTTGTCGTGCAGGAGCAGCGGAGACGAGCGATTGACCAATGCTGGTTGGAGATGCGCCAGCTTCTCCATCATTGTGCTCAGTTCTTCACAGTACACATCTGCAGTAATGCTCACCCCGTTTGGTAAGAAGCTGTGATGAATCACACCGGCGCTAGACCACCAAACAGTGACCATCACTTTTCTAGGGGTAAGTTTTCGTTTAGGGCATTGTTTAGGTGCTGAACCAGGATCCAACCAACTTGCTGAGCGCTTGCGGTTATCAAACAGAATCCATTTTTCATCGCAGGTAACAATGCGGTTCAAAATTCCTTCATTTGTGTGTCTGTTGAGCAGTGCAAGGCACGTCTCGACGCGTACTTCGCGCTGGCGATCATTGAGTTCGTGGGGCACCCATTTGTCAAGCTTTTTTACCTTGCCAATTTGACGCAAATGGACCAATATTGTTTTGACGCTAACGTCGAAAGCTGTTGCTAATTCAGCCGTAGATTGTGTATCATCAGCTTCCACAACCGCCTTTAATTCGTCATTGTCGACCAAAGTCTTCGGACGACCGCGAGGTTCATTTTTCAGGTCGAAATTTCCAGAACGGAAGCGAGCAAACCAATAACAGGTGGTGCGTTGGTTTGTAGTGTTAGCTCCGTAAACGTCGTTGATGTTGCGTGCCGCTTGTGCCGCGTTGCTGCCACGACGGTACTCATATTCCATAATTACTCGAATTTTTAACGTATCCATGATGACGAAAAAGATTGAAATGCGATGAAAATGTAACACTAATCAATAAAGAAATGACTACTTTTGGAAAAAAGAATCCATGTTTTTAAAATAAAATTAATTTGAAATTAGAATTCTTAGCCAAACAAAAATTATTTTGATTTGAAATGGCCAGTACTGCAGAACGGCAATTTCATAGGTAAAGACCTAATATTAAAACCACAGTTTCAGCAAAGACACGCATAGGTACATATATTAATTGTATTATTTGTACAGGTATAACAAATAATATATACACACTAACATGAAATTACATTATAGAAAAACCAATTTTTCTCCAAGATGTCAATCAAAGAACAAATTCAATTGTTAAATTTGTCAACAATATTTTTCTTTCCATTGTTCGTCATTCAACCTTAGCATGCATTGAGATTATATTTTGTTACATACCTACATACAATGGTGACAGTAAATTGTTGTCAATTGACACCCTTTTACTGTCACCATAGAGGTATTAAATACCATGGAGGTATTTCAACATGGAGGTATGTAGGCATGTAACACGTCTCCACCCTAAAAATGTCCTCACGGCTCTTGCCTGTGCTAGCGCTGGGCATCCGATCCCATCCTCGTCGCAAATTTGTTATATCTTTATAAAAAGACTGTTCAATATGTGAACATTTTGTTTTAATGCGGAAAACAATTAATAAATACAGTAAAAGGTTGTCAATTGACAACCTTTTACTGTCATCGTAGAGGTATTAAATGCCATGATGGTATGTAGGTATGTAACACATTTAAAAGAGTAACCTCTTTGCTTCAACAAACTTCCGCAGTAACGGAGGCGGAGGCGAAGTTCCGTTAGAACCCTATAGTTTTTTTTTGTAGTTATAATACTAAAATGAACTAAACTATAGAACGGACTGTCAACGAAGTGAATAAGTTCCCCTGCTTTTTCCAATTTATTGAACTTTTAGTTTGTAGTATTTTTAAATCTTACATGAAGAATTCTCTAGTGTTTTCTACAAGAGAATTCTTCATGTAAGATTTTAAAATACTAAAACTATTATGACACCACTACAATATAATCCGCATTCATCTGGCAACACTTATGACAAAAATAAATGATGTCGATTGGACACCGCCGAAATCCATCTTTGATAGCATGACATGTAGCGTTGTTGACATTTTTAGTAAAATCCTTAATTTCTTTTTATTTTTATTTCCCGCGATTATATTTCTCAATGTCCACAAGCGATGGAGTTAATCACCAAGTGCAAAATAATAAACGAGAATCTTCGGAAAGAGTTACGCGGCGAGTATCCTTTAAAGATAATAAAGAAATCGCGCTTGAAGGCAATTTTCGGGGCTTCCAGAAGGTACCGCAGGTCCGACTGGAACGTCACGACATAACTCCGTATCTACGTACCCTGAAAAATCCTTATACTACGGCGAAAACATACAAATCTAGTTCTATTCCAACTATACATTCCGACCGCCTTGCCCAACGATGTGTCGTTGAAGTCATCAATGAAAACTTGTTGAAGCTTCAGCAGGCTCTCCTGACCAAAGGAGGGTCCGATAGCTCTGTGAATTCAGATTCTGACACTGAGTATACGATGAGTGACTCCAACATTAGGTGCAAAATATGTGACAAAGGTTACTCAAGTGAGAAAAAGTTACTGAAACATCAGGAGAAGAAGCATATGATAGTCTACAAGCCCGAGAGTAAACCTCAGAAACGTGTTTCGTTCTCGGACCATGTGATAATTCATGAAGTCAAAGAGTACCACAAATGTAGGAAGTGTCCAAAAATATTTGAACACTACAAACTTCTCAAAACGCATACGAAACAGCAACACAAGAAACGTAAGTGCTATATTTGCAATTATTGTGACAAAAACTTCGTTGACCGTACATTCTTCAAAGTACACATCCGTTTACACTGTGACAGCTGCGGAGAGCTGTTCCCCAGTAAATCTAAGTATACTGAACATCGGCGCAATGTTTGTCGCACTATTAAACTACATAAATGTAAGACATGTGACGTATCATTTTTCCATTTCATGGATTTAAAAGACCATAGCTATGAACATATTTCTACGTATTTTATATGTGACATTTGTAAAGAGCAGTTTCTAACTAAGTGCTCTATCGCTCATCACATATCCTTCCTGCATAAAAAAAAGAGGCCCAAAGCATTATACGATATGCGTAACTTGGGCAATGAGAGATTATACCTTTGTAATTTTTGTGATGAAAGTTCTGTAGAACGCGATTTAATAGAGAAGCATGTACAATTTCTACCGGACTTAACAAACAAGGCCATGACAGGGTACAAAGACTACTACTTCTGCGATCAATGCCTGAAGAAGTTTGATACGGAGACAGACATGCTTCAGCATAAATGGACACATTTTCTTAAAACAAGTGATAACTCCCAGGTGCGGAAAAAGGTTGAGAAAAAGATCATGAAGACTACGTATAAAATAGATGAAATAATCCCAGAATATTTAAAACCTAACGTGGTTCTGGAAAAGATAACAATTGGAGGGAAAGTATTGACAGAGACAGTTGAGTTTGTAGATGTGAGGAATTTCGATGCAAATAATGGCATCATTGAGAAGCCTATTGTTGATCCGAAGAGTAAAAAAACAATAATTTCTAAGCATCAGTGTCAGGTGCGTGAAACTAATGTTGTACATGGTAGAACTTATAGTAGACATTATTTAAGATGCTTGGTTTTTCTGATGCCCTAATTGAACTATTTAGAATGCAAAACAACAATAAATTTCATTTAAATAAACAGGTCATGACTCTGAATGATCTAAAACTTTCAAAATATTAAAAAAATCATGTTTATTGTTATTAAGCAAAAATAATTTAAAGTTGAAAAAAAAAATTTTATTTCTCTTGGTTGGCATTGACATGATTTTGCTGATGTCAATTGGGAATTAATATTCTGAATAGGGTTTTTATAGTTATTTGAGATATTATATATTGATAATACACATTGCTGTTGCATGTGCAAAACTCAATTATAACTGCTTTAAACCAATAAAACTATGTAACTATTGCGCAAGCAACAACATGTGGATAACAACACAAATATGCCCATTGGTATGGAAGAGGGTAATTCTCAATCTGATGAAAAACATATCTAGATGGTTCGTAAGATCTGTTTTCTTGCTTATTCTGGTTGATTTCTTACTGCTCTTCACTTTTAATAATGGCTTTTATTATTCATAGTGAATTCACCATTACAAGTGTAAGTTTCATCCATCCATATAGACAATGTTGCCATAACCATACATAATTACAAACAGAGTTACTCATAAAACACCAACACCCTTTCAGGACTAGATTGCTGACATAGCTAGCAACAACCTTTATTCTACAACTTTTGATTATTTGCTAGATTTTATTTATTCATACAAAAATAAGTATTAATTTAATTTCCCGCTTGAATGTAATCTTGAGTGTAACTTTACACACATCACAAAGATTACATAACATATCCCTGCAGGAGCATGGGGCAGGACGTGCAGCTGTAGCGCCTTTAAACTTGATTCATTACATTATGTCTTGCATTATTATGCAGATTGTGGGTAGGTTCCTACAGTGTAATACTGTAGTGTATTTATTACCGTACTCCAATATTGAATACACGGAAATGGTGATGATGCTTACTAGGTGTCATGATGGCATTTTGGCGTGGTTGGTAAATGTTGTTTTTACGCCGAAGCTCGTGGGTTCGATTCCCATCCGGGACAGATATTTGTGTGCATGAACATATCTGTTTGTTCTGAGTCTGGGTTTAATTATCTATATAAGTATGTATTTACAAAAGAAAAGTAGTATATGTAATATATCAGTTATCTGGTTTCCATAGTACAAGCTCTGCTTAGTTTGGGATCAGATGGTTGTGTGTAAATAATGTTACCAATATAAGGCCGTGAAATTAACTAGATAGTTATATGGTGAATACAGTGTTATTCTTGAGCGCGTGATCAGTGCTTTGTTCTTTCATTTATAAATGCCCCAACAGTATAAGATGGTAATGATTACTTGGTTAAAGGCTTACTTAAGGCTCCATTCTAGGGATGTATATAAACTACATATATATATCAGTTACAGTTAACAGCTTTTCAAAATAACTGCTCATTTCACTTTTCAATGGTAATACCCGGAAAGCATACCAAAAGTTATTTCATCGTCCTGTGTACTAGTTGATATATATAATTTTCGTTGTTAGTTTACATGGTAATGTACATCATACATTTTTTTTAGTTTTATCTTTCTCTTATTTTAGAAGTTACAGGGTTGGGGGGGTACATCTACTTACAAAGTTTCAACAGTACAGCTCTTATAGTTTCGGAAAAAAGTGGCATACGGACGGACAGACAGACGGACAGACAGACAGACGGACGGATATTTTGCTACGGGACCCTAAAAAGAATATTGATATGTTTGAAGTTTGACAATTAAAGCATGTTCTAGACGGTTGTAATCCAACATCCCATCAGAGGTGACCTTGGTTGGAACTTAGTTAGCACCTATATCATCTACGCGCCAACACGGTATCGAATCAGTCGCGAGTCGTCTTCTGGCGGGAAATTACGTACTCTTATCGTGAACGGACCGTATTGTGCTGTAGTAAAAGGCTCCCAAATTTAAAAAATAGGTCCTTTAGTTGTTTCAGTAATTTTGTAACATTTGATTCGGTAGCATTTTGGTCAAACTTTTTGTACATTTTAACCGACTTCAAAAGTAGGAGGTTCTCAAGTTCACTGGTATTTCTTTTTATGTATGTACACCGATTACTCGGAGATTTTTGATCCGATTTACGTGATTCATCTTTAGTTTGATGCGGAATAGTTACCATTTGGTCCCATAAAAAATTTACATTTTTTGGACCAGTAGTTTTAATTTTATGGACATTTTTGTATTTTATACTTTTTAGTTTTGAAGTCGGTTTTTTTAAACGAAGTTTTTTTTATGGATCTATATATATGCCGGGCCGTTTTCTATTGACGAGTGTCTTTATATGTTTCGGACGTAATGTCCCGTAGGCAAGGACGTTGAAGGTCAAATCAAAATTTGGATTACATCTGCAGTCTAGATGGATGGCAACCACCAAGTTTACCTCAGGGGCTCTACCGGCTATGTCGCCGAACATCGTTTTCGTGAAACGTGTTCGTTGGATTTCATCCGTCTAGAACATGCTTAAAATGTAGATTGACCATTATTTGGATTCCTTGTTATATTATTTTCTTTGTATATAAAACTCATTTTATAATTTAAGCCCTTTAGCTATAAAATTTGCTTTTCAATTGTCAGTGGTAAACACCCAACTGACGAAGTTGTTTAAATCCACGCGGCTAGTAAATTTTCAGAACTTTTACGGCACGTAGACTGGACTACCTTAAGGCATCCCAATTAGGTACATAGTTCTCACGATTTGTCCTGGCAAAGGGAAACCATCATACGGAAATTTTGTGTACCCATTGCATTTCTTCTTCTTTTTGACTTTGGTGATGGATCCTTTAAACAATAAGCTTGTTCTTTAATTCTAAGTGGAGAAGGGACTCTCACTAACAAACAATACCTTATAAAATGTGTTACTATAATATAATCAAAACGTTTGTTTCCAGACATGCGGAAAATACTACTCATCAAACTATTGTCTAAACCGACACATTGAAACCCAACATAGTGACTACAATACACTCCAATGCAAAGTCTGCGAGGAAACATTTGTCTGGCCCTCATTGCTGCGCTCCCACAAATGTATTCGTTTGAACCATCCGGAGATGCCGTTTGATGATGCCAGGCCGGAGATACACTTTGATAACCTCCATGAGATATCTCAGAATGGGTTTGATGATCTACACATAGAAGATAATGATGATTACTTGAATTCAGTAGACTTTGAGATCCCAGCTCCTATTGTTGAGTTGACGGAGTATGAGAATTTAAATTTTAACTCGCAGGATAAGTTTTTGCCGTTACATAATTTAGGATATAAGTTAGTTATGCAGGAAGTACCGATTGAGTTTTGAATTATTATATTAGGTATGTTTAGTTATTTATGTTGGCGTTGATTTATATATTTTGGTAAGCACTACAATGCTGGTAATTCTATACCATCTTAACTGATTTTAACATTATTCTCACATAGTTGTTATGAAAAGGACATGCCATCGTTAGAGGCTTCAATTTACTTTTGGAGCGAAGTACTGAGTAAAAAAACTGACCAAGTGCGAGTCGGACTCGCACTTGAAGGGTTCCGTACTATTACTTAATTTATGTTCTTTTCATTCGAACTATAGTAGAGAGAGAAGTATTGACTAATTTAGTTTAGTGATGCAAAAGATAGAATTGCCAGCAAAGCTAGGAGGCTGGTTAAACTAACAATGCTGCCCCGCATATACTAAAGAGCAGTTATAAATTAAAATTGGTCATGGTAAATTGCACTCTATGTAACCGTATTAAAGTGACTTTTTACCTATTACTTATCTACCTTAATAGATCACAGATTTATGACGGCATTCTAGTTATTGCACGGCAGAATGAGAGAGCAAGATTTCCCCCCGGTTGACCTTGAACCCTCCGTAGCGGGTCACTAGCTACCTTGTTACGGAAACGAGGGTACTTTGTAAATTCATCTATGGTGACAGTGACATCTATCGGAGTTTACCAAGTCTTCGTAAAACTCCGATAGATGTCACTCTCACCATATGTTTAGAAGATGTCGCTTGATTGTTTAAATGTACACATATATAATATTTTATTATTAGTTTAATTATTGGGGTTCACATTGACATTTTAGACATGTTTTCGCTTCACTCAAGTACATACATAGAACTTAAGCAATAAAGACTTAAAAAAATGCATCAAGTACATAACCATTTAGATTTAATTGTAATATATTACTGTTCATTGTTTGCCCTTAAGAGGCCTATTACAGTCCACTAGCGCCGCCAATCGAAAAAATTTCATAACTCGTAAATAGAATCAACAATACAAAATATGTTCTATTATTACTGTGGAAAAGGCAATAACGTAATTGTATAACACCTTATCAACACTTGAAATATAGCTGTTTAGCTAAATCGTGCATTCAAAACATAAACGGCCGTTTTTGTTACAAATGCACGATTTAGCTAAACAGCTATATTTCAAGTGTTGACAATGTGTTATAAAATTACGTTATTGCCTTTTCTACAGTAATAATAGACCACATTTTGTATTTTTGATTCTATTTACGAGTTATGACATTTTTTCGATTGGCGGCGCTAGTGGACTGTAAAAGGCCCCTTAAATTAATAATTATTAATGTAAGTGATTATTAAAATAGTTTCTAATATTTTTGCTTGTCTGCTATTCAAGGTGTAACAGGAAAAGTGAATGTATCTGTAACTAATGGGGCTTCATTTGGGGGGAATGCCTACGCATGCCATCCGCAAACAGTGTCTGCGGGTGGGTATGTCGGACTTGCACCGACTAAACCTACCTGCCGTGGACTTCTCTGGCGCCTGATGGGGGAGCCCCGGGAACGCGGGTGTGCTGCTCCTGTGCCCCCCTTTTGCGCCATGTCCCAGATGGTCGGGACACGTGAGACGTACGTACCCTGGGAGGACTCTAGATTGGCAGTCTGGTCTTCTCTAGTTGCAAATCTCTCATTTTATGAGGCTATAGCCTCTTTACATCATTCTGTCTCCCGCTTTGCTCTGGAGGGAAGTGGAACTATTCATTTTCTAACTCCTCCTTTCTTCTGTTTCTGATTAAATTCGTTGCGGGATCCAAGACAGTTAAAGCGATTCCCCGGGACATGCCTGAGCTTCACCGCTCAGTGTCATTTCATTGTGTGCCACTGTTGATCCTGGCTTACAGGAGTTGCAGTGGCGGGTAAGAGGGAGGGACTGGTCCCGAAAAAAAAAATTACAGTATGACACAGCGACTGCGCCACAAACAGATCGCTGTCTTCCCGGAGCTGCTTTCACATGGCGGCAGTACAGGACAATTCTCATACTACCACCGCAGCCCCCGGGCTTCATTTGACCAAAAATATTATACACATCTACATGCACATTCCACAAAATAAAATGCACATTGTATGGGGAACCAAAGAAATATTCTTTGTATTTCAAAAACTGTTAAAGTTTTCTCCATTGTTCATGAGACACATTACACAACACATAGTTCCGTCATATTTTAATTTATATTTATAGTCGTAGTCAGTATCAAGAATTATTATCCCAATAATTCCCACTGGATGTACCACTGGAGCAAATTTTAGGTTGTAGTCTTGAGACTTCGGCCATTTTCTTAGAATAATTATTATTGGTTAGTATGTTTTTGTTGTTTATTAATTATTATTTGTTAGTATATCTTTGCTGCCATTCTTAATTATGTCGAACTAGCTGTGCCCCGCGGTTTTACCCGAATTAAACTTTATAAATAATAGCTTATGTGTTAATCCAGGGTGTCAGCTAACTCCATACCAAATTTTATAAAAATCGCTCCAACCGTTAGGACGTGAAGATGTAACAAACATACACACTTACAAACTTTCGCGTTTATAATATTAGTAGGAATCTAAAACTTTTAACATTTTGTATAATAAACCGAGCTAGCTGTATGTTATTATGATATTTTATATGTAAGTACAACTATGGAAATTTGTACTAAAGTTTAAGTATAGATTTGTATTCATCATTACAGCTAAATAAGTCCACTGCTGGACAAGCCTCCCTCAAGAATCGTCTTGGGGGGATATGCCATAATCGCCACGCTTGGCAGGCGGGGTGGCGATCGCAGTAAGATGGTCATAGTAATCAGAAGGAAGCTGCTGCCCTTCCTCTGGTAGATATTCCCTCGGGCCGACTTCTACGCCCCCCACGGGATGAGATGGGGTGATGATATTCTGATTCTGATATTTGTCGCCGTCACCACACAGCATTTGTATTACATTTTGTGAATATGAATGATCCTGTCACCTGGCTGATTTTAAGTTTACTTTGAGTGTCAAAGTACGGTCGCGGAGTAGGAAGAAATTAATATGACCATTTTAGATCAAATATTTGAGAATTAGAGGGCGGTCATTGGATCTGTAAGAGCATACATACTCACGCCTGTTGTCGACCTCTTAGTAATATTCATGCAAAATTTTAAGTAAATCCATGCAGTACTTTTTGAGTTTACCCGGACATACAAACAGACAAAGACTCTAAAAACTATATTTTTGGCTTTGATATCGGTTGTAGATCACGCCCCAAGTATACTTTTAAAAAAATATTCAATGTACAGTTTTGACTTTCCTACGATTTTATTATATATTCGATATTCTTCATACATGCTCGCCGGTTTATGGTACTTCTGACTTGGCCTTTCTTGAGAACGTCTTCGATTTGGTCAGAGAATGTTCTCCCCCTTCCGGTTGTCCCATTCACACAGGCCAGGTATACTTCTTTTGTCAATCAATTTGAACGCGCATAGCAGCGACGTATACAAGTTAATATGAAATTCTTCCTGCTTTGCGACCGCACATTACTAGGCATTTACTTTTGCGTTGTAAACTGAAATGTTTTATTGTAAATTCAGCTCTATATAGCCTTAATTATGTTGTATTTACCTTGCCAGATGCTTTTGTGTTACGGCGCTTTAGTGTATAAATTGCTTCCAAATGTAGTACTGATTTCAATGCGGTAATTTTATCTTTCAGATAATATCGAGATGTTTCTTAGCGATGTATCAAGGAACTCAGATGTAATCAATTCAAAGATTTTATTAATTAACTAGCTGTACCCCGCGGTTGTACCCGCGTAAAATTTTATAAATTATCACAGCTCTTCCTCCGTAGGTGATAGCGCGATAATATGTAGCCTATATGTTGAACCGACCTCTTAGTAATTCATGCAAAATTTGAAGTAAATCCCTGCAGTACTTTTTGAGTTTATCCCGGACTTACATACAGACACACAGACAAAAATTCTAAAAACTATATTTTTGGCTTCGATATCGATTGTAGATCACGCCCCAAGTATCCTTTTTAAAAAATATTCAATGTACAGTTTTGACTTTCCTACGATTTTATTATATGTATAGATTAAAGCTATTAAGTTTTGTTTTTGTTTTAGTTTCTGATAATCGCTTTTTGTCGTGAAGGTTGTTAAGTTTTAACTTCTTTAAAATGAGTCGAACCCATAAACCACTATATATGTATATGGGGACTGATGCGCCGGTGGTTTATGGGTTCGACTCATTTTATAGCAGTTCACGGACTCGAATTTATCATTTTTTTAATAGTTCTTAAATTGTAATCTTTATTAGTAGTATTTTCAACTTGCTACACCGAAACCTTTCTAGGTTATTTTTACTATAGAATTTTGACATAAAACCACATAGTTGTATGCTCATTCATAATTGGTAGAAATATGTATTATTATAAATAATGGTAGATATCTGTATTGTTGTAGACACGTGACACGCTATAATTTACTTTAAAAGTATTCATTGTATTACGTACTAGCTGTGACCCGCGGTTTTACCCGCGTTAAACTTTATAAATTATCACTGCTCCTCCCCCGTAGGTGACAGCGTGATAATATGTACTTAGCCTATATGTTGACCCGACCTCTTGTAAAATTTGAAGTAAATCCATGCATTTTTTTTGAGTTTAGCCCGGACATACATACAGACAAACAGACACACAGACAAAAATTCTAAAAACTATATTTTTGGCTTCAATATCGATTGTAGATGACGCCCCAAGTAACCTTTAAAAAAAACATTCAATGTACAGTTTTGACTTTCCTACGGTTTTATTATATGTATAGATTATTGTACATATTTGTGACTGGAAGCTCTAGAACTTTTTGTGTCTACTTAGTTAAGTTGCCCCTATTATTATATAATTGTGCTCTTAAAATTAAGACAATTTAGTTATGCGTCGTCCGGAACGAATACGTGGTTTAATGAAATCATAAATTGACCAAGTGCGAGTCGGACACGCGCACGAAGGGTTCTGTACTAGAGGTGTAAAAAACGGCAAATGAATAACCTTTGTTGTATAAAGGCGCCTCTTATACGTTTCTTTGTTTTTAATTTAATTCTTTATTTTTAAGGTTTTTAAGGTGCCATTCTCAATATCGAGTAATAAAGTTTGTTGTATGGGAGCCCCCATAAATATGTATTTTATTTTGTTTTTTAGTATTTGTTGTTATAGCGGCAACAGAAATACATTATCTGTGAAATTTTCAACTGTCTTAAGATCACGGTTCATGAAATACAGCCTGTGCCTCTAGCACGAGTTCCTGCAGTTTACTTACTCGATCACACGTACAGTTTCGTCCCATACATTGAGCACCAGAGTTTTAGTTCTTAATAGTTTCCGCGAGAGGCGCTGGTGCTCAATGTATGGGAGGCAACTGTACGTGTGATCGAGTAAGTAAACTGCAGGAACTCGTGCTAGAGGCCCTGGTGACAGACGGACAGACAGCGAAGTCTTAGTAATAGGACCCCGTTTTACCCTTTGGGTACGGAACCCTGAAAATAGATTTTTAGCTCTCCATAAGAAATTAAGCAGCTGATTATTCTTGATGGGCTGGTTAACGTGGTTGGTAGATGATTGCCTTCAACGGCGCTGGTCGTGGGTTCGATTCCCACCCATCACAGATATTTGTGTGCATGAACATGTCTGTTCGGCCTGTGTCTGTGTGTAATTATATATACAACATGTAACTTAATTAACTCTCATCTCAACTTCATTCTCAGTAGCTGCCACGTCATGCACTGCACGGTAGGGTAAAAAAATATGACGATTCCACATAAATGTAAAATTTTTACGGAATAAAGTACCTTTGACTTTGACTTAACGCACATCCTGAAAATAGTTTGTTCAGAATCGTTTACTGAATCGATTTATTTATATCATTTTTAATCTAGGTAATTTTTTATTCTAAAATAATTAAAACCACGGAAATTATTGTCATATTAAACCTGTACGGTCAAAACAAATTCAAATGGACCGTAAGTCAAAGTAATAAACTTTTAAAATCGCAGTTTTATTTGTATTCATACAAATTCCATAATTCGATACAAAATAAAGAAAAATAAACTTTATTCCAAGAAACTAATTTAGTAAATAACAATGCATATATATGTTAAATAAAAAAATCAGTGTATGTATTATGATTACAACATAATATTCTAATTGGGGTGTTTGAGGGTGTGCGTTAATTACGTACATGTTGTATATATAATTATTTATTTACAAAAGAAATGTAGCACTTATATGTAGTATATCAGTTATCTGGTTTGCATAGTACAAGCTCTGCTTATTATTCATTTGGGGTCAGATGGCCGTGTTTGAATATTATTATTATTATATGGAAAATATATTCGTTATTCACAGAACAAATAATCGTGCACATCAGATATAGATTTGTCCTGGTTGGGGATTGAATCCTCGATTCTGGCTTAGCAGTTAAGTGGTTAGCCACTAAACCAAAAGGCCAATCCACTATTTAGGTTACACCTTAAAAGCTTTATACCTTGAATGTTGTGTACATACATTGTCATTATGTTTTTACTTTTCGTTTTATGTTCATTTTAATTTTTATCTTTTACTATGTATGTACAGTCAACAGCAAAAGTAGATGATCAAAGTCGGATATTCAATACTAATTATCATAAATTGCGACAAAATAGTGTGGTGGTGAAGAGTATCTAGTTGAAGGTGTGCGTGAGTGTTAAGTGTAAAAAATATTAACTAGTGAAAACTGCCGCCCAATAGCATCATCATCTACTTATGCTGTTGACTGTACCTATGCCAACGAACATATATTATTATAATTTTGTTTATATATAAGTTCTCATGTGAGTGACGTATGTCTTAATGAGAATAAATGTCTTTAAACTAAACTTTGTACATTTATTCTTTAGCTATTAAGATGTTCATTCTTGTAAAAACATGACAGTTTTTTTTTTTTAATAAACACCAACAACCTTGCAGGATTAGATAGCTAACATCATAACCAACAACTTTTGTTTTACGAGATCGAACATACCTCAATATATGAAAAAAAAATATTTCAAGAGTTTTCGCTGTACTGTCGTGACATTTGTAGGTCTATGTTTTACTCGTAAACAATGGACGATGCGCGATTGAGTAGTACTCGCCCGCGTGTGCACGTTGTTGTGATGCATGTAGACCTATAAACACTCAAACGGGAAATTAAATCAATACTTATTTTTGTATGATAATAAAATGTACCAAATGAGGGCTACCGTTTTTGTGCTCACCAGTCGGCGCCACTGTCGCGGAAGGTCCACTATAGCTGATCAAAATCATTGTTATTGTGGACGCGACGAATGTTTTTACGAAAAATATTTATTACAGTCATCGAGCTGTTACTCATTTTGTAATTTATTTTAAACCAAAATTTTTAGTTATAATCGCAGTTTTTATTAATAAACAGCGTAACCCGAACAAAAACAGTGTATTTTGACGTTTCGTAGACCTGCCGCGATGGTAGCGCCTCTAGCGGCAAATTGATACGCGGTAGCCCTCATTATCAAAAGTTGTTGCTTATGGTGTTAACTATCTCGTACTGCGAGGTTGTTGGTGTTTTACAAGTAAACTTATTTTTCAAATAGCATTAGTGCTAATAGCAAGTAATTTTTTCTTCAAAATAGATTGTACTAGTTTATCTATACATATAATAAAATCGTAGGAAAGTCAATACTGTACATTTAATATTTTTTTTAAAGGATACTTTGAGCGTGATCGAATATCGATATCCAAGCCAAAAATATAGTGTTTAGAATTTTTGTCTGTTTGTCTGTATGTATGTCCTGGCTAAACTCAAAAAGTACTGTATGGATTTACTTCAAATTTTGCATGAATATTATTAAGAGGTCGGGTCAACATATAGGCTACATATTATCACGCTATCACTTACGGGGGAGGAGCTGGGATAATTTATAAAATTTTACGCTGGTAAAACAGCGGGGCACAGCTAGTTCAACATATTATTAACTAGTTGTGCCCCGCGGTTTTACCCGCGTAAAGTTTATAACTTACCACAGCTCCTCCCCCGTAGGTGATAGTATGTAGCCTATATGTTGAAGCCTAAAATTTGAAGTTAATCCATGCAGTACTTTTTAAGTTTAGCCCGGTCATACATACAGACAAACAGACAAATTCTAAAAACTATATGTTTGGCTTCGATATCGAGTGTAGATCACGCCCCAAGAATCCTTTAAAAAAAATATTTAATGTACCTTTCCTACGATTTTACTATATGTAAGTATAGATATTGTTAATTATTAAGTTCGCTCGTAAAGTTATTTCACTCTTGCCACCAATGAGAATTTTTTGGTGCTGTGATTGGATAACTTTGGTGGCTTAAATAGAAATTAGCTTTTTTTTTTAAGTCCAAATGTGTCGAGTATTGCGTTTTATGTCAGTTTAAAGAGATCTGTGTATTAAGTTATCTGTCACATATTATTTAGTAAGGTACAGTGACTGTCAAATAGACAGCGATGCTACAGTCATTTATATGTTAAATATTTAGATTGTAATGTTACTGCCATATTATTCGGTGTCTAAGTGCCACTATCCTGCCATATGGCAAGATGCCTATTATATAAACTGCTGGTTATAAGAAATCAAAATATGTCATTGAAATAAAATGGCGACAATTTGGGGACAAACAAGTTTATTTATTCGCTACAAGCTGCGCCCCGCGGTTTAGCCCGCGTTAAAGTATGTAGTTCTGGCGTATCCATACATACATCTATGCTCACAAACTTTCGCATTTATAATATTAGTAGAATGTGTACCTCTAACGGTTTTGGCAGTGCACGCCGGAATGGTAGATTTTTTCCTACTTACTTGACACTTATCGTCATATTTTGGACATTCTTTATAAATTGTAGCCTATGTGTTATTCTGATGTATAAGCTATATTATTGTAAAGTTTCATTAAAATCCATTCAGTAGTTTTTACGTGAAAGAGTAACAAACATCCATCCATACTTACAAACTTTCGCGTTTATAATATTAGTAGGATAAATGTGACACAGACGCCTTTAATAATCAACAACAGTATAAGGTAAATGTTACTGTATTTTGGTTGGTGTAGAGTCGCATTTACCGTGACAAATGTTACTTCATTGTGGCCTTTTAGCATATGCTCTTCAGGTTTCTTCGCCCCGTGTTATGGCAGTAGCAAAATATTGGTGATTCAGTTTATAACTTGTTGATTTTATTTTAGATCTATGGGAAAGTTAGGTTAATTCCTATATGTGTACATATTATGAATGTTTTGTAAGTTGTACTTGTATTATAATGGTACTGAGATAGCTGTGTTGCAAAGCTCATTAAACCGCCTTCAAAATGGAGGTAGGTATCATTTTTGCTGTCGTGTATGTACGCCGATTACTCCGGTGTTAATAAACCGATTTTGATCATGTATTTTTTATTTAAATGGGCATGCTTGCGTGGTGGTTCCATAGGTACATTTTGTTCAGATCCGATAATCATTTTAGGATTAATATGAAATATAACAGTTCTAAGACGTGGAGCACCGTTGAAAATTTATACTGTATTTGAATTGACACACATTATAAATAGTCACTAGAAACAATAAAATTAAACTGTTTAAAAAAACAACTTTAAGGCATAAAATAACCTTTGAAATAATTTTATAAAATTTATAACTGATGCCAAAAAAATCATAATTATTGGCACCAAGACTACAATATATCGATAAGCTGAAAAAAATGTCGTTTTTGAAGTCGGGTGTTTTAAAAACAGTTTTTAATATATCGAGATCTTTGACAGTTCACCTATATCCTGTATCAACCATAGATTTAGCATTCGGTAGGTGGATTTTGGTTTTCTTATAAATTTAACATGTCAGGGTAGGAATGTTTTAAGAACGTGATAGCGGCGTATAGTTTTATTAAACATATAATAGTATATTATTGGAATTTCATCTTATTACCGAGATAAAAATCTGTATTAGAGAATTAAATCAATTTAGGATAAACCTCGGCATTTTGTGCGTATCACACCGAACTTATACACTTATGCAGTGATTCACGATTCACATATATGATTCGAAATCTAGCTGGTTTATGTTGTCATGGTCAGAGAGACATTTCAGCTGCTCAGGATAGATATACGCCAGCACATCCAGCTACCCCAATCTGTCAAATATCTTTTATAGATTTTCAACTTTAACACATAAGCATAAGGTTCACTTTAAATTGGGGAAATTTGACAGATTGGAGTAGCTTGATGTGCTGGCGTCTGAACATACCTACATCGCTTCCTCAGAGTTGAGCAGAAAAGTAGAATAGATCAACAATTATAAAGGACTAGATCTAAATCATGTTTTAGTGTAGTTTCATATTGAATGTAAATACATTTTTTGTGTTTATGCGGTTAGTTTAATTTACGTATCTTAACTTTCGGTGTTACCAATGTCCCGACTACAATTTATTCCAAGATAAAATTTGTTTTTAATTACGAAACATGTAAAACCTATTTGAGTGTACCTAAGGTAGGTAATAAAAATATAAGTTGAATTATATAATTCTTGTAACTTGAAACAATTACGAATAATAAGCTGTGCAATATGGCAAGAACACACTCAATTGGTTTAATTTTGGCTCACTTCTGACTTTAACTGTCAATCGATCTATATATTGTATGTCTATGGTATTAACCATTGTAGTCATTAGCCAAAGTGTTTACTCGTGCGTCAAAGTTTTTCCACCACCCGCAGTCGCCCGGATCTACAATTTTCTGCGTATCGATTTGCGAAAAACGGAATACATAAAAGAATTTCCATGTAATATTACTGTCTGCTATATTGTATTTCAATAGGAGTAAATATTTCATATATATCAACTGGTGCTCTGCAAGATTGCTGCTCATATAAAACAATTTAAATCTATGTATGCTTTGCGAACACAGTTACAACAGTGAGCTTTGTTCTAAACTGGAGTACCTATACAATAAATCATTATGTACATATTTAAATATTGTCTTTTATTTTGTGTAGACCCTTCTAGAAAATAGATAAACAATGGCGAATACCATATTATTGGCAGTGAAAGGTTAGAAACCAGAAGTTATCATTCGGGGTAAATTTTTGACCATGGTCTATAGTCTGACTTTCAGTTTTGGACAAAATATAACAAATGTTTTAAATATTTTAATATGAGATTACATAAAGTTGTTATTGATTCTCACTATCAAAATTGTGTACATTACCCGACCGGTCCATCGCAGGTTCGATTCGGCCAAGCACAGTACCAGGTGTACTGTACATGCCACTAAATTCATAATTTCTAAGTAGGACAACAATAAAATTAGATCACCACTCAAAGAAGATAAAAATTATTTTTAATCTCCTTCCTATAAAGTGGTAAAAGACCATATCCAATGCAATTCTTATTTAGAAATCATTAGTGGTAGTAGCCGAGTTATACTAATGTAATTCAGATGATTATTTGCGATTTAGATAACTATGCATTTATTGCTATTTCTTTGAATCGTAAATAATCATCTGTATTCAATTAATTGGTGGCTCTTATGGACTGTATACTTTAATGATGTAAATTTATTTGGTCTTGTCAGATATTAACATTTTATTTCATTTATTAATTTGTTAATAATATACATTGTGTTCGAAATACAACCAACATATCTAGTCGGAGTCATCAAAAAATAATTGTGAAAACCGTAAAGTCAAAACCATATATTATATTCTTAATCGGACAACACTAATGTTTAGCTGTCATAAACGCCATTGGAGTAGTTGGGAATTTTTGGATTGTGTTTATTTGTTAACTAATATGTAATTTCGTTACATATTACATTGATACGAGAGATTATTCATTATTAAACTGGTTGTGTATCAGCTATTACAAGCTGACGTTCAGTGTTTCAATAATTTCGAACTTCCTGTGCATTTTGTAGTTTCCGTATTTTGCTAGTTAAATAAAGGTAATAATTATGTCTGTGAGTGAAAAAGTGTCTTTATCTGACGCTCTAAGCAATGTGGATGTATTGGACGAGCTCACTTTGCCAGGTAAATAATATATATTATTGTTTTCTATGAATCATAATTTGTATGAAGTTAGGTGGGGCATCCCGTTCATATTTCGAACCGGATGAGATTATGCCATTAATTGCCATTGCCAATAAAAATTGCTTTAGCTATGTTGTGTACACGATTTTTAATTGATGTATCAATATCTATATACCTATGTATTTACAAAAGACAAGAAGTAATGGAGTACAAGCTCTGCTTAGTTTGGGATCAGATTTGAATAATGTCCCAGGATATTATTGTTATTGCAAAACAAACTCCCGGCGATATAGAAAAGGCACTGTTATGGGGTTTGAACTTTGCCTAAGTGTGGCAGTACCATTTAATGGCAAGAATTATTATCACTTTAATTTTATTACACTTTGTTTTGACTTAGGTTATTATTTCTATTTGTAAGTGTTGGTTCACCTGTTATTGGCAACTGTATAAGACCATAACTTGGTACCAATCATTATTTTAAATGTTATATACAGAAGCTGTTGGTGTACCTTTAAATAAATAAATAAAGAAGCCTGTATGGGTTGTATCAGTGAGGGTTACTTACTTACTTATCGTATGGGCAGTGGTTACCCTGGTGTCAGAGTTGTTCAAGCCGCCCAGTAGGCCTCTGACATGGCTTAACGACTGTTGCCTAATGGCTACAACCGGGACCGACGGCTTAACGTGCCCTCCGAAGCACGGAGACGCTCACAAATTAAACCACTTTGGCGGTCACCCATCAATGGACTGACCGCGAGCCTAGTTGCTTGACCTCGCCAATCACTTACGGACTAGTGAGAGCATCTGGCTAAGAGGGTATAACTTAGATATGTTGCATTTCTTCACTGAGTCCAAAATTAAGTTATTATTTCTGGTAGGTTCATAGGTATTTAATATATAGGTATAGAACTTTATACAAATACAAATACAAAATACATCATTTCACACAAGTATGTATAATAGATTGGAATAGGCAGAGCAACTTTTGGTACTTGCAACATGTTTTAATAGTATGGACATGCCCGGGATCCCAGGATTCACTGAGATTTACCTAATATACTTATTGTTAACATTGGTAGTGGTTTTTAGAGCAACTCATGCGAATGTGTGCATAAATAATAAACTTGAAATTAACCACATAAAATTATATTATTCTTGAACTCTCATAAAATAGTTAGCTAGTTAGCTAATTTTTTTAACATAAATAATGTCAGATGGAATCTAAATTAATCTTAATGATGCAATCTTTATTTCGTAAGAAAGTAGTACAATTCAAGATTTTCCGGAAAATACTGGTGCCATGTCCATATACAAATAAACAACATCCATATACATATATAAAACATTTGAAGTCTTTAGCCCCAAATTGCTCTACCTTCTTCAATCACTAATTATAAGATACCTTTGCTCAGGAGTGCGATGTGTTCTCATGAGTGTATAGGAGTGGGTAGGAAGACTCCAACATAGCCCTAAAACTGAGCCTGATCACATTCCATTAGATAAATTTGCTTATAATGATTCAGTAAGGTTCAACTACCTTATTTTCTAAACACAGAACAACAAAATTGAAACATTTATATTGCTTATAATGTTTCAATTTTGAAGACTTTTATATATTTTGATTATTGATGTTTGAATGAATGAATGATTTATTTATTTGCTTAGGTTGTAGATAATATTAGTAAGGATTTGGATCATAAATGGAACAGGTCAATCACAGCTTTCCATTGTTGCAGATGAACAACCTTGTATTGAGGCTGCTCCATGCTCTATCCTCTACCAAGCCAACTTTGACACCAACTTCGAGGACCGCAACGGCTTTGTCACTGGCATTGCTAAGTACATTGAAGAGGCCACTGTACATGCCAACTTGGTGAGTCATTTAAAATATACTTAAACAAAATATAATTATAATAATAACTATGTATAATTTTAGTTGCTTTGGGTGATCATGAAAGTAAATAAATACTTCAAGTTACATGCGCCCCGCGGTAGTCTCGTTAGCAACTGGCGGCCGGCATCCAGGTGAGTTCTGCGCACGCGCCGACTGCCGCGCGAAGCCGCGCCCACTTACTGCATACTACGAGTATCGCACGGCGATGCTTGTTAATTTAATTTTTCTATCACCACCACAGCACTCCATGCGAAGTTGCACAGGTCAGTATACTGTTTGAGCTAGCCCCCATCCTATAGTCTCAAATTTAACAGATTGGGGTAGCTGGATGTGCTGGCGTCTGTACATGGTTATTTGGTATTTTTTACAGATTAAACATTTATTTTACTATACCACGTAGCCTCACGTAGCCTTGTTGGTAGTGCTCCTGCCTACGAAGCTGGTGGTCCTGGGTTCGCATCCCGGTAAGTGCAAATATTTGTGTGATGAGCATGAATATTTGTTTCTGAGTCATGGATGTTTTCTATGTATATAAGTATGTATCTATCTATATAAGTATGTATATCGTCGCCTGGTACCCATAGAACAAGCTTTGCTTAGTTTGGGGCTAGGATGATCTGTGTGACATTGTATCTAGATATTATTATATAAAAAAAAAAAATATAAAAATCACCTTTCTTTTTCCCGTTGCAGAATGAGCTGCTAGAAGAAGGCAATGCGCATGCAGTAATGCTGTACACCTGGCGCTGTTGCTCCCGGGCCATACCACAGCCACGCTCCAACGAGCAGCCGGACCGCGTGCACATCTATGAGCGCACTGTCCAGGTCCTGGGCCCAGAAGTCAACAAGCTGCTGCAGTTCATGTACTTCCAGGTGAGTCAAGACCTAAAATCCTGTGCCCTCTAGCTGTTCGGGTAAACACACTTAGGCAAAACCCACCTAAACCGCATTGTGTCAGGCCGCGCTGTTATTTTACATCCTTGAAGGTAAAACTTTTACAGACTTGGAATGTCATATTTGTTTATATTGAACAACAGCCTAATTAATAAATATCAAGCTTGCCTTTTCTTACAGGCTCTAAACTAGTGCCACAAAAATAAAGTAAAGTATTAATTAGCCTTTGTAGTTTCCCATGAGCAGTCAACAAACACATTGCACTGGGTGAAATTACTGAACCATCGGCAGATTGCCATAAAAAAAATTCAAGCTTCTAGCTATATAACGATGATACACCCATACAACTTTTCATCTCCCCTTTCAAGCCTTTTTTATGCATAAAAAATAGCCAACCTCCATTTGCAGGCTCTATTCTATTCTATACCATATAGACTATTACTTAAACAACAACAACTATATTTGCTCCGTAACAATGTTGAGGTGGAATTTTAACAAGGGATTTGTCCGGTTATATTGCAAAAAAAGTCCATCAACACTTTTTTAACACACACTTTGTAGGATTTAATCGCTTAGGATCCAAAACGTATTTTTTTTTCTTTATAGGGGATATAGCCGTTTCCGAAATATAATATTTAGCAAAACGATCAGGCGGTAGTTGAAAATTAAGAACCAGAAAAAATTTGATTGATGGTAAAAGTGGATTTAGACGGTTTTGTTATGTGATTCCTCATGTGTGTACCAAATTTCATTAAATCGGTTCAGTAGTTTTGGCGTGAAAGCGCGACAGACAGACAGATAGACAGAGTAACTTTCGCATTTATAATATTAATATGGATATTACTACAATGTTTCTAAAAATCCGTTCAGTAGTTTTTGCGTGAAAGAGTAATATACATTCATACATCTATACTAACAAACTTTCACTTTTATAAGATTAGTAAGGATGAATAGAAATAATGAAATTTATTCAGCACTTGGGTATTTACATACACTTGTACTTGTCAAACTCACAATGCAGTAGGTACATAAACATAGTCGAATACAGTATAAAAGTTACAAAAAAATATTAATAAGTCCGTCCGTGCGGTCTGTTTTATGACATATATTTCTTTTGAATCTTTAAATAAATAACAAGTTACTAAGCTATTATTCTTAAATTTAGTTTAAAGAATTGAATACAACGAGGAGTTGGCTAGCGCATAAGACTCTTTAACCAGAAGTTTATTTAAGCGACTAATACCTGAGGGCACCCTTATAGGGTTCGGGCCACAGCTCAGGGGGTCGCTGAAGCAATAAAACGGAATTTTAAATGAGGGTGATCAATTGTCATCACTTGCACGGGATCACCGATCACGCGTTATTGGGCCAAAGCGTTCCTCGCCGCTGAGGAACCTACCCTAGCTAACCTGCGGCTTTCTCTAGCTACCTAGGTGGACGACCCGGAGAAGAAAGCCACAAAGAAACTCTGGGCTTGCTCTTTTTATTTTAGGTACAGACGCCAGCACATGAAGCTACCCCAATCTGTCAAATTTCCCCAATTGAAAGTGAATCTTATGCTCAAGTGATAAAGTTGAAAGTCTATAAAAGAAATTTGACACATAGGGGTAGCTGGATGTGCTGGCGTCTGTACATTGTGATTGGCTGGTATGTAGGCTAATGCACGCACAGAACCGATGCCATCCAGTGAATCAAAATAATTGTGAGGTAATTAACAATAACATTCAATTTCGTTTGAAGATAAATGAATTGAGCTCCTCGCTCCGTTTGTTCTAGCGCAAGGCGATAGAGCGTTTCTGCGGCGAGGTCCGCCGACTGTGCCACACGGAGAAGCGGCGCGACTTCGTCTCCGAGGCGTACCTCCTGACCCTCGGCAAGTTCGTGAACATGTTCGCGGTGCTGGACGAGCTCAAGAACATGAAGAGCTCCGTCAAGAACGACTATTCTACTTACAGAAGGTATGTATGTACAGACCCCAGCACATCCAGCTATCCCCAGCTGTCAAATGTCCCCAATTGAAAGTGAACCTTATGGTTATGTGATAAAGTTGAAAATCTATAAAAGCGGCGCGACTTCGTGTTGGAGTCGTACCTCCTTACCCTCGGCAAGTTCGTGAACATGTTCGCCGTGCTGGACGAGCTCAAGAACATGTAGAGCTCCGTCAAGAACGACTATTCCACTTACAGAAGGTATGAAATAATGAAATGAAATAATGAAATTTATTCAGCACTTGGGTATTTACATACACTTGTACTTGTCAAACTCACAATGTATTACATAAACACAGTTTAACAACAGTAATTAAAGCAACAATTTTTGATAGCCGCACGTAAAACAGATTTCTGGCGTGGCGACGCATGCCGTGGCGACGCGTCGCCACGCTATACGATAGTAGTGTGTACGGTGTGGCGACGCGTCGCCATGCGCAATCGACTTTTTATTTTATCATTATGACATATTTAGTTCCTATCACAATATGTTCTTTTCTGCATATTACTTTTACAAAATAATGTCGATGTTTCACATCTGCCAGGCGTCCCGTGACGGCGCACTTTTTTTTTTTTAATTAGTCCGTCCGTGTGTTCTGTTTCGTCACATATATTTTTAATATCCTTAAATAAATCATAAATAACAAGTTACTAAGCTATTATTGTTACAATTAGCAATAGTATATCAAATTAAATAATTGAAAACAACGAGCAGTTGGCTAGCGCAAAAGGCTCTCAACCAGTAGCTTAATTTAAGCGACTAATACCTAAGGGCACCCTTATGGGGTTCGGGCCACAGCTCAGGCGGCCGCTGAAGTAAAAAGATGGAATTCGAAATGGGGGTCAGATCAAGTCAGGTGCAAGTGCACGGGATTACCGATCACGTGTTAAGGGGCAACGCGATCCTCGCCACTGAGGACTACCCTAGCTAGCCTGCGGCTTTCTCTAGCTACCTAGGTGGACGGCCCTGAGAATGTATGTGTATGTATATACAGACCCCAGCACATCTAGCTACCCCAATCTGTCATATTTCCGCAATTGAAAGTGAACCTTATGGTTATGTGATAAAGTTGAAAATGTATAAAAGCGAAGCGACTTCGTGTCGGAGGCGTATCTCCTTACCCTCGGCAAGTTCGTGAACATGTTCGCCGTGCTGGACGAGCTCAAGAACACGTAGAGCTCCGTCAAGAACAACTATTCCACTTACAGAAGGTATAATAATATAATATCTAGGGAGACAATGCCACAGATCATCTTAGCCCCAAACTAAGCAAAGCTTGTACTATGGGTACCAGGCGACGATATACATACTTATATAAAGAGATAAATACTTATATACATAGAAAACATCCATGACTCAGAAACAAATATTTGTGCTCATCACACAAATATTTGCACTTACCGGGATTCGAACCCAGGACCACCAGCTTCGTAGGCAGGAGCACTACCAACTAGGCTAAGGTTATCGTCATGTATGGAGAGACGTCAGCACATCCAGCTACCCCAATCCATAAGATTGTATAAAATACTATAACAAACCCGTTGATATCAGAGAACTGACTACTAAGTTTAAAGGGACTATAGACAAGAACGACTATTCCTCTTACAGAAGGTATGTATGGACAGACGCCAGCACATCCAGCTACCCCAATCCATAAGAGTCTATAACAAACCCATTGATATCAGAGAAATGTCTACAAATAAGTTTAAAAGGACTATAGACAAGAACGACTATTCCACTTACAGAAGGTATGTATGGACAGACGCCAGCACATCCAGCTACCCCAATCCATAAGATTCTATAACAAACCCATTGATATCAGAGAAATGTCTACAAATAAGTTTAAAAGGACTATAGACAAGAACGACTATTCCACTTACAGAAGGTATGTATGTACAGACGCCAGCACATCCAGCTACCCCAATCCATAAGAGTCTATAACAAACCCATTGATATCAGAGAAATGTCTACAAATAAGTTTAAAAGGACTATAGACAAGAACGACTATTCCACTTACAGAAGGTATGTATGGACAGACGCCAGCACATCCAGCTACCCCAATCCATAAGATTCTATAACAAACCCATTGATATCAGAGAAATGTCTACAAATAAGTTTAAAAGGACTATAGACAAGAACGACTATTCCACTTACAGAAGGTATGTATGTACAGACGCCAACACATCCAGCTACCCCAATCCATAAAATTGTATAAGATACTATAACAAACCCATTGATATCAGAGATATGTCTACAAATAAATTAAGAAGAATTATAAACAAGAATGATTCTTCCCCTTACACAAGGTTTCCATCACTCTCATGATCCGATGGGACGACTAGCGACACGACCGGAAAGAGGTCAGGTACAGGGCCGACGGCTTTACGTGTTCTCCGAGGCACGGGAGTGTAATACCGCCAACTTCCAGACTTCGGGTTGACACTGAGAAATTTCTTTTTACGAAAAAATCCCAAAATCACTTTTTGGCCCGACCCGGGATTTGAACCAATGACCTCATTTTCTGCGGTTGAACACGCTACCGCTAGACCAATGAGGCAAAAGAGAAGTAGTATATGTAGTATATCAGTTATCTGGTTTCCATAGTAGAAGCTCTGCTTAGTTTGGGATCGAAGGCCGTGTGTGAATATTGTCAGATTCCCACCTAGGACAGATTTTTGTGTGCATGAACATGTCTGTTTGTCCAGAATCTGGGTGGAATTATGTATATAAGTATGTATTTACAAAAGAAAATCAGTATATTATGTAGTATATCAGTTATCTGGTTTCCATAGTACAAGCTCTGCTTTGTTTTGGATCAGATGGCAGTGTGAATAATGTCCCAGGATATTCTCTTACTGCGATCGCTGACCCGTCTGCCAAGCGTCGCGATTATGTAATTTCCCTTCAAATGATGGACACTGACCTAGATTATTAAAACAATAGATTGCATTTTCATAGTTTAATGTCACTCACAAACACAATCATTTATACGCCAACTTCTGTAAATATCGATTATCGACGTTGTCCCTTCCTATGCTCACACACGTCCCGCCTTATCTCATGACGTGGCGTTGCGTCGCACCTTCCAGAGTTGCGTCGGGTCGCATCATGTCTTACAGCCATGGAACGTCTTGTTTCACACGTGTCTCCTACGCGTTGCCTCGCGTCACGTTGCCTCACGTTGCATCTTAACGTATTTTTTGACGTGCATACTTTGGAACATTCTGGTCTGTTCTTCTTGAAGCTAATTGTTTTATGGAGGACATGGTTTTTTTCCTTATGCATAACTTTGTGACGGCTTTGATTTTCTCTGAAGTTTTTTTGTTTGGTGTTATTGGAATTATCTTGTTTATCAAGTCGTATTTTGCTTTGTATCCTCAAGCTTCCTGGGTTCTTTGTTTGATGCGAAGATTTTGGAGTTTCTGGATCTGGTTGTGGTTGAGGAATGATACCAGCGAAAACTGACTTCATTGTTTGTCTGCAAACGAATTTTATAAATTTATCAGATGTATATTTGGTACAACAAAAGTTGCAATTTTTACAAAATATTGGAGCGAATATTTTGGATCTATCTAAACTAATATTATGAAGAGAAAATTTTAGACGTTTTGTATTTATGTTTGCAATGGTCAAACTCAAACTCAACAGGGTAAACACAGAGCGATTGGTAGACGGTGCTGGTCCGAGATCACCAGGCGCTTTAATTTATGATTTCCCATTTTTGGGATTAGATTTACGTTTATTTTGCAATGCTATTAAATTAAAATTTAATTGTTGGAAGGTCTTCCAATATGATATGATCTTTCACATGCAACTGTGAAAATATCAGTCAGACATGTTTCTAGAAAACAAAGCCGATGGATCTACTTCCTCCGAAAAGGTGTTAACAAATGAATACTAAATTAGATCTGTCAGTGTGCTTCGAAATAAAGGCACAAGTTAAATTAATAAATAAATCAGTCTCCACAAATCGGGCGGGAGCGTAATGCTCTATTTCGCGATGGCACGTCCTGAGTACGTACTTGGTATTAATAATATGGTGCGGTCGCATTTAGAATACAACTATGATTTGGCCTCCACATGAAGCCAAATTATTACCATGTTAGAGAGAATTCAAAACAAGTTTATTAGGTTTATGTATATAACTTTATGGAGCCAGGAATTCCGCTTTTGTATCCTACTCGTTTTATTTTAGGAATGGTAGGATACTTCCAATTAGAAATAAGGAGAGAAATATCTCTAGCCACATATATTTGAAAAGTGATTCGTGGTACGATACACAATCCAGCCAGTCTCAGGGAGGTTCGGTTTAGTGTTCCGGATGCATTTAGAGAGCCACCGCCCTTACTGGATGTGCCGCACGCTCGCACCAACCTTCGACAGCGCTCGCTCAATAACTATAATCCTAAAGCCTATAAGGCTATAAATATACTTATAGGCAATAAAGCTTCTTGATATTGTTTAATATTGTGTAAGTAGTTATAAGTATAATTTAAGTTTGTTATGTTTAACCTATTTGTCATGTTCCACTATTGTATTGGTTGTATAACTGTAATCTACCAATTTGGAAATAAATAAACTGCTAACCTAATATCGTCAGCTGAGTTAAAGTCAATCAAAAATAAATTTAAATGCTTAATGTTGTGAAAAGTTTGGCCTTTCGTTGCAAGCTGGTCCAGAACACAGGGTCCTTCGTGTCCACATTTGTGTCCATTGTTGCCTTGTTCCTGTTCACTCTGACAGCCTTGGTCAGGTTTAGATGGACCTCGTCCTTGATCATCGACAGTTCTAGCTACACCCTCTTTATCAAAGTCTCGGGAACAACTTTGTTCTTCATATTTATGAGAATTCACATCTTGCTCATTCTCGCATTGACGATTTCTTTCTTCATCGATGTTATTTTTTGATGGAGGAGACCGTAAGAAGATGTTTGAACATCCAATATTATTATCAGATGTAAGTTTTTCGGTGCTAATATTGTTACTCATTTCACTAATAAATTTTGGCAGTTAGCTGAAAATATCATTTAAATTTCTTTGCTGAAAGAAGTGTCAGTATGACTTTTAATAATATACAAAGAGAATATAACAGACCATGGTTGGTGAATAAACGCTCTATGAGTCTATGAGAGCTTTAAAAAGTTTCGTTAGACGTGTTTTTGTGATTGACTTTTTATAACGCTATACTTGTTGGCGTGGTTAGCAAATGCTTGCTTTTCGCGCCGGAGGTCGTGGGATCGATACCCACCCAGGACAGATATTTTTGTGCATGACCATGTCTGTTGGTCCTGAGTCTGGGTGTAATTATCTAGATAAGTATGTATTTACAAAAAGTTTGTAGTTTGGGATCAGATGGCCGTGTGTAAATAATGTCCCAAAAATTATAATTTTTTGACTGCCTCTTTGGTCTAGCGGTAGCGTGTTCTTCCGCAGAATACGAGGTCCTTAGTTCAAGTCCCGGGTTGGGCCTAAAGTGATTGTGGGATTTTCTCAGTATCAGCACTGTTTTATATAATAATATCTTGGGACAATGTCACACAGATCATCCTAGCCCCAAACTAAGCAAAGCTTGTACTATGGGTACCAGGCGACGATATACAGATAGATAAATACTTATATACATAGAAAACATCCATGACTCAGAAACAAATATTCGTGCTCATCACACAAATATTTGCACCTACCGGGATTCGAACCCAGGACCACCAGCTTCGTAGGCAGGAACACTACCAACTAGGCTACGGTGACCGTCAAATTATACCGTTATATAAAATTAAATAACAATTAAAAACACGCTTTTGAAGAAAAAACTATTTTAAGTTATTAACTTTAAGGAATACATTTTGCTAGATGCTCTTACCGGTCCATAAGCGATTGGCGAGGTTAAGCAACTAGGCTTGCGGATAGTACATAGACGGGTGACCACCAAAGTGGTTTAATTTCTGAGCGGCTCCGTGCTTCCCGATTGTAGTCATTAGACTACTGGGCGGCTAGAACAACTCTGATCCTAGGGTATCCACTGCCCATACGATAAGTAAGTTAGTAAGTTTATATTGTTGTAAGAAAAGCGTGGGGTGCGTGATTTTTTTTATGTTTTATATATCAGAGGGTGGGAAAGTGCGTGACCTGATGGTAAGTGATCACCGCCGCCCATGGTCACTCGCAACACCAGAGGTGTCGCGGGTGCCTTTAAGAGTCAGCAAACAAGTGTTGCTGATCCTTCCCCCCACCTCTATGAGCTCTGGCGACCTTACTCACACGCAGAAACACAAGATTAAAATTATTAATGTTATTATTAAGGAATGTCTTCGGTAAGATGGAGGTACTACCCCAGTCGGGCTGCTCTTTGAGCGAATGAACGCTATTCTCTAAACAAAAATCTAAAACGGACGGTCACCGTAGCCTAGTTGGTAGTGCTCCTGCCTACGAAGTTGGTGGTCCTGGGTTCGAATCCCGGTAAGTGCAAATATTTGTGTGATGAGCACGAATATTTGTTTCTGAGTCATGGATGTTTTCTATGTATTTAAGTATTTATCTATCTATATAAGTATGTATATCGTCGCCTGGTACCCATAGTACAAGATTTGCTTAGTTTGGGGTTAGGATGATCTGTGTGACATTGTCCCTAGATATTATTATATTATTATTATTAAAAAAAATTGTGAGTATCTATGTGTCTGATTACCTTGTATTGTCCGCAGAGCTGCTCAGTTCCTGAAGGTGATGTCGGACAGCCAGAGCCTGCAGGAGTCGCAGAATCTCTCCATGTTCCTGGCCACACAGAATAAGATCAGGGACACTGTGAAGGATGCCTTGGAGAAAATCAATGGTAAGTCCAATTTAAGTAATAACCTTAGATGGGGAAATTGAAATGTTGTGTTCCATGTTAAATGTTTGTATTTATATATGTATACAACATGTAACGTAATTAACGCACACCTTCAAACACCCCAATTAGAATATTATGTTGTAATCATAATACATACACTGATTTTTTTATTAAACATGTATATGCATTGTTATTTACTAAACTAGTTTCTTGGAATAAAGTTTAATTTTCTTTACATTTTTAATATAAATAAAACTGCGATTTAAAAGTATTATTTCTTTGACTTACGGTCCATTTCAATTGTTTTGACTGTGCGTTAATTAAGTTACATGTTGTATATATATATATATATATATAAAAGTAGAAATAAATAATGTCAAGTTTAAAGTTGATCAGATCAAGAAACCTCGTTGTTCCATACAAACTTTGTAACCACCTTTATTATACCACTCAGAGGATGAATTATCAAAAATCCTTTCTGAGTGCACTTCGTCACTTAAGGAATATTTGTGCAAAATTTCATGTTTGTAGACCCAACGGTTTCAGCTGATCGTCGGTTTCAGTCGACTGATTGATCGATCAACCAGCATCATGTTGACGTGTTTGAATACTAAGATTCAAAAGTTTGAAAAAGATTGAAAGTTTGTAAGATACTTGATCAAATGTAAAAAAATGTTTTTTGGTTTGGACAATAAGATGAAGTCCTAAACCATACGCAACACAGAATAGGTTCGTGTCCAAGTGGACGAAGTCGTGGGCAAAAGCTTGTATTTTATAAGATGTTTTGCCCCTATTTACCAAGTAAATAATTAAGTAACGCTTTATTGTATAGCGAAATAGGGGCGCGTACTAACTTTATTTCATTTTTCAGTGCTGGCTACCCAACAAAGGTTTTATGAATATTCATAATTCTTAGTTTAGTCTATGGCTTTTTATACAGGGTTGTTTGTAAAACACCGACAACCTCGCAGGAATAAATTGCTAACATCATAAGCAACAACTTTTGTTCTACGAGTTCGGACATAACTTTATACAAAAAAAAAAAAATGGTTTTTAAAGTTTTTGTTCTACCGTCGTGATATTTTTAAGTCTATGTTTCATTAATGACGGGCCTGTTGGCGTGGTTGGCAAATGCTTGCTTTTCACGTAGAACAATAATTTTGGGGGGTCCCCATACATAGAAAAGAAACCCAAAAAAATAATTTTCATCGTACACATACGTGTCTATGGATAAGTCTTCAAAAATGATATGGAGGTTTCTAATATATTTCTTTCCTAAACTGAATAGTATGCGCGAGAGACACTTTCAAAGTGGTAAAATGAGTGCCCCCCCCCCCCCTGTAACTACTAAAATAAGAGAATGATAAAGCTAAAAAAAAATAAATGATGTACATTACCATGCAAACTAACAACGAAAATTGGTTTGAACGAGATCTAGCAAGTAGTTTTTTTTTAATACGTCACAAATCGTAAACAGCAATTTGCTTTCATTTAATCAACTGAAATACTTGCTGCTACGGAACGAGATATTTGTGTGCATGGATATGTCTGTTCTAAAAAATACTTGATGTTCTTTGTGTTATGGCTATCATGTAGTGAATTGACATTTATCTATTATGTCGTTTTAACCAGACAGTGCATACCGTTTATCATCCAAGTCGTCCGTATATGCTAGGCTATAAAACTAAAATTTAAATAAATCGTGTTATGTGATAAAAACAGGTTACGAAGAGCTGCTGGCGGACGTGGTGAACATATGCGTGCATATGTTTGAGACGAAGATGTACTTGACGCCTTCCGAGAAGCATATGCTGGTTAAGGTAAACTTTAAACTCTTTGGCTTAAGGTTAAGAATGCTCTTACCACGGCACCCTTGTGGTGTGACCCATAAATAGTTGTTCTGGGTCTGGGTGTTTTGTGTCTATCTAACGGCAGTTTATTAAATATTGCAACTGTATTGTAGTATACATTATGCTTAGCAACGTTTAGATGAGGACGCATATGGGGCTTTGTCTGGACATCTTTTCTTCTTGTCCTCCCTCTTATATGCCTTTCTTCTTCAGTCTCATATTCATGGATATTTTTGTGCAAGTGAGCAAGCAAGACCAAACTAGTTTATAACGACATCTTTTACCATTTGTCTACGATGTGTAATGTCCATTTGTAAACGGTTTGCACTGTACACGTATAAAATTTTGTTTTATATTTTACAGGTTATGGGTTTCGGCCTGTTTCTAATGGACTCCGAAGTCTGCAACATCAACCGCTTGGACCAGAAGAAAAAGATACGTTTGGATCGTATCGACAGAATTTTTAAGGTATATAATATAAATGATTTAATGTTTGATTGATCTTATAAAAAAACCGGTTAAGTGCGAGTCGGACTCGCCCATGAAGGGTTCCATAGCAGCAAGTATTTCAGTTGATTAAATAAAAGAAAATTTTGGTTTACGATATGTATGACGCATTGAAAAAAAACTACATGCTAGAACTCGTTCAAACTAATTTTCGTTGTTAGTACATCATATATATTTTTTAGTTTTATCATTACTTACCAAGTTTCAACAGTACAGCTCTTATAGTTTCGGAAAAAAGTGGCTGTGACATACGGACGGACAGACAGACAGACATGACGAATCTATAAGGGTTCCGTTTTTAGCTATTTGGCTACGGAACCCTGAAAATGAATCACCGAAATGTTTGTACGCTTATAATTTCTAAACGATCGCACCAAATTCTTTCTTTTATGTCTTCTTTAGTTCTAACAAACTTTCTCCTGACTATATTAGAATTGTCTACGAATAAGTTCAAAAGAATTATTAAAACCAAATTGTGTAGCATATTACAAAATTTCTGATTATACAAGTGATTTAAGTGCTTGGGATTGAGTTGTTCTGAGTCAACACACATGATTGTAATTAATCTTAAGTATATTTTATTTTAAAAAAGGATTCCTACTGAGTTTTCTGGCAGTGTTTCTCAGTGGCTGCCAAGTCATGCACTGCACGGTAGGGTAAAAAAAAATATGACGATTCCCCCTCGCAAAAAAACCACTGTGGTTTATGCGAGGGGCTCTTACATTACTAATATACTTTTTGTAATTTAATGAACAATAAAAGAAAAATGACATAAATGTAAAATTTTTACGGAATAAATAATTTTTGACTTTGACTACAAAGTCGGGAGAAAGTTTGTTAGAACAAATAGCAAATATTTAAATATACCAGAAAAGTTAGTGTGCGAATGAGACGGAAGGCTGTATAACGTTTCTTTTTTCAATTTGTTTTCTCACGAAAAATGTACATTACAATGCATTAAAATATTAGACTAGGAATTATTGACGGGAAAAATAAATTGCCGGTATGAAGTTCGCTGGGACAGCTAGTAATTGATAAAAGTGTGCCTTCGGTGACTGGCTCATTGATCTAGCGGAAGCATGGAACCACAGATAATGAGGTCCTGGGTTCAAATTTAGCCTCATTCCTGGTAGCAAAGTAGTCCTTAGTTTCTTTCTTAGCTGCTTGATTGTTTTAAAAGTTATATTTTTTAGATCATTTAGGTCATCATTCAAAATTGTCGCGGAAGAAGTCGCGGGCACCAGCTAGTACCTTAATATAGACAGAACCATTGACAATATGTAGTAAAAATATTAGCCTAATATTATAAAAATATTAAACTAGATAATTAAACATAATCTCTTGACAATAACTTGATACGAGCTAGCTAAATATCATTTCTATAATAAAATTAATTTTATAAATGTTTTCATACAATCAATACAATCTGTACCTAAATATCTATGTAACTAGAAATAATAATGTATACAACTATATTACTACAAACATGTTCTGACTATTTACAAGCGGTTTTTAAAGTCTACGTGAATAAAAACCATTTTTTTTAAAAGGGATTTGGAAATTTTTCAGTTAAGTTTGCTTCTCAGTACCTATCAGCCTGAAGTATAGGAGTTGGCGGTATTAAACCCCCGTGTCTCGAAGAGCACGTAAAGTCGTAGATCTATTAAACTTAAAAAAAATTACTTCAAATATTAACATTTTATTAAATTTTAACTTTATAGCATTATTTGCAATGCAAAGCGTTAATCTAATCTCAAAAATTTGAGCATTATTTGCAATGCAAAGCGTTAATCTAATCTCAAAAATTTGAGATTAACATTTAATTAAATTATATGATTTTTTTTTATATTTTTCTTAATGTCTTATATGTACTTTTAATTCCACACTAATCGCATTATAAATATAAGAGACATTGTAAAGTAAATTCTTCAACATGTCGCTGGTTTGCGAGAATAGTGACACAACTAAAAATTATTGATTTTAGAGAATGGCATTTTTAAATTTCTTTCTAAATATTTTAGTGCATACCGCAAAATGTAAATGTTTTATTGAGGGTTTGACTTAAGTGGTTAAAGGAAAATTTAATAAAAAAAATTTTAGAGTTATTATTAAAATTATTTAAAAAATCGTCTTACAAAGGGGGGTTTCAGACATCAGTCTTTATTCATGAGACTTCAAATTATAAAAATCGACTTATGTCATTTATTTAGCTTTAAAGCCTCATAAAAATCCATATTAAAACTGACAACAGTGTTCAAAACTTTTGTACTTATATAGTAACATTATATTCAGGTAATAAAAACCTTGTTTGAATGCTACAAGTTCTTTTCCTTTGCAAATCAGGTAATTTATAATATGCGTCAAAAATATGGCGTCGAGTCTCATCATCAAACTTTGTGTTACACTTTAACTTGCAGTTTTGTGTACATTCTGGACCTAATCGTCTCTCTCGTATAACTTTATTATCTTTCCCTGCATTTCTTAGACGTTTTGCTATATTCGATTTCCAAAGTTCTGGCTGAATTTTCCTCTTACGTGTAATATTTTGATTTGATACACGTGAAATGTTTTCTTTTTCATTCTCTTCTAGTCGTTCATCCAAATTTGATGATAAATCATTATTTTTAATGTCATAATTAGATCTTCCGATAAAAATCTCTTTCTTCCTTTCCTTCTTCATTTTTAATATGCGTCAATACAATAGCTTCTGGTTCACTTTCTATTCATGAATTACTTTCCTTTCTACTGCAGTCTCATCATTTTCGTAGTTAGTTTCTGTATTGCTGGTAGAAGAGCTAGAAGTTGAAGAAGATGAGCTAGAAGATGATGATGACGATATGGATGGCGATCTTTGTCGCAATATCAGTGTATTTTCTTCTGAATTATTATCTTAAATTCAATAAACATTTATTTAATTTTATTTACAGAATAAAAAGCAACAGCTATCGTAATCATGCGCATTTTACGGGTTTCTTTCAGAGGAACAAGCTATTATGTAATAGAAACACTGACATTTTTGTAATTCCCAGCCATTGAACCCAGGAAGTTACGGTCAGCCACTAGCGTAAATGTAAACTATTTGCTGCAACAGGACGAACTACACATTGGACTAAAAATAATATTGAAATATCTTTCGACTGATTGAATTTGAATGATTGAATTTACATTATTTTCGGTATTTTCATCGCAACTTATTGCATTTAACGGCAAACTGCTTCAATGTTTATTGGAACCTAAAATATTTAAAATAGTTGAAAGAATAAATAAACTTGAGGCAAACTGCAAATATACGAAAATTGTAGGCTAACCTTCTTGTTCACTTTTCATTAAATTATGTTGATCTTCATTTCCTTTATTTTAACTGGCTGCTTCTTTGAAGTTTTCCAAGCATAACATTCTTTCTGCCATCTTAAGCAACTCTGATACAGTAAATTTTCTAAAAAAATTATTGAAGGTAAATAATTAATTATGAATGAAAACCATGTAAAATATTTACTCAATATTTCTATCTAAATTACTTGAACACAGACGCATTTGGTAATAAAAAGCAAAACCATTCCCATTTTTTTTTCAAAAATACACTTATTTACCTTAAAATAAAATCCGTTTATTTTTTCGTCAATATAGACTCAAATTACATAAAGGTCGGTATAAAATACAATATCATAAGCAATCACCCATAGTTATTCAAGAATACAGGCGTAAATAGAAATAAGATATAAAAAGATACTTACTTTTATCAGGAACAACGACGGATCACTAAATATGTCACTATTCTTGAAAAAAATTCAATAATTGTTGCAACCAAACTGTAAATACGTCGATATTTTCGAGAATCGACCGCGCGTTCACTCTGTTGTCTTTGGCTCATCAGAGATGAGCCTTTATTTGTGATTACGCTTCGAGTGTTTTGTCTCAAATGAATATTGACGCTGTCTCTTTTTAGCGAAAACTGGCGCGAAATTAGCATTGCGTCTCTGTTCACGATAAAATATCAAAGATTTATGATTGTTTGGCATACAGAACTCAATTTGACAGTATTTTGAATTACGTCGATATTTTTGCAAACCAGCGATGTGTTCTAATCACAATCAACGATCTCTTCCAGAGTGTTCGGTTCTTAAATAATTTTGTTATTTTTTTCAGAACCTGGAGGTAGTCCCACTCTTTGGTGATATGCAGATCGCTCCCTTCAACTATATCAAGAGATCCAAGCACTACGACCCGAGCAAGTGAGTAATGAAACTTAGCGGCGTATAGCGGCACGTAATGCGCAGTTTTGATACACACACACACACACACACACACTCAAACACACAGGTGCACTGCTCTTCTAAGCATGGAACTGTAAGTTCGCCATGTATCAGGCTCCAGGTACTCTAGGAATTTACTTGGGAAAACACCCGTGAATTTCTTCTTGCCACAAAAATTCTAAGTATTCCCAATAACTCTTTTTGCCCTTTTTTATCTGCAGTTGAAACATGATAAGTAGCAAAAAACACAATTTTGATGGAGAACATAATACTTGGACTAAAACAAGCACAAATGTGATTAAATTCGTTGCTGGATCCAAGATCCATGCATCTTGGATATTGGTGCAGCGGCTAAGACAGTAATTCCTTCCTTCTACAGTAACAGTGGCACAAAATTAAATGATACGTCCCAGGTTACCGTTGGTTAACCCGGGACGTACCTGAGCGTCACCGCTCAGTATCATTTCATTGTATGCCACTGTTACTGTAGAAGGAAGGGGTTGCAGGGGTGGGTAAAGGGGCTAAGCCAAATAGAAATCCAAAATGAATGAAATGTTTACGCAAGCCTATTATAATTTTGCTGTCTCCTGGCGTTCTTCATATAATTAGAAAAGAATCCCCGAAATCTTGATGCGTTATAATGATTGAGATAATCATAATTCTATGTTTATAGATGGCCGCTTTCGTCGAGTCCGAACCCTCCGTCGCCTCAGGCCGACCTGATGGTCCATCTGCCGCAGATCAGAGAAGAGCATCAGAACTACATCTCCGAACTTGCTCGGTACAGCAATGAGGTGAGTGTTGATCTGAAGATCCACCGCAGATAATGAAATAATTATAAAATAATGAAATTTATTCAGCATTTGGGTATTAACATACACTTGTACTTGTCAAGCTCACAATGCAGTACATAAACATAGTCGTTTACAGCACTAAAGCAATAAAAACATTTTGAATTAGTCCGTCCATGTGGATTTTATTATAAACTAGCTGTGCCCCGTTGTTTTAACCACGTTAAACTTTATAAATATCACAGCTCCTCCCCAGTATGTGTTAGCGTCATAATATGTTAATTATCGTCATTATATTATGTTGGCCCGACCTCTTAGTAATATTCATGCAAAATTTGAAGTAAATCCATGCAGCACTTTTTGAGTTTAGCCCGGACATACATACAGACACACAGACAAAAATTCTAAAAACTATATTTTTGGCTTAGTTATCGACTATAGATCACGCTCCAAGTATCCTTTTTAAAAAAATATTCTATGTACAGTTTTCAGACTTTTCTACGATTTTATTATATGTATAGATATTCAATGTCCAGTTTTGACTTTGCTACGATTTTATTATATGTATAGATAATAAATAATCAGTAAGTGAGCTATTATTGTTACATTTAGTATAATTATATTAAAATAAAAGAATTGAAGACGATCGAAAAAACGAATGAGCAGTTGGCTAGCGCAGAAGACTCTTAACCAGTAGCTTAATTTAAGCGACTTGTATCTGATACCACCCTTATGGGGTTCGGGGCTACAGCTATCCGCTGAAGTGAATTCTAAACGAGGGTGTGATCACTTGCACCGACCTACCCTAGCTAGCCTGCGGCTTTCTCGGTAGCTTGAGAAAGCCGTGGACGACTCTGAGAAGGAAGCCACAAAGAAACACCGGCCTTGCTTTTTTGTCTTCTTTTCTTTTTAATATCTTAATAATAATAATATGCTGGGACATTATTCACACACGGTCATCTGATCCCAAACTAAGCAGAACTTGTACTATGGAAACCAGATAACTGTGCCTCTAGCATGAGTTCCTGCAGTTTACTTACTCGATCACACGCACAGTTTCCTCCCATACATTGAGCACCAGCGCCTCTCGCGGAAACTATTAAGAACTAAAACTCTGGTGCTCAATGTATGGGACGAAACTGTACGTGTGATCGAGTAAGTAAACTGCAGGAACTCATGCTAGAGGCACTGATACTATTTTACATATACTATTTTTCTTTTGTAAATACATACTTATATAGATAATTTACACCCAGACTCAGGACAAACAGACATGTTCATACACAAATATTTGTCCCGGGTGGGAATTGAACCCACAACCTCCGGCCAGGCCAGGCAACAGGCCCGTTAATCTTGTTTTCGTTGTATTGTTCAGAGAAGAGGTATTTGAACTCGGTACAGTAAAGTGGTAAGTTTGACGTTGTGGGTGCTCATCTGATCTGATCCACCTGCAGTAGATCATAGCAGAGCATTTGAGCTACATCGCCAAAGTCGCCCGACTAGTTATCCGACAGTTAGAATGTGGCAGTATTGTCTGTGTGGGTCTTCTCAGTTGGGGCGCATTGGATCCGGTGGTAGCATTAAAGCGCGACCGTCGTTATTAACACAAGGTCCGCAATAATAATAATACCTTAATATAGACAGAACCATATTTAGTAAAAAGATAGCTAAAACTATAAATTTTGATAATTAAACTTAAACATAATCTCTTTGACAATAACTAAATACAATGTAGCTAAATATCATTGCTATTATAAAATAAATTTTATAAATGTTTTCTTACAATCCGTGTACCTAAATATCTATGTAACTAGAACTAATAATGTATACATAACTATATTACTACAAACATGTTCTGACTATTTACAAGCGCTTTTTAAGGTTCCGTAGCCAAATGGCAAAAAGCGGAACCCTTATAGATTCGTCATGTCTCTCTGTCCGTCCGTATGTCACAGCCACTTTTTTCCGAGACTATAAGAGCTGTACTGTTGAAACTTTGTAAGTAGATGTATTCAATGAACCGCATTAAGATGTTTACACAAAAATAAAAAAAGAACAATAATTTTGGGGGGTCCCCATACATGGAACTGAAATTCAATTATTTTTTTACATTGTACCATACATGTGGGTGTCTATCGAAATGATATTGCGGTTTCTAATATATTTTTTTTATAAACTGAATAACCCCCCCCCCCCTGTAACTTCTAAAATAAGAGAATGATAAAACTAAAAAAAATATATGATGTACATTACCGTGCAAACTAACAACGAAAATTAGTTTCAACGAAATCTAGCAAGTAGTTTATTTATAATACGTCATAAATCGTAACCGCAATTTGCTTCCATTTAATCAACTGAAATACTTGCTGCTACGGAACCCTTCATGGGCGTGTCTGACTCGCACTTGGCCGGTTTTTTAAAGTCTACGTGAATAAAAACCTTAAAAAAAAGTACTGGGAGGTACAGCGTCTCTTCTGAAGAAAAAAGATAGGTGGGCCCTACAATAAGGATCATTTAGATTCGAATTTGGTTTTCACAGCCATATTCGCTCTCATAACTGGAACTGACGACCTTCGTCATCTACTTATCGTATGGGCAGTGGTTACCCTAGTGTCAGAGTTGTTCAAGCCGCCCATTACGCCGCCGACATGGCTTAACGACTGTTGTCTAATGACTACAACCAGGACCGACAGCTTAACGTGCCCTCTGGAGCACGGATACGCTCAGAAATTAAACCACTTTGGCGGTCACCCTTCTATGAACTGACCGCGAGCCTAGTTGCTTAACCTCGCCGATGAATTACGGACCGGTGAGAGCATCTAGCTATGAAGAGAATCAGAAGGTTGTTTATGGCCTATCATAGATTATGATGTTCCTCATTGACGAATTCAACATTATATTTACATGTTAATCATTTACCCTATCGTTCCCAGGTTACGACAACCTTCAAAGAGGCGGGTTCTGACGTAGAGAACAAGACAGTATCCGAGCTGTGTCTCCGCGGACTTCAATTGCTGTCCTCATGGTGTTCGGTGCTGACGGAACTGTGCTCCTGGAAGCTGCTGCATCCTACCGACCACGCCAGCAACGCGCGCTGTCCCCCCGACGCTGAAGAATATGAAAGGGTAAGAAGAAAAAATTACTTGCCAGGATAAAAAGAGGACTTTTTCGCAGGGCATTAATCTATATATATAAAAATCAATGCCACTTTTCGTTGTAATGTTATAACTCAACAATGCCTTTACTGATTTGGCTAATTTTGGTCTTGAATTATTCGTGGAATTCCAGGGAAGGTTTGTACGTAGAGAAAATTTTAAAAAGTTTTGAAAAAGTGTAAAATCAACATCTTTTAGCAATTTAAAATACTTTTTTGTTTGAAAAAATGAACTTAATAATCATATTTTCATATATATATATATATATATAAAAATCAATGCCACTTTTCGTTGTAATGTTATAACTCAACAATGCCTTTACTGATTTGGCTAATTTTGGTCTTGAATTATTCGTGGAAGTCCAGGGAAGGTTTGTACGTAGAGAAAATTTAAAAAAGTTTTGAAAAAGTGTAAAATCAACATCTTTTAGCAATTTAAAATACTTTTTTGTTTGAATAAATGAACTTAATAATCATTTTTTTATTACTATGCCTTATACGTAGCCAAGCACGTACCGGGCCGCTAGTAATTTATATTAGTTAACAAGAGTCCGTTTTGCGAAGCGCGGATAAACTATGCATTACCGAAGATGTGAAGAGTGATCTGTAAGATAAGATAAAAGATTTATTTAGTTCGTTTTTCGGTCTTCGCTCGCGTCGTTCACTATAGACAGATGTTCTGCATGTACCGCCTCTATGTGGAGTCTGTTTAGTCTGTGTGTTGTGTAATATCAAGCGGCTAATAACTTACTTTACACCTGCAGTCTATGGATCAAGTTCGCTCTAAAATCCTCACCGCGTACAGTTCAACAATGCGTTCAGGGCTATGTTGGGACTACCTCGCTACTGCAGTGCCTCAGCTATGTTCGCCGAAGCGCGAACTGATTGTTTTTATACAACAATGCGCAAGCGTGGCAGATCTCTGGTGCGCACGGTGCGAGCTAGTTCCAACATAGTGCTGACAATGATCGCGGACAGGATTGACTGTCCGTTTACAAGAAGATGCTGCGACATGCATGTCGCAGCGGCGAAATGCAAATAACTATTATATTTTATTACTAACACTTAGGCGAAGTTTTACTAATAATTATGATTTTTAAACTTGAAGTAAACGTTTTATTATTATTATTAATAATAATAATAATAATCCAGAGACAATACTGGAGAATGGCCGTGTCACATTGTACTGGGACAGATCCATCATCACAGATAGGACTATTGTTGCCAATAAGCCTGATATTGTGATGGTGGATCGCCAAGAGCGCCGGGCAGTGCTCGTCGATGTTGCTGTCCCACATGATGACAACCTTGTGAAAGCTGAAAAAGACAAGGAAATTAAATACCTTGACCTAGCACGCGAGGTTGTTGACATGTGGGACGTCGACTCGGCGATCATTGTACCGATTGTCGTTTCTTCCCATGGTTTGATTGCCAAAAGCTTCGACCGTCACCTTAAGAAGCCCGCGTTAGGCAGTTGGGTCAAGGGTCAGGTTCAGAAGGCAGTTATTTTGGAGACGGCGCGTATTGTAAGGAGGTTCCTCTCTGTGGAGCCTTGACCATCGGTAGCATGGACCCTGCTCCCGTTGCCCATTGGATGTCTATTTTTTATATTCATAATTTTTTTTTTTTGTAACTATATATTTGTAAATGTATAAAATAAGAATAACATGGAATAAAGGATATAATAATAAGGGCGTTTAGTGTACAAGAGTATCTCAACTCACCACATCTCATCGCATCGGCTTAGAAAGGAAATCTATTCCCTATTAACCTTTCCTTTCCCCACGAGAGTGAAGGCTGTCACAAGTTATATCCCCTATATATAACCCTGTTGGCGTGGTTAGCAAATGCTTGCCATTCACGCCGGAGGTGCCGGAGGTCGGGGGTTCGATTCCCACCCAGGACAGATATTTGTGTGCATGAATATGTCTGTTTGTCCTGAGTCTGGGTGTAATTATCTATATAAGTATGTATTTACAAAAAAAAGTATGTATATGTAGTATATCAGTTATCCGGTTTCCATAATACAAGCTCTGCTTAGTTTGGGATCAGATAGCCGTCTGTAAATAATGTCCCAGGATATTATTATAATATGAACATTATACCCAGGCCACAAGATACAATTACACTTCGGAGGAGAAGTTCGCAATGATCGAAGTGATAGCCATGATCAAGGGCCTTCAAGTCCTCATGGCTCGCATGGAAACCGTGTTCGCTGATGCAGCGAGGAGGTCCATATACGCGGAGCTGCAGGACTTCGTGCAGCTCGTGCTGAGGGAGCCGCTGCGGAAGGCTATTAAGAACAAGAAGGATTTGATACGCAGGTATGCATGTTGTCCTGAAACAAATCACCTACACACACACTTTACCCTTCCAAACGGCCCCTAATTTTAGCTGTAAAAAATGATCATATATATATATATATATATATATATATGACCTTAGTTAACACGAAATTTTATGACTAATGATTATCGACCACATTAAGAGGCTATAATGACATTTGACAATCTCTACATACGTATAAATAAAATTGGAGTGTCTATTTGTAATATGGAAATAACCGTTATTTACTACATGTATATCTATACATATAAATAAAATTGTAGTGTCTGTTTGTAATATTGAAATTACCGTTTTTAGTACATGAATATGAATACGGTACATACACCAAAATAACATATTTTTCATTTTTGTCTGCCTGTCTGTCTGTTTTGGCTAATCTCTGAAATAGCTGGACCGAGTTTGACGGGACTTTCATTTGCAGGTAGCTGATGTAATAAGGAGTAACTTAGGCTATGTTTATTTTAGAAAAAATTAATAGTTCCACGTCAGTAATAGTTAGACGTTAAAATTCCAGGTACTATGAAATTCGGACTTTTAAAGATCGGAATATCGAAATTCAGTATAAAGTGTTTCGGAGTATTTGGGTATTCCCATTATAAACAAATATTTTAATAATATGGAATCATTGGTCCGACCTTAATATTCAAATTGATTTGTTTATTTATTAAGAAACATCAAAATTATATGCAATAAATCGTAAAAAAAAGAATAAAGGTACCAGATATATTTGCAACAATTTTGTGTAGAACCCGTATTCTACCTATTACAGGCATGAAAATATTAAAACAACCATTAATACATATTTAAATCTAAACATTTATAGTCTTATTTAAAAACGCTACTTAAATTTAAGCCGGCCGCTCAACCATGGTTTATCAAATTTTTCATTTAAGAACATGATTTAACTTTGACCCGCGGTTGAGCCATGTCAAAATTTAAACCACGTCGGCCCCTGGTTTAAAGCTTGCTCAAATATGGCGGATTTTATTTGCATCAGCTGACGTTTTGTTTGACGTTTGTTTGTGAATGGAGGTTTTATTGAAGTTACTAACCGTTTTAATTTTTATATAAATACTGAATTCCAGTGGGAATCTTATCACAAACTTCAAAATCCACCGAAGAAAATTAATAGTCCTTGAAAATGCACTGTTACGATCATAAATCTATCATTCCATATCTACCATAGAGCAAAAATCATAAAGTTTTGATAAATAATCCGATTTAGTCGATTAATTTTGGTCAAGCTCTATACCAGTCTCAGAAATGTTGACAGTGTAAAATAAAATGACGTTACTTAGCTGAGAAACCTTTAAGTAGGGTTTTTAAATAAAGAAATAGTTGAGCGGGGTTTAAGTGGTTGAGCAGGGTTTAGCTGAGACATGGTTAAGCGGCGGATCAAAGAATTATTTTAAATAAGAGTGTTATAGAATAAGAATTATCAAGTGTAAAAATTAATTTAACTACATACAAATATCATATTATTATATTCACTTATTGTGTAATATAATTTATATTAATAGGAAAACCTTTCTCTTAGATTTAATATAGTTTAGCCAGTTTTTAATTTAAATGAATGACTTTGGTTTTAAGCCCATGCAACTAAAGCCAATTTTGACAGGCCTGTTGGCGTAGTTGGCAAATGCTTGCTTTTCACGCCGGAGGTCGTGGGTTCGAATCCCACCCAGGACAGATATTTGTGTGCATAAACATGTCTGTTTGTCCTAAGTCTGGGTGTAATTATCTATATAATATTTACAAAAGAGAAGTAGTATATCAGTTATCTGGTTTCAGTTTCGGATCAGATGACTGTGTGTAAATAATGTCCCAGGATATTATTAATTAATCTGGTTGTTTTATTCTATTATTAGGAAAACTTTATCTTAGATGTATCATATAATTTAGCCGGTTTTTGAATTCAAATGAATGACCTAAGTTTTAAGCCCTATCAACTAAGGCAATCCTCTAATTTCCATTATAATGTCCTCCCAGCCGAATTTCGACCACGGCGGCCACTCTCAACGGAGATTAGCCAATTGCGCAGGACATATTATAGTGCACAAGTGTGTGCGCAAACACAGGGGAACTTTCTATTCCATCACTCTGATGATCCGATGTGACGACTAGCGACACGACCGGAAAGAGATCAGGTACAGGACCGACGGCTTTCCGTGCTCTTCGCGGCACGGGGGTGTACTACCGCCAACTCCCAGACTTCGGGTTGATACTGAGAAATTTCTTTTTACGGAAAAATAACAAAATCACTTTTTGGCTCGACCCGGGATTTGAACCCAGGACCTCATTATCTGCGGTTGAACACGCTACCGCTAGATCAACGAGGCAGTCAATTTCCATTATAGTTTCTTAACTAAAATATGTTATTACAGTATCATAGTATCAGTGAGAGAAACTTGTGGGGATTGGATACGCGGCTGCGAGCCACAACAAGACCCCGCGCTGCGCGGCAAGAAGGACGGCGAAGCCAGTTTCACCATCAAAGTGCCCAGAAGGAACGTTGGTAAGTATATTCTCACAAGAGATATTCGACCTCCAGTCATTTCGACCCAAAGGGTAGCGAAATTACTAGGGTCCCGTAGCCAAATGGCAAAAAACGGAACCCTTAGGCCAAGCGCCCACCACGATTTTACTTCTTGCTACACGATAGTAGAATCGCGCTGTAAAATATCGCAAAAAGGAAAAAACTAAAAGTTAACCAAAAAAGCCTTTATTATTATGTGAATATGTGTAAGAACAATTGTCATAGATTACTTATATTAATTAAATTTTCTGTCTCTTCATAATATGTTTATTGTGTCTGAATACAGTACAAACCAAAACAAATTAAGGCAGCGACTAAAATACTTGTGCTAAAACGCCCGCACTAGGTAATTAAAAAAGGGATTAGCCCTGCCTGGCAGGGTACTTTACAAACATATAATAGACGGACACAAATTACATCCAGACTCAGAACAACTATTTATGGATCACACAAATAGTTGTCCGGTGCGGGAATCGAACTCGTGACACAAAATATAATAGAAAATTAATGAAAGAAGCAATGAGGTCACCTCGCCGCTTCATTCATTCATTTTCTATGGTACTTAAAACACTAAAGATAATATTAGAAGACTAGGAGAAAGGAATTATGGTCTTGCCGGTCTGGCCGACACAACCTTCGTATCCGCACTTAAAAGCCTGGTATCTTCCCATAGTCTCTTTTTAAACTAGGTCAGAAACCTACTGAGTGCTCTCATTACAGGGCCTGCAATATGCCCTCGCAAGTTACCCTGGCGGCCACATTATTATACAGTCGGCACTAGCCAAAAGGAATATCTAGGGACAATGTCACACAGATCAACCAAGCCCCAAACTAAGCAAAGCTTGGACTATGGAGTACCAGGCGACGATATACTTACTTATATACATAGATAAATACTTATATACATAGAAAACATCCATGACCCAGAAACAAATATTTGTGCTCATCACACAAATATTTGCACTTACCGGGATTCGAACCCAGGACCACCAGCTTCGTAGGCAGGAGCACTACCAACTAGGCTACGATGACCGTCAAATCAAATCCTTTCGTCGGCGTTAGATGTGATGTTAGAATATCTCTCGAAAAACTTGTAAAAATGATATTTATATTGTATACGCAACAACGTACGAGTCCCGCGCCGGTTCGGTTCGATACCCCGAGACACAGGGATTAAATTCCCTAGTGCGGGCGTGGTCTTGACAAAAAAAAATCTTCATTTTTCAGGTCCCTCCTCAACTCAACTGTACATGGTCCGGACCCAGCTGGAGGCCCTCATATCTGACAAATCCGGAGGTCGCCGCACCTTGCGCAAGGATCTGGACGCGGCGACCCTGCAGCAGATCGAAACCTTCCATCGACAGAGTTTCTACTGGGCGTATCTACTGAACTTATCAGGTGAATAAATTTAACTAGCATAAATGGAAATGCAAGAAAGATGCTGATTGCATGACTGAATCTATTCAAAGTCATCCAATCAGCATATTTCATAGAGAGCATGGGCATTTTTTTTTAATTACTACGCACTCACTAGGTAATCTAATCCCTATGTCGCGGGGTACTTTACAAACATATAATAGACGGACACAAATTACACCCAGACTCGGAACAACTATTTATGGATCACATTGAATAACTATGAATCTATTCAAAGTCATCCAATCAGCATATTTCCTAGGGAGTCCGGTCATAATGATAATCTGGCCCAATTCGCCGGTACAAATAGAAGAAAGTTAGAATAAATAAATAATAAATATCCTGGGACATTATTTCCACACGACCATCTGATCCCAAACTAAGCAGAGCTTGTACTATGGAAACCAGATAACTGATATACTACATATACTACTTTTCTTTTGTAAATACATATTTATATATATATAGATAATTACACTATTCTAATAATAATATTAGTGTGATATTATTGATATTAGGTTCAAGTGTAGTGTCTTTTATGTATGTAGTTGTAAAAGATTTGTCATAAGAGGATTATTGTTAATTTCTAAATTAATTATTATGAAGTATTAATAAACCTCTTTTTATATTGAAATCCTTCCAAAATATAGTTAATAAATTAAATTGAATGAAATAACCACGATTTTTTTTTAAAGTCATTATGAAGTTTATTTTTTTATATCACATTTATTTTTATGTAAATTACAAGCAGTGCGTTTCGTTTTCAGATTCTCTCGCAAAGTGCTGTGACCTGTCTCAGTTGTGGTACAGGGAGTTTTACTTGGAGATGACTATGGGGAGGAAAGTCAACGTGAGTATTCACTTTTTCTCTCTTTTTAGGGTTCCGTAGCCAAATGGCAAAAAACGGAACCCTTATGAATTCGTCATGTCTGTCTGTCTGTCCGTCCGTATGTCACAGTCACTTTTTTCCGAAACTATAATAGCTGTACTGTTGAAACTAGACTTCAAATCGGCCAAGAGGGAGTCGGGCTCCCGCACTAAGGGTTCTGTATCATCACACTAATATTATAAACGCGAAAGTTTGTGAGTGTGTGAATGTGTATGTTTGTTACTTCTTCACGGCTAAACGGGTGGAGAGATTTTAATAAAATTTGATATGGTGTTAGCGGACACCCTGGATTAACATGTAGGGTGTAATTTTCAAAGATTAACGCGGGTAAAACTGCGGGGCACAGCTAGTTATCTTAAAAAACACCACTTGTTTGTTGTATGATTTAATATTTGTTTTATTTTAAGTCACTATTGTTAGAATTTTCCCGAAGTTAAAACACAAAACTGTTCTTCAACAATAACTTTATTACGTAAACACAATTTATCACTCTGACAACCAACGTCCTTCGTAACTCAATGATGACTGCCTCGTCGGCACTTGTGTTGCCATTTATATAGACTTTGATTATAACATCAAATGAAAAACAAGTAGTCATATCAACGACAAACTAAATTATTTTTGCCACAAATGTCGGAAGTCAAAATAGAGCTACTAAGAATTTTAATAAATATACAATAAAAATATAAACATACTCTAAAATTACAAGTTAAAATCAACATGTTTTATGGTAAATTGAAAGATAATTAATATTTAATTTTATACAAACTTCCGTAATAATTAACACGTTTTAGTCAAATCTATAGCCAAATAATTAGAAAATGTGCAATATTTCATTGGAATTATACTATGTTTTTTTATCAAGCTAACAATCGCCCATCCTGACTACTTTCGCGTCCTCGCGAATTGTATTATAAGAATTGATTGAAATTACACATTTAATACAATGACAAAATTTTGAAGCATATTTGCACTTAAACTAATACTTATTCATCATCATCATCATTACCACCACGGCAGCCAAAACACGCCCAGCACCGGACAACAGCCCCCCAAAGAGCGGGAGGACACGCCACAATCGCCACGCCCGGCAAACGGGCTGGCGATCGTAGTCTGAGTTCACAGGAAAACGCCACTGCCCGTTCCCCGGCGGGTACTCCCTCGGATGACCTCCACGCTGCACACGGGATGAGGCGGGGCGATGACACTCCATGCCGTCACCACACAGCAAACATACTATTATTAAATCATAAAAAATTACATAGACACTGAATACTCATTGTATTTCATTAATAATTTTCATCAATCTACAATTACATAACTGGGCTATTTCAGTTATAGGGCACTTTGCTCTGAAAAATAAAATACAATCATAGCTGTTCATAATTACTCTCGACTTACATAATGTTGTGCCTGCAATAAAAGAAATGTTCGCTCATAGCGGGTTAGATCATTTTGTGCACCTTGCACTTCAAAAGTAATGTGCACCTTGCACTTCAAAGTAATGTGCACCTTGCATTTCAAAAGTAATGTGCACCTTGCACTTCTAGAGTAATGTGCACTTTGCACTTCATAATTAATGTGCACCTTGCACTTCAAAAGTAATGTGCACCTTGCACTTCAAAAGTAATGTGCACCTTGCACTTCATAAGTAATGTGCACCTTGCACTTCAAAAGTAATGTGCACCTTGCACTTCAAATGTAATGTGCACCTTGCACTTCTAAAGTAATGTGCACCTTGCACTTCAAAAGTAAAATACAATCATAGCAGTTCATACTTACTCTTGACTAACAAAATGTTGTGCCTGCAAAGAAATGTTCGCTCATAGCGGGTTAGATGATTTTGTGCACTTTGCACTTCAAAAGTAATGTTCGCTCATAGCGACTTATATGACTTTGTGCACCTTGCACTGTAAAAGTAATGTTCGCTCATAGCGGTTTATATTTAAATTAACTTATTAATTTATCACAAAATAACACCCAATACGTTAACCTTTTACAACATATCCTATTATTGACAAAAAGATTATAAACTCATGTTTGCTCATAGCGGCTTATATGATTTTGTGCACCTTGCACTTCAAAACTAATGTTTCATCGTAGCGGTTTATATTTTAATTAATTTATCACAAAATAATTAACATTACATGGCACTTCAAAAGTAATGTTCGCTCATAGCGGCTTATATGATTTTGTGCACCTTGCACTACAAAAGTTATGTTCACTCATAACGGCTCATGTGATTTTGTGCACCTTGCACTTCAAAAGTTACGTTAACTCATAGCAGCTTATATGATTTTGTGCACTTTGCACTTTAAAAGTAATTTTCGCTCATAGCGGCTTATATCATTTTGTGCACCTTGCACTTCAAAACGATTGATCGCTCATAGCGGCTTATATGACCCAAAGCTATGTCGATGCACTTCATCAATCGTGCTATCGATTTGGATTGGTCATCAGTGCTTCCAAGTCGCAAGTCCTTAAACAACCACCCCGAGGCGGTGAAACTGATAAAACCACACTTAATCTAGATGGGAATCCACTAGAAGAAGTCAGACAGTTTAAATATCTTGGAAGTACCTACCATACGACATGACAATATCTCCCTGGCATCGGAGATACCATCGCGCATTGCAAACGCCGCTTCAACCTTTAGATGGCTTAATGATGACTTGAAGTTAGAGACAAAGATTAGTGTTTTCAAGGCACTAGCCTTACCTTGTCTTCTATATAGCGCAGAAACATGGTGCCTTTACAAAGCAGATATTAGGAAACTAGACACATTTCACCTAAGGTGTCTCAGGTCGATCTTGAACATGCTACGGACCATGTTCCCAACACGGAAGTCTTGCGTCGTTCCACATGTATGGCATCAAAGCCCTGCTCTTGCAGCGTCAGCTTAGGTGGTGTGGTCACGTACTCCACATGGAAGACCGTTAACCAAAGCAGTATTTATACTCTCAGATGGCATAACGTAGGCGGAAACAAGGTGGTCAACATCTCCACTATAAGGATGTACTCGAGAGGCATCTGATCGCTTGCGCTAAGGACCCTTCAGGTTGGGAGAGGCTCTCTCTACACAGGTTGTCTTGGGGCACTACAATTCACTAAAACATAAGATGTTTTGAAAGAAAAGCGCCACACATCTTTAACCGAGTAACGCCAAATACGCAAAGAGCAGCCTAAGCCCACCTACACGTATAGGTTCATACAATATGGCAGGCCAACTTTATTGTTCTGGTTGTGACCGAGAATTCAAAACTAAGTTCGGTCTAGCTAGCCATCTAAAGACACACCAAACAAAAGTGATTTCGAAGGGTCGCCGTTATAGAAATCTATAAGGAGGACAATATATATAATTTTGTGCACGTTGCACTTCAAAAGTAACATTAACTCATAGCTGTTTATATTTTAATGTGCACATTGCACCTAAAAATTCATGTTTGGTCATAGCAGTTAACTTTCATACGTGCATACTTGCACTTCCAGTAATTATTAACACTCACGCTCATAGCAGTGACGGTTTAGAATTTTTGCATTTAAACTTTCTTATTTAGTAATAAGAGTAACTCACTATACCCAATAGAATCTATCCAGCTAAATTGTTTTTCATTTTTTAAATATTCCACACATAATATGCTAGTTTTATCTTTGTGTTTCAGACTGAATCAGATCATATAATAGGATAATTTTTGCCTATTCTGCTATGGAAAGACTTAAAAAGCCCTTCGTATGTGTGCAGACGATTTACGGATTTTATTGATTGTGATCAACACACATCCTCATGTGATCAGATGATAAAGGAACTCTCATTCATAGGACATTTCTCATTTGGAAAAATAACTTTTACATATGTGGTATTTTAAATATATTGTGAAATAGATCATAGTAGTAATACCTATGGCGTTAATGAGTGATTCAGAGTGATACCAATAATGACAATATTAATTTTATCGAATGGACTTATTGATTTTTATCGGTTACTCAGGGATTGAATTTATACATTTGGGTAGATATGTATTGTGTAAATAGTGTACGGAACGTGAGAAAATTTTAAGACGGCGCCTATGACTGTATCTTTAAACTATATAATTATGCGTATAAATGTTACGAGTCTCATCTAGGCTATCATCAATTATGTGTACAATGTACAAACAACAATATATATGATTATGTGGTTTTGTGAAGCTAAAAATCTAATATTGTTCGATTATACCACTCCCCCTGACTATTTACTCTAGGTGAAGCAACTGCATTTTTAACTCCTTACTTCAGTTTAGAAAACTTTTGAATTTCGAACTTGGAATTGAGGTGCCTCTTTTGCTAATCAGTCGTTTTGGTAAACCAAATGTCCCAAAGTAGTCTCAATGAACTGTAATGGTTGAAGTGGACTTCGTATTTTTAATCTCTCTCTCTATGGAGCGTGTATGTGAGGTAGCATGTATTTAAACGCAATTGTATTGTATTATATGTGTGTATCGACCACCGATCTAAAGCACTTTATATTTACAATCGAGTATATTCTTAGGATATTCTTTCTTAAAGTCCTAGTATGTCGTGATTTTAATATAAATAGTTGTAGATGCATTTCGGTCCTTTAACCTTTAATGCTCATTCTCTGAGCCCACTAGAGTCACACTTGCATACAATGACACAACTGCAACCTACATTGATAACATAATTACCGAAGTCTCCGAGAAGTATTTGGTAACTGATGTTCGCTATGACCATAAATACCAATAGCCAAAATAAATAATGAGATAACTAATAAATAAACAGAAATCTCTTCTAGACTTCTTACAAAATCAAATTTAGGAAGTTTAAAACAAAATGTGCCTAAATTCAGCTTTCAATTCTCAACGAGTGAAGATGTTATAAAAGCCTTCAATAGTAAAAGATTTATGGGGACTGTCTGCTAAAACCACTGAATCAATCATACAAAACCCTTCCACAATCTCCACAGCCATCCTCAACGGCTGTATAAGTGATAGTGTTTTTCAGACTTAATGAGAATCAGTAAGACAGTGTTTAAGGCAGGCCGTGAGAAAGTCACGAACCCAGACCCGTCTGAACTCTGCCAGCCCTAAGCAAAACACTTGAAAAGCTCATGCTTAGCCAAATGTCGTCACACCCCAACGCGAGTGGGATATTGCATAACAAACAGCCTGACTTTACAAGTGGCCGCCTGACCGAAGACGCGGGGTGCACGCCACTGAAGTGCGATTTCTCTAAGGCTTTCGATTTCGGTGATCATCTAACGATCATTTTAAAACTGAAGTACTAGGGAATATCTGATACATCTCTCGATTTTGTATTTTTCTATTTATCGAGTTGAGAACGTCATCCCGTGAAAATAGCCCAAGCAGCAAAATGTGGTCTAGTAATTGTCCTGGAACCACCATTTCATTAGGACTATAACGGAATAGTAAGCAATTATAACCACGGAAAAGGGCCCAATTTATAGGCGTATTTTAGCTAATTAAATATCTATAGTAGACTTGGTGAATACCATTTTGACCAATAACGGCCATATAGTTGGACTATGTAAAACTATTTTCTCCCGCGTAGCCAACTATCAGCGCTTAATGGAACCAATCACGCCAATAGTAACCTTATAGTTAGACCACGTAGAACTATTTGCTCTCGCAAAGCTAACTATGAGCGCTAAATGGAACCAAACACGACAATAACGTACACAGTGAATATCTTACAAGCTCATACAAAGTGATGTGAATTGGTGAATGTTGCTATGCACATTTGTAAAGATTAATTAATATTGATAAAGGTAAGTTATTATATTTTTATAATAAATATTATCTAGAATAAGAGTAGGGTGTTAGTTAACAATAAGTGAAGCCGTGTTTGAATGTGCATGGCGCAGGTATATTTTCGGTGAAGTGTAATAAGTTTTTTGTCAAAATTTTTAAGCGCCCCTCGAAATTCACGTTTTCATTAAGTTGAATTTTAAAATAATGTTGGTTTCAGTAAGACATACAACGAAAAGTCGCCATCTTGACAAACTTGGTCTTCCCAAATACATTAACAAACCGTTATAGGCGTACTTTGTTTAAAAATGGTAAATATCAGAACTATTGCTTGGCCATATTGTTTGGAATTAGAGTTCCGCAAATATTGTAATGTTACTCTATGTTGTTATTAGGTACCGATGTCTTATTTTCATATTTTTGTTTAGGTGTCAGGTGTGAAAATGGTAATGTTTCTGGACGTCGATAGCTTTATAACTAAAAGGGATTTTCGAGCTTTAAAAATTGTTTGAAATATTTTCTACTTCTATTTTGTGCTTTCCCTTGCTAACTTGGTTTATTGTTTCACAGAATCGTGATCAAGACCAAATTAGTGAGATGCCAACGGTCTCTCGAGAAGATACTCGTTCAAATACTACAAGATCACTTCATTTACAACAAAACTCGGCTACCATTCAATCCGGTTCAGCAATTTTACCTGTATCTTCTTTTGTCGCGCAAAACCCTCAACTTGTCATAACAGAAGCAGAAGAAACACTGTCAGATGTCAGTTTAAATGCTCAACATTGCGTTCTTTACAACACGGATAACCAAATACAGCCTGTCGAGGTTGGTCAAATTCCACAACTTCAACATGAAGTAAAGTCAATCAAAGAAGACATTATAACCATCATACCAAATCAAAATGCACTTTATGAAATACAAACTAACATGTGCTGAGTGCTGTGTCGAAGAGAGATTCAGAATGAATTAAACTCGTACATTAAGACGTAGATGTAGACATAAGAGATCTAAGAGAACTTGAAGAATTTGAAACAAATACATTTATTCAAAATTTCTAATAAAAAATTGAATGCCGCATGTCGTATTGTATTCTACAGCCCATTTTCTAAGATCGCTATGTAGTTTTAAATTGGAATAGTTTTCAATATCGCATTCATCTTCTTGTACAGGTTCCTCACTAACACAATCTTCCAAGTGTACATTGAAAATTGCTTTTATCGATTAAACGTTTTTTCGTGCAGAATCATTAAAATAAACATTTTGTCTTAAATTTTCACAATAACAATTTTGTACGGAACCTTCTCATATTTCTACGATTCAACAAAATCAAAATATCCGTACTGAGACTATAACCGAATTTGCAAGACCATTATAAACCAATGTTTTCTTGTTCAGGACACCACGGATATAGTTTTGGATACTAAGTATATTATATTAAACCTTTATAAGCGTGTTAAGATTATAACGATATTGGTATATACCACTATATAACCGCTCCATTTTACTGATAATTGTTCTGTAAAGTAAATTTATAAACCCTTATAAAACCAAGTAATAAATGCAAATAGTATCCAGAATGTTTAGTTCTGTTTATCACTCTTATTGGTGTACTTTACTTATAGTGGTTCTATAATGTTTCTTGTTAGTAGTTATAAGCATAGCTTACCAGTTTATCTGCTCTTGAGTGCGTTTACACCCTCGCGATACTTTTATAGGTCACCCAAGCTTATATTTGACCTTTAATTTCGGCCTATAAGTAATTATAAGTTAATGTATAGGAGGAGATATACTATAAGGCCCAACTAACTCCATGCTTGCTATTATAAGCGATGCAGCAAAAACTAGAACCCTTAAGAGAACATTAAAAGAGCTGGAGTCCTATAACGTCTGCACTATAGGATAATTTTGCTGCTTGGGAGGGGTGCCCCAGGGATCTATCCTGGACCTATTTTACCTCTAATATATATAAACGACCTACCTTATCTGGTGGAGAAAAGTGCCAAACATAGTTTTGTTTGCTGATGATACGTCGCTTTTTTTTAAGTAAATAGGAAGGACAAAAATCAATTGATCAATAACAACAAGATAAAATACTCAGCCTTATATCAAAATGGTCCTCTGCAAATAAACTCTTATTAAATGCAGGGAAAACTAAATGTAACTAATTCTCATTACGGAATTTGACATATGCTATACCAACAGTTCCACTCAATGAAAAAATATTAGACCTAGCCCAGTCAACCGTATTTCGGGGATTGACATGAATCCAGACTCATAATTGCAATGGGCTCCTCATATTGAAAAGTTAACAGCTAAATTCAGTTCGGTTTCCAAACCATTTGGAAAATAAGACAGTTGTCAAACTACAACTCAAACTACAACTTAAACTGCCAGGCCAGTACATTTCACGTACTTCCACTGCACCATGCCCCATGGCCACTCGCTGTGGGGTTCGGTAGCGGATATAGGTGCCATTTCATATTGCAAAACAAGAAGCGGTCAGACCCCTTTATGGGTTAGGTAGTCTTAGTACTTTGTTTAAAGAAATAAATGTACTCACGGTGCCATCTGCACACTGCTCGCTGGCGATCCTACAGCCATCGACTCGATCAATCTGCTGTGTTACGTGAACCATCTGCGACTCAGCCTTGAGGGTGACCATCCCGATCTGCGCCGCTCGAAACCACGCCTATCGGTGCGGGGCGCTACAGACGGGCAATGACTTTGCCTCGGGCCTCGACCACACGATCGGGATAGGCCGCGCCTCACCACGCGCTCGGGATCGGCTGCGCCTCGGCGCGCGCCCGTGACCGGCTGCACCTCGACAATCCTCCACGCGCACTCGGGATCAGCTGCGCCTTGACGATGCCTGACGGACGCCCGGGATCGGCTGTGCCCCGACGCGCGCCCTGGATAGGCTGCGCCTCGATGATCCCCGATGAGCACAATGCTGTGATGAATTCCAGAAGACGTCCATCCGTCACCCGGTATCTTCACTTGATTGCACAATCAGTACTTTGTCCAATTTCCTGAAATATATTTTCAAACAACGAGTATCTATTTCTTTTAAGTATGTACCATATACTAATTTACAAGCGAATGCGAACTTGAATTTACAAACGAGATTCTCAGAAATGTATTACCTCTCATTAAATATCTACATTACACTCATATATTGGTTTTAATTATACCTTTAATTAAATTATCAAAAAAATATAATTAGACGACAAATACGATATGATGTTTTTAGAAACCTTAAAATTTTTGAGTCATAGGTACAATATTAATAAATCGACATATAATTTGCCATCATGCCATAAAATCATTTCTGGATCAGTTTATCACGCCTTCATAAATTACCGTGGCTGATCCCGAAGTCCCTAAATAGACTCCTGACTCTGGTGGGCAGGTTAGTAAAGAAAATATTTCTAGGTGGGGACTGTTTTAGCAATCCCAGTATGAACTGTATTTGTGGAGCATCGGTCCAATCCATGGCCCATCTAACAACGTGCCCAGCCCGTCCTGCCACATGTTCATGGCAAGATTTATTTAATTATATTTCTCTCTCCTTAACATCTATCATTACAGGTCTTGACCTAATGCGATAGTCTTGGTATTAAAATTATAAAATCCTTATTTAATTACATTTTAAAAGGAATTATTCCTGTAACTAACTACATTTAACAGGATCTTTACGAATTCACTCAAATTACATAAGAATATATGCACTTTTTCGTGTACTTCATTAATTAATCTAATTGCTCGGGTGAGTGAGGTTAGGAATATGTAGTTAGATCTTAGGAATGCCACAAGCAGGCAAACAGTGTGGCCACTTCTGGGCTTAAATATCAATACCTACACAACTTTAGTGGGTACCTTTCTTGCAATAAACATCACACATATAGATATCGTATTAACATAATAAAAATAAATTATTAACATACCTTGTTGTGAGCGTATGATCCCACCAGGGTGGTATCAATATACCAGAATTCCATGGTGTTATCCCTGCTTCTGAATTGTTAGAATTTTCCCGAAGTTAAAACACAAAACTGTTCTTCAACAATAACTTTATTACGTAAACACAATTTATCACTCTGACAACCAACGTCCTTCGTAACTCAATGATGACTGCCTCGTCGGCACTTGTGTTGCCATTTATATAGACTTTGATTATAACATCAAATGAAAAACAAGTAGTCATATCAACGACAAACTAAATTATTTTTGCCACAAATGTCGGAAGTCAAAATAGAGCTACTAAGAATTTTAATAAATATACAATAAAAATATAAACATACTCTAAAATTACAAGTTAAAATCAACATGTTTTATGGTAAATTGAAAGATAATTAATATTTAATTTTATACAAACTTCCGTAATAATTAACACGTTTTAGTCAAATCTATAGCCAAATAATTAGAAAATGTGCAATATTTCATTGGAATTATACTATGTTTTTTTATCAAGCTAACACTATTTATTTTAAAAGTATATATAAATATATAAAAAAGTATTATATATCATAAATATAATGTGAATATTTGAAGCGCCTGTTGTGGTTATCAATATCGTGCAAAAAAATCATGTTTGTGGTATGGGAGCCCGCTTAAATATATATTTTATTCTGTCTTTTGTTTAGTTGTTGCTATTTTTATTTTATTTTCCAATTTAGAAAACTTACAGCTAATTAGTTACACAAATTCTTGAAATTATACAAAAGATGGCCAATTACAAGTTTTCACAAATAAATAGATTGTATACATATTACAAATATAGATTTTTACAAGTATAGATTTTTACAAATATAGATTTTTTACAAATATAGATTTTTACAAATAGCTACTTAGTAATAGGTATGCTGCCTACTACCAAATTACTATTTATATAAATAAAAAAAAATCTACTGAGAACACTGAGACTCAAAGAAATTATTACACATAGTCCTTTTCAGGTTTGAGACAGTTGTGTGAAATATATCAATGTCGACTCAGGCATTCAGGCTGAGATCTATAGAGCGTACTAAGACTTCACTCAAACTTTACTTACGTAAAACTTTCCTGAGTATATGCTAAGCTTATACTTTGATTTGGTATTTATAGACTTTTTGACGTTAAGATAATGCTTAGCATAAGCTAAGACAGATAAAGTCAAAACACCAATTGTAATTTCGTTACATGCATTAACTTCTTAATTACTCATTGGAAAACATTTAAAAACAGTCATATTTATAAATACATGGTGTGCATCGTTCCTCTGTGTATTATTATTATTATTGAACTATTTAGAAAATGACGATGAGACATAAAAATAGATTTATTAATGATCAACAATCGACATTAATTTTTATTATGAGAAACGGAACATTGTTATATCAGCTGTAAACGGAAATGTCAACTACTTTTTTTTCAAATTGTTTTATGCCCTGGCTTCTTCGGCCTTATGAGAATGTCAACTACAGTATATCAGTGTTGCCAGATGACAGTTTAGATTTCTCTTCAAGTCGTATCTAAAATTCCCCAAAAATTTGGTTTGAACACATAAATAAATAATAAATACAATGATAATGTCTCATTATTTTTTCTTTCTGTATTTTAGAAATATTTATTAATATATCTTTAGTATTTCTTTGAATACAAATTCCGTGATTTACAATTTCTCTGGAAATCCTATACAATATGGCATCACTGTCTCTATTAATACGGAAAAATTAAAAAGTCATGTAAGTTATGATGGTGAAGTATATTTTTGACTACTTTATTTTTATTTGGCTTATAGTGTAAGTTTTTCGTCGTCGTTAGTCGTCGATTTTGTGGACTTAGCATTTGCTAAGCATGCACTTAGAGGGATTCGAAGATTGCTTTATAAATACCGACTTTGACTTAAGTCGAAAGTAAAGCCTGAGCAAAGTCTAAGTACGCTCTATAGATCTCAGCCTCAGTGTTGTACAAACGACTTGCCCTTATCAAGAAAGCATTTTGTCTGTAGTTGCTTTTGGTGGTAGGGATATGCAATATATTATATCGTAATAATTTGGTGCAGTCGATTGAAAGTTATGAGCGTACCAACATTTAGGTGATTCATTTTTAGGGTTCCGTAGCCAAATGGCAAAAAACGGAACCCTAATAGATTTGTTATGTCTGTCTGTCTGTCCGTCCGTATGTCACAGCCACTTTTTTCCGAAACTATAAGAGTCTTACGGTTGAAACTTGGTAAGTAGATGTATTCAGTGAACCGCATTAAGATTTTCACACAAAAATAGAAAAAGAACAATTATTTTGGGGGTTCCCCATACATAGAACAGAAACCCATTTTTTTTTATTCATTGTACCCATACATGTGGGTTATCTATGGATAGGTCTTCAAAAATGATATTGTGGTTCCTAATATCATTTTTTTCTAAACTGAATAGTTTGCGCGAGAGACACTTCCTAAGTGGACCCGTAACTTCTAAAATAAGACAATGATAAAACTAAAAAATATAATGATACATCTTTACCATGTATACTAACAATGAAAATTGGTTTGAACGAGATCTAGTAAGTAGTTTTTTTAATAAATCGTAAACCACAATTTACCTTTCATTTAATCAACTGAAATACTTGCTGCTGCGGAACCCTTCATGGGCGAGTCCGACTCGCACTTGGCTGGTTTTTTATTACTAAAATTGAGCCTACTGATTAAGTTTATATTACATTATATTTGTTAATAATAAAAAAAAATATTATTATAACTTAAAAGAAATAATATTTTATTACAATTCCTTCACTAATTAATCGAAAGGAACTTCGTTCCATCCGGGTGTCCCTTGACACCTCTCAAGTTTTTATATATGTAGGTAAGCGTTCTAGTATATTTCATTAATTTTATTTTAGATTGAGGGTTTTGGTTCTTTTGGAATTTTCTGTCCAGATATGGTTGAAATAAAGTATTACATACAATTCTGACATTTCATTCCATATCCATCATTTCTTCCAGCGTTGCATGGTCCGCCATCAGCACAACGAAGAGTGCAACGACCTGGTGACAATGGAGAAACGGATCCAGTTCCCCATCGAGATGTCCATGCCTTGGATCCTGACTGATCATATCCTCAAGACTAAGGAGCCTGCCATGATGGAGTGAGTGTCTTACAGTATCTTATAGTATCTTATAGGATCTTATACCTGTGTTGGCGTGGTTGGTAAATGCTTGCTTATCACGCCGCTGGTCGTGGGTTCGAGGAGGAGTCTGTTTGTCCTGAGTCTGAGTGTAATTATCTATATAAGTATGTATTTACAAAAGTAAAGTAGTATATGAGTTATCTGGTTTCCATAGTACAAGCTCTGATTAGTTCGGGATCAGATGGCCGTGTGTGAATAATGTCCCAGGATATTATTCTATTATTACTATATTCTAACTTACTTTACTTTATCATGTGGCCATGGTTACCCTAGTGTCAGAGTTGTTCAAGCCGCCGAGTAGGCCTCTGACATGGGTTATCGTATCTTGAACGTCTACAACGGGGACCGATAGCTTAACGTGCCCCACGAAGCACGTAGACACTCATAATTTACCACATTGGCGGTCACCCATTTATAAACGGAACGAGCTCCGTGATGCTTAAACTCCCCGAACTCAGGACCAACAGACATGTTCATGCACACAAATATTTGTCCTGGGTGGGAATCGAACCCAGCGTGGAAAACAAGCATTTACATACCACGCCATTGATTTACTGATAACAATATTTGTAATATTCGATCAATTGTTACAGATACGTCCTGTACCCGTTGGATCTATACAACGATTCGGCGCAATACGCCCTGACCGTGTTCCGCAAGCAGTTCCTGTACGACGAGGTGGAGGCTGAGGTCAACCTGTGCTTCGACCAGTTCGTGTACAAGCTGTCCGAGCAGGTGTACGCGCACTACAAGCAGCTGGCTTCCAGGTACACTACCAGTAATAACATTAAAAAACTTGAGAGGTGTCAAGCGACACCTGGATGGAACGAAGTTATTTTTTACTAGCTATGCCCCGCGGTTTTATCCGCGTAAAATTTTATAAATTATCATACCGTGTACCATGTAAGTGACAGCGTGATAATATGTAGCCTATATGTTGACCCGACCACTTAGTAATATTCTTGCAAAATTTTAAGTAAATCCATGCAGTACTTTTTGAGTTTAGCCCGGACATACATACAGACAAACAGACACACAGACAAAAATTCTAAAAACTATAGTTTTGGCTTCGATATTGATTGTATATCACGCCCCAAGTGTCCTTTTTAAATAATATTCAATGTACAGTTTTGACTTTTCTACGATTTTATTATATGTAGAGATTATGTACAAAAAACCTGTATACACTCAACAAAAATAATCGTCGCGACACCACACTGTTCAATGCGAAATAGAAATGAAAATATCTGGTTTGCTTTCTATAAGAGAGAGAGAGACAGACAGAGAAACATGCGCACGCCGCACGGCTTACAATAGCTTACTATAGCAAAACGTGTAGTTACAACTTTTCGTCTTAATTTTTCCGTCTAGCCCCCTTTCGCAACGCGCGATAAGGAACTTCGTTCCAATAATAATAATAAATCGACCCATCACGTGCTTACCTCCTATATGTATATAAGCTGGTTACATCCATTCTGGCGTCAAAAGTAAATCAGCATTTGTATGCCAATCACGTTTAAGATCCTGCTCAGAATGGATGTAGGGTTGGGTTCCGTGGTACTAAGGAGTTCCTCCTCATAGACATGGCCGTTAGCCAACAGGTTCACAAAGGTCGAAGCGAAGGAGTCTCCGCCGCCTAGATTGACTATAACAAAGCATATGATTCGGTGCCCCGTATACCGTATATTTGTGTAGATAAATGTGCGGACATATGTACATGTACAGAGGGGCAGAGTTGTAAATTCTGATAATTTACAACTCATCGGGAGTATGACTCTCAGATCCCTTTCTACCTATTATAATTTTTTTATTAAAACATATTTGTTTTATAAATCAACAGGATGGTTAAAATACGAAATCTCCCGTTTTTATGAAGCCGAGTCCAAACAGCCGTATACATCGCAATACGCACATGGATTTTTAAAAATATTGCGGATTTAAACTTATATGCAACAACTCGTCTTGACGCGGCACTCGCTACTGATAGCACTGCGACAACCACTTAGTGGTCTTGTCGATGTCAATGTTTGTGTGAGTGTGCCGTTTCGACCGTTTGTAGGTAGTTTCCGTACTGTCTATTTTTATACTGAGACCTTGTGAAGGTTGAAAAAGACAAGGAAGTTACATACCTTGATCTAGCACGCATGGTTGTTGATATGTGGGACAACGATTCGGTGGTCATTGTACCGATTGTCGTTTCTGCCCGTGGTTTGGTTGCCAAGAGCCTCGGCCGCCATCTTAAGAGGCTTGCGTTAGGCAGTTGTTAAAATAGTTTACACTTCTATCGGCAGTCCCCAACTGGTACATATATATAACAAGTTAACATGCCTTGGCTATACAAAATCTCCGTAAGCGTGAAAAGTGGCCATATCTTAAATTTTATCACATTTCTGCAGTGCTGGTCTTCTGATAGGACTAATATGTGCCGATTAGTGTAGAGTATAATATAGATGGCATACTGGCGTGGGGAGGTGCTGCAAAGACAATACTGGCTATTGTTCAACCTGCACAAAATGCTATTCTTAGAACAATCCTAAAAAACCGCGCAGGTATAACACAGATAAGTTAAACACAGTGAATCAAAAATATTGAACATTAGGCAGTCTTGTACGTGTAAACTAGCACTGCTTTATATGGGAAGCGAAGAACTACAGTGTTATAAAAAGGCAAATACGTACACACACTATACAAGCCCAAAATAAATTGCACGAAATAGGTGTTCGCACTACCTTTTGCCAGAGATTCGCAGGCTGGATTGGACCTCATTTATTTAACATTTTGCCTACAGAAATAAGATTGTCAAGGAAGTATGAACATAAAACTGTACAGCTCTTATGGTTTCGGAAAACAGTGGCTGTGACATACGGACGGACAGACAGACAGACGTGACGAATCTATAAGGGTTCCGTTTTTTTGCAATTTGGCTACGGAACCCTAAAAATGATAAAGCAGTGTTTATCTCAGTTAGGTAATAAAGAATTAGAAGAGCTAATTTATAAAATTGCAAAGTTATTGAAATTGCTAAAATACTACAACATGGTTTATAATAATCGAAGTACAAAATAGTTTACTATTTATTCTGTATTTCTATCTATATAAACATATTATTATGTAATTCTATTATCTAGTTAGGTATAGGATATTAATATGTATATTAACTGATGGGTTACCGGGTAGCACGCAATAAAGAGAAAAATTCACACATGAATCGCATTGAAAAGAAGGTCTCGCCACGGTTGATCCTATCGAGGTCTTCGATATCACACACATTTGCTGAGGTCTCTCAGATGCATGATAATCTATATCAAATCAAATCAAATCAATCGTTTATTTGCAAGAACATGGTACAAAATAGATGTTACATAATTTAATATATTCACATATTCTGCCACATAATTATGGCGTGCAAATTTTATTGTTCTTATTTATATTATTATTACATTATACAATTTAACAATTAACAAATTATTATCAGTCTTATTAACTTATTTATTATTCATAGTATATGTAATTTTATCATTTAGGTATTCTTTTACCCCGTAATATCCCTTCTCTATTAGCAACTCAAGTAACCGTTTTTTAAACAATGTATTTGGTAAGTCAATTAAATTTTGCGGTAGGTGATTGAATATTAGAATACACATGCAATATACATTTCGTCTATATAATTCTAATTTTATGTTTGGCAATCGTAATCTATTTATGTGCCTGGAGCGACTATTTTCATGTTCACAAAATTTTTCAAAAAGTTTGGGATACTTTTTTACAAATAGGCAAATTTCGAATATGTATAAACATGGTACCGTTAATATTCTATGTTTCTTAAATAAAGGTTTGCAGCTTTCTAGGAAGGACACCCCACACAGCGCTCGCATACATTTTTTTTGAGTTTTAAAGACTCTATCTATATCTACCGAATTACCCCAAATTATAATCCCGTATCTGAGAATAGAAGAAACATAAGCATGATAGGCTATAAGTGCTGTATTCAGGTTGACGGTTATTCTAATTCGTTTTAGAACGAAAACGAAGCGATCTAATTTACTCACTATTTTATGGATGTGTGGTTTCCAACTGCAATGTTCGTCTACCTTTATACCTAAAAATACACATTCATTGACTGTACTCAGATGAAAGTCTTTATAGTGGATGTCTAAATTTGGTGTGTGTAGGTTGTATGTTTGGAATTGTATTATATTAGTTTTAGTCATATTGAGATTTAAATTATTTAGTTTTAACCATTTAATAGCATCGTCTAAAGCTTTACTTATTTCTATTTCTAAATTTGACTTATTATTACTTTTAACAATTATAGTGGTGTCATCAGCGAATAAAATACAATCTTTTTTTATAGAGTCAGGGAGGTCATTAATATAGATCAGGAAAAGTATTATACATATAAAAAAATCGTAGGAAAGTCAAAACTGTACTAGGAATATTTTTTTTAAAAGATACATGGGGCGTGATCTACATTCGAAATCGAAGCCAAAAAAATAGTTTTTAGAATTTTTGTCTGTTTATCTGTTTGTCTGTTGTATGTATGTCCGGGCTAAACTCAAAAAGTACTGCATGCATTTACTTCAAATTTGGCATGAATATTACTAAGAGGTCGGGTCAACATATAGGCTATAAATTATCACGCTATCACCTACGGGGGAGGAGCTGTGCTAATTTATAAAATTTAACGCGGGTAGAACCGCGGGGCACAGCTAGTTATGATAATAAATAAATAACAAATGCTCCTAATAAAAGTAGATCATGAACTCAAATAAATGACCCTAGTATTTCTTGCTGCAATGAGAGGTGGCGCTAGTGGTCACAACGTGGCTACGTAGTTCTCTTGCCAGTTACTAGATGGCGCTTTTAGGTGGTGGCTGCTAGTTATGGTTATTGTTGCAGCATGCTGCTGGACAAGCGGTACCGTGCGGAGTGCGCGGCTCGCGGCGCCAGCACGGGCGGCGGCGCGGGGCGCTACGCCTCGCTGCTGCGCCAGCGCCACGTCGCGCTGCTGGGCCGCCACGTGGACCTGTGCGCGCTGGTATGTACTTACTTACTTACTTATGACGGTCACCGTAGCTTTGTTGGTAGTGCTCCTGCCTACGAAGCTGGTGGTCCTGGGTTCGAATCCCGGTAAGTGCAAATATTTGTGTGATGAGCATGAATATTTGTTTCTGAGTCATGGATGTTTTCTATGTATTTAAGTATTTATCTATCTATATAAGTATGTATATCGCCTGGTACCTATAGTACAAGCTTTGCTTAGTTTGGGGCTAAGATGATCTGTGTGACATTGTCCATAGATAATTTATTAAATAATAAAATAACATTCAATGAAATAAAACTCACTAATCTACAATGCACAGAACTTGCAATAAAATTAACCAGAGCAATAAATAACTTAATAGGATCCGATACATTAATTATGATTTGAATTCTGCAACATAGTTGTGAGTATAAATATTTCTTTCACATATCTCACATCGTATAAGCCGAAACGTAAAATATTCTTTATTTTTGTCACAGGTGGCACAGCGCATCAACGCAGAAATGCACAGAGCGCTGGACGCGGCCGTCGCCAAGTTCGAGGCCGGAGATATTACCGGCGTTGTGGTGAGCTTTTTATTTCTAGCCCTGAGTTCAAATCCCGGATAGGACCAAAAGAGATTTTGAGAATTTTCTGAAAACAGAAAAAATTCTTAGTATATAAGTCCGAAGTCTGGGAGTTGGCGGTATTATACCCCCGTGCCTCGGAGAGCACGTAAAGCCGTCGCCTGTACTGTCCCTGCCCTCTTTTCGGTCGTGTTGTTAGTCGTACCGGATCATGAGAGTGATGGAATAGAATATATCCTGTGTTTGCGCACACACTTGTGCACTATAATATGTCCCGCGCAGATGGCTAGTCTCCGTGGAGACTGGCCGCCGTGGCTGAAATTCGTTTACTATTTCTGAAATCTATATCATTCTCATCATCATCGGCCTGGGGCTCTACCGGCTAAGTCGCCGAACATCGATTTCTTAAATGGCGGTCAAATAAATAAAGTTTAAAAATTACTTAATCAATTTTTAAATCGGCTTCAACGTTGACAATCGATTCCGGACCATTTATGACGTCACATGTGCTCATGGAAGCCGATTTAACGATTGATTAAGTCATTTTTAACCTTTATTTATTTGAAGAGTTTTGGCGCCAACGCGGAAAAAGACGCATCGAGGCTGTGTTTTATTTTCAAAAACTGGTGTAAATTCGAGTTTTTATGTGCAAATATGGTGGATTTTTAGATATAACATCTTCTACAACGCACACAAGTGGAGGAAAGTGCGATATTGCCGTGAATTGTGATTTTCCGTGTAGTAACCAAAACTCCACAAAAGCCTCTAGTAAAGTCTCTACTGCTTTACTGGGGTTGGACAAGGACTATGTATGACTTGATTTTACTTGACAATGACGGAAATAAATGATATAAAAATATATTTACTGAAGGCTCATAAGGCCAAAGAAGCGAGAGCCGTAAAACGGAATTTAAAAAAATATATATTTGAACGCCATTTAAGAAATCGATGTTCGGCGACTTAGCCGGTAGAGCCCCTGGCATCGTCCACTGCTAGACATAGGGCTCCCCAAAGGTTTCTATAACGAAGCCATTGCCTCCAGGGTTTGCCGTAGTCACCGCGCTTGGCGTGCGAGTTGGCGACCGCAGTTATGTGGTAGCTAGTGTTAGTATTAGTCATCAGTATCAATACCCAATAGTATTGATACTATCGATAGTATTGGTCTTTATCAATAGTATTACTCAATTTCTTCGAAAGATACTATCGATAGTATCGATAGTATTGTAAAATTCCATTACTATCGATAGCCCTATCGATATTCTGACTAGTTTTCGAGGTCACGATAGTATTGACAACCTATCGATAGACAATCGATAGTGAGGCAACACTATTGTCCAGTGCGGGAATCGACCCCGGGACACGAAGTGGCGAGGCGGCTGTATTAACCGCTGCGCCAAATGTGCAGAAAAAATTTAATCACCTCTTCATCTTTCCCAGGAACTGGAGGGTTTGATCGCGGTGAACCGTCTCTGTCACAAACTCCTGAGCCGATACTTGACCCTGGACGACTTCGAAGCCATTCTGCGGGAGAGTGACCACGGCGTGCTGGCTCCGTACGGAAGGGTCACTCTGCACGTCTTCTGGGAGCTCAACTTTGACTTCCTGCCGAACTACTGTTATAATGCTGCGACTGACAGGTAAAAATAATATTGAATTCGTACCTTAATATAGACAGAACCATTCAGACAATATGTAGTAAAATATAGCTTAAACTATAGATTTCGATAATTAAACCTAAACACAATATCTTTGACAATAACTTAATACAATGTAGCTAAATATCATTCATCATCATATCAGCCGAAAGACGTCCACTGCTGGACAAAGGCTTCCCCCAAAGATCTCCACAATTGCCGGTCTTGTGCTATTAGCATCCAGCAGTTTCCAGCGACCCGCACCAGATCATCGGTCCATCTTGTAGGGGGCCTGCCCACGCTGCGTCTTCCGGTTCGTGGTCGCCACTCGAGATATCATTACTATTATGAAATAAATTTTAAACATGTTTTAACAATCCGTGTACCTAAATATCTATGTAACTAGAAATAAATATGTATAACATGTTGAACATGTTTGTAGTAATATAGTTAAGCTATATTACTACAAACATACTTCTGACTATTTACAAGCGCTTTTATAAGTCTACATGGATAAAATCTTTTTTTAAGTTATTTTATTATACACTGGCCAGAACATTGAGGATTATTTTAAATCTATACAAAGCTCAAGTCCAAGCCTGCATGGAGTACTGCTCTCATCTTTGCGACAAACGTGCTCCCAGGAAAAAGGTGACCTTACAAATAAAATGCTGCAAAGCTTGGATCATCTGTGTCAGGTTGCAAGCTTATCGGTTTTCTACAGGCTGTTTCATGGAGAATGCGCTAAAGACCTCCATGAACTTATCCATTCTTCCCCCTTTTCTCATCTGACTACCAGGCGTCGGGAGGGGCTCCATGGTTTTGTTGTTGAAATGAAATGAAATAATGAAATTTATTCAGCACTTGGGTATTAACATACACTTGTACTTGTCAAGCTCACAATGCAGTACGTAAACATTCGAATACAGTATAAAAGTTACAAAAAATTAATTAGTCCGTCCGGGCGGTCTGTTTTATCACATATATTTTCTTAAATCCTTAAATAAATAACAAGTTACTAATCTATTATTTTGAAGTTTAGTTCTACTATTGTACGGGCTAAGTGCGTTGCACTTGCACCGACAGCATTTTACCTGGTTTCATAATAATTATATTAATGTGATTTCATTAGTAGTGAATTGTACCTCGGTCGGCTACCACGTCGAGTCACATAACTATTCATATATACCATACAACTCACCAACATATCAACCTCATCTTAGACTAGTGTTCAGTGAATACACCATAATTAACAACTCTCTAACCTATGACTTTCTCTTACCACCACGCACTAGTCCATACAACTATATTAAATATAAAGAATTGAAGGCAATGAGCAGATTGCTAGCGCAGAAGGCTCTTAACCAGTAGCTTAAATTAAACTACTAATACCTGATACCACCCTTTTGGCATTCGAGCCACAGCTCAGAAGGCCGCTGAAGAAAAAGGACGGAATTCTAAGTGAGGGCGTGATCACTTGCACGGGATCACCGATCACGCGTTAAGGGGCCAAAGCGATCCTCGCCGTTGAGGAACCTACCCTAGATAACCTGCGGCTTTGTCTAGCTACCTAGGTGGTTGACATCTAGTTAACATCCCATTATGCCGTACGAAGCGCTTTGCTTCCTCCTTCATTATAGGCACGGCTAAGCTGTGGAACACCCTCCCGGAGGACGTGTTTCCAGACTCATATAACATGGGTTTATGTATTGATTCCAGGTTCGTGAAGTGCCGCAGCATCCAGTTCGCGGCGGGCGTGTCGCGCGAGAAGGCGCAGCAGTACGGCCACGCGCTGCTGTGGGGCTCCAAGCAGCTCAGCCTCGCCTACTCGGCGCAGTACGCCCAGTACAACGGTAAGTAAAACCGCATATTAAGGGCCTGTTTCACAATGTCCAGATAAAGTTCCGAATAAGCTACTTGCAACTTATCTATCGAATAAATACATCGTTTGCGTTTCATAATCCATAAATAGTACTAACTGGCAAATAAACTGCAAAGTAAACTATTGGTCAGATCAAGTTTCAGATAGCAAAGTTAACTGATGGATAAGATATCTGACAGATGTCATTCGATGCTTATTTCGGTGGTGTTTATTGTTAGACATGTGTTTTGTAGCGAATATAATTTAATAAAATGGTAATATTTGATACTATTGAAGACGAAATTGATGAATTATTTGATCGTGTAACGGAACCGAGCATAAATCCGACACCGCTAAGAAAAACACCACCGAAACACCGCAACAAACAAAATGCATTTGTTGATATTAACGTTGATTGTAATTTGACGTTTATTAATTTGACTTTCGTACGTTTAATTTCACATAAAAAAAAAAAAACAATTTTAGTATGTTTTTATTTGATAAAATAATAGTTAGAAGATAAATTTGAAAATATTTATGCAAATCTGAAAATGCTAACCATAAAAAATGAGTAAAAAGATATTTTTAGGTGTGTTTTTCATAAGAAATGTATTTATAGGTTGTCTGTTACTTAAGACGGAACGACAAAATGCGACGTTGCCAAACCTAGTAGTATCTGGCAAATAAATTTACCGGGAAGGTGATGGTGAAACGCAATGTGTTTTATACAGAACTTATATCTGTCAGTTTATTAATGTTAGTTAATTTAATGTTAGTTAGCTATCCGACACTTTATTCGTACATTGTGAAACAGACCCTTAATCAGTTTTCTATCTCCTCATAATCCTGTTGCATTAACCATTTAGTAACAGCAGATTTACATTTGTATTTGCACATGGGATATAAATTTTAAATTTTCTTAATCATATTATATAAGTAGCCTCCAAGGACATAGAAGAATCTTTGTGATAGGCTGGTGCTCACGGGTTTTACACTGCAAACAACATGTTTACATCGTGTATTAAATTTAGTTGGCATGTAAGGGGTTTGAACATGACTGATTAGGATAACTTTCAGAAATAAAAGTGTACCAACGGAAAGGACATGACGGTCACCGTAGCCTAGTTGCTAGTGCTCCTGCCTACGAAGCTAGTGGTCCTGGGTTCGAATCCAGGTAAGTGCAAATATTTGTGTGATGATCACGAATATTTGTGTCTGAGTCATGGATGTTTTCTATGTATTTAAGTATTTATCTATCTATATAAGTATTTATATCGTCGCCTGGTACCCATAGTACAAGCTTTGCTTAGGTTGGGGCTAGGATGACCTGCGTAACATTGTCCCTAGATATTATTATTATTTAATATAAATCTGTAGTTGGAAACTGGTATGGCAGGTGCCTACCTTCAGAAATGCTCACTGGACGCGTTCTAATTTTATAAGATTAGTTTTAGTTGTGCCGCCCCAGGCAACAATGCAGTATTGGATAAGAGATTGCGACAGTGGCAGGTATAGAAGTGTTACTACCTTTGTATTAGCGACATGACATAGATTTTTAAAATGTAGATAAGCTTCCGTATTAAAGAAGAAACTGTATCAATGTGATGATGGAAAGAAAGTTTGTTGTCAATTTGAAGGTTTGGACGTTAGGACGATTTTGCCCGTGGCGTCGTACTACACGAGTGTACAACTAAAGAGGATAGGTACGATGGCGGTTTATTGGTTGGAGAAAAAAAAATTAAAATAATATGTTTTGTCCGCGTGCAAACTGAGAAGGTTTTGAGCAAGCCAGTTTGTAATACGATTCAAACCCACCTGGGCGAACTCGAAAACTAGTTCCCACGTAGTGTCATGGAATATTAAGGCTGTATCATCGGGGTACGTGTAGATGGAGCCATTATAAATGTTTAGACGACACGGGTCGTCGATATAAATTACGAATAACGTAGGGCCGATAATACTGCCCTGAGGCACCCCGTAGGATACACGAAGTTCATCACTAACCCAATCACCAATCCTCACACATTGCTGCCTACCAGTGAGATAACTAGAAAACAGCGCGAGTTGTGAATCCCTGACGACAAATCTCTCTAATTTAGCTAGAAGGATGGGCATAGAGACCGTGTCGAATGCCTTTTTCTTTTTATCCAATTTTGTGACAATGTTATTAACAGGTTGTGAAGATCTTAGAGTCGACGTTCTTACGCATCGATGAGTAAAATTGTTTACTCTTCGATGCGTTATTAGTAAAATTGTTGTAATTTGTAATTGTTAAATAAGATATCATAAGCGCCCAGTGAATATGCATGTCAGTGCGTTATTACTCCGTTTGGTCTTGATGACTTGGACTCACTAACAATTTTTATGTACAGGTTTCGTGGGCGCCCAGCACCTGCACGCGCTGGTGCGGCTGCTGGGCTACCAGGGCGTGGCCGTGGTGGTGTCGGAGCTGCTGGACGTGGCGCGCGGCCTGCTGCACGGCACCATCGCGCAGTTCACGCGCGCGCTGCAGGCCGCCATGCCGCGCCACTGCAAGCTGCCCCGCTACGACTACGGCTCCAACGGTAACTGTGCAGGCATCGACTGACTGTAGTGCAGGAACTGCTCCATGCTGCACGGCACCATCGCGCAGTTCACGCGCGCGCTGCAGGCCGCCATGCCGCGCCACTGCAAGCTGCCCCGCTACGACTACGGCTCCAACGGTAACTGTGCAGGCATCGACTGACTGTAGTGCAGGAACTGCTCCATGCTGCACGGCACCATCGCGCAGTTCACGCGCGCGCTGCAGGCCGCCATGCCGCGCCACTGCAAGCTGCCCCGCTACGACTACGGCTCCAACGGTAACTGTGCAGGCATCGACTGACTGTAGTGCAGGAACTGCTCCATGCTGCACGGCACCATCGCGCAGTTCACGCGCGCGCTGCAGGCCGCCATGCCGCGCCACTGCAAGCTGCCCCGCTACGACTACGGCTCCAACGGTAACTGTGCAGGCATCGACTGACTGTAGTGCAGGAACTGCTCCATGCTGCACGGCACCATCGCGCAGTTCACGCGCGCGCTGCAGGCCGCCATGCCGCGCCACTGCAAGCTGCCCCGCTACGACTACGGCTCCAACGGTAACTGTGCAGGCATCGACTGACTGTAGTGCAGGAACTGCTCCATGCTGCACGGCACCATCGCGCAGTTCACGCGCGCGCTGCAGGCCGCCATGCCGCGCCACTGCAAGCTGCCCCGCTACGACTACGGCTCCAACGGTAACTGTGCAGGCATCGACTGACTGTAGTGCAGGAACTGCTCCATGCTGCACGGCACCATCGCGCAGTTCACGCGCGCGCTGCAGGCCGCCATGCCGCGCCACTGCAAGCTGCCCCGCTACGACTACGGCTCCAACGGTAACTGTGCAGGCATCGACTGACTGTAGTGCAGGAACTGCTCCATGCTGCACGGCACCATCGCGCAGTTCACGCGCGCGCTGCAGGCCGCCATGCCGCGCCACTGCAAGCTGCCCCGCTACGACTACGGCTCCAACGGTAACTGTGCAGGCATCGACTGACTGTAGTGCAGGAACTGCTCCATGCTGCACGGCACCATCGCGCAGTTCACGCGCGCGCTGCAGGCCGCCATGCCGCGCCACTGCAAGCTGCCCCGCTACGACTACGGCTCCAACGGTAACTGTGCAGGCATCGACTGACTGTAGTGCAGGAACTGCTCCATGCTGCACGGCACCATCGCGCAGTTCACGCGCGCGCTGCAGGCCGCCATGCCGCGCCACTGCAAGCTGCCCCGCTACGACTACGGCTCCAACGGTAACTGTGCAGGCATCGACTGACTGTAGTGCAGGAACTGCTCCATGCTGCACGGCACCATCGCGCAGTTCACGCGCGCGCTGCAGGCCGCCATGCCGCGCCACTGCAAGCTGCCCCGCTACGACTACGGCTCCAACGGTAACTGTGCAGGCATCGACTGACTGTAGTGCAGGAACTGCTCCATGCTGCACGGCACCATCGCGCAGTTCACGTTCAGGACCGGCATTTATGGAGATGTCTGGGGAGGTCTTCCTCCAGCAGTGAACCTCTTTTGGTTGATACGATGAGGAAAGGTTCTAGACCAGTTCGTTTAACTCTAGATTATAATAAAATCGGTATTATTTGTGGGCAGGTGTGCTGGGCTACTACCACGCGCAGCTGACGGACATAGTGCAGTACCCGGACGCGAGGACGGAACTCTTCCACGCCTTCAGAGAGCTGGGCAATATCATACTATTCTGTATGCTCATTGAACAGGTAACATTTCCTCCTTATACGACGGTCACCGCAGCCTAGTTGGTAGTGCTCCTGCCTACGAAGCCGGTGGTCCTGGGTTCGAATCCCGGTAAGTGCAAATATTTGTGTGATGAGCACGAATATTTGTTTCTGAGTCATGGATGTTTTCTATGTATATAAGTATTTATCTATCTATATGAGTATGTATATCGTCGCCTGGTACCCATAGTACAAGCTTTGCTTAGTTTGGGGCTAGGATGATATGTGTGACATTGTCCCCAGATATTATTATTATTATTATTATTATATGTAAGTTTTATAGTATTTCTAGCTGTGCCCGCGACTTCGTCAACACATTTTGTAATGATTACGGATTCGACAATACACAGCTAGTAATACTATAGTAATGTCACATTTGCTGTGAGGTGACTGCGGTGAATACCAGAATATCATCACCCTCTCATCCCGTGGGGGGCGTAAAAGTCGACCCGAGGGAATGTCCAGAGGATGGGCAGCAGCGTCTCTCTGTGTACTATGACCATCAGACTGCGATTGCCAAACCGTCTGCCAAGCGTGGCGATTATGGCATATCCCCCCAAGATGATACTGGGGGAGGCTTTTGTCAAGCAGTGGACTATTTACACCTGTTATGATGATGATGAATGTTACATCAGAGTATCTTGTCGCAAAGTTATGAAACATTCTCATAAACTGTACATGTGTCCATACAAACTATCCCCTATTCCCTATTGTTATTTTACACCCTTGAGAGTAATACTTTTACAAACTTTGAATGTCATGTTTATTTATATCGAATCAACAGCCTAAAAAATAGGTTTCAAGCTTCTAGCTCTGAAAATGACGATACATCCATACAATTTTCATCCCCCCTTTCATCCTCTTACAACCCTTTTTTCGCACCAAAAAGTATCTTATGTCCATTCTCAGGCTCCAGACTATCGGTGTACCAAATTTCATTGAAATAGGCTCTGTAGTTTTGTCGTGAAAGCGCGACAGACAGACAGACAGTTGGTTTCGCATTTAGCATATCTAAGAATTCGCAATTCGATACCAAAATTCGATGTGCCCCCAGTCCCTTATGCAGAGGATGCACTGAATTTGAAGAAAAACCAGCACACGTACTGCTACAATGCAGTAGCGATGCCGGCCAACTGGCAAAGTTCCTAAAAGATCCGAACACACTGCAGGAAGCACTCAAGCCAAGCTTTCGAGGCCTCTTGGACTTCTGGATGGAACCTAAATGGTTCGAGTAGCCAAATAAGTTCATGCACAATGACCCAATCAGGACGATAAGTGCAGAAATTGAGTCCAATATAGCTATATCGCAGGAGAACCAAAGTAGCCTACATAGCTAAAAAAATTTTCAAACTGTAGTGGAGGCGGGCGGGGCACATAGCTCGAGAAACTACGGGCGTTGGGGCTGAAAGGTTTTCGAGTGGCCACCTCAAACCGGAAGACGCAACGTGGGGAGAACCCTAAAAAGGTGGAGCCACGAACTTTCTAGCAGATGGATTCGGGCAGCACTTGACTGGCCTTTGTGGCGATCCATCGGAGAGGCCTTTGTCCAGCAGTGGACGTCTTTCGGCTGATATGATGATGATAGCTATATTTTCCATTTCCAGGCGCTGAGTCAAGAAGAGGTAACAGACCTACTCCACGCGGCTCCGTTCCAGAACATTCTGCCGAGACCGTTCGCAGCGGGTATGTCTGAAATATATGGCAACGCTATCGGTACTATCTCTTTCTTATTTTCTTGCTATCTCGCTTCTCATGCCAGCTGATCTCGTAAGTGTCTAACTGTGTTATTTGACTTACTCTGGCCATGTTATCTTTGTGGCCATCTGGTTTTACCATAGATAAATCGTAGAGATGTGGAAATAAAATGTCGTTATTTTTATATGCTGTCTCTTTCTTACCTGGAATTGCCATGGTCACCGGACTTTATAGTATTAATAATAATAATAACCTTTATTGACTCTGAATACACATTAGGGGCTACCACCTTTTTCAAATTCAAATAAATATCGTTTTCCATGAGCACATGTGACGTCATAAATAGTCCGTAATCGATTTTGGGGTTTTAGATATTTATTTTCTCAGAAGAATAATTACAATTCACTTTTTATGAGAAACATATATATAGTTTAAAGTAGGCTTAAATACTAACGCGGGCGGTTTCTGAGCTACGTTCAACTTACATGTATATAAAACAAAAAATAAAAACAAGTTAAACTAAAAACTATTATAAAACAAAGTATATAATATAATAAATGAGTAGGGTAACAACGTGTAGGTAGGGTTTCAACGTTGAACAAGTGATTTAGTAACTTTTTACCTTTATTTATTGAACGCCGATCACGAAAACGATGTTCGGCGACTTAGCCGGTAGCCGCCTGGTGATAATATTTATACGGTGGTCATGTAACTTCATTATTAATCTATACTTTAATTGCTGATTGAATGATATAGACATGGCGATTGCTTATAGACTTGGAAAAGCTCCTGATTATTATGCTTAACCCATTTGAAGAGGAAATGTTTGAAATATCTCATTCGGCTTTGTTAATTCCTTGCTATCTCGCTTTTACCGCTGGCTATCGCGTATCTAACCCACATCATTTTTGACACCAAAAAGATAATGTAGGAACCCACAGGATTAGGAATAGAATATAACGGTCACCGTAGCCTAGTTGGTAGTGCTCCTGCCTACGAAGCTGGTGGTCCTGGGTTCGAATCCCGGTAAGTGCAAATATTTGTGTGATGAGCACGAATATTTGTTTCTGAGTCATGGATGTTTTCTATGTATTTATCTATCTATATAAGTATATATATCGTCGCCTGGTACCCATAGTACAAGCTTTGCTTAGTTTGGGGCTAGGAAGATCTGTGTGACATTGTCCCTAGATATTAGATATTAAAATAACAGAAATGGAAGGAACATTATTAATCCGGAAATCGAGTTAAACTGTATTTTCCATTAAAATTCACTCTTTCCACTTCCCGACTTCAGTTCGTCCGTAAATTATTTTAACTTGGTTTTTTTATAGTTTCTTCCATTTTACAATTTCATGCTGATATTCTTATTTTTTGTTCATTTTTACCATTACCAAAGGTCTATTATGCCTCTGTACTCATCTAGTACTATGGCCATCTGACATAATACTGGCCGCGAAAATTTAAAAAAATATTGTTTTATCACTAACTTATGCTAACCTCAGGATTCCTATTTATTTATGTATTTTGTAAATGTAACTTTCTTTGGTATATTTCTTCTCTGTTCACTCCATGATCATCATCATATGACCCGAAAGACGGACACGCCTCATTTACAGAGGAAAGCCAAAGAAAGTTATATTAAGATATATTTTCAGATATCTAACATTAAGGGCTTTGATCAGAGCGTAAATGCGTACGTAGCAGTTTCGCGCGTCACTTTCTATGTAAATTTGTTCGTATTGTGTAAAGAAAAGTCAGCTGCAAGCATTGTTTATGAAGTAATTGTATAATCATAGGCATTTCGCATTTTTACCTTAATCCTATAATTAGGTTTTTGAAGTAGAAAGTATTAAAAAAAACAACACTAACACGTTAACAAAAGATTTTAATGACAAACATGATTTATAACCTTTAAATCAGATTTATTTGAACATTACTAAGCCAAATATAAACTTAAAACACCAATAACTTCTATGAAGAAAATAACAAGTACTAACGGAACTTAATTACACTTTAACACTTGTAAAAACACTCACAAATCGCGTCACACACTACCGCACCCTACTCAAGCCAAAGAGCGAATAATCGTTGGCAGCGCAGTCCCTGCCTTTTATACACATTGTTTTCACTGAGCAAATAAAATTCCTTAATCCTATATATATTAGAAAAGTACGTGGCTGGGTCGCTATTAGTTCTAAATATTTTGGATTAATATTCTCACAAGACCGAAGCGATATGGTTAAAACGGAGCTTTACTGTATGCTTCGGAATAATCCAATTTGGATGTTATCAGCCCCTTAAATACATATTTTTTTATTTGTAAAACACCAACAACCTCGCAGGACTAAATAGCTAACACCACAAGCAACTACTTTTGTTCTACAACTTTTGATAATTTGTTAGATTTAATTTTCGTACAAAATAAGTGCTTGAATGTTTATAACTCTACGGGCATAGCAGAGATTACTGCTGCCAATATGCGACAAGGTTTTCAAATTTGCTTACACCAATCCGTGAATTTAATTAGATATCTGGCTAAGAAACTGTTATTATTATTAGCAGGACAAGCGCGCGCGAGCCAAGCAGCGTACGTATGAAACGTAGACCTACAAATTTCAAGACAGGACGACAAAAAATTGTATTTTTATTTTCTTGTATTGAGTTATGTCCGAACTCGTAGAACAAAACTTATTTCTTATGGTGTTAGCTATCTAGTCCTGCGAGGTTGTTGGTGTTTTACAAGTAGGTACTTAAGTACACACGGCTACACATCAAGCTATACATTTCCAATATAAGGTGACCTCTCATTGTATGGAAAACCTATACAACGCGGGATCCTCATGTACTGGAAAATTACGGTTAAAGATTCTTTATTTCTCTTAAGAATATGTACATTCACTTGCAGAGAATTAAATACTTAATATAGGACGCCAAGCGTGGGCTACTTACCAATACTAAACCAAACTATACAATACAAATAAACAATTTTATAAATAACACAAATACACAAATTCCATACATCCATGCCGACTAGATTATAATTTCAATTTTTTTTTTCTTTTGCGGTTGGTAGATATGAACGAAGCGCACACGGCGCTTCGCAGCGTATCTAGTTTCTATTATAGCATAATATGTGTGCGAACGTATACAATTTAACGTCGTTATTTTCATATGCTCACCAAATTGAGGCAGGTATATTGATGATGAATATGTAATGTCCTCAGAGGGTGAGAAGCCGGAGACCAAACAGAAGCGCCTGGAGGCGAAGTACGCGGCGCTCCAGATCGTGCAAAACGTCGACAAGTACGGCACTGCTAAGGTGAGTTGGCATTGTCTAGGGTACTGTATACCCACTCCATTAATATTTGTACCTAATAGGCTCCGGTTCAAATGTTACGCTTCCCATGAGTTATATGTATAACTATTATATTGTAGACTAGTTAGATGAGAAAAGTAAAACATTGTTTTCACTTCTGTCGACAGTCCTCAAAGACCGCTCCCAATGATTTTTTTTGTAACTTCATCACTCTCAAACGGAAGGATTTATCCCAAGGTACCTTTACTTAGGCTTTTACCGCAAAACTAGTTTGAATTGAGATGGTTTATAGCTATGTTTCATAAAAATCTGTCCAGCTATTCAAAAGTTACATGTACATGTTTTATCATTATACATTACATGTACAAGTTTTATCATACATGTACATGTTTTATCATAACGCACCTTTAAAACCAAAGTGGCATTATACAAAATATTTTTTCAGTATGACCGTTTCATGTTTTTGATGCAGTATTATGATTTATATCTAGGCCAGGTAATGAAATATAATACTGCAATTAGCATTATTTAACAGTTGACCTATCGTACTTTTAGTTACAAACTGCAACTGTAATCTATACATATAATAAAATCGTAGGAAATTCAAAACTGTACATTCAATATTTTTTAAAAAGGATATTTGGGGCGTGATCTACAATCGAAGTCGAAGCCAAAAAAATAGTTTTTAGAATTTTTGTCGGTGTATCTATTTGTCTGTATGTATGTCCAGGCTAAACTCAAAAAGTACTGCATGGATTTACTTCAAATTTTGTACGAATATTACTAAGAGGTCGGGTCAACATATAGGCTCCATATTATCACGCTAACACCTACGGGGGAAAAGCTATCATAATGTATAAAATTTAACGCGGGTAAAACCGCGGGGCACAGCTAGTAGTCAATAATGTAGTTATTTCGAAAAAAAAGTTCAATAAAAATAATTTCATATAATGCCACTTTTGTTTTAAAAGTGCGATAAGTGGAAAGGTTTTTGGCAGTAACTGAACGAAGAGTGGTGTTTCAGCAAGGCCAGTTGTCCCGTGAGGGGGACCTGCTGACCCGCGAGCGCCTGTGCTGCGGCCTGTCGCTGTTCTCCGTGGTGTTGCGCCGCCTGCGAGCCTGCCTGGCGGCGCCGCAGTGGCCCGCGCCCCCCGCCCCGCACCACCACGCCCCACTCCATACGGACGACACGCACGAGTTCCACAGGTGACTCACATACAGTTACACAAGAAGAACGGGAAAAGGGACCTAATCTAAAAAAATCATGATTTTGACTTTATATCAAAAAATGACCTAAAACTACAATGTTTATCGATTTAAATTAAAACTCAGGCCGATTTTGGCGTAGAAAGCTACATCACCATTAATTGCAAAAAATGTAACCATTCAAATGTTTATGTAACGATTCCCAAAAAATCATATTTTCTAATTAGGTCACTACAATTCTAAAGGTGCGTTTTGTTACCGCACATAAAGATATAATATAAAGCAGATGGACCTAATTTCAGTATAAAATTATGATGCATTCGCCCATGAATGACTTAATCTATACATATAATAAAATCGTAGGAAAGTCAAAACTGCACATTGAATATTTTTAAGAAAGGATACTTGGAGCGTGAACTACTACCGATATCGAAGCCAAAAATATAGTATGTAGAATTTTTGTCTGTATGTATGTCCGGGCTAAACTCAAAAAGTACTGCATGGATTTACTTAAAATTTTGCAAGAAGTCGGGTCAACATATAGGATAATTTATATAGTTTAACACGACTAGTTTCAGTATAAAATTATAATGCATTCGCCCATGAATGAATCGCGTACCAGGACGAATTTGGGACATTTTGCCGCTTTGCCAAGGCTCTGTAGGCAATACAATGACTTTTTCAAGCGTTATGGTTTAGATAGTGTACCGTGTTGAAACCGGTAGTAGATGAACCCACTGAGTTTGTTTCGCTGGGTCTTCTCAGTTGGGGCGCATTGGATCCGGTGGTAGCATTAAACCGCGACCGTCGTTATTAACACAAGGTCCGTCATAATAATAATACCTTAATATAGACAGAACCATTGACAATATGTAGTAAAAATATTAGACTTACAACTAGATAATTAAACTTAAACATAATCTCTTGACAATAACTTGATACGAGCTAGCTAAATATCATTGCTATAATAACATAATTTTTATAAATGTTTTTATACAATCAATACAATGTGTACCTAAATATCTATGTAACTAGAAATAATAATGTATACAACTATATTACTACAAACATGTTCTGTCTATTTACAAGCGCTTTTTTAAAGTCTACGTGAATAAAAACCTTTTTTTTATTTTATTTTATAACAATGATGTGTGTTTTTTCAGATTGTGGTCGGCTCTACAGTTCCTGTACTGCATTCCCGTTGGAGACACTCAGTTCACTGTCGAGTAAGTACACTTATCATGCTACTATAGTATAGTTAAAATCTCGCTGCAGACTCGGTCATAAATCATTCGAGTGTTTCGCTCCCTTTCCCACTCAAGGGCCCTATGAGTAGGCCTCGCTCACACGTAATGCATAGGACTGCTCAATGCAGTCCTGTGCATTACTGCAGTCGATGAGTGATTTCGATAGTTGTTTTGTTTGTATCTTTATAAATATGGATGATAGAATTAAAATCACTGTTTTTATGGTTTTTTTGTAACCAATAAAATTACTAAGTAGCATATTAAATATATAAATTAAAAACGTAAAACACAAGTTTTTATATAATTACCTTCTTTTTATAGAATTACCCTCTTCTCGTAAAAACATCAGTACCCATTAGTTACCCTGCATACTTAATTATTGCAGTACGTCGTAACCTTGATGATTCCGTTATCGATAATGGCCTTACGCGCGCGCAACTATAAGCGCACATCCCTAATCCGATTATCATATTTATGACCGAGTCTGCAGCGAGGTAATAACACTACTATAGTTTCCTGCCCCGGCGGCGCCCGAGTCGATAGATATTTTAAATTAATATTTTCGCCATATAATGATTATGCTTATTTTGTTATATCGATATATTTTTTTTTTATATTGCTGTAATATTTCTACGATTCTCAAATGTTTTGAAAACAAAATATAGCCCATTTTACTCGCTGTAGAGTAGCTTTTTACAGGGAAAGATTTTTTTTATAAAGTCATGCCGTTTTTGAGTTTATCCATTACAAACAAACATACTAAAAATTGCGGTTTTCCTATAATAATATTAGTTCAGAATATATTAATTACCAAAATATTTTTTTCGTATAAATTTAGTTTATATTAGTGTTTTAGAATTAATTTCGCTTTTTATTTTATATACATGTGTACAGTTTGCTTGTTAAATATGTTTGTTACTAAATTACACAAAAACGGCTGAATAGATTTGGATGAAATTTGGCACACAGATTTCTTCTTAGGCTACTTGTCCCGGATAAATGTAAGGTGTTTGTAGGATTGTCAAATACCAAAATACAGAATGTAGGTATTCAGTTGAAATTTGCTACAAGTGTCCTATGGAACATATTCCGGGTTGGAATGGATCCTTAAGTATCTATATTATCGTTGGTCTAGCGGTAGCGTGTTCACCCGCAGAGAACGAGGTCCTGGTTTCAAAAATTTCGTGCAAAAAGTTATAAATAAATAAAATTCTTTATGTTATTGTAAACACCACATCGAAAAGTTTTAGCCGGACCAGGGTGGGGAGTACACCCCAAACATTTAAGGCGTATATATATTTCGATAATTAGAAGCCGCTTAGATTACGGTAGTTTCCTGTATGATAACTCTAGTAAATCAAAATTATATAAATTGGACAAAATTCTAAATGAAGCCATGCGTATAACTGGCGGTTTCGTACGGAGTACCCCCCATCCACGTGATGGAGAGTGAATTATGCGTTCCACCTTTACAAATTCGGCGGGTCTATCTGGCTGGTAAATTTTGGTTAAAATTAATGTCACTCTGTAATAATAACACCATTAACACGATTAATACATTAAGTTTGCTTATTTCGCATAGATATTGGCGACGTAAAAAAATACCGATAATTATAGAAATACATTTAACTTTTCAGAATATTAATATAGATAAAAGACAATGTTTGGGGTTGTACTCTCTAGACTATTGGGTAAATTGGTATGAACTTAATAGTAAAATTAAGCATAATATTGAAGGTTTGTACAATTCCAAAAGAAAATATGAAATTTGTTCACTTAGACAAACATGTTCTGAATATTTAGGAAATAATTATTCTAACCATTACAAAATATATACGGATGCGTCAAAAGATAAAATATCAAATAACGGTGCCGCATTCTTCGATCCTCAAATTGATAGAGGTATAAAATATAGGATTTGCTGTGATGTGTCTATAATGTATCTTGAGCTAATAGCTATTTCCGAAGCACTTTCATATATAAAATCAATAGATTTTAATAGATTTGTTATTTTAACAGACTCGAAAAGTGCTCTCCAGCATGTGGCTCGGTGTACCTCTTGTCTAAGAGGCACTCCGATAGCCTACGACATTATTAAATCACTGGATGAATTATCTTCTTTCTCTAAAGAAGTGATTCTTCAATGGATACCCTCACATATTGGCTTGATTGGCAATGAGGTTGTAGACACATTGGCAAAGGAAGCCACTACCGACGGTGTTACTTTAAATATATTGCCTTTTTTTACTGATTGTATACACTTGATACGAAAGCATTGTTTTAAGTTGTGGAAAGTTCATTTTGATGAGCGATCAGTAGAAAAGGGTATATGGTATAAAACTATGCAGAATGAGCCTTGGAAGACCCCATGGTTTGATAAATGTAATTTTAAAAGAAACACATTAACCACCGCATTTCGACTTCGTTCCGGACATATTCCACTGAACAAGTTTGCCTACATGATGAAGAAAGTCCCATCACCACTGTGCTCTGAGTGTGATATTATAGAAGACGCATATCATATTATGATGGAATGTGCCCGGAACGAGGACCTCAGAAACGATGTGCTTCAGGTTGCCCCGGATGTTAAACAACTCGGTGGCTGTAACGTTATCTTAGCATATCCTCTTTCTGAGGCTGCTATTGTTTTATATAAAATTGTAAGTAAGGGTATGCGACGACGTAATTTATGTATTTGATTTAGGGTTTAATTTAGATTTTTTGATATAAGGTGTATGTATTGTTCTTACGGAGTGGCATAGTCCTAGAAGACTAAAACTCCTTAAATAAAAGAAAAAAAAAAAAAAAAAAATGTCCACATCGAATCGCGGATAAAATCATTTTTTTTTTAATATTCTATAATAATAAATATACTAAGACATTTTTCACACACGGCCATTTGATTTCAAACTAAATTTGTGCTATGGAAATCATATTATAAATTATATATTTATAAATTAATATTATATTACTACAAACATGTTCTGACTATCTACAAGCGCTTTTTTAGAGTCTACGTGAATAAAAACCTTTTTTTTTTAGGTAATTGATATATTACATACACTTCTTTTCTTTTGTACATACGTACTTATATAGATAACTAGCCATGCCCCGCGGTTTCACCCGCGATAAAGTAGTTTTGGCTTAAAGAGTAAAAAACATACATCTATACTCACAAACTTTCGCATTTATAATATTAGTAGAATGTGTACCTCTAACGGTTTTGGCAGTGCACGCCGAAATGGTAGATTCTTTCCTACTTACTTGACACTTATTGTCATATTTTGGACAATTCACACAATATCTTTATAAATTGTAGCCTATGTGTTATGCTGATGAATAAGCTATATTATTGTAAAGTTTCATTAAAATCCATTCAGTAGTTTTTACGTGAAAGAGTAACAAACATCCATCCATACTTACAAACTTTCGCATTTATAATATTAGTAGGATTACACCCAAACTCGGGGCAAACAGACATGTTCATGCACAAAAATATCCGTCATGGGTGGGAATCGAACCCACGACCTGCCGGGTGAAATGCAAGTATTTGCCAACCACGCCAACGGCCCGTCTTTTTATATAAATAGAACGGTATAATACGAATAGGCGGAATCCAAGGAAAGCATTGTTAGTCTATCCGTCAAATTAGAAGATATTTTTTAACCGACTTCAAAAGAAAGAGGTTCTCAGGTTTACTGGTATTTTTTTATGTATGTGCACCGATTACTCGGAGATTTATGATCCGATTTACGTGATTCTACTTTAGTTTGATGCGGAATAGTTGCCATTTGGTCCCATAAAATTTTTACATAATAATATAATATAAAACTTGAGAGGTGTCAAGGGACACCCGGATAGAACGAAGTTATTTCTTATTATTTATTATGCACAAAAACCTGTATAGACTCAACAAAAATAATCGTCGCGACACCACACTGTTCAATGCGAAATAGAAATGAAAATATCTGGCTTGCTTTCTATAAGAGAGAGAGAGAGAGAGAGAGAGACAGAGAAACATGCGCACGCCGCACAGCTGCAAAAAGTGTCGTGACAACTTTTCGTAAGATTTTTTTCCGTCTAGCCCCCCTTTCACAGCGCGCGATAAGGAACTTCGTTCCAATAATAATAATATCTAGGGACAATGTCACACAGATCATCCTAGCCCCAAACTAAGCAAAGCTTGTACTATGGGTACCAGGCGACGATATACATACTTATATAGATAGATAAATACTTATATACATAGAACACATCCATGACTCAGAAACAAATATTCGTGCTCATCACACAAATATTTTCACTTAACGGGATTCGAACACAGGACCACCAGCTTCGTAGGCAGGAGCACTACCAACTAGGCTACGGTGACCGAGACACATAGAGTGGCCCAGTAGATTTCATTTTATGGACATTTTTGTATGAATTTTTAATAAGGTTTGTGTTTATAATATGGTTATGGTTTTAATATGGCTTGTTTTTGCCCAGGGAACTTTTCGGCGAAGGTCTGCACTGGGCAGGCTGCACCATCATAGCGTTGCTGGGCCAGCAGCGGCGCTTCGAGGCGCTCGACTTCTGCTACCACATCCTGCGGGTGCAGCGAGTCGATGGCAAGGACGAGCTTGTCAAGGGCATTGTAAGTGTTCTTTTGACTGCCTCGTTGGTCTAGCGGTAGCATGTTCACCCGCAGAGAACGAGGCCCTGGGTTCAAATCGCGGGTCGGGCCGAAAGTGATTTTGGGACTATTCTGTAAAAAGAAAAACTTGAGAGGTGTCAAGGGACACCCGGATGGAACGAAGTTATTTCTTATTATTTATTATGTACAAAAAACCTGTATACACTCAACAAAAATAATCGTCGCGACACCACACTGTTCAATGCGAAATAGAAATGAAAATATCTGGCTTGCTTTCTATAAGAGAGAGAGAGACAGACAGAGAAACATGCGCACGCCGCACAGCTGCAAAAAGTGTCGTGACAACTTTTCGTAAGATTTTTTTCCGTCTAGCCCCCTTTCACAACGCGCGATAAGGAATTTCGTTCCAAAAATTTCTCAGCGTCAGTCTGAGAGTTGGTGGTATTATACCTCTGTGCCTCTGAGAGCACGTAAAGCCGTCGGTCCTGTACCTGACCTCTTTCCGAAGTGTCTAGTGGCGACCCATCGGATCATGAGAGTGATGGAATAGAAAGTGCTCCTGTGTTTGCGCACACACTTGAGCACTATAATATGTCTCGCGCAGATGGCTAATCTCCCTTGAGACTGGCCGCCGTGGCCGAAATTCGGCTAGGAGGACATTATTATAAGTGTTTAATTTTTTTTAATGAAGGAATTTTTGGCTAAATTTCCTTATAAATGGGCAGAATCACCCAGAGCCATGACAAATATATCACCATGTTAGCCAAAGTACGTCCACTGCTGGACAAAAGCCTCCTCAAAGAATGGGGGATATGCCATAATCGCCACGCTTGGTAGACGGGTTAGTACGATGGTCATAGTTCACAGACAAACGCTGCAGCCCGTTCTCGGGTAGGTATGTCCTCGGTCGATATACACGGCTATAGCTAGGAACGCGCGTTGGTTTCAATATCCGACCGCACTTGCCGGCTGCTGCTCCCAAAGTGACGAGCGCGCCGCTCATCCGGGGAATCTTGACTCCGCCGAGCGTCGACAGATGGCGCTTGCGTTCAAATAATGAATCGATTGATACATATACACAAATATTTGTCTTGTGTGAGGATCGAACTGAGTCACTGCGGTCAGAACTTTATCCTTATGTTTTGTCTCAACGAATATATCTCCTTATGTGACGTGTACTCTGTTCCAGCCGCTGAAGCGCATGGTGGACCGCGTGCGGCGCTTCCAGGTGCTGAACTGCCAGATCTTCGGCGTGCTGGCGCGCCACCTGGCCGCCGACGACGAGCGCGCCGGCGTGGAGCACGTGCGCTGCTTCCCGCCGCCCGCCGCGCCCAGCCTCGGCTAGGGGGCCCCCGCCGCGCCAGGGGCCCACGTGCACGTGCTCTCCTGCCCGCCGCCAGCTGCATCCATCTCCGACTAGGGGGGCACATGGGTACGTGCGCTGCTGCTCAGTGCACCCAGCAGCGTCTAGGGGGCCCCCGCCACGTCAGGGGCCCACGTGCACGTACTCACCTGCCTGACGCACGAGTAAGAAGGCTCACAAGCACGTGCGCTGCTGCTCACCGCGCCCCGTGGTGTCTCGGGGCCCACGAGCACGTGCGCTCCTGGACACCGCACCCAGCGTAACCTAGGGGCCCACCACATAAACGACTACAAGCACGCACGCCTCCCAGTGTGCCCAGTATCTGCTAAGGGGCGCCCATGACACAGAGAGCCCACGTTCACGTCAGTTGCACCCAGCCGCCCAGCATCGCCGGGCCGAGCTCTCAGCGCACGAGGGACTACATGCTGGGGGACTGAGATTGATTATAACACCAATTAATTAAATTCTAACCGCATTAATATCTCGGTCACATGACGCCAAATGACGTCCACTGCTGGTAAAGGCCTCCCCAAGAGGGGAAGATTATGCCATAAACGCCACGGAGATGGTTTATCAGTATCATAGTCACAGAATGATATAGCGCGGTAGTGTTCAGATATTTTATTGTATATGAAATTATGGTTTGAACTTCCAAAGTATTTAAGTCATACGAACACGTTAACCGGCGATATAGGCGGTAGCCCTCCTCGATTAAGACATTTTAATTAATATAAAAACATTTGACATATATATATGTTTACTTGCATTTAGAATTAACGTAAGTCTATGGATATATATTGATATTACAATGTGTAGCATGCGATTAGATAATGTGTGGGATAGTGGGATACTTAAAGGCCGTGAAATTGAACAACTTGTAAAAAAATAGTATGCAAAGCATTACGTGTTTTTCATACGATTTTTTTACAAGTTGGATGAAGGACTGGTCTGTAGCTCTAGTGGTTAGTAAGCCTGACCTCTGGGGTCGTGGTTTCGATTCCCACCCGGGACAAATCTTTGCGTGGTGACCACTATTGTTTGATCTGTGTCTGGGTGTAATTTATCTATGATAAATAGGAATGTTTATCAGTTATTGCCAAAATACAGGCTCTGCCTAGTTTGGGATGAATTGAGCCGTGTATTTTTTTTTGTTTTTTTTTTAAAGGCAATGTCCGCACTAGTGACTCTAATCCCTGTGTCGCGGGGTACTTTACAAACATATAATAGACGGACACAAATTACATCCAGACTCAGAACAACTATTTATAATATCTAATATCTAGGGACAATGTCACACACACATCCTAGCCCCAAACTAAGCAAAGCTTGTACTATGGGTACCAGGCGACGATATACATACTTATATAGATAGATAAATACTTAAATACATAGAAAACATCCATGACTCAGTAACAAAAATTCGTACTCATCACACAAATATTTGCACTTACCGGGATTCGAACCCAGGACCACCAGCTTCTTAGGCAGGAGCACTACCAACTAGGCTACGGTGACCGTCAATTTTATGGGTCACACAAGTAGTTGTCCGGCGCGGACCCGCGACACGAAGAGGTATTACTTGTGCCAAGTCATTTCTTTATTATTTATTATTATTACTCTTTGAGTTCAAACCTAGTAAAAAGTAAATAAAAAGCGTTTTAATTAAGAAATTCAGGTCGTTAAGTATCCCACACTGATTTTATTACACTGTGTATAATTTATCTTTAAGTCTTTAAATATAAATAAATTAACAATTTTTATATGAAATAATGTTTAACTGATTTACTTGTAAAACACCAGCAACCTCGCAGGGCTAGATAGCTAACACCATAAGCAACTACTTTTGTTCTACAAGTTTTGATATTTAGATTTTACTTTCATACAATCATTCGTTCAATCGGATTCAACGTTCGATTCCCGACCATTTATGACGTACAAGTAACATTCTATAATAAATTAACAATTTAATATTAAATAATGTTTAAGTGTATATTTGACCCCATTCCACAAAATGTACGTCAATACATAACTTTTGTTTCGCAGACGTGCGAAACACAATATTGTCTGATTTTTTTTGAATTCTTTATTAATATAAGAGCTTTTTATCCACACGGATACTTGAACCCCATTGAATCATATGCTTTATTTACACACAACTATATATGTATATATAAAACTCGAGAGGTGTCAAGGGACACCCGGATGGAACGAAGTTATTTCTTATTATGTACAAAAAACCTGTATACACTCAACAAAAATAATCGTCGCGACACCACACTGTTCATTGCGAAATAGAAATGAAAATATCTGACTTACTTTCTATAAGAGAGACAGACAGAGAAACATGCGCACGCCGCGCAGCTGCAAAAAATGTCGTGACAACTTTTCGTAAGATTTTTTTCCGTCTAGCCCCCTTTCACAACGCGCGATAAGGAACTTCGTTCCAAAACTTCGTTCCAATGTATTCTCTTTCTTGCTCCTACAATAATATACGAATCGTAACTATCTCTTTCTATCCTCACTAACTTATATCTCCCTTTCAACTTCCATTCGCATCACACTTTTTTGTAAGGCTTTCGTCACGCAGCCACCAAGTCAAATTTTACTTCATAAAGTGTAAAATTGAGAAGATGACCGAAGCTTATAACGTCTAAATGCACGTAGTTGTTTTGGGCATTTAGAAAGGATGAATGAAAGAAGATTGAGAAAAGAAGTATACCTGGCCTGTGTGAATGGGACAACCGGAAGGGCAAGACCTCGTAGAACATTCTCTGACCAAATCGGAGACGTTCTCAAGAAAGGCCAGGTCATAGTACCCTAAACCGGCGAGCATGTATGAAGAATATAATGACAGTAAACGAGGCAAAAGTGGTGTGCAAAGATTGTGACAAATGGAAATCAGTTGTCTCTGCCTACCCCTTTGGGAAACAGGCGTGAGTCTATGTATGTATGTAGGTAAATACACGTACAAGTGCGCCTTGAATTCTGGGGCTCAAATACAAAAGTGTGTATGAGTTAGGTTAGAATTATGACATTATTAGAATAATATGGACTATAAAACTTTATAAATGATCACAGCTCCTCCCCCGTAGGTGATAACGTGATAATATGTACCCTATATGTTGACCCGACCTTTTTGTAATATTCATGCAAAATTTGAAGTAATTCATGCAGTACTTTTTGAGTTTAGCCCGGACATACATACAGACAAACAGACAAAAATTCTGAAAACTATACTTTTGGCTTCGCTATCGATTGTAGATCACGCCCCAAGTATCCTTTAAAAAAAATATTCAATGTACAGTTTTGACCTTCCTACGATTTTATTATATGTATAGTGGTGGTGTGGTCACCGTAGCCTATGAACGCTACAAACAGCAACATATAAACAACAGGCGCGTTGCAGACCCTTTTGAAACCTTACAATTCCCTTTTTGAAGGGCCCCATTCGGTAGTCTCTTGGGCAGCAAGTGGAAAAGTGACAAAGAAGCATAAGTATATATAAAAAATTCTGTGTGTACCTATGTACACGCGTTAGAAGTTATACTTCTTTGGCGTATGGAAAAAAAAATAACTAAAATGCAGTAGTGATTAACGATAAATATTAAGTTAATCAAAAAGATTTTATTTAAATAAAAATACTAGAATATACAACTTGAACATAGTTATCAATTTTCATATCACCTAGAACTAACTTCATGCTGTTAAATTTAGGTGTCAGTGTGCGCGCGCATCGTAAAAATTCACTCTCATCTAGAACTAACTTCATGCTGTTAAATTTAGGTGTCGGTGTGAGCGCGCATCGTAAAAATTCACTCTCATCATTTTTCTCCATCGCGCCAAAAGAAGTATAACTTCGAAAATATATAATATGCTTCCGAATTATTTAGAAGAATAATGAATTATTGAAAAAAAATCACTGGCGATTCTGTAATTTTGTTTAGTGGTTATTGCGTAGATTCGGAGATTTTTTTTGTCAGAAATGGATACCTTTCTACTTTGTGAAAAAATTCAAATTTTGATATAATTTTTATTTTTTAATTTTTTATCATCAATTTTTCAGGAAGAACTTCATAATGTTGATAAGTTACATTCCAACAAATAAGTACTGATGGAACCAAACACGTGCTTCGGCAACTCGAAGGGCACTATGACGAGGCATGTCGGGGCATGCCAACGCGCCGTGGAATGCCCCGATGTGCCGCGGTATAATTGTATCGAAATAAAGTTAAATGAATTCTAAACTCGATGAACCAAGGATCATTAAAATGCTTTGCCGTGCCGTGCGGCGACGTCAGTCTGCAACATGCATTTTATTTTTTACTCAAAGTACAAAATTTGGGAGGTATCATAAAAATCAATCCATTATGTTAAATAGACTTGAGATCATGGCTCTCGAAATTTTATATTGAGCTTAACTTTTCAATCTCTGTTTTTTATTTTATGACTTTATTACTGTTTAAGGAGGCTTTTCATATATTTGTTAAATAAGTTTTAATTGTCTTTAATGTACAGACGCCAGCACATCAAGCTTCCCCAATCTGTCAAATTTCCCCAATTGAAAGTGAACCTTATGCGTTTCTGATAAAGTTGAAAATCTATAAAAGAAATTGATAGATTGGGGTAGCTGGATGTGCTGGCGTCTGTACTTGTTTTATTTCTAAGAAATATAATCTAGATAAGATTGAGTATCATTGTAATTCCACCTAATATATTCGTAACTTAAATACAATGACTTTTATAGTATATTTTGTCGTTTTATTTATTAAGGTTTATAACGTTATTCTGTGATAATATTATGGGAGGTACATAGTACTATCTCTCGATTTAAATTCACACTAATGAATACCGAACATCGATTTCTTAAATGGCATTTAAATAAATAAAGGCTAAAAATTACTTAATCAATCGTTAAATCGGCTTCAACGTTAACAATCGATTCCGGACCATTTATGACGTCACATATGCTCATGGAAGCCAATTTAACGATTGATTAAGTAATTTTTAACCTTTATTTATTTAAACGCCATTTAAGAAATCGATGTTCGGCGACTTAACTTTCGAATTCATATTTATTGGAGCTAGTTTAAAAACGACTTCACCCAACCCAATGAAATTTTTGTGAGACCACCTCATAAGCTTCCTCTATTCAACGAAAAGCGGCCAAGTGCGAGTCGGACCCGCCCATGAAGGGTTCCATAACAGCAAGGTAAGTATTAAAAAAATTACTTACTACACCTCGTTCAAACTAAATTTCGATGGAAGTTTGCATAGTAAATCATATAGTACATCATATATTTTTTAGTTTTATCATTGAGAGAATTTTAGAAGTTACAGGGGGGGGCAGGGACTCATTTTACCACTTTGGAAGTGTCTGTCGCGCAAACTATTCAGCTTAGAAAAAATGATATTAGAAACCTCAATATCATTTTTGAGTACTATCTATATGACTATCCATAGATATGGGTTTGATGAAAAAAATTGTTTGAGTTTGTATGGCAACCCCCCAAAATGTATTGTTTTTTTTTCTATTTGTATGTGAATATTTTAATATGGTTCACAGAATACATCTACTTACCAAGTTTCAACAGTATAGTTTCGGAAAAAAGTGGCTGTGACATTCGGACGGACAGACAGACATGACGAATCCATAAGGGTACCGTTTTTTTATATTTGGCTACGGAACCCTAAAAAAAATCGAGCTATCCGTGTACATGCACGAAGGAAATACGGATTAAATTGAGAAGCTTCCTCCCTTTTGAAATATTACGATTTTTATATTATTTTTGAACACCGTATTAAATAAATAAATAAATAAAAAAGGTTTTTATTCACGTAGACTTTAAAAAAGCGCTTGTAAATAGTCAGAACATGTTTGTAGTAATATAGTTGTATACATTATTATTTCTAGTAACATTGATATTTAGGTACACATTGTATGAAAACATTTTTTTTAAATCAAAAAAAATCAAAAATGTTTTTATTGGCACCAAAGAGTACATAGTCGTAACAAATTAAAATGGACTCTTGACTTCCAAACTAAGTGAGAACTTGTAAAATGGAAGCCAAGGAGTTCTCTCTCATATAACACAATTACAATTTAGCTATGTTATAGGCGTAGGATAAGCCTCTGTGTGTGTGTGTATGTGAGTGTGTATGTGTGTGTGTGTGGTACGTGAGGGAATGTGGGATTATAATGTGTATTTGCAGATAAAATCAGTGAGATCTGAGAAGATTCTCAGTCTCCTCGTAGTTGAGAGCTATAAGCCATTGTGTTATGATGGTTCTACATTGGTTAGTTTGAAGATATTGAGTGTTTTGTGAGAAATGTTGTATAAGTGTGTACCAATTACATTATAGTGTCTTTTTGCCAGAGTGGATTTATGATTGTACGTCTTGAATATATTAGTGATTTTACGTTTGCTGAAGATGAATTCGGTATTTTGGTTGTATGATGTATGCATCCGAAGTATAGTGTGGAGCACAAATAGTTTTCTCACAGAGAGGACTTTGGTATCAGCATACAGGTTGCAGGTCGGGTATCTGATGGGCTTTGAGGTCATGATCTTTAGCACCGCTCTTTGGGCTCTTTCAGTGTTTATTATTGAAGTTTTTGGACATCCGCCCCACACACATATGCAGTAGGTAATTATAGACTGACATAAAGAAAAGTATGCTAGTTTTAATGTAGGGAGGTCAGCACTGTTTCGGAGTTTCTTAAATACATATATTAATTTTCTTATACGAGATGTTAAGTGAGATAAATGCGTGGTCCAATTCAGATTTTCATTTATTGTGACTCCAAGGTACTTGACGTTAGTACGTCTTTTTAATGTATTACACGAGCAGTCGTCTGTGAGAGGTGAGCACGAGTGAACTCTAATAACAAAACTCTCAACTGGAGGAAGGAAGTTGGCTTTCATCGAGAACGGTACAAAATTAGTCTTTTCGATGTTAAGGGTCAGTTTATTGAAACACAACCAGGACATTACTCTTTTCATTGCTAATTCTGCATTTTGGTTAACTTCTAACCAGTTACCACCACTTATAATCAGAGCTGTGTCATCCGCATAAGTGTAGATATTGCAATTTTGGATGGAGAGATTACAGAGACCATTTATGTATATCTGGAACAACGTCGGGCCTAAGATCGAGCCCTGTGGGACCCCAAAGGTTAGGTGTTCCAAGTTACTCACAACAGAGTTGATGATTACACATTGGGTACGATCAGATAAATAGCTCTTGAAAATATCCAGAACATGGCCCCGAACCCCCATCAGCTGGAGCTTATCTAGTAGCATTGGGACAGAGACAGTGTCAAAAGCCTTTGAGAGGTCCAGGAAGATACCTACGCACTTTCGTTTACGATCCAAATGAGATACGATCTCATTTGTTAGGGCCAGGACCGCATCCTCCGTGGAGACACCTCTCCTAAACCCATATTGGTTAGTGGCTAGGATGTTAAATTGGTTAAGGAAACAGACAAGGCGGTTATTTAGTGCTCTTTCTAAGATTTTTGATAGCGATGACAAAACCGAGATGGGTCGGTAGTTGTTGACACTGCCTCTATCCCCGGCTTTATAGACTGGGTGGACAACAGCTCTTTTAAAAATCTTAGGGAAGACGCCAGTAGTAAAGGACAAATTACAGAGATATGTAATCGCTGGTACAAGTTTAGGTCTAACATTTTCAAAATTTTAGAGGGGATACTGTCCCATCCAGTTGAGCAGTTTTCCTTTAGGTTGCATATCAGAGAGTAAAATTTATATTTATAAAATATTTATAAAATTTATTTTATTATAGCATTGATATTTAGCTAGCTCGTATCAAGTTATTGTCAAGAGATTATGTTTAATTATCTAGTTTAAGTCTAATATTTTTACTACATATTGTCAATGGTTCTGTCTATATTAAGGTATTATTATGAGGGACCTTGTGTTAATAACGACGGTCGCGCTTTAATGCTACCACCGGATCCAATGCGCCCCAACTGAGAAGACCCAGCGAAACAAACTCAGTGGGTTCATCTACTACCGGTTTCAACACGACCCAGTTGAGACGGTCCGGCGAACTGGTAACTAAAGCGGTTCTTATTGAACAATGATGATTACCTTTCTAAACTCAACTAGGGAATCAGCATCATATTACCAGAAAAACGTCCACTGCTGGACGAAGGCGTCCCCACAAAGTTCTCCACAATTGCCGGTTTTGCGCTACCTATACACAGTGACTTTCAGCAACGAATCTACCTATACCAATCCGTGGAAGCGCTCTGCCATTAAGCTACGAACTAGATACCGTCTGATACAATTTAAGTTTCCCTTTCTTTTACGGAGGATGTAGGTGCCATACATCGGCTTTGTTTGTAATAAAGGACCGACAGTTTTGTAGTAGGTAGGTAGTAACTTAAACGATGATTCAGTTGCTTGGGAAAGATCTTGTGATATTTATCCTACGAATATTTTAATGCGAAAGTTTGTGAGTGTGTGAGTGTGTATGTTTGTTACTTCTTCACGTCCCAACGGCTGGCGACATTTTAAAAAAATTTGGTATCGAGTTAGCTGACACCCTGGATCAACACATAGGCATTGTAAGGCATTTGTAAGTTAAATGCGAGTAAAACTGCGGGGCACAGTTAGTCAATAAATAAATAAAATCATTTTATTTCGGATAACTAAGAGATTCATACATTTTTAGAAGGTAACTAGGTACTAACTTAACCAAAAACAAATTATTGAGAAAACCATTCAAGAGCTAGAACGATTGAGATTATAATATAATAATATCTGGGGACAATGTCACACAGATCATCTTAGCCCCAAACTAAGCAAAGCTTGTACTATGGGTACCAGGCGACGATATACATACTTATATAGATAGATAAATACTTAAATACATAGAAAACATCCATGACTCAGAAAGAAATATTCGTGCTCATCACACAAACATTTGCACTTACCAGGATTCGAACCCAGGACCACCAGCTTCGTAGGCAGGAGCACTACCAACTAGGCTACGGTGACCGATGTTAGGATATAAGACATAATTATACCCTAACATTGCGTTGTTCTAGAACATTGTGGAAATATTCTCACAAATTGCCTTACTATGGCGAAGGAATATTATTATCATTTATTTGACAGTAGGTTGTATTCCAGCTACTGTCTAGATAGCTACTCGCTAGACAGCTAATCGTTTGGCAACTACTGTCTAAATCGCTACTCGCTTGACAGCTACTGTCTAGATAGTTACTCGCTTGACAGCTACTGTTTAGATAGTTACTGGCTTGGCAGCTAGGTACTGTCTAGATAGTTACTCACTTAATAGTAACTGTCTAGGTAGTTACTTGCTGGACAGCTAATCTTATGGCAGCTACTACCTAGATAGCTACTGGCTAGACAGCTACTGCCTAGATAGCTACTCGCTAGACAGCTGATCGCTTGACAGCTACTGCCTTGATAGTTACTCGCTTGACAGCTACTGTCTAGATAGTTACTCGCTTGACAGCTACTGTCTAGATAGTTACTTGCTGGACAGCTAATCGTATGGCAGCTACTACCTAGATAGCTACTGCCTAGATAGCTACTGGCTAGACAGCTACTGCCTAGATAGCTACTATCTAGACAGCTAGATAGCTACTCGCTAAATAGCTGATCGCATGGCAGCTACTGCCTAAATAGCTGATCGCATGGCAGCTACTGCCTAAATAGTTACTCGCTTGACAGCTACTGTCTAGATAGTTACTCGCTTGACAGCTACTGTCTAGATAGTTACTCACTTGACAGCTACTGTCTAAATAGCTACTCGCTGGACAGCTAATCGTATGGCAGCTACTGTCTAGATAGCTACTCGCTAGACAGTATGTTTTATTGCAGCTACGGTCTAGATAGCTACTCGCTAGACAAATAATCGTATGGCAGCTACTGTCTAGATAGCTACTCGCTTGCCAGCTACTGTCTAGATAGTTACTCGCATGACAGCTACTGTCTAGATAGTTACTCGCTTGACAGCTACTGTCTAGATAGTTACTCGCTTGACAGCTACTATCTAGAGATAGTTACTTGCTGGACAGCTAATCGCATTGCAGCTACTGTCTAGATAGCTACTCGCTAGGCAGCTTATCGTATGGCAGCTACTGTCTAGATAGCTACTCGCTTGCCAGCAACTGTCTAGATAGCTACTCGCTTGACAGCTACTGTCTAGATAGCTACTCGCTTGACAACTACTGTCTAGATAGTTACTCGCTTGACAGCTACTGTCTAGAGATGGTTACTTGCTGGACAGCTAATCGTATTGCAGCTACTCGCTAGACAGTTACTGCCTAGATAGTTACTCGCTTGACAGCTACTCTCTAGATAGTTACTCGCTTTACAGCTACTGTCTAGGTAGTTACTTTCTGGACAGCTAATCGTATGGCAGCTACTGTCTAGATAGCTACTCGCTTGCCAGCTACTGTCTAGATAGCTATTCAATTGACAGCTACTGTCTAGATAGCAACTCGCTTGACAACTACTGTCTAGATAGTTACTCGCGTGACAGCTACTGTCTAGAGATAGTTACTTGCTGGACAGCTAATCATATTGCAGCTACTGGCTAGACAGCTACTGCCTAGATAGCTACTCGCTAGACAGTTACTGCCTAGATAGTTACTCGCTTGACAGCTACTGTCTAGATAGTTACTCGCTTGACAGCTACTGTCTGGATAGCTACTGGCTAGACAGCTACTGCCTAGATAGCTACTAGCTAGACAGCTGATCGCATGGCAGCTACTGGCTAGACAGCTACTGCCTAGATAGCTACTCGCTAGACAGTTACTGCCTAGATAGCTACTCGCTAGACAGTTACTGCCTAGATAGTTACTCGCTTGACAGCTACTGTCTAGATAGTTACTCGCTTGACAGCTACTGTCTGGATAGCTACTGGCTAGACAGCTACTGCCTAGATAGCTACTAGCTAGACAGCTGATCGCATGGCAGCTACTGGCTAGACAGCTACTGCCTAGATAGCTACTGGCTAGACAGCTACTGCCTAGATAGCTACTGGCTAGACAGCTACTGCCTAGATAGCTACTGGCTAGACAGCTACTTCGGCGACCAACTGTCCCAAGGTGGTGTTGGGTTCATAGTCTACAAGTCCCTCGTCCACAACATAGTGACAATCGAGAGTATCGACTATGGTTGCGTACCTTGTACTCAGAATTACCAGCGGTATTCGTTGAAGGTTGTACAGGTTTACGCGCCGACTTCGACGCACTCTGACGATGAGGTTGAGGTCATGTATGAGGATATGAGATTATGTAAACCATACATAACTCTAACACTTATTTCACTGTGGTCATGGGGGACTTTAACGCGAAGCTGGGGAAACGAATCGGGAATGAGCTGAGAGTGGGTAATTTTTTTTAACACCATACACCTAATGAGGGCCACCGCGTATCAATTTGCCGCTAGAGGCGCTAGCATCGCGGCAGGTCTACGAAACGTCAAAATACACTGTTTTTGTTCGGGTTGCTCTGTTTATTAATAAAAACTGCGATTATAACTAAACATTTTGGTTTAAAACTAAATAAATTACAAAATGAGTAACAGCTCGATGACTGTAATAAATATTTGAAAAAATGTTTAAAATCCTGTTAAAGTGTTTCATAAATAGCATGCCGCAGTGTTGTGCGGGGACTGCACAACACTGCGGCATGCTATTTATGAAACACTTTAACAGGATTTTAAATATTTTTCGTAAAAACATTCGTCGCGTCCACAATAACAATGATTTTGATCAGCTATAGTGGACCTTACGCGTCAGCGCAGTGGCGCCGACTGGTGAGCACAAAAACGGTAGCCCTCATTAACATGGCAGGTTTACACCCAATACGTTAATTATTAATAACACCACTAATCTAAAACATATCATATTATTAACAAAGAAGATTAATTCAATTTAACATTAACTAATACATTGAAGATAAATTATTTTTATACATTATAATTAAGTGTTATTATATAATTATTAAATAACATAAATCCTTATAATTATGTCAAGTAATCAAGAGTCACTCTCATAAATTCCGCCAGTGTAGTCGTTCAGGTCAAAAGGACGCACTTTAACTTTGTTTCGTGTATTTAATGGACCCTAATTAAATCTTTTTAAACCCACACTTGCGTTATATCTGTAGTAAATTTAATAGACTTTTGGAAAACCAAGTCTTAGAAATAGTAACCATTACGGTTCTTCGTTTAATAAGTGTAAGTATAAAATAGTATGAGTGCGTACCCTTAACCCGATAAAAAGGTAAAAGTACGCACACCTTTGGGTAAAAGTTCGCAGATAACCCTATCTACGAACTTTACGTACGTAAAGTACGCGTTTGATAGCTGGTCAAGGAAACTAAACAAAATGAAATAGACAACTTATATTATTATTATAATATATTATATAATACTTAAACAACAAACAATTAAAACTTCTACAATCACAATTTTCTTCTGAGAATTTATATACGGTACCAAAATCTCACAAAAAAAACTTAGTGGAATCACATTAAACAATTTTACAAGATAAACATACAAGATAAACATTGAAAATCTTTTAGCAAATTAAAAACATTCACTACTATGAAAACAAATTATATAAACAAATAAATTAGAAAATAAAATGTTATACTATAGAGGTACTTATTACACTTATATTATACGGTGTAACAGAAAGTTTTGACGAGACTTAAGGAGCTCAATCTACCCATCACACTGTACAACTTTATATTACACTACACTTACCTAACCTAAAAAATTTTGCGCTAACCTAACCTAACCTTACAAAAATATTACACCAACCTAACCTAACAAAAATATTACACTCACCTAACCTAACCTAACAAAAATATTACACCAATCTAACCTAACAAAAATATTACACTCACCTAACCTAACCTAACAAAAATATTACACTAACCTAACCTAACAAAAATATTACACCAACCTAACCTAACAAAAATATTACACTCACCTAACCTAACCTAACAAAAATATTACACTAACCTAACCTAACCTTACAAAAATATTACCTAACCTAACCTACCAAAAATATTACACTAACCTAACCTAACCTTACAAAAATATTACAGTAACCTAACCTAACCTTACAAAAATATTACAGTAACCTAACCTAGCAAAAATATTACACCAACCTAACCTAACAAAAATATTACACTCCCCTAACCTAACCTAACAAAAATATTACACTAACCTAACCTAATAAAACTATTACACTAACCTAACCTAACCTAACAAAAATATTACACCAACCTAACCTAACAAAAATATTACACTAACCTAACCTAACAAAAATATTACAGTAACCTAACCTAACCTAGCAAAAATATTACACGAACCTAACCTAGCAAAAATATTACATCAACCTAACCTAACAAAAATATTACACTAACCTAACCTAACCTAACAAAAATATTACACTAACCTAACCTAACCTAACAAAAATATTACAGTAACCTAACCTAACCTAACAAAAATATTACAGTAACCTAACCTAGCAAAAATATAACACGAACCTAACCTAGCAAAAATATTACACCAACCTAACCTAACAAAAATATTACACTCCCCTAACCTAACCTAACAAAAATATTACACTAACCTAACCTTATAAAACTATTGCACTAACCTAACCTAACTAACAAAAATATTACACTAACCTAACCTAACCTAGCAAAAATATTATACTAACCTAACCTTATAAAACTATTACACTAACCTAACCTAACCTAACAAAAATATAACACTAACCTAACCTAGCAAAAAATATTGCACCAACCTAACCTAACAAAAATATTACACTAACCTAACCTAATAAAACTATTACACTTTTTTTTTTTTTTTTTTTTTTTTTTTTACATGGTGGAAATGCGTTACGCATACCCGCCGCTTGGGGAGGCGACGGGTTATGTGGGACTCGCCGGGCTAGTACCCGGAATACCCACTAAAACCACCATGGTAGCCAGCCTCACAACGCGTGGGGTAGCGACTCCGGGAACTCGTAACGATCACCACCGGAGCCGCCACCATAGCATTGCTGCCTTTTGAAGGCTCAACCCAGGGGGGCGATTTGTTGCCCCCAACGCGCGTGGTCGTGGTTAGGCAACCTGCGGCTACGGCAGATTGCCTCTTCCCGGGATCGTTTTTGACGGTAGTGGGAGATCCCCATCTCCAACCACCGACGATCCCAGGGGCGGCGCTAATCAAACAACGATGTTGCACGATCAGCGCCGCATTTTCTCTCGCACCAGGCCAGCGACCGCAGCCGCTTGGATCACCCGGCGCTCACGTTCTCGCCAGATTAGCGGTTGTTACCGCCTCTCCGGCGCCTGACCCTTCTACGGGCAGGATCATCCCGCTGCAGCATAACTGCTTCACAGAAGGAGACCACCGCCCTCCAGGAGCTGTCCGCCGCCAACATTGACGAAATCACAGCTGGTGGCGAAAGGTCACTACCGATGTTTGCGATCAGGACCCGCCGTTCAGTGGCCCAGGCTGGACATTCTTCCAGGGTGTGCTGAGCTGAGTCCTGATCGCATCCACAATGGTGACATTGCGGTGTCACCTCTCGTCCTATTCGACTCAGATACTCGCCGAAACACCCGTGTCCGGTGAGTATCTGAGTTAACCTGTAAGTGACGTGTCCGCGTCTCCTAGTCATCCATGCGTCAAAACTCGGTAAGACAGCCCCGACAGCACGTTGGCGAGAGGCTCGTGGCAACTCGAGTCGCTCGCGCCAAATTTGGAGAGCTTGCCGGTGCTCGTCCCGCCGGACTTGAGTCCAGTCCAATGTGTTTCCGCTGGCGCCCCGGCAGACAGGGGCCCGAATGCGGTCGTACATTCTCGCGTCCATGTCCGCCAGGACGTCAAGCGGCGGAAATCGCGCAAGGACAGTTGCCGCCTCATACGATATCGTGCGGTAACCACGAACGACGCGTATGGCCATTACTCGTTGCAAGCTACTGAGTAACGCCCTGCAGCGAGGCGCGCCTGTCAGGACACTAGACCAGACAGGCGCACCATAGAGGGCCATGGACCGCACGACCCCGCAATAGAGGCGACGTACCTCCTCCCGTGGCCCACCTAGGTTGGGCAACAGTCTCTGGAGCGCGCCGGCTACTCCACGGACGCGAGGAACCAGTCGCTCGAAGTGAGCTTCAAAGTTCCAGCGCCCGTCCAATGTCAATCCCAGATATTTCATATTTTGTCCTATCTGGACAGCAGTATCACCAACTTGTACCTGCATGCTGGGTGGCTCCACAGTCCGACGCAGGTTGTGAAACCACAGCGCCTCGGTTTTGTTAGGCGCTGTCCGAAGGCCTAATCTGCGTATGCTGTTGGTGATACATGCCACTCCTAGCTCAGCAAGCTGGATGGTCTCTCTGAAATCGAACCCCCTGGCCAGGATGAGCGTGTCGTCCGCGTAACAAATTACGTCTAAACCGTGGGGAAGTCTAGTCCGTAGGACAGCGTCATATGTGAGGTTCCACAAAAGAGGTCCTAATACCGACCCCTGGGGAACCCCGCAATTGACCTCCCTCACGATATCATCGCCGTTCCGACCCATGTAGATGATTTTCCTATCGCTGAGGTATGCCCTTATTATCTCTTGCAGATAGAGAGGCACATTACGGTAATGCAGCGCCTCCCGTATTGCCCACCAGGGGAGGGAGTTGAAGGCGTTGACTATGTCAAGACTGACCGCCAAGGCAACTCCACCCCCCTGAACTGCAGCCATCGATAGGGATTGTACCCGTCGGACTGCATCCACCGTCGACCGCCCGCGGCGAAAACCAAACTGGCAGTCCGACAGGTCGGGGCCAACCAGCGACAGGTGCTCACTTAGACGGGCGGCAATAACCCGTTCTAAAAGTTTGCCCACTTCATCCAACAGACAGATGGGTCGAAACGCCGATGGTGTGTCAGCGGCCCTTCCTTTCTTCCTTATGAGGACTAGCCTGGCAACCTTCCAGTCACTGGGAAAAACACTGAGTTGGAGGCAGCTAGTGAACAGGCTCCTCATTCTTTCTCCTAGGACTGTCAGCGCCAGCACCCAGGCCCGACCAGGGACTCCATCCGGGCCCGGGGCAGTGTTACGGGCTGCCATACGACGGACCACTCGCTCGAACTCTCCCTCGGAGACGACAAACTCATCGGACCAGGGGGGAAGACCCATTCGTGACGAAAGGACCGAGGAACCAAACTCAACCCTGGGAAAAAGTGTCTCTACCACCGTCATCACGAACTCAGGATCCAGCGTCTCCGTGAGCGGAGGGACCCATGGTCTGAGTTTTCCCAGAACCATTTTGTAGGGACGCCCCCATGGGTCCCTATTTAGTCCCTCGATCAGTTCATGCCATGAATGGGTCTTCGCCTCAGCTATGGCAAACTGGAGCGCCATGGTGGCGTTACGGTAGTCGCTGTATGCACCTGCAATCTCCTCGGCCGTAGATTGTCTTCTCCTTCTCGCTCTTGTAAAGCGTCGACGTGCCGATACACATGAGACGCGCAACTGCGCAAGATTTGCCGACCACCAATAGGCCGAGAACCTTACACCTGGCTTGGCTCGGGGCATTGCGGTGTCACAGATAGTAATCATTTTCTCTCTAAACCACGATGCTGATGCCTCCGGGTTAGCCAGGGTACTTTCGTCCTCCGTCTCTTCCCAGTCCGCAACGAGGGCTGCTGCAATGAGTAGATCTCGATTAAGCAGTTTCAGAGCCCATCTTCACGAAGAGACACCGTTTCGGCGCTCCAGGCCAAATTGCTGACGTCTAAACGTCACCTCTAGTATGATGTGGCGGTGGTCAGAAAGTGTGACAAGTTCTTCGGCCACCTTCCACCCAGTTACTATGCGAGTTGCAAGAGGAGTCGCCCACGATAAATCGACGACCGACTCCCCCTGCCACCTCACACAGGTGCTGATTGAGCCTCGATTAAGGAGTTGGAGGTTCAATGCAGCTGACCATTCTATAAGAGTTTCGCCTTTCAGGTCGTTCCGGGCGTCCCCCCATACCCTGGAGTGGGCATTGAAGTCACCCAGAACGAGCATGGGACGAGCTAGGTAACCACGTAGGGAAGTACTTAACCGGTCCAGGTACTCTTCGTACTCAGCAAGGCTGCTATTCGGCGAAACATAGCAGCCCGCTACAATAACTTCACCCCACTCCACTAGGACGAAGCCTGGTCCGTTGCATAGGAGGTTGCAATTGCGTCCATCCGCCCAATAGATGGCAACGGAGTCCCCGTCCGCCCCAAACCAACGAGGGTGATCCGGGACGGAATAAGGCTCCGCAACCACCGCAATGGAAACCAAACACTCCGCGATTGTCTGCATCAGGATATCCTGTGCAGCGCGGCAGTGATTAAGATTGCCCTGCAGAATTTTAGATGACAGAGTGAATTTTTAAACATCCATTTCTTCCTCCGCGGGACTGGGGCCCTGCTGTGTCATCCGAGTGGCAGCCGTACCTGGAACGCTTGGATTCCGTAGTCCTCCCTGCTTTCTCTTGGGCGGACAGCACTTAATACCCCCCAAGCGGTGGTTACTCGGGCGGCCGTAGTCTGTGCAGACCGGGCATTTCGGCGAATCGGCTGGGCAGTCCCGGGCCTTGTGGCCCTGACCGCCACAAACGAAACAGCATCCGCTGCGATCCACCGCACATTGGCACTTAACTCTTACGTGCCCCGGCTCTAGGCACCGGTAGCACTGCAAGGGTCGAGATTTTAAAACTTCTACCCTGGCAGCACTCCAACCCACGAGTAATCTTTTCCCGGCAACTTTACCGGCCGCTTCGAGGGGACACCTGACCCACACAGTACCAAGCCCAGAGTTGTGTTTTCGGATGGGTCCCACCTTAACATCCGTTACCAGACATCCGGTTGTCTCAGCTATGGCTTCAGCCACCTCAGAAGGAGTGACCGACTCGTCGATATCCATCACCCGTAATTCCCCTGTTTTAATAGGGCGGGAAATTTTCGCGTCCGTGCCAGCAAGAACCGTCCTAAGCCGTTGAGCAAGGGAGTCCGCTCTGGATGTGTGGTCGGGGCCAGATATTTTCAGTACCAGGCCCCCGTTCAACGCTCTCTTCTGTACAATGCCACCTTCCAGCCCAAAGTCTTTCAAACTGACCTCTGTTCTAGCCGTCCTAATAACATCCGCCAGCGATGTTTCCGAACCCTCGGGCAAGGATATCGCAATGGCGGCAGTATTAGGAGGCCGAGGTAGCTTATTTTTCTTCCCTGCGGAGGTGACATTAGCTCCCTTGCTTGCAGCTTTTTTCCTGGCCGCGGTTGCTGCTTTGCGGCCAACCACCGTCGACCACGAATCTCCACTCAGTCCAGGCCGCGATTCCTGTACCAGTGGGTGCTGTACCGGCGGAGCAGCATTTGATACTGGCGGCGGTGGAGGACGTTTTGCTCCATTCTGGTTGAGGGGAGTTCCTGCAGCCGTTTTCTTTTTCCTCTTTCGCTTTTCCGCTGGAGGCGTTGGCTCATCCGTTTGCGCTAACGATGGAGCGCCTGTCATGCCCCTCTGACCCAGAGGAGGCCTAACAGCTCTCCCAGGGAAAAGTTCAGTTAACAGGCTCGCGCGGAACGTGACGAGCTTTTCGTCTACCAGACTTGCGATCTGTCGCACTAAGGATCGATCATTGCGGTCATCATCCGGTTTACCGATAGAGTTACGATCCACCGACGCTATCTCATCCGTACGCGAACACAACGGAGTTTCCTCCGATCTCTGCATTTCCTGGGTCAGCTGGACATGGTTGCGTTGTGTCCGGTGCATCTCTAGCTCCGAAGACAAAGCAGTCACCCGGGTCTCCAGAGAGACGAGCTTCGTACGTAACTCGTGGTTTTCACGCTCGAGTCTCTCAGCGTCTCCAGTCTGAGTCCGAGCATGCAAGACTTGCGTTGCTGCCTCAGCCTTCCGGACACACACTCTCAGCAACTTAACCAGGTCCCCTTTCAGATTGCTGGATTTGTCGGCAATTTTTTCGACCGTCGAGAGCACCTCTAACACTCTCGCCCCTACATCTGCCGTTGGTTGGTTCTTGTACTCTTGTACAAGATCCTCAACGGAGGGGAGATTCCTCTTCGTCTTCTTGTCCGTTGGCGGGACGTTGGGATTTAAAATATCCAGCAGATCACCATCAACTCCCGCTTGAGGAGGAGGCTGGGCGTTTCGCTTGCGATTCCTTTTCACCAGACGGTCCGAGGCGCTGTAACAGCTAGAAGCTAACGACCAGTCACTATCATCTGCCGAATTTTGGCCTCGCCTCCCACTCTCAACCGAATTTCCTGGACCATTATCCGGCGAGCGTGAGCGGTCTCTCCCCAATTCCTGGACATCCATACTGGAGTCCCTCGAGCCTGTTCTAACGGGTGTACGGACTCTACCGGCAGCCATGGCGTTCTCCGCCAACCGCCGTTCCTGCTCGTCGATTTTTATTTGGATCTGCCTAGATCGAGAACGAGTCACCCTTCTCGACGCTACACTATCTAAATCAGGGTGCGCAAAACTGGGCGTGCCCACCCTCTCCGCGGCCTCCGCGGTTAAAAGGCTTTGGTTGCCCCCCCCAGATACGGTGGGGCTGCCAGATCCATAAGGACCTGGGAGGGATTCTCCAGCGGCGCTGGTACCCTCCTGGGGTAGTTTGTTTTCCGAAGCCGACATTTCATATACCTAACTATGCCACCCTTATATATATATATATAATATTATTATATAAATATATATATAAAACTATTACACTAACCTAACCTAACAAAAATATTACACTAACCTAACCTAACAAAAATATTACACTAACCTAACCTAACCTACCAAAAATATTACACTAACCTAACCTAACCTTACAAAAATATTACAGTAACCTAACCTAACCTTACAAAAATATTACAGTAACCTAACCTAGCAAAAATATTACACCAACCTAACCTAACAAAAATATTACACTCCCCTAACCTAACCTAACAAAAATATTACACTAACCTAACCTAATAAAACTATTACACTAACCTAAACTAACCTAACAAAATTATTACACCAACCTAACCTAACAAAAATATTACACTAACCTAACCTAACAAAAATATTACAGTAACCTAACCTAACCTAGCAAAAATATTACACGAACCTAACCTAGCAAAAATATTACATCAACCTAACCTAACAAAAATATTACACTAACCTAACCTAACCTAACAAAAATATTACACTAACCTAACCTAACAAAAATATTACAGTAACCTAACCTAGCAAAAATATAACACGAACCTAACCTAGCAAAAATATTACACCAACCTAACCTTACAAAAATATTACAGTAACCTAACCTAACCTTACAAAAATATTACAGTAACCTAACCTAGCAAAAATATTACACCAACCTAACCTAACAAAAATATTACACTCCCCTAACCTAACCTAACAAAAATATTACACTAACCTAACCTAATAAAACTATTACACTAACCTAACCTAACCTAACAAAAATATTACACCAACCTAACCTAACAAAAATATTACACTAACCTAACCTAACAAAAATATTACAGTAACCTAACCTAACCTAGCAAAAATATTACACGAACCTAACCTAGCAAAAATATTACATCAACCTAACCTAACAAAAATATTACACTAACCTAACCTAACCTAACAAAAATATTACACTAACCTAACCTAACAAAAATATTACAGTAACCTAACCTAGCAAAAATATAACACGAACCTAACCTAGCAAAAATATTACACCAACCTAACCTAACAAAAATATTACACTCCCCTAACCTAACCTAACAAAAATATTACACTAACCTAACCTTATAAAACTATTGCACTAACCTAACCTAACCTAACAAAAATATTACACTAACCTAACCTAACCTAGCAAAAATATTATACTAACCTAACCTTATAAAACTATTACACTAACCTAACCTAACCTAACAAAAATATAACACTAACCTAACCTAGCAAAAAATATTACACCAACCTAACCTAACAAAAATATTACACTAACCTAACCTAACAAAAATATTACACTAACCTAACCTAACCTAACAAAAATATTACAGTAACCTAACCTAACCTAGCAAAAATATTACACGAACCTAACCTAGCAAAAATATTACACCAACCTAAACTAACAAAAATATTACACTCCCCTAACCTAACCTAACAAAAATATTCATCATCATCATCATATCAGCCGAAAGACGTCCACTGCTGGACAAAGGCCTCCCCCAAGGATCTCCACAATAGCCGGTCCTGCGCTGCCCGCATCCAGCGGCTTCCCGCGACCCGCACAAGATCGTCGGTCCACCGTGTAGGAGGCCTGCCCACGCTGCGTCTTCCGGTTCGTGGTCGCCACTCGAGAACCTTTCTGCCCCATCGGCCGTCAGTTCTACGAGCTATGTGCCCTGCCCACTGCCACTTCAGTTTGGCAATTCTTTGGGCTATGTCGGCTACTTTAGTTCGCCTGCGGATCTCAGCATTTCTTATTCGATCTCGCAGGGAAACTCCAAGCATAGCCCTTTCCATTGCTCTTTGGGTGACCTTGAGCCGCCTGATAAGGCCCGTAGTGAGCGACCACGTCTCTGTTCCGTAAGTCATCACTGGCAACACACACTGGTCGAAGACTTTCGACTTGAGACACTGCGGTATTTGGGATGAGAAGATATTACGTAGCTTCCCGAACGCTGCCCAGCCGAGTTGGATTCTACGATTGACCTCCTTTTCGAAGTTGGACCTCCCTAGTTGGATGGTCTGTCCTAGGTATATATAATTCTCAACAACTTCGAGTGCAGAGTCTCCAACCTTAACTAGAGTGGGTGCAACATGGATGTTCGACATGATTTTCGTCTTATCCATGTTCATTTTCAGACCCACTTGTTGAGAGACTCTACTGAGGCCATCGAGCATTGTACCGAGGTCGTCAAGGGTCTCAGCCATGACTACTATGTCGTCGGCAAATCTAAGGTGGGTGATGTACTCGCCATTGACATTGATGCCAAAGCCTTCCCAGTCCAGAAGCTTGAAAACATCTTCCAATGCAGCGGTGAACAGTTTCGGAGATATGACGTCTCCCTGTCTCACGCCTCGCTGCAATTGAATAGGTTTCGAGTTCTGGTCCTGAAGTCGGATTGACATGGTGGCGTTTTCGTACAAACACTTTAACACCTGGACATACCGATAGTCAATTTGGCACCTTTGAAGAGACCTCAGCACGGCCCATGTTTCGATAGAATCAAAGGCTTTCTCATAGTCCACAAACGCTAAGCATAATGGCTGGTTATACTCCTCTGTCTTCTGTATAACTTGCCGCAGCGTATGTATGTGGTCTATGGTACTGTAGCCTTCTCGGAATCCGGCTTGTTCGGGAGGCTGGAAGTCGTCAAACCTTCGTGCGAGACGATTCGTAATGACTCTCGAAAACAACTTGTAAACACGGCTCAGCAGTGAGATGGGTCTGTAATTCTTCAATAGGGTTTTATCGCCCTTTTTGAAGAAAAGCACCACCACACTCCTGTGCCATGCTTTTGGCGTTTGACCTTCGAGTATGACGGAGTTGAATAACTTCTGAAGGGCCCGTAGGATTGGTGTACCACCCGCCTTCAGAAGCTCAGCTGTAACTCCATCATCACCCGGCGCCTTGTTGTTTTTTAGTTGTTTGAGAGCCATTCTAATCTCGTACAGGCTGACGTCCGGGATATCTTGGGTGTAGTGTCGGGTTAGTCTTGCTCTTGGATCGGCATGACTATTGACAGGAAGTTGCGTTGTCGTGTATAACTGTCCGTAGAACTTCTCGATCTCACCTAGCAACTCTGGTTTTGACGTGACGATTCTACCATCCTCAGTCTTCAGCTTCGTCAGTTGGCTTTGCCCAATAGACAAATCTCTTGCGAACACTTTAGAGACTCTATTCCGCTCGATGGCCTCTTTTATACTAATAGTATTAAATTGGCGTGTGTCGCGAGTCAGAGACTTTGAGATTTGTCTGCTGAGCTGCCTGTATCTGGCAGCATCACATGAGGATGTTAGAATCATTTTCCGCCTTTCTTCTATAAGCTGTAGGGTATGGTCGGAGATCTTTTTGGTTCCATTTGTACGGCGGGTTTTGTAGAAGTTAGACCCGGCCGTATGGACAGCTTCCACGAACCTGTCGTGGTATGTATCCACTTCTTCACAGTCTGCTAGGCATTCGAATCGGTTCTGAAGTTCGAGTTGAAAGGGTTCGGGGTTTTGGAGGTGGAACGGTATGGGACGGAGCGTAGACTTCATCAGTCGGGACCTCTCGAGTTTGACATTTAGGTTCAATGAGCCTCTGACCAGTCTGTGATCGCTCCCGGTCTTAACCGCATTGATCACAGAGACATCATTGAATACTTGTCTCCTCGTCGACAGGATGAAGTCTATCTCGTTTTTAGTTTTCCCATCGGGGCTCACCCAGGTCCATTTACGATGTGCCGGCTTCCTGAAGAAGGAATTCATCATAAAGAGACCCTCCTTCTCCATGAAGTCAGCCAACATCTGGCCTCGGGGGTTCCGATCCCCGGTTCCAAATTGCCCCACTTTCAGCTCATCACCGATTCGTTTGCCCAGCTTCGCGTTGAAGTCCCCCATGACCACAGTGAAATAAGAGTTCGAGGTATGTATGGCTCTGGAAATGTCCTCATACATGACCTCGACTGCATCATCGGAGTATGTCGAAGTAGGTGCGTATACCTGTATAACCTTCAGCGAATACCGCCTGGTGATTCTGAGTATAAGGTACGCAACCCTCGTCGACACACTCTCGATTTTCACTACGTTGTTCACGAGGGACTTGTGGACTATGAACCCGACACCACCTTGGGATAGTTGGTCACCCTCCCGGTAATAGAGCAGGTTTCCGGATTTCAGTATTATCGAGTCCTCCCCCTCTCTTCGGACTTCAGATAATCCTACAATATCCCAATGTAACCTGCTCAGTTCTTCCTCCAGTTCGGTTATCTTCTCGTCGGAGCGCAGTGTTCGTGTGTTAAACGTTGCCAGGGCCAGAGGTCGTCGTTTTTGGTAACGTGGAATCTGCCGGGGATTCTTAGCACCCCCTGCCCTGCCGTAACCACGGCTGTTACCACGGCTGGGAATAGCAGGGCTACCGGGGACTGGGGGCCGCGGTTTAGTTGTGTCCATCATTTGAGGGGATTTGCCATAATCGCCACGCTTGGCAGACGGGTTGGCGATCGCAGTAAGGTGAACATGGTACTCAGGAGAACGCTGCTGCCCGTTCTCTGGTGTATATATTTCCCTCGGGACGACTTTTACGTCCCCCCACGGGATGAGAGGGGGTGGTGATATTCTTAGGCCGTCACCACACAGCAAAAATATTACACTAACCTAACCTTATAAAACTATTACACTAACCTAACTTAACCTAACAAAAATATTACACTAACCTAACCTAACCTAGCAAAAATATTACACTTACCATTCCTAACCTAGCAAAAATATTCCACTAACCTAACCTAACAAAAATATTACACCAACCTAACCTAATAAAAATATTACACTCCCCTAACCTAACCTAGCAAAAATATAACACGAACCTAACCTAGCAAAAATATTACACCAACCTAACCTAACAAAAATATTACACTCCCCTAACCTAACCTGACAAAAATATTACACTAACCTAACCTTATAAAACTATAACACTAACCTAACCTAACCTAACAAAAATATTACACTAACCTAACCTAACCTAGCAAAAATATTACACTTACCGTACCTAACCTAGCAAAAATATTCCAATAACCTAACCTAACAAAAATATTACACTAACCTAACCTAACAAAAATATTACACTAACCTAACCTAACAAAAATATTACACTAACCTAACCTAACCTAGCAAAAATATTACACTAACCTAACCTTATAAAACTATTACACTAACCTAACCTAACCTAACAAAAATATTACACTAACCTAACCTAACCTAGCAAAAATATTACACTAACCTAACCTTATAAAACTATTACACTAACCTAACCTAACAAAAATATAACACTAACCTAACCTAGCAAAAAATATTACACCAACCTAACCTAACAAAAATATTACACTAACCTAACCTAACCTAACAAAAATATTACACTAACCTAACCTTTTTTTTTTTTTTTTTTTTTTGCCGGGTGGAAAATCCTGCATGGATGTCCTCCGCCTTGGGGGAGGCGGAGGGGTCTGTCAGACTCCTACTGACTAAAAACCACCCCGGTGTTCCATCTCACACCTGCGCCGGGGGTCGCGGGAACGAATGATACTTCCGCAACCCCAGCTGGTGCTGGCCCATGCCTGCGGGCCTCCTCGCATTAGCGGGGGGAGTGAGGTGTTAAACTCCCCCCGCAACGTCTAAGAGGGGCGCGCGTGGAACACGTCGCGCCGCCGCCTCGGGTCCAGATGTGTAGTGGGCGACGGACGCCCCCGAGTCCGTCGCCCCTGGACCCATTTAGGGGGGCTGGAAGAGGGCATTGTCCGCCCTCCGCCGACGCCCGGTGCGTCTGCTGCGGGCCGGATGAGAGGATGTAATCTCCCTCTCCCGCTCCGCAGCTTCCTTCCGCGAGATGACTGTCTCGCAGAAGGAAACCACCGCGTCCCAGGACTCCTCGCTGCCAACCATCGAGTTCACGACGGCCGGCAGCGACAAGTCACTGCCTACTCCAAAAATGAGGGCACGGCGCTGCTCCTCCCAAGCGGCACACTCTGCCAGCGTATGCAGCGCCGTGTCCTCCCGACAGTCGACGCAGTGGTGACACCGGGCGTCCGGCTCCCTGCTTATGCGACACAGGTACTTCCCGAAGCAGCCATGCCCCGAGAGTACCTGCGTCACCCGAAACGTCAGGGAGCCGTGCCTCCTCCCGAGCCAACGCTCGAGTACCGGCCGGACCGCCTCGATAGTGACGAGGCCGGCGGTTGGGCGCGATAGCCTGTCCCGCCATTCCGCCACCAGGGCCTCGCGAAGCTGGGACCGACGCAGCCCCATGTGTTGCTGCATCGGTCCCTCGCCTTGCGCCAGCATCTCCTCGCGCCACCGGTACAGTGACGCGAGTACTTTCGCCTCGAGGTCCCAGGGCGGGGATCCGGCCAGTACACAAGCCGCCTCGTAGGAGACCGTGCGATACCCCCTGATAACTCTGACGGCCATAGCTCTCTGCGGTCTCCGCAAAACAGCGATGCTACCGGCCGTCAGGTCAGCCGCCCAGATCGGGGCCCCGTACAGGGCCATCGATCGCACGATCCCCACGTAGAGCCGCCTACAGGCTGCGCTCGGGCCCCCCAGATTGGGAAGCAGCGTTGACAGCGCCCCAGCCGCGCCCATCAGCTTGGGCACCAGCCGCCGGAAGTGGGGTCCGAAGTCCCACCGGCTGTCGAGCACCAATCCCAGGTACTTCATGGTAGGCTCGACAGCGATCCGGACCCCCCCGACCACAATGTGTGATCCGGGCGGCGGCGACACTAACCTAACCTAACCTAACAAAAATATTACACTCCCCTTTTTTTTTTTTTTTTTTTTTTTTTTTACATGGTGGAAATGCGTTAAACTTACGCATACCCGCCGCTTGGGGAGGCGACGGGTTATGTGGGACTCACTCGGGCTAGTCCCGGGATACGCACTAAAACCACCATGGTAGCCAGCCTCACAATGCCTGTAGCGGGGGGCCTGGGTACTCGTGAACGATCTCGCCAGTACCCCCGCTATACACTGAGCGTCTGAGACTCTCCTCCGGGGACGGGAGGGGGCTAGATGCCTCCTCCCCTCCCCTTCACGCACAAGCGCGTTTAGGCAACCTGAGCTACAGCAGGTTACCTCTTCCCGGGACCGCTTATGTAAGACGAGTGGAGTTCCCCTCCTCCAAACGCCAGCGGTCCCAGGGGCGACGTCAAGCCGGGGAGAAGCCAGCCGGACGCCGCATACTCTCACGCGCTGAGATTAGATCCCAGCGCCGGCGCCGATGAAGCCGTCATTGGTATCAATATCCAGTTCATCGGCGCCGTCTCGTTCTCCTACGGGAGGGATCGTTGCGCTCCCTCTCGCGCTCGGCGGCCTCCTTCTTGAGCATAACAGCTTCACAGAATGAGGCCACCGCGTTCCATCCGGTTGTCGCCGCCAGCATAGCCGAAACCACTGCTGGCAGCGAGAGGTCCAATCCTATTTCAGCGACCAGGACTCGCCTCTCGGGGGCCCAAACTGGGCACTCCTCGAGTGTATGTTGGGCCGAGTCCGGGCCGCCGCCACAGTGGTGACACGAAGGTGTCGCCTCTCTACTTATTCGACACAGGTACTCACCGAAGCACCCGTGTCCGGTGAGTATCTGTGTCAACCTAAAGGTTAGGCTGCCCCGTTTCCGGAGCAGCCATGCGTCAAACCACGGCAGGACCGCACCGACAGAGCGTTGACGCAAGCCTCTCGGCAATTCAAGCCGCTCGCGCCAAATCTCTAAGGCCTGTCGGTGCGCGTCCCGCCGCACGTTTGTCCAGTCCGGTTGTTGGCCCCCGGCATCCGAGCGGGCACGGACGAGATCGTAAACTCTCGCGTCCATGTCCGCCAGGATGTCCAGTGGCGGGAATCGTCCTAGTAAAGTCGCCGCCTCGAAGGAGATCGTCCGGTATCCACGGACCACTCTGATGGCAACCACCCGCTGCACGCTATTCAAAAGAGCTTTGCAGCGGGGAGCTCTCGCCAGTCCAGAAGACCAGACGGGAGCACCGTAGAGGGCCATTTATTTATTTATTTAAACTTTAGTACACAAACTGTACAAAGGCGGACTTAATGCCAAAGGCATTCTCTACCAGTCAACCTTTGGGTGATGCAGAGATAATATGGTAGGTGTACGAAAGAACGTTTAAGTAAATTGTAGATACCTACTTTTGTACTCTATATAAGCATAAACACATTGCATACACTACTTACTATAAATATTATTTTATATAAATTATACAATATAGTATATTATTATATATACATAAATAAATACATACAATATATACATAAATAAGATTACTGATGAGAGGTTTCCGACTTTATTTTATTTAAAATGTGCTCACGTGTTTTCATTTTGAAAGAGAATCGACTCTTAGCCATTCTAATCTCTGGAGGTAGCGCATTCCACAGAAGTATAGACTGCACGAAAAAGGAATTATGAAGAAAATCAGTGCGATGTGAAGGGCATTGTAGAAGACGGTTGAAGGTTGAACGCAGATTTTTGCTGTGATTAGAGCATACATATTGAAAATAAGGAATAAGGTACGTAGGAGGAGAAGGAGAATTAAGAATAGAAAACAATGAAGTAAGAGCCCTCAGGTTTCTGCGGTGACGAATAGGCATCCAATGTAATTGGGATCTATAAGAGGACACATGGTCGTACTTACGGAGATTGAATATGAATCGAATGCAGTTATTCAGAAGACGGTCAAGTTTATTGAGGAGATCTGCATTCAGGTCAAAGTAGCATACATCACCATAGTCGATTATAGGTAGGATAAGGACCTGCACGAGCATCACTTTTGTCTCGGATGGTAAAAAGTTTTTTAATCTGTATAGCATCCTCGAGATCCCGGTAACTCTCTGACTGATGCTTGCAACTTGATTTTTCCAGCTAAGTGTTGAGTCAATAATCAGCCCAAGATTTTTTACATTTTGACTAACGGGAATTATAGTGTGGTTAAATATTATAGGAGGAAGAATATCATTCTCAACCCTACTCAGCATACGCGAACTGCCCACTATGATGGCTTGAGTTTTGACCGGATTGACAGTTAGTCCAAATCTATCTGACCAGTTCTTAATACAGTCAAGATCTCTGTTAACTTTGTGGACTGCTTCAGATAGTCCATCAATACTTGCCTGCGCGTACAATTGTAGGTCATCGGCATATAGATGATACGAACACTGCTGTAGCTCAGGTTGCCTAAACGCGCTTGTGCGTGAAGGGGAGGGGAGGAGGCATCTAGCCCCCTCCCGTCCCCGGAGGAGAGTCTCAGACGCTCAGTGTATAGCGGGGGTACTGGCGAGATCGTTCACGAGTACCCAGGCCCCCCGCTACAGGCATTGTGAGGCTGGCTACCATGGTGGTTTTAGTGCGTATCCCGGGACTAGCCCGAGTGAGTCCCACATAACCCGTCGCCTCCCCAAGCGGCGGGTATGCGTAAATTTAATGCATTTCCACCATGTAAAAAAAAAAAAAAGAAAAAAAAAAAAGGGGAGTGTAATATTTTTGTTAGGTTAGGTTAGGTTAGTGTAATATTTTTGTTAGGTTAGGTTGGTGTAATATTTTTTGCTAGGTTAGGTTAGTGTTATATTTTTGTTAGGTTAGGTTAGTGTAATAGTTTTATAAGGTTAGGTTAGTGTAATATTTTTGCTAGGTTAGGTTAGGTTAGTGTAATATTTTTGTTAGGTTAGGTTAGGTTAGTGTAATAGTTTTATAAGGTTAGGTTAGTGTAATATTTTTGCTAGGTTAGGTTAGGTTAGTGTAATATTTTTGTTAGGTTAGGTTAGTGTAATATTTTTGTTAGGTTAGGTTAGTGTAATATTTTTGTTAGGTTACGTTAGGTTAGTGTAATAGTTTTATAAGGTTAGGTTAGTGTTATATTTTTGTTAGGTTAGGTTAGGGGAGTGTAATATTTTTGTTAGGTTAGGTTGGTGTAATATTTTTGTTAGGTTAGGTTATTGGAATATTTTTGCTAGGTTAGGTACGGTAAGTGTAATATTTTTGCTAGGTTAGGTTAGGTTAGTGTAATATTTTTGTTAGGTTAGGTTAGGTTAGTGTTATAGTTTTATAAGGTTAGGTTAGTGTAATATTTTTGTCAGGTTAGGTTAGGGGAGTGTAATATTTTTGTTAGGTTAGGTTGGTGTAATATTTTTGCTAGGTTAGGTTCGTGTTATATTTTTGCTAGGTTAGGTTAGGGGAGTGTAATATTTTTATTAGGTTAGGTTGGTGTAATATTTTTGTTAGGTTAGGTTAGTGGAATATTTTTGCTAGGTTAGGAATGGTAAGTGTAATATTTTTGCTAGGTTAGGTTAGGTTAGTGTAATATTTTTGTTAGGTTAAGTTAGGTTAGTGTAATAGTTTTATAAGGTTAGGTTAGTGTAATATTTTTGCTGTGTGGTGACGGCCTAAGAATATCACCACCCCCTCTCATCCCGTGGGGGGACGTAAAAGTCGTCCCGAGGGAAATATATACACCAGAGAACGGGCAGCAGCGTTCTCCTGAGTACCATGTTCACCTTACTGCGATCGCCAACCCATCTGCCAAGCGTGGCGATTATGGCAAATCCCCTCAAATGATGGACACAACTAAACCGCGGCCCCCAGTCCCCGGCAGCCCTGCTATTCCCAGCCGTGGTAACAGCCGTGGTTACGGCAGGGCAGGGGGTGCTAAGAATCCCCGGCAGATTCCACGTTACCAAAAACGACGACCTCTGGCCCTGGCAACGTTTAACACACGAACACTGCGCTCCGACGAGAAGATAACCGAACTGGAGGAAGAACTGAGCAGGTTACATTGGGATATTGTAGGATTATCTGAAGTCCGAAGAGAGGGGGAGGACTCGATAATACTGAAATCCGGAAACCTGCTCTATTACCGGGAGGGTGACCAACTATCCCAAGGTGGTGTCGGGTTCATAGTCCACAAGTCCCTCGTGAACAACGTAGTGAAAATCGAGAGTGTGTCGACGAGGGTTGCGTACCTTATACTCAGAATCACCAGGCGGTATTCGCTGAAGGTTATACAGGTATACGCACCTACTTCGACATACTCCGATGATGCAGTCGAGGTCATGTATGAGGACATTTCCAGAGCCATACATACCTCGAACTCTTATTTCACTGTGGTCATGGGGGACTTCAACGCGAAGCTGGGCAAACGAATCGGTGATGAGCTGAAAGTGGGGCAATTTGGAACCGGGGATCGGAACCCCCGAGGCCAGATGTTGGCTGACTTCATGGAGAAGGAGGGTCTCTTTATGATGAATTCCTTCTTCAGGAAGCCGGCACATCGTAAATGGACCTGGGTGAGCCCCGATGGGAAAACTAAAAACGAGATAGACTTCATCCTGTCGACGAGGAGACAAGTATTCAATGATGTCTCTGTGATCAATGCGGTTAAGACCGGGAGCGATCACAGACTGGTCAGAGGCTCATTGAACCTAAATGTCAAACTCGAGAGGTCCCGACTGATGAAGTCTACGCTCCGTCCCATACCGTTCCACCTCCAAAACCCCGAACCCTTTCAACTCGAACTTCAGAACCGATTCGAATGCCTAGCAGACTGTGAAGAAGTGGATACATACCACGACAGGTTCGTGGAAGCTGTCCATACGGCCGGGTCTAACTTCTACAAAACCCGCCGTACAAATGGAACCAAAAAGATCTCCGACCATACCCTACAGCTTATAGAAGAAAGGCGGAAAATCAGCCAACATCTGGCCTCGGGGGTTCCGATCCCCGGTTCCAAATTGCCCCACTTTCAGCTCATCACCGATTCGTTTGCCCAGCTTCGCGTTGAAGTCCCCCATGACCACAGTGAAATAAGAGTTCGAGGTATGTATGGCTCTGGAAATGTCCTCATACATGACCTCGACTGCATCATCGGAGTATGTCGAAGTAGGTGCGTATACCTGTATAACCTTCAGCGAATACCGCCTGGTGATTCTGAGTATAAGGTACGCAACCCTCGTCGACACACTCTCGATTTTCACTACGTTGTTCACGAGGGACTTGTGGACTATGAACCCGACACCACCTTGGGATAGTTGGTCACCCTCCCGGTAATAGAGCAGGTTTCCGGATTTCAGTATTATCGAGTCCTCCCCCTCTCTTCGGACTTCAGATAATCCTACAATATCCCAATGTAACCTGCTCAGTTCTTCCTCCAGTTCGGTTATCTTCTCGTCGGAGCGCAGTGTTCGTGTGTTAAACGTTGCCAGGGCCAGAGGTCGTCGTTTTTGGTAACGTGGAATCTGCCGGGGATTCTTAGCACCCCCTGCCCTGCCGTAACCACGGCTGTTACCCACGGCTGGGAATAGCAGGGCTGCCGGGGACTGGGGGCCGCGGTTTAGTTGTGTCCATCATTTGAGGGGATTTGCCATAATCGCCACGCTTGGCAGATGGGTTGGCGATCGCAGTAAGGTGAACATGGTACTCAGGAGAACGCTGCTGCCCGTTCTCTGGTGTATATATTTCCCTCGGGACGACTTTTACGTCCCCCCACGGGATGAGAGGGGGTGGTGATATTCTTAGGCCGTCACCACACAGCAAAAATATTACACTAACCTAACCTTATAAAACTATTACACTAACCTAACTTAACCTAACAAAAATATTACACTAACCTAACCTAACCTAGCAAAAATATTACACTTACCATTCCTAACCTAGCAAAAATATTCCACTAACCTAACCTAACAAAAATATTACACCAACCTAACCTAATAAAAATATTACACTCCCCTAACCTAACCTAGCAAAAATATAACACGAACCTAACCTAGCAAAAATATTACACCAACCTAACCTAACAAAAATATTACACTCCCCTAACCTAACCTGACAAAAATATTACACTAACCTAACCTTATAAAACTATAACACTAACCTAACCTAACCTAACAAAAATATTACACTAACCTAACCTAACCTAGCAAAAATATTACACTTACCGTACCTAACCTAGCAAAAATATTCCAATAACCTAACCTAACAAAAATATTACACCAACCTAACCTAACAAAAATATTACACTCCCCTAACCTAACCTAACAAAAATATAACACTAACCTAACCTTATAAAACTATTACACTAACCTAACGTAACCTAACAAAAATATTACACTAACCTAACCTAACAAAAATATTACACTAACCTAACCTAACAAAAATATTACACTAACCTAACCTTATAAAACTATTACACTAACCTAACCTAACCTAACAAAAATATTACACTAACCTAACCTAACCTAGCAAAAATATTACACTAACCTAACCTTATAAAACTATTACACTAACCTAACCTAACAAAAATATAACACTAACCTAACCTAGCAAAAAATATTACACCAACCTAACCTAACAAAAATATTACACTAACCTAACCTAACCTAACAAAAATATTACACTCCCCTTTTTTTTTTTTCTTTTTTTTTTTTTTACATGGTGGAAATGCATTAAATTTACGCATACCCGCCGCTTGGGGAGGCGACGGGTTATGTGGGACTCACTCGGGCTAGTCCCGGGATACGCACTAAAACCACCATGGTAGCCAGCCTCACAATGCCTGTAGCGGGGGGCCTGGGTACTCGTGAACGATCTCGCCAGTACCCCCGCTATACACTGAGCGTCTGAGACTCTCCTCCGGGGACGGGAGGGGGCTAGATGCCTCCTCCCCTCCCCTTCACGCACAAGCGCGTTTAGGCAACCTGAGCTACAGCAGTGTTCGTATCATCTATATGCCGATGACCTACAATTGTACGCGCAGGCAAGTATTGATGGACTATCTGAAGCAGTCCACAAAGTTAACAGAGATCTTGACTGTATTAAGAACTGGTCAGATAGATTTGGACTAACTGTCAATCCGGTCAAAACTCAAGCCATCATAGTGGGCAGTTCGCGTATGCTGAGTAGGGTTGAGAATGATATTCTTCCTCCTATAATATTTAACCACACTATAATTCCCGTTAGTCAAAATGTAAAAAATCTTGGGCTGATTATTGACTCAACACTTAGCTGGAAAAATCAAGTTGCAAGCATCAGTCAGAGAGTTACCGGGATCTCGAGGATGCTATACAGATTAAAAAACTTTTTACCATCCGAGACAAAAGTGATGCTCGTGCAGGTCCTTATCCTACCTATAATCGACTATGGTGATGTATGCTACTTTGACCTGAATGCAGATCTCCTCAATAAACTTGACCGTCTTCTGAATAACTGCATTCGATTCATATTCAATCTCCGTAAGTACGACCATGTGTCCTCTTATAGATCCCAATTACATTGGATGCCTATTCGTCACCGCAGAAACCTGAGGGCTCTTACTTCATTGTTTTCTATTCTTAATTCTCCTTCTCCTCCTACGTACCTTATTCCTTATTTTCAATATGTATGCTCTAATCACAGCAAAAATCTGCGTTCAACCTTCAACCGTCTTCTACAATGCCCTTCACATCGCACTGATTTTCTTCATAATTCCTTTTTCGTGCAGTCTATACTTCTGTGGAATGCGCTACCTCCAGAGATTAGAATGGCTAAGAGTCGATTCTCTTTCAAAATGAAAACACGTGAGCACATTTTAAATAAAATAAAGTCGGAAACCTCTCATCAGTAATCTTATTTATGTATATATTGTATGTATTTATTTATGTATATATAATAATATACTATATTGTATAATTTATATAAAATAATATTTATAGTAAGTAGTGTATGCAATGTGTTTATGCTTATATAGAGTACAAAAGTAGGTATCTACAATTTACTTAAACGTTCTTTCGTACACCTACCATATTATCTCTGCATCACCCAAAGGTTGACTGGTAGAGAATGCCTTTGGCATTAAGTCCGCCTTTGTACAGTTTGTGTACTAAAGTTTAAATAAATAAATAAATGGCCCTCTACGGTGCTCCCGTCTGGTCTTCTGGACTGGCGAGAGCTCCCCGCTGCAAAGCTCTTTTGAATAGCGTGCAGCGGGTGGTTGCCATCAGAGTGGTCCGTGGATACCGGACGATCTCCTTCGAGGCGGCGACTTTACTAGGACGATTCCCGCCACTGGACATCCTGGCGGACATGGACGCGAGAGTTTACGATCTCGTCCGTGCCCGCTCGGATGCCGGGGGCCAACAACCGGACTGGACAAACGTGCGGCGGGACGCGCACCGACAGGCCTTAGAGATTTGGCGCGAGCGGCTTGAATTGCCGAGAGGCTTGCGTCAACGCTCTGTCGGTGCGGTCCTGCCGTGGTTTGACGCATGGCTGCTCCGGAAACGGGGCAGCCTAACCTTTAGGTTGACACAGATACTCACCGGACACGGGTGCTTCGGTGAGTACCTGTGTCGAATAAGTAGAGAGGCGACACCTTCGTGTCACCACTGTGGCGGCGGCCCGGACTCGGCCCAACATACACTCGAGGAGTGCCCAGTTTGGGCCCCCGAGAGGCGAGTCCTGGTCGCTGAAATAGGATTGGACCTCTCGCTGCCAGCAGTGGTTTCGGCTATGCTGGCGGCGACAACCGGATGGAACGCGGTGGCCTCATTCTGTGAAGCTGTTATGCTCAAGAAGGAGGCCGCCGAGCGCGAGAGGGAGCGCAACGATCCCTCCCGTAGGAGAACGAGACGGCGCCGATGAACTGGATATTGATACCAATGACGGCTTCATCGGCGCCGGCGCTGGGATCTAATCTCAGCGCGTGAGAGTATGCGGCGTCCGGCTGGCTTCTCCCCGGCTTGACGTCGCCCCTGGGACCGCTGGCGTTTGGAGGAGGGGAACTCCACTCGTCTTACATAAGCGGTCCCGGGAAGAGGTAACCTGCTGTAGCTCAGGTTGCCTAAACGCGCTTGTGCGTGAAGGGGAGGGGAGGAGGCATCTAGCCCCCTCCCGTCCCCGGAGGAGAGTCTCAGACGCTCAGTGTATAGCGGGGGTACTGGCGAGATCGTTCACGAGTACCCAGGCCCCCCGCTACAGGCATTGTGAGGCTGGCTACCATGGTGGTTTTAGTGCGTATCCCGGGACTAGCCCGAGTGAGTCCCACATAACCCGTCGCCTCCCCAAGCGGCGGGTATGCGTAAGTTTAACGCATTTCCACCATGTAAAAAAAAAAAAAAAAAAAAAAAAAAGGGGAGTGTAATATTTTTGTTAGGTTAGGTTAGGTTAGTGTAATATTTTTGTTAGGTTAGGTTAGGTTAGTGTAATATTTTTGTTAGGTTAGGTTGGTGTAATATTTTTTGCTAGGTTAGGTTAGTGTTATATTTTTGTTAGGTTAGGTTAGTGTAATAGTTTTATAAGGTTAGGTTAGTGTAATATTTTTGCTAGGTTAGGTTAGGTTAGTGTAATATTTTTGTTAGGTTAGGTTAGGTTAGTGTAATAGTTTTATAAGGTTAGGTTAGTGTAATATTTTTGCTAGGTTAGGTTAGGTTAGTGTAATATTTTTGTTAGGTTAGGTTAGTGTAATATTTTTGTTAGGTTAGGTTAGTGTAATATTTTTGTTAGGTTAGGTTATTGGAATATTTTTGCTAGGTTAGGTACGGTAAGTGTAATATTTTTGCTAGGTTAGGTTAGGTTAGTGTAATATTTTTGTTAGGTTAGGTTAGGTTAGTGTTATAGTTTTATAAGGTTAGGTTAGTGTAATATTTTTGTCAGGTTAGGTTAGGGGAGTGTAATATTTTTGTTAGGTTAGGTTGGTGTAATATTTTTGCTAGGTTAGGTTCGTGTTATATTTTTGCTAGGTTAGGTTAGGGGAGTGTAATATTTTTATTAGGTTAGGTTGGTGTAATATTTTTGTTAGGTTAGGTTAGTGGGATATTTTTGCTAGGTTAGGAATGGTAAGTGTAATATTTTTGCTAGGTTAGGTTAGGTTAGTGTAATATTTTTGTTAGGTTAAGTTAGGTTAGTGTAATAGTTTTATAAGGTTAGGTTAGTGTAATATTTTTGCTGTGTGGTGACGGCCTAAGAATATCACCACCCCCTCTCATCCCGTGGGGGGACGTAAAAGTCGTCCCGAGGGAAATATATACACCAGAGAACGGGCAGCAGCGTTCTCCTGAGTACCATGTTCACCTTACTGCGATCGCCAACCCGTCTGCCAAGCGTGGCGATTATGGCAAATCCCCTCAAATGATGGACACAACTAAACCGCGGCCCCCAGTCCCCGGCAGCCCTGCTATTCCCAGCCGTGGTAACAGCCGTGGTTACGGCAGGGCAGGGGGTGCTAAGAATCCCCGGCAGATTCCACGTTACCAAAAACGACGACCTCTGGCCCTGGCAACGTTTAACACACGAACACTGCGCTCCGACGAGAAGATAACCGAACTGGAGGAAGAACTGAGCAGGTTACATTGGGATATTGTAGGATTATCTGAAGTCCGAAGAGAGGGGGAGGACTCGATAATACTGAAATCCGGAAACCTGCTCTATTACCGGGAGGGTGACCAACTATCCCAAGGTGGTGTCGGGTTCATAGTCCACAAGTCCCTCGTGAACAACGTAGTGAAAATCGAGAGTGTGTCGACGAGGGTTGCGTACCTTATACTCAGAATCACCAGGCGGTATTCGCTGAAGGTTATACAGGTATACGCACCTACTTCGACATACTCCGATGATGCAGTCGAGGTCATGTATGAGGACATTTCCAGAGCCATACATACCTCGAACTCTTATTTCACTGTGGTCATGGGGGACTTCAACGCGAAGCTGGGCAAACGAATCGGTGATGAGCTGAAAGTGGGGCAATTTGGAACCGGGGATCGGAACCCCCGAGGCCAGATGTTGGCTGACTTCATGGAGAAGGAGGGTCTCTTTATGATGAATTCCTTCTTCAGGAAGCCGGCACATCGTAAATGGACCTGGGTGAGCCCCGATGGGAAAACTAAAAACGAGATAGACTTCATCCTGTCGACGAGGAGACAAGTATTCAATGATGTCTCTGTGATCAATGCGGTTAAGACCGGGAGCGATCACAGACTGGTCAGAGGCTCATTGAACCTAAATGTCAAACTCGAGAGGTCCCGACTGATGAAGTCTACGCTCCGTCCCATACCGTTCCACCTCCAAAACCCCGAACCCTTTCAACTCGAACTTCAGAACCGATTCGAATGCCTAGCAGACTGTGAAGAAGTGGATACATACCACGACAGGTTCGTGGAAGCTGTCCATACGGCCGGGTCTAACTTCTACAAAACCCGCCGTACAAATGGAACCAAAAAGATCTCCGACCATACCCTACAGCTTATAGAAGAAAGGCGGAAAATGATTCTAACATCCTCATGTGATGCTGCCAGATACAGGCAGCTCAGCAGACAAATCTCAAAGTCTCTGACTCGCGACACACGCCAATTTAATACTATTAGTATAAAAGAGGCCATCGAGCGGAATAGAGTCTCTAAAGTGTTCGCAAGAGATTTGTCTATTGGGCAAAGCCAACTGACGAAGCTGAAGACTGAGGATGGTAGAATCGTCACGTCAAAACCAGAGTTGCTAGGTGAGATCGAGAAGTTCTACGGACAGTTATACACGACAACGCAACTTCCTGTCAATAGTCATGCCGATCCAAGAGCAAGACTAACCCGACACTACACCCAAGATATCCCGGACGTCAGCCTGTACGAGATTAGAATGGCTCTCAAACAACTAAAAAACAACAAGGCGCCGGGTGATGATGGAGTTACAGCTGAGCTTCTGAAGGCGGGTGGTACACCAATCCTACGGGCCCTTCAGAAGTTATTCAACTCCGTCATACTCGAAGGTCAAACGCCAAAAGCATGGCACAGGAGTGTGGTGGTGCTTTTCTTCAAAAAGGGCGATAAAACCCTATTGAAGAATTACAGACCCATCTCACTGCTGAGCCGTGTTTACAAGTTGTTTTCGAGAGTCATTACGAATCGTCTCGCACGAAGGTTTGACGACTTCCAGCCTCCCGAACAAGCCGGATTCCGTTATATTTTTGTTAGGTTAGGTTAGTGTAATATTTTTGTTAGGTTACGTTAGGTTAGTGTAATAGTTTTATAAGGTTAGGTTAGTGTAATATTTTTGTTAGGTTAGGTTAGGGGAGTGTAATATTTTTGTTAGGTTAGGTTGGTGTAATATTTTTGTTAGGTTAGGTTAGTGGAATATTTTTGCTAGGTTAGGTACGGTAAGTGTAATATTTTTGCTAGGTTAGGTTAGGTTAGTGTAATATTTTTGTTAGGTTAGGTTAGGTTAGTGTTATAGTTTTATAAAGTTAGGTTAGTGTAATATTTTTATCAGGTTAGGTTAGGGGAGTGTAATATTTTTTTTAGGTTAGGTTGGTGTAATATTTTTGCTAGGTTAGGTTCGTGTTATATTTTTGCTAGGTTAGGTTAGGGGAGTGTAATATTTTTGTTAGGTTAGGTTGGTGTAATATTTTTGTTAGGTTAGGTTAGTGGAATATTTTTGCTAGGTTAGGTATGGTAAGTGTAATATTTTTGCTAGGTTAGGTTAGGTTAGTGTAATATTTTTGTTAGGTTAAGTTAGGTTAACCTAACCTAACAAAAATATTACACTAACCTAACCTAACAAAAATATTACACTAACCTAACCTAACCTAGCAAAAATATTACACTAACCTAACCTTATAAAACTATTACACTAACCTAACCTAACCTAACAAAAATATTACACTAACCTAACCTAGCAAAAATATTACACTAACCTAACCTTATAAAACTATTACACTAACCTAACCTAACAAAAATATAACACTAACCTAACCTAGCAAAAAATATTACACCAACCTAACCTAACAAAAATATTACACTAACCTAACCTAACCTAACAAAAATATTACACTAACCTAACCTAACCCCTTCCGAACTCTTACACCCCTCTTCTAGAATCTCAATTCAATTCTCTGAAGTCTACTCCACTAATGACATCACATCCATCCGCGACAACAATAACACCGTGGAGTGCTACACTGATGGCAGCAAACACGATGACATGGTTGGCGCTGCTGTTGTTATCTTGAAACCTGGCAAACAGGCCATAACTAAAAAGCTAAAACTGCATGATTGTTGCTCAGTGTACCAAGCGGAAATGTTCGCCATTGAACATGCCTGCCAGTGGCTTCTGAGCAACAACATCACACACTCCATCATCTTCTCGGATTATAGGTCTGGACTGACCGAACTGGCTAATCCTGACAGTGGAAATCCATTTGCTGTCCGGATCCATCGACACCTACATAATGCTCTCATTTCCGGACTAAACATCAAATTTGCTTGGATAAAATCACACATAGGCTTATCCGGAAATGAGATGGCAGATTCTGCAGCCAAATCGGCCGCTTCCATGCACCGCAGCCCAGACTACTACTCCATTCCCATGAGCTATGTAAAACAGCGCAACCGCGAAATCGCCCACCAATCTCTTGCTGAACTATACTCTACTACCACCCACCTAAAAACTCTACTTCCTACATTCGATGACCTTCAGTCTTACCTCAAACTAGTCAAGCCAAATTTCCCAATAACGCAATTTTTATCAAATCATGGCTTTCACCGACAATACCTCCACCGATTCAAAATCACCGACACTGATCTCTGCCCATGCGATGATCAGTCATCACAAACTCTGGAACATCTGATACAGTCATGCCCCAGATTCTTGTCCACCAGAAACGACCACCTGGTGGCTTCTAGTTCTAACGACCCCTACAACCTCTGCGTTGCCATCCAGAATCCGGCCACACTCGATACTTTCCATAACCACATTTGCTACATTGTTCGACACATCAAAGACTTCAACAAATAACACCAAGTATCGAGCTGTGGACCGCTCTTTGGTGCCAGCGTTTGCCTCGGGAAATTTTAACCTTTCCTTAAAAAGTTTATTTACAGATTTAAACCTTGTCTATTCTTTATTCAAAATTTAAAAATTAAAATGAGAAACAAATGAAAACACGCAAAGCACAGCGCAATCTTGAGTTGTATCTAATCTCAAGAAGTTGCATTAAAATTTTTTTTGCGTGTTAATTGATGAAAACCTGATAAATTGTTTTATTTTCTTTTCTCAATTGGTTGTGTAAGCTTTTTAGCGTCATGCCACGCCATCATTTGAGTCGAGATGAAATGTTACGGGCAGTTGGCATGTTACAAAACGGTGCTATTCAACGCGTCGTTGCTGAGTCTCTGGGCACAAGCCAAAATGTGGTATCCAGGCTGTGGTCACGTTATCGCGCTACTGGAGATGTGGCAGAACGGCACACAGGTAGATATCGTGTTACCACTCAGAGACAGGATCGATTTCTCCAAATGACCGCCAGAAGACTACCCAATATCACAGCGATGCAACTAGTGCAAAGGCTCCAGGAGGGTCAGCAGCTGCTGGTGAGCGACCAAACCGTGCGAAGGAGGCTGCATGAAGTTGGTCTTCATGCTCGCAGACCGCTACGAGTCCCAGCGCTGCGACGTGGCAATCGCGGTAGGCGACTTTTATGGGCTCAAGAACATTTGACATGGAGTGATCAACAATGGTCATTGGTGCTGTTCACTGATGAGTCCCGCTATGGATTTCATCCAGATTCGAGACGAACACGCGTTTGGAGAACTCCAGGCAGGGTCAGCCGTCTCCGACATCCACAGGAGGTCCACTCTTACCAAGGCGGGACAATTATGGTGTGGGCAGGAATACGAATCGGCGGACGAACCCAACTCATTTGGATTCAGGGCAGCATGACTGCCCATAGATACCGTGAGGAGGTAGTAGAACGTGTCATTGTCCCGCTCAGGGCCCTAACGGGGCAAGAATTTCAGCTCATGCATGACAATGCACCTTCCCATACAGCGCGGCTGGTGAGGGCCGCCCTTCGAGAACACGATGTTCAGGTATTAGATTGGCCTCCACAGTCGCCAGACTTAAACCCAATTGAACACGCCTGGGACATGTTACAGCGAAGAGCATTGAGGGATTTTCCGCCCAACTTGACAACAGAAGAACAACTTTTCGAACATTTAAAAAGAACTTGGGACTGCATACCCCAGCAAGACATTGACACCTTAATTTTAAGTATGGAAAATCGTTGCCGCTGTGTGATTAATGTTAGAGGAGGAAATACCGATTACTGATTATCAGATTTGGTAAGATTTTTATTCATTTAATTCGATTGAATAATTTTATAAGAATAAAATGTTTTTGTTCACTCAGTAATTTTCTATGGCTTAATTAATTTAAGACTTTTATTAATTAGAAAAACAAAATCGCATCGTGTTGTTAATGTTTAAATATCGGCCATGAAATTATCTTTAATTCTTCCATTTACAGTCATAACAAAATGTTTATAGTTTTCTAGATAATCAATGAAATGTTCAATATCCCTAGATTGTGTTGATGTGTGTATTACACTAACCTAACCTACTAAAACTATTACACTAACCTAACCTAACCTTACAAAAATATTCCACTAACCTAACCTAACAAAAATATTACACTCACCTAACCTTATAAAACTATTACACTAACCTAACTTAACCTAACAAAAATATTACACTAACCTAACCTAACCTAGCAAAAATATTACACTTACCGTACCTAACCTAGCAAAAATATTCCACTAACCTAACCTAACAAAAATATAACACCAACCTAACCTAACAACCCCTAACCTAACCTAACAAAAGTCGCGCTCCAGACGGTGCCGCGAACGGTCTACTCTCAGTCCACGCCCGTTTTAAAAATTTCTAACTTTGTTCCCCGTCGTTTTAAAAATAATTCAACCGTGCATTAATGTGTGTAATTGTGCTCCACATCATTCTACCGAGAGACATTTTTTTTTAAATTTTTCCTCGATTTGATATTCCATTAAAACAAAATTTTGACTATTGTAAAAAACATGTTTATCTGCTTTTCCTCAAAAAGTAGATCGACGACGTATGCTTTTTAATTGCTTGATACATGCGTCTTGAGTACCTTAACCCTCCACCTGAGTTTGCCTTCCGGCGGACTTAACCTAAATTTTTTATAGATTTTTTTAAAACAAATACTTTTTTGTTAACTCAATAACCAAGGGCGTTGCTGGATTTGTGAGAACAAGGGATGTTAGCCCCAGATAAGCTTACTAACATCTATTAATTAGATTAAATTAAAAAACCACTTTTAACTAAAACCAAACCATTTTGCAGTTGAAAAAATAAATACCAAAATTTTAAGGCCATTTTTCAGGGTGTTCCGATCGAGCATGCCCAAGATTTATCAGCGTGTAAGGACACCCTGTTAAACCCTCAACCCCAAACAGTAGAGTTTAGATTTTTAAATTAATTAGTTTCAGAATTAAAAAACTTTTTCCCAAAAACCAATTATTTTTCAACTTTTTTATAAATTTGTTAGAGCCAAAATTCTTTGAACAAAAAAAAAAAATTTTCTTAGAGATTTATCTCAATTATTGTTATTTGACCAGCGTATCCGTTTGGACCGCGTACTTGTGCGACTTGTGGGCAATTTACACCCCAAAAATTTTTTAACGATATAGATTAAGACCAGACCTCAGTTTTTAAGCGTTTTCGACACGCGGATATACAACTGAACTTAAACTGACTCGGGCACTTTACACCCATAGGCAATCATGTTTACCACCCCGCCTAGAAGGGTAACAGTATCATCGGAGGAACCAGGAAGGAGAAATACTTTTAAAATTGACGACCCGACGACCTCAGCTTGTGGTTCCGCTAGTTCTGAGCAGATTACGCCTACTAGCGCTACCACAAAAGCCCCTGCAACCATAAAATCCGGTACCAGTATAGTTACAACGAGACAAATGTCGCAAGGGAAGGGCGCCATTGCGAAGGCATCGCCACCCCTTTCTCAAAAAACAACAGCTCCGTCAAAATTATCAAGGAAGACCCAGGGGGTGAAACAATCCACCGGTGAGTACACAGCGGAGCCTTTTAAGATGCCAGACCTCGTGGAAAACATGGATCATACACAAATTAAAGAAGCAGCCATAGCGATAAACACCAACTGTAAAAAGGCGATGAAGAGTTCGGGTAACATAAGAACAGACATCAGAGTAACCTTGACAGCAGACCTAGAACAACTTCTGTGTCTCATGATGGCAGCCGTGACACTGCTAGAGAAAAGCCCCACGAAGGACATGGACATCGTTCGATGTTTAAAAAAGGGATCTAGCGAAGTGGAAACGCAAACAGATATACACGATGACAGAACCGTACCACAATCACACAACACGCGAGCTGATGCCAATCACGTCGAATCCATTGCTTTCATGAATCAGCTACAGGAGGACTTGAGGGAGTGCACGCTTTCTACACGTACACTCTCCAAAAAACTAGATATTGTGCCTAATCTTCTCCCCCCTCAACCTGCCGCCGCCCACTTTGTTTCGTATGCCACCGTAGCAGCCACTACTAAACCCGCAAGCTTGCCCGCGCCGACGCACTCTATAATCGTCTCATCAGAAAATACGGATGACACCGCCGGAGTGATTATGGAGAAAATTAGAACGGTCTTTGATGCAAAGCAGTCGGGAATAAGGGTTGATACGGTGAGGAAGGCGCGAGACCGAAAGGTCGTGTTGGGCTTCAGCAGCAAAGACAGGTTAGAAACAGCAGCGAGAAAATTAAGGGAGCCTGAGACCAAATTGAAGATCGAAGAAGCGCAGAACAAGGACCCATTAATAATACTTAAGGATGTCCTGAACTATAATACCGATGATGACATAACCAAGGCGCTAGTCAACCAAAATGACCACCTACTGGGAGATCTTCGGAAGGAAGAGCTGAGGATGTCGGTGCGTTATCGGAGGAAAGCGAGAAACTCTTTGGAAAGCCATGTAGTAATGCAGGTCACGCCTAAGGTTTGGCAACAGCTAACCGGTGCTGGAAAGGTACATATAGACCTCCAACGAGTGAGGGTCTTCGACCAGAGTCCACTTGTACAATGCACGAGGTGTCTCCGATTTGGGCACAGCAAGAAACATTGTTCGGAAGACACAGATCTGTGCTCGCACTGTGGAGGTCCACATATGCGAGCCGAATGTCCTGCCCGAATTGAAGGCGAACAACCTTGCTGCAAAAACTGTGACATCGCCAAGCTCGAAAAAACAAGCCATAACGCGTTTGACTTGGAATGCCCGGTACGCAGAAAATGGGACAACATGGCAAGGTCCAAAGTAGCATATTGCTGATGACGAAGTGGACTCCAATTCCAGCGTAAGCTTACCGGAGCCCTCTCAACCAGAAGAGAGACCCTACCTTCTGCTACAGGCAAATCTCCAAAGGAAGCAGCTCGCAACTAATGAGATCATGATGGAGGCCACACGCAGAAAAGCAGCCCTTGCACTACTACAGGAACCATATGTGGGGGGTTCAAATAAGATGAAGCCACGCCAAGGAGTACGAATCTATCAGAGCACTGGACAAGAAGAGGGCAACGTCAAGGCTGCAATCGCTGTCTTTGACGAAACCCTAGACGTGATACAGTGTCCACAACTCACCAGCAACAACATCGTCGTGGTAAAGATTCGTACCAAGGCCTGGACGGCTGCAGTGGTTTCTCTATATTTTGAACCGGACAAACCCCTGGACCGGTACCTGGAGCACTTAAAAGGCATAGTGGAGAAGATGGGCTCTACCAGAATCATCCTGGGAGGAGACGTAAACGCGAAGAGTGCCTGGTGGGGTAGTCTAAAAACAGACAAAAGGGGAGAAAGTGTCTCAGGCAGTCTGGACGAAATGGGATTACAAATACTGAATACAGGCAATACCCCAACCTTCGACACTGTCAGAGGGGACAAACAGTATACCAGTTTTGTAGACATAACGGCATGCACGGTGGATCTCCTTGACTTGGTGGTGAACTGGAAAGTGGAAGTTGGACTAACCAGCTCGGACCACAACGGCATAAGTTTTCAAATTAAACTAAAAAGATCTAAAGGTATAATAATTCAGAGAACGACCAGAAAGTATAATACAAAAAAAGCTAATTGGAGCAACTTTGATGACAAAATGGCCCAATTAACACATATCAACCAAATTAATGAAACAGAAATAGATAAAATAGACAATAAAGACATATTAGAAGATATAACAATCAAATACACAGCAATAATAACAGAAACGTGTAATGAAAACATACCTATAAAATGTAAAAAAGAAAAACTTACCTTTCCGTGGTGGTCCCAGGAATTAAATGCCATGAAGAGGAGCGTAACCACCAAGAGGAGAAGAATCCGACACGCAGCACCAATCCGAAGAGCAGGAGTCGTCCGGGAATACCTGAAACTAAAAGAAGAGTATGAAAGGCGGGCAAAGGATGCGCAGATCGCAAGCTGGGTAAACTTCTGCGGAAAGCAGGACAAAGAAGGAGTATGGGAAGGTATCTATAGGGTTATGGGCAAAACAGGAAAGCGCCTTGAGGATGAACCTCTAACGCAAAAGGGACGGATATTGAATCCCCAAGAATCCGTAAAACTGCTCGCGGAGACATTCTACCCGGAGGACCTGGAATCGTTGGATAACGCTTACCACAGAAGCATTAGAACAGCAGCCGAACAGATGAATGGAAATCATGATGACAATGACCCTCCATTCACTCTACAGGAGCTCAAAGCTTCTGTGGAGAGTTTTAACCCAAAGAAGGCACCGGGTGCAGATGGTCTAACAGCGGACATTTGCAAGCGAGCGATCTTGGGGAACCCGAGCACATTCCTGTCCCTGACCAACAAATGTTTGGAACTGGGATCCTTTCCCAAAACTTGGAAGCAAGCCACTGTGATCGTCCTCCGGAAGCCAGGGAAGCCAGACTACTCACACCCCAAATCATACCGACCTATAGGCCTGCTACCAGTGCTCGGCAAGATACTGGAGAAAATGATAGTGGGGCGTCTCAAATGGAACCTCTTGCCGAGAATGAGCACAAGGCAATACGGCTTCATGCCACAGAAAAGCACCGAAGACTCCCTTTATGTCCTAATGCAGCATATACGGGAGCAGTTAAGACAGAAAAAACTGATCACTGTCGTGTCATTGGACATAGAGGGAGCCTTTGATGGCGCATGGTGGCCAGCAATCAAAATGAGGCTGAAAGAGGAAAACTGCCCGCATAACATCACAGGGATAATGCGAAGCTACCTCGAGGACAGAAAGGTGAGCGTTCGTTACGGTGGTGAAGAATACTCCAAGTCAACGCACAAGGGCTGTGTCCAAGGCTCGATAGGAGGGCCCATATTATGGAATCTTTTACTGGACCCACTGCTAAAAGGACTGGAAACCAGGGGAGACTACTGTCAGGCGTTCGCGGATGACGTAATCCTAGTTTTCCACGGAGACACCGCGCTCGAAATTGAGAGAAGGGCGAATTCCGCCCTCGCCTATGTTCGGGAGTGGGGTATTCGTAACAAACTGAACTTCGCACCACAAAAAACAACTGCCATGGTTATAACCCGCAAGCTGAAGTACGATACTCCACTTCTGACCATGGGAGGGGTCGGGATACAGATGTCCCAAGACATCAAGACTCTTGGCCTCACCATCGACAGCGGCTTGACATTCAACAAGCATATATACAATATATGTACTAAAGTTGTGAATATATACAAGCAACTGTCGAGGGCGGCCAGGGTCAGCTGGGGCCTTCACCCCGAAGTAATAAGGATGATCTACACGGCAGTCATTGAGCCGGTGATCCTATATGCGTTGAGCGCCTGGGCGCCGGCCTCAAAAAAGCTGGGAGTGGTAAAGAAATTAAACGCCATCCAGAGAAGCTTCGCACAAAAGCTGTGTAAAGCCTACAAAACTGTGTCACTGAATGCGTCGCTTCTATTAGCTGGGTTAATACCCCTAGATTTAAAAATACAAGAGGCAGCAGCCCTGTATGAAGCCAAAAAGGGGGTTCTGCGGCCGGACCTGGCTGATCGAGAAATTGAACGCAGGGCGGGGTACGTTGACAATGGCCACCCGGCTACACATATGAGCCTGGAGTTCATGAGCCTGAAAGACCAGCAAGAGGTGGAATCAAACACCAATCAAGCTGTGCAAATTTACACCGATGGTAGCAAAATTGACGGCAAAGTCGGTGCCGCCATTTCTTACTGGAGCAGGCAAACTGAGATAAAAGCCGTCAAGCTGAAGCTACCATCATACAGCACAGTCTATCAGGCGGAACTTCTGGCCATATGCAGGGCCACGCGTTGGGTTGTCAAGAGTACCCAGCCCAGCTATGGTATTTTTAGTGACTCCAGATCAGCCCTGGAAACTATTAAAAACAACTCCTCCCAGCACCCATTGGCAGTCGAGACCCGCGAAAACTTGCGAATGGCCCTTACACAGAACAAATCTGTGAATTTGTTCTGGATAAAAGCCCATGCAGGACTCGCGGGTAACGAACGTGCCGACCACTTGGCGAAAGAGGCCGCTCTACACTCCAAAAAATCGCCCGACTACGACCTGTGTCCGGTCTCATTCATCAAGAGACAAATTCGTAAGGAGTCACTTGATGAATGGAACCGAAGATACAGAGCAGGGGAAACAGCCTCCGTAACTAAAATGTTCTTCCCGGACGCCGTGGTCGCATACAGCACGGTGAGAAAAATTGAACTGGACAGCCTCAAAACTCAAATGCTGACGGGGCACGGTGGATTCTCCGAATACTTACATAGGTTCAAACTGAAACAGAATCCATCGTGCTCCTGTGACCCCGACAAAGAAGAAGCTGTTCCTCATCTGCTGTTCGAATGTCCCATCAATGGCCCACAAAGACACGACATGGAGCAGGAAATTGGCTTCCCGGTCAACGCTGAAAACGTACACAAAGTTATCAATCACAAAAAACATAGAAAAATATATTTTAAATACAGCTTAAATTTCTTAAAAATTATAATTAGTAAAAATAAATAAATTCAGTCCACTTTTAATAACATATAATCATTTTTCCAAATTATAAACCTAATAACTTAAAACCTAAATTTAAATTGGAGTAAGACACGAATGCATTAAGAGAACAGCTGTAAGAGTATCTATTATGATAATAAATACGAATTGCAGAAGGAGAGCAAGAAATGAAGGTATTTTTGAATAAATATATCACAGAACAAAACAACATTAAGTACCTATACTGCCGACCAACAAAACTGACAAACCTAGACAATACGGAGTGGTAAACTATGGTTCTTGACCACGTCAAGAGAAACACACGCTCCTCCTTAAAAGGAGGAAATTATAAAAAAAAAAAAAAAAAAAAAAAACCTAACCTAACAAAAATATTACACTAACCTAACCTTATAAAACTATTACACTAACCTAACCTAACCTAACAAAAATATTACACTAACCTAACCTAACCTAACAAAAATATTACACTAACCTAACCTAATCTAGCAAAAATATTACACTAACCTAACCTTACAAAAATATAACACTAACCTAACCTAGCAAAAAATATTACACCAACCTAACCTAACAAAAATATTACACTAACCTAACCTAACCTAACAAAAATATTACTTTAACCTAACCTAACCTTACCAAAATATTCCACTAACCTAACCTAACAAAAATATTACACTCACCTAACCTTATAAAACTATTACACTAACCTAACTTAACCTAACAAAAATATTACGCTAACCTAACCTAACCTAGCAAAACTATTACACTTACCGTACCTAACCTAGCAAAAATATTCCACTAACCTAACCTAACAAAAATATTACACCAACCTAACCTAACAAAAATATTACACTCCCCTAACCTAACCTAACAAAAATATTACACTAACCTAACCTTATAAAACTATTACACTAACCTAACCTAACCTAACAAAAATATTGCACTAACCTAACCTTACAAAAATATTACACTAACCTAACTTAATCTAGCAAAAATATTACACTAACCTAACCTAACAAAAATATTACACTAACCTAACCTAACCTAACCAAGCAAAAATATTACACTAACCTAACCTAACCTTACAAAAATATAACACTAACCGAACCAAACCTTACAAATATATTATACTACCTTAACCTTACTAGAATATTTTACTAACCTAACCTAACCTTACAAAAATATTACACTAACCTAACCTAACCTAGCAAAAATATTACACTTACCGTACCTAACCTAGCAAAAATATTCCACTAGCCAACGACGCAATAAATACTTCGGGCAACATAAAAACTGAAATTAAAATTCAGCTCGTCCAATTCTTTGAGGATATGATACAAGTTACGAGTGCCCTAACGGCCCTAGTCACAAGCGGCCCCAAGATAATCAGTCCAGCAAAGGACCTGAAAGAGACGAGTTGTCAGACGGAGCAGTGCCAAGGGACAAAGCCCTCACCCTTGGAGGGGGATAAAATGACGATAGAGAGCCTTATGGGCGAGATAGGGAACAGTAGAAAAGAAATTGCAGAGTGTGCGCTATATACACGCACACTCTCCGAACAAATTAAAAAACTCGAGACCCTGACGCTTCCTGTTCCCAAACACCCTCCAAGGTACACAAGTTACGCTGCGGTTACAGCCGGAGAATCCGCTGCTTTCAGAAGTCCAATGCACTCTCTGATAATCAGCTCGGACGACAATGAAGAGACTAGCAACAGTTTGGTCGATAAAGTAAGAGTGGTCATGGATGCAAAGGAGACCAAAATCCGCATTGACAAGGTCCGCAAAGTTAAGGACCAGAAGATTGTTATTGGGTGTCAAAGCAAGGAGGCAATAGAGGCGGTCAAAACCAGACTAAGAGGCTCCACCATTGGTTTCAAAATTGAGGAGGCAGTAAATAAGGATCCCTTGGTGATGTTGCCGAACGTCCTGTCGTACAATACGGACGACGACATCATTAAGGCGATCCGTAACCAAAACTCCCACCTCTTGGATGGACTTAAACCAGAGGAGATACGAGTCGCCGTAAAGTATCGCAGAAGAGCTCGAAACCCGCACGAAAACCATGTTGTGGTGCAGGTTTCCCCCCCGGTGTGGCAGCGACTGACCGAAGCGGGCCGCGCACACGTGGATCTGCAAAGGGTACGAGTACTGGACCAGACTCCACTGGTGCAGTGCACAAGGTGTCTTCGCTTCGGCCATGGTAGAAAGCTGTGCACCGAGAAGGACGAAACATGCTCGCACTGCGGCGGCAAACATCTCCAGGCGGACTGTCCGGACAAGCAGGCCGGGGAGCCTCCAAAATGTTGCAATTGCCGTACCTCAAAACACGATCGGCTAGACCACAATGCCTTTAGCACTGACTGTCCTGTACGCAAACGGTGGGACGCAATAGCGCGATCCACCGTTGCGTACTGCTAAGGGTGCCACAGCAGTAAACATGGCAATGGATTCCCCCCAAACCAAGGAAAAACCCTACCTATTTGTGCAAGCCAACCTGCAACGTATGAAACTCGCCACTGAAGAACTGATGCAGGTGGCCAGTAGCAGAAAGATGGCGGCAGGTCTGCTCCAGGAACCCTACGTGGGCAGGGCTAAGAGCTTGAAATCGTACAAGGGGGTCAGAATCTTCCAGAATGCCAATCACGGGGAGGGTACTGTAAAAGCGGCAATAGCCATCTTTGACAATGACTTGGATGTCATACAGTACCCAGAACTCACGACCAATAACATCGTGGTCGTGAGGATCCGATCAAGCACCTGGGAGATTATGCTGGCCTCCTTCTACTTTGAGCCGGACCAGCCCATTGAACCCTACCTGGAGCACCTAAGACAGATAGACGCAACCAAACCAAAACACCTATTGATTGGGGGGGACTCCAATGCTAAAAGTCTATGGTGGGGGAGTGGTAGCATAGATAGGAGAGGCGATATGCTGACGGGCACGTTAGACCAAATGGGAATGCAGGTCCTGAACGTAGGAGACACCCCAACCTTCGAAACGGTGAGAGGGGGAAGGACATACACCAGCCATGTGGACATCACAGCGTGCACGGTAGAAATCCTCGACCTGGTGCAAAACTGGAGAGTCGACCAGGGAATCACAAATTCGGACCACAACACCATCCTCTTCAATATAAAATTGAAAAGGGGTGAGACTACAACCACACAACGCACAACTCGGCGATTTTACACAAAAAAGGCGAATTGGAGCCAGTTTCGTGGAAAACTGGCCCAATTAATGGCAGAATGTAAAATCTGCCCAAAAGAAGTTGACAAAATTACAAACACACAACACCTAGAAGACACAATACAAGAATACATAAACATTATACACAAAACATGCAAGGAACACATACCCCTAATCACAAACACACAAAAACTTACCCTACCGTGGTGGTCCGAAGAACTGGCGACCCTGAAAAAGGAAGTAGCTACCAGGAAGAGGAGAATTCGATGCGCGGCCCCCCGCAGGAAGGCCGTAGTGATAGAAAAATACATCGAGAAAAAACTCGAATATGAGACTATGGCCAGAAACGCACAGACCAAAAGCTGGAAGGAGTTCTGCGGGAAACAGGACAAGGAAGGGCTTTGGGAGGGTATCTACAGGGTGATTGGGAGAACCACAAGAAGGCAGGAGGACCTTCCCTTGAAAAAAGATGGAAGGTTTCTGGATCCAAAAGACTCAGTGAGACTACTTGCAGAAACTTTTTACCCGGAAGACCAGGAACATGGGGAAAACGCGGACCACCAAGCTGTCCGTCAACAGGCTAGCCTAGTGGATGGTGGACATGCTGATGACCATGACCCCCCATTCACGAGACACGAGCTAATGACGGCAGTGCGGAGCTTTAATCCGAAAAAAGCCCCAGGTTCCGATGGCTTTACAGCTGATATTTGCGCGCAAGTGGTCTCACAAGATCCAGAGACTTTCCTGGCTATACTAAACAAGTGCCTGCAGTTAGGCCACTTCCCGAGGCCCTGGAAACAGGCCACAGTAGTTGTCTTAAGGAAGCCGGGCAAAGATGACTACTCTCAGCCAAAGTCCTACAGGCCCATAGGACTGCTCCCAGTCATGGGAAAGATCTTTGAAAAGATCATAGTTGGAAGACTAAAATGGCACCTTCTTCCCACAATGAGCGCCCGTCAATACGGCTTTGTGCCCCAAAGGAGCACCGAAGACTCCCTCTATGACCTAATGAGTCACATCAGAAGTAGGCTGAAAATGAGAAAACTCATTACTATGATCTCGCTGGACATAGAGGGAGCCTTCGATAGCGCCTGGTGGCCGGCCATCAAGGTTAGGCTATCTGAAGAGGGATGCCCCGGCAATATAAGGAGAGTGATGAGCAGCTACCTCCAAAACAGAAGCGTGGAGGTTAGATATGGAGGGGAGGCACACTCCATAAACACGCAAAAGGGGTGTGTACAAGGCTCCATAAAAGGACCCATCCTATGGAACCTCCTCCTCGACCCGCTGCTCAAAGGACTGACTGGCAGGGGCGACTATTGCCAGGCGTTTGCCGACGACATAGTTCTGGTGATAGACGGTGACACCGCAATGGAGGTCCAAAGACAGGCCAATGCCGCCCTCGCCTATGTTCGGGAGTGGGGTGTCAAAAACAAGTTGAAGTTTGCGCCACACAAAACTCAGGCCATGGTTATAACCAAAAAACTTAAATATGACACACCACTCCTGACCATGGGTGGCGTCGACATTGGTATGTCTAAGGAAATAAAAATTCTCGGACTGACCATCGACAGTTGCTTAACCTTTAACGCACATATAGTGAATATAGGTAAAAAAGTTGTTAAAATATATAAGCAACTGTCGAGAGCAGCTAGAGTCAGCTGGGGCCTACATACGGATGTAATTAGGGTAATCTACCAAGCGGTGGTAGAACCAGTCATCATGTACGCGGCAAGCGCCTGGGCGCCAGCAGTGGGAAAGCTGGGAGTAAAGAAATACCTTAACGCTATCCAGCGTGGGTTCGCGCAGAAGCTCTGCAAAGCCTATCGCACTGTCTCCTTAAACGCCGCCCTTCTCCTGGCCGGTATACTCCCACTAGACTTAAGAATAAAAGAGGCAGCCGCACTTTTTGAGTATAAAAGGGGAGTACCCCGGCCGGAAATGGCGGATAGGGAGATAGAACAAAGGGCCAGATACGCTGACAATGGACACCCGGCAATGCATATGAACCTGGAGTTCAACAGCCTGACAAACCAGGAAGAGCTTGACGCCAATAGCAACTACGCCGTCAAAATATATACCGATGGCAGTAAAATTGACGGTAAAGTTGGAGCCGCACTCTCCTATTGGGAGGGTGAAGAAGAAACAAAGACCGTCAAATTAAAGCTGCCATCGTACGGCACAGTATATCAGGCTGAACTCCTGGCCATATGCAGAGCCACGGGAGACATTGTAAAGCGTACTCAGCAGAGCTTCGCCATATACAGTGACTCTAGATCCGCACTGGAGACGCTGGTCAACAACGGCTCCCAGCATCCTCTCGCAGTTGAGGCCCGCAGCAATCTGCGGATGGCCCTTACCCAGAGCAAAACTGTAGCTTTGTTCTGGATAAAGGCGCACGCAGGGCTTGCGGGCAATGAACGTGCCGACCAGCTGGCCAAATCTGCCGCCCTAAACCTGAAGACCGCTCCCGCCTACGACAGATGTCCGGTCTCATTCGCCAAAGGGCAAATCCGAATGGAGTCCATGGGCGAATGGAACCGGAGATACAGAACGGGAGAAACAGCCGAAACTACAAAGGCTTACTTTCCAGATGCGATTGGGGCATACAAAGTGATCAAAAACATGGATCTCGACAGCATCACAACCCAAATTTTGACAGGACACGGTGGGTTCTCAGAATACCTGACAAGATTCAAGTGCAAAGAGAACCCATCGTGTACATGCGACCCAGGAGTTGAGGAAACCTGCATCCACCTGCTTACACAGTGTCCGGTGTTTGGATATAAAAGAATGAACACAGAACAAAAAATGGGAATGACAATCGACATAGAAAACTTGAGTAAAATAATAATTAACCCAAAAACAAGAGCCCACTTCTTAAAATTTGCCCGCGATACAGTAACTATAGTTGTTAAAAGAAATAAATAAAAGTATACCTAAACTGTAAACAAAATAACCCGCATTAAATATATGTATAAATATGAATTTTATGTATAAATATTAAATATAAGTATTATATTAGAAGGAATGACCAGCAATTAAAGAGAAAGGTTGGAAGATGATATAATTCTGATTATTTCATACTTGCAAAAGGCATCGATAGAAAGAAATAGAAGGTATTCAAATAAGATATATAAATACAACAAGCAGATAAGATAGAAAACAACTCTGCTCAAGGCAGAGAGTGGATTATTAAATAAAAAAAAAAAAAAAAAAAAAAAAAAATATTCCACTAACCTAACCTAACAAAAATATTACACTCACCTAACCTAATAAAAATATAACACTAACCTAACCTAACCTAACAAAAATATTACACTAACCTAACCTTACAAAAATATTACACTAACCTAACCTAACAAATATATTACGCTAACCTAACGTAACAAATATATTACGCTAACTTAACCTAATAAGAAAATTACACTAACCTAACCTAACAAAAATATTACACTAACCTAACCTAACAAGAATATTACACTTACCTAACCTAACCTAACAAAAATATTACACTAACCTAACCTAATAAAACTATTACACTAACCTAACCTAACCTTACAAAAATATTCCACTAACCTAACCTAAAAAAAATATTACACTCACCTAACCTAATAAAAATATTACACTAACCTAACCTAACCTTACAAAAATATTACACTAACCTAACCTTACAAAAATATTACACTAACCTAACCTAACAAAAATTTTACACTAACCTAACCTAACAAATATATTACGCTTACCTAACGTAACAAATATATTACACTAACTTAACCTAATAAGAAAATTACACTAACCTAACCTAACAAGAATATTACACTTACCTAACCTAACCTAACAAAAATATTACACTAACCTAACCTAACCTAACAAAAATATTACACTAACCTAACCTTACAAAAATATTACACTAACCTAACCTGACAAAAATTTTACACTAACCTAACCTAACAAGAATATTACACTTACCTAACCTAACCTAACCTTACAAAAATATTACAGTAACCTAACCTAACCTTACAAAAATATTACAGTAACCTAACCTAACCTTACAAAAATATAACAGTAACCTAACCTAGCAAAAATATTACACCAACCTAACCTAACAAAATATTACACTCCCCTAACCTAACCTAACAAAATTACAAAAATATTCCACTAACCTAACCTAGCAAAAATATTACACCAACCTAACCTAACAAAAATATTACACTCCCCTAACCTAACCTAACAAAATTACAAAAATATTCCACTAACCTAACCTAACAAAAATATTACACTCACCTAACCTAATAAAAATATTACACTAACCTAACCTAACAAAAATATTACACTAACCTAACCTTACAAAAATATTACACTAACCTAACCTAACAAAAATTTTACACTAACCTTACCTAACAAATATATTACGCTAACCTAACGTAACAAATATATTACACTAACTTAACCTAATAAGAAAATTACACTTACCTAACCTAACAAGAATATTACACTTACCTAACCTAACCTAACAAAAATATTACACTAACCTAACCTAACCTAACAAAAATATTACACTAACCTAACCTTACAAAAATATTACACTAACCTAACCTAACAAAAATTTTACACTAACCTAACCTAACAAATATATTACGCTAACCTAACGTAACAAATATATTACACTAACTTAACCTAATAAGAAAATTACACTAACCTAACCTTACAAAAATATTTCACTAACCTAACCTAACAAGAATATTACACTTACCTAACCTAACCTAACAAAAATATTACACTAACCTAACCTAACAAAAATATTACACTAACCTAACCTAATAAAACTATTACACTAACCTAACCTAACCTTACAAAAATATTACACTAACCTAACCTAACAAAAATATTACACTAACCTAACCTAACCTAACAAAAATATTACACTAACCTAGGCGCGTTGGCGCGCGTTCAGCCACAACTCAAGCCTTGCGCGCCACTGTGCAAGTACGCGCCGGTGTGCTTCCCGCCTGTAGGCAACGAGCGTCTGCTCTGGCGCCTCACCGCTCTCCCGGCGGACGCGGATTTCGGTGAAAACCGTCGCGTCAACTGCCGCCAGGAGATCAAACGGTGGAAAGCGCGCCAGGAGTGTCGCCGCCTCAAAGGATATCGTTCGATATCCTCGTGCGATCCGTATGGCCACCACACGCTGCAGGCTGTTCAAGATAGCTCTGCAGCGGGAGGCGCCCGTCAGGTGTTCAGACCAGACGGGCGCCCCATAAAGGACCATGGATCGCACGACACCTCCGTAGAGGCGGCGAACTTCTTCCCTAGGACCCCCGAGGTTCGGCAAAAGCCGGTGTAACGCTCCGGTTACCCGGCGCACTCGGGGGGCCAGACGCTCGAAGTGCTCCTCGAAGCCCCATCGGCTGTCTAGGGTGAGGCCCAGGTACTTCATGTACCGCCCCACCCTGACCTCTGCGTCACCTACACGCATCGACGCACTGGGTGGTTCCTCCCTACGGCGTAAGCCGTGGAACCATAGCGCCTCGGTCTTGTGAGGCGCTACCCGAAGGCCCAGTCGCGTTATGGCCGTGACGACACACGTGACACCGAGTTCGGCGAGCCGTACCGCCCGCTGGAAACTTACCTCCCGGGCTATGACGAGCGTGTCGTCCGCATAGGAGACGAGGCTCACCCCGGGAGGGAGGCTTATCCGCAGGACCGCATCGTACGCGAGGCTCCATAGCAGAGGTCCTAACACGGACCCCTGAGGAACCCCGCAGGAGAGCTCCCTCTGGATCTCAATCCCGTTCCGACCGACGAATTTAATCGTCCTGTCGCGCAAATATGCCCCGACTATATCACGGAGATAGGGAGGCACGTTATGATGGACCAGTGCCTCCCGTATCGCCCACCAGGGGACGGAGTTGAAGGCGTTGATGATGCCTAAGCTCACCGCCAACGCCACCCCCCCCCCCCCCCGCCCGAACGGCGGGCTCCGACAGGGCGCGGACGCGGTTGATCGCGTCCAGCGTCGAACGTCCCTGCCGGAATCCGAACTGGCTGTCCGATAAATCGGGGCCAACGCGCGACAGATGCTCGCTGAGACGGGCGGCTATGACACGCTCAAAGACCTTGCCCGCCTCGTCTAGCAAGCAGATTGGTCGGAACGCCGAGGGAGAATCGGCGGTCCTGCCCGGCTTCTGCAGAAGCACAAGCCTTGCCTCTTTCCAGCAGGTGGGGAACACGGCACTACGGAGGCAACTGGTGAACAGTTGCCTCAATCGGTCCCCCAGGACTGCCAGGGCGCAAACCCACGCCCTGCCCGGTATCCCATCCGGGCCAGGGGCGGTATTTCGGGCCGCAAGTCGCCGTACTGCTCGGTCCAACTCCCCCTCCGTCACGTCCAACTGGTCGTCCCAAGCATGGTACGACGGTGACGGAGGGTCCGAGGAACTGTCCTGGACCCTAGGGAAGAGGGTGTCCACTACCCTCCTCAGGAAATCCGGGTCCAGGGTACTCGTCAACGGAGGAACCCACGGTCTGAGCTTGCCCAGTACCATTTTGTACGGGCGCCCCCATGGGTCCCTATCCAGTCCCTCGATGAGCTCGTTCCAGGACTGAGCTTTGGCTTCCGCTATCGCAATGGATAGTGCCTTGACGGCGACTTGATACGCCCTGTGCGCTCCGGCAGCCTCTTCGGCATTGGCTCGCCTCCTCCGACGGGCCCGCTGGTGTCGGCGACGCGCTGCGACATACTCCGAACGGAGTCGCGCGATTTCGGCCGACCACCAGTACTGCGAGCCTCGTCTGTCACCCGGACGGATCCGGGGCATCGACGTGTCGCAGATGCGAGACATGATGCCCCGGAACCAGCCCGCTTGCGAATTGGGATCGGACGGGATCCTCTCTCCACCTTCACTCACCCCCCAGGCGATGGCGACGGCGGCAGCCGTCAGCATGTCGCGGTCCAAGCGGCGTAGGCACCAGCGCCGCGGTGGGACAACACTATTGCGGTCAGGGCCACCTCGGGGCGGACGGAAGGCCACGCTGAAAAGGATGTGTCGGTGATCCGACAGCGTGGCAATTTCCTCCGCAACTCTCCACCCCGAGACCAGGTGAATGGCTGAGGGAGTCGCCCACGTCAAGTCGACTATCGACTCCCCCTGCCACCGCACACAGGTGCTGACTGAACCCCGATTTAAAACACGGAGGTCCAGTCCGGCGGCCCATTCCAGCAGTGACTCCCCTCGAACGTCGCCCCACACACTAGAGTGGGCGTTAAAATCGCCCAGGACGAGTACCGGACGGGACTGGTAAGAGCTAATATGGCTCTTTAGCCCGTCCAGGTACGCCTCAAAATTTGCGAGGCCGCAATTCGGGGAGATGTAGCAGCCCACCACGACTGCTGGTCCCCACTCCACGATGACGAATCCGGGCCACACTAACCTAACCCTATAAAAATATTACACTAACCTAACCTAACAAATATATTACACTAACCTAACCTAACAAATATATGACACTACCTTAACCTAACAAAAATATTACACTAACCTAACCTAACAAGAATATTACACTTACCTAACCTAACCTAACAAAAATATTACACTAACCTAACCTAACAAAAATAATACACTATCCTTTTAGCGATCTTATGCGCGTAGCTCAATAAAACACAGAATATATTTTTTGGATACTGTATATTCATAATAATCATACTTAAGTACACAAAATAATCTTAAGTATAGTAACCTACTTCCTGAGGTAAACATACGAATCGACCAATCAAAACGTAGTTCATACAGCGGTGAATCAGTATAAAAGGGCCGCGCCGTTAGTTCAACCGTAGCATCAAAACAGGAAAGTTATCGGGTGACGGCGACGCGGATGCATTGTCCACAACAGAGTCCTATGCATAGCGGTATCGAGCCTCAGTCGACGCCCGAGCACTGCGGCGGATACACGCATGCACTATTTATGTAGGCCGCTACATCACTCCGCCGCCAGCGAAGCGTACACTAGGTTTCGATAGTCTGCCCGATCTGGTAACATATGGGAAAATCCGGGCATCCGGCTGTTCTGCGTCCGCGTTGAAAATATATGCAGGTTTAAGTCTGTCTATTGATATACTCGAGCTTCTATTCGCCACTTGTACGTTGAAGTACTTTGCACTGCGGTTGATAACTTTGTACGGTCAATTATAAGTGGGCGTTAATGGTTCTTTACAGCGTCATTCCTTACGTACCTATACGTGTGTGCACTTGAATAGATCGCCATGAATGAACACTGCGCGAGACTTGTTTGTAGCTCTTTGTACTTGCGCTTTTTGCAATGCTTCACGTAGGTTATCCATGAACTGCGACGGATAGTTACGTGGCTTATTAGGTTCTCCATAGAATTCTCCGGGCAGACGCAGGGTTGTTCCGTAAAGTAGTTCCGATGTACTCGCTCCAATATCTTCTTTATATGCGGCACGCAAACCTAGTAAAGCCGTAGGTAGCTCACGAGTCCAGCTTGCAGTATTGAGTTTCGCGGATAGTGCCACTTTTAAGGATCTGTGAAAACGCTCAATTAGTCCATTTGCTTGCGGGTGATAGGCTGTTGTCCGTACACGTTGTATACCCATACGGCTCATGAGATTGTTGAACAACTCGGACTCGAACTGTTTACCACGATCTGTGGTTATGGAAACAGGGCAACCAAATCTTACAATCCAAGTTTCGTATAGAACATGCGCTACCTTCTCTGCGGTTATGTCTTCGATGGGCTGCGCCTCCGGCCACTTAGTTGCTCTGTCGATCATTGTGAGTATATATCTACAATTATCTGATATAGGCAAAGGTCCAACGATGTCCATGTGTACGTGAGCTAATCTCTCAACGTGTGAAAAGCTTGCTATAGGTGCTTGTGTGTGTCGCTGGACCTTGACACGTTGACACTGTTCGCAGCTTCGTGTCCAATCCTCCTGTCCTTTTTCATTGTTGGCCAAAAATATCGCGTAGTGACGAGGCGTCTTGTCGCCCTTAAACTGTCGTGATTAATATCGTGAATGTTATTGCTTCTACTCTTGATAGCGCGTCTGCGACTACGTTGATCTTCCCAGATATGTGGCAAATGTTGGAAATAAATTGACCGATATATTCTAAATATCGGGTGCGACGTGGAGTTTCATTTTTGCTATCCGTCTTTAATGCGGTAATTAATGGTTTATGGTCTGTATAAACGGTGACGTCACTACCTTCAAAGATGCGGCGGAAGTGACGAACAGCCATATAAATGCATAAAAGCTCTCGGTCATATGTGGACTATTTCCTCTGTGCGTCGTTGAACTTCTTCGAGTAAAATCCTATAGGTCTCCATTTGTTATTAATTTGTTGCTGGAGTACAGCTCCAGCACAGGAATCCGAGGCGTCAGTCATTAAGGCAAAAGGTGAACTTGGTGATGGGTATGACAAAAGCACAGCTTGGGCAATGTCTTCTTTACACTTCTCAAACGACTGCTTTGCTGGCTCGCTCCATTAAATTTTAGTTTTATCGTTCTTCTTAGAGTCACAGAGATACTTATTAAGCTCCCTTTGGTGTCTAGCGGCGTAAGGGATGTTTTCTCTGTAAAAGTTTATCATTCCAAGGAAACGACAAAGTTGCTGTACAGTCTGCGGCAGTGGGTATGATGTGACCGCCTCAATCTTCTCGGATGTAGGTTTGATCCCTTCCGCAGATATGGTGTAGCCCAAAAAATTTAGTTCGGATTGGCCGAATCGGCATTTAGCGACGTTGATCTGTAAATTATTGTCATTTAACCTCTTAAATACTTCTTCAAGGTCCCTCCGGTGTTTCGCTTCTGATTCTGAAGCAACTAAAATGTCATCTACGAATGGAAAAACAGGTAGACCTCGTAGTACATTATCAAATGCTGAAATGTTTGTCCAGAATTTCTCAGGCCGAAACAGCTTCTGGTGAATTCGTATAAGCCGAACGGTGTGATGACTGCTGTTTTGGGTATATCTTCTTCACGATTTCTGATTTGGTAGTATGCTTTCTTCAAGTCTATTATAGAGAAAAATCTTTTCCCAAGTAAATTGTACGTAAAATCGTGGAGTCGCGGTATAGGGTACCGGTCTGGAACGGTTATTGCGTTAAGTCGCCGATAATCTCCGCATGCCCTGTACTTGCCGTCTTTCTTCAGAACCAAATGCAATGGACTGGCTCATGGACCCTTCGATGGTCGGCAGATTCCTTGTTCGATCATAGCCTTAAATTCTTCTTTAGCTGCTTGGTATTTGTGGGCTGGTAGTGGTCTGGCTTTGGCGTAAACCGGCGGTCCTGTTGGATCTATGCGATGTTCCACTTCACTATGACAGAGTTTTAAGTTCGGACGGGTTATGTCTGGATATTTTATAAGCAGGTCGTGGTATGGTTGGTGATTGCCGATGGTGTTGATACTCTGATCTGAAGTAGGAGTAACGTAGCCGGTGACGGATAGTTGAGTTTGCTTGTCGATGAGTTTACGTCCATGGATATCGACTGTTAGCTGATGTCTGTGAAGAAAATCCACCCCTAATATCGGCCTCTTGACTTCTGCGATCACAAAATTCCATATATAGGGTCGGCGTAATCCAAAATTCAGCACTATAGATCTTTCGCCGTATGTAGGTATTGTAGATCCGTTGGCAGCATACAATGAATTAACAGGTTTCTGTCTTTGTTTTACAGTTCATTGCACCGGTAATACTGACACGTTGGCTCCAGTATCGATAAGAAAATGTAATCCGGATGACGCATCTCTAATGAATAGACGGTGCTGTAATATTTCGTTGACCTCAGCTCCCGTCGCAGCTGAAGCGTTCTCTAGTTTTCCACTTGCTTAAACTGGCTGTCGAAATTGCATGGGCTCTGACACCTGAAAGCTTCTTTTCCGAATTTTCTATGGAAATAGCATATCCTTGTTCGGGTTGAAGATCTGGGCCGGGAACGTGAACGGTAACTTCTAAACTCTGGTCGGCGGTACTGGCTCCGTGACCGATCCATTTTTAAAGCAGCGACCTCTTGTGTTAGGGACTCGATCATATTGAGAATCTTCTCTTGACGGTCGTCTGAAGACGTTGATGGTTGTGACAGGGTACCGCTGTTGTGACTACAGGAACACACGACATTTATTTCCTTTGCTTGTTCATCCATCTTGTCTGCCATAGTTGCTAGCGAGCCTAAATCTGTCACCTGGCTCACTGACAGGATAGCTCGTGTCGATGCAGGTAGATGGCCCATCCACAACATCTGCAAAAGACCGTCCGGGATTTGCGTTCCAGCTAAATCTCGCATGCGACGTAACAGTTGTGAAGGCTTTTGATCGCCTAACTCCATCTCATTCAGTAATCTCTTTAGCTGCTGAGAGTTTGTTTCTCCGTAAACAGACAATAGTCGTTCCTTAGCTTTCGCATATCTTCCCGTGTTTGCTTCAGCCATGATGATGTCGCTTATTTGTTCCACATCTGTCTTTTCTAACTGTGCCACAGTAAGCGCAAATTTGGCTTCATCCCCTAATTTCTGGCTGGCAGTCACGGTTTCAAATTGTGCGAACCACAGCTTCGGTTTGTCACGCCAGAATTGCGGTAAACGCGACTTTACTGATATCACTTTGACGTCTTCACGGGTCAGAAGAAGCTTCGGGGATTCCTCAGTATTGAATGACATTTTATTTAGGTAAATCTTCACTTGGTACCTTCGTGTTACTTAATCGGGGTCACCAATTTAGCGATCTTATGCGCGTAGCTCAATAAAACACAGAATATATTTTTTGGATACTGTATATTCATAATAATCATACTTAAGTACACAAAATAACCTACTTCCTGAGGTAAACATACGAATCGACCAATCAAAACGTAGTTCATATAGCGGTGAATCAGTATAAATATTGTCACACTAGGGCCGCGCCGTTAGTTCAACCGTAGCATCAAAACAGGAAAGTTATCGGGTGACGGCGACGCGGATGCATTGTCCACAACAGAGTCCTATGCATAGCGGTATCGAGCCTCAGTCGACGCCCGAGCACTGCGGCGGATACACGCATGCACTATTTATGTAGGCCGCTACATCCTATTTTGTTAGGTTAGTGTAATATTTTTGTTAGGTTAGGTTAGGTTACAAAAATATTACACTAACCTAATCTAACAAAAATATTACACTAACCTAACCTAAAAAAATATTACACTAATCTAACCTAACAAAATTATGACACTAACCTAACCTAACCTTACAAAAATATTCCACGAACATAACCTAACGATAAACTGTCACGATAAATAGTCGCACACACTAACTCAAACGGATGTTCGTGAAAAATTTGCCTGACCAGGCAGTCCCACTCTTCTCAACTCGAGACCGCCTTGTGGGGTAGCTGCTAGCAATACGCCTCCGTACTTACGGCCATCGGCACGATCGCATCGGTGTATCATGAAGCCGTTCGGTGCAATTTCTCAATCGTGTACGGACTCATTTATTCCGCTCTCTGTGATGGCTTTTAAGTCCGCTGTAGATCCCAATAAGTTTGTATAAAAACTTTTCAGCTTTGTCCGCAAATCTCTGACATTTTGGTAATACAGCTTCAAATTACTAATCTTAATTATATTTGGCGGTTTGGCGAAGGTTGCGAAACGACACCCATTCGCTAAAACGTACAGACGCCACAGCACCTTAAGCTAAACCAATCTGTCAAATGGGCCCAATTGAAAGTGAACCTTATGCTTATGTGATAAAGTTGAAAATCTATAAAAGAAATTTGACAGATTGGGTTAGCTGGATGTGCTGGCATCTGTACATTTAGTGGCCACATTTCAGACTTAGCAATTTTCTCGAACTGAGTCTCACTGACTCCTATTTTGAATGATGCATAATTCCTGTCTCTCTTAGGTAATATTTTTTCTACGCTGATGTTCGCCAATTTTCGCAACATATGCCTTCGACGTGGGCTAACACCACTCTTTTGTTGTTTCACGGGTAAGGGAAAATAGGTATAAGGTGGAAATAAATAATAAAAAAAAACTTGAGAGGTGTCAAGGGACACCCGGATGGAACGAAGTTATTTCTTATTATTTATTATGTACAAAAAACCTGTATACACTCAACAAAAATAATCGCCGCGACACCACACTGTCGTGACAACTTTTCGTAAGAATTTTTTCCGTCTAGCCCCCTTTCACAACGCGCGATAAGGAACTTCGTTCCAACTATTTTGTTCTCTCCACCGCCTTTAAGTCATTTATGTTGTTATTTATTCCGCTCATAACTTCTGTTCTCTTGGCTTTCATGACGATGTTCAATGACGTCTCTGAGATCAATACGGTTAACACCGGGAGCGATCACAGACTGACTGAGAGGCTCATTGATCCTTAATGTCAAGCTCCCGAGGTCCCGACTAATAAGGTCTACGCTCCGACATTTACGGAAGACGCAGCGTGGGCAGGCCCCCTACAAGCTGGACCGATAATCTTGTGCGGGTCGCTGGAAACTGCTGGATCCGAATAGCGTAATACCGCCAATTGTGGAGATCTTTGGGGGAGGCCTTGGTCCAGCGGGGGACGTCTTTCGGCTGATATGATGATGACGATGATCAGATTCCCTGACGTGTTCTTTCACAAATGCAGGCATAAAGGAAATTCGTTTCCCATCCTTCCTCTAGGTATTTGTGAAGTACTGACATTCCTTGGAAACAGCATTCGGGTAGAGTCGCCACGATAATCAGTTTATTATGAGAAATCGATGAATCCATTTCTTTAACATGTTTTTCTAATTTTACCAATGGGTAATAAAACCCTATCTATATATGCAAATTATAAAATACTAGCGGCCCGGTACGTGCTTCGCTACGTATACCTAAGGCATAGTAATAAAAAAATATTATTAAGTTCATTCATTCAAACAAAAAAATATTTTAAATTGCTAGCTAGTAAAAACTAAGATTTTACACTTTTTCAAGACTTTGTTTAAATTTTCTCTACGTACAAACCTTCCCTGGACTTCCACGAATAATTCAAGACCAAAATTAGCCAAATCGGTAAAGGCGTTGTTGAGTTATAACATTACAACGAAAAGTGGCATTGATTTTTATATATATAGATTGATTAACTCTTGAACATTAAATAAATTTTGACGCCGATGACGCCGATAAAAATCGGTAGCGGCGTCGGCCTGGCTAAATTGACCGGCTGCGTGCGCCGCGCCGATCGGAGCACACGTCTAGTGGCCCTAGTGTCAGAGTTGCTCAAGCCACTCTGTTCTTAATGACTGTTGCTTAATGACTACAACCGAAACTGACAGCTTACCGTGCCCTCCGAAGCACGGAGACGATCAGAAATTAAACCATTTTGGCGGTCCCAAATCCCATCAACGCACTGACCGCGAGTATATTGCTTAACTTCGCCAATCACTTACGGATCGGTGAGAGCATCTAGCTATGAGCGCCTCTGGCATTAGTTTGGAGAGAATCTATAGGTACTAATATTATAAAGAGGAAAGCTTGGTATGTATGTATGTAACGAATAGGCTCAAAAAGTACTGGTCCGATTTTAAATATTTTTTGCCATTTGAATGCTAAATTATCACTGATTAATATAGGTTATTTTAATTGCAAGAAAAAAATAAGAATCCCTACTAAAACTACAATAATGTTACCAAAGGTGTAAAAAATGCCTATAAAATATCTTTAATCGCATACGCTGCGTTGCGTTAATAGTTATGATGATAGAACAAAAAAATGTTAGATATACAATATTAAAGAACACATAAATATCTACAAAAAACAACAACGTCGCAATGTCGCAATAGCATGTGTCTAACTACTGTAGTTATGTCACTATAACGATTATGAACATTTTAAAATTTAATAGAAATTCCGACCAAAATCAGACCCAGTTATTTATACGTTTGCCTTAATCGTTACCTAAACAAATGATTTCTCAAGCAAGACTGTTTAAATACCTGTAAATTACTTTTTAGTCGGACATTAAAATCGGACATTCCATTCGAACGATATTACTAGTTATACCTATAAAATTGAAATAAAATTAATTCGCCGCTACGTAACGCACCGGAGCGACGCGGCCGGAGTGCAGTAGAGGTGGAAATCCTGGTATTAAAAAAATGCAGCATTGGAAAGAGTGTACGGCGTTCATCCTTCTCAGTCAGAGTGTTTTTACCTCAGGGTACTACTTCACCATGTACGAGGCCCAACATCGTTCCAGAAGTTAAAAAGGGCCGCTAGTGAGTCATAAAACCCTAGAGAGTCCCGACTTGGCACGGGTGGACAATTATTTTTTAAACTTAACTCCGTCAACTGTTTTTAACTTCTGGAACGATGTTGGGCCTCGTAAATGGTGAAGTAGTACCCTGAGGTAAAACACTCTGACTGAGAAGAATGTCAAGATAGTACCGAGACAAGATCAATAATATACAAAATGTTTGTTATTCATCCAAATTTATTTTATCACCTTCAAAGTATGCTCTTTCAGAAACGATACACTTACGCCAACGAATAATCCATTCATCAAAACATTTTTTAAACGCTGCTTTCGGAATTGAGTTCAGTTCTCGCCGCGAATTCTCCTTTATGTCTTCTACCGATTGAAAACGGGTACCACGAAGTGGTAATTTGAGTTTAGGAAAAAGAAAGAAGTCAGCTGGAGCCATATCTGGTGAATATGGTGGTTGCTGGATTGTATTTGTTGAGTGTTTGGTCAAAACTTCGTTCACAATGATGGCCTTGTGCGAAGGCGCATTATCGTGGTGCAAAATCCAAGAAATTTCTTTCCACAAATCTGGCCTTTTTCGTCGAATTTGCTCTCAACGCCGCATGTTATGCGGCGTTGAGAGCAAATTCGACGAAAAAGGCCAGACGGCTCAAATAATATTCTTTATTTACCGTTCGACCTTCCGGTAAGAATTCAGAGTGCACAACACCGCGATAGTCAAAGAAAACAGTCAACATGACTTTGACTTTTGATCGACTTTGGCGTGGTTTTTTCGGTTTCGGTTCAGTTGGAAGGCGCCACTCCGAAGCTTGTTGACTAGTTTGCATGTCAAACTCGTAAACCCACGTCTCGTCACCAGTAACTATGCGTTTCATGAATGTTGGGTCGGAATTGACTCGTTCTACCATGTCCTCAGCGACTTTCATGCGATTGAGTTTTTGGAGAAAATTCAGATCTTTTGGGACTAGCCGAGCGGCAACATGTTTCATACCCAAATGATTAGTTAAAATGGTACGAATCGACTCGTGAGATACAGAAAGTTCGGCGGCTATCTCTCTCAGAGTTGAATGAGGATTTTCAGTCACTATTTCCTTCACTTTTGCGATGTTAACTTCAGTTGCAGACGTTGATGGCCTACCAGAGCGAGGCAAATCTTTCATCACATCTCGACCGCTTTTGAAAGCTTGGAACCACTCATAAGCACGAGTTTTTGATAAAGTCGATTCACCGTAAGCTTTCTGTAACATTTTCAGTGACTCTGAACACGAAAGTCCATTAGCGATGCAAAATTTAAGACAAAGTCTTTGTTCGACATTTTTGTCCATTATGAAATTCGCAATACACCCTATATATGATATTACTAAAACCATATAAATAACAGATGCAACTCAAACTCCGCGCCAAAATGGAAAACAGTTGTGCCAATCTAACAAACAAAAAACAAAAATTTGAATTTGGAACCATAAACAAATCATCCATTCCCGATACTTTTTTGACTGAATGTATATGCAAATTATAAAATATTTATTAACTCTAATATTATTTACATTTTGACGCAGATGACACCGATAAAAATCGGCGGCGGCGTCGGCGTCAGCCTGGCTAAATTGACCGGCTGCGTGCGCCACGCCGATCGGAGCACACGTCTTGTGGCTACCCTTGTGTCAGAGTTGTTGAAGCCGTCCACTAGGCCTCTGACATGGCTTAACGACTGTTGTCTAATGACCACAACCGAGACCGACAGCTTAACGCACGGAGACGCTCAGTAATTGAACCACAATGGTGGTCACCCATCTATGGGCAAACCGCGAGCCTAGTTGCTTAACTTCGCCGATTACTTACGGACCGGTGAGAGCATTTACCTATGAGCGCCTCTGATATTAGTTTGAGGAGAATCTATACATATAATAAAATCGTAGGAAAGTCAAAACTGTACAATGAATATTTTTTTTAAAGGATACTTGGGGCGAGATCTAAAATCGATATCGAACCCAAAAATATAGTATTTAGAATTTTTGTCTATTTGTCTATATGTATGTCCGGGCTAAACTCAAAAAGTACTGCATGGACTTACTTCAAATTTTGCATGAATATTACTAAGAGGTGGGGTCAACATATAGGCTACATATTATGACGCTATCACCTACAGGGAGGAGCTGTGATAATTTATAAAATTCAACGCGGGTAACACCGCGGGGCACAGCTAGTCTACAATGAAATGAAACAAAACTGAAAATTTCACGTTTTATATTATTCCTTAGCAGTATCGTTACCTCCTAACTTAAATATTAAGTTAAAATAAAAAATACTTTAACCTATTTATTTTACAACAGATTTTGCTATAAAATAAACAATGCTATTTACAAATGTCGCGTCCAATGCGAGAACATGCAAGACAAACATCTCAATGCAAGAATTCCTGTAAAAAGAAACTATTTTAAAACATAAAGAACTACATGTATAGCTGAAGTCACTCCTGTGGATACTTAAAAACCATCTTTATGACCTAGGGAGTAGAGATGATATTTGTTAACCCTTTCAAAGCGGATATCTTCTCGTCTATCAAACTGTCCATTCTCCTACTAATGACGAGATAATGCGTCATCCAGAAACTGTCATTGTAAACAGGACATACACTAACAAATTCGCTCTCCCAGACGAGACCAGCTCAACATGTCCCAACGATCTTTGAAAATATTATTTATAGATGTATATATTAGTAGTGTTACTATAGTGTTTTCGCCATAAGATGAGTTCCCTGACAGTTCATTTTTTTCCGTGGCCCGCATACTACTTTAGACGGATAAAAAATAAACTGGCAAAAAAATTAAAAAAGAAATGATAAAAAAAATATTGCCTTTCGTAAATTACTAAGTAAATTATTGTAGTTATAATTAACTCGTAACAAATTAAGTAAATAAAATAAAAAAGTACAAATCTTAAAAATATCAAATGCGTTGAACGGAACGTCGGCCAATAGAGATTGATTCTACTCATAGATTGAGACGAATACGATTCCATTTTCTTTGCAAACTAAATCGATATTATAAAAAAATCGATTATATTTCGTTAGGTCACGTCACTACAATTGTCAGACAAGAACTGACAGGGAACTCATCTTATGGCGAAAAGACTATAGCAGTAAAATTTCGTATTACTGCATACATTTGTTTTCAACTCAAAACAAATGTAGTATCACTTAATAACAAGTGCTCCAGAAAGCTTAGTAATAGAATCACAAATAAAATCCATTTACTTTCAATACCGTAAAGAAACTACTACAGTTAACGATCATTATTGTAGCAACACTTCCATTTTGAAATATTAGCTATACATTGTTTTGACGAGATAAATCAATAGTACACACGGCAACATATCAAGCTATACATTTCGTATAGGATTTCCATATAATGTCAGGTTAGCTTATATTGGAAATGTATAGCTTGATATGTAGCCGTGTGTACTATGGGAAGGTATTTTTTCTGACGAGAGAACACGTCAACCGTATATAGTGTAAGATTTTTTAGATGAGATATCTCGTCGGCAATACATAAATGTAGATTTAGTTACGTTACAGCCGTTAATGGCAGCCATTTTTTATTTTATCACACCGCATTGAAAGGGTTAAACACGCCTTTCAAGGACTGTTAACAGGTCTCCAGATTAATTTGAAGATATACCAACAATACGCCACGCCACAGCCTTATCTTGCATATTCTCGCATTACAATATCTTAGCAAATAATAGAATATGGATACTGGCATGAAAAACTTACATGAATCAACATTGAGGAAATATTAAATACAAGAAAACAATGCCTGTGTTCAATTCCCCGGTCGGGGACAAGCACTTCTATCGATCAGTTTTGCCCAACTCTAACTGAAGGGGTGTTTTATTAAACTGTATTTAACATTTCACCAACATTTGTGGGCACAAGTTCTATAATGAAAATCTTAAAAATATAACAAGCTAACATTATAGGGTAACAAGCACAATTGTCAGTCATAATCATTGTATTTACTTTTAAAGTATAATAATCTATCTATACAAATAAATAAAATTGGAGTGTCTGTTTGTTATATTTAAATAACCGGTTTTTACTACACAAATATGAATATATATACGGTACATACACCAAAATAACATTTTTCACAATTTTTGTCTGTCTGTCTGTCTGTTTGTTCCGGCTAATCTCTGAAACGGCTGGACCGATTTTGACGGGACTTTATTGGCAGGCTTACTTTTATTTTAGGAAAAGTCATTTATTTTATTAAAAAACAAAAAAAAAACAAATTAACACGCGGACGAAGTCGCGGGCACAGCTAGTAATATAATATATCCTGGGGCATTATTTACACAAGGCCATCTGATCCCAAACTAAGCAGAGGTAGTACTATGGAAACGAGATAACTGATATACTACATATACTACTTTTATTTTGTAAATACATACTTATATAGATAAAGTATAAATTATATATTTTGTATTCTAAATGTTCTGATAAGAGTCCAGCACAGACATTATAATAACATTGGTGCTTCTATCAAGTTAAATTAAGTTTTAAATTCAATAATTATATGTAATTCAACTTGCCATATGACACATAAGCACATACTTAAGCTTTTTGGTAACTGCATTGGTGGCGCAGCGACTATGACAGTCGCCTCGCCGCTTCGTGTCGCGGGTTCGGATCCCGCGCCGGACAATTATTTGTGAGACCCATAAATAGTTGTTCTGAGTCTGGATGTAATTTGTGTCCGTCTATTATATGTTTGTAAAGTTCCCCGCGACACAGGGATTAGATTCCATAGTGGGGGAGTTGTCTGTCATAAAATAAATAAAAAATAATTTTGTTAATAATTATGACTTTGACTCACAATTGCCATGTAACTTCGCCAGTACAATAAGTTAACCCACAGCCATTTTGCGTATAGCTTGGTAAAAAACAGTTATTTTTTTTCAACTTAAGTTAAAAATGCTCTACCCGTTGCCTTCTAACTTAAGTCCCTTAATTTACCATCGAAAAGCTACAGTATTAAGACATAAAACACAATAGATAATTTTATGGCCTGATAGTGTAAGCTCAGGATGTTTCATAACAGCCATTTCGATAAAAAAACTGACTGCCAAATAATTAATAATTTTTAAATATTACTCCCTAACAAAATAACTAAAACGTAATACTTATAGTGTATCGAATCGTTTATTTAACTTTTGACAGATCACGCACATAAAGTTTTATTATAATTTTTGTTACAATGTACTACAGGGAATACTGTACTTCGTGGACGGGCTCACCCACTTAGAGATGTGGCATTCGTAATAAATGACCACAGACTATAAAAAAGGTTTTTAAATAAATCGGTTATCGATTATATTATTAAAACATACAATAAAATTATTGTGATTATATTTTATATCAAATCACGTAAAAACCTTAATTAGTTTGCAAGAAAATGCCCTAAATGACTCTGTTTTAATGCATAAATAATTTTCGTTTTAGTTAAATCGATTAAAACTTCTTCGTGAATAAAATCGAATCGGTAACGGGTCAGGGTATCACTATTTGATTAAGTATTAACTGTCAAAAGTTAAATAAACGATTGGAAAGGGTATATAAGGATTAATTTTGTGAAGCCGCAAATAAATTTAAATTAAAATAACTTAAACGGCCGTGAACTGGTTGCTTCACCCTATTCGAATAAATACAATTTACGTTTAAAAGCTGTCTACGCTACATTTTTATTAAAAAAAAATATGCACCATAGTTATTATTTTTTACATTTTTTTTTGTTTCTTTTTAAAGACAACATTAAAATAATAACCGTAAAACGGGGTGATTAGAAACACGTGGGGATGAATAGTACCTAAATTTTACTGTTGTATGGATCGCTATTAACCCCCCGTTTTTATTCACCCCGTTTTACCGTACCCTAGTTTTTTTACACATGGTTTTTTTATACACATTTATAGTAAGATTGTGTTAACATAAATAAATCATAAGTACTTTACAATGCTGTGTATTAATGCTTTTTACAAAAAAAAAATTTTTTTACTTATCCATTTAATAATTATTTTCTACAATTGTTGTCTTTAAAAAAATGCTTTTACAAATTATTATAATTTTTACTTAGATCTGTGTCGTTATTATAAAATAGGTATTTTTTAGAAAAAAATTAAATCACATTTTTATAATAATTACACTTGTGAAAAATAATGAATCAGCGTTGTGATTACACATAAAAGGTTAAGCGCTGCATGACAAGGTTTGGAAATGGATGGGTGATCAAAATATTTATTGTCTGGTGTGGGATTTATGCATAATCACAAAGTGCTTAAACACTGGATTTTCAATATACTTGATTTTTTGTACTCATATTTCATATTATTTATGTACGTATTATATACAACATTATTGTAACATTATAATGTTTGTCAAAAACAGTAAGTACCGGAATCGTTTTCTTCGTGTTTAATGTAAATGTTTGCCATATATTACATGTTTAAGTGTAAAATCACAAATTTGAATGTACTATTTGATATTGATTTATACAAGGTGACAGATAAGTAATGTAAGATAAAGAGCTTAATTAACATATGATACTATACAACTTGAATCTCATCAATATGCAAAATACACGCATTCGATCAGTGGAGCCTATTTTTTTATTTCACAAAATTGATAGTTTTTCTTATTTTTATTTTGATGGGAGGATATTCCTCTTTATATTACCACGATTACTGTTACACTTTGTACATGTTACTCCAATATTTTGACAAACATTACAACTTACGCACAAAGCACTTGATAACACGTGCCAAGTAAATCGTGTGTATCGTTAAACCAGTACAAATGATTTGATCAGTTGTTATAGAACCCATCTCATACATTTTCAAGTATGAAAATGACCTTGACACGGTCATGTCAAGGTCATTTTCATCCTAGTGTTAAATACCGTCCAACTTATACTCAAAACATATCAGTTTAGTTCTATGACAGGGTTACAGTCTTCAGTCCAAATTGATTGTTCAGAATTTATTACTTACATACACTCATCCCTGTTTAGGGGGTAGGCAGAGACAACGGATTTCCATTTGTTACGATCTGTCATTAAGTTACTGTCATTATATTCTTCATACATGCTCGCCGGTTTAGGGTACTTCTGACCTTGCCTTTCTTGAGAACGTCTCCGATTTGGTCAGAGAATGTTCTACGAGGTCTTACCCCTCCGGTTGTACCATTCACACAGGCCAAGTATACTTGTTCTGACAATGTTCTTGTTCTTTAACTTGTTAATATTATTAATAAATAAAAAAACTATATTTATTTATTTCATATCGGAGTTGTACAGACGCCAGCACATCAAGCTACTCCAATGTCTCAAATTTCCTCAACTGAAAGTGAACCTTATGCTTGTGTGATAAAGTTGAAAATCTATAAAAGAAATTTGACAGATTGGGGAGCTGGATGTGCTGGCGTCTGTTCAAGCCATCCAGTTGAGTTCTGACATGGCTTAAAGACTGTCGTCTAATGTCATCAGACAACAATCGACAAGCCGACACCGACAATTTAATTTGAACCCCGCCGCCGTGACCGTCATCCAATAAACCACATTAGCAATAAAGTCAGATGCTCTCATCAGTCCGAAAGTGATTGGTGAGGTCAAGCAACTAGGCTCACAGTCCATAGATGGATGTCGCCAAAGTGGTTTAATTTCTGAGACTGTCCGTGCTTCGGAGCGCACGTTAAGCTTAGGCACTCTGGGCGGCTTGAACAACTCTGACACTAGGGTAACCACTGCCCATACTTAATTAGCTTCTCAAAAGTGAGTTGGAGAGTGAATTATATAACAATACAAAGTTTCTAAAAGCTACCTCTAACGAGGTGAAAATGGTATCCCCTTTTCACCTCCTCAGAGGTGGATTTTTGAAAAGAAATAGCAAGTGTCCGCCCTCTGGCGTCAATCATGAGAAGTCTGCTAGTGAGATATATAGACGGATCTTACCAAAACTAATATAGATTTCTTTAATGTTCATGTACAATGTAAGATTTAATAACGATTCTGAGCAATCAATTTTGAACATGGACCGTAATAGTCTTGTGTTTTACTGTAATTATCATTTTAAGATATAATGTCGCACCTCTGAAATATAATGTGATCCTTTTTATATACGCAACATTTATTAAACAGCGAATATTAATTTGATTATTAAGACGAAGTTCACTAATAAACTTTATCGTGATCCAATTAGAGTATAGTTTGAATATAAGAATAGACTTTTGAATTGGAGGTCATAGAAAGAGCAAAGCGGAGTTATTTATAGTTGATATTGGAAGGTTTCTTGGTTACCATTAGATAGTTAAATGTAGAAACTTTATACTAAATTTAGTTAGTTATTCAAAGTCAAACACATTTGATCTCTGAATTTTAAAGCATTTATAATTAAAATTTTATTAAAAAAATATGTCCTTTGTTATATGAGGGGCGGGAAGAAGGGGGGATTTATCCAACTTAACTGTTCTACAGTGACAAAAAAAATGAAAATGTACTGTTATTAAAAAAAAACTCTTCTATATTATTTGTGTTATAAAACTTAAACTAAGTCTAGCTTTTACTGGTCAATCATTTTTACCGATTTCCTTAACTAATTATCAACTAATACTAATATTACAAAAACATAAATAAACAAACTTAATACAAGTACGAGAAAAAAGATATTTTACAAAAATTTCTAAAATTACTTATTGCAACGAGACAATGTCATAGACATTAGTGTTTTTTTTTAAATCTATGGTATTTATGATATCAGTCGTTTGTGGTAAATATTTGTAATTTTTTTGGAAACAATTTTCAATTTTGAACCAAAAAAATCTATGATATATTCTCTCAAAAAGGTTAGCGTTGTTTTTACAAAAATAAATAAGATATCAGTAAGTTTATTGTTTTATATTGTTTTTTTTTTTTGTAAAAACTACGCGAAGACACACAATTAATTTTTTAAATCACTAATCGAGAAACTAAGTCAAAATGGAATCATAAGTATTATTATCACAAACAATAAAATTTTGAAATGTTTAACGAAATAAGTTTCGCTAGATTCACCCCCTAAGGGGGTCGAAAGAGGAAAGAAATTAAAGCGGTTTAAGCTATTTTCCTACGAAAGTATGACCATAAATGGCTACTCGACTACGGAAAAAGAGAACAGTATTCTTTATACAAAATGTTTCTTATATGAATAAAAACAAGGCGGTGTCGTTAAACAAGCATAAATACATCACTTTTGACATATGTCCTATATGACAGCTGTCAACAATTTGACAGTGACATAGAACAAAATCGGGTTAATTTTCTATTGTAGTATATTATGATGATGATGGTATGTTACAATTATTGCGTGGTCGAGTCTTCGTGTGTTTATATGAGTGTTACCATCTCGGAAACGTGGGGTAGTATGCCGGATGTCACTGGTCGTATGTTTTCGGTTTCCTGTCCATATCCTCATCCGAAGTGCGGTTCATCGGGTGATCTGATGACAAAATAATGATCTATTAAAAGAAACAAATAAGCAAGAGTTCTATCGCTCATACACTAGTGCCCGAGTGGAGAAGTTGCAGAATACTAATAGTAGGTACTCATAGTCGAATTTACAGCGGCAGCCATATTAAACGGACACTAGCACTCTACTCCCCCACTCTCATAATACGATTTAAATCGCTCATAGTAGGATTCACCGTTTCGTATGTAATAGGTGTAGTAAAGCACTTTGGCTAACGGTCAGTCCGTTGATGGGTGACCGCAAAAGCGGTTTAATTTCGGAGCATCTCTCATGGCACGTTAAGTTGTTGGTCCGGTCGTAGTCATTAGACAACAGTAGGGTAACCACTGCCCACACAATAAGTAAATATAAATATCCTGGGACATTATTCACACACGGCCATCTGATCCCAAACTAAGCAGAGCTTGAACTATGGAATTCAGATAACTGATATACTACTTTTCTTTTGTAAATACATACTAATATAGACAATTACACCCAGACTCAGGACAAACAGACATGTTCATGCACACAATTATCTGTCCTGGATGGGAATCAAATCCACGACCTTGCGTATTTGCCAACAGGTCCGGAAGAAAAATATTTGCTAATGCTCTATTACCATTAACTTGTATATCGTATCAAACGTGCTGAGTATCATTCATTACTGAGTATCGTATCGACTAAATCGGATTATGTATCAAAACTGTATGATTTTTGCTCTATGGTAGACATGGAATGATTTATGATCGTAACAGTGCATTTTCAAGGACTATTGATTTTCTTCGGTGGATTTTGAAGTTTGTGATAAGATTCTAACTGAAATTCAGTATTTATTTAAAAATTAAAACGGTTAGTAACTTCAACAAAACTTCCATTCACAAACAAACGTCAAACAAAACGTAGCTGATGCAAATAAAATCGGCCATATATAAGCAAGGTTTAAACCAGGGGCCGACGTGGTTTAAATTTTGACACGGCTTAACCGCGGGTCAAAGTTAAATCGTGTTTTTAAATGAAAAAATTGATAAACCATGGTTAAGTGGCCGGCTTAAATTTAAGTAGCGTTTTTAAATAAGACTTTCAGTGTACAACGGAGGTACTGGCGAGATCGTTCACGAGTACCCAGAGCCCCCGCTATAAGGACTGTGAGGCTGGCTACCGTGGTGGTTTTAGTGGGCCGAGCTCCACAACACGTGCGACTAGAACATTTCCACCAAAAAGGCTTACCTTGGTGCTGGGGCATCTTGGGCACGAGCACCACATTGCCGTCGGCCGCTTGCTGCAGAGAGAACTGCTGGGAGGAGAGCGGCCTGCCTTCTGGGTCGCGCAAGTTCTGTAGACAAGCACATTACGAACTAATTAATCTATACATATAATAAAATCGTAGGAAAGTGAAAACTGTACATTGAATATTTTTTTTAAAGGATACTTGGGGCGTAATCTACAATCGCTATCGAAGCCAAAAATATAATTTTAAGAATTTTTGTCTGTGTGTCTGTTTGTCTGTATGTATGTCCGGGCTAAACTCAAAAAGTACTGCATGTATTTGCTTCAAATTTTGCATGAATATAACTAAGAGGTCGGGTCAACATATAGGCTACATATTATCACGATATCACCTACGGGGGAGGAGCTGTGATAATGTATAAAATTTAACGTGGGTAAAACCGCGGGGCGCAGCTAGTACATATGTACATAGTACAAAAATGAAAATACATCTAAGAAAAAAAAAGATGTAAAGCAATTTTTTTTTATTTTATTATGATTTCCAAATAAGATTACACTATGCATACACTAAGTTGCAACGGTAAAAAGATCTTGTGCAGGAAATCACAGCATGCGAACAGTATACCAACAAAAGAGTTAGTAAAAACTAATTTACAAACTAAAACATATTAAAATGCAATTAAAATTAAGGAAACAAATTACAAATTATTATTATTAAGAAACTTGGTCAAACATAATAAATTATTATACGAAATGTTTTTGTTTCGGACATTAGAGGTAAGTTCTAAGCCATATGTAACACAGAACGAATTTATTCTGTGTTACCATGTCAAAGTCAAAGTCAAAAATGGAATCGTCGACGTGGCAGCTACTGAGAAACACTGCCAGAAAAATCAGTAGGAATCCTTTTTAACCGACTTCAAAAGGAGGAGGTTCTCAAGTTCACCGGTTATTTTTTTTTTTTTATGTTTGTACACCGATTACTCCGAGATTTATGATCCGATTTACGTGATTCTTTTTTAGTTTGATGCGGAATAGTTGCCATTTGGTCCCATAAAATTTTTATAAAGATTGGCCCAGTAGTTATAATTTTATGGACATTTTTGTATGAAAATTTTTGTTTCTGTGGACGATGTAATTGTCTTTGGCACATACGTTTTTAAATCTTAGCAAGTCAAGCTAGACTCATTCTGTTCAAGTGTGTCTTGGCATGAACATAAAGACACTGGCACCGACTTCAAACCTTTCAATAGGTAGCACATAAAAATTATATTATGTCATTAATATTAATGGTATTACGTTTGGATAAGAGATGTATTCAATTAAATCTTTATTAAAATATTTTTTTATACTTTTTAGTTTTTGAAGTCGGTTTTTTTAAACGAAGTTTTTTTTATTTAAAATAAAATATACTTAAGATTAATTACAATCATGTGTGTTGACTCAGAACAACTCAATCCCAAGCACTTTTGTCACTTCAATAATCAGAATATTTTTAATATGTCCTGCTACACAATTTGGCTTTAATAATTTTTTTAAATTCATTCGTAGACTTAACATCATTGGGAAGTTTGTTATAGAATCTTACACATGGTTTAGAACTTGCCCTTAATTGTCCGAAACAAAAAACCTTGTAACGTCTTCGAAGTTTGAATCCACGCGGACGAAGTCGCGGGCACACTCTAGTATGATATTAATTTTAAAGCTTTTTTTACATCTAAATGTCAACATGTCAAAATTCAATGTCAACCTAAGTTTGTTTTCCAACCAATAAATTTATACCCCTATAAAGGGCAAATTCAAAGTCACACATGCTTGGAGTTTTCCCGCGAGATCGAATCAGAAATGTTGAGATCCGCAGGCGAACCAAAGTAACCGACATAGCCGTAAGAATTGCCGAGCTGAAGTGGCAGTGGGCGGCACATAGCTCGTAGAGCCGACGGCCGCTGGGGCAGAAAGGTTCTCGAGTGGCCACCACGAACCGGAAGACGCAGCGTGGGCAGTCCCCCTACAAGATGGACCGATGATCTTGAGCGGGTCGCTGGAAGTCGCTGGATGCGGATAGCGCAAGACCGACAATTGTGGAGATCTTTGGGGGAGGCCTTTGTCCAGCAGTAACGTACATAGTTTTAGACATAACCTAAAGAAATTCCTCCTATCTTATCAAATTAAATTTGAAAACGTAAATGTAAACATATCAATTCTATAATCCTTATTTAATTGAAATAGCTGACTTAAGTAATTCTTATTACATTTATCCATAATATTATTTTATTTTATATTACTTATTTAATATTCTTTATCCATAATGCCTACTCCCAGTAATTATTTTAAAGACTGTCCGTGATCTAGAATGGCTTTACATCCGTCCGAGTGTTACACACAAGGTTGCCAACTGAAAACCAGCGCTATATAATAGGTCTTTACCTATGAAATTGCCGTTTTGTATGAAAAAATTTAAACGAATTTTTTTCATGAATTTTTTTATTTGTATTAATCGAAGTAATCACCCATGCAATCAATGCATCTTTGCCATCGCAGTGGCAGTTTATTGATCCCCTTCTTAAAGAAATCAGCTGGACGGGAGGCAACAAATTCTTCAAAGGCATTTTGTACTGCCTCTCGGGTATTGAATTTTTTTCCCGCCAAGAAGTTATCCAAATTCTGGAAAAAGTAGTAGTCTGTAGGCGCAAGGTCTGGTGAGTAGGGCGGATGACGGAGAGCTTCCAACCCCAGTTCTTGCAACTTGGAGACCGTCTGCTGTGCAGTATGAGGTCGCGCGTTGTCGTGCAGGAGCAGCGGAGACGAGCGATTGACCAATGCTGGTTGGAGATGCGCCAGCTTCTCCATCATTGTGCTCAGTTCTTCACAGTACACATCTGCAGTAATGCTCACCCCGTTTGGTAAGAAGCTGTAATGAATCACACCGGCGCTAGACCACCAAACAGTGACCATCACTTTTCTAGGGGTAAGTTTTCGTTTAGGGCATTGTTTAGGTGCTGAACCAGGATCCAACCAACTTGCTGAGCGCTTGCGGTTATCAAACAGAATCCATTTTTCATCGCAGGTAACAATGCGGTTCAAAATTCCTTCATTTGTGTGTCTGTTGAGCAGTGCAAGGCACGTCTCGACGCGTACTTCGCGCTGGCGATCATTGAGTTCGTGGGGCACCCATTTGTCAAGCTTTTTTACCTTGCCAATTTGACGCAAATGGACCAATATTGTTTTGACGCTAACGTCGAAAGCTGCTGCTAATTCAGCCGTAGATTGTGTATCATCAGCTTCCACAACCGCCTTTAATTCGTCATTGTCGACCAAAGTCTTCGGACGACCGCGAGGTTCATTTTTCAGGTCGAAATTTCCAGAACGGAAGCGAGCAAACCAATAACAGGTGGTGCGTTGGTTTGTAGTGTTAGCTCCGTAAACGTCGTTGATGTTGCGTGCCGCTTGTGCCGCGTTGCTGCCACGACGGTACTCATATTCCATAATTACTCGAATTTTTAACGTATCCATGATGACGAAAAAGATTGAAATGCGATGAAAATGTAACACTAATCAATAAAGAAATGACTACTTTTGGAAAAAAGAATCCATGTTTTTAAAATAAAATTAATTTGAAATTAGAATTCTTAGCCAAACAAAAATTATTTTGATTTGAAATGGCCAGTACTGCAGAACGGCAATTTCATAGGTAAAGACCTAATATTTCGCAATGTGTGTAAAAGTGTACAACAGACTCCCATCAATCATTCAACAACTTCCACTAATAAGGTTCAAACGAATACAAAAGAAAATATTGTTAGACAGAATGATATACTCTGTGGAAGAGTGGATCAGAAATGATGTGGTTGTCTCTGACTTGACATAATCTATGTAATATGTATTAATAATTTGACATTTTATTTGAATTGGTTGACATTTTGATGTAGGTTTGAATTCCGTGACATTAACAATTTTTAACTTTTAATTTTATTTATAGATAATAAAATGTATTCACATGCTTAATACAGGCTAAATAGATTATAAGGACCATATATGTAATTTACCTAATTATCATATTAACTCTATTTAGTGTGAATAAATAAATTGAATTGAATTGAATTGAATAGGTGCCTCACCTACCTTATGCCGAGATGGTGACCTTTCGGCAAAGCATGCAGGAGTAATATAAGTAGCAGGTTCTTCTTGTTTAATCTTATTATCTTTTATGTTCAAGTTTTTTGTATTTATGTTTTCATTCCTGTGTGTCTTTGTTGAATAAATTTATTTTTGAAGTTATACTTCTTTTGGCGCGATGGAGAAAAATGATGAGAGTGAATTTTTACGATGCGCGCGCATCGTAAAAATAACAGCATGAAGTTAGTTCTAGGTGGTATGAAAATGTATGAGAGTGAATTTTTACGATGCGCGCGCATCGTAAAAATAACAGCATGAAGTTAGTTCTAGGTGGTATGAAAATGTATGAGAGTGAATTTTTACGATGCGCGCGCATCGTAAAAATAACAGCATGACGTTAGTTCTAGGTGGTATGAAAATGTATGAGAGTGAATTTTTACGATGCGCGCGCATCGTAAAAATAACAGAATGACGTTAGTTCTAGGTGGTATGAAAATGTATGAGAGTGAATTTTTACGATGCGCGCGCATCGTAAAAATAACAGCATGACGTTAGTTCTAGGTGGTATGAAAATTGATAACTATGTTCAAGTTGTATATTAAGAAGTATAACTTCTAACGCGTGTATATAAGTACACACAAGATTTTTTCTATTCTTTCTTTCAGTGGACGTCTTTCGGCTGATATGATGATGATGATATGATGATCTTTTTACCTGGAACACGTGTCGGTAGAGCGCCGCGAACCGCTCCTTGACCCGCTGGCGCTCCGCCATTAGAGACGAGTGGTCGCGCTGCGTACGTATCTTGCGGTCACGCACCGTACGGACCTCGTCTGCCAGCGACGTGATCTGGTCCAGCTTGCGCTTGCGGCAGTTCTGCGCTGCCACCTGCAACAAATAAAAATAAACATTAGTTTAAGACAGGGTCCATATTTTGCTAGTAACAATGTGCTTAAAATACTAATGTTATTATCGTCATCATGTCAGCCAAAGTACATCCACTGCGGGACAAAAGCCTCCCCAAAAGATGGGGATATGCCATAATCGCCACGCTTTGCAGACGAACCAGACAAAAAGATAAACAGACCGCACGGACGGACTAATTCAAAATATTTTGTTGCTTTAATTACTGTTTCTAAACTGTGTTATTTTTTTTTAACTTTAGTACACAAACTGTACAAAGGCGGACTTAATGCCAAAGGCATTCTCTACCAGTCGACCTTTGGGTGATGCAGAGATAATATGGTAGGTGTACGAATGAACGTTTAAGTAAATTGTAGATACTTTTGTACTCTATATAATCATAAATACATAACTACTTACTATAAATATTATTTTATCCATATTATGCAATATATATTATTATAAATACATAAATAAACACATACATTCATATATACATAAATAAGATTACTGATGAGAGGTTTCTGACTTTATTTTATTTAAAATGTGCTCACGTGTTTTCTTTTTGAAAGAGAATCGACTCTTAGCCATTCTAATCTCCGGAGGTAGCGCATTCCAGAGAAGTATAGACTGCACGAAAAAGGAATCATGAAGAAAATCAATGCGATGTGAAGGGCATTGTAGAAGACGGTTGTAGGTTGAACGCAGATTTTTGCTGTGATTAGAGCATACATATTGAAAATGAGGAATAAGGTAAGTAGGAGGAGAAGGAGAATTAAGAATAGAAAACAATAAAGTAAGAGCCCTCAGGTTTCTGCGGTGACGAATAGGCATCCAATGTAATTGGGATCTATTAGAGGACACATGGTCGTTTGTTTATGTAATACATTGTGAGTTTGACAAGTACAAGTGTATGTAAATACCCAAGTGCTGAATAAATTTCATTGTTTTAGTTCATTATTTCATAATTACACCCAGACTCAGGACAAACAGACATGTTTATGCACACAAATATCTGTGTAGATAGAAATGGAACCCACGACGTGCGGCGTGAAAGGCAAGCATTTACCAACCACGTTAACTGACCCGTCTAATTATATAGAAGTATATGTGCTCACCTTGTTCTTGCCTCGTCTCCTAATGTCCCTGATGAGGGACAGCTGCGCTTCGCTGAGGTCGTGCTTGGAGAGCCTCTCGTTGAACTCGTCCATCGGGAGGTTGATTATATCGTGGACCTCCAGCGGAATGCCTGAGGGACACAATTTAACTACTATTGTAATTACTACTCTTTTCTATGCGTGATCAAAAGCGTTATACAGTTGAATTAAGAACGTCCTTTTTATTTGACACTAGCTGTGCCCCGCGGTTTTACTCGCGTTCAATTTTATAAATTATCACAGCTCCTCCACTGTAGGTGATAGCGTGATAATATGTAGCCTATATGTTGATCTATGAAAATTTGAAGTTAATCCATGCAGTACTTTTTGAGTTTAGCGCGGACATACATACAGACAAAATTCTAAAAACTATATTTTTGGCTTCGATATCGATTGTAGATCACGTCCCAATTATCCTTTATAAGAAATATTCGATTCGATTTTATTATATGTATAGATTGGTTATAAAAATTATAATTTACTGATTTGTTATAATAAAATACTAATTTTACGCTCAGATGATATCTACATATTATACTGCACAAATGCACTCTCTGATTTGATGGGCCATACAGGCCACAACTGCCAAGAGGTCAGGCATAGGTGTGATCTCCAAGGCTCGGGGATGTTACACTACCCAATAAACCGTAAAACAAAACTGGGCAGTGATAACTCAAATCCGATAGATGGAACCTGCATCCTCGTGAAGATTTTATAAAGAGAACACATAAAATAATCTTCCAATATGTATTCCTAACTTAACGGCTAATGCAAACTACCTATAATGTATGATGCTTAGGCATGTCCCGGGGATTCACTTTAACTGTCTTGGATCCCGTAACGAATTTAATCAGAAATGAAAAACGAACTAATCAACTTTCTGACTCCTCCTTGTTTCTTTCTGATTAAATTCGTTGCGGGATCCAAGACAGTTGTCGCGATTCCCCGGGACCTGCCTGAGCCTCACCGCTCAGTGTCATTTCATTGTGTGCCACTGTTGATCCTGGCTTACAGGAGTTGCAGTGGTGGGTAAGAGGGAGGGATTAATCCCGAAAAAAATAACTTATAATTTATGATTCCTCAATATTGAGTTAAGTCTGCTTAGAAATGCTAAAATTTATATACAATGATGTCCTCCCGACCGAATTTCGGCCACGGCGGCCGGTCTTAATGGAGCCTAGCCACTTGCGCAGGACATATTATAGTGCACAAGTGTGTGCGCAAACCCAGGGGCACTTTCTATTCCATCACTCTCATGATCCGATGGGACGCCTAGCGACACGACCGGAAAGAGTTCAGGTACAGGACCGACGGCTTTACGTGCTCTCCGAGGCACGGGGGTGCAATACCGCCAACTTCCAGACTTCGGGCTGATACTGAGAAATTTCTTTTTACGGGAAAAATCCCAAAATCACTTTTTGGCCCGGCCTGGGATTTGAACCCAGAACCTCGTTATCTGCGGGTGAACACGCTACCGCTAGACCAACGAGGCAGTCGAAGAACTACTCAACCACTGCCCAAACGCTAAGTAAGTATTACTTGGAAAAATTAAAATTTGAATACAATAATGGTATATAAACTCACCAAGTGCCTTGGCCCGTTTCTCGTCCCTGCTGAGGTGCTGCCCGCTGCTGGTCGCGGACGAGCCGCCGTCTGACATGCTGCCATCCGTCAGCCGGCGAACTGGAGGGGGTAAGACATTTTAATGTCGACATTTCTTATATGTTCGCACTATGCAGATACTGTGTTAGATAAATCTATACATATAATAAAATTGTAGGAAAGTCAAAACTGTACATTGAATATTTTTTTAAAAAGATACTTGGGGCGTGATCTACAATCGATATCGAAGCCAAAAATATAGTTTTTAGAATTTTTGTCTGTTTGTCTGTATGTATGTCCGGGCTAAACTCAAAAAGTACTGCATGGATTTACTTCAAATTTTGCATGAATATTACTAAGAGGTCGGGTCAATATATAGGCTACATAGTATCACGCTATCACCTACGGCACAGCTAGTATGGAATAAAATATAATTGACAACACCTTCCGTTTTAGATTTATTCAATAATTATTAATAGAATATAATAAAAATATATAAAGAATAATAAAATAAACCTATTCAAAATCTTAGTTCAGATAATTTCACCTTTGAAACGTTGCCCCATTTATCAGTTTTGAGCTGAGATATTGTTATAGAGACTACTTCAAACTCACCCACGAAAGTAAAAAATACTTAAGAATAATTCAGCACATTTTTAAGGCTAACCCCTAAAAGTATCAAAGTGTTATAAATAGTTTCGGGCTATTTCTAAGTTCACCCACTAGAGGGGTGAAAACGGTTAAGATATTTTATCTTAATATGTGGCACCAAACATTTTATACACGCATATATTGAAGCTCGTCTCCTTTAGGACTCCTAAATTCATATTCCGTTAATTTGTGTGAATACTAATTGTTGCAGTGCAGTGCGTGATATAATTTTTTAATGTGTCAGTTATGACAACGCCCGCACTAAGGGAATTAATCCCTGTGTCGCGGGGTACTTTACAAACATATAGTTAAATGATATAACTTATTGAGAATTTATTTGTGTGTGTATTTATAAGATTATATATAACTAGTGGCTCGGGACGTGCTTCGCTACGTATAAGGCATAGTAATAAAAAAAAATGATTATTAAGTTCATTTAACCCAAAAAATATATATTTTAAACTAGCTGTGCCCCGCGGTGTTACCCGCGTTAAATTTTAAAAAAATTCTCTTCTATAAACCTCACGGAGCCCGAGACCTTTCCAACGAATGCAAAACCGTGGAAATCGGTTCGTGCGTTCTGGAGTTATAGCGTCAGGAAAGAAAACCCGACTTATTTCTATATAGTAGATTGCTAAAAGATGTTAATTTTACACTTTTTCAAGACTTTTTTAAAATTTTCTCTACTTACAAACCTTCCCTGGACTTCCACAAATAATTCAAGACCAAAATTAGCCAAATCGGTAAAGGCGTTGTTGAGTTATAACATTACAACGAAAAGTGGCATTGATTTTTATATATATAGATAGATATATTATAATTGATTGAGTATGTATATATATGTGCGTACTGACCGCGCTTGTCCCGCACGGCGGCGGGGCGCGCGTCGGGCGCCAGCGGCGCGCTGTACGTGTGGTTGTGGCGCACGCGCTCCGGCGTCGCGTACGCGAAGCGTGCCGCGCCGCCCGTCGCCATGTTGCTCTGCGGGGAATACATAACCATCAACATCTCACTCATTCCCAGCATAATAATAATATCTTGGGACATTATTTACACACGGCCATCAGATCCCAAACTAAGCGGCGCTTGTACTATGGAAACCAGATAACTGATATACTACATATACTACTTTTATTTTGTAAATACATACTTATATAGATAACTAGCTGTGCCCCGCAGTGTTACCCGCGTTAAATTTTATAAATTTTCTTTGCTATAAACCTCACGGAGCCCGAGACCTTTCCAACGAATGCAAAACCGTGGAAATCGGTTCGTGCGTTCTGGAGTTATAGCGTCAGGAAGGAAAACCCGACTTATTTTTATATAGTAGAAGATTACACCCAGACTCATAACAAACAGACATGTTGATGCACACAAATATATATCCTGGGTGGGAATCGAACCCACAACCTCCGGCGTGAACAGCAAGCATTTGCCAACCACGCCAACAGGCCCAATAATAAATATCTTACGACACACTACCATCTGATCACAACTGGGCAGGGCCAAACGATGACCACCAGATACTGATAAACATACTTATATATTTATAAATATATACCATATTATATTGACAATTCCAATTTAGAATGTGAACTAGGCATTTTAAGAACGGACTGAGGACATCGATTGATCAAAAAGCATTACATTTAGAATATATATTCCTTATACAACGAAACAGGCATTACAGTGAGATTTCAAATTTTATCCCCCAAAGGGGTATATTATCGTATAAAACTTCTTTATTCTCAATGCCATTCTATCAGATTTTATAGCTTTAAGATATTTTAGTAAGTAGATAAGATAGGTAAGTAATTAGAAACATATATTAACTGACTGCTAAGCCAGTCAGTTCGATTCCCGTTCGAGACAAATCTTTGTGTGATGAACATGACTGTTTGTTCTGTGTCTGGATGTAATTTATTTCGTTGCACCCGCGTTAATTTATACATTACTAGCGGCCCGATACGTACTTCGCTACGTATAAGGCATAGTAATAAAAAAAAATATTAAGTTCATTTATTCAAACAAAAAAATATTTTAAATTGCTAAAAGATGTCAATTTTACACTTTTTCAAGAATGTTGTCTACGTACAAACCTTCCATGGACTTCCACGAATAATTCAAGACCAAAATAAGCCAAATCGGTAAAGGCGTTGTTGAGTTATAACATTACAACGAAAAGTGGCATTGATTTTTATATATATAGATAGCCTATGTGTTAATCCAGGGTGTCAGCTAACACCATACAAAATTTTATTAAAATCACTCCAGTCGTTTAGACGTGAAGAAGTAACAAACATACACACTCACACACACAAACTTTCACCTTAATAATATTAGTGTGATATTTATGTATTTAGAAATATATAAGTATGATTATCAGTTGTATGGTTGCAATAGTACAGGCTCCGCCTTAGTTAGGGATCAATTAGCGATTAAAAATATATTGAAACAAAAAAACCAATTGTAAAATCTCTAAGTATATTCATTTTCTGTAGTTAGCATAAGTGAAGTGAAACTCAGTCACTTCAAAATGACAACATACCTGTAGTAGGGCGTGGCTAGAGTGTGCTGTGTTGAGGTCGAGTGCGGGTTGCAAGCCGTGCGGGGGAGCCAATTGATGTCGAGGTCCGAATTCTATACACACAAAAAATATATTAAAAATAATTATTGTATTAAGAATTATAAATATAATAGTTGACACTTTTGATTGAGACTAACATTCGAGCACACGACGAGTTAGCATCCCTTGTGAATGGCCCGCGGAGGGATGAAACACGTGTCGGGTATCGTACTGGCGCATGTAATTAGCTTATTGTCCTTCTTGCATGAGCATATTTTTAATAAGGGTATGCCGCTCCGTTGCCCCCCCCCCCCCCCCCCCCCCCGTTTGCGCCATGTCCCAGATGGTTGGAACCCATACCCTGAAAGGGCTCTGGATTGACCTTCCCTATTGTCGACTCATAACTTAATTATCTAATAAAGATTTCTAGGTGAACTGTGTGGTGATGGCTTCGAATACAGAATATCATCACCCCATCTCACCCCGTGGGGGGCGTAGAAATCGTCCGAGGGAATATCTACCAAAAGACGGGCAGCAGCTTCCTTCTGAGTACACGACCATCAAACTACGATCGCCAACCCGTTTGCCAAGCGAATATAGCATGTCCCCCCAAGATGATTCTTGGGGGGAGGCTTTTGTCCAACAGTGGACTTCTTACAGATGTTATGGTTAACCAGATGTGCTTTTGCCGCAAACAGGGGCTCTACCGGCTAAGTCGCCGAACATCGATTTCTTAAATGGCGTTCAAATAAATAAGGGTTAAAAATGACTTAATCAATCGTTAAATCGGCTTCAACGTTGACAATCGTTTCCGGACCATTTATGACGTCACATGTGCTCATGGAAGCCTATTTAACGATTGATTAAGTCATTTTTAACCTTTATTTATTTGAAAGCCATTTAAAAAATCGAAGTTCGGCGACTTAGCCGGTAGAGCCCCTGTATCCCAGGTCCGAGGTCAGGACAGGCTCCAAGGTCCCAATTGATGGTACATACCGTTGTGCATGTGCATGGCGTCGTGGTGGTACGTCTGCTCGGGGCACTCGTACTTGACGACCGGTACCGGCCGGCTCGCCACCGGCTCCAACGTGGGCGCGGGCTGCTCCTGCGCAACACAATAAGCATACATTTAGTTATTTTTGATTTATTTATAAAGAACAGCATTGCCATGTTTTCAGTATCAGTATCACACTATATTAAGCAAATACAATAGCTAAATACAAAAAGCTAAACTAAAATTAACTATATATTTTTTTTTAATATTAGGTCTTTACCTATGAAATTGCCGTTCTGCAGTACTGGCCATTTCAAATCAAAATAATTTTTGTTTGGCTAAGAATTCTAATTTCAAATTAATTTTATTTTAAAAACATGGATTCTTTTTTCCAAAAGTAGTCATTTCTTTATTGATTAGTGTTACATTTTCATCGCATTTCAATCTTTTTCGTCATCATGGATACGTTAAAAATTCGAGTAATTATGGAATATGAGTACCGTCGTGGCAGCAACGCGGCACAAGCGGCACGCAACATCAACGACGTTTACGGAGCTAACACTACAAACCAACGCACCACCTGTTATTGGTTTGCTCGCTTCCGTTCTGGAAATTTCGACCTGAAAAATGAACCTCGCGGTCGTCCGAAGACTTTGGTCGACAATGACGAATTAAAGGCGGTTGTGGAAGCTGATGATACACAATCTACGGCTGAATTAGCAGCAGCTTTCGACGTTAGCGTCAAAACAATATTGGTCCATTTGCGTCAAATTGGCAAGGTAAAAAAGCTTGACAAATGGGTGCCCCACGAACTCAATGATCGCCAGCGCGAAGTACGCGTCGAGACGTGCCTTGCACTGCTCAACAGACACACAAATGAAGGAATTTTGAACCGCATTGTTACCTGCGATGAAAAATGGATTCTGTTTGATAACCGCAAGCGCTCAGCAAGTTGGTTGGATCCTGGTTCAGCACCTAAACAATGCCCTAAACGAAAACTTACCCCTAGAAAAGTGATGGTCACTGTTTGGTGGTCTAGCGCCGGTGTGATTCATCACAGCTTCTTACCAAACGGGGTGAGCATTACTGCAGATGTGTACTGTGAAGAACTGAGCACAATGATGGAGAAGCTGGCGCATCTTCAACCAGCATTGGTCAATCGCTCGTCTCCGCTGCTCCTGCACGACAACGCGCGACCTCATACTGCACAGCAGACGGTCTCCAAGTTGCAAGAACTGGGGTTGGAAGCTCTCCGTCATCCGCCCTACTCACCAGACCTTGCGCCTACAGACTACTACTTTTTCCAGAATTTGGATAACTTCTTGGCGGGAAAAAAATTCAAGACCCGAGAGGCAGTACAAAATGCCTTTGAAGAATTTGTTGCCTCCCGTCCAGCTGATTTCTTTAAGAAGGGCATCAATAAACTGCCACTGCGATGGCAAAGATGCATTGATTGCATGGGTGATTACTTCGATTAATACAAATAAAAAAATTCATGAAAAAAATTCGTTTAAATTTTTTCATACAAAACGGCAATTTCATAGGTAAAGACCTATTATATGGTTTAATTTATCTTCTACTATATAAGTCGGGTTTTCCTTCCTGACGCTATAACTCCAGAACGCACGAACCGATTTCCACGGTTTTGCATTCGTTGGAAAGCTCTCGGGCTCCGTGAGGTTTATAGCAAAGAAAACTTATAAAATTTAACGCGGGTAACACCGCGGGGCACAACTAGTTATTGTTATAAAATAGGATGGCAAACGTTTTAGTATCATACGTTTAAGTTTAATTATCAAAATGTGTAGTTTTAGCTATATTTATACAACATATTGTCTGATTGGAATAACGACGGTCACATTTTAATGCTACCACCGGATCCAACGCGCCCCAACCGAGAAGACCCAGCGAAACAAACTCATTGGTATTAATGGGCCAATAACAAATATTTACAGATTATTTACAGATATTTATATATATAGACAACAGATATCCGGCCATGCCAGAGGCATACTGAACGGTTTGATTTTCGAAGTTATACTTCTTTTGGCGCGATGGAGAAAAATGATGAGAGTGAATTTTTACGATGCGCGCGCACACCGACAACTAAATTTAACAGCATGAAGTTAGTTCTAGGTGGTATGAAAATTGATAACTATGTTCAAGTTGTATATTCTAGTATCTTTATTTAAATAAAATCTTTTTGATTAATTTTAATATTTATCGTTAATCACTACTGCATTTTAGTTATTTTTTTTCCATACGCCAAAGAAGTATAACTTCTAACGCGTGTACATAAGTACACACAGAATTTTTTTTATTTCTGCGCACTTCACACGGTGCCGCTTCCGATACTTTAATAATACATACGGTCACCGTAGCCTAGTTGGTAGAGCTCCTGCCTACGAAGCTGGTGGTCCTGGGTTCGAATCCCGGTAAGTGCAAATATTTGTGTGATGAGCACGAATATTTGTTTCTGAGTCATGGATGTTTTCTATGTATATAAGTATTTATCTACTATATAAAAATAAGTCGGGTTTTCCTTCCTGACGCTATAACTCCAGAACGCACGAACCGATTTCCACGGTTTTGCATTCGTTGGAAAGGTCTCGGGCTCCGTGAAGTTTATAGCAAAGAAAATTTATAAAATTTAACGCGGGTAATACCGCGGGGCACAGCTAGTCTATGTTTATAAGGTATATCGTCGCCTGGTACCCATAGTACAAGCTTTGCTTAGTTTGGGGCTAGGATGATCTGTGTGACATTGTCCCTAGATATTACATTATACATACTTGGAAGCATCGTTTCCCGAACATGTGGTGTTTCTTCTGTGGTGGTGCGTGCGGTGCCGCTCGCTCCCGCCCGTAGCCTGTAGCCTCGTACGGGCGGAACTTTGAACTGGATACAAAAATATATAACGTGTTACTAAATAGCTAAATCAATTTACATAAAACATTAGGGAAATGATTGCTGAATGGCTGACGGTAAAAGATATGACCATCCCATCTCATCCCGTGGGTTGCATAGAATAGATAGATAGACTTACAAATCTATACATATAATAAAATCGTAGGAAAGTCAAAACTGTACATGTAATATTTTTTTAAAAGGATACTTGGGGCGTGATCTACAATCGAAATCGAAGCCAAAAATATAGTTTTTTGAATTTTTGTACGTATGTCTGTTTATCTGTATGTATGTCCGGGCTAAACTCAAAAAGTTCTCTATGGATTTACTTAAAATTTTGCATGAATATTGCTAAGAGGTCGGGTCAACATATAGGCTACATATTATCACGCTATCACCTACGGGGGAGGAGCTGTAGTAATTTATAAAATTTAACTAGATCATTACCTATGGAACTCTTGCGCCGAATCGCTGCCGTCGCACCACTCGCCGTCAGAAAGAGACGGCACTCTCTCCGAGCCCATAGAGGAGACAGCGCTATCTGAGGCCGAGTCCCGCTCTGCAAGACAAATAATTTGTTACATCATTGATTCGAGTCAGAAGCAACAAAAAGCTGCCAAGAGCAAGTAGGCCTTCAACACAGAGGGATCCGTACCACAGCCGGACAATCTTATAGGGTACAAGTCTGTCCGTCTTCGCGCTAAATACATAAAAGTAGATAATTCTTCATATCGGGGTATTTTTAATCCCCAAAGCAAAAAGAGATTATATATGAAATTCGTGGCGCTATCTGTCGAAGATCGGTGGTACCAACGCAGAAAGCTTCGTGGGCTCATGTACAGATGTCAGCACATCCAGCTACACCAATCTGTCAAATTTCTTCTATAGATTTTCAACTTTAACATAAAAGCTTAAGGTTCACTTTCAATTGGGGAAATTTGACAGATTGGAGTAGCTTGATGTGATTACTTCATTATTTCATTTCATTATACTAAAAAACTGATCAAGTCAAAAAGAACAGAAGGCTGAAAGCGGCCATATTGGACTAATATTAGATATAAATGCGAAAGTTAGATGTATGGATGTTTGTTACTCTTTCACGCAAAAACTATCGAACGGATTTAGATGAAACTTAGTAGTAATATAGCTTATATATCCGAAGCTATATATATATATATATAGCTAGATGCTCTCACTGGTCTGTAAGTGATCGGCGAGGTTAAGCAACTAGACTCACGGTCAGTCCATAGATGGGTGACCACCATTTCATTTCTGAGCGTCTCCGTGCTTCGGAGGGCACTTTAAGCTGTCGGTCCCGGTTGTAGCCATTAGACAACAGTCGTTATGCCATGTCAGAGGCCTACTGGGCGGCTTGAACAACTCTGACACTAGGGTTACCACTGCCCATATGATAAGTAAGTAAGTAAGTATTCGGATATTTGATTGTGATAGGACATAATTCATAAAGTTTGACGCGGGTAAAACCATGGGTGTAGCTAGTATAAAGAAGAAAGCAATTTAAATAAAAGTAATTTATAAAGTATTAAGTTTCTGATATTTTGAAAATGAGTTGCTGTATATTATATATATATTGGTCCTATTTAAGTATAAACATGTATTTTTCGCTAAACTCACGTCTCTACTATTATTTAAATAAATGTCTTCGGTTACTTATAAGTTTGTGATACTTAAAAGGTTGAAAACCGCCAAAATTAATTTTTATTAAATTTTAAGTTTGACCATTTAAGTTTCGCTAAACTCACGTCTCCACAATTATTTATATAAATGACAAGAAAACATATACGTTTGTGATACGTAAGAGAATGACAGCCGCCAAATTCAATATGTATTCAAATTTTAAGAAAATAAATACTACACTGTTAATGAAATATTAGTAACTAGCTATTCCCAGGGGCGCTACCGGCTAAGTCGCCAAACATTGATTTCTTAAATGGCGTTCAAATAAATTAAGGTTAAATAGATTTAATCAATCGTTAAATCGGCTTCAACGTGGACAATCGATTCTGGACCATTTACGTCACATGTTCCTATGGAAGCCGATTTAACGATTAAATCATTTGTAACCTTTATTTATTTGAACGCCATTTAAGAAATCGATGTTCGGTAACTTAGCCGGTAGAGCCCCTGCGCGCGTTGCTACGGCAATATATGAAGTTCATTGGAATGATAGTGGCGCCACCTGGCGAAGATTGGTCGTACCAACTCAGAAACCTTCGTGGACTCATGCACAACACTTTGGCTGAAGATCGTCACATGATCAAATGCATAGTTTACGAGTCTATAAAGGATATACAGACAAACATTAATTTTTATATAATATATAAAGTATTAAGTTTCTGATATTTAGAAAATGAGTTGGTGTATTAAGCATTATTTATTGGTATCGGTCCTATTTAATTATGAACAAATCTGCCGTATATATGGTACGCTAAAATCACGTCTCCACAATTATTTAAATAAATGACTGCAATTACGAGAAAACTTGTAAGTGATTTGTGATACTTAAGAGGCTAACAACCGCCAAATTTAAATTTTATTCGCGTGTTTAGGAAATCAATACTACACTGTTTAAGAAATATTAGTTAACTAGCTATAGCGTCCGCGCGTGGCTACGGAAATATATGAAATTCATTGGAATACTAGTGGCGCCATCTGGCGAAGATTGGTTGTACCAACTCAGAAACCTTCGTGGACTCATGCACAACACTTTGGCTGAAGATCGTCACATTATCAAATGCATAGTTTACGAGTCTATAAAGGACATACAGACAAACATTAATTTTTATACATATAGATCGTGCACTCACCACATACTTAAGTATCACAGATTACTTATAAATACCCGATATACAGTCGTAGAGAAACATAAGCTTGATTCAAATAATATACTTCATAATCAACTCATTTAAAAAATATAGAAACTGTATCAATTAAAATATGAACAACCTTGTATTTTGTGGTTACCTGCAGTCATCATCATGTGTTGACTGTGACTGTGGTTGTGGTGGGGGGCGTGGTGTGCGCCTGCGCCGTCCAGCATGCGCATGGTGTACATGCCTGAAACAACACAACAAAACGCATTTAGCATTAGTCAAGCCATGAATATTGACCTAGGTTTTATTGGATGACTTGTCCAACGGATAATAATATAATAAATAAAAAAAAAAACTTGTGTGTACTTATGTACACGCGTTAGAAGTTATACTTCTTAATATACAGCTTGAACATAGTTATCAATTTTCATACCACCTAGAACTAACGTCATGCTGTTATTTTTACGATGCGCGCGCACGATGCGCGCGCATCGTAAAAATTCACTCTCATACCACCTAGAACTAACTTCATGCTGTTAAATTTTTTGGTTTCGGTGTGCGCGCGCATCGTAAAAATTCACTCTCATCATTTTTCTCCATCGCGCCAAAAGAAGTATAACTTCAAAAAGTATTAATAATAATAATAATAAATTTATTTATTTACTTCGAAACATGGTATACAATTGATGGTGTTGCTTACAAATGTTCAGCATGCTTCGCCGTACTCGTACGGCATGCAAATATATTTTAAGTACATTTATTCAACATTATTTATGCAAGTTAATGATTAATTTAATAACAATAATCTTTCATTAGTTACACATAATATCAATGTCACAGGAAATTGTATTTCAATAATTCAGTCAAAATATAATATTGTTAAGTTTCTAAAAATAAATGTAAAATATTCATAAAATGTCAAGAGAAAATAGTTTTTATTCACGTAGACTTTAAAAAAAGCGCTTGTAAATAGTCAGAACATGTTTGTAGTAAAATATAATTAATTAATAATTATTTCTAGGCAAAGGTAGGTAAAAAAAAAAATTGTGTGTACTTATGTACACGCGTTAGAAGTTATACTTCTTAATATACAACTTGAACATAGTTATCAATTTTCATACCACCTAGAACTAACGTCATGCTGTTATTTTTACGATGCGCGCGCATCGTAAAAATTCACTCTCATACCACCTAGAACTAACTTCATGCTGTTAAATTTTTTGGTGTCGGTGTGCGCGCGCATCGTAAAAATTCACTCTCATCATTTTTCTCCATCGCACCAAAAGAAGTATAACTTCAAAGAAGAAAAAAAAAGAACTGGATATTTTCAAGCGTGAAATCATATTTCGAAGCAAAAAATTCCGATAACTAGGTACCAAACAAGTACATATAGCTAATTTATATTTAAGTAGATAAGCGAAGTAGGCATTTACTTAATCAGTACTCAAGTGATATTACGGTTACGTGACAGTGTACTGCGTATGTATAATTATCAAAATCGCGAGTCCCTGTTGGGCGACAACAATCCCTCAACTCGACGCTCTTCTTATATATTACTAGCTGTGCCCCGCGGTGTTACCCGCGTTAAATTTTATAAATTTTCTTTGCTATAAACCTCACGGAGCCCGAGACCTTTCCAACGAATGCAAAACCGTGGAAATCGGTTCGTGCGTTCTGGAGTTATAGCGTCAGGAAGGAAAACCCGACTTATTTTTATATAGTAGACTAGCTGTGCCACGCAGTTTTACCCACGTTAAATTTTATAAATGATCACAGCTCCTCCCCCGTAGGTGAAGATATTTTCGAATATTTTTTTAAAAGGATACTTGGGGCGTGATGTACAATCGAAACCGAAGCCAAAAATATAGTTTTTTGAATTTTTGTACGTATGTCTGTTTATCTGTATGTATGTATGTCCGGGCTAAATTAAAAAAGTACTGCAAGGGTTTACTTAAAATTTTGCATGAATATTACTAAGAGGTCGGGTCAACATATAGGCTACATATTATCCCTGTATGTTATTCATAGAATCAGTTCCGTAGTTTTCGTGTGAAGACTAACAGATATTCATTCATTAGTAGTAGCCTGTTGATCAGTCTGATTGCCATAGTACAAGGTCGGCCTAGTCTGGGATCAGATGGCAGTGTGTTAGATGACCCAAGATATTTATTTTATTAATATTTATTATGTAGACCTTAAAAAATCTTAATAATTTATTAAGTCACTTGTGAAGTGTGTATTGCAATAAATTATACAACTAATATTAACTGAATATACTGTTTTTTTTTTTTTTTTTAAATATTTGATACTCGGTTTTATATAACTAAGTAAATAAACAATATGTACACCGTTCAAATTCATCGTTCAGAACCGTTGTAAAATCAAAACTTAAAAAAAGACTGTTCAAAAAAATCTGTTGAAAATTCCACTCAGCATGTTTTTATTTGTGTGACAATTTCCAAACAGGACCTATCATTCATAATCTTATCAAATACTGTTTATCAATCCCCGAGTTATGAATATCATGATGACGCAGTATATTTTTTTTATATATTTCTGCGATTTTAGGTGACAATGTATACATATAATATCTGGCTATGTGGTCACCGATAAAACTGATAGGATTAACCGTAGGTGTCAGCTTAGCAACGATTGGGGCATGTCTTATTGTTCGTTAAAATCTATTTATAAACCAATCTGAATTTATTACACTTCCTTCCAGTACAGCCTTGCTTACAAAAACATTTTTTTTATTTAGAATACTTAATCAGTACTCAAGTACCTCGGTTGCCTGGAAGAGATCGCTTTTAGCGATAAGGCCGCCAATTGCATTAAAATAAGCCAACTCTCTTGCTGTATCCATTGTTTTGTATTACTTATTTTTGCAATAAAGTGTACTTCTTCTTCTTAATCTATTTTCTAACGCACTTGAATAGACGATATTTTACTTTTTCTTATTCTACGTTTTTATAAACTTTTTTCTAAAACTTACTATTTAACTTCTGTAATTGTTAGAACACAGGGAATGTATATTTAAATAACTTACTGTCATTAATATCTCAGTGTATGTAATGTTGATATTGCTTAATAAATAAAAAAAATAGATATGCTACTCGATTTCCCTGTTATCGGTCATAATAATAATACCTTTAATATAGACAGAACCATTGACAATATGTAGTAAAAATATTAGACTTAAACTAGATAATTAAACATAATCTCTTGACAATAACTTGATACGAGCTAGCTAAATATCATTTCTGTAATAAAATAAATTTTATAAATGTTTTCTTACAAGATGTACCTAAATATCTATGTTACTAGAAATAATATCTAATGTATACAACTATATTACTACAAACATGTTCTGACTATTTACAAGCGCTTTTTTGAAGTCTACGTGAATAAAAACCTATTTATTTATTTTATTTATTTATTAGTCGACTTCAAAATGAAGCACTTTTTCAATTCTATTATGTGCATTTTTGTAATGTATGTAACGCTATAGCTCAGTTATTTTAGGAACCGATTATAAAAAATCCTTTTTTATTCAATATTGAGTTATTAATTAGGCTGTATTTTTTTATATGTTTCAAGATAAACTTAAGTCGTTGATGAGTTTCTTAAATCAGTCAAAATTAATTCAAAAGTAAGTGAACAAATTTCTAACCTGCTTTACTATAGAACTAATATATTATTACAAAGTTTCATTGCCTTCCGTTCGGTAGTTTTTGCGTGGAAGAGTAACAAACGTTCATACATCTATACATCCACACTCATTTAAAATATTAGTAGGAAGTAATTAATAATTAAAGTTATGTCTAAAAAAAAGTTCTAGAACAGGTTGTCATAAGAATAATGCCGCCATTTTGTGCAGTCCATGCCACGTCGCGTCATTGGTACACGCTTCGACCTTAACAACGTCTTTATTACATTGGCAATAAAGTCACTTTTCGTAATCTAAATGTATCCACTGATCGACAAGATAACTACACAGGAACAACAGTATTATTTCACTTACATATAATATAAACATTTCTACGAAAACAAAATGTAAGTACTCACTATCTTGCCAATCATAAATGTTTTTCCACGGCGTACCGTGGTATATTATTACGCCTACCATGAAATTTTATTCACTTCACAATAATTCCAAGTCTAAGTAATTGCAATAACACGTGATCGTAGGAATCGTGACCGTTAATCCACACGATTTTCAAATGTATTTTTCCGTCACTCAAATATATTTTTCCGTCACTCAAATATATTTTTCCGTAACTCAAAGTGACTTTTCCGTGAGTCAAATTTTTTACTGAAACTTTCACTGTATATACATAGTATATATTTAGCTTAGTTAACGTTACTAAGCACTATATGCTACTGCAACCCGTCCCATTGAAACTGATATTATTTCGGCTCGCCGGGAAAATGATAAGAAAAAATACAAATCATCATGATTCGCTGTTATTTAAGCAGTATATTGCGTTATTTGTTTTATTTATCTTTTAATGTACCTAGAGTATGAGCGTATTGTGAAACGTAAATTGTTAGTCATATTGTAGGGTATGGCATGGACAGTAAACAGTATCAAATAAAATTTGTTTTTTAAATGATTCCTACTGTTATTTGGCAAGGTTTCTCAGAAGCTGCCTTATTGAATAAAATTTATAACAATGTTAACAATTGTAATTCCATTAAATTATCGTATATTGTACATATTTAACATTAGAAGTAAATTTTCTTAATACAAAATCAAGCAAGGCTTCATATCAAGCTATACATTTCCAATATAAGCTGAACACTCATTGTATGGAAATCCTATACAACGCGAGACCGGTTTATACTGGAAATGTATAGCTTGATATGTAGCCGTGTGTTCCTAGAGGTTCTTTTTACGATGAATCTAATACACTGATAATTGCCTTCATTCTCCAGTCTATACTTTGGTTGTCTGGAAAAGATCCCATATTGTGATAAACCTACCCGTTTACATTTTTGGTCTATTTAAAGTCTTTAGGGGAGCTATAAATAATTTATCTATAAAAAATAGTCCAACCGATAACCTATATTTTTAGGGTGCCGTACCCAAAGGGTAAAACGGGACCCTATTAATAAGACTTCGCGGCCTGCCTGTCCGTCTGTCACCAGGCTATATCTCATGAACCGTGATAGTTAGACAGTAGAAATTTTCACAGATGATGTATTTCTGTTGCCGCTATAACAACAAATACTAAAAAACAAAATAAAATAAATATTGAAGGGTGAATTTTTCGCTAGTTTTTATAGAAAATGGTACGGAATCCTTCGTGCGCGAGTCCGACTCGCACTTGGCCGGTTTTTTTAATTCCTAATTAAAACAATTGTTGTTATAAATACACAGCTGTTATAGTATATAGTATAATATATTGGTGCCATTTTAATACTTGTGACATAAAAAGTATGAATAGTTCAACATATTTCCTATAAAAACAGCCAATAATCATCTCAAATATGTTTAAGATAAAAACATCCGCATTAAAAACATGTTGACTCAACTAGAAACTATATATATAATATAATATATATAATACCACAGATAGACAGACAAATCTAAACTGCAAACTCAAAAAACTGTTCTTTTGAACATAAGACCACAAACAGAGGGATTTTATAGAACGAAAGTTTATAAATCTTTTAAGAAAAACTTTTACTTTAATATTTTTATTTCAAGTTTAATATATTTAGATCAGTGGAAAACCAGAATCACCTAGGTAATATCGGAGCGTCAGAGGGCACGTTAACTGGTCGGTCCCGGTAGCTGTAGCCATTACGCAACAGTCATTAAGCAATATCAGAGGCCTACTGGGCGGCTTGAACAACTCTGACACTAGGGTAACCATTGCCGGGACGATAAATTGTAGTTTCCAAAGATAATAGTTATTTTTACAAAACCTATTTTTGACAGTTGGCAAGGTTGTATTTGTTATAAAAAAAGTTAATGTTAATCTATGACACGTGACACCGACAAGAGGCTACTCAAATGGCAACATTATGATAACCTTGTTTTGTGTGAGTTTATGACTAAACTTCCGTATACCGCTATTAAAAAAACACTTCTTTACGTACTGACTGTAAAATGTTCTTACGTAACACAATAAAAGGCATATTTACGTATGCCACAATCGCTATGTAATATTCGAAAATCAAGTCATGATACGAACTTATCATTTGCGTTTGCAATTTCCTTTAATACACAAAATGACGAGTATTGCTATCTCGCTTCCCCAAAAATGTCAGTTCAAAATATAGATCGTTTACTATTTAGTTGATGTTTGTGTGGCAAAATTTGAAATCAAGAAAATGTAATTTTTATATAACAGAACGAGGATTTGTATTTTAACGACATTTGTTGAGAATTTTTAAGTTGCACATAAAAATATTGGAACGAAGTTCCCTATCGCGCGTTGCGAAAGGGGGCTAGACGAAAAAAATTAAGACGAAAAGTTGTAACTTTTTGCTTTTATTTATTTCTTTATTACAAAAATTGAGCCTACTGATTAAGTTTATATTACATTATATTTGTTAATAATATTTTTATAATTCGTTCCATCCGGGTGTCCCTTGACACCTCTCAAGTCTTATTTCTTTTATAATTCTTTACGTGGCACTGCTTTCAGCACTTCGCTAGTTAAGGGATAATGCTTTTAACATCATCATCATATCAGCCGAAAAGCTCCCACTGCTGGACAAAGACCTCCTCAAAGAGGGACAATTGCCGGTCCTGCGCTATCCGCATTCAGCGAATTAAATCTTAACATATAACCCAATAATTTAATGGCCCATGTCAAAGTCAAAGTCAAAAATCATATATATATATAAAATTACATTTATGTGGAATCGTCATTTTTTTTCCCCATCGTGCAGTGCATGACGTGGCAGCTACTGAGAAAGACTGCCAGAAAACTCAGTAGGAATCCTTTTTAATAAAATATACTTAAGATTAATTACAATCATGTGTGTTGACTCAGAACAACTCACTTCAATAATCAGAAACTGTGTAATATGCCCTGCTACACAATATGGCTTAAATAATTCTTTTAAACTTATTCGTAGACAATTCTCTAATATCATTGGGAAGTTTGTAATAGAATCTTATACATGACTACCATCTGTTTTTACCTCCTTCCTTTTTATGCAAATAAACTATTATCTTATCACTATAACTATTGGAGCCCAAACGCGGGACTTTGGAACCTTAACGTGGGACCAATATTTCCTTGCTATTTTTAAGAGAGCACAGCGTTTTTGGACTTATTTCATAGACCATGCTAAATATATATGTTGTGTTGCTTGATGTGAGTCAAGACGTCAAAGCTCACCAGAAAAGGGGGAGAAGTGTCATGATTACACATATGTTGTTGGCGTGGTTGAGACAGATATTTGTTTGTGTGCATGAACATGTCTGTTTGTCCTGAGTCTGGGTGTGATTATGTATATAAGTATGTATTTAAAAAGAAAAAGAAGTATGTAATGTCAGTTATCTGGTTTCCATAGTACAAGCTCTGCTTAGTTTGGGATCAGATGGCCGTGTGTAAATAATTTCCCAGGATATTATTATTAGATATTAGTATCGACAAAATCATCAGATGCTGGTTCACTACTTCAAAGAGATTTTATATAATATCTTAAAAACGTTAAAGCGAACCGAAAATCCAGAGTAAACGAATTAAAAACTCATCTTTTTCGTTGATCACGCTTCTGGTAGACCAACGAGATAACAGCAATATATCAATAACAAAATTATTATCTTGGATATAATTTATTGTACACTAAATTAATCGCCCGATAAGAGCATTAACAGTATGATAATGACTAAGCAACATAACAGCTTATGATAAATATTGGTGCCCAAGCTTGGGACTTTGCAGCCCTACCGTGGGACTCCACGTTGGGCGCCATTATTGTAAGTAACCTTCCAATGCAGTTCCTGTTTATTAAGAAGCACTAGCAGGGAGAAAGTTAAATAAAAGGCCTGTAATAATGGCAAACAAACTTATTTTTTTTGGAACGAAGTTACTTATCGCGCGTTGTGAAAGGGGGCTAGACGGGAAAAAATCTTACGAAAAGTTTTCACGACACTTTTTTCAGCTGTGCGGCGTGCGCATGTTTTTTCTGTCTGTCTCTCTCTCTCTCTCTCTTATAGAAAGCAAGCCAGATATTTTCATTTCTATTTCGCATTGAACAGTGTGGTGTGGAACGATTATTTTTGTTGAGTGTATATAGGTTTTTTGTACATAACAAATAATAAGAAATAACTTCCCTTGTCACCTCTCAAGTTTTTATATTTTCTTTAAAAACAATAGTAGACGGATGTTTTGATTCAACTAAATGTTGAGATAATGATTATGACAACCCTGCCAATTGTATGGCAGCGTTAATCACATCCAGCTCCACAAATCTGTCAAATTTCTTTTTTAGATTTTCAACTTTATCACATAAGCATAAGGTTCACTTTCAAATGGGGAAATTTGACAGATTGGGGCAGCTTGATGTACTGGCGTCTGTACCATCAGGGATGCAACCAACATGTATTATGAAAAAAATAAGCGTTTTATTTCTGTATTTGTTCAAACATAGAAAAAAATACTTGAAAATACTACTTAGATATTACTTATAAGCCAAAATATTTTGAATATCATAGAGTTTCGCAAAGTAACGCCTATTTCCATTACTAATAAAATTTCTATAAAATAATCGTATTTATTCTGGAAATTGCCGTTACTAAGCATAAGCATATATTTCTTTAATCACAATATGTATCGTTATCTTTGGCAAATTAATATGTTATCATGTCTCGACTGTTGGAACATTTTGCAAAATTACACTATACAGGGTGTCATTTAAGTATTCAATCAATGTAAGAAGAGTACAGTACAATATCGTGATACGTAATAAGCTAAATTGGTACTGAGTACCAATGGGTACTGCCAACAACTATTAAAAAATCCCTATTATTGTCCATTCCTTGGTTGCCTGGAAAAGATCACATGTTAGTGATAAGACCGCCAATTGTATACTTTTTGAAACGAAGTTCCTTATCGCGCGTTGCGGAAGCGGGCTAGACGGAAAGAATTAAGACGAAAAGTTTTTGCTATAGTAAGCTGTTGTAAGCCGTGCGGCGTGCACATGTTTTTCAGTCTCTCTCTATCTCTCTCTCTCTTATAGAAAGCAAGCCAGATATTTTCGTTTCGTCTTTCTATTTCGCATTGAACAGTGTGGTGTCGCGACGATTATTTTTGTTGAGTGTTTTGTGCATAATAAATAATAACTTCGTTCCATCGGGGTGTCCCTTGACACCTCTCAAGTTTTTTAATTGTATTATGCTCATGTACTGTATGATTTTACTATTGGTGTACAATAAAGAGTTAATCTATCTATCTAAATCTATGTACAAATAAATTTAGTTTGTAAAACATGAGAAAACGTATTCAAGACTATTTTAATCTCTTTGTAAACTATCTATTAGGTAAGATAAAGCACAATTATTGAACGGCGCTTGACCTGTTAATACTGTATATTTCTATTAAAACCTAAGATCCTCACAAAATTCTTATGGGATCATGCAAGGATCCGCAAGCATGTCCATTACAATAAATATAATAATCAGAATTTAAGTTACTTCGTCTACACGTGTGTTGCAAGGATAAAATAGTCTTTTTGTCACTCGCGTGTTTTGGGTTCCCACGCAGTGTTTTTTATACTTGTGGGTCATTAACGGCTGTTCTGAGTCTGGCTATACTTTGTATACGGTAATTAGTTGTAAAGTCCCCTAGGACCCAGGAATAATAATAACATATAAGTAATATGCCTTCTATAAAAAATCGATTCATTAGAAAAGATTTATGACATGAAAAACGCATCGAATTAAGAACCTACCTCATTTTTGAGGTAAATAAAAAACCTGCCAAGTGCTAGTCGGACTCGCGCACGAAGGGTTCCGTCCCAATATCTATAAAACGAGCAAAAAAATTCACGTCGTTGTATGGTAGCCCCCTTAAATATTTAATTTTGTTTTTTAGCATTTGTTGTTATAGCGGCAACAGAAATACATTATCTGTGAAAATTTCAACTATCTAACTATCACGGTTCATGAGATACAGCCTGGTGACATACGGACAGACAGACAGAGAGCGAAGTCTTAGTAACAGGGTCTCGTTTTACCCTTTGATTACGGAACCCTAAAAATATCGACTCTATGCAAAGGGCATAACCTGAACTTAGTGTGGTGTCATTTATATTCAAGAATGATTAATTAATGAGTCACTGAATGAGTTACTGGCGTCGATAGCAGGTATTGTACCTGCTAAGAGTGCTGCCAGTAACTCATACACACACAAATAGTACGATATGACACTATGCTAATGCAACAACAACTGGAACAACTTCGGTGCGTTTAAGCGCTTTTCCCTACCTACTATTGGAATCAAATATAACAGCTCACTTAGGACCCTTAAATTGATCCTCGGTGCTTTTGCAGCTGGCTTCTCTAGTTGCAATTCTCATGTTTTATGAAGCTATAGCGTCTTTACATCATTCTGTCTCCCGCTTTGCTCTGGAGGGAAGTTCATTTTCTAACTCCTCCTTTTTTCTTTCTGATTAAATTCGTTGCGGGAACCAAGACAGTTAAAGTCAATCCCCGAGACATGCCTGAGCCTCACCACTCAGTGTCATTTCATTGTGTGCCACTGTTGATCCTGGCTTACAGGAGTTGCAGTGGTGGGTAAAGGGAGATCCTAGTCCCGAAAAAAAATAAAAATAATAAAAGCAGCTTGTTATCGGTTGAGAGCTTGCTGTTGCATCCCACAAGCCAGTGTAGTAGCTATGTGTAGTGGCTGATGATATGATGTTATTGCAGGTCAAAACTTGTGCGTGTACCGCGGGGAAGATGGCGTCGCTCGCTGCGTGGACGCATACTGCCCTCATCTCGGCGCAAACTTGGCGATAGTCCCGATATAAAAAATAAAAAAAAAACTTGTGTGTACTTATGTACACGCGTTAGAAGTTATACTTCTTAATATACAACTTGAACATAGTTATCAATTGTCATACCACCTAGAACTTCATGCTGTTATTTTTACGATGCGCGCGCAGGTGCGCGCATAGTAAAAATTCACTGTCATACCACCTAGAACTAAGTTCATGCTGTTAAATTTTTAGGTGTCGGTGTGCGCGCGCATCGTAAAAATTCACTCTCATCATTTTTCTCCATCGCGCCAAAAGAAGTATAACTTCAAAAAATATGCTAAGTGCCGTTAATGAAAACGATCATATCATTGGAAGTGCATACATAATAATGATCCTGATTGTATCTCAATAGGTCATATAAACCAGTTCAACTAGTAGTTACTCGGTTTAATACACCACTTTCTTTATTTAAAAAAATAGGCACGTTTGATTTGGGGAGTAAGCTGGTGAGTGCGTGACGAGAGCGTTACGAACGATGTGATCGGGCGGGGCGAACGGAAGTTGAGAGTGAGATATCAGATAGTGAATATAGAAGGAGAGAGTTAAGTTTCGTATATTACTGAAGGGGCAAGAGAGAGAGGTGCGAGAACACGTTTACTTTTTCTCTCTCATAGCCAGTTACGTTTGAGGGTTTGCTTCAGTCGTGAGGTCTAAAGCCCCTTCGATTTATATTTTGTACGTTTAATCATACTGCGTAGGTGAACTTAATGTTGAAATTTTGTTCGAAGGTATGAAATTGTGTGAAAAAGTGACTACGGCAAACCCCTCCAAATAGACTCCAGCAGTGGACGATATCAGATTGATGATGACATACATCTTTGTGTAACAGAGTAATGCACAAAATATTAAAATTGAACACTTTTTAAAATGCACCCTGTATATTTTTACATCACATGTAACAAGCTCATGACGTATGTATATGACCTTGGATACCAAGCAACCGTTATTCGAATGAATACTTCCAAGTAATCAACTTACCTTTGCATTTTGCCCTGGTTTGATAAATTATGAATTTCGTACTGTATCTATGGAAAAATTTAAAAAAAAGAAGAATCTACCTTCTTTATGCCGTAATTTTACTAATTTTACTAATATTACCTAAAAATATCTTACCATCATAATATTTGTAATAGATATTGAAGTAGTCAATCGGATCCGGATACAGCATTGGGCACCTCCAATATGGCGCTAAAGACAAATATGGTGGCGTATACGCGTACTTCCCAACAGTCAAATCCATGTTTTAAATCTTTAAATATCTTGTTGATCCTTAAATATTTAATCTCGATATATTCAAAAAATATATTCTTATATATTTATATATTTTATTTCGCATATATTTTATAGAAATTATCATAAAATCTTCGCCATTTTCTTCAATATGCATTTGGAATTTCCCGTGACGTTTGGTAAATACGAAATACACAAACACTAATTCCCCGTGATCTTAGAACAAACATAGAACCATTGTGTTTTATCTAAAACAAACTCCGGTGACTTTCAGCGATCAAAAAACAGTCTATATTTAAACGAGCACAAACAAAAGTTATATCTCTTAAGTACAGACGTTGATACTTTCGTCAAACTTTCCGAAGTCGTTCTTTGTCTTCTTATCGCCATACAGAATCGACACATGCATAAAGCACACTCGCTGTGCACCTTTCTACTTTTCACACCACTTTTTGCAAAGTATGGCATGAGTGTTCCTTTTCTGACTTTTGATAAAAAAATACAACTGTCACTTGTCAAAAAACCGCGCGAAATGTCAATTTAATCACAATATGTTAACTATAGCGAATCGGTTTGTTCCTTTTGCGGAAAAGTTAATTCTTATTTCGGGTTGTATCACTTAACAATTTTGAATTGCATTACAAAGAGTCTGTAGACGTATGAATAGATTTCCATGTTTAATTGATTATTACGTCAATGAATTATAAACATGCACATGATGTTTGAACAGCTCTTTTGTACAATTGTGTTAACTAGTAAATTGTCTAGTAATAACTCAAACTTTATGCAGTTATAAACACTCGTAAAAACAATATTTATTCAAATGTCTTTATGAAATTGGAAATATAGTCTCTGGATATTCTTAGGTTTGAAATAGAAACAATTACTTCTTCTCAACTAAACAATAGACAACATCGCACTATCACTTTTTTTTTACAAGCACAATCATCACTGAACCGCCTCCTTTCCTCTTCAAGATTAGAATGCCGTATGATAAATTCATTAACGTCTTATTAATTAGTAAGTATAAACAAACACAGCGAAGCAAACATCTCTATCTCAATTCTATAATACTATGTAAATACTTAGTAATAAACATTGTCGTTAACGATTCGTATATCTTCGGCCATTTTCGTGTACGCGCGCCTGCGCATAGGTACCGACTAAATATAATTTGGCTATTATGGTGACGCTTACGTCATCTAGGTCAAAAGATAAGCCGATTAAAGTAATCTAAGTATGTATTTCTGAACTTTTCGATTTGTGGAAATTATTATGAGTTCTATTATATTTATTTTCCTTTTAGTATATGTTTTATGTAATAGTAAGTTTAGTAATGAGTGAGTTATTAATTTTATCTTGCGAGTCACCTCTAGGTGAAGCTGATAAGGCCATGACTAGACACGTAAGATAGCTATGTTTACTTTGCTATTGTAACCCAACAGGGACCGGATACGCGTTCGATCTTATTTGCATAGAAATAATAATAGTTCCAACAAGTTATTGCGATAAAATGATTGTAAATTAAATTGCATTGATCATGTTAGGTCCATAACGTCCAAAGTTAGACAGATGTGTCCCCTAATTACATCTATCGACATCCAAAACTGCCATAATCTCCACACTCAGTACTCTCTGAGTAGGTAATATGTATAACTCTGGGAGATATTCCCTCAGGATAACTTTTAAGCAATGCATTCATCATAAATCAAATATATATTGAAATGTAAAACAACAATTTCAAAGGGGGTAATTATTATTTTGTGTACGTATGTATACAAATTTAATGTAGATGGACCGATGATCTTGTGCGGGTCGCTGGAAACTGCTCGATGCGAATAGCGCAAGACCGGCAATTGTGGAGATCTTTGGGGAGGCCTTTGTCCAGCTGTGGACGTCTTTCGGCTGATATGATGATACAAAATCAATATTCAGTTATTACCAAACGATTCACATTTATGTGGAATCGTCATTTTTTTTACTCTACTATGCAATGCATGATGTCGCAGCTACTGAGAAACACCGCCAGAAAACTCAGTAGGAATCTTTTTTTTAAATATTTTGTTTTGTTTTCATTCATTTTTTTGTTAAGTTTAAGAGATGGCAGTGTGTTACTTGACTCAAGATATTTATTATTTTTTATTAATCGGTCTGCCTGGTGTGGCGATAATGCCATGCAACATCCTTATGGGACGCTTTTGTGTAAAATGTGTAAGTTCTTACTGAATGTTTGGGTAACTGCTATTAGCGCCTCAAATTGCATTGATTTGCTTGTAACCATTTTGGACCTACACACATTCAAAGTCAAAGTAACTTTATTCCGTAAAAATTTTACATTTATGTGGAATCGTCATATTTTTTACCCTACCGTGCAGTGCATGACGTGGCAGCTACTGAGAAACACTGCCAGAAAACTCAGTAGGAATCCTTTTTTAAAATAAAATATACTTAAGATTAATTACAATCATGTGTGTTGACTCAGAACAACTCCATCCCAAGCACTTTTATCACTTAAATAATCAGAAATTTTGTAATATGCCCTGCTACATACATGGCTTTTATAATTCTTTTAACCTTCTTTGTAGACAATTCTCTGATATCACTGGATAGTTTGTTATAGAATCTTATACATTGCCCCATAAAAGATTTATTTTGTGGAGACGGGTGATATGTAACGTAAGATTATGCTTATATCTATTATTTATATTATGTGTATCGGTCCTTTTACAGAAGGAATCTAATGTAATGCAATTCCTTCGTTCTTTGGGAACCGTTTGTGATAAATAATTTTTATGCGATAGGGTAAGCTTTCGGAAATAGGTCCTAATTTTTCTAAGAGTTTAATTATTCAAGTAAAACATTGGCAAATAACAATAATATCCTGGGACATTATTGGGCCATCTGATCCCAAACTAAGCTGAGCTTGTACTATGCAAACCAGATAACTGATATACTAGATATAACACTTTTCTTTCGTAAATTCATACTTATATAGATAACTAGCTGTGCCCAGCGGTTTTACACGCGTTCAACTTTATAAATTATAGCCTATGCGTTAATCCAGGGTGTCAGCTAACTCCAAATTTATTAAAATCACTCCAGGCGTTTAGACGTGAAGAAGAAGTAACAAACATACACACTAACAAACTTTCGCCTTTATAATACTAGTGTGATTACACCCAGACTCAGGACAAACAGACATGTTCATGCACTGGAATCGAACCCACGACCTCCAACGTCAAAAGCAAGCATTTGCCAACCACGCCCACAGGCCCTTCAAATATTACTTTATCTTAAGTACGATTGCGCATGATAAGAACATGCACCCTCATTGTTATGCAACTGAAAAATAATTCAATATCTACCCAAAGCTACATCACAACAGGCAGAATAAACGTAACGTCATGGCGCGTCACCAGATCCACTTACATTTCGAAAACCGCCCTTATTATCTAAGTAATAAGGTCCTGGTTAACATTACCATAGAAGAACTTTAGCGATATACGAGTAAATTATGAATTCAGTCCTGACATAAGTTAAACATCGTAATAGTATATGTAGTATATCAGTTATCTGGTTTCTATAGTACAAGCACTGCTTAGTTTGGGATCAGATGGCCGTAAGTGAATAATTTCCCATATTATTATTATTTGGTTTTCTTTAATTTCTCCCTTCCCGGAGGGGTTTATTAGTCATCAGGGCCGTAGCCAAGCGTGACAAGCAGATTACTTTACGGTATAGGCTGAAGAAACTGAAGAAGTAGTTAGGAATTTTCGAGTAAGACGCCTCTTGTTCAGGATTATTGATTTCTGAAAGGTGTTAAGAGTATGCTTGGGGATTACTAGAACATCTAGGCTTCGCTGAAGGCTCTTAGGTATTATTTCAGTGGCAGACATAACAATGGGAACTATGTGTATCGCTTCGGCCCGCCACTGGCGCTTCAATTCTATACCGAAATCCTGGTAATTATTATTATTATTATAATTTTAGCCGTGAAAAGATCTCAGCGGCTTTCAGCGATCCTCACAAAATCATTGGCCCATTTTGTGGGCTTGCCCACGCTGCGTCGACATGAACGTGGTCGCTACTTGAGAACCTATCTGCCCCAGCGGTCGTCGGCTCTACGCTGTGCACTGCCCAGTACCACTTCAGCTTGGCAACTCAAGATAGACCAAGCTCATAAAATAAATAAATAAAATAAAAAAGGTTTTTATTCACGTAGATTTTAAAAAAGCGCTTGTAAATAGTCAGAACATGTTTGTAGTAATATAGTTGTATAGATTATTATTACTAGTAACAGATATTTAGGTACACATTGTATGAAAACATTTATAAAATTAATTTTATTATTGTATTGACATTTAGCTAGCTCGTATCAAGTTATTGTCAAGAGATTATGTTTAATTATCTAGTTTAAGTCTAATATTTTTACTACATATTGTCAATATTATGTCATATTGTCATAGAATCAACAGCCGAAATGTAGCCTAGATAGAATATAATCTGGATTTTTTTCTTTTTATCTGGACTAGTCCTCTTACACACCACTGCAACACCTGTAATCGAGGATCAACAGTGGCACATAATGAAATGACACTGAGCGGTGAGGCTCAGGCATGTTCCGGGGATTGGCTTTAACTATCTTGGATCCCGCAACGAATTTAATCAGAAAGGAGGAGTTACAAATGAATAGTTTCACTTCCCTCCAGAGCAAAGAAGGAGACAGAATGATATAAAGAGGCTACAGCCTCCAAAAAACGAGAGAATTGCAACTAGAGAAGCCAGCTGCAAAAGGACCGAGGATCAATTTAAGGGTCCTAAGTGAGCTGTTATATTTGATTCCATATATAATTTCCAGAATATAATCTGGATAGATAGAACCTAGAAGAGAAAGATATACGTTTCGTATGTTACTGTAGGGGTGAGAGAGAGAGAGGTGCGAACACATATTTTCTCTCTGTCTTTCTCTTAAGTAACGTTAGAAGTTTTATTTCAGTCGTGTGGTCTTACGCGCCAAGCGCGCGATATCGTGGAAAATGAAAAGTGCTCAAAACTTCTCACAGTCATAACTTTCGTAATACTGCATAGATTTACGTGAAATAAAGACTAATATAACATACGTAATTTAATTTTTATTGTTAAGAAGGTTTTAGTGCAATATTGCACTAACCTAATTATTGGTAGATTAAGAAACTTCAAAATCATTTTGGTGTAGAAATAAGCAAGGATATATTATGGAATGTCGTCTTACCTTCGTTCATGGCCATGTCCATCAGCTGCAGATCCTCGTCGTTCAGGATGGACTGCAGGAACCCATCCTGGTTGGTGGCACCCGCCATCTCCGACGACGTGTTCTGGAACACGTCGATAATTATGTCCTCGTTCTCAGCCAGTTCTGCTCACTGGTCCGTTTGTGTGCTTTAGCACATAGAATAATAATAATAATAATATCTGGGGACAATGTCACACAGATCATCCTAGCCCCAAACTAAGCAAAGCTTGTACTATGGGTACCAGGCGACGATATACATACGTATATAGAAAGATAAATACTTATATACATAGAAAACATCCATGACTCAGAAACAAATATTCGTGCTCATCCTACAAATATTTGCACTTACCGGGATTCGAGCCCAGGACCACCAACTTCGTAGGCAGGAGCACTACCAACTAGGCTACGGTGACCGGTGACATATGCATGCGGTCAGTCTAAAGATGGGTGACTGTCTAAGTGATTTAATTTCTGAACGTCGCCGTGCTTCGATAAGCTGTAGGTTGTTCTAATTAGACAACAGTCGTTAAGCCATGTCAGAAGCCTGCTGGGCGGCTTCAATAACTCTGACACTAAGGTAAAAAAAAATATGCCCCGTTTTTAACCGACTTGGAAAACCCTCTTGTTTCTAAACTGGTAGTATCTTTGTGTCATGCAAGTGTTTTGACGTAAATAAAATAATAGTAAAAAAAAATAAAAAAACTTGTGTGTACTTATGTACACGCGTTAGAAGTTATACTTCTTCATATACAACTTTAACATAGTTATCAATTTTCATACCACCTAGAACTAGCTTCATGCTGTTAAATTTTTTGGTGTCGGTGTGCGCGCGCATCGTAAAAATTCACTCTCATCATTTTTCTCCATCGCGCCAAAAGAAGTATAACTTCAAAAACTTAAAAACAAACTTTTATATAAAATCGAACTAAAAATAGTTAAAACAAAAATATTAAAACACTTTTTTAAAGAAAACGTAACAAAAAGAAATGGTAAATAAAAATCAAGTAAGTATTTTATCGTTACAAAAAGCGTGGAGTTGGGGTTGTCAATAGTTATAAATATTTTATTGACAGACATGTGTAAAAGGATTATCATTTTGATAATAACTTAAAAAGCAACCTACACTTTTTTTTTCATTTTCCATTCATTTAGTTTACACATACATACATACATAGACTCACGCCTGTTTCCCAGAGGGGTAGGCAGAGACAACGGATTTCCATTTGTCACGATCTTTGCATACTTCTTTTGCCTCGATTACTGTCATTATATTCTTCATACATGCTCGCCGGTTTAGGGTACTTCTGACCTGCCCTTTCTTGAGAACATCTCCAATTTGGTCAGAGAATGTTCGACGTGGTCTTCCCCTTCCGGTTGTCCCATTCACCCAGGCCAGGTATACTTCTTTTGTCAATCTTCTTTCATTCATCCTTTCTAAATGGCCAAACCATCTCAGCATGCCTTTTTCAATCTTTGTGACTACATCCTCTTTCACACCACAACGCTCTCTTACATCAGTATTTCGAATTCTGTCTCTCAAAGTCACACCACACATACTTCTCAGAGCTCTCATTTCCACTGCATTTATTTTACTTTCATTCTTTTTCTGCCATACCCAACTTTCACTTCCATACATTAAAGTTGGCACTAACACTCCATCGTGCACGGCTAGTCGGGCCTTCTTTGATACTTGCCGGCTACTCATAAAGGCGTGTAGTGCCCCATTCACTCTGTTCCCCGCATTTACTCTTCTAACAATATCTTTTTCATATTTCCCATCTCTCGTAAACAAAGTTCCCAAATATACAAACTCATTCACCTGTTCGACTTTCTCTCCTCCAATCACAATATCACACGCTGTCGTGTATTCATCCCTCTCAAATACCATTACTTTCGTCTTACCTACATTCATTTTCATCCCTTTCCTTTCAAAGGATTCATACATATTTGTTACCATCACCTGCAACTCGTCCGCCGATGATGCAAGTAAAACTTGATCATCAGCGTAAAGCAGACATTTGATGAGTAACTCATTCATCCTTACACCGCATTCACTTTCTTTCAAATCTTTTAAACAGCTATCCATGAATAGGTTAAACAACCACGGTGACGCTACACATCCCTGTCTAACACCCTTTTGGATGCTAAACCACTCGGTGTATGACCCGTTAATCCTCACGCAAGCTCTGGAATCCCTATAAAGAGATTTCAGTGCTTGAACAAGGTTGTCGTTCAACCCATACATGGACAGTACCGACCATAGTTCATTCCTCAACACTCTATCGTAGGCCTTTTCTAAGTCTACGAAGGCACAGTAGACCTTTTGGTTTTTGCCCAAAAACTTCTCTACTATACTTCGCAGAGAAAAGACCTGATCCGTGCATCCCATTCCTTTCCGAAAACCCGCCTGTGCATCCCATATTTTCGCATCGGTTTCTTTCACAACTCTTTCAACCAATACTTTTGCATACAACTTACCAACGACGCTGAGCAGACTAATGCCCCTATAGTTTTTACAGTCTTGCCGTGAGCCTTTCCCTTTGTAAAGAGGTACAATGACAGCCTTGCACCAATCACTTGGCACTTGGCCGGTGGTATAGCATAGATTGAAAAGGCTGTACAGCTGACTCGCTATGACGCCATGTCCAGCCTTCAGCATCTCGGAAGTTATCCTGTCATACCCTGGTGACTTACCTGATTTCATACCCTTAATAGCTTTCACAATCTCATCCATACCAATTTCATCTTTACATTTGTTCTCGTCTATACTTAGTGAACTACGTTCACTCTCTGTTACACCTCTTTCATACAAACTTTCAAAATACTCCTTCCAACGTTTTAACACGCATTCTTCCCCTTTCACTATATTTCCATCTTGGTCTCGTATGGATTTCAGTTCTGAGGTTTGAGTTATGCCTCTTACTGATCTAACGGATTTCCAGAAAAACTTAACCCTTTCACAGCCGATCACGTGCAGAGTACGTCCCAAACCTATTGTATTGTGAAATCTTCGGCTGTCAAAGTGTTAATGTTCGTCTGAAAATCCTTAGACAACCTTCTATCAAAATTATCCTTTTGTTCATTTTTCTTTTCGTTCACCACATCCTTTACAATTACTTTCATTTTCCTATAATCATTCCAGGCCCTTTCTATATCCTCATTCGTCGCCTTATTCATTCGTTCGTTTGCTCTGGTGGCTAGCCAGTCTAACCACGCTTTCTTCTTTTCACATACAACTTTTTGTACACTTTTATCCCACCAAATATTCTTCATCTTTCTTCCTCTTCTTCTCTTTATTACACCACATACTTCACCAGCTACACTCACCACACCTTCTTTGACTACCTTCCATAGCTCTTCTACTTCTCTTATGTCTTCAGATCCCTCAAACTTCTCAACCAACTTACTTTTGTACTCGTCTGCCACTTCTTCCTCTTGCAGTTCCTCTACTTTTATTCTCTCTAGTACACTTTTAGTCTCAGGGATTCGGTGGCGCCATCCTTTGGACAGACCACTTATTCGGCTCATCACCAGAAAGTGGTCTGTATGGATTGCGGTCCCACGATAGACTCTTGTGTCTAGAACATTCTTTCTCAGTCTTTCATCTACAATCACGAAGTCAATCATACTCTTTCTCACATTTTTCCTCTCTCGTGTAAACGTATGGATTCTTTTATGTTCAAACATAGTATTTGTAACACAAAGACCCCATTCCAAACATATCTCAAGCAGACTGTACCCATTCTCATTCTCACTCTCGTCACCGAATTGACCTAGTACTCTTTCAAAACCATCACGTTTTACCCCAACCCATCCATTAAAATCACCTAACATTATTACTCTTTCATTATACCGACTTAACCGCAACACATCTCTCAGGGTCTCCCAGAATGCCTTTCTTTCCTCTTGTTCTCGCTGTATTACAACTGCACCCATATCTACAGGAGCGTACACTCCTACTAGGAAGATACGGGTCATACCAACTTTCATTCTCAACCACATTACTCTTGCATTCACGCATTCGAACTCAGTCACACACTCAGACATACTTGTGGAAAGAATGAGACCCACACCTTGGCAAGCTCGGGTGGTGTTCGGTACTCCAGACCAATACGCCGTGTATAGTCCGTGGTTTGTAGTATCACACCCTTTCCGCTTCGTCTCATTCACACACAACACATCGATCCGCTTTTCACTCATCAGCTGACATACTTCGTCCATCTTACCTTCTATTCCTCCTCCAACATTCAACGTAGCAAAACGGCTCTCCGTTGACCACTTTTCGCCACTCTGGGAAACGAGACGTGACGGGTGGCGGACCACGTCGCCGCTGACGGGTGGCGGACCACGTCGCCGCTTATCTAGTTTCATTCGCTCATTTAGTTTAGTTTTAATATTAAAGCGTGTTTTTAAACTATTATTATTACTAAGCCGTAGCTATTTTATTTTATTTATTTGGTTCAGAATCTTTAAAAATAGCACAATATTTAAGATCTAAATGTCTAGTTACTTATCGGTAAACACTACATTCAAAATTTAATGAGCTACTTTTACAATATTTTTTATGTCTAACTAAAACCCTAATAACTATTGATAGTTTTCCGAAATAATGCTAATGAGACGTGGTGGATATCAACCCTGTCACTGCATTCGTTATATAATTTTGTCATTCGGCAGAGAGGTGAGTTTGAGCCAAGTAATGTTCTACGTAGTGGAGGAGCTAAGGGAGGGATTATTTGGTCACAGAATATATTAATGACTAGCTGTGCCCGCGACTTCGTCCGCGTGTTAATTAGTTTATTTCTTTTTTTTGTTTTTAAGTAAAATAAAAGACTTTTTTCTAAAATAAAAGTAGCCTAAGTTACTCCTTATTACATCAGCTACCTGCCAATAAAAGTCCCGTCAAAATCGGTCCAGCCGTTTCAGAGATTAGCCGGAACTAACAGACAGACAGACAGACAAAAATTGTAAAAAATGTTATTTTGGTGTATGTACCGTATATATATACATATTAATGTAGTAAAAACCGGTTATTTCAATATTACAAACAGACACTCCAATTTTATTTATTTGTATAGATTAAGTCTTTAGGGGAGCTATAAATAATTTGCATGCGTTTAGGTTCGTAGAGTTCTATTATTTTCAGAGAACAAACAAACACTGATCCTGTTCAACCATCGCCAAACCTGTTTATCAAATAAATTAATGATTGATTGATTGATTGTAATTGTACGTACCTGGTAGTACATGCCGTCATGTTGCGGGTGGTGAGCTGACTCCACCTTGTAGGCACCTTCCAGCGGGGCCGCTGCACCAGCTGGAACCAAATGAGACCTCGATCAATTCTCCACAAACAATTTAAAATATATTTCTAATTAATTATTTTGATAGATATGTACAGACGCCAGCACATCCAGCAACCCCAACCTGTCAAATTTCTTTAATAGATTTTCAACTTTATCACAAAAGCATAATGTTCACTTTCAATTGCGGAAATACCTTTCAAAAAGCTTTAAAAAATCACATTTTTGAGGATTTAAAATAGTAAAACTTTTCTTTCTATAATTTCGACATGAACTGTCTCGTCGCCCTAACTTAACTTATTTGGAAATGTTGTTTTCTCATATAAGTGAAATAAATTTCTTTTTGATAAAATAAAGTTCTTAAACCTAAATTTGACAGATTGGGGTAGCTTGATGTGCTGGCGTCTGTACATCATCAACTGAACACTCAACATTTTAAGATATAAATATACAAGGACACTATATGACGGTCACCGTAGCCTAGTTGGTAGTGCTCCTGCCTACGAAGCTGGTGGTCCTGGGTTCGAATCCCGGTAAGTGCAAATATTTGTGTGATGAGCACGAATATTTGTTTCTGAGTCATGGATGTTTTCTATGTATTTAAGTATTTATCTATCTATATAAGTATGTATATCGTCGCCTGGTACCCATAGTACAAGCTTTGCTTAGTTTGGGGCTAGGATGATCTGTGTGACATTGTCCCTAGATATTATTATTATAATCGCCACGCTAGGCAGGGGTTGGCGATCACCACAGATATCTTAGTATTTAATGCTCTGAGGCGATCACAGTATAACAAATAAAATGAATATCCGCCAGCGATTGGCGTGATTGGTAAATGCTTGCTTTGCGTGCCGCAGGTCGTGGGTTCGATTCCCACCCAGGACAGATATTTGTGTGCATGAACATTCTGTTTGTCCTGAGTTCGGATGTAATTATCTATATAAGTATGTATTTATAAAAGAAATCTTGCATATGCAGTATACCAGTTATCTGGTTTCCATAGTACAAGCTCTTCTTAGTTTGGGATCTTCTCAGTATCAGCCCGAAGTCTGGGAGTTGGCGGTATTATACCTCCGTGCCTCGGAGAGCAGGTAAAACCGGCGGTCCTGTCCCTGACCTCTTTCCGGTCGTCTTGCTAGTCGTCCCATGAGATTGATGGAATATAAAGTGCCCCTGTGTTTGCGCACTCACTTGAGAAAAAAAGGTTTTTATTCACGTAGACTTTAAAAAAGCGCTTGTAAATAGCCAGAACATGTTTGTAGTAATATAGTTGTATACATTATTATTTCTAGTTACATAGATATTTAGTACACATTGTATGAAAACATTTATAAACTTTATTTTATTATACCAATAATATTTAGCTAGCTCGTATCAAGTTATTGTCAAGAGATTATGTTTAATTATCTAGTTTAAGTCTAATATTTTTACTACATATTGTCAATGGTTCTGTCTATATTAAGGTATTATTATTATGACGGACCTTGTGTTAATAAGGACGGTCGCGCTTTAATGCTACCACCAGATCCAATAATATATAACTATAATATCCAGGCACATTGTTTACACACGGCCATCTATCCCAAACTAAGCAGAGCTCGTACTATGGAAACCAGACAATATGTCCTGCAGTTGATTAGTCTCCATTGAGATTAGCCGCCGTCACGGAAATTCGGCAGGGAGGATATTAAAAGTGATAGACTTACCATAAGCATCAGGATGTTTCTCCACCGGCGGTATAGGTGCATGGTAGTTCGGTCCGTAGCCGCCCGCGGCGCCATGAGCACTGGAACATAAACAATTTACATTTTAACCTAGGCTCAAAAAGCCGAAGAAGCCAGGGTCTAAAAAAAAATGTGAGCCGTCACGGGACGCCTGGCAGATGTGAAACATCGACATTATTTTGTAAAAGTAATATGCAGAAAAGAACATATTGTGATAGGAACTAAATATGTCATAATGATAAAATAAAAAGTCGATTGCGCATGGCGACGCGTCGCCACATCGTACACACTACTATCGTATAGCGTGGCGACGCGCCGCCACGGCATGCGTCGCCACGCCAGAAATCTGTTTTACGTGCGGCTATAGATGTTTCACATCAAAAACCATGCGGTGCAGTCTTTGAGGACTGCCGATAGAAGTGAAAACATTTTTTCAGCGTCTAGGCTCGCGGTCAGTCAATACATGGGTGACCGCCACAGTGATTTAATTACTGGGCGTCTCCGCGCTTCGGAGGGCACGTTAAGCTGTCGGTCCCGGTTGTAGCCATTAAGCAACAGTTGTTATGCCATGTCAGAGGCCTAATGGGCGGCTTGAACAACTCTTACACTAGGGCAACCACTGCCCATACGATAAGTAAGTATAACTTCTAGGTGGTATGGACGATCTGTCACTGATATGTTTGTAGCGAAGTAATAGTTATTTTATCTTTTCTTTAAATACTGTACTTATTTATTATATTACTAGCTCTGCCCCGCGGTGTTACTCGCGTTAAATTTTATAAATTTTCTTTACTATGAACCTCACGGAGCCCGAGACCTTTCCAACGAATGCAAAACCGTGGAAATCGGTCCGTGCGTTCTGGAGTTATAGCGTCAGGAAGGAAAACCCGACTTATTTTTATATACCTAGTAAATATACTTAGTTTTATAATAGTTTTTAGTTTAACTTGTTTTTGTTTTTTGTTTTATATACTTACATGTAAGTTGAACGTAGCTCAGAAACCGCCCGCGTTACTATTTAAGCCTACTTTAAACTATATATATGTTTCTCATAAAAAGTGAATTGTAATTCTTTTGAGAAAATAAAATATCTTAAACCCCAACTTCGTATTTGCCGCCGTTAAAGCGGCCAATGTGGACAACGCTTACGGCCATTTGACTTTACAATGACCGATTTATAAAAGAAATATATGTAACTTAATTCTGTTCTCTCTCAATTCCTCTATTGACGTCATTGATGACGTCAATGAAGATCAAACATAATTATTTATTTAAAACTATGATTCTAAAAGTAAGTATTTTTAACCGGTGGTCTAGCGGTAGCGTGTTCAACCGCAGATAATGAGGTCCTGGGTTCAAGTCCCGGGTCGGGCCAAAAAGTGATTTTGGGATTTTTCCGTAAAAAGAAATTTCTCAGTGTCAACCCGAAGTCTGAAATTTGGCGGTATTACACCCCCGTGCCTCGGAGATCACTCGGTCCTGTACCTGACCTCTTTCCGGTCGTGTCGCTAGTCGTCCCATCGGATCATGAGAGTGATGGAATAGAAAGTGCCCCTGTGTTTGCGCACACACTTGTGTACTATAATATGTTCTGCGCAATTACTAGTCTCATTTAGACTGGCCGCCGGCGCCGTGGCCGAAATTAATAATTAAATTAATATTAATTATTCCGCGTTTTTTAAAAAGGGGAAAACATGACCCTATTGCTAAGATTCTTCTGTCTGTCTGTCCGTTTTGAAATTTTCACAGATGATGTATGAAATTTCTACCTCTGGCGTGAAACGTGGTGGCTGGTATGAGTTAGAGCCCTACCCGTGATAAATGTGAGTTTCGAAATAAATTGAATGAAATTACCCATTTCGAAGGGGTGAATGAAAGAAGATTGATAAAAGAAGCATAATAATAATAATATCTAGGGACAATGTCACACAGATCATCCTAGCCCGAAACTAAGCAAAGCTCGTACTAGGGGTACCAGGCGACGATTTACATACTATATAGATAGATAAATACTTATATACATAGAAAACATCCATGACTCACAAACAAATATTCGTGCTCATCACACAAATATTTGCACTTACCGGGATTCGAACCCAGGACCACCAGCTTCGTAGGCAGGAGCACTACCAACCAGGCTACGGTGACCGTCAAATAAATTATGTATATCATTTAGCAAGTAAAATTCGGCAGTAGCCCGGAATAAGTCCGCGATATATTATCATTTTTTATTATTATTATACAACTGCAGATAGTTCTTAAAGCCTCTTTATTTATATATTATTAAAAGTTTTTATTTGTACCATGGGTACCCCATGGTACAAAAAAAACTTGAGAGGTGTCAATGGACACCCGGATGGAACGAAGTTATTTCTTATTATTTATTATGTACAAAAAACCTGTATACACTCAACAAAAATAATCGTCGCGACACCACACTGTTCAATGCGAAATAGAAATGAAAATGTCTGGCTTGCTTTCTATAAGAGTGAGAGAGAGAGAGAGAGAGACAGACAGAGAAACATGCGCACGCCGCACAGCTGCCAAAAGTGTCGTGACAACTTTTCGTGATATTTTTTTCCGTCTAGCCCCCTTTCACAACGCGCGATAAGGAACTTCCAAAAAAACAACCTTTCTGCTAATTATGCCCACAAATACCCAAATGCCATTTCTTTACTCCTGGTCCATTCAACGGTTGCCTGGAAGAGATCGCACTTAGCGATAAGGCCGCCATTTGTACAATCTTGTTAACATACTCATAGTTCTTTTTATGTATTATTTTTTGGTGTACAATAAAGAGTTACTTACTTACTAAGACATAGGCCCACAAAACCAGGTGTGGTGGAATGCGCTGACAGTGAGAGAGAAGCAACCAAGACTTACGTAATATTATGGGGATGCTGGTGGTGGTGGTGGTGCTGGTAGTGGTGGTACTGGTCCGGCGGCGGGGGAGGGGGGATGGTCAGCAGCGAGGCCAGGTCTTGCCAGCGTTGCTCCACTGACATGGAGCGCATCAGCGACTGTGGACAATAAAGCGGGATCGTCAGACATTGCCAATCAATTTTTGTTGATTGTTTTATCATTAATATTCACTTTTTACTCTTTGTTTTATATTTATTTTTATGTTTCTTTTTTTATGTTAAACGTTTTTTATGGTAAACATAATCTCTTGACAATAAGTTGATACGAGCTAGCTAAATATCAATGCTATAATAAAATAATTTTTATAAATGTTTTCATACAATGTGTACCTAAATATATATGTTACTAGAAATAATAATGTATACAACTATATTACTACAAACATGTTCTGACTATTTACAAGCGCTTTTTTAAAGTCTACGTGAATAAAAACCTTTTTTATTATTTATTTTATTTTATTTATTTATTTATGTTAATTTTATTTCCTAAATTTTAATTTTATTTTAGCTATAGTATTTTTCATTTTATATTTAGTTTTTGTTGTTATATATTGTTTGTTTTTTACTGATGTCACGAGTGTCATGAATCTGTGCATGTTGTGACACCTTAATAAACTACATTTGATTTTAATTTTTAAGTGTTGTATTTGGAATAGCAATAATGTAACAGTTACTGGTTGTCTTAAATAAATAAATTTTGCTAAACAGCTGCTGTGTGGAGACGGCAACGAGTATCAGAATATTTTCAACCTATCTTATCCCGTGAGGGGCGAAGAAGACCCGAGGGAATATCTGCCAGAGGACTGGCAACAGACTCCTTCTGAGTAGCATGACGTTATGTCCAAAAATCTACTATATTTACACATAAAAAATCGAATTTACACCAGTTTGCCTCGATGCTTCTTGTTCCGCGTTGGCGCTAAAAGTCTATTTTTTTTTATTTAGTTTTACGGCTCTAGCTTCTTTGGCCTTATGAGCCTTCCGTAAAATATATTTTTATTTAATTTATTTTCGTCGTCAAGTAAAATCCGTCACAGTCAAGTCATACGTAGTCCTTGTCGTACCCCAGTAAAGCAGTGGAGACTTTACTAGAGGCTTATATGGAGTTTTAGATTCAACACAGAAAATCGCAATTCACGGCAATATAGCACTTTCCTCCACTTGTGTACGTTGTCCATGATGTTATGTCTAAAAATCCACCATATTTACACATTAAAACTTGAATTTACACCAGTTTTTGAAAATGAAACAATGCCCTGATGCGTCTTTTTCCGCGTTGGCGCCAAGACTAAAAGTCTACATTTTAAATTAGTGTTGCCAAATTTTGTTACTGTTGCCAACTATACTGTTTTGAACAGTGTTATACTGTTTTTCACTAAATTATACTTTTTACTGTTGACCTTTCTATTTGATTCTTCAGAATCGTAACCATACATTTTCAGAAAATTCTAAACATTATAGCTTCTGACGTCAACACATCAAGCTAGCCCAATCTGTCAAATATCCCCAATTGAAAGTGAGCCTTATGCTTTTGTGATAAAGTTGAAAATCTATAGAAGAAATTTGACAGATTGTGGTAGCTGGATGTGCTGGCGTCTGTACATATTATTTGCTGTCTATGATGCGCTGACAAGAGCGAAAAACATTTTGAATTTTGAGTGTGTGACCAGACAGTGAAATTGAACTCTATAATAACTTATCCAATGAACATTACGCAATTAGAAATTATGATTACATTATATAAATGCTAACAAAAAAAATCCTAACACAAAAAGTCTTACGAAAAAACAGTACCGCTACCTGCCACTAAGGGAAAGTTCGTTCAATTAATCTTTTAACCGACTGATAGATGGCGTTGTCACCAAAATTAATATTCTACTAATTGTATTTTTTCCCCGACTTTATATTCGATTGATACATGAAAGATGTTTGCAATTTGCATGCATTTATTTATGTTTACTGTATTCATTCAAGTACTAGACAAAACGTAGCCACAAAGAACCTGTCAAACTTAAAGAACACAAGAAGAAATTTAAACTGTTGCCTGTTTCGCTTTATGTTCTTTATAATTTTTACAAACTTTTACATTCGACAAAAATCTCTAGACTCCTTCCAAAAAAGTAGCATTTAAATAGAAGAGCTGATCTTAATGGGTAAGAATCAACTTGTTTTAAGTAATATGGGAAAAAGTTTAATTAAAATAAAAAAAAAATCTGGTTAACCCCTTCGAAAGCTCGATGCAACACAAACAGACAGATTTCAACTGATACCTAACACCCCTCTTTATGTTCCTGGAAGTAACTACGAATGGACTAAGAATTATAAAACCTCCTCTTTTCTTGAAGTGGGTTAGTTAGGCAAATCTTCTAAAGCTAAAATATTTCTGTCGGTGTTACTTATATTTAATTTATTTAACAAAAATGGAAGTGTATTCCTTGTGCAGACCGTATCTGAGACGACATTACTATACAAACCGTTCTTGCATGCCAACTAGACCACCAAAACGGGCTTAAAATCACACAAATCTGTTAAAAATCAAGTGTTTTCCCGAAAACATCATCCGCTATTCGTCATGTTAGCACTTAAACAAAATATTGACATCGAAAGTACGCCATGTTTGTTTTAAGATTTCGCGCCAACATTGCTTGTCTATGGTTCTTTTTTTTTTGTTTGAACATCTGTCCTTATGATACGAGATCACACATCACTATTCCAACATCTATAGTTTATTGTTTTGCATTGTTTCTAGACAATTATAATCATTATTATATTACTATATATTTAATTTGCGTTTTTGTTTTTAAATATTATATGTATTTAGAAATACAAACAAAAATAAATTGTATGACATGTTGGTATATGTAAAAAAATGGTATATGTAAATATATAATGACCAATTCAAATATTAACTATTAATACACATTATAATCAGAGAAATAGGTAGGTTACCAGTAAAATAGTTGCCGCAGGATTCTTTTTTCAAATAAGTTTTTCAGCACTGGATTTGAGTGTTGCCATAACTTTAAATAATATAGAAACTATTCGATACATTTCTTTAGAAACACGTTTTTACTTAGTCACGGTGAGTCTTGTGTGCACAAGCTTTGTTGGTTTTATAGTCCAAAATACAGTTTTGCGCACGATTAGTAGATCGGTGCCATAGAATGAAGTAATTTCAGGCATGAGAAAAATATGAGGCATGCCGTTTAAGAATAAAAAGTATGAACTGGTCGACATAATTTGAAGAAATAACATAAAATATATTTACAATACAATACAAATACTCTTTATTGTACAGCAAGATTTACATTTACATAGTTAGTTTTAAATATAGTACAATGGGCGGTCTTATCGCTAACTGCGATCTCTCCCTTAGGATGGACAAGATCAGCAAGAAGAACAATTAAACAAGTGATAGGGTGTAGCAACTTAAGAAAGAAATAGTAAATATAAATAGACTAGTCTAATAGATTAAGAGAGAATAGTGAGAATATGATTGCATCTTTATCTTATTATGCAACTCCAAATCTTATCTCGCACAGACGCCTGTTCATCCAGCTACTGCTTTTATAGATTTTCAACTCTATCACAAAAACTTAAGGTTTACTTTCAATTGGGGAATTTTGACAGTTTGGGGTAGCTTGATGTGCTGCCGTCTGTACATCTGTTACGGTTTTGACCCGACTGGGCCACGAATTATGTTCATATGAGGGAAAAAAATGTACCGCAATCTAACTCTACGTAACATCTCAATAAGGTAGAAATATGCCGGAACTACTTTCAAATGAATTTATTATAATTATAGCAAGTACTTTTTCTTAAGCGTACTTTTTTGTAGGGTCCAGTTAAAACAACTTTCAAAACGAAACAGTTTTTCATACACTTTTTAATTTGGAAATGATGAATGCGGATAAAAAATTAAGTTTCTGTTCCATATCTTCTAAAGTATACTAGTATAGTCTAATTGGTGTAATTTTGCACGTGACTGCACGTGTCGCGGAGCGGCTAAGACAGTCGCCTCGCCGCTTCGTGTCGCGGGTTCGAGTCCCGGACCGGACAACTATTAGTGTTACCCATAAGTAGTTGTTCCAAGTCTGGATGTAATTTGTGTCCGTCTATTATATGTTTGTAAAGTACCCCGCGACACAGGGATTAGATTCCCTAGTGCAGTTGTCTTTAACAAAAAAAAATAATAAAGACTAAGACTTTTTGACGGGCTTGTTGACGTGGTTGGTAGATGCTTGCCTTTCACGCCGCAGGTCGTGGGTTCAATTCCCGCCCACATACACTTGTGTTCATGGGGATGTCTGTTTATCCTGAGTCTGAGTGTAATTATCTATACAAGTATGTATTTAGAAAAGTAGTATCTATAATCTATTATTATATACATTTATTACATAACGAATAATATTATTAAATAACCACTATCCGCCAAACTAAACAGTAGTTTGTTGGCAGAAAGATCACTCCCTTATTAGCTAACGTTCTGGTGATTATGAAGCTATACATATTATATTTAAGCCTTAAGTCCGAAGGTACAAAATACATAGGATACAACTTAATAGGTTGGTTCCGTACATCATTAGTGGAATAGCCAATATGTATTAGTCATTCTACCAATCTGTACATACATATAATAAAATCGTATTAAAATCAAAACTGTACATTGAATATTTTTTAAAAAGGATACTTGGGGCGTGATCTACAATCGATATCGAAGCCAAAAATATAGTTTTTAGACTTTTTGTCTGGGTGTCTGTTTGTCTGTATGTATGTCCGGGCTAAACTCAAAAAGTACTGCATGGATTTACTTCAAATTTTGCATGAATATTACTAAGAGATCGGGTCAACATATAGGCTACATATTATCACGACCGGCTATTGTGGAGATCCTTTGGGGAGGCCTTTGTCCAGCTGTGGACGTCTTTCGGCTGATATGATGATAATAATAATAATATCTGGGGACAATGTCACACAGATCGTCCTAGCCCCAAACTAAGCAAAGCTTGTACTATGGGTACCAGGCGACGATATTCATACTTATATAGATAGATAAATACTTAAATACATAGAAAACATCCAAGACTCAGAAACAAATATTCGTGCTCATCACACAAATATTTGCACTTACCGGGATTCGAGCCCAGGACCACCAGCTTCGTAGGCAGGATCACTACCAACTAAGCTACGGTGACCGTAAAAATGATGATGATGATGATGTACAGTTTTGACTTTCCTACGATTTTATTATATGTATAGATATAATTATAGATTATTAATCAGTCAATGAGGAAATAGACATTTGACAATCTGTTACAATCAGCTATTCAGTTTATGCATAAGTTGATAAGTAGTTTAGCTGAGCTGATTCGGTTACCTCGCTCTTAACAAACTTGATATTAATATCTTCCGTAAATCACAAAAAAATGTGATTAACAGCGAGTTTTTGTGGTGCTATCATAATAACATTCATAATTAATAATCATGTCCTCCTAGCCGAATTTCGGCCACCGCGGCCAGTCTCCATAGAGATTAGCTATTTGCGCGGAACATATTATAGTGCACAAGCGTGTGCGCAAACACAGCAGCAATTTCTCCGGTTGTGGTAACTAGGAAACAGTTGGTAAGCCATCTCAGAGGTCTACTGGGCTTGAACAACTCTGACACTAAGGTAACCACAGGCACATAAAAAAAAAAAAAAAAAAAAGGTTTTTATTCACGTAGACTTTAAAAAAGCGCTTGTAAATAGTCAGAACATGTTTGTAGTAATACAGTTATTATTTCTAGTTGCATATTACAGATATTTAGGTACACGGAATGTCAAAACATTTATACAATTTATTTTATAATAGTAGTGATATTTAGCTAGCTTGTATTAAGTTATTGTCAAGGAGATTATGTTTAGGTTTAATGATTACATCGACATACGATAAGTAAGTAAGTAATCGCTATGAAGTCGCCATCAAATTTGGAGCCACAGACATAAAAGACTTCAAACTTGTAAGTCTCATAACAACTGTAAGAAGTCCACAGATGTACTAAAGCGTCCCCCAAGTCGTGATAATATGTAGCCTATATGTTGACCCGATCTCTAAGTAATATTCATGCAAAATTTGAAGTAAATCCATGCAGTACTTTTTGAGTTTAGCCCGGACATACATACAGACAAACAGACAAAAATTCTAAAAAATTGGTTTCAATATCGATAGTAGATCACTTATCCCCAAGTATCCTTTTTAAAAAAATATTCAATGTACAGTTTGGACTTTCCTACGATTTTATTATATGTATAGATAAAACATGGCATAAACGCCCCGCTTGGCAGACGGATTGGCGATCGCTCTAAGATAGTCATAGTACTCAGAAAGAAGCTGCTGCCCGTCCTCTGATAAATATTTCCTCGGGTCGAATTCTACACCCCCCACGGGATGAGATGGGGTGATGATAATCTGATATTCGTCGCCAGCATATAAACGGATGTATACATTCATTCGGAATTATACACTTCTGATTTTAGGATTTTGGAACGAAGTTCCTTATCGCGCGGTGTGAAAGGGGGCTAGACGGAAAAAAATCTTACGAAAAGTTGTCACGACACTTTTTGCAGCTGTGCGGCGTGCGCATAATTCTCTCTCTCTCTCTCTCTATCTCTCTCTTATAGAAAGCAAGCCAGATATTTTCATTTCTATTTCGCATTGAACGCGACGATTATTATTGTTGAGTGTATACAGGTTTTTTGTACATAATAAATAATAAGAAATAACTTCGTTCCATCCGGGTGTCCCTTGACACGGTGACACCTCTCAAGTTTTTTTTTAAATGGCGTATTGTCTATACCTGACCTAAAAGTACCCTTTTCAACACACTTTCTCTCTCGGCTCTTATTTCACCGCGATAAGGCACATAATGACACCTGTAGTCAAAATGTGACTTTTTCATTGATATTATTCACAAGTGATTTTTAGGGATTCTTTTTTATTCTATTGGTTGAGTTGCTTTGTTCTTAAAAAAGTTTCGATACACAAGTACGTGTTTAATAGTACAAATAAATTAATGTACAGACGCCAGCACATCCAGCTACCCCAATCTGTCAAAAATATTTTATAGATTTTCAACTTTATCACTTAAGCATAAGGTTCAATTTCAATTGGGGAAATTTGACAGATTGACTATTGCTTGCTAATTTTATGCAACTTCGTATTTAGATTAATAAATTTTGAACTTGAACGTTTTTAAAAATAAAACTTTCACACAAATATAACATTTGTTTTCTCTAAGAAACCCTTGAATTCCACATGTATGTGGCTAAAACGCTATCCGCGAAAAGCCATAAAAAGAAACCTCATTCTTTTAGTCTATGGCCGATCGCCATTGTTAGGTGCGCGCGAATAGACAAACAGATTAATTTTTCCCGCCAATGCGAAATTTTTTTCACAACTGGTTTTCACTGTTGAAAATGGTTTTTAAGTATTATTATATTTACAAGCGTGTTGAAAAACGTCGTATGATACACGTGTGTAGTGATTATTACCGTCCTCGGCTCTCTTAAGACCCTCACCGAACTGCTCGGGTCTGAATGGCGCCCCAGCCATATAATATATGCGTACCATAATGTACTATTGTACAAATATTCGCCGATAAACTGCAAACCAATAAAGCAGTTATTAGAAACCATAACGTTTTCGAATCCCAATTTAAATTCAAATATGGAATGTTTGCCGAAGCTACCGGTCTCATTCTGCTCGCGTGCCTCCATGCAAACATGACGGGACTGTTTGACAAGTGGACTGTCAATATTGGTTCAAGTTTTCACCGAGAGAGGGAAACGGTTTTTTCTGCCTATTTCTGTATTGTTTATCAAAAGTTACATTTGAGGTTTTTGAAGCGAAGCTTCTAAGTTCTAATCTCTGGTATGTGACCCTAAATTAACAAAAATTAAGAAGTCTCAAAACACTAGTGAAAAACCACTACTTGTCACTATGAATGCATTTCCACTATCCTTCCGTATTATATTGTTTATTATGTATATATCTATGTATGTATTACATATTATGTTTATGTAATTAAATTATGTATTATATCTAATGACTTGGTAGTATTACTATTAAGTAAATGCAATTATTCATCATCATCATCATATCAGCCGAAAGACGTCCACAGCTGGACAAAGGCCTCCCCCAAAGATCTCCACAATTGTCGGTCTTGCGCTATTCGTGTCCAGCAGTTTCCAGCGACCCGCACAAGATCATCGGTCCATCTTGTAGGGAGCCTGCCCACGCTGTGTCTTCCGGTTCGTGGAAATGCAATTATTAGTTTGTAAGTATTTAGATTCCTACTTAAATTATTTTATCTTGCACTACCCTTATCATGTTGTCTGTCTTTATTTCTGCTTCTTATCCATCCAAAGGTTGTCTGAAAGAGATCGCTGTCTGCAATAAGACCCTATTGTACAATTTTCTTTCAATGTTACCTACATTATTGCAATAAAGAGTATTTATCTTATTTTATATTACAACTCGTTGTGGCCGACCTAAGTGACTCCTATGGCACTGTAGTTACTTATACGCTTTATAATGATCACAAATAAATGATGGCTTGTGTGGTGACGACGGCCAATATCAGAACTAGAGATGTAAAATGACTGAATATGACTAGTCACAATTGTCATCAACCTTAAATGACCGGTCATTTACTGTCAAATTCAGTCAATTTGACTCAAATATTATTGTCTATTCTCGACTACCACCCAATTATTTATTTATTAGGTACCCAATTTATATGCAAGTTTAAATGAAGCAACTTATTAATTTCTATTATATCATGAGAGGATAAGACGACTTCAAAGTCGATGCGCGAGGCGATGCGACGTTGCCATTTTGTCTTAAATGCACGCATGATTACAAATGTAAAATGATTAACACTATATAATAATACTATAAGTCATAAAAACCACTTTTTTGTTTCAATTTAGAAGTTGGTACAAAAACATATTACTGAAATCAAATTGACTAAGAATGACCATTTTTAACCAATCTGACCGTAAATGAAAGTCAGTCTAATTCAGTCACTTAAGTCATTTTCAACACTAATCAGAACATCATCACCCCATCTCATCCCCTAGGGAGCTTTGAAGTCGATCCGAGGGAATATCTGCCAGAGGACAGGTGGCAGCTTCCTTCTAACTACTATGACTGCGATAGTCAACCCGTCTGCCAAGCGTGACGATTATAGCATCTCCACCCAAGATGATACTTGGTAGTCTTGTCCAGCAGTGGACCTCTTTCAACTGTAAGGATGTAATTACAGGATGTAATGATTTATATATTTATGTATGTATATGTTTATATTTATTCATGTTTTTATACTTATCTACTTTTTGATTTGTTGCACACCTACTATTTTTAAAGTAATTACAGCTCATATCCATCCTAAGGTTGTCTGGAAGAAATTGCTTGATGCGATAAGACCGCCCATAGTGTCCTATGAATTTGACGTGTGTGAGTGTGTACAATAAAGAGTATTATATTCTATTCTACAGTCACAAAATAAATATTTTAATGATTTTAGCTACATTAGGCCGACACCAAAAAGTATTACAGGCGACGGGCATTCTTAATCGCCGACTTAAAACCGAAAAAAAAATAAGACTACAGAAAAAAAAAATTAAAAAAATCAAGTAAGAACCCGTTCCAAGCATATTCCTCAGAAATATAATAGCAACTAAAACTGTCGCATTGTTTCGCTGATGCTGGTTAAGACAATATCAATGACAGGTGTCAAAAGCCAAATATCTATGGTACGTATTTGGCGTTGTAATATTCTCATAATTTTGAATTCCGAATAATTATGCGCTTGGTAGACGAGTTGGCGACCGCAGTATGATGGTGATAGTCGACAGAGAGACGCTCCTGCCAGTTTCCTGGTACGTTCTTCCCTCGGGGCGAGTTCTACGCTCCCCACTGGGCTGAGATAGCGATATTTTTTGCCGAACCCACACAGCATAAATTCAAGAGTCCATAAATCTAGATAACAGAATGTGTAGGCCGTTTAACGTGGTATTCCAAATTCAAACGTTTTCCGTTAAAAGCGAACTTTCTAGAAATGTAACAGTATTTAGACGCAAGCGCACTTGCGCTAGAGCAGTTAATAGCACTTGACATAGAACTCTAAGCTGTTATATATCTACTTAAAATACCACTTTCTAGCTTTAACTATATCCATATTTTTAGGGTTCCGCATACTAAATTTCAGTTCAGTTGGGGCGCATTGGATCCGGTGGTAGCATTAAAGCGCGACAGTCGTTATAAACACAAGGTCCGCCATAATAATAATATTGAATTCTTACCTTTTTCGTTTACATGCTGTCCGAAGTACAAGTTTAATTTTGTTTTAAAGGCAACGCCCGCCTTAGGAAATCCAATCCCTGTGTCGCGGGGTACTTTACAAACATATAATAGACGGATACAAATTACATCCAGACTCAAAACAACTATTTATGGGTCACACAAATAGTTGTCCGGCGCGGGACTCGTACCCGCGACACGAAGCGGCGAGGCGACTGTCTAGGCCGCTGCGCCACACGTGCAGTTAAAAATATCCTTTAATTGTACGGAACCCACGACACTTATGTGAGACTCGCGTTTACGTAACAGCAAGTCCGGTGACATACTGTTTAATGCCGAGAGAACTTCAACATTAACATAGATAAGTGGTCAATTCTCGACTAGGATAAACATTTTAAACTGTACCCAAAAAACTACTGTACACCAATAACTTAAATGCTCTAGTTGGGCCCCAGTCATAGAAATGAAAATATCTGGCTTGCTTTCTATAAGAAAGAGAGAGAGACAGACAGAGAAACACGCGCACGCCGCACAGCTGCAAAAAATGTCGTGACTACTTTTCGTCTTAATTTTTTCCGTCTAGCCCCCTTTCACAACGCGCGATAAGGAACTTCGGATGACTGGGTTCGATTCCCACCCAGGGGCTCTACCGGCTAAGTAATGATGATGTAGTGGACGATGTTAAAAACATTCTAGTGATACGGCACGTGTTTAAAATGGTTGCTTTTGTTGTTTTATTATTATTATTATTATACCTACATTCATTTATTCCAGACTAAACTTATCCATATGAAAGAAATAATAATAATAATAATAATATCTTGGGACAATGTCACACAGATCATCCTAGCCCCAAACTAAGCAAAGCTTGTACTATGGGTACCAGGCGACGATATACATACTTATATCTACTATATAAAAATAAGTCGGGTTTTCCTTCCACCAGCTTCGTAGGCAGGAGCACTACCAACTAGGCTACGGTGTCATAAAAATATATTTTAAACAACTAGGTGTTTCAAATCCATGTCAATAACAGTTCCACGTGTAAAATTAACATATAAAAATAATCAAAAATTATTATAATCACAAATCAGTCGGCGATGTTTCTACAAACAAAGTTAATGTATGACACTCTTGTAAGGGTGTTCACAAGCGAACTTGTAAATTGATCTGCCGGTGTATATAATATGCGGCGCAGTCTTTGAGGACTGCCGATAGAAGTGTGCATCTATATAGTTCTAGAAAAGCAAGCATTTATATAGCACGCTAACAGGCCCGTCCAGCAGTAGACGGTGATGAATGTTCATGATCTATGCTCGGAGCTTTTTTAAGTCAAGTCAAGTCAAAAATTATTTATTCTGTAAAAATTTTACATTTATGTGGAACGTCACATTTTTTTTACCCTACCGTGCAGTGCATGACGTGGCAGCTACGGAGAAACACTGCCGGAAAACTCAGTAGGAATCCTTTTTAAAATAACATATACCTACTTAAGATTATTTACAATCATGTGTGTTGACTCAGAACAACTCAATCCCAAGCACTTTTATCACTTAAATAATTAGAAATTTTAGAATTTTATTAATTAGATTATTAATTAGAATGTTAACCTCTTTGAACTTTTCTCTTTGAGACACTCTCGGGCCAAGATTATAGATAGCTCTTACAGCTCTTTTTTGCAATATAAATATGGTGTTAATGTCAGCAGAGCTACCCCAGAGAAGAATTCCATAGGACATTACACTATGAAAATAACTGAAATAAACCATTCTAGCTGTGTCAACATCAGTCAGCCTTATTTATGTGTTAATCTAGGGTGTCAGCTATCTCCATACCAAATTTTATTAAAATCGCTCCAGCCGTTTAGACGTGAAGAAGTAACAAACATACACACTCACACAGTCACACACTCACAAACTTTCACCTTTATAATATTAGTTCTCACAGTCAAACCGTAAACACGGTTTTGCGGGACTAAAAGTGTAACTACTTAAATATTTTTTTTGAAATAATAGATAAAAAAAAAATAAAGAAAAGTGTGATGTACGGAGTCATTACAAAATATGCGGTCGAAGTCGCGGGCACAGCTAGTACTTATTTATATACTTAGATATGTCAACTAGATGAGAACCTTCCAGTCCACAACAAATCATAGAGCAAAACCAGCAAGACGCCATGACCTTGTCCGTCTCAAGGTGTGACAAAATTACAGACATATCACTCTGTACAATTTGCCGCACGCGAGTCCGTACGCCGCCTAATTGGTGGACACGTGGCCTTACGTAAGTCAACACTGATTTCTCACTTTAAACTCCCAAGTTCACACTCATGGTAACTGAAATTGAATTAATATCCACCCGAAAACCAGAGCTTAACATTGAATAAAAAAAAACTTGTGTGTACTTATGTACACGCGTTGGAAGTTATACTTCTTAATATACAACTGAACATAGTTATCAATTTTCATACCACCTAGAACTAACTTCATACTGTTATTTTTACGATGCGCGCGCATCTGCATGCGCATCGTAAAAATTCACTGTCATACCACTTAGAACTAACTTCATGCTGTTAAATTTTTTGGTATCGGTGTGCGCGCGCATCGTAAAAATTCACTCTCGTCATTTTTCTCCATCGCGCCAAAAGAAATATAACTTAAAAAATAAACATGCGGGGCCTATCGTCGGGGTCTATACGGTCATCGTAGCTTAGTTGGTAGTGCTCCTGCCTACGAAGCTGGGGCTCTACCGGCTTAGTCACCGAACATCGATTTCTTAAATGGCGTTCAAATAAATAAAGGCTCAAAACGACTTAATCAATCTTTAAGTCGGCTTCAACGTTGACAACCGATTCCGGACCATTTATGACGTCACATGTGCTCATGGAAGCCGATTTAACGATTGATGAAGTCATTCTTAACCTTTATTTATTTGAACGCCATTATAGAAATCGATGTTCAGTAACTTAGCCGGTAGAGGCCCTGGTGGTCCTGGGTTTGAATCCCGGTAAGTGCAAATATTTGTGTGAAGAGCGTGAATATTTGTTTCTGAGTCATGGATGTTTTCTATGTATTTAAGTAAATACTTACGACGATATACATACTTATATAGATAAATATCTATCTATATAAGTATGTATATCGTCGCCTGGTACCCATAGTACAAGCTTTGCTTAGTTTGGGGCTAGGATGATCTGTGTGACATTGTCCCCAGATATTATTATATCTACCAATAGAAGTGAAAACTGTTTTTCATTTCTCATACTCGGAGAGTCTCATAGGCATCAGGTTGCAAGCTTATCGGTTTTCTATAGGCTGTTTCATGGAGAATGCGATCAAGACCTCCATGAACTTTTTTGCAACCGTGTAGAAGATGCTTAAAGATAATTACAACCGTTAGACCACCAGTTTTATTAGAGTATTTGTTATGTCTGGGTGTAATTTATCTATTACATATGTAAAGTAAAAGTAAAATACTCTTTTTTGTACACCATAACTTAAAATTACAATGAGCATACATACATTAAGTACAAAGGGCGGTCTTATCGCTACTGCGATTTCTTCCAGACAACCAATTATGGAGTGGATAGACGAAGGAAAGGGAAAACAGGGTAGGTAGGTGTAACAATAGGCCAACTGTAAACTTAAACTAATACAAAATAATAATAAAAAGTAAAAAAAAAAGAAAGAAATTCATATAATATATTAAAAAAGTCTAATAAAGCAGGAATGCGCGAAAAAAAAAAGGCGACAGCGGTAAATAAATATGCTTGGTAATCTAGGCAGATAAATGTATTTAGAAATATATAAGTATCTTTATTGGTTGTCTATTTGACATGGTATGTATGGCATTTTAATTATTTTGTTAATAAAATATAGCGTTCTGATTGAACCCTAAACACTCAAGCCCTGAAGTAGCCACGCAGTCACCTAATCCACAGCGCACGCATTTTAAATGTCGACAAACGTACATTTGTCAAGGATTTCATATTAAATTTACGAAATAATACATTGTAACATACACTCTGTATAATTGAATTTAAATTAGTCGTAATAATATACTATTATGTGATAAAGAGGGACTCCATTTATAATGAGACTCAGTATGGTGTTCCGTACGAAGGTTTTAATATGCTAAGACTATTTTCCAACACCATAAGCTTTAAGGTTATGAATCTTACGATGATCTTGTGCGGGTCGCTGGAAACTGCTGGATGCGAATAGCGCAAGACCAGCAATTGTGGAGATCTTTGGGGGAGGCCTTTGTCCAGCAGTGGACGTCTTTCGGCTGATATGATGATGATGAAGCTTTAAGGTTTGTTATTTTTTTTTTAAGACAACTTTCACACTAGTGTATCTAATCCCTGTGTCGCGGGGTACTTTACAAACATATAATAGACGGACACCATTACAGCCAGACTCAGAACAACTATTTATGGGTAACACAAATAGTTGCCAAAATTTAAAAATCAAAATTCATGTATTCCGTAAAAATTAACATTTATGTGGAATCGTAATTTTTTTACCCTACCGTGCAGTGCATGACGTGGCAGCCACTGAGAAACACTGCCAGAAAACTCAGTAAGAATCCTTTTCTAAATTAAAATATACTTAAGATTAATTACAATCATGTCACGACTCAGAACAACTCAATCCTCAGCACTTTTGTCACTTAAATAATCAGAAATTTTGTAATATGCCCTGCTAAACAATTTGGATTTAATAATTCTTTTAAACTTATTCGTAGACAACTCTCTATCGAATTTAGTCTAAACATGTTCGGAATGGACAATAATTCTAAATACGAATCTGTTTATAGGATATTTTGCCGGCAAAATACAATCATGTCGAAAGGTCGTACACTGTACACTGCCACTCAATGAAATCCAAACAGAAGTTTCACTTCGACTACCTACAAGTATGTTTTAATTTTGTATACGTGTGTATGTTACGCAATTTCTCTGCTGTTTGTATTTTTTTTTATTCGATGCTTTCTCTATGGTCTCATATGAAAAAATCGATTACTATATCGATTTATAGAAAGGTTGGAGTCGATCCTATATTTTTAAAAATTAACTATTGTACAGACGCCATCACATCAAGCTACTCCAATATGTCAAATTTCCCCAATTGAAAGTGAACCTTATGTTAAAGTGATAAAGTTGAAAATCTATAAAAGAAATTTGACAGATTGGGGTAGCTGGATGTGCTGTTAATACATAGGTACTTATATATAAGAAATAGAGAATATATATAAGTAATAAAAAATAGTATTACGAAGAAATAGTTATTTAAGTATATATAAAATAGGCATTACCCACTTTTAGCAACGTAAACAAATAACAACATATTATGAAAAGTCTCCGATATCTTCGGAGGAGCCTATTGCAACAATTAATAAAAAAATACATACTTATATAGATAATTACAGTCAGACGCAGGGCAAACAGACATATTCATGCACCCAAATATCTGTCCTGGGTGAGAATCGTACCCACGACCTCCGGCTTGAAAAGCAAGCATTTGCCAACCACGCCAACACGTGGTCGCCACGTCTGTTGTCTTTTTTTTTGCACACAAATATCTGTTCTGGATGGGAATCGAACCCACGACCTGTGGCCTCAAAAGTATGTACCAAACACACCAAAAGCCCGCAATCTTTTATAGCGGCAAAAATGATTGGCAGGGATTTTTTTAACACAAAATATATGTATACCTTCGCAATTAATCTCCATACACAGTTTTTACATAGAAACTCCACAATACACGCGGAAACGCGATTCGCCACGGAACCCTGTTCCAAACCGACAATTCCGCCACGGTCAAGTCAAGGTCCTCAGTTCGATTCCCGGGTCACACTATGTAATTTGACTAATAGCATATGTATTGTGTCAACTTGATGTTTTTGTCAATATTTTGAGGTAGCACTTAATGATAGATTTCATGCTTTAGCCGACTTCATAAAAGGAAGGCATAATTTTGCAGGGAAAACTTATTTAGCGGCGTTGTACTCTTTTTGGGATGGTAAATATGTTAAACTCGCGTCAGGACACGTGCCTGTTCGAATATTCTTAAGACGGAGGGTCTTTTTATTTAATTGACACTGGCCATTTAATAAATGGCTTTTATACACTAACACGACCGCCTAACCAAATTTAGTTCTATTTTTAAAATTGATTCCCACCATAGGGAGGGAAGCAATTACTTTTTATTTTTACCGCCCAAACTTAATATAGTCAGAACTATTGACAATATGTAGTAAAAATATTAGACTTAAACTAGATAATTAAACATAATCTCTTGACAATAACTTGATACGAGCTAGCTAAATATCAATGCTATAATAAAATAAATTTTATAAATGTTTTGTTACAATGTGTACCTAAATATCTATGTTACTAGAAATAATAATGTATACAACTATATTACTACAAACATGTTCTGACTATTTACAAGCGCTATACTAACTATTTAAACTCTACGTGAATAAAAAAAAAAAAAAAAAAAAAGGTGGGAAGTAGAAATAATATCTGAGTCGTTCAAGTCGCCCACAACCAGTCTTGCTTTTAACAGTTAGCCTTTCACAGCTTCACCGGACAATTAGGATACCAACCCCCATACGACAAACGAACATATTTAAATAATTATTATTATAATATAATAATAATATCTGGGGACAATGTCACACAGATCACCCTAGCCCCAAACTAAGCAAAGCTTGTACTATGGGTACCAGGCGACGATATACATACTTATATAGATAGATAAATACTTAAATACATAGAAAACATCCATGACTCAAAAACAAATATTCGTGCACATCGCACAAATATTTGCACTTACCGGGATTCTAACCCAGGACCACCAGCTTCGTAGGCAGGAGCACTACCAACTAGGCTACGGTGACCGTATCCTGGGACATTATTCACACACGGCCATCTACACTACCTTTCATGTGACGTGGGTACCATGTTATAATGCTTTCGCACGTGAAAAGGAAAAGAGGTGGTCAATTCCGGAGATGGGAAGACGAGGCAATTGCGGGAAAAACATGGACTAGAACCGCACGAACAAGGGAAACTTGAAACAGTTGGAGGAGGCCTTTGCCACAGAAAGGCAAACAGATAACTAGTGTCGATGTCAATAAATTCATATATTGTACTAGCGGCCCGGTACGTGCTTCGCGACGTATAAGGCATAGTAATAAAAAAAACTTGAGAGGTGTCAAGGGACACCCGGATGGAACGAAGTTATTTCTTATTATTTATTATGTACAAAAAACCTGTATACACTCAACAAAAACAATCGTCGCGACACCACACTGTTCAATGCGAAATAGAAATGAAAATATCTGGCTTGCTTTCTATAAGAGAGATAGAGAGAGACAGACAGAGAAACATGCGCACGCCGCACAGCTGCAAAAAGTGTCGTGACAACTTTTCGTAAGAATTTTTGAGTCTAGCCCTCTTTCGCAAAGCGCGTTAAGGAACTTCGTTCCAAAAAAAATAATTGCTAAAAGATGTTGATTTTACATTATTTCAAGACCATTTTTTAATTTACTCTACGTACAAACCTTCCCTGGACTTCCACAAATAATTCAAGACCAAAATTAGCCAAATCGGTAAAGGCGTTGTTGAGTTATAACATTACAACGAAAAGTGGCATTGATTTTTATATATATAGATATATAGAAGATTATTTAGAATATTGTTTAGAAAAGTTATTTGAATAAAGGCTATTATTATTATTATCTACGCTACTATGGAATGCAGATAACTGATATACTACATATACTACGTTTCGTTTGTAAATACATACTTATATAGATAATTACACCCAGACTCAGGCAAACATACCTGTTCATGCACATAAATATCTGTCCTGGATGGGAATAGAACCACCTGTGGCGTGAAAAGCAAGTATTTGCCCACCATACCCACTCGACATATTTAAATTGAAATTCTAAATTATCTTTTCTTATAATTATAAATGATCTTTTCTTATAATTATTAGTGATAAATGAGAAAGTCATACGGAGCTATCCATTTGTCGCTAGAAAGTAATATGTATCTAATATCGGTGATAATTAAACTATTTAATAACTTGCAATAACTTGTATATAATAATGAAAAGTAATTAAAGTAATCTAGTATCTTATGGTGGTAGATTTAAGTTTTGAAATAAAAATTTCTTTAGCGGAGTTGTGCACTTTTTTTGGATGGGCAAAAAATGTTAAACTCGCGTCAGGACATGTCACCTGATCTAATATTCGTAAGGCGGAGGGTCGTTTTAGGGTTCCGTAGCCAATGGCAAGAAGATTTTCATACAAAAATAGAAAAATACAGTAACGTGTGGCGTAGCGGCTAAGACAGTCTCTCCGCTTCGTGTCCCGGGTTCGAGTCCCGCGCCAGACAACTTTTTGTGTGGCCTATAAATAGTTGTTCTAAGTATGGATGTAATTTGTGTCCGTCTATTATATGTTTGTAAAGTACCCCGCGACACAAGGATTAGATTCACTAGTGCGGGCGTTGTCTATCTATTTTGTTATCTTATGGCGGTAGATTTCTGTTTTTTTTTTACCGATGATGCTGTGAGTGTCGCCGGAAGTCGCTGGTTGCGGATAGCGCAAGACCGGCAATTGTGGAGATCCTTGGGGGAGGCCTTTGTCCAGCAGTGGACGTCTTTCGGCTGATATGATGATGATGATGATGATTTATAACACCTGGGTTGATCTGTATTATGTAAATGTTTGCAATTCATTATTCTGAACCCAATATCCGTAAAAGAAGGCAACCGACCTACACTATCGCCATCTATGTTAATACTTGAGAATCAGCAAGTCATTAGACGATGATTTAGCACAACGATCAATAGATCCGAACTTTCGTATTACGGATGTACTATTGGAAATTACCGTTCAGTGTATGGGTATAAAGATGGGTAAGTACAGTTCGCGGGTTCGATTTCCAAGTAGGTCAAAGGGTTAATTGATTTAATATCTGCTACCGTATTTTTTAGCCAGATGCTCTCACCGGGCCGTAAGCGATGGCGAGGTTAAGCAACTAGGCTCGCGGTCAGTTCATAGATGGGTGACCGCCAAAGTGGTGTAATTTATCAGCGTCTCCATGTTTCGGAGGGCGTTAAGCTGTCGGTCCCGGTTGTAGTCACTAAGCAATGTCAAGAGGTGTAGTGTAGAGGCGGTTTGAACAACTCTGCCACTAGGTTCGCAATAAATAAATTTGTATTTGTAATTGTTAGGGTAACCACTGCCCATACGATATGTTAGTACGGTATTTGTAATCCTACAAGTACTACTTTTCTTTTGTAAATACATACTTATATAGATAACTAGCTGTGCCCCGCGGTGTTACCCGCGTTAAATTTTATAAATTTTCTTTGCTATAAACCTCACGGAGCCTGAGACCTTTCCAACAAATGCAAAACCGTGGAAATCGGTTCGTGCGTTCTGGAGTTATAGCGTCAGGAAGGAAAACCCGACTTATTTTTGTATAGTAGATTAATATCGAATGGATTGTACAAATTCGAGACCCCAGAACGGTGCGGTGGCGGAGCGTTTAAGGCAATGCGTCCTGATACCCCGTGGTCGTGGGTTTGATTCCGATCTGCACATAAATTTATACAATTCATTTAAATTATAATTTTATGGAGGTTAGAAGCAGTAAGTACCATAGACTTAAAAACTTCGTGACTTCCATTTATCCGATTCCGGTAGGTATACTATAAAGATTGCATTTTGTCAAAAAAATCTCATCTCAACTTATCTTACAATAATTTTAATACTTTTTGAGGAATTGAATCTATGATCTCCTTATTTTGATACGTCATTATGACAAACAAGGCACTCTAATCACATCCTAATCCATGGATATAATTAATTTCGACATTTTCAAATGCAATGCCCTAAAGAAATAAATCTGTTTCGCATGGAAGTTTAAATTAAATGCAATTAATAAACACAAACACACCCAGACTCGAAACCGCAATACATGGGTCACACAAATAGTTGCCCTGTACGGGAATCGAGCGCAGCACGCGTCGCTACGAGGAGACTACTTTCAATACGCCACATATGTCAAGTCACTGAGTCCTGTAACTAATTTTGTTTAGTAGGTAACTAGAGTGACAGACAAACAGACCTCCAGAAAACTGACAGCAATACGGGTTCCGTTTCCTTTCGGTATGAAAACTTTGAAAATAATTAATTATCTATATATATATATATATATAAATGAAACCCGTTTTCCGTTGTCACGACATCACGCGTGAACGGCTGGACCGATTTCACTATTTCTTTTTTTATTGTGTTTGTTATTGTCAGGAGAAGGTTCTTATGTAAAAAAAAGAATTTAAAATTGCGCGGAAAATAAGAAAATTTAAGAATACTTCACAACCAAATATTATTTCTAATCTAACCTTAGCGCTTTGGACAATATAACCTTTTTTAATGTAACTTTTTTTTATTTGACATAGTATTGACAGATAGCGTGCGTTAACAGTCATCGTTAAGACAGGACAAGGTCTGTCGGGTCAGCTAGTAAATTATAAAAACGGTTATTCGCATCTTCATTGATTAAATAACCGATATTGAAATGGATCTATCCATTTGGATCTTATTGCATCCGGGAGTATAAAGGCGTAATTAGCGTTTTTATATGACAAATAATAAGCGGACTTTTTTGCTAACCTCCTCGTCACTTTTAATCAAAATATTGCGTGTTTACAGCAATTTAAAGATACTGTACATGTTCGTTTCCTATTATAATTGCCAAAAGTCTATTTCAAATACGTAAAAAAAATATAATTCCCCATTTTTTTGTCCGTCCATACCAACTAATGAAGTGTTGCCGGCGCCCAAAACTGACAACTTATTAAAATCAACGAATTAATGAAATTAACATAATAAAAACCGCCAAAAGAACTATAATCAAGAGTATTTTAAATAAAAAACAACTCACCTGATATTCATAAACATCCATTATAACAACATTAAAAACGAACAAAAACTAAAACTAAAAAAAAAACACGATATTTAAAACTAAAAAAAAATATTGCACTAAATTCAGACTGTCCACTTATGTGGTGTATTGCACAAAATTAATTTAAAAATATATATATCAGGTACGCGAAGAATCACATCGTTAATCCGTGGTGATTACTCTAATGTCAGTTTGACATTTGATCCAAGATGGCGGCGCATGGTACGCGCGCTGCGCGACAGTGCGCGGGACTTACTGGCCGTACCATACGGTTTATGCGCTTGTTAAAAAGTCAAGCGTACTAGTACTTTATTAATGTGTTCCGTACATCCAAAAAAGTATATTTTAACAAAAGATTTTACATTTACATTTTAGGTTTTGGATCATTAGTTTAGGCTGCGTAGATAATGAAGTCTTGCGTTAATCTGGAGTCAAAAAGTATGATTGCAATTTTTCTGGCCAGAAAAACACTCTTAGAGCAGTCCAAAGCCAGGAAGTCAGCAGTGTTACACTCCCGTACCTCAGGGAGAACGTAGAGCCGTAGGTCTGGCATTAGATCCCTCCCCGGTCGTGGTGGATAATCTTTCTATCGATGGGAAGCTTAGGTAGTGCATCTATAATTATGCACAAATGTTTTCATTACAATATTTCCTACATAGTAGACATAATTTATTTTTATGTCGTCCTGACCGAATTTTGAAAACAACGGTCAGTCTCAATAGATTCTAGCCATCTGCGCGGGATATATTATAGTACACAAGTGTGCGCGCATACACAGGTTTTCGGCACACAGGCTCTTTCTATTCAATTAGTCTCATGATCCGATGGGACGACTTAAGACACGACCGAAAAGAGGTGAGAGGTGCTCTCCAAGGCAAATGTGTTGCTATTTTTTTTTACTCGCGCCAAAAGTGTATAAATTATAGCCTATGTGTTATTCGGATGTATAACCTATATTACTACAAAGTTTGGTTAAAATCCGCCCGGTACTTTTTGCGTGAAACAGTTTCAAACATCCACACATCCAAATTTTCCCGTTTATAAAATTAGTAGGATTTGAATATCGTAATTATTTTTTTATTTAATTCTTTTATTCTCTTAAATTATTCACTATAATTAGTGTTATATCAATATATATAAAAATCAGTGCCACTTTTCGTTGTAATGTTATAACTCAACAACGCCTTCACCGATTTGGCTAATTTTGGTCTTGAATTATTCGTGGAAGTCCAGGGAAGGTTTGTACGTAGAGAAAATTTTAAAAATGTCTTGAAAAAGTGTAATATCAACATCATTTAGAAATTTAAAATATTTTTTTATTCGAATAAATGAACTTAATAATCAATTTTTTAATACTATGCATTATACGTAGCGAAGCACGTACCGGGCGGCTAGTACTATATATAGTGTAGTTTTTTTTAATATTCATGTTTGGTTTATGATATGTTTACCTACCATCCTCTCTCTGCACCATGCATGCACCACCCTAAGGTTGACTGGCAGAAAATGCCTAGGGCATTAAGTCCGCCTTTGTTCAATTTTATGTGCAAAAGTTAAAGTAGCTAAAAAACTCTTTGCCATGTCTTTCTTTGTGTGTCGACATAGATAATTTTCCCTTTTCTTTCTTAACTTCAGTAATTTACATGTATAACGCTAATCCATTCGCACGGGCCCCTAAAAAGCTAAACCTCTAATACGGTGGTGTGAAATCGGCAGTATCGCGAGCCGCGAGGCGACGGTCATTTTCTAACGGTGATACCGTGTACAAGCTTTAGACATACTTTCTGAGTGCCCAACATAAGTACGTACATACATATTATCTATACATATAATAAAATCGTAGGAAAGTCAAAACTGTACATTGAATATTTTTATAAAGGATACTTGGGGCGTGATCTTCAATCGGTATCGAAGCCAAAAATATAGATTTTAGAATTTTTGTCTGTATGTCTGTTTGTCTGTATGTATGTCCGGGCTAAACTCAAAAAGTACTGCATGGATTTACTTCAAATTTTGCATGAACATTACTAAGAAGTCGGGTCAACATATAGGCTACATATTATCACGCTATCACCTACGGGGGAGGAGCTGTGATAATTTATAAAATTTAACGTGGGTAAAACCGCGGGGCACAGCTAGTACTGTGAATAAATGAAATGAAATGTGTGTCCCATAAATAATTGTTCAGAGTTTGGATGTACTTTGATTCCGTCAATTACCTATATATGTTTGTAAAATACCCCGCGATACCATTTCACTATTGTGAGCATTGCCTTTTAAACGAAATTGCCTTGCGAATTGGCAGTGGATAAGGCATAGAGCTCGTAGAACTGACGCTGGGGCAGAAAAGTTTTCGAGTGGCGACTACGAACCGGAAGACGCAGCGTGGGCCTACTACAATACCCATACATAAGTCAAATTTGTTCCCGTTCCACGCTCTACGGTACTTTTTGAATCAAATAAAAACTCATTTCTAACACGTTCCATTTTTCAACAATCATGGCCGAAATTTATGGTAGCTTAATTCTTAATTTGAAATTGTGGAAGGTCTTGTTCTCCCGACAGCTGTCATTAGATTTGGCGCCAAAGCGGAAAAGACTCATAGAGGCATTGTTTATTTTTTTTAACTGGTGTAAGATATATATAATGTTGTTTCATCAGTTATCTGGTTGCTATAGTACAGGCTCTGCCTAGTTTGGGATGAGATGCCCGTGTGTTAGTTGTCCTCATTGGTGATAGGAACTAATGATCCATCTAGCTAGCTACTACCCTCATGGAATACATTCTCAACTGAAGTAGTTGTTCTTAGCCTGGGTGTACTATGTTCCGTCAATATACAACATGTAAGATAATTAACGCACACCCTCTAACACCCCAATTAGAATATTATGTTGTAATCATAATACATACACTGAATTTTTAATTTAACATATATATGCATTATTATTTACTAAATTAGTTTCTTGGAATAAATTTTATTTTTCTTAATTTCGTATTGAATTATGGAATTTGTATGAAAACAAATAAAACTGCGATTTATAAGTCTTATTACTTTGACTTACGGTCCATTTCAACTGGTTTTGACTCTACAGGGTTGATATGACAATAATTTCCGTAGATTTAATTATTTTGGAATAAAAAAATACCTATATTAAAAATGATATAAATCGATTCAGTAAAGGATTGTGAACAAACTATTTTCAGGAAGTGCGTTAATTACGTTACATGTAGTATATGGTTGTTAAATACTCCGCGAAACAAGGATTCATTTCCCTAGTTCGTCAAAAAATAAACATCATCTCAAACCAGTCGTTAGGTACATACTTGAACAGCTGGTTCATAAACCTGATTCGAATTCGCTCCTCAAGTGTGAAGTGAAGCATGGCTCGGAAAAAAGTTGATCTGTTTGTCTGTGGTTCCCATCGTGCACGAATACATTCAAACACATACAAGTTTTTATTCATATTTTGCTTTTAATCTGTGGGTACATACCTACACGTGTTTTTTCTTAAATAAAATATTATTTTACCGTTTTTGCTCAAATAAATTACTAGTTTAGTTTGTACTTATACGTACATACATAGACTCATGCCTATTTCCCAGAGGGGTAGGCAGAGACAACGGATTTCCATTTGTCGCGATCTACGCACACCTCTTTTGCCTCGTTTACTGTCATTATATCCTTCATAAACGCTGGCCGTTTAGGGTACTTCTGTCTTGGCTTTTGTTGAAAAAAAAAATGTGAGCCGTCACGGGACGCCTGGCAGATGTGAAACATCATCATTATTTTGTAAAAGTAATATGCAGAAGTCGAAGTCGAAGTATAAGTCGCAGTCGAAGTCGAGGTATAAGTCGAAGTCGAAGGATAAGTCGCAGTCGAAGTCAAAGACGAAGTCATGTCGAAGTCGAAGACGAAGTCGAAGTCGAAGTCGAAGTATAAGTCGCAGTCGAAGTCGGAGTCGAATTATAAGTCGAAGTCGAAGTATAAGTCGTAGCTTCGACTACGACTTATACTTCGACTGAAGTACATTTTGAGTTTAGCCCGAACATACATACAGACAAACAGTCAAAAATTCTAAAAACTATATTTTTGGCTTCGACATCGTATTGTATTGTAGATCACGCCCCAAGTATCCTTTAAAAAAATTATCAATGCACAGTTTTGACTTTCCTACGATTTTATTATATGTATAGGTAAAGAGAAAACGAATATATAATTAGAGTTTGAACAAGATGTAAATGAGACCAAATTCCGAAATCTATATACCTAAATAAAAATGAATCATCGAAATGTTTGTACGCTCTTAACTTCCAAACGACTGAACAAAGAATGATTAAACTCGATTTACATACAACTGAGAAATCACGCGTACATACATACATACATTACAAAAAAAACGTAAAAAAAAAACCGTACCGACAATCTACCACGTTTTAAGTGAACAGTTGTGGCAAAGTGATTAAACTTCCCTACAACCATGTCGCTTGCTCTAGGTTCGAACCCCGCATAAAACAACTAATTCTAATGTGTCTGGTTGCGAACGAAAGGAATTTATTTCCCAAGAGTGTCATTAAAAAGCAATAAATAGTATCTCTTATTTATTTATATTTTTTTTTCCTTTTGTTGTTGTACACTTTTTTTTTACCCGTATTCTACAAATCTCCTTCTGTCAGTGGTTTGCTGGAAGAAAACTCATCTATGAGTTAAGCTCGCCTTTGTACACAAATTTACAAATACACTTGTATAAAATGTATATTTTTTGTGTGCAATAAAGAATAAGAATAAGAATAAAAAAAAAACACGAAATTAAAAAATATGCTCTGAGGAACTCTAAAACCGAATATTTTTTAATTGTTTCTTCAATTTTTGTCGCGTTTAACAAATTCTCATTGAAACTATCCAACGGAAGCCTGCAATCTTTCCATTGAAAGATCAAAAAGTCAAATCGGAAGTCCAAAATATTTGCAAATCATAAGTTACGTGTATGGCAAGTTGATTCTATCAATAACGGTCTCTGGTTACTTTTTATACTTACTTTTAAACAAAAACTGGCACTGGCCACCGAGTTACAATAAAAAAAAAACAATTACGAAATTCAAATTCCATTACGATTCAAAAATCGAAAGCTAATCCGAACAAAGCCAAGATGGCGGAAGGAACATACTTTTTAAAATGATTGATGGTACGTTGTAGCAAAGACAGTTATTCTGTAATTAAGTTTTTCAATTATTTTATGATTTTTATTGACAGTGTTAATTTGGGAATAATATTTAGTTTTCTTTATATATATACACACATCAACAAAGTCTAGGGATACGTTATTTTGAAATCAAACATGGCTTTATTGTTTAAAACCTATTTAGTTTCCTTAAAAAGTTTATTTACAGATTTAAACCTTGTCTATTCTTTATTCAAAATTTAAAAATTAAAATGAGAAACAAATGAAAACACGCAAAGCACAGCGCAATCTTGAGTTGTATCTAATTTCAAGAAGTTGCATTAAAATTTTTTTTGCGTGTTAATTGAAGAAAACCTGATAAATTGTTTTATTTTCTTTTCTCAATTGGTTGTGTAAGCTTTTTAGCGTCATGCCACGCCATCATTTGAGTCGAGATGAAATGTTACGGGCAGTTGGCATGTTACAAAACGGTGCTATTCAACGCGTCGTTGCCGAGTCTCTGGGCACAAGCCAAAATGTGGTATCCAGGCTGTGGTCACGTTATCGCGCTACTGGAGATGTGGCAGAACGGCACACAGGTAGATATCGTGTTACCACTCAGAGACAGGATCGATTTCTCCAAATGACCGCCAGAAGACTACCCAATATCACAGCGATGCAACTAGTGCAAAGGCTCCAGGAGGGTCAGCAGCTGTTGGTGAGCGACCAAACCGTGCGAAGGAGGCTGCATGAAGTTGGTCTTCATGCTCGCAGACCGCTACGAGTCCCAGCGCTGCGACGTGGCAATCGCGGTAGGCGACTTTTATGGGCTCAAGAACATTTGACATGGAGTGATCAACAATGGTCATTGGTGCTGTTCACTGATGAGTCCCGCTATGGATTTCATCCAGATTCGAGACGAACACGCGTTTGGAGAACTCCAGGCAGGGTCAGCCGTCTCCGACATCCACAGGAGGTCCACTCTTACCAAGGCGGGACAATTATGGTGTGGGCAGGAATACGAATCGGCGGACGAACCCAACTCATTTGGATTCAGGGCAGCATGACTGCCCATAGATACCGTGAGGAGGTAGTAGAACGTGTCATTGTCCCGCTCAGGGCCCTAACGGGGCAAGAATTTCAGCTCATGCATGACAATGCACCTTCCCATACAGCGCGGCTGGTGAGGGCCGCCCTTCGAGAACACGATGTTCAGGTATTAGATTGGCCTCCACAGTCGCCAGACTTAAACCCAATTGAACACGCCTGGGACATGTTACAGCGAAGAGCATTGAGGGATTTTCCGCCCAACTTGACAACAGAAGAACAACTTTTCGAACATTTAAAAAGAACTTGGGACTGCATACCCCAGCAAGACATTGACACCTTAATTTTAAGTATGGAAAATCGTTGCCGCTGTGTGATTAATGTTAGAGGAGGAAATACCGATTACTGATTATCAGATTTGGTAAGATTTTTATTCATTTAATTCGATTGAATAATTTTATAAGAATAAAATGTTTTTGTTCACTCAGTAATTTTCTATGGCTTAATTAATTTAAGACTTTTATTAATTAGAAAAACAAAATCGCATCGTGTTGTTAATGTTTAAATATCGGCCATGAAATTATCTTTAATTCTTCCATTTACAGTCATAACAAAATGTTTATAGTTTTCTAGATAATCAATGAAATGTTCAATATCCCTAGATTGTGTTGATGTGTGTATATATAAGTTATATTTGAAAAGTTAATAACTGTTTAGTTTTGTTTAGTTATAAGGTTAATAATAATAATAAGCTGTTAATACGGCTAACAGTTATTTTTGTTATTAAAAAAAAAATGTGGGTAACACAAATAGTTCTAAGCGAGAATCGAACCTGCAAGCGGCCTCAATTTGTAAATGAATGCTCTTGATACACGAGTCCTTGCCTTTTTTGCTCATGATTTCAAAACTCAATTAACCAATGCTTTTTTTTAAATGACATTATTATTAGGATTCCGTATTCAAAGTTTGATAGCTGTCAGTCAGTCCAAATGTCACGAATCTCTATCTCATATAGTAGCTAGGTGCTCTTACTGGACCGTAAGGTTAAGCTTCTAGGCACACGCTTAGTCTATAGATGGGTATCCGCCAGTTATTCACTTCTGAGCGTCTCAGTGCTCTATGACTCCGATGTCGTTAGACAATAGACCCTTAACCATGCCAGCGACTTCCTGAGCGACTGGAATAACTCTGACATTCCCGGGTGTATACCCTATGTAATTATTCAAATGTAAAAGAATAAGAAACTCAATTAAATAACATTTATAAAGCGCGTGGCGGTCGTACAAATTTCTTTTTATCAATATTTAGAAATATAAATAAATGACAAAAATGATATTATTATTATTATTATTATTCGTTTATTTCGACCAACAAAGGATCATAATAAGTACATTATAAATTAAAATTAGAGAAATAAAACAACACAACACAAAATTACATTATAACTAAAAAGTAAATTGGCAAAGTCAATGAATTAAAACGTCACGAGAATTAAAATTAAAATACGGACCGATAATGAAACAGTTATGTGTTGTCCCTAATTCATTCACTTTGTTATTGTCACTACATTAAGCATGCAACAATGGTTAATGTAGTGACAGTCAAACCTCTCAGCCATCATCCTCAGGATGGTGTTGGAGCTGGCGCGGACCCTACGCACCAGAGATGTGCACCGTTTTCGCATCGTCGCATAAAAGCAGTCAATGCGCGCCTCAGCGAACATCCCCGACGCACTGCAGTACCGAGGCAGCCCCAACAACATTCTGTAGGCATTGTTGAATTGGACTCGTAGGGCGCTGTACTGTTTTTGAGTATAGTCAGCCCACAGGGCGCTCGAGTAGAAACAAGTGCAATACGCACTAAAAAGAGTGTTTTTTACTTCTTTCGAGCATCGTGCAAACCTGCGAGCTATCATGTTCGCTCGAACAGACAACGCCCTACGCTCCCGTTCTATGTCTGCATCGTCCTTCAGGTCAGAGGTCACCAGATGCCCAAGGTATTTGAAGGTGTCAACCCTATTTAGCGGTACGTTATTTAATATAATGCTTGGGATACTATCCGGACATTTACCCCTGGCCCGAAAAACCATACATTCACTTTTTTTGCTGTTATAGAGCAGTCCATGGCTGAGAGCATATTCCTCACAAATGCCGAGCAGCTTAGACAGGCCACAAACAGAGGCGCTGAGCAGCACCATGTCATCTGCGTAGCTGATGTTGTTTACACAAACCCCACCAACATGACATCCGACATGCGTGCTGCTCAGCCTCTCGATAAGTGCGTTTACATATAGGTTAAAGAGCGTTGGCGAGGTCAACCCCCCTTGCCTCACCCCGCACTCCAACCTGTATGGTTCAGACAGCGCCCCCGACCACCGAACTACGTTGACCTGGTTCCCGTACCAATATTTCAAAATACGAATGCATTCACTCGGCAGGGATGTGTCGTTCAGTTTATCCCAGAGGATATCATAGGACACCAGGTCAAACGCTTTCGTAAGGTCGAGGAAGCAAGCATAGACTGGTGTTTTGCGATCAGTATAGTACTTGACAGTCTGCTTCAAACACAGAATAGCTGTTTCAGTGGAGAGTCCCGATTTGAAACCGAATTGATTGTCATGTAACTCGAGACAATCACTCATTAGTGTGTTAAGAAGACTGTCAAGCACCTTAGACATAATTGTAGCCAGAGATATGGGTCTATAGTTGTTGGCGTCGCTTATATCACCAGTTTTACTTTTCACGATCGGTACCACCACGGTCTGCATCATAGCTGGCGGTAGGTATGAATGCCCTAGGCACATGGAGTAAAACATAGCCAGAACCCTTGGAAGATGGACGCCAGCATATTTAAGATGCTCGATACTCAAGTCATCGTGGCCAGGAGACTTGCCTCGGGTCATGGTGGTGATAACCTTCCCAACATCTTTGGCCATAAACTTTACACTGAGCTCCTGCCCTTGAGTCATACCCTCAAGTCCAGACCGTGATGATCCCAATGGTGAAGTTACCATGAAATGGCTTTTGAACATATCAGCTATGTTTTTTGGATCAGTAATGCCAGCAACGCTCACAGGCAAGCCCGGCCTTCTGTTTACTTTATTAGTAGACTTCCAAAAACTACGAAAATCATGTTTGGCGTGATGCGTTGCCAGAATATCCATTTTAAGTTGGTCACGGTTATTTTGACACCACTTTAACCGGCTTTTAAAGATTTTACGGCTTTCTTGCATCTCACTCCAAACACGTCCCGACTTCGGCCTGCCATATAATGTCCATAACTGGAACTTAGACCTGGCCTCCCGGTGAGCACTACTAACATGTCTGTTCCATCCTACTACAGGTTTCTTCTTATGTATCCTGTTATTACCAGAATAACTGTCATTAGCCGGATTTACCGGATATTACTCGGATTTTTTTACTCCAAATTTTACAGAAAGCCTGCATTGCTTCACCGAACTAAAGAGGCGGACAGGGACTATCTTATGTACTATAGCTGGCCAATCTCCATTGACATTGGCCGCCATGGTCGTAATACCACAAAGATGACACTCTTTATGCAAGTTTTGATGTTGAAATTCAATTAGGGCAGGAGGACAATCGTCATTCCAAGTGGATTATTTCTATATGTTTTTTTTTATATTATTTAATTACTAAGTTGTTCATTTGTTCATATAGTGTGTACAATAAATCACATTTCTTTCTTCTCTGGTAAGCCTATCACAATTACATTTTATTCTCTTTCACGACATAGATAATATTATAGCTAGAAATGGTGTACAGAATGAAGATGTTATAACAATTTAATTGTTCAACTGTTACCCATACGCAATATTTTTTCTAAAGGCGAAAGCTCGTGAGTGTGTGTGTATGTTTGTTCCTTCTTCACGTCTAAACGGCTGGAGCAATTTTAATAAAATTTGGTATGGAGTCAGCTGACACCTTGGATTAACACATAGGCTATAATTTATAAGGTTTAACGCGGATAAAACCGCGGGGCACAGCTAGTATTAAATATATTTATAAACATGGCAACAGATAAATAACACGTCATGATAAATAAATACAATAAAGTTGCTTTCGGTACACGCTACGGAACCGACCTTAAAACCGTCGCCAAACTCACACTTAGCCACTTTTTGCTAACATCATGAAAAAATAAGATTTATTCGCACCAATTTCATTAGTTAATACAGGTACAGACGCCAGCACATCCAGCTACCCAAATCTCAAATTTCTTTTTTAGATTTTCAACTTTACCACATAAGCATAAGGTTCACTTTCAATTGGGGAAAAAATGACAGATTTGGGTAGCTTGATGTGCTGTCTGTACATATATCGATATTGTTATAGCAACTGGTAATATAATTAAAGGGGTTATCGCAATCAAAAATTAAAAAGTTGTCTTACAAGCCTTCATAGAAAAATGTGCACTTTTTGTACTAACTTTTTGTACTAAAAGAAAGCTAATATTACAAAAACTACATACACGTAATAGTTGCAAGTTTTTGTGAACTCGCTCTCTTGGCTAACTATTTAGCTAAGCGTCATACATAATTATTTTTTGTTACTTTTTTAGGGTTCCGTATCTCGAAAGGAAAAACTGAACTCTTAAAGAGTACAGACGCCAGCACTTCAAGCTACCCCAATCTGTCAAATTTCCGCAATTGAAAGTTAACCTTATGCTTTTTTGATAAAGTTGAAACTCTGTAAAAGAGTAGCTGGATGTGCTGGCGCCTATACCTTCCACTACTTGTTCCCAGAACAGGAGTTGGACAACACATTGAAATAAAAGTGGGAGACATGGTTCTGACAGTAGATAATAATAATGATAATAATATCTGGGGACAATGTCACACAGATCATCCTAGCCCCAAACTAAGCAAAGCTTGTACTATGGGTGCCAGGCGACGATATACATACTTATATAGATAGATAAATACTTATATACATAGAAGACATCCATGACTCAGAAACAAATATTCGTGCTCATCACACAAATATTTGCACTTACCGGGATTCGAACACAGGACCACCAGCTTCGTAGGCAGGAGCACTACCAACTAGGCTATGGTGACCGTCACAATCTACCACTTGGCGTCTGGCTCAAGGGCAGAGTGGTTGCCGTATTCCCAGGACGAGATGGTATATTGCCAGAGTAACTGATGTTGCCACCTCCACTGGTCAGTCAAATAGACCACTACGAAATCTCGTACCCCTTACTTACTTTGTAAATAGGATCCATTTGAGATCGAGTATGTCTATACAACCCTTTTTCTCAGGAAAGCGTGGAGGTATCAAGCTGGAATTTATATCAAATACTCAAGTCTACTGTTCCTTGGAGCTGTGAAAAAATCAAACTCCTAAGCCAACGCAATCGAAAGAAACAACCGTTTATGCCGCAAACTTTCGACACTCGCAAGGGAATCAAAACCTACAGGGTACTTCCCGTGAACTTAGAATCTTGAAAATTGGTACGAACCAACGTCTTATAGCACAGATAAAGGAAGAAATTGCCGAAAAAACCGTAAATTTATAGTTACATCATATTGTAATAAAAATATTATTAATAATTTTAAACTTACTACCCCTTTCCTCATCAACGCGTAGAGGTATTAAATTGAAATTTCTCGATTGCCGTAATAAATATTCGACTTACTTACCGGACCGGTCGCGTACCGAGGGTTCCGTACAAACCTGTGGGTATACACAGGTTTGTACGGAACCCTCGGTACGCGAGTCCGACTAGCACTTGGCCGGTTTATATTTTAATATCTGGATTAATGGTCCGGTTATAATGTTTGAATAACCAAAGAGAAACACAGAAATAATACAGGCACCTTTCAATAAAAAATATAACGGATAAGTGCGTGCAAACTCGCGCACCTTCCAAACATTGTACCGCCAAAAACCAGACAGCTTAACCATGTTTTTTTCGTGTGGGTCAAAATGGTGTGTGATTTGTTCCCAAAATTATGGAAACTATACTGCATAAATGTACGATTTGTACTGAAATAAACATAATTTTAACTTATGTTCAGATAGGTACGTTCAAAAACACACGACTTGAAAGTGAGTAACAATTCTGACGTCCGGATGGCGGGAAAACTTTAACTGTCAACCTCAATGACAGAAGGCAATGCTTAAGAGGCCTATTACATTTCGACAGTGATTTTAACGATAGATGGCCAACTTTGAACTTGTTATTCTCAGTAACTGATGAAGTTCGACGACTTTAACTTATGTAGTGGTGGAGAATATTTATTAAAATAATTTATAGCGGCCTCACTTTTCACATTTTTTTTACCACAAAGATTTAAGACCCCCCTTTTGTGCACAAAAGGAGGTTCCTAAGAGGATTTGACAAATTGAATAAAAACTTGAGAGGTGTCAAGGGACACGAGGATGGAACGAAGTTATTTCTTATTATTTATTATGTACAAAAAACCTGTATAAACTCAACAAAAATAATCGTCGCGACACCACACTATTCAATGCGAAATAGAAATGAAAATATCTGGCTTGCTTTCTATAAGAGAGAGAGAGACAGACAGAGAAACATGCACACGCCGCACAGCTGCAAAAAGTGTCGTGACAACTTTTTGTAAGATTTTTTTCCGTCTAGCCCCCTTTCACAACGCGCGATAAGGAACTTCGTTCCAAAACTTCGTTCCAATAGTCTTAATCCATAATTTGGATTGATCCTGAGTAGGGATCGAACCTTTGACCTCAGGTTCATTTACCACTAGACCAACAGCTCAATCACATATTATGTCCCAGATATTTAATTATTTATTGGTCCGTGGTGTCAAAATCACAGAGGTACAGACGCCAGCACATCAAGCTACCCCAATCTGTCCAATTTCCCAATTGAAAGTGAACCTTATGCTAATGTGATAAAGTTGAAAATCTATAAAAGAAATTTGACAGACTGGGGTAGCTGGATGTGCTGGCGTCTGTAAAATGAAAGATGGTCGTTTTTGGAGGTATTCCAGCGTGGGAGGGTAAAGCAGAAATCTTCCGCTGGGGTTGATAGGTAAAGGAGGACAAGCTTAAAGTTCCTGAATGATCCAAAGACACTGCAGGAGGCCCTCAAGCAGGAGGTTTCCTGGACTTCTGGATGGAGCTGGTTCGCGCACCAATGGCAAATGTTTGCCTGGCTGGCAAACGCTTGTTTTTCACGCCAGAGGTCGTGGGGTCGATTCCCACCCAGGACAGATTTATGTGCATGAACATGTCTGTTTGTCCTGAGTCTGGGTGTAAGTATGTATTTACAAAAGAAAAGTAGTATATGTTGTAAATCAGTTATCTGGTTACCATAGTACAAGCTGTGTTTAGTTTGGGATCAGATGGCCGTGTGTAAATAATGTCCCAGGATATTTATATATTTCAGCACCCTTCTTTTTGCGTCGGGGGTTACAAACATTAATTATGGTGTAATTATTTGCGTACAATTTAATGTAGCACCTTATCTGGTATAGATTTGAATAGTAAACCATTCATATGTTAATCTGGCGGATGCTTAATTCGAATAAATATCAAAATTAATCACTTCACAAACCAGCGACTACTAATTGTGATTGCTTTGCATAAAATTACAATACATTAACAGCATATTGTTCACACTTTCTATTTGGGTTGATGTGGGTACTGTGCCCGGTGAGGTACACGAAGCTTAGTTAGTTGCTTGCTTGCTTGCTTATCGTATGGGCAGTGGTAACCCTGGTGTCAGAGTTGTTCAAGCCGCCCAGTAGGCCACAGACATGGCTTAACGACTGTTATCAAATACTACAACTGGGACCGACAGCTTAACGTGCCCCTCCAAAGCACGGAGACACTCAGAAATTAAACTACTTTGGCGGTCACCCATCTATGGACTGACCGCAAGCCTAGTTGCTTAACCTCGCCGATCGCTTACGGACCGGTGAGAGCATCTAGCTATGAGTGCCCTAGTTAGTTGGGCGATGATGATGGAACAAACCGCATGAAAACCGGCTCATCCATTTATCAAGATGCTATGTTTCCCTTAACGACAAACCCACCGCACCGTCAAAATATTCCCAACTCCAACTAGAAAATGAGGTGTGACTTTAAACTAATTGCTATGGTATAAAATCAAGAAAGATCTAGATTGAAATAGCTTTCAAATGACAGAAATATCTTGAAATGGGTCCAGTCGTTTAGGAGATATGTATAACGCCACAAACACACGCTTAGAAATTACACATGAATTAACCTCATTTGACAGGCCAGTTGGCGTGGTTGGTAAATGCTTGCTTTTCACGCCGCAGGTCGTGGGTTCGATTCCTACCCAGAACAGATATTTGTGTGCATGAACATGTCTGTTTCCCCTGTGTCTGGGTGTAATTATCTATATAAGTATGTATTTACAAAAAAAAAGTAGTATATGTAGTATATCAGTTATTTGGTTTCCATAGTACAAGCTCTGCTTAATTTGTTATCAGATGGCCGTGTGTGAATAATGTCCCAGGGTATTATTATCATTGTTTCCAAACTAGTAAGGAAACCTTGACTACGTGTTATTACTACACTTAGTATTATAAGCATTAAGCTAGTAATACTTCACTGCTAGACAATGCTATTACACCTGTCATCGCAGCGTTAGCAAAAACTTGCGCTTGCGCACCGTACTTAACAGGGTTGTCAACAATAGAATTACTAAAGAGTAGATCAAAATTACTGAGTTATTTTTCATGGTTCCATCATAAAACCAGCGCTGCAACAGTTAATGTTGCAGCTAGTGCTGAGATGGGACCAATTCGGACTCGCACAGATCACAATTAAGGACTTCTGTTTGTGTACCTGTATATACAACATGGAACTTAATTAACGCACATCCTGAAAATAGTTTGTTCAGAATCGTTTACCGAATCGATTTATATTATTTTTAATATAGGTAATTTTTTATTCCAAACTAATTAATACTACGGAAATTATTGTCATATTAACCTTGTACAGTCAAAAGAAATTGAAATGGACCGTAAGTCAAAGTAATAAGACTTTTAAAATCGCAGTTTAATTGTATTCATACAAATTCCATCATTCAATACAAAATAAAGAAACATAAACTTTATTCTAAGAAACTAATTTAGTAAATAACAATGCATATACATATTAAAAATTCAGTGTATGTATTATGATTACAACATAATATTCTAATTGGGGTGTTTGAGGCTGTGCGTTAATTAAGTTACATGTTGTATATTATTATTATTATCTGTGTCAGTTTACTGAATAAATGTATTTTCTTTCTTCTTTCTTTCTTTCTTTCTTTAAATAATATTATTATAAGCTTCTATCTGCAGCTTTATTCGCCTAATCACTAAGGAACCCGTACGCCAGAAAATTTATGTAACATATAGAAGGGGACATAATATTATTATGTCTACTTCTATACCCCTAATAATGTGAGTGTAATATTTCTTTTTAGGGTACCGTACCCAAAGGGTCAAACGGGACCCTATTACTAAGACTTCACTGTCTGTCCGTCCGTCTCTCACCAGGCTGTATCTCATGGACCGTGATAGTTAGACAGTTGAAATTTTAACAGATGATGTATTTCTTTCGCCGCTATAACAACAAATACAAACAACAACAAAAAATACTATATTTAAGGGTAATAATATATTTAAGGGTATAATTTTTTTTTATGGGAGCCATACAAAAAAAGTGATTTTTTGTTCGTTTTTATAGATAATTATGCCGGAACCCTTCGTGCACGAGTCCCATTCGCACTGGGCCGGTTTTTACAATTTTATTATCCTGGGACATTATTTACACACGGCCATCTGATCCCCAACTAAGCAGAGCTTGTACTATGGAAACCAGGTAACTGATATACTACATATACTACTTTAATAATAACACCCAGACTCAGCACAAACAGACATGAAGCACACAAATATCGGTCATGGGTGGGAATCGAACCCACGACCTGAGGATTGAAAGGCAAGCATTTACTTTTTTTTTAATTTTACGAATCTATAAAAGAAATACAGACAGACATTCATTTATATATATGGTTATATATTTATACATAATCTACTGCCATAAAAATGATGTCATTATGCATGGATATGGCAACTGTAAAAAACTGTAGATATATACCTCGTACTAACACTCTTTCATGTAATTTAGCGTAATAAATATCTTCTATTATCTTAACAAACAAGATTTGTACAAAACACGTAAAACTATATCCTGACAGCCCTACTCTATTTCTCCATGGATCATTTGCTGTGATTTTCTTTGATTCCAAAACGGATTTAAATATTAAAAATACGCTTTTAGGTGAAAGCTATTCTGAAACGTCGATGATTAGCAGTAAAATAAATATGACCCTTGAGTTGTGAGCTACTATTTATTCAGGGTCACTTGTAAAACACCAACAACCTCGCAGGACAAGATAGCTAACACCATAAGCAACAACATTTGTTCTACAACTTTTGATAATATGTTAAAGTTTCGTAAAAAAATAAGTAATTTATTTTATTTCCTGCTTAAATGTTTGTGTAACTCTACGCGTATCACAATGATTACGTAAATATATCTACCATTGCGACACGGGAAGGAGTGCAGCGGTAGCGCCTTTGAACTTTACCCATATCTCTAGTTTTTCATGTATTGCGTTATGCGTACGCGTAGAACGTAAGTTGTTGCTTATGAGTTAGTTATGTCCTGAGAGATTTTTGGTGCTCAACAAGTAACCTTGTATATTTGCAGACGCCAGCACATCCAGCTACCCCAATCTGTCAAATTCCTTTTATATATTTTCAACTTTATCACAAAAGCATAAGGTTCACTTTCAATTGGGGAAATTTGACAGATTGGGGTAGCTTGATGTGCTGGGGTCTGTACAATAAACAGAGTATAAACAAGTCCTCGAGGGTGTTTGAGTGCGATTATGCAGGATCTTTGGTCATTGGCAATCCACTCTTTTGATTGATTAGCAGTACGTATTACGTGTTTCCTTAACTTCAATTCAATCACTGCAGAGGGGGCTGACCGTGACGCCAAACTTGAAGAGGTCATGGGTTCAAAAATCCCCGGTCATGCAAAAATGGCTTTTAGAATTATCTGTTAAAAAAAATTCTCAGTATCAGCCCAAAGTTCGAGCGAGTTTCGTGATTTTTGTTTACCCGAAAAGTTAAAGGAGGCCTCTTCAGTGGCCTCCGAAGCTAAGTGTAAAGATCAAGAAAAATGTTTTTTTTTTTTAAGTGAAAACTCATTTAGGCGCCTTGAGCACAGTTAGGGTGAACAAAAATCGTGGAATTCGCGTAATCGCCACTGCACGCTTTCATTGAAATATATGTGTATACTAGCTGTGCCCCGCGGTGTTACTCGCGTTAAATTTATAAATTTTCTTTGCTATAAACCTCACGGAGCCCGAGACCTTTCCAACGAATGCACAACCGTGGAAATCGGTTCGTGCGTTCTGGAATTATAGCGTCAGGAAGGAAAACCCGACTTTCTTTTTATATAGTAGATATGTATATAGATGTACCCCCGTGCGTTATTATTATACATTATTTAGCACAGAGTATATGCCAATGTGAAGTGTCAACTATTATCTATACTAATATTATAAAGAGGTAACGTTTGTGAGTTTGTGACGTTGTAAGGGGTAATCTCTGGATCTACTGAACCGATTTTCAAAATTATTTCACCAATAGAAAGCTACGTTATTGGTCTCATAGGGTATATAGGATTCATCATCATAATTTTTATTTAACCCGAAGTATTACGCGGGACAAACGGGCAGGGACAAAAATATTTATAACGCGGAACGAAGTACGCGGGCACTGCTAGTAGGTATTTAATAATATATTTTAAAAATAGTTTTCGTTTCTATCGACAGGCCCCAAAGACTCAGAGAATCAGTATTCGGCTCTAGTAAATCCACTCCGGCGCAGAGTAATATCTATAATAATATCTAGGAACAATGTCACACAGATCATCCTAGCCCCAAACTAAGCAAAGCTTGTACTATGGGTACCAGGCGACGATATACATACTTATATAGATTGATAAATACTTATATACATAGAAAACATCCATGACTCAGAAACAAATATTCGTGCTCATCACACAAATATTTGCACTTACCGGGATTCGAACCCAGAACCACCAGCTTTGTAGGCAGGAGCACTACCCACTAGGCTACGGTGATCGTCATCTCTCATTCCTGCCTGTCATTCGCCACAACAATGGCGAACCCTCAACATTGACATTGCGAGTTCAAGCCAATCCAAGGCCGCGCTGTAGTTCCTCTCTACAAAAAATATCGATTAAATCTCGATTAAGTCTCGATTCGTACTACCATTGTACGATTGTAGTACAAAAAACGTGTGATTAGGTTTCACGCGGTATTTTTGTGCACTTAATTAGAATTGTGGTTATTTTGAGTTGTGCCATTGATTGGACACAAAGACGGGGTGGAATGTACAGTTTGCAACAGAGATTAATGTCTTGGTACAACTAGTACTCTGCCATGTGATCCCAAAGTAAGCAGAGCTTGTACTATAGAAACCAGATAACTGATATACTACATATACCTACTACTTTTCTTTTGTAAATGCATACTTATATAGAAACAAGCTGCGCCCCGCGGTTTCACCCGCGTTTAAGTAGTTTTGGCGTAAAAGAGTAACAAACATACATACATACATCTATACTCACAAACTTTTGCATTTATAATATATATTTGTAGAATGTGTACCTCTAGCGGTTTTGGCAGTGCACGCCTGAATAGCTCGCAAATGGTATATTTTTTCCTACTTACTTGACATTTATCGCCATATTTTGGACAATTCACAGAATATATTTATAAATTTTAGCCTATGTGTTATTCTGATGTATAACCTATATTATTGTTAAGTGTCATTAAAATCCATTCAGTAGTTTTTACGTGAAAGAGTAACAAACATCCATCCATCCATAGTTGCAAAATTTCGCGTTTCTAATATTAGTAGTATTACACCCAGACCTAGAACAAACAGACATGTCACACAAATATCGGTCCTGGGTGGGGATCGAACCCATGACCTGAAGCATGAAAGATAAGTAGCTAACCGGCTCGTCAACCAACGGTAACCTCAGGAACTCCTATTCTTCAAGGCACATAATAATATGTACTCCCCCATTCATCAGGTCATAGAGCAAAAGAACGCTATCTCTTCTCAAGAACTACATTAAAAGGGTCATTAAAATCCAAATAAGTATTAAAATCTACAAATGTCCAAGATTTCTAAAGAATTTCGCGATAAGCATAAACCAAACCTTTCTACTTTCATGGATCCTTATTATCGATCAATGATCTATCGGATCTATAGATCGCGGGGTCAGCAATTACGTTCCTATTCAGAGTCGAGAGCATTATACATCATTATGTTGCAGTCATGTTGACAAGTCGGGGAATGGGTATATTGTCTAGGTTGTATGGCTCTGTATGAGATATTGATCGCACCGATATCTATTTGTAGTGCTCGGCCACATGATAGTGTAAGAGAACGTGCGGTCAGGCGTTCGAGCGGCAAAATTTCAAAACATTTTATTTTATGCTGCATGGGTTTGCGCTTGACCGCGAGCTCACCTGAGACACTCATACACATTAGATGCATGTTCACTCTAGCTTTGCAAAAAAGCCTTTAATGAAACTCATATGAGCTTAATTTGTTGTTGTCGGTACAAATATTTAGGCAATCTCCACGCGCTATTGTGTAATTAATTATAAAAAGTATATTATTAAACTGCCCTAAAAACTCTGAACTGAAATAAGTTATATGTCCCTATTAACGTGCTTTGTTTACTTATTTTTTAAAGATATCTTTATCATCAGCGTGAAGCAAAATATTTGTACCCCGTTTTACAAAAAATGCGCGTACGATGAAGTACGAAATTTGGAACAGTTCAAGTTCATATGGAGAAGGAATACAGATAGATTTTTTTTTATATAAAAGGCATTAGAAGTAAATAATTTTAGTAAAAAAAAAAACATTACACACACTACCCATTCTTTTGACACACTGACATACTGAGAAGACATGAAAAATTGGGAGCAGATAAATAGTCTGTGACAATGCATAAGATTCTATAACAAACATCCCAATGATATTAGAGAATTGTCTACGAATAAGTTTAAAAGAATTATTAAAGCCAAATTGTCTAGCAGGGCATATTACAAATTTCTGATTATTTAAGTGATAAAAGTGCTTGGGATTGAGTTGTTCTGAGTCAACACACATGATTGTAATTACTCTTAAGTATATTTTATTTTAAAAAAGGATTCCTACTGAGTTTTCTCAGTAGCTGCCACGTCATGCACTGCACGGTAGGGTAAAACAATATGACGATTCCACATAAATGTAAAATTTTTACGGAATAAATGATTTTTGACTTTGACTTTGAATATAACCTTAATGGTCAAATTTCGAACAAGTGCGATATCTACTTAATAGTATAACAGAAGTCTAAAGCTTGAGAATATATTTCCTAAAATCGTATCCTACTAGCTACAAAAACATCAATATAACAATTTAATTTAAATGTATGTGAGCCTCACATGACGTAGATGCATTTATGTTAGGTACAGACAGCGCATCATGCGACATAAATCTGCCAAAATTCCCCAATTGAAAGTGAATCTTATGCTTTTGTGATAAAATTGAAAATCTATAAAAGAAATTTGACAGATTGGGGTAGCTGGATGTGCTTTCTTCTGTACATAGACGCGTGTTTACGTCCTGTACGGTACTAACAGTACAATATGTATAGGAGGCGTATAAAAATATTACATGTATACTAAAAAAATATTTTCTAGCTGCCATCTGAGTGATGACTTATTTTAATGGAAACACTGATATGTATTTTTTTTACTAATCTTTTGCGAACTTTGTGTGTATTATTTGTGTATGCATTATTTTTATGTATCTAATATGCACAGGTTTGAACCCTAATAGGTTTTTTTTAAGTTATTACTATACAAATTGTAAAGTATATTTTTTGTTAAAATAACAATAAAATAAAAATAAAAACTCGTAAACCTGTGGCTCTTTGCGTAATTAAAATAAATACATAGAACTAAAACTTGAGGTTAGAAATAAAAGTGGAATTAATTAAAAAAAAAACATTAAAAATAGATGCAGTAACTAATGAAAACTAATGAAAAAGCATTGATTGCGCAATTATAATAAATTGCCAGTGCTAAAACTGCTCTCACCTTAGAAACAAATGTAATTACATTAAAATTGTGAATTCTAAAATAGCTCTAGTAAGTGAGACCTAGAACTTTCCACAGTAGTCAAAATAACGAGTTTGCCTACAACAGAAACGGTACGTTACAATTTGAAAACTTTCTTATGCATGTACCTATCCGATTTATTTGTTAATAATTGTATTCGATTGAATATTATTTGTGTGCATGTAGCGGTATTGTGCGGGACAAGAATATATGTATAACAAACTGGCACTGCTCTCGCGACTTCGACCGCGTGGATTTCGTACTATTTAGCTCGTTTAGTCAAAATTACTTGCTATGAAAAATTTAAGTCACTATTTCGGGGTAATCAGTGTGCGATACTTGATAACTTTTTTATTTTATTATTTTACGCACGTACTGTGCTCCGCGGTTTTACCCGCGTTTATAAATTATAGCCTATATGTTATTCAGATATATAAGCTGTATTACTACAAAGTTTCAATAAAATCCGTCCGGAAGATTTTGCGTGTAAGAGTAACAAACATCAAACACTCACACACTCACAAACTTTCGCCTTTATAATATTAGTGTGATTAAATAACTATTTTCCCCCCTCCCTCACACACACGAATAAATAAAATTTAACTAATACACATTTTATTTTAATACTAGCTTCTTATTTTAATTTTATTTATTTATTTAAGGATCGTCAACGTTACATACACTCATGCAGTTATAAGACACATACATACTTAAAAATAATAGTGCTACAACACTTAAAGACAACCACAGCATTAAAATGTTACATTATTGAAGTTATCGTGCATTAAAATCGTTTTTGAGATATATTCTTTCTAATTTGCTTTACTAATACCTACTAATTTTAACTTTATTTTAATTCTAGCCTTTTTTAGGGTTCCGTACCCAAAGGGCAAAACGGGACCCTATTACTAAGACTTCGCTGTCTGTCTGTCCGTCTGTCACCAGGTTGTATCTCATGGGGTAGCTGATTGTGCTGGCGTCTGTACATACACGGAAAAAAGACGCATCAAATCGAAAACGTTCCTCCTATTTGAAGTCGGTTAAAAATAGAGATTATTATTACCATAACACTTATAATAATAATGTCCTCCTAGCCGAATTTCGGCCACGGCGGCCAGTCTCGACAGAGATTAGCCATCTGCGCGGGACATATTATAGTGCTCAAGTGTGTGCGCAAACACAGGAGCACTTTCTATTCCATCACTCTCATGATCCGATGGGAAGCCTATGCGACACAACCGGAAAGAGGTCAGGTACAGGACCGACGGCTTTACGTGCTCTCCGAGGCACGGGGGTATAATACCACCAACTCCCAGACTTCGGGCTGATGCTGAGAATTTTTTTTACAGAAAGTCCCAAATCACTTTTTGGCCCGACCCGGGATTTGAACCCAGGACCTCGTTCTCTGCGGGTGAACACGCTACCGCTAGACCAACGAGGCAGTCATAACACTTATGCAGACATTGTTAAAACAGTAGTAGAAATAAACCAGTTATATGTACATATTTATGTTTACATATTATGTATTCACAATAATTACATATAGTTAGCTCATTATAACCTATTAGGACATATTAAATCTAATAGAAGTGGACAATGTATAATTTTCTGCACCTGACGTCAATGCCAACCGTAATAAAATAGCTTCTTACTTTAATATACGGCGTGGTTGATAAATACTTGCCTTTTACGCCGTAGGTTGAGGGTTCGATTCCCACCCAGGGCAGATATTTGAGTGCATGAACATGTCTGTTTGTCCTGATATATATAAGTTTGTATTCACTAAACAAAAGTAGCAAATATTGTATATCAGTTATCTGGTTTTCATAGTACGAGGCGACATGTTCAACCGCAAGTAACGTGGTCCTGGGTTCAACTCCCGAGACAGGCCGAACAATTTTATTGGGATTTTTCTTATAACAAAGATACCCCATTAGTCACCCATTACACCCCCGTGTGTCTGAGAGCACTTCGTGTCGGAGCGCCGTCGCATACATTTATAAAAGTTAAAGAATAGAGAGTGCATCTATGTTTGGAGAACCTGTAATACGTCCAGCGTAATCTCAACAAAGATTGTCAGACGTAACCGGAAATCGGCCAGGAGAAGTAGGGAGCGATTATACAACATGTAACGTAATTAACGCACACCCTCAAATTAGAATATTATGTTGTAATCATAATAAATACCTTGAATTTTTTATTCAACATGTATATGCATTGTTATTTACTAAATTAGTTTCTTGGAATAAAGTTTATTTTTCTTTATTTTGTATTGAATGATGGAATTTGTATGAATACAAATAAAACTGCGATTTTAAAAGTCTTTGACTTACGGTCCATTTCAATTTGTTATGACTGAACAGGGTTAATATGACTATAATTTCCGTAGTTTTAATTATTTTTGAATAAGAAATTATCTGTATTAAAAATGATATAAATCGATTCAGTAAAGGATTCTGAACAAACTATTTTCAGGATGTGCGTTAATTAAGTTATATGTTGTATAAGCTATCAGTGGACGAGAGATGATAGTAACTTTTGGCTAGGCCACATCACCCAAGTGTCATGCAATCTCTTGATCTCTCTCTTCTTTCTTTGTTTATCAGTCCTAAGTAAAAACAACTTGTAGGTACCTATTGTGTATTCAAATAATCAACTTGATACCTCTATGTACAGACACCAGCACATCCAGCTACCCCAGTCTGTCAAATTTCTTCTATAGATTTTCAACTTTATCACAAAAGCATAAGGGTCTCTTTCAACTGGGGAAATTTGACAGATTGGGGTAACTTGATGTGCTGGCGTCTGTACCACGTTCAAAGGGGTCGGCCGGCACGTAGAAAAGACAGTGACAAATAACATTAGGGCCCAGTGTGACAGGGCCCACCTGCGTTGACTGACGGATGACAAATTGTTTCTAGATGCATATCTGTAGGGTAGCAGGTTTGATAATTTGGTGAATTAAATCTTTGGCTTCTAGGCTAGCTTTAGGTTGGATTGGTATTTAAAACTAGCTGTGGCCCGCGGTTTTACCCGCGTTAAATTTTATAAATTATCACAGCTCCTCTCCCTTAGGTGATAGCGTGATAATATATAGCCTATATGTTGACCCGACCTCTTAGTAATATTCATGTAAAATTTGAAGTAAATCCATGCAGTACTTTTTGAGCTTAGCCCGGACATACATACAGACAAACAGACACACAGAAAAAAATTCTAAAAACTATATTTTTGGCTTCGATATCGATTGTAGATCACGCCCCAAGTATCCTTTTAAAAAAAATATTCAATGTACAGATTCGACTTTTCTACGATTTTATTATATGTATAGATAAGAGAGCTGTAGTGACTTCAACTGCATATATTGAAGGTCTGGGTTCAAATCTTAAATCGGGCCAAAAAGGTGTAATCGCCACGCTTGGCAGACGGGTTGGCGATCGGAGTTTGAGTGTCAACGCTGCCGCCCGTTCTCTGGTAGGTATTCCCTCGGTCGATTTCTACGTCCCCCACGGGATGAGATGGGGTGATGATATTCTAAGCCGTCACCACACAGTAGACTCATTATCTCAGAGTCTGGTAATTGGCGGTGTTACACGCCCATACAGAGAGCAGTCTCATTGGATTATCAGAGGGAACCATGTACACCAGTGTCCTATTGCAACCAGACAACTGATTATCATACTTATATATCTAAGAACATACATATGTATGTATAAAGATAAATTACCCCTCCCGCAACGAATGCCAGACAAAATATGTGACGAATTTCATAGTCAGTCGTGTTTTTTAATAAGTAGTGTTGCATTTAGTGACACAAAGTTGAGTTTAGTCCGGGAACATACTAGTGTGACACCCATTCAGGTCACAAATAATAATAATATCCTGAGACATTATTCACACACGGCCATCAGATCCCAAACTAAGCAGAGCTTGTACTATGGAAACCAGGTAACTGATATACTACATATACTAGGTACTTTTCTATTTGTAAATACACAAAGATTTGTACTTGGTAAGAATCGAACCCACGACCTCTGTAACAGTCAGGGACACCAACAGCTAGACCAACAGCCCAATCAAGTCAAATAATTAAACTTGACAAAAATCCTACAATATTGTAAACGCGAAAGTTTGTAAGTATGGATGGATGGATGTTTGTTACTCTTTCACGTAAAAACTACGGAATAGATTTTAATTAAACTTTACAATAATATAGCTTATACATCAGCATAACACATAGGCTACAATTTATAAAGATATTGTGTGAATTGTCCAAAATATGACGTTAAGTGTCAAGTAAGTAGGAAAAAATCTACCATGTGCGAGCTATTCCGGCGTGCACTGCCAATACCGCTAGAGGTACACATCTTACTAATATTATAAATGCCAAAGTTTGTGAGTATAGGTGTATGTATGTTTGTTACTCTTTTACGCCAAAACTACTTTCACGCGGATGAAACCGCGGGGCGCAGCTTGTTTAAAGTCGCAACGACTATAAATCCCAAGCCGGCCAGGAACGAGGCGGAGCCTTCAAAGCACCAAACTCCTGACAAATGATGCGTTGACACGCGCAGGTAACAAATCCCTCTTCCACCCTCATTGTCACGGGGTGTTTACGTGGGCAGGTGGATTTTTTCACCCTTATATGGGAAGCCGCTAATGATGTTTTGGTCAATTTTGGTTTGTTAATAGACAAATGGTACATAAGCGTTCAGATAGATGGCGCCACATAGAGCTTGAATAAATTAACGGGCTGGTTGTCGAGGTTGGTAAAAGCTTGCCTTTTTCAACCAGAGCCGATATTTGTGTGCATGAACATGTCTGGTTGTAATGAGTCTTGTTGTAATTATCTACATAAGTATGTATTTACAGAAGTAAAGTAGTAATGTGATATCATGGTTTCCATCGTACAAGCTCTGCTCAGTTTTATCAGATGGCCATGTGTGAATAATGTCCCAGGATATTATTATTATTATATATACAACGATCTCAAAGTATAAAACACATGGGGGAGTCTTTGGGGACTGTCAGTAGAAAAATATTTTATACACTTTTAAGCTAAAAATAATCTACAATATAATAGTTATCCTAATAATATTATAAATGTGAAAGTTTGTGAGTGTGTATGTTTGTTACTTAATAGATATAAAATTTGGTATGGAGTTAGCTGACACCCTGGATTAACACATAGGCTATAATTTATAAAGGTTAACGCGGGTAAAACCGCGGGGCACAGCTAGTAATATTATAAATGTGAAAGTTACTGAGTATGGATGTTTGTTACTTTTTCACGCAAAAACTATCGTACGAAAAGAAAATTTGTAGTAACAAAGCATATACATCGGAACAACACATAGGCTATAATTTATAAAGTATAGCGCTGGTAAAACCGCGGGGCATAGCTAGTACACACGCCAGCACATCAAGCTATCCCAATCTGTCAAATTTCCCCAATTGCAAGTAAAACTTACGTTAATGTGATAAAGTAGAAAAACTATAAAAGAAATTGGACAGATTGGGGTAGCTGGATGTGCTGGCGTCTGTACATAATAATATAGCTCATGGAAAGCTTGACATTACGATGACGCGAGTTGCACGATTTTTGATCAACCAAGAAGTGCTCAACGCTCCTAAAGAAGGTTTCACTTCATAAATACTTCAACAGGATATTGGATAGTTGATATTTAATACTATAATTATTGTACAATCAGTAGTTTACCGTAGACACTCATTACTCACTCACTGCTGCAAAAAACGCTGGGAATTTCGAGTATAATCTAGATTTGAAACGAATTCGTCTGCGCTAAAGACTCGTATAAAAGATAACGGGTGTAAGGAACAGTATGCCACAACCGACGCGATGTATCCTTGTGAATAGCTAAATAAATAAAACCGACTTTTACTTCACTTCTAGACAATCCTTTGGAACAAAATGTACATGTATTCCGAAAATTCGATAATTCTACAATTACATACAGTGACTCACTTCTTTGAGATCGGTTAAACAAAAGTTAAGCGATGTTTGATGTTGACCAAAAAATTATGGATTATCAGATGGTTGTCATTTCCTTTGTGAGTTTTCTTTAAAATTAACTGAATATATAGATTACGTCAACCAATAAGGACGTTCGAAATTCGACCAATAAGGTTCTATTGTCAAAGACTATACTCATAGACATTAAAGACACATATTATTAATCTGTACCAAAAGCATGGACTACCATAGGCGTATTAAAAAAATAGATAATTTATTGCGATAAAAACAGTCCCCCTCATAAATTTCATTCATAAAGAAAAACAATTTTCAGTTATTCTGTTAAAATAATATTAGGTCTTTACCTATGAAATTGCCGTTCTGCAGTACTGGCCATTTCAAATCAAAATAATTTTTGTTTGGCTAAGAATTCTAATTTCAAATTAATTTTATTTTAAAAACATGGATTCTTTTTTCCAAAAGTAGTCATTTCTTTATTGATTAGTGTTACATTTTCATCGCATTTCAATCTTTTTCGTCATCATGGATACGTTAAAAATTCGAGTAATTATGGAATATGAGTACCGTCGTGGCAGCAACGCGGCACAAGCGGCACGCAACATCAACGACGTTTACGGAGCTAACACTACAAACCAACGCACCACCTGTTATTGGTTTGCTCGCTTCCGTTCTGGAAATTTCGACCTGAAAAATGAACCTCGCGGTCGTCCGAAGACTTTGGTCGACAATGACGAATTAAAGGCGGTTGTGGAAGCTGATGATACACAATCTACGGCTGAATTAGCAGCAGCTTTCGACGTTAGCGTCAAAACAATATTGGTCCATTTGCGTCAAATTGGCAAGGTAAAAAAGCTTGACAAATGGGTGCCCCACGAACTCAATGATCGCCAGCGCGAAGTACGCGTCGAGACGTGCCTTGCACTGCTCAACAGACACACAAATGAAGCAATTTTGAACCGCATTGTTACCTGCGATGAAAAATGGATTCTGTTTGATAACCGCAAGCGCTCAGCAAGTTGGTTGGATCCTGGTTCAGCACCTAAACAATGCCCTAAACGAAAACTTACCCCTAGAAAAGTGATGGTCACTGTTTGGTGGTCTAGCGCCGGTGTGATTCATCACAGCTTCTTACCAAACGGGGTGAGCATTACTGCAGATGTGTACTGTGAAGAACTGAGCACAATGATGGAGAAGCTGGCGCATCTCCAACCAGCATTGGTCAATCGCTCGTCTCCGCTGCTCCTGCACGACAACGCGCGACCTCATACTGCACAGCAGACGGTCTCCAAGTTGCAAGAACTGGGGTTGGAAGCTCTCCGTCATCCGCCCTACTCACCAGACCTTGCGCCTACAGACTACTACTTTTTCCAGAATTTGGATAACTTCTTGGCGGGAAAAAAATTCAATACCCGAGAGGCAGTACAAAATGCCTTTGAAGAATTTGTTGCCTCCCGTCCAGCTGATTTCTTTAAGAAGGGCATCAATAAACTGCCACTGCGATGGCAAAGATGCATTGATTGCATGGGTGATTACTTCGATTAATACAAATAAAAAAATTCATGAAAAAAAATTCGTTTAAATTTTTTCATACAAAACGGCAATTTCATAGGTAAAGACCTATTATATTACATTTGTATGGAATCGTCATTTTTTTACCCTACCGTACAGGGCATGACGTGGCAGCTACTGAGAAACACTGCCAGAAAACTCAGTAGGAATCCTTTTTTATTCATATATAATTATTTATTTCTTAATATAAAATTACATTGTACAGACGCCAGCACATCCAGCTACCCCAATCTGTCAAATTTCTTTTATAGATTTTCAACTTTATCACAAAAGCATAAGGTTCACTTTCAATTAGGGAAATTTGTCAGATTGGGGTAGGTTGATGTGCTGGCGTCTGTACTTAAATATGTTAATTTAGAGCGACTCAATCCCATCCCGGTTTGTCACTTAAATAATCAGAAGTTCTGTTTGTAGTAATCGGTCGGTAGTCATAAAGAAATATTGAAATATGTTTCTTAAAATGGCAATTATTACCATCAAAATGTTCTTTACTTCTGCGAAGCATACATACATACATACATCGGAAAGGAAATCAGTCTCCAAACATCGTTCATTACCGCATTAGACAAATTAATACGAGAAAGTTTTAACCATCAATACAGTACAATATCGGTGACTCAGCGAAATGACTCCGACAATGACAATCACTATTTACATTGAGATTCACATTAACTAAGATTAGTACTCGAAATGCAATTTTTAACTAAAACTTTGGCGTGTTTGGCAAATGCTTGCTATTCACGCCGGAGGTCGTGGGTTCGATTTCACCCAGGACAGATATTTGGGTGCATGGACAATGGACATGTCTGCTTGTCCTGGGTCTGGGTGTAATTATCTATATAAGTATGTATGTACAAAAAGAAAAGTAGTTAGTATATGTGTATCAGTTATCTGGTTTCCATAGTACAAGCTCAACTTAGTTTAGGATTAGATGGCCGTTTGTGAATAATGTCCCAGGATATTATTATATATATATATATATATATATGTTTACTTTTTCGGTGAACAAAAAGCGTGAAACTCGCGTCGTCGTTACGTCACGCTTCCCATGAGCTATATTATTATGTACAGACGCCAGCACATCCAGCTACCCAATCTGTCCAATTTCTTTTATAGATTTTCAACTTTATCACATAAGCGTAAGGTTCACTTTCAATTGGGGAAATTTGACAGATTGGAGTCTGTACTAGCTATACTGGTTTTACTATCGCTAAACTTGATAAATTATATGTATAATGTGTACATAGATATACCTCCGTGCGTTATTAGTATACATTATATAAATATACAAAGAGTATATCTCAATGTGAAGTGTCAACTAAATTGTAGATTATTTAGATTAGAAGTGTAAAAAAAATAGTTTTCACTTCTATCTGCAGTGCCCATAGACTGCCCCGCATGTTATAATTTTTTTTTTAAATTTGCAATTTCGATACATTGAGAACTTGTCTTTTCAAACGTTTCGACCTGTCTCCAATATTGATTTAGTCGAGGAATTTTAAATATATGTCAATATTTGGTTTGCACGTGATTTTGAATACAGTAGCGGGATTTGATCGTGTTTTATTTGAGCTAGTGTTGTGCTCAATATCGATAAATATCCACGATTTTTAATCCTTATGTGATAAGCAGAGATCGGATGCATATTTATCTAAATTTGATATGTTGGCTCAGATAAAATTCTACATACATACATAGACGCCTGTTTCCCAGAGGGGTAGGCAGAGACAACGGACTTCCATTTGTCACCATCCTTGCACACCTCTTTCGCTTCGTTTACTGACATTATATTCTTCATACATGCTCGTCGGTTTAGGGTACTTCTGACTTGGCCTTTCTTGAGTATGTCTCCGATTTGATCAGTATAATTAATATCTATATAATTCTAGAGCGAACTTAATGTAACAATTTTTTTCTCAGGACAGACCATTTTGACAGTTGAAGACGGTTAACATATCGATATATTGTTCCTCAACACTACATTCCAAACGATAATTCGAAATTCAAAAAATACTCGTATTCGGCGGACAGGCTGTTTGCTTAGGCTCCACTTGAAGCGCATACGCAGCCATATCCCTTTTTACACCGATCTACCTTCATTTAAGATAAGCATGCGCGTGACGTCACCTGTCAGGTATTTTATGAGACTATTGTCATATCTGTGCCAGATTTCTTTCTCATAAACGCGGTAGATCCAAAGAAAACATGATCAAATGGTTTTACATTCCTACATCTCAAAATATCGGCGAACGTGGCTTTTCTCGAGGGGGACACAGCTAGATGATGTCACCGGTCCGAAAGTGATCGGTGAAGTTAAGCAACTAGCCTCGCGGTCAGTCCATAGATGAGTTACCATACAAGTGGTTTAATTACTGAGCTTTTCCAGCAATATAGCTCTCTTCGCTCCTTACTTAGTTTACTAATCGTATGGGCAGTGGTTACCCTAGTGTCAGAGTTATTCAAGCCGCCCAGTAGGCCTCTGCCATGACTTAACGACTGTTGTCTAATGACTACAACCGGCACCGACAGCTTAACGTGCCCTCCGAAGCACGGACACGCTCAGAAATTATAACACTTTTGTGGTCACCCATCTATGGACTGACCGCGAGCCTAGTTGCTTAACCTCGCGTGAGAGCATCTAGCTATGAGCGCCTCCCTTCGCTATTGTGTAAAAAGTCAACGTAAAAACACCCCTTTTTGAGGGAGGGATTAAAAAAAACTCCACAAACGTATGTATGTAACATACGTTTGTGTAGTTTTTTTTAATCCCTCCTCCTCTATCACATAAGTATCCGTCTATCAAAAACGAGTATAGTCAATTTAAATTCGCACGACGGGATACTATCGCTATTTAAGCGCCGCTAAAACACAATCAGAAATGACTTAGCATTTTCCGACGTTATTAAAGGGCTATCCTCTTTGATCTGTCAGTCCGTCTGTCCCTTGCTTACTTGCACATTTTGAACGACTCGGGACTTTTGCATTCATAATATGATATTGATATTAAGTTATATCTTTAGTACTTTGATTTCAAGTTCTCTTATTAGTTACATATATTTGTATATTATTACATCCTACTAATATTATAAATGTATGAATGTTTGTTACTATATCACGTAAAAACTACGGAACGAAGTTTGATGAAACTTTTGTAGTAATCTATATATATAAAAATCAATGCCACTTTTCGTTGTAATGTTATAACTCAACAACGCCTTTACCGATTTGGCTAATTTTGGTCTTGAATTATTTGTGGAAGTCCAGGGAAGGTTTGTACGTAGAGATAATTTAAAAAAGTGTAATATCAACATCTTTATGCAATTTAAAATATTTTTTTGTTTGAATAAATGAACTTAATAATCATTTTTTTTAATTACTATGCCTTATACGTAGCGAAGCACGTACCGGGCCGCTAGTATATATAGCTTGTATATCCGAATAACATATGGGCTATCTCACTAATCACACTAATATTACAAAGGTGAAAATTTGTGAGAGTGTGAGTGTGTATGTTTGTTACTTCTTCACGTCTAAACGGCTGGAGGGATTTTAATAAAATTTACTATGGAGTTAGCTGACTCCCTGGATTAACACATAGGCTATAATTTAACGCGGGTAAAACCGCGGCGCACAGCTAATAAATTATACATACTGGATACATATACTACACATAAAAGAGCTAAGAATCAGTTCTTATCTCTGTAACTTACGTGTATATCAGGTATGAAGGTTTATGAAGTTTATTAAATAGATATATATTTTTATAAGGTATCGTATGTAATGATTAGTGTGTATTTTATCAATATTTTTACCCGACTTGGTACATAATTATAATACTTTGTTGTACACTGCATGTACCCATAATATTACCCATAATATTACATTACCCATAATAAATGAACTTAATAATCATTTTTTTTTATTACTATGCCTTATACGTAGCGAAGCACGTACCGGGCCGCTAGTATGATATAGCTTGTATATCCGAATAACATATGGGCTATCTCACTAATCACACTAATATTATAAAGGTGAAAATTTGTGAGAGTGTGAGTGTGTATGTTTGTTACTTCTTAACGTCTAAACGGCTGGAGGGATTTAAAAAAATTTGGTATGGAGTTAGCTGACTCCCTGGATTAACACATAGGCTATAATTTAACGCGGGTAAAACCGCGGCGCACAGCTAATAAATTATACATACTGGATACATATACTACACATAAAAGAGCTAAGAATCAGTTCTTATCCCTGTAACTTACGTGTATATCAGGTATGAAGGTTTATGAAGTTTATTAAATAGATATATATTTTTATAAGGTATCGTATGTAATGATTAGTGTGTATTTTATCAATATTTTTACCCGACAAGGTACATAATTATAATACTTTGTTGTACACTGCATGTACCCATAATATTAAACATCTCACTGTCCTGATGGTTTGCTGGAAGAAAATTCAATAATTAATTAAGCTCGCCTATGTACATGCCTTTTCTTTTGTAACTTCTAACTGATGTAGGTATATGTATGTGTTTCTGTGTGCAATAAAGAATAAGAATAAAAGGTCGTACCTATAAACAAAATACATCCCTACTTTTATATATATCAAAAACATTTTTGATCAAATTCTAAAGATGTCACTTCATTAATCGATGTCGGCGGCACAAAATCGATACAGATAACAATCGATTCTTTTATTAACTCTCATCGGACGCATGACTGGAGGTCGTGACTTCGAATCCGGGTAGGTATGTTAAATCAAATAGTAATACAGTGACTACGTTTACAACCATTGGCCTAAAAGGAATAGTTAATGCGTTTAAATAATATACTAATAATATCCTGGAACGTTATTCACACACGGCCATATGATCCCAAACTAAGCAAAGCTTGTACTATGGAAACCAGATAACTGATATACTACATATACTTTTCTTTTGTTAGTTCATACTTATAGCTGTGCTCCGCGGTTTTACTCGCGTTAAGCTTTATAAACTATAGTCTATGTGTTATTCGGATATATAACCTACTAGCTGTACCCCGCGGTTGTACCCGCGTTTAATTTTATAAATTATCACAACTTCTCCCCCGTAGGTGATAGCGTGATAATATGTAGCCTATATGTTGACCTGACCTCTTAGTAATATTCATGCAAAATTTGAAGTAAATCCATGCAGTACTGTTCAAACAGACAACAATTCTAAAAACTATATTTTTGGCTTCGACATCGATTGTAGATCACTCCCCAAGTATCCTTTAAAAAAAATATGCAATGTACAGTGATGACTTTCCTACGATTTTATTATATGTATAGATATACCTTGTCGATATCCACGCTGACTCTCTTGGCAGGTTCCGATCTACACTCTTAAAGTATTATAGAACCAAACCTCAGTAATGTTTTATTTTATTTTTGTTATTTTTAATTTTCCCTAATATTTCTGTTGCAATTTCTTAGTTTTAAGCATAGATGCAGTGTCGTACGTTACTATACATGTTGTATTTGCCTGTAATTATTTGTTGCATTTAGATTTATTTTATATAAGCATTTTTAAGTAGATGTAACAGTGTAAACAAATGTTGGCAACTCTATAAAAGAAAAAATATTAAAATAAATATTCAATAAAATGTGTCGAAGTGATTTGTACATAAGCACTTAATTCAAAACGGTCACCAAGCTCGAGGCTACGTCCGGCGAGCTTACTTGCTACTGCAGAAATGCAGTCCTAGCTGAGATACGGCCATTTTTCATACCAGTACGGATAAAATTAATCTATATATATAAAAATCAATGCCACTTTTCGTTGTAATGTTATAACTCAACAACGCCTTTACCGATTTGGATAATTTTGGTCTTGAATTATTCGTGAAAGTCCAGGGAACGTTTGTACGTAGAGAAAATTTAAAAAAAGTCTTGAAAAAGTGTAAAATGAACATCTTTTAGCAATTTAAAATATATTTTTGATTGAATAAATAAACTTATAATCATTTTTTTTATTACTATGCCTTATACGTAGCGAAGCACGTACCGGTCCGCTAGTAATTTATAAAATTGAATTTAGGTTTTTAAAATTGAATGTATTTTCCGTATGTTATGATAATAAAATTATTTCTTTCTTTCTTTCTTACCTCACTAAACAAAGATCTGATCATTAATCCAAAGACAGTAGCGGAAAACAATCAGAGGAACCACAAGATATTAACAATTTGTCCAAACGTACGTATTTTTTGTGGTCCAATGATTGATGGGAATATGACTCGAAGCTGTCTGTAAGGCGCTGTTTTGAGATGTTTGGGACAATTTATAAGCTTTTATACCTTCTTTTTTGTATCAGAGGGCGACAAACGAGCAAGTGTATCACCTGATGGTAAGTGATCACCGCCGCCCATGGACACTCGCAACACCAGAGGAGTTGCGGGTGCGTGGTCGGCCTTTTAGAGCCAGCAAACAAGTGTTGCTGACCCTTCCCCTCACCCCAATGAGCTCTGGCGACCTATCTCACACTCGGCAACACAACATTAAAGTTATTAATGTTATTATTAAGGAATTTCATCTGTAAGGTGGAGGTACTTCCCCAGTCGGGCTGCTCTTTGAGCGAATGTACGCTGTGCCCTACCTTACTTCTAACTAGCTGTGCCCGCGACGTAGTCCGCACGCGTCGTTTTGTGATTACTGTAAACGGTACATCAGAATATCTCCAATATTTTGTCTCCAATACGAAACATAACTGGCTATGAGAGAAAGAGAGAAAGGAAATGTGTGCTCGCACCTCTCTCTCTTGACCCTACAGTTATATACGAAACGTAACTATCTCTCTTTCTAACTTCACTAACTTATATCTCGCCTGATCACACTTTTCGTAACGCATTCACCACCGTTTTACTTCTAAAGTTTAGTAGGTATTATGTAAAATCAGGAGCATTCATATTTTCTGTGTATTATAAGTATATAAATTTACAAAAAGAAATATACAAGTAGGTATGTATCCGTTATCTGGGCCTCTACCGGCTAAGTCGCCGAACATCGATTTCTTAAATGGCGCTCAAATAAATAAAGATTAAAAATGACTTAATCAATCGTTAAATCGGCTTCAACGTTGACAATCGATTCCGGACCATTTATGACGTCACATGTGCTCATGGAAGCCGATTTAACGATTGATTAAGTCATTTTTAACCTTTATTTGAAAGCCATTTAAGAAATCGATTTTCGGCGACTTAGCCGGTAGAGCCCCTGGTATCCATAGTACAAGCTTTGCTTAATATGGGCTAGATGACTCAGGGTGATATTTCCCGGATATTTCTCATTATTATCTATTATATAAAAATAAGTCGGGTTTTCCTTCCTGGCGCTATAACTCCAGAACGCACGAACCGATTTCCACGGTTTTGCATTCGTTGAAAAGGTCTCGGGCTCCGTGAGGTTTATAGCAAAGAAAATTTATAAAATTTAACGCGGGTAACACCGCGGGGCACAGCTAGTCTACTATATAAAAATAAGTCGGGTTTTCCTTCCTGACGCTATAACTCCAGAACGCACGAACCGATTTCCACGGTTTTGCATTCGTTGAAAAGGTCTCGGGCTCCGTGATGTTTATAGCAAAGAAAATTTATACAATTTAACGCGGGTAACACCGCGGGGCGCAGCTAGTTGATTATAATAATTGGATAAATGCGGGTAGCGAAAGACCGGCAATTGTGGATATCTTTGGGGGAAGCATTCGATCAATAGTGGATGTGTACAGGCTGGAAGATGAGGATAATGAAAATAATTAAACAAAAACATGCGGAGAAGTCTTTGGGTACTGTCGGTAGAAGTGAAAACTATTTTTTTCATTTCTCATACTCGGAAAGTAGTGTTTATTTGATCCGAGTAGCGAGTGGAAGATGCTATTTCCCACCTTTGGGCGGTAAACACTCATAGGAATTGATTCCCTCCCTATGGTGGGAATAAATTTCATAAATAGAACTATATTTGGTTAGGCAGTCGGCTGAATCTATACAAATAAATAAAATTGGAGTGTCAGTTTGTAATATTGAAATAACCGGTTTTTACTACATAAATATGAATATATATACGGTACATACACCAAAATAATATATTTTACAATTTTTGTCTGTCTGTTTGTTCCGGCTAATCTCTGAAACAGCTGGACCGATTTTGACGGGACTATTATTGGCAGGTAGCTGATGTAATAAGGAGTAACTTAGGCTACTTTTATTTTAGAAAAAGTCATTTATTTTACTAAACACAAAAAAAAACAAAATAAACTAATTAACACGCGGACGAAGTCGCGGGCACAGCTAGTCTAACATAATTAAGAAAAAAGTGCACAGCGCCGCTAAAGCAGTTTTCACTTCAAAAATGCTGCGGTCATGTGAGTCTATAAACGACCAGTATGAATTGAAAATAAAGACTTCCATACTCATCCCAAAAGTACACAACGCTGCATAAGAAGTTTTCACTTCAAAAATTATATATGCAACCAGTTCGAATCTTTGCTTCTGACGAGCATATTCTATAAAAAACTTCCCAATGATATTAGAGAATTGTCTACGAATAAGTTTAAAAGAATTATTAAAGCCAAATTGTGTAGCAGAATTTCTGATTATTTAAGTGATAAAAGTGCTTGGGATTGAGTTGATCTGAGTCAGCACACATGATTGTAATAAATCTTAAGTATATTTGAACAAAACTCGCATATGCTCAGTGTGTCCTCACAGAACGACACTCGCCCGATGCCAATATTATGTTATAAGTAACCATTTATATAACGAAGCAAACAGAGTAAATAATATTTACTCTCTACCTTTACATAAATGCAAGGAGACAATACGTAAATGGCTACTTAAATTAAATTATGCTGAAACAGAGGCCTTTTTCAATGTTGTTTCATGATTAACAACATACACAAAGCACAGCAATACATACACACGAGTTTTGCGCATAGTGCACACACACACAAACACACACATACACAAACACATACAATCACACACTCGTACAAACACATACTCACACAAACACACACTCACTCACACACACTCACACACACATACATTGTGGTAAATTGTCAACTTATTTAATCAGTTAAATATTTAGTACTTAACTATATTATTCTTTCGTTTAATTCTTTCACATTAACTAATGTACTTATTTATGATGTTGTGTAATCATGTCTAATAAATGATTAACATTGTAAAATGCAGGGTGGAAGACGCTGGCGGCTGTAACACAGTTTACACTAGTACAGCCGTCAACGACAACCTCTTATTAAGTATGTAAAACTTCATTTCTTAGATTCATGTTTATATATACATAAGAGAAATCTGTAAACCTTAAGTGAATTTAATAAATTATTATTATTATTATTTTATTTTAAAAGAGGATTCCTACTGAGTTTTCTGGCAGTGTTTCTCAGTAGCTGCCACGTCATGCACTGCACGGTAGGGTAAAAAAAAGATATGACGATTCCACATAAATGTATTCTTTTTATGGAATAAATAATTTTTGACTTTGACATAGCGTTCCAATTCAGTCATTCACTTCTTATTATAATAATAATATTTTTTTATTTCGAAAAACTTAATTCTAGTTTACAAAATACTTATGTTTAGCTAAAATATTTTATACCATACAAATAAATTAGGCATCTGTAACCGAATTAGGTAGAGCCTGTATCTCGGTTATCAGCACCAATCCCTATGCTATATATATATATATATATATATATATATATATATATATATATATATATATATATATATATATATATATATATATATGTATGTATTATTTACAGATTTGCACTAACTAACTATTTTAAACACTAATTAAAATTTAATATACTTAATATTAATTCTAAAAATGTAAGATGGCACTCTTTTTCCTTTCCACTTCTTATTGCCATCAATAAGTCTACAACTTGTACCACACTTAACCCTGCGCCGCCGTGTGTGGCACAACGCGCCCAGTGACATATATTCATTTATCATTACCGTTTACTGTCCAAAACTTACAAGTTTTCTTTGATTTTTACGAGTACCGACATCTTTTTAAAACTTTTTTCGATGAATTCCATAGGCGAGAAAGTTTTTATTATTAATAGTAGCGGCGGCCAGTCTCAATAGAGATTAGCAATAGGCGCGGTGCAAACATAGGTCCATTCTTTATTCCCACTCGATTTGAAAGGGGTCAGGTACAGTACTGCCGGCTTTACGTGCTCTCCTAGGCACGGGGGTATAACACCGCCTACATCTAGACTCCGGGCTGACACAATCACAAAAAAAATTAAAGCTATGTAAATCCACAGTTTATATTTCAAGCTGCCAATCTAACAAAATAACTCGCTCTATCCCAACTACCTGTTACGAGAGACGGTTGTTAATTGCTAATGGAGGAACCATAAGCAGTTTACAACCGTCTACAATACGCTACTGAAGTGTCGTGCGCAAGCGCAGGCTGGAGAAAGAGCGCACCCGTATACTTTATAATCACACAGCCGCAAAGAATCGCCATACAGATGAAATAAATCGTATTGCCTTGTCCTGGGATCATTACTTTGATGATCATCATCATGATGTCAGCGAAAAACATCCACTGCTGGAGAAAGGTCTCCCCACAATGGAGTTGTTGGCAGACTGGGGGGCTACCGGCTAAGTTGCCGAACATCGTTTTCGTGAATGGCGTTCAAATAAATTAAGGTTAAAAATGACTTAATCAATCGTTAAATCGGCTTCCATGACCACATGTGACGTCATAAATGGTCCGGAATTGATTGTCAACGGATTGATTAAGTCATTTTTAACCTTTATTTATTTAAACGCCATTCACGAAAACGATGTTCGACGACTTAGCCGGTAGACACCCTGGTTGGCGATCGCATTATGATGGTCATAGTACACAGAAAGACGCTGCTGCTTCCCCTTTTTATGGGAGATATTTCCACGGGATCACTTCTACGCCACCCACGGGATGAGATGGGGATGGGGTGGTGATAATCTTGCCGTCAGCCACAGCTAGCTTTACATTATCCCAAGGTAAGTAAGTATTAATACATTTTACTTTTTATTATTTTTTTAATGCAAAATGGGTTTGCGCTTGACCACGATCTCACCTGATGGTAAGTGAAGATGTGGTCGAAGGTGGACCGCGCGTACCCATAAGATGCCTGTTCACTCTAACCTTGAATAAACTCATGTTATATGAGTCTGGAAATACGTCGTTTGCGAGGTTGTTCCACAGCTTAGCCGTACATTAGCTACCGCTAGACCGATTAAAATTCACTAATCTCAGGGTAGGCTCAGTTATGGATGAAGCTGAGATGGTTCGGGCATTTAGAAAATATGAATGAAAGAAGATTGATAAAAGAAGTATACCTGGCCTGTGTGAATGGGACAACCGGAAGGGGAAGACATCGTCGAACATTCTCTGACCACATCGGAGACGTTCTCAATGCCATGTCAGAAGTACCAAGAGGAAGAAGTAGTATATAATGACAGTAAATGAGGCGAAAGAGGTGTGCAAGGATCGTGACAAAGGAGTTTCCTCAGGGAAACAGGCGTGAGTCTATGTATGTATGTATATATGTCAGATTTAAACCGTCTAATCTTAATGTCGATTCCATTGCAAAGAAATTGTAACAAACATGATGCTAATATTATAAATGCGAAAGTAACTCGGTCTGTCTGTCGCTCACGCCGAAAACTACTGAACCGATTTACATAAAATTTGTTACACAGTCTCAAGCCTGAGAAAGGACGAAAATAAGGTTGTAAGGAGATGAAAGCGGGGATGAAAAGTTGTATGGAAGCATCGTAATTTTTTGAGCTGGAAGCTTGAAAAGTATTTTTAGGCTGCTGATTCGATATAAATAAATATGAAATTCAAAGTTTGTAAAAGTTTAATCCTCAAGGGTGTAAAATAACAATAAGGAATAGGGGATATAGTATATGATAGTAGACTTGTATGGACATATGTAGGGTTTATGTGAATGTTTTATAAGTTTGCGACAAGAGACAAAATATTAGAGATATTCTGATGTAACAGTTTTTCAAATCACATTTCTTTATTTGCTAAATATGGGTACATATTAAGTAGATGTTAAAATACTACGTATAATTTGTCCTAGACCATATTTTACTTTCAAGGTGTGCAAGTTGTTTCAAGACAGTTGTCACCTATCGCATTTGCATTGAAATTCACAGAGTCATTACAAAATGAGCGGACGAAGTCGCGGGCACACTGGACCAATCAAAGTACACTTATCTCAGATTACAACCGTCTAATCCTAATGCCGATATCATTGCAATGAAATTCTAACAGACATAAGAACTAGTGATTGTACTTTCATTTATTAAAACATAACTGTTTCATGATTCTGTATATGGCAATGGAAAGCTTACAAATAAAGCATTTTATCTGCCAGTGGCGATGGGTGACATATGTTATTAGCTAAGCCGATAACTTATCAATACATATAATAAAATCGTAGGAAAGTCAAAACTGTACATTGAATATTTTTTTTAAAGGAGTACCTACCAGAGAACGGGCAGCAGCGTTTTCCTATGAACTATGACTATTAAACTGCGATCGCCAACCCGTCTGCCAAGCGTGGCGATTACATCTTTTTGGCCCGATTTAAGATTTGAACACAGATCTTCAATATATGCGGTTGAAGTCACTACAGATCTCTTATAATAAAATCGTAGAAAAGTCGAAACTGTACATTGAATATTTTTTTAAAAGGATACTTGGGGCGTGATCTGCAATCGATATCGAAGCCAAAAATATAGTTTTTAGAATTTTTGTCTGTGTGTCTGTTTGTCTGTCTGTATGTCCGGGCTAAACTCAAAAGGTACTGCATGGATTTACTTAAAATTTTGCATGAATATTACTACGAGGTCGGGTCAACATATAGGCTACATATTATCACGCTATCACCTACGGGGAAGGAGCTGTGGTAATTTATAAAGGTTAACGCGGGTAAAACCGCGGGGCACAGATTGTTGTTTATATAATACTAGCTGTGCCCCGCGGTATTACCAGCGACAAATTTTATAAATTAATAGTTCCTCCCCCGTAGGTGTTAGCGTGATAATATGTAGCCTATATGTTGACCCGACCTCTTAGTAATATTGATGCAAAATTTGAAGTAAATCCATGCAGTATTATTTGAGTTTAGCCCGGACATACATACAGACAAAAATTCCAAATACTATATTTTTGGCTTCGATATCGATTGTAGATCACGTACCAAGTATCCTTTTTAAAAATATTCGATGTCCAGTTTTGACTTTCCTACGATTTTATTATATGTATAGATAGATCATGGCAAACGAGCGAATGGGTCACCTGATAGTAAGTGATCACCGCCGCCCATGTACACTCGCAACACCAGGGAGACGCAAGCCTTTAAAAGGAATAGGCTGGCTTCTTGATTTTCTTCTTCGTGGCTGGTAACCATGTCGTACCGGAATTATCTCACACCTCACCTTAAATTGCACATTCCTGCACTTCCATCTTTATCCCCCCCGTTGATGACGGGGTGATGATATTGTGATTCTGAGTTTCCTGCGCGTGGATCAAACCCGGGACACGAAATCTCGAGGCGATTGTATTAACCGCCGCGCTACACCTTTAGTCAAATTTGCGGAGACGAGTGGCATTTTTAGTTAAAGGTAAGCCGATAAGCATCGTCTTATATGCGCCCATATTTTATCAAAGGTTTTCTCATAATTGAGTAAAAACTAACGGTGGGTATGTGATTACATAATTATATAAAGATTATTATGACCGCGGATGTGTTTGAAGTAATTTGTATATAACTTAATTGAGACTATATTCGGCTGTTCCGGTATCGTAGAAACTTTTTATATGTCTACTAATTTGTAATTATAATAATAATATCCTGGGACATTATTCACACGCGGCCATGTGATCCCAAACTAAGCAGAGCTTGTACTATGGGAACCAGATAACTGATATACCACATATACTACTTTTATTTTGTAAATACATGCTTATATAGATAATTATATTCAAATTCAGGACAAACAGACATGTTCATGCACACAAAAGCTGTCCTGCGTGGGAATCGAACCGACGACCTGAAATGGACTGACTGACCGATCAACGCACAGATGAAACCGCTGCGTCTAGAACTATCGAATTTGTACAAATTTTCCTCAAGTAACGTAGATGAAAGGATTTCTGGAAATTCAACCCGTTAGGGGTAAAAAGTGGTTGCAAAGTTTGTATGAAACAACATGTTTTCTTGGTCTGATCAGCTTGAAACTTGGCATTTATATTCATATGACATGTTTTAATACTAAGATTTGCCCCGTAAGGGAGCGCCGGACAACTATTTGTGTGACCCATAAATAGGTGTTCTGAGCCTGGATGTAATTTGTGTTAACGACACAGGGATTAAATTCCCTAATGCGGTCGTTGACTTTTTTAAAAGATAAAGAATTTCTAGGGGTTGAAATTTTGTAAGAAACTTGATCGAATATAAAAAATAATACAAAGTGTTATTTGTTTAGGAAAAAGGGGGAAAGTACTAAGCCATAGGTAATATAGAAGAGGTTCGTTTAACTTTTTCGATGTCTAATTTCGAATAGCACGCGGACGAAATCGCGGGCAAAAACTAGTAATTTATAATTTCTAAAACAACTATTTGTGTAGTACCACCCTAGTTACGATGATGAGCGAGCGATCTACATAATCTTAAAAAAACAACATTCAAGTGTGCACTATACATTGCTTATTCTGTTAAGTAGTCTCTAAGCAACCACTTCAACCTGAAGTACATCTATAAAGTGATAATAATACGCGAACTTTCTAACGCGTTCCTAAATTTCACGTTCGTTTTGAGGGATCGAGATACATCGCTGCTTTCGTTCTATAGGTATTCAATCTCATTAATTAGAACGCGACTAGTTATAGTAAGACTTGCGGGTTTCCACAAAACGGAAATATTTCAGCATACATTGACGATTTTAATGTATAGCTAAATTAGATAACGTAGTAGAAATCATAACTGTTACGTTCCTTTTGGAGAATCAAGATTCATCGCTGCTTTTGTTCTATAAGTATCCAATCTCGTTAATAAGTACACGACTAGTTATAGTAGCATTTGCGGATTCTCACGATACAGAAATATTTCAGCATACATCGACGTTTTTTTCGTGTACCTAAATTATGTAAGGTAGTCAAAGTCATCAATGTATTACGTACCTGGTTGTGATAATGCGCAAGCGGGTGGTGCGGCACGTGCCGCATCGCCGGGTGCAGCATCTCGGTGGTACCGCTGCTGCTGCCCTCTACCGCCTGGGGGCAAAACATCGGAGTCAGAACAGATTGTACATCCAAAAAGTGCTCAAAGCGCTTAAAGAAGATTTCATTTAACAGGCTCTACATAGACTCATGCCTGTTTCCCAGAAGGGTAGGCCGAGACAACGGATTTCTATTTGTCATCTTTGCACACCTCTTTTGCCTCGTTTACTGCATTATATTCTTTATACATGCTCGCCGGTTTACCTTATATCTACGAGCATGTATGAAGAATATCTGGAACTTCTGACCTGGCCTTAGAATGTTAGATACCTAACTGATATACTACATATACTACTTTTATTTTGTAAATACATGCGTATATACATAACTAGCTGTGCCCCGCGGTGTTACCCGCGTTAAATTTTATAAATTTTCTTTGCTATAAACCTCACGGAGCCCGAGACCTTTCCAACGAATGCAAAACCGTGGAAATCGGTTCGTGCGTTCTGGAGTTATAGCGTCAGGAAGGAAAACCCGACTTATTTTTATATAGTAGATTACACCCAGACTCACGACAAACAGACATATTCATGCACACAAATATCTGTCCTGGAATCGAACCCACGACCAGCGGCATGTAAGGCAAGCATTTACCACGCCAACAGGCCCGTTTTCTACGTCCATTTTTAGAAGGGCTGAAAGTTCTCATAATTTTGTCGTTCCCATAGCGATAAGCGATCTTTACATCATATTAATATTGTAAAACAATGAGATTTGACTTCTGTATTAAGAAAACAAGAGAAAGTTTTGTGTAAGCTTTCGTAAATGTATACTTGCTTGTATAAAGTAAAGTAAAAGCTATTTTTTTTTACACCGCAGAGTTCATTCGAATAGTATTTGAAAAGCTGAATTAAAACAGTTGTAAATCTATGCTCGGAGTTTCGATGCGAGATCGAATCAGAAATGCTGAGATCCGCAGACGAACCAAAGTAACGTAAATAGCCCGAAGAATTGCCAAGCTGAAGTGGCAGTGGGCAGGGCACATAGCTCGTAGAGCCGACGGCCGCTGGGGCAGAAAGGTTGTCGAGTGCCGACCACGAACCGGAAGACGCAGCGTAGGTAGTAAAACTTATGACATCCTACTTACAGAATACGGAAATGTATGTGGAAATTAAAGACATTAACGAGAACCACCATGAAACTATATACGGGTCCAGGGTTACAAACATAACACGAGGTGTGCCTCAAAGTTCAATCCTGGGTCCTGTTTTATATATAATTTTTACTAATGACATGCTTAGTTTCATTGATAAAACTCAGCCTGAAGTAAGGGCTGTTGTATTTGCAGATAATACAAATTTAGTAATTAAAGCGACAGACCTAGGCCCCCTACAAGATGGACTGATGGTCTTGTGAGGGTCGCTGGAAATTGCTGGATGCGGAAAGCGCAAGACCGGCAATTGTGGACGCCTTTGTCCAGCAGTGCCCGTCTTTCGGCTGATATGATGATGATATATTTAAAAACGAATGTTTGTCTGTATGTCCTTTATAGACTCGTAAACTATGCATCTGATCAGGCGATGATCTTCAGCCAAAGTGTTGTGCACGAGTTCACAAAGGTTTCTGAGTTGGTACTAACAATCTTCGAGAGATGGTGCCACTATCATTCCAATGCTAACCAAATAAATAAATATCTTGGGACCCCCTAACACACTGCCATCTGATCCTAAACAAGGCAACGTCTTTACTATGGCAACCAGACAATTAATAAACATACGTATATATTTATCAACTAGCTGTGCCCCGCAGTTTTACCCGCGTTAAATTTTATAAATTATAGCAAATCATCCAGGGTTTCAGGTAACTCCATACCAAATTCCATACAAATTGTATTAAATTCGCTCCAGCCGTTTAGACGTGAAGAAGTAACAAACATACACACTTACAAGCTTTCGCCTTTCTAATATTATTGTGATGTGATAACTAAAAGTCGTGGAAATCTATTACACATCTTTTCTACTGTTTGCATGTTTTTGTTTAAAAGACACCGCTCACACTTTGTTGTATTAGATGACGTTTACAGGTAGCCTAGGAAGCTTTCACTGCTTCACCAGATACTAGAAGCAAGCGAGGGCTTCACGTTGGATTACGTATCCACTTGTATCAGTTGAAGTATTTACCTCAGGTGGTTCATTCTTAGTGTCGGCCTCGTCTCCAAGCTCGACCAGCTGGAGAGCCTCCTCGAGAAGGTCGAACCTCGACTCCTCAGTGTTCACCAGCACTGGGGGCAGTTCGCCTTGGATCACGTATTCACCTGGAAGAGAAAATACGCTGCTTAGTTTCTATGGAATCAAGTTTATCTTAATATTAATAAAAAAACTAAACTAGTTAACCATCGGGACTAGTCCCTCCCTCTTACCCACCACTGCAACTCCTGTAGGCCAGGATCGACAGTGGCACACAATGAAATTACACTGAGCGGTGAGACACAGGCATGTCCCGGGGAATCATATTAACTGTTTTGGATCCCGCAACGAATTTAATCAAAAAGAAACAAGGAGAAGTTAGAAAATGAATAGTTCCACTTCCCTCCAGAGCTAAGCGGGAGACAGAACGATATAACAAGACTGGAGCCTCATAAAACGAGAGAATGCTGCCAAAGCATCGAGGATAAATTTTAAGGGCATTCAGTAAGCTTTTATATTTGATTCCAACAGTAGGTATGGCAGAAGCACTTAAACGCACGTAAGTTGTACCTTGTTACTACAAGAGGTCGGGTCAACATATAGGCTACATATAATCGCGCTATCACCTACTGGGAGGAGCTGTGATAATTTCTAAAGTTTAACGCGGGTAAAACGGCGGGGCACAGCTAGTTTACAAATAAAACCGTATTCCAACAATTTCTGGTTAAAACTACAAAGATAAACAGTAAATTAAAAAAAAGGTACACCGCCATGCGCCTTAAGAAGTCTCTTTGAAAACCGCAGTAGTCAAAACGCCAACAGTTGACCACTTCCAGACAATCCTTCTCCCCGGAGATCGCAAAAACATAGCAAAAAGCACCGCCATAAAACTATAAATCATTAAGTTAACAAAACTTAACCCTTTGTACGTCTCCCGGTGATAATCTGTTTAACTAAGGGGTCTGAAAGACCGCCGCAATTATACACGGTAGCCGAAGGGTTGAGTCGTAAATCATAACTCATAAGCTGTGGTCACAAATTGTTTCTTCGTCTTATTGTCTATAGAATCGAAGATTGTGAGCTAAAGAGATTTCTTACAAATTAAAAGTTTTATTTCTGTATCTGATTGTTTTTAACATGGCGTTTACAGTTAGCCTAGAGGAAAGTTGGTTAAGCTGACATAAGACAGAAAATTAATCTATACATATAATAAAATCGTAGGAAAGTCAAAACTGTGCATTAAATATTTTTTTTAAAGGATACTCTGGACGTGATCTGCAATCGATATCGAAGCCAAAAATATAGTTTTTAGAATGTTTGTCGGTTTGTCTGTATGTATGTCCGGGCTAAACTCAAAAAGTAGGTACCTACTGCATGCATTTACTTCAAATTTTGCATGAATATTACTAAGAGGTCGGGTCAACATATAGGCTACATATTATCACGCTATCACCTACGGGGGAGGAGTTGTGATAATTTATAAAGTTTAACGCGGGTAATAACGCGGGGCACAGCTAGTTATTAATAAGTATTTTAAGATTATTACGATTTTAATACGATTGTTATGTGTTATCAAAAAATTATGAATGTTCAAAGCAATTTTAACTAGTTTCTTTTTATTAATTATACAATTGTATGTTTAATTTTAAGTTATCATTTTTACTGTGCCCTACAGTGTCCATAACTGTACCTAGCTATAAACATTATTATTATAAGACCTGTATTATTGACCTTATGGAATGCAAATAAAGATATGAATATGAATATTTCACTGCTTCATCGGACAATAGTATTTGTCTATGAAACATCCTACCCCAAATATTACGTTTACGAGATATTCGATTATATTATAATATGCCTTTTTATAAAAATTGCCTATTTTGGCTATTAAATTACATATTTAAAAATTGATCAGTCTAAAAAATTTTATTATTATTTAATTTTTACATATGGGATAAGGTGCTTTATGTCAAATAACTTAATAAGCGAGTTAACCGAATAGGTTGTAGTAGGCGATTGAAAGTTAAATATCTACTTTATATAAACGTAGTTCTAACTTTTGATTACTTAGTATAAGAAGGCATGTTAAGTTAGGGTTTTAGCTTCTCGAACACTTTTTATAATTATTAGTAAAATTACTGTTTTTAAGAATTTAGTTACAAGAATTAAAAAACATATATGGGAACATTGCAAAAGCATTGCCTGTCGTATAAAAACAATTATTTAAACGAAGATTTCTCCGTTGTTCCTTCAACCGATTTTATTCAATTTTTTAATTTATAGGGAATATAAATTGTGTAAAAGTCTGTTAGTGTAAAGATAGGTAAAATCGTTTCTATGATCTTTAAAACACTAATCATTATACTACAACAAACTACCAGACGAATTAAAGAGACCAAATATTCTTGAAGCACAAAAGATTTACAAAAAAAAAAACCGCACAGTCCAGCCCTTTCACGCTCCAAAAGAAACCCCAAACCACTTTAATAGTAAAATTGGCCACAAAATGTGACACATTTATGACAAACCCTTTTAAACAACTAACGGACTTACAGTAGCCTTTTGTCACAAACAATAAGACTTAAAACTAATCTCTCTATTGTGGGATATTAAAGACCCCGAAGTCAGTGGCGACGTGCTTTTTTCGGCAGTCGCCGTTGGAGGGTTAAGTCGGGGGATTATGTAGGATTAAATTTGAACTTTTAAAGAGTTAATTTGATTCAATTAATTCGTATTTTTGTAGGTGTTAATATGTGTCTTGACTAACAGATTATATGAACACCAATTCAGCAGTTTAAAAAGATAATAAAAGAGCCTGGAAATGAATAAATAAAAAAAAAAGGTCCTTATTCACGCAGACTTTAAAGCGCATGTACCTAAATAGTCAGAACATGTTTGTAGTAATATAGTTAAGTATAGGTACATAATTATTTTTAAGTACATATAGACATTAAGTTATGCGGTTTGTATGAAAAACGCCTGTTGGCGTCGTTGGCAATCCTTGCTTTTCACTCCGGAGGTTGTGGGTTCGATTCCCAACCAGGACAGGATATTTGTGTGCATGAACATCTCTGTTTGTCCTGATTCTGGGCGTTATTATCTATATATTATAAACATATTTACAAAAGAAAAGTATCTGATTTCCATAGTACAAGCTCTGCTTAGATGCGGCTCAGATGGCCGCGTGTGAATCATGTCCTAGGCCTCAGGATATCTTATCTGTCTGTTCCATCTATATTGACCAACCATACCACAGACTATAATTACCAAGTCATAAATCACATATCAATCACAACTAAGACCAAAACAATTTGCCTAACGTTTCCAAAACAAGCCCCCTGATTGGTCGGCCGTGAAGGTTGCAAGATGGCGTCCAAAATGGCGGCGGAACAATTAAATATGTGTTTTTTACTGAACACAATTATCAACGGTCCTGTGGTATATAGGCATAGACTTTTTTGTGGTGTATTTTTGTCTGGTTTACCTGCTAAGTGGTATTTAAAGACGGTATAGCTGGTAATTATAGATACTAGTGAATGCCTCTTTGGTGTAGTGTTAGCGTTTTCCACGACAGATAATGAGGTCCTGAGTTCCAATCCCAGGTCAGGCCAAAAAGTTATATTAGTTACTTATCGTATGGGCAGGGTTTACCCTAAGTTTAGAGTTGTTCTGTGCTTACCGACTGTTGCCTAATGGCTACAACCGGGAACGACAGCTTAACGTGCCCTCCGAAGCACGGAGACGCTCAGATTTTAAAACGCTTTAGCGGTCGCCCATCTATGGACTGACCGCGAGCCTAGTTGCTTAACCTCGCCTATCACTTACGGGATCTTGTCGGTTAAGTAACATTATAATCTAGCCACTTATAAACACGGATTAGCGAAAAATAATTTCACCCCTCACAAAAGTAACCTAACCGTCTGTAGCCCCCGACTCTAAATATATACAAAACTGTAACTTTTTAACAGCTAAATAAATTTTCATGAAACACAGGTCAGAAACATCGCGATCTCAAATCAAATATCAATTTCAAATATTTTAAATCGGTTCTTTATCTCTGCCTACCCTTCTGGGAAACAAGCGTGAGTTTATGTACCTATGTATGTTCATGAAAACCAGTCGTTTAACAACAATAGCTGCCCAAAGGACAAAGATGCACATAAAATAAACAAATAATTTAGCCGTTGTTAACCCATCTGCATTTCGACTACAGATGCAGGTACAGTCGCCAGTCCTGGGTTCGATTCCCGTGCAAAACATCTATTTGTGTGACACATACTTACTTATCGTATGGTCAGTGGTTACTATAGTGTCAGAGTTGTTCAAGCCGCCCAGTAGGCTTTCGACATGGCTTAACGACTGTTGCCAAATGGTTTCAACCGGGACCGACAGCTTAACTTTCCCTCCGAATCATGGAGACGCTCAGAAACCAACCACTTTGGCGGTCACCCATCTATGGACTTACCACGAGTCTAGTTGCTTAACCTCGCCAATCTCTTAAGGGATTAAGACAGTCGCGCCCCGCCACTGCATACCCCGAGTTCCATTCCCGCGCAGTACAACTATTTGTGTGACACATACCTACATACATTGTTGTTCTGACTGTGGATGTACTTTGAGACACAGTCAGTCAATTATATGTTTATAAAGTACACCGCAACATAGGGATTAACATCCATATTGCGGACGTTGTTTAAAAAAATCTATATACGTCTACATTGCCCAACTTGTATGCATGTTTACTAACCAAACGTTGCACCTTCAAGCGTGGATAGATCAATTAAAATTCTATTTCCATCTCCATTTAAAAGTAAACTAGATCTTTTAAATAAACCAATTATTGTACTCAGTTACATTGATCTATAGATCTCATAGAGTATACACCCACGGAGGTCTCCAACATCACACTGCGTAAGATTTGTATCCGATAATTATAGTAGGGAGCTCAGTAGACTGCAATAAAATTATAAATGATAACATTAAAGTATAAAATCATATCATCTTAAAGAGTCCAGACTTACTCAGCGACTAAATTATGAACGGAGGTTCTCTTTATGATATACATAAGGAATAATTCGCGTTACTCAAAATATCCGCCGAAAAAAATAAAAATAATAAATAAATGAAAAGCTATATAACATAAACATATAAAGATGTCAAGTTTTGGAATCTTCATTCGATAATTTTTTATACAAACTGAGCGTTTCTATCGCCTGCAGATTGTGTTAAACAGGCAAATTTAAGATTGTACAAAATATACTAAAATAACTATTATAAGAGGAAATGGTTGAATATGATCTTACTTTAAATGTTAAGTTACTACATACCCACGTGTTATGTTAGCTTCTTAAAAATGCATATCGTCGACGACAGACAAGCAAGCTCATTGTTTAGCCTACCACCTACACGTACATCTGTATTAAGCCTTCAAATTAATGTTATTACCAACCAATAGAGTTCATAATGCAGTGGCAACTATATAACCAATACCAGCTAAATGTTACATATACTATCTTAATGTAAATCTTATATCATTGGCAAGATGGCTGGATGCTACATTTCAAATACTTATACTAAGCCTTCTGTTTTCTGATACTTTGATTAAAGAGTGTTGTGTGGTGACTGCGACGATTAAACCATCCCATCTCATCCCGTGGGGGCGTAAAAGTTATGAATCAACCAAAAAATGTCAACTGCTGAATATGGTCTCTCCCAAAGATCTCCACAATTTATTGCTGGCATCGCACGGCCCAGCGGCCATCGGTTTTATGAACTACATATGTGCCCTGCCCACTGCCACATCAACTTGGCAATTTTTCGGGGCTATACATATATACTTTGGTTCGCCTACGAATTCGATATTTCTGATTCGATCTCGTTAAGCTCCTTCATAAAAATGTCCCGAGGAAATATTTACCAGAAAACAGGCATCAGCACGTATCTTAGTTCTATCGACCATCACACTGTAATCTCCAACCAATATCTAATGTCTTATCCATCCAAATGGTGTGCTTGTGGGAGACCTTTGCCCAGGAGTGGAATGGTGGTGTTTCAGCCGCCATGATGATATAAACGTAATCAACGCCCACCCTCAAACACCCCAATTAGAATATAATGTTGTTATCATAAAACATACACTGAATTTTTTATTTAACATTTATATGCATTGTTATTTACTAAATTAGTTTCTTGGAATAAAGTTTATATTTCTTTATTTTGTATTGAATGATGGAATTTGTATGAATACAATAAAACTGCGCTTTTAATTAATTATTACCTTGACTTACGGTCCATTTCAATTTGTTTTGACTGTACAGGGTTAACATAACAGTAATTTCTGTAGTTTTAATTATTTTTAAATAAAAAATTACCTATATTAAAAATGATATAAATCGATTCAGTAAACGATTCTGAATAAACTATTTTCAGGATGTGCGTTAATTAAGTTACATGTTGTATATTCAGTCATATCAGATAACCGTCCCATCAAATTAGTGAGGGTAAAAGGATGCACTAGTGTTTGCGCAAACACTCGTGTACTACAATATGTTACAGGTACGTTGTCGAATCCGAAACTCGGCAAGACTATGCGACCTCCGGAACTATCTACTCAGCTACAGATTGAAAATAACTATTACACAATGTTTTGTTAAAAAAGAACATTGTTGTAACCTTGGCAATGACAGAGCGGTGTCGCGCCGTTTGCGCCGAAAGTGAATTGATCCATGATCTATAGATCATAGATCTATGGATCATTAGCGTATCGGTCGCGCGCATTGTCGATTATAGCGCACGCTTTTAGCCTGCGAATTCTGTTCGGCCACTGACAAAAAAATAGAAATACCTAGTTTATTTAAAGGTCCTCTATTAGACTTAGTTTTTAAAATCAAACAATTTATAGTATAACAAACAATGCATTTGAAACACCAACACTATAAATGTTGATACTTTTTTACTTTTACTATATTAATAATTATATCTGGGACATTATTCACACACGGCCATCAGATCCCAAACTAAGCAGTGTTTGTATTATGGAAACCACTTATCTGATATATTACATACTAGCTGTGCCTGTGTTTTATATATTATCACAGCTCCTCCCCCGTAGGTGATGGCGTGATAATATGTAGCCTAGGTATATGTTGACCCGACCTCTTAGTAATATTCATGCAAAATTTGAAGTAAATCCATGCAGTACTTTTTGAGTTTAGCCCGGACAAAATTTTAAATATTATATTTTTGGCTTCGATATCGACAGTAGATCACGCTGCAAGTATCCTTTAAAAAATATTCAATGTACTGTTTTGACTTTCCTACGATTTTATTATATTACATATACCACTTTTCTCATGTAAATACATACTTAGATAATGACATTTAGACACGGAACCAACATGCACACAAATATATGTCCTGGGTGGGAATCGAACTCACTACCTGCAACGTGAAAGGCAAGCATTTACTAACCACGTAAAAAGGCCCGTCAAATTCTTTATTGGGCAAAAATGATGGTACTCATATTTGCCCAACAAGATGTAGGTACCGATGATATTGTGAAGGTCGCTGGAAGCCGTTGGATGTGGGTAGCACAAGATCGGCAATGATGGAGATCTTTAGGGGGGGAGGGGTTACCAGTAGGTATTTATAATTTAACGCAGGTGAAACCGCGGGGCATAATACATAATGGTGATCTTTATATCTAAATTAAATTTTAATCTAAAATAATTTGATTTGATTTGATCTAAGTTAGTATTAGATTTACAAATTATTATTAATATTAAAAGCCTCGTTGGTCTAGCGGTAGCGTGTTCACCCGCAGAGAAAGAGGTCTTGGACTCAAATCCCAGGTCCGGCCAAAAAGTGATTTTGGGAGTTTTCTGTAGAAAGAAAAATATCTCTAGAAGTCTGGGTGTTGGCGGTATTACACCCCCGTGCCTCGGAGAGCACGTAAAGCCGTCGGTCCTGTACCTGACCTCTTGCCGGTCGTGTCGCTAGTCGTCCCATCGGATCATGAGAGCGATGGAATAGAAAGTGTTCCTGTGTCTGTGCACACACTTGTGTTCTATGGCCAATCTCTATTGAGAGAGGCCGCCGTGGCCAATATTCAGCTAGGCCATTATTATTGTTTTAAATTATAGACCGTTTCCGACGCACAAAAAATAGCTTCCTTGTAACAAATTCAAGATGGCTTCCTATTCCCTTAATAGCTCTCTATTGGGAGCAATTGTTCTGAATTGGTATAGATGGACTGTTCCCATTGGTCAGAAATAATTGATGGTAATTTAGAATTATTTGTATGTAAATGTTTTGGCCGGGTATTCGATATAAGTCCCGTGTGGAGATGGCTTGGAACAAAAACAACGTTGATCAACGTTGACCCATTAACCTCTTAGTAATATTCATGCAAAATTTTAAGTAAATCCATGCAGTACTTTTGAGTTTAGCCCGGACATACATATCTACAGACAAACAGAAAAATTTAAGCACTATATTTTTGGCTTCAATATCGATTGTAGATCACGCCCCAAGTATCCTTTTAAAAAAAATTTTGCTCGCCGAGGCACGGGGGTATAATACCGCCAACTCCCAGACTTCGGGCTGATACTAAATATTTTTCTTTTCACGGAAAATTCCAAAAATCACTTTTTTCTCGACCCGGGATTTGACCCCAGGACCTCCTTGTCTGCGGCTGAACACGCTACCGCTAGAACAACGAGGCTATGACTATACGAACATGTCAAACGCATTAAAAAATACCCCCGTTCTTTATAATTTCAATACAAAGTACCACATCTCGACTCAATTGACGACCACATTCCAACACACAGAACCGCCAACATACCTACACCCATCTCCTTCCCACGCCGCCATTTGTTTCAATTCGGAATTAATTTCAATAGGAGCGAGGGAGACAGGTATACGTTCGCCAGTTGCGTTAGATAGCTGGTCCTTTCGGTAACGAGGTTTCGATAAAGATTTTCCTTAAAGGTATTATACGATCTGAGATATTCAATTTATATTCAGCTTTAATGCAAACTAGCTGTGCCCTGCGGTTTCACCCGCGTCAAACTTTAAAAATTAAAGCCTATGTGTTATACGGATGTATAAGCTATATTACTACAAAGTTTGATCAAAATCCGTTCGGTAGATTTTGCGTGAAGAATTACTCACACACTTACAAACTTTCGCCTTTATAATACTAGCTGTGCCCCGCAGTTTTACCCACGTTAAACTTTATAAATTATAACCTATGTGTTAAACCAAGGCGCCAGCTAACTCCATACCAAGTTTAACTTATAAAATCGCTGCAGCTTTTTAGACGTGAAGAAGTAACAAACATACACCTCACAAACTTTCGCCTTTATAATATTAGTGTGAAATAAATAAGATCGCTAAACTCCAAAAATACTAAACACATTTTGAAAAATGCTATTTATCTATATATATCTATATGATGATGCTAATGCATCATATTTTGGTCAATTCACACAATATCCTTTATAAATTGTAGTCTATGTTATTTCCATGTATAAGCTATATTATTGTAAAGTTTCATTAAAATCCATTCAGTAGTTTTTACGTGAAAGAGTAACAAACATCCTTACTTACATACTTACAAACTTACGCGTTTATAATATTAGTAGGATAACCAAGGCGAACACGAAAGAATTTACATAAAAACTCGAAATATATTAAACACAAAAAATGTTAAGAGGGTGTGAACATAGTTCCCTACAGGGGTCACGAGTTCGGTTCCCATTCAGCGTAAGCATCCCTCTGGTATCCAACCGCCAGGCGGTAACAATGAAACTGGTATAAACCCATCTATGTTTTCTCAATTGTTTTTCAATATTTCGTATACAAAGGGCAAAACGGGGCCCTATTTATTTGTGTGTATGGCACGGGTCTCTAACTCATTAACAACATCAACATCAGTTCCAAATATGTATTTTTAATTTATAACCGACTTCAAAAGAGGGAGATTTTTAGGTTAACAAACCTACAGTAGAACATACATGTGGGTGATTCGGATACTCCTCATCATAAAGTATCTAATTTTGCGTTTAAACGTCAACTCCTCGGAGTTTGGAATTGGTATGAATACAAATAAAACTGCGATTTAAAAGACTTATTACTTTGACTTACGGTCCATTTAAATTTGTTTTGACTGTACAGGATTAATATCACAATGATTTCCGTAGGTTTCATTATTTTAGAATAAAAATAAAATTACATATATTAAAAATGATATAAATCGATTCAGTAAACGATTCTGAACAAACTATTTTCAGGAAGTGCGTTAATTAAGTTACACGTTGTATATACATACATATTTACGAATTACACCCAGACACAGAGCAAATAATCGTCCTTGACACACAAAGATTTGTCCTGGGTGGTATGTATATATAATCAATCAATTCTACCGAAACTTAAACCTGATTTTAATTCATATTTTCCATTTTGGCATTACAAATGCCCGGTAGCATTAAAATGGCTGATCGATCACTTTGACATATGATATGTCAAAATATTATGCATTGAAAAGTTGGAGTATAGATGGAGTCAATCGGTCCCGTGAGATTTTATTGTTTGAGTAAGTTTTTAGTAAAAATAAATAGCTGGACATGACTTGGCAATATGTATAGGCCTGGCCAGAGTGCACTACGCGAGTTCGACAAAAAATGATAATAATAATATCTTAGAACATTATTTACACACGGCCATCTGATCCCAAACTAAGCAGAGCGTGTACTGTGGAAACCTGATATACCTACAACATATACTACTTTTCTTTTGTATATACATACTTATATAGATAATTACACCCGGACTCAGAACAAACAGAATGTTAATGCACATAAATATCTGTCCCGGGTGGGAATCGAACCCACGACATGCGGCGTGCAAAGCATGCATTTAGCAACCACGCCAATCAGTCCCGGATATTTTTTATTTGTTATACTGTGATCACCTGAGAGCATTAAATACTAAGATATCTGTTGTGATCGCAAACCCCTGCCTAGCGTGGCGATTATAATAATAATAAAAACTTGAGAGGTGTCAAGGGACACCCGGATGGAACGAAGTTATTTCTTATTATTTATTATGTACAAGAAACCTGTATACACTCAACAAATATAATCGTCGCGACACCACACTGTTCAATGCGAAATATAAATGAAAATATTTGGCTTGCTTTCTATAAGAGAGAGAGAGAGATGCGCACGCCGCACAGCTGCAAAGTGTCGTGACAACTTTTCGTAAGATTTTTTTCCGTCTAGCCCCCTTTCACAACGCGCGATAAGGAACTTCGTTCCAATAATATATAGGGACGATATACATACTTATATAGATAGATAAATACTTATATACATAGAAAACATCCATGACTCAGAAACAAATATTCGTGCTCATCACACAAATATTTGCACTTACCGGGATTCGAACCCAGGCCAACTAGGCTACGGTGGTATATGATATATCACCCCAAAAGATCGACACATCTCCAAAGCCTTTGTCCAGCAGTGGACGTCATTGGGCTCACATGATGACTCAAAATACATCTCAGTACCTACTGATTTATAAAGTCAACCTTTTCGGTGCACGATCTCAAAACAACATAACCAAAAAAAAAAAATCTACCGACACGACTCTAAAATGAGACCAACCCACACTCAGCCGAAATTGAAAAGGTCCGAACCTTTGCCTCGGTATAGAAAAAATAAAATTAAAAAAAAAAACCTGTTTCTGATTGTCAAGAGGCGTGTTTTAAAGGGAATATGAGTTTTTTGTTGGTTCAGAATAATTTTGTTACTTTTGTGTATCGGATCTCCGCAGATATATATTGAGCTATGTATAGTTTAAGGACTTAGGTATTAGGAATGTACAATCACGCTAATATTATATAAGCGAAAGTTGGTTTAGAATTTACTTAAAAAAAACCGGCCAAGTGCGAGTCGGACTCGCCCATGAAGGGTTCCGTAGCAGCAAATATTTCAGTTGATTAAATGAAAGCATATTGCGGTTTACGATTTATGACGTATTAAAAAAAACCACTTACTAGATCCCGTTCAAACCAATTTTCGTAGTTAGTTTGCATAGTAATGTACATCATATATTATTTTAGTTTTATCATTCTCTTATTTTAGAAGTTACAGGGGGCGGGGGGACACTCATTTTACCACTTTGGAAGTGTCTCTCGCGGAAACTATTCAGTTTAGAAAAATAATATATTAGAAACCTCAATATCATTTTTGAAGACCTATCCATAGACTCCCCTCATGTATGGATACGATGAAAAAAAAAATGTTGAGTCTCCGTTCTATGTATGGGGACTCCCAAAATTATTGTTCTTTTTATATTTTTGTGTAAATATCTTAATGCAGCCACTTTTTTCCGAAACTATAAGTTTCGGAAAAAAGTGGCTGTGTCATACGGACGGACAGACAGACATAACGAATCTATAAGGGTTCCGTTTTTTGCCATTTGGCTACGGAACCCTAAAAAGATCAATCTTGGTTGATATTATATTATACTAATAATCCTTATAATGGCTCTGGGCTTGTTGGTTATAAATCAACCCACTTCATATTATTATGTACCTACTACCAACTATATGTAACCTGTTTTATATGCAAATATATGAATCTGAATCTGTGAGTGTGTGAGTATGTATGTTTATTACTCTTTCACCCGAAAACTACATATACCTCTAGCTTATATATCCGAATTACACATAGGGTATGATTTATAAAGTTTGACGCGGGTAAAACCTCGGGGCACTCTTAGTAACAAATAAAAAGAATATCCGGGACCGATTAGCGTGGTTGGTAAATGCTTGCCTTACACGCCGCAGGTCGTGGGTTCGATTCCCATCCAGGACAGATATTTATGTGCATGAACATGTGTGTTTATCCTGCGTCTGGGTGTAATGCTACTAATATTATAAATGCGAAAGTTTGTCAGTATAGATGGATGTTTGTTATTCTTTCACGCAAAAACTACTGGACGGATTTTAATGAAACTTTATAGTAAAATAGCTTACCTATATATCCGAATAACACATAGGCCATTATTTATAAAGTTTGTCGCGTGTGAAACCGCGGGGCACAGCTAGTTATCTATATAATAATAATATCTAGTCACACAGATCATCCTAGCCCCAAACTAAGCAAAGCTTGTACTATGGGTACCAGGCGACGATATACATACTTATATAGATAGATAAATACTTATATACATAGAAAACATCCATGACTCAGAAACAAATATTCGTGCTCATCAAACAAATATTTACACTTACCGGGATTCGAACCCAGGACCACCAGCTTCGTAGGCAGGAGCACTACCAACTAGGCTACGGTGACGAGCCTAGTTAATAGCCTTTACGTTATATATGTATGAATTCATAAAAGAAAAGTAGGTAGTCTACGGTTTCCATAGTACAAGTTCTGCTTAAGTTTGGGATCAGATAGCCGTTTGTGAATAATGTCCCAGGATATTTATTTATTTATAGCACACAGCGCCATTTAGCCTAAACTAAGCAATGCCAGTACCAGAGCTATAACGGATAGAATATCTTTTTTTTTCGAAATCAAAAGTTCTACGTCCAAGACCAATAGACATGTTCATTATTCATTAACACAAATATTTGAAACTAGCTATGCCCTGCGGTTTTACCCGCGTTAATTTTTATAAATTATCACAGCTCCACCCCCGTAGGTAATAGCATGATTTTATGTAGCCTATATGTTGACCCGACCTCTTAGTAATATTCATGCAAAATTTGAAGTAAATCCATGCAGTACCTACTTTTTGAGTTTAGCCCGGACATTCATACAGATAAACAGAAAAAAATTGTAATAACTATATTTTTGGCTTTGATATCAATTGTAGATCACCCCCAAGTATCCTTTTTAACAAATATTCAATGTACAGTTTTGACTTTCCTACGATTTTATTATATGGAGGTATAGATAACGAACCCGTTGAACTCTTTTGTTCCCCCATTCTATCTCCCTTAGAGGGACATGCACAAGATTCTTCCAGTGCCTATATCCCCCTACCTTTTATTGCCAAATGAGTATTGGATGTACAGACGCCAGCACATCAAGCGAAGATGATCGAATATTCGTAAGATGCAATCTTTTTTTAATTCACACTGGCCGTTTAGACGTTCACATGACCGCAGCATTTTTTCATAATTATGTTAGATTTTTACAGCCGACGGCATAAACAAATTTAGTTCTATTTTTAAAATGTATTCCCGCCATAGGGAGGGACGCAATTACTATGTGTCTTTACCGCCCAAAGGTGATAAGATAAGATAATTTATTTCACAAATATGGGTACAGTACATGATGTTAAACACAATTTATTATGTTAGTTCCGCCACATTTTACCCTTAGGTATGTGAAAGGTACAAGACCAGTGCATTTACAGAAACTGACAGAATAATTACAAACACAATGAACACATAATAAATCAGCATATTAATAATAAAGGCATATGATAACCGTATTTACATTTAACAATAAACAAATGCATTTTCTTTCTCAGCAAAAAAACTATGAAATATTGTAGTAAGCTTTTTTAACTAAAAAGGAAGGTGGGAAGTAGCATCTTCCACTCGCTACTCGGATCAAATAAACACTACTTTCCGAGTAGGTATGGGAAATGTAAAAAATTGTTTTCAGTGTTATCGGTAGTCCCCATAGATTGCCCCGCATGTTTCTTACATACATAAGTACATAGACTCACGCCTATTTCCCAGAGGGGTAGGCAGAGACAACGGATTTCCATTTGTCACGATCTTTGCACACCTGTTTTGCCTCGTTTACTGTCATTATATTCTATTACGAATAAAATAATTTTATTTCTTTTTATTTTAAAGTGCCCTCCGAAGCACAGAGATACTTAGAAATAAAACCTCTAAGGTCGCCTAAGGACGCCCCGAGGACAGTAGCTGGCAATGAGAACCTCCATACTGCCCAACTACAGAGTACTATATCAATAATTGAGATATCTAATACATTTCTATGATTTATTAGCACCGCAGGTTATATTCCATTCGTACACAATAGCCTGTAAAAGGGAGCGGACAATACCGCGCTAAGTTTTATTACATAGGGGTGGGATAGTAAACCGCATTCTATAGGGGTGGTTTTGTTAAATCATAAAAATACTTATTTATTTTTTTAACAAATTTGTTTTACACCTTATAATTTATATACACGACGGGATAGAATATCATCACCCCATCTCATCCCGTAGGGCCGTAGAAATCGTCCGAGGGAATAGATAGATAGATAGATAGATAAAACTCTTTATTGTACACCTCAAGAAACAATACGAACTGACAACATAAATAAATTACAGTACAAATGGCGGCCTTATCACAAGGTGTGATCTCTTCCAGGCAACCTAGGTAGTGAAAGAATAGAGGAGTTACAGAGATGGGGGTAGTTGCGGGTGTACACAACAAATTTCCTAAAAGGTACTACTGTACCATACTTATAATTACACTTATTAACTAATTTATCATAATGTCTGTTCAAATTATGTACCTATGATAAATAAACGATCGGCATCGTTGAAAATTAACCAAAGCCTTAGCTCGGAGTACTTTCAAGGCTAAGCTTTAAGTAGTGATCCTTGACAAGTTGTTGGAATCCACTAAGTGTTTGCGCACGCCTAATAGACAATGGCAGCGCATTCCACAAACGAGCACCTTGTACAACAAACGATTTATCAAGAAAATTTGTGGAATGCGCTGGTATTTTCAACAGCTGATTATTATTAGATCTCAAGGCTTTCGAATGTGATTCATGAAGGAAAGAAAAACGTTCTTTAAGATAAGAGGGAGTAGTAGGAATAAACAGTATACTGTATAGAAGTGATAGAATATGAGCATTCCGGCGAAGGCGTATAGGCAGCCACTTGAGTTTATTTCGAAATTCAGAGACATGATCATATTTGCGAAGGCTAAATATGAATCTAATGCAAACATTCTGGAGTCGCTCAAGTTTATCCAATTGGGCTTCGGTGAGATCAAGATAGCTGACATCTGCATAATCTAGTATTGGAAGAAGGAGGGACTCAGCAAGCATAATTTTGGTGGGTATAGGCAGAAAATTTCGGAATCTTCGTAGAGATCCCACGGACGCGTAAAGTTTCTGACTAACATTTTGCAGCTGTGGACCCCAGGAAAAACAGTGATCAAAATAGACCCCCAAGTTCTTAACTTCACGATTTATATGCAAAATAGTACCCTCAAATAAAAACTTAGGGAGTTGAGAATAACAAACCTTAGACATCATTCTTGAGCTGCCGATAAGAGTGACCTGAGTCTTAAGAGGGTTAACTTGCAGACCGTATGCACGACTCCACTCACTAATACTGATAAAATCTTTATTAATAGTGCTAACAGCATCAGCCAGCTTATTAAGAGGAGCTTGTAAGTAAATTTGAAGGTCATCTGCGTAAAGGTGGTAGGAGGAAAGAAGTCGATTTGAGATAGAATTTATGAAAACTGCGAAAAGTAACGGAGATAAAACGCCACCCTGCGGCACGCCAGCAGTAGTATTGCACCAAGAGGAGTGAGAATCATCAATGCGTATACGTTGCCGGCGGCCAGACAGGTAACTATGAAACCAGCCAATGACTGTTGGAGATATATTAAGAGAGCGTAAAATCATTAGCAACACGTCGAAATCTACAGTATTGAAAGCATTACTAAAATCTAATAATGCAAGCACCGTTAGGTTTCCGCGTTCCATTCCAGTTCTAATATCATCCGTAATATGGACCAGGGCTGAAGTAGTGCTATGCCCAGGGCGAAAACCAGATTGGAGAGGATTAAGGAGATTATTAGTACAGAGAAAACTACTAAGTTGCTTATGGACTAGACGTTCAAGGACCTTGGAGAGGAAAGGTAATATTGATATAGGACGATAATCGGCAAACGAAGCAGGGTTGGACTTTTTAGGAAGAGGAATGATGTGTGCATTTTTCCATGCAGATGGAAATACACCGCAGGATACAGAATGATTGAGGATGTGACATATAGGGGATAGGATTTCATCAAGTATTGGAAGAACCATATTACGGGTGATACCTACCAGAGAACGGGCAGCAGCGTATTTCTGTGAACTATGACCATCAAACTGCGATCGCCAACCCGTCTGCCAAGCGTGGCGATTATGGAATATCTTTGGGGAGGCTTTTGTCCAGCAGTGGACATAGGTAGGTACTTTGACTGACATGGTGATAGGAGGACATGATCCTATACTTACTTACTTATCGTGTAGGCAGTGGTTACCCTAGTGTCAGAGTTGTTCAAGCCGCCCAGTAGGCCTCTGACATAACTTAACGACGGTTGTCTAAAGACTACAACCGGGACCGACAGCTTAACGTGCCCTCCGAAGCACGGAGACGCTCAGAAATTAAACCAATTTGACGTCACCCATCTATGGACTGACCGCGAGCCTAGTTGCTTGACCTCGCCAATCACTTAACGGACTGGTGAGAGCATCTGGCTATGATCCTATGAAACCATTATTTATTCTTCTTCTTCTTATCGTGTCGATGGTAAGAATTATATTTTATCTTGCCAAAATTGAGCAACGCTGATTGCTTTGGCTGAAGCGTCATACAAGTCCTGAAGGGAACAAGAGACTGGACAAGAAGGACAATCAGATAAATGAGCCATACTTTAGGGTGACACGCCGCACTCGCAGATGTTTTGTGATGTGGGAATGTAACCCCATTTGCACATGTTTTCCTTGGATCTACCAACCTGGGTACGTAGTTTATTAAGAGTCCTCCAGGTTGGCCATGGCAAATTATATCCCGGAGGTAATTTTTCCTTTGGCGAGACAAACAGAGGAGGAGCAAATTTATCTCGCCATTATTTATTACGACTAAATAATAATAATATCCTGGAGCAAGCTCTGCTTAGTTTGGGATAGTTGGCGTGGTTGGTAGACTTGCTTTTCACGTCGTAGACCGTGGGTTCAATTCCCACTCAGGACAGATATTTGTGGGCATGAACATGTATGTTTGTCCTGACTCAAAGTCAATCATTTTCATTGTGAGTCTGGGTGTGTAGGTAATCACACTAATATTATAAAGGCGAAAGTTTGTGAGTGTGTATGTTTGTTACTTCTTCACGTCTAAACGGCTGGAGCGATTTTAATAAAATTTGGTATGGAGTTAGCGGACATCCTGGATTAACACATAGGCTATAATTTATAAAGTTTAATGCGGGTGAAATCGCGGGGCACAGCTTGTTATCTATATAGGTAAGTTTTTACAAAATAAAAATACTATATTATGTTGTATATCTGTTGTCTGGTCTCCATAGTACAAGCTGTGCTTAGTTTGGGATCAAATGGCCGTATGTAATATCCTGGTATATTATATCTACTATATAAAAATAAGTCGGGTTTTCCTTCCTGACGCTATAACTCCAGAACGCACGAACCGATTTCCACGGTTTTGCATTCGTTGGAAAGGTCTCGGGCTCCGTGAGGTTTATAGCAAAGAAAATTTATAAAATTTAACGCGAGTAACACCGCGGGGCACGCCTAGTTATTTACAATATATGTATATGCAATGTTCAAGCAACCCAGTACGCTTCTAACATGACTTACAGACTTTATATAGAACTGCTTATTGTATCATGCTTTTGACACAATGAAAAACTGAGAAGAGATTAATACAATTTGTCCTTAATGTCTATAGTCTTTGACAATAGAACCTGAATGGTCTCTTCGAACAAGTCCGATCTCTACTAAGTAAATAGGTATTAGTTAAAAACGCTGCAGATTACGTAGAAACTTCGGTATAAATATACAACGTTTTTATACAATCTAGAGGTAATAAAGCCAGTCTGACTAGATTCCATTAAAATCATCGTTTTCTAACACATAACTAATCAAGATATGCTCTCATCGCTGCATTTAAATAACAAACGGGATCCGCCATCTTGATATCACAACAATCACAGACACACAAAAAATAGTTACTTACTACCAAAAATAAAATTCCAATTTCAAATAGAATTAAAAAAAACAAAACTCACTTTTTAAATCCAAATCCTTAGACACAAAACTTCAGTTCCAAATTCACAAGCACTAAGTTTTTTTTTTAATCACTATTCATTCATGGCACAGAAAAATGCAATTGTACATGACCTAGCAACTTGGCACTATGATTTTCACTTTTTAAAAAGCAAAGGATACTGCTCCTTGCAACCTCTATGGTATAATGGGGCTGTATACCTTTTTGTCCCTTGCCTCAAACTAGTTTTTTTTTTCATTGTCTCGACCAACCGGAGCCTATATCAATGTAGGCGGAGCTTGTTGGAGAACAGAAATATGGTTGTCTCTTTTTAGCTTATTGTGTTGTGATGTGTGGGAGAGAGATGGATGTATGTTGGCTATGGCGCTTGGATTGTCGATTTCGTTAACTTTTTTCGTGGCAGGATATTTTCGTGATAGTATGTTGTAGGTACTTTAATTTATAAGGAAGTCGATTCGCGGGTTATTTCGATGTTCGTATCTACCTTATTTTAATATCATTATTACCTACCGATGACTCATTTTTCTATAGGATTAACCTTTTGTACGTACTATTTAACTATTTATCGTTATTGTTTATTATGATAAGTATATTTTTAAACTTCGAAGAAAAATAATATTTACGTTTCTAATCAATCATTGTATAAATCTGACTTTAACATCGCAACTCCCAAACGGATAAACAACGACATTAATAATATTCTGGGACATTATTTACACACGGCCATCTGAACCCAAACTAAGCAGAGCTTGTCTTATGGAAACCAGATAACTGATATACTACATAATATATCTAATACTTTTCTTTTGTAAATATATACTTAAGTATATAGATAATTACACCCCGACTCAGGACAAACAGACATGCACACAAATATCTGTCCTGGGTGGGAATCGAACCCCTCCGGCTGAAAAGCAAGCATTTGCAAACCGCGCCCAGAGGCCCGTCAAATCTGTCTTTAGCATAACTCCGAAACGGATAAACCGATTTTAATAGAGTTTTTATCACAAAAAAGGATCGGTTCCAGGTTATGTCGCACGCGCATCTTAATAGTTACAGCTCTTTTGGTTGGAGTCGATTATTTGATGATGTCCTCCCGACCGAATTTCGGCCACGGCGGCCAGTCTTAATGGAGACTAGCCAATTGCACAGGACATATTATAGTGCACAAGTGTGTGCGCAAACACAGGGGCACTTTCTATTCCATCACTCTCATGAACCGATGGGACGCCTAGGCGACACGACCAGAAAGAGTTCAGGTACAGGACCGACGGCTTTACGTGCTCTCCGAGGCACAGAGGTGTAATACCGCCAACTTCCAGACTTCGGGCTGATACTTAGAAATTTCTTTTTACGGAAAAATCCCAGAATCACTTTTTGGCCCGACCCGGGATTTGAACCCAGGACCTCATTATATGCGGTTGAACACGCTACCGCTAGACCAACGAGGCAGTCAAGTTCGTCGATTATTTACGATTATTATGTAGAACCCATCTAAAATTTGTCTGCGACAAAATTGCTTCACCTCTCTTTTGTAATCTTCCAATTGGTCATATACCCAAAGTTCATTGACTCACAGTTAATTTGTTTGTACGTACATTCAACGGCCAGTCAGTGGACATAATGCAGTACAAAAACCACCTCTACTGCATACACAATAAGGACGTTGGCAATGTCAACATGTATCCACCATGACGTCAAATATACATAGAAGTAACTGAAACAAATTCGTTCGGTGATTGCTCTCGTTAAGGACATGGCAATCAACACTAATTGTAAATAATAATAATAATGTCCTCCTAGCCGAATTTCGGCCACGGCGGCCAGTCTCAACAGAGGCTAGCCATCTGCGTGGGACATATCGCTTGTTTATTGCAAGAGTGACATATCTCAAAAACACGGAATTTTCGGATTATGTGAAAAAAATACTCTTTGATTAGTATATTTTTTAGTACTAGAATGGCACAAAGATCCTTCCACATGAATCCGCTAGGTGGCTACACATGTCGTTTTTGCACGCTCATGGCGAGGGCATTCGTTTGTTTCAATATAGTGCTAACTCAGTTACTCAAAAGTGGTCGTCGCAGAAGCACGCATCGTGTTTCTCAAGGACGTCATATTTGGAGTTAATACGTTCTTGTAACATATGATAAGAGCTATTCTCACATTAATAATTTTGTACAATATGGAACTATTTTGTATTAGGACACTTTTGCAACATAAACTGAGTTAAATTGTTTTGTATTATTAAACAAAATGACGCTATTGCACGTAAAACTAAGGATTTTTTTTTATTATTTATCGTTAAGTCATTATTGTAATAATAACAATGCATTTCAACATTGAAAACTAAAAGTCATATTTTGAATTATACCGTTCTAACAGAAAACATTCAGAATTTTTTTGTATTATTATGAGTTATGTTACTATTGCAACAAACAAAATATTATTTTGATGTTAATTGTTTCTCTCCTATTTGTTCTCGGCGTCGCGCGGGCGACTATTAGTTAATCTTATTGAGGCAAAAGAAAGCGCAGACATGGAGAAATAAATTCCATTACCGGAAGTAACAATACCACAACTGCCCAGCCATTGGCATAATCCTCTGTTTCATCCAGCTCTAATTCTTCAAGTTCATCTAATTCATCTAGTACATCAAGCGAAGACGAAACGGAGTTTGAGAACAGAAGCACTCAAAAGCAAATTCCGTCATTGCAGGATAAGGGCACAGTCATCGCCAAGAATTTATACAAATTACTTTATAGGATAATTTCTTACTTTTACAATTTTATCTTTTTTCACAGCTTCTACTAGTAAACCACCTTTATTTGAACCCGAAGAAGAATTTGATGATTCTGATAGAGATAGCGATTACGGACCTACGATAAATAGAATACACGATACAGGAGGCAATAGTTCTAATGACTAGTTACTTCGCATTTTTTAAGAAAATTCAAATACATTTTTTAACATTGTTTATTTACATTTAACTAAAGTATGTAGTTACCATTTTGTTCGATAACTTTTTGCTATCTTGTAGATAGGGACATGATCCCATTGCTATAGAAATTTTGGGACTTCTGATCAAAATACTGCAACACGTGGTTTTGGCAGTCCTCTTGTGATGTTAACCTGACACTGCCTAAAGAATTCTGAAGAGACCGAAACAGGTCAGGATTATACGGCGGATGCATTAACACCTCCCAGCCAAACTCTCTTAATTTTTGCTGAGTGGCTAAAGATGTGTGAGGTCTAGCGTTATCATGATGAAAAACCACACCCCTTCTGATGATTAATTCCGGCCGCTTCCTCTCAACTTCTTGCTTTAATCTCATCAGTTCTTCGCAGTAGAGTTCAGAAACGATGGTCCTGCCTGGTAGTAACAGCTCATAATGAATAATGCCCTTCCAATCCCACCACACACCCAGCATCACCTTGTTGCGAGTTAACCCGGGTTTCACCATAGTCTGTGAAGCCTGACCGGCCTTTGACCACGACCTTTTTCAGACGTTCTTGCCATACGTGATCAACATTTCATCACCAGTTATCAGCTTCTTCAAAAATGGTTCGGTTTCATTCAAGTCTTAATAAATAATCACAAATGAGACCACGGTTCATTAGGTTTCTTTCAGTGAGCTCATGAGGTACCCACATATCGAGCTTTTATGTGTACCCAGTTTTTTTTCAAATGCGCCAAAACTGTTTTGTGGTCATTTTCCAGTTCTTCAGCTACGTCGTTAACTACTGACATGCCGATCTTGCTCCACTTTTTCAAAAATGGAATCCATTTTATCCGTAATAGGGCAACCAGAGCGACGTGCATCTTTGACATCAACATTTCCGGATTGAAAACGCTTAAATCAAATTTTTGCTACTCTCACAGATACTAGGTCCATAAACATCGTAAAAGTTTTTCGGGGCTTGCGTTGCATTTTTACCTTTTTTGTAGTAAATTTTTAAAATGTATCGAATTTTTTCATTACATTCACTCATCTTGACAGTACGAAAAACAAATGAAAACTCACATTTTCCTAATTATGCTCTTTAAAATTTAAACTTTCAATGATACCAAAACCAGCCAAATACAAATAAGTATAGCCAAAAAGATTTTATGACAAGTTCATATATACTATAATGCGAAATGACTTTTTCCCCAACCTAATATTTTTCTAATAAATACCTACGTAGGTAAATACAAAAAGATTTTATAAAGTTGATTATTTTTCATTATTTTGCAACTAAAAAATAATGGTTAAAACCTGTAGAAACTGTTTTATTTCTTTAAAATGAATTCAACCTTTTCTGCAATAGTGTCATTATTTGTTTAACTAACGAATTATGTTAAACTTTCGCATATGTTTGTGGTGTAAGAATGACCTATTTTGGGAAAATACTTTTAAGATTTATTTATTTTCTGCAACAAAGACACAAGTGGGGACTACTTCTCGTTTTTTATTTATTACTAGACAATGATAATATTTATATATATTTTAGTACATGCCTTTACAAGTACAGTAATGTACAAATCTATCACATACGGCTTGCCAGTACTTTATTTGTAATTTAGATGTGTAACTCAAATTAAATATTTAAAATCGCTCTCCTGAAAAATTAGGTTTTTTTAGTTATGACAGTCTTGCAACAAACAAGCGATATTATAATGCACAAGTGTGTGCGTAGGACCACTTTCTATTCCTTCACTCTCATGACCCAATAGGACGCCTAACGACATGACCGGAAAGAGTTCAGGTACAGGACCGACGGCTTTACGTGTTCTCCGAGGCACGGGGGTATAATACCACCAACTCCGGCTGTGCTGAGAATTATTTTTCTTTTTACAGAAAAGTCCCAAGATAATTGGTCCGACCCGGGATTTGAACCCAGAACATAACGCTTTATCATCGCATACACAAGGTGTAACTAGAAGAGTGTACCTAGGAAATTTAAAATGCCATCCACAAAAAATATAAATCTGAACCAATTAAGGACATCAGTTTATCAATAACGAAAAGATATGTTCATGCATTACTTAAAACACGCTAACTGATCGATTTTTTGTATGTGAGTTGTTTTTATTTTATTTTATGTGGAACCTTCTTTAGGTGTGTTGAGCACTTTTTGGGTGAACAGAAATCATGCAACTCGCATCATGGTCACCGCCCACTTCCCAGGGTTATATCTATACTGTGTGTATAATAATATGTACATAGATATACATCTGTGAGCTGCTATGTAGCAGTAGCTAGTCAGTTGCATAGGCGAAGCTGCTGCCAAAATTCAGCTTCATAGGCGAAATAACAACTTTGCAGTAGCTAGTCAATCGCATAGGCGAAGCATCTACCAAAAAATCAGCTTCATATGCGTATTTTCTTCTGCCAAAATTCAGCTTCATAGCTGAAGTAACTACTTTGCAGTAGTTAGTCAATCGCATAGGCGAAGCATCTACCAAAAATTCAGCTTAATATGCGTAGTTTCTTCTGCCAAAATTTTGCTTCATAGGCGAAGTAACTACTTTGCAGTATCTAGCCAATCGTATAGGCGAAGCATCTACCAAAAATTCAGCTTCATAGCCTTAGTAGCTTCTGCCAATATTCAGCTACATATGCGAAGAAGTTTCTACCAAAATTCAACTTCATAAGTGAAGTAGCTTCTACCAATATTCAGCTTTATAGATGAAGTGGCTTTTACCGCAATTTAGCTGGATAGGCGAAGTATTTTCTACCAAAATTCAGCTACATATGCGAAGAAGCTTCTACCAAAATTCAACTTCATACGTGAAGTAGCTTCTACCAAAATTCAGCTTCATAAGCGAAGTGACTTCTACCAATATTCAGCTTCATAGGTGAAGTGGCTTTTACCACAATTCAGCTGGATAGGCGAAGTAGTTTCTACCAATATTCAGCTTCATAAGTAGCAGTAGAAGACTTAATTCTTAGCATTCCTTGGATTCACCGCGCGGCACCGGGGCACTCGACAAGAGTCTTAGGCTGAGATCTATAGAGCGTACTTAGACTTTGCTCAGACTTTACTTAGACAGAAGTTAATGCATGTAACGAAATTACAATTGGTGTTTTGACTTTGTCTGTCTTAGCTTATGCTAAGCATAATCGTAACTTCAAAAAGTCTATAAATACCAAATAAAAGTATAAGCTTAGCATACACTTAGCAAAATTTTACGTAAGTAAAGTTGAGCAAAGTCTAAGTACGCTCAGATCTCAGCCTGAGTCTTAGTTGTATTGTCATGTCGTAAAAGTGGTTAAACCACCGCGTAAGAAATTACTCTTAAAAAAATCTGGCGGTTCAGTCAGCCTTAGATTAAGATTTGGGCTTATAAACGTGTATCAGAAACTCAAACCTCGTACAGTATTAACATATAAAATGAATAGTTCCGTATATAATTCCCACACATTATCCAAGACAGTATCAAACCAGCCAACCGCATCGCAAGCACTGGCCGCACACCTACTCCAACAAAAAAGTTAATTAAAAACGATCCAGCCAACAGATGCGTACGTAATTTGTTTTGTGTCGACCTCTCGTAGGCATGTAGGTACCTGTTGTGTTTTTATGTATCTCCGGGTCTCATTTGAAACGACCACATCGGTATATAAGTAGTTATTCTTATTCGTAATTGCAGACAGAATAGATATAATAATATCCTGGGAAATTATTAAAACACGGGCATCTGATCCCAAACTAAGCAGAGTTTGTACTAAGGAAACCAGATAACTGATTTATTACATATACTGCTTTTCTTTTGTAAATTTATACCTATAAAAATAACTAGCTGTGCCTCGCGGTTTTACCCGCGTTAAACTTTATAAATGATCACAGCTCCTCCCCCGTAGGTGATAGCGTGATAATATATAACCTATATGTTGACCCGACCTCTTAGTAATATTCATGCAACATTTGAAGTAAATCCATGCAATGCTTTTTGAGTTTAGTCCGGACATACATACAGACAAACAGACAAAAATTCTAAAAACTATATTTTTGGCTTCGGTATCGTTTGTAGATCACGCCCCAAGTATCCTTTTTAAAAATATTCAATGTACAGTTTTGACTTTCCTATGATTTTATTATATGTATAGATTATTTATTATGTATAAAAAACCTGTATACACTCAACAAAAATAATCGTCGCGACACCACACTGTTCAATGCGAAATATAAATGAAAATATCTGGCTTGCTTTCTATAAGAGAGAGAGAGAGACCGACAGAGAAACATGCGCACGCCGCACACCTGCAAAAAGTGTCGTGACAACTTTTCGTAAGAATTTTTTTCCGTCTAGCCCCCTTTCACAACGCGCGATAAGGAACTTCGTTCCAATAATTTCCTGGGACATTATTCACACACGGCCATCTGATCCCAAACTAAGCAGAGCTTGAACTATAGTTACCAGTTAACTAATTTAACTGTATTCGATATATGTTCGATATATGTTTATGTACTGCATTGTGAACTTGACAAGTACAATTGTATGTTAATACCCAAGTGCTCAATAAATTTCATTATCCTTACTAATATTATAAATGCGAAAGTAAGTCTGTCTGTATGTCAGTCGCGCTTTCACGCCAAAACTGCTGATTTAAATGAAGTTTGGTAGACAGTCAGCCTGAGAAAGGACATAGGCTACTTTTTAATGCGAGAATAGACTTGTAAGGGGTTGAAAGGGAAAGTTGTATGGAAGTATTGTTATTTATAGAGCTAGAACCTTAAAACTTATTTTATAGGCTGTTGATTCCATATAAGTAAATTGAGCAATTCTGACACTAGGATTACCACTACCCATACGATGAGCAAGCAAGCATTTAAAGTTCGTAAAAGTTTTATCGTCAGGAGTATAAAATAACAACAGGGAATAGGGTAGCATTTACCAACCACGCCAACCATATGATTAGAGTTGAAAATGACTAAAGTGACTGAATTAGACTGACTGTCATTTACGGTCAAATTGGTCAAAAACAATCATTAACTGTCAAAAATGGTCATTTACAGTCAATTTGATTTTAGTAATATTTTAGTTTTTGTCGTTGATAAAAGTCTACAACTTCTAAATTGAAACAAAAAAGTGGTTTTTATGACTTATAGTATTATTATATAGTGTTAATCATTTTACATTTCTAATCATGCGTGCATTTAAGACAATATGGCAACGTCGCATCGCTTCGCGCATCGACTTTGATGTCGTCGTATCCTCTCATGATATAATATAAAATAATAATATATAAGGACAATGTCACACAGATCATCCTAGCCCCAAATTAAGCAAAATAAAACATTGCTTCATTTAAACTTGCATATAAATTGGGTACCAAAATAAATAAATAATTGGGTGGTAGTCGAGAATAGACAATAATACTTGAGTCAAATTGACTGAATTTTACAGTAAATGACCGGTCTTTAAGGTTTATGACAATTGTTACTGGTCATATTCAGTCATTTTACATCTCTACATATGATGATAACTTGCTTTTGTCTGTAGTCGAATAGATATATTTGTTTCATTAAATGCAGAACAGTGGCAACACTTAACCCAGTGTAGTTAGCAAAGTTACTGCACGTTGCACTAAAACATCAAAAACTCGAAGCTTTCACTACCGGAAGCGCCGACATTTTCTAGTCATGGTGACGCACAAGATGGCCGTCATCGCTCATCAGCATTTTCGGGCGGACGGTTTCTAATTCAAAAGTGGATTGTTGATATGATTTCTCGACGAAAATAGTAAACAGATAGATTAAGCGGCGACAGAAAGAGATTGGCGACAATTTTGAACCAATTTTTAAAGAAGGTGGTTGTTTGTTTTAATAATAATAATAATGTCCTCCTAGCCGAATTTCGGCCACGGCAACCAGTCTCAATAGAGATTAGCCATCTGCGCGGGACATATTATTGGGCACAAGTGTGTGCGCAAACACAGAAGCACTTACTATTCCATCACTCTCATGATCCGATGGGACAACTAGCGACACGACCGGAAAGAGGTCAGGAACAGGACCGATGGCCGATGGCCGCCAACTCCCAGAACGCGGTTGAACACGCCACCGCTAGCACAACGAAGCACTCACAGCCAGTTAGCCGACACCACAGAAGAGAGGACAGGTGCTTTACTCGTAATAAACATTTTAGAGGGGACTTTGGGATTTTATTTCTCGAGTGAGGGCAGTTGAATTTAAATTTGGCATAGGTATCTTTGAATATCTGCTGTGTGGTGATGGTATAGAATATCATCACCCCATGTCATCCCGTGGGGGGCGTAGAAATCGTCTCGAGGGAATATCTACCAGAGAACGGGCAGCAGCGGTTTTCTGTGAACTATGACGATCAAACTGCGATCGCCAACCTCTCTTGCAAGCGTGGCGATTATGGTATACCCTCCATTCTTTGGGGAGGCTTTTTCCAGACGTGGCTGACATGATGATAGGTATCTATATATTTTTAACAAGCTGAACCTCGGTTCGAAACTTACCGTAGTTCACCAATTTGGTTGATGTCAGTGCCTTAACATGAATAGCTCATTGATTTCTAAACCAACTTCTCCACGTACTTTGGTAATAAGTAGTTTTTAACTAGTATTATTTGTTGTAGCCATGTTACGGATTGGAAAGCAGGTACAGGACCTGACCTCTTTCCAGTAGTGTCACTAGTCGTCCCATCGAATCATGAGAGTGTTGGAATAGGAATTGCCCCTGTGTTTGCGCAGACACGTGTGCACTATAATATGTTCCGCGCACCTGCGGCGTGATAAGCAAGCATTTACCAATTACAACCATACCATCCCGTGTTTGTCGTAAAGGCCGACCAAGGGAGTAGTCGTTCATCTACTTACTTACTAGGGTAGGTTCCTCAGCGGCGAGGATCGTGTTGGCCCCTTAATACGTGATCGATGATCCATAGATACCGAATTCCGTCTTTTTACTTCAGCAGCCCCCTGAGCTGTGGCCCGAACCACATAGGTAAGGGTGCCCTCAGGTATTAGTCGCTTAAATTAAGCTACTGGTTGAGAGCCTTCTGCGCTAGCCAACTGCTCGTTGTCTTCAACTCTTTAATTTTAATATAGTAGTACTAAATTTAAAAATAATAGCTTAGTAACTTGTTATTTATAGAATGACTAGCTGTGCCCCGCCGCTTCACCCGCGCTAAACTGACTTTAAAAATGTCATTTCATACTAACTTACATCCCCTATTTTACGCCTTTAGGGGTTGAATTTCCTGAAAACCTAAAATGCATATTCTTTATTTTTAATTAAAAGGTCAGATACCAATTTTCATGCCTTTAACTTCAAAAGTGACGGATTTTCATACACATTTTTATCCCCTATTTTACCCCCTTAGGGGATGAAATTCCAAAAATCCTTTTTTAGTGCTCCCCTCCGCTATAAAAGGAACCCCTGTGCAACATTTCAAGTTTCTAACCCCTATTGTTTAGGCCCTGCGTTGATATGTCAGTCAGTCAGTCAGCTTCTCCTTATCACATATATTGTTTAAATCTATATATATAAAATATAGATTTAAACAATATATGTGATAAGACAGACCGCACGGACGGACTAGTATACTTATCTTTTTTTTACTTTTATACTGTTGCTACTATGTTTATGTACTGCATTGTGAGCTTTACAAGTACAAGTGTATGTTAATACCCAAGTGCAGAATAAATTTCATTATTTCATTACAACGGCCCAATCCGGGGCTCTACCGGCTAACTCGCCGAACATCGATTTTTTAAATGGCGTTAAAATAAATAAAAGTTAAAAATGACTTAATAAAATAATCTAAAAATAAAATAAAACAGGTTTACATCACGTAGACTTTAAAAAAACGCTTGTAAATAGTCAGAACATGTTTGTAGTAATACAGTTATTATTTCTAGTTACTTATTACAGATATTTAGGTACACGGAATGTTAAAACATTTATACAATTTATTTTATAATAGTAGTGATATTTAGCTGTATTAAGTTATTGTCAATTGCAAGTTTGGTTTCCGATTTGCTTCGAAGCGATTGGTTTCCGAACTAATCCTCCTGCGGGGTTACCGGCTAAGTCGCCGAACATCGATTTCTTAAATGGCGTTAAAATAAATAAAAGTTAAAAATGACTTAATCAATCGTTAAAAACGTTGACAATAGATTCCGGACCATTTATGACGTCACATGTGCTCATGGAAGCCGATTAAACGATTGATTAGTCATTTGTAACCTTTATTTATTTGAATGCCGATCACTATCCCGATGTTCGGCGACTTAGCCGGTAGCCCCCCAGGAGTCTAAGTCCAGAAACCAATCGCTTAACTATGTCCGAAGGTGTACGCAAGTTTCTAAAAATGATAACAACTGAATTGGGCACCAGCGGACGCATCTAACAGTCACGCTGACGTCACGTGGTGTGGCGCCAGTCACCTCGACTCAGCCGTTTTGGGATACAGTTTTCACCAATTGTGTTCAACTTTTGAAGAAAGTGTTTTTGAGTGAGCGTGTATATATTTGATCTTATTATTTCAATAGTACTTAAGAGGCTTACAAGTCCTAATTTTATCACGGCATTCCCATCCATAACATAGTCAAAGTCAAAGTCAAAAATCACTTATTTTTGAAGTTATACTTCTTTTGGCGCGATGGAGAAAAATGATGAGAGTGAATTTTTACGATGCGCGCGCACACCGACTCCAAAAAATTTAACAGTATGAAGTTAGTTCTAGGTGGTATGAAAATTGATAACTATGTTCAAGTTGTATATTAAGAAGTATAACTTCTAACGCGTGTACATAAGTACACACAAGTTTTTTTTTTTTTTATTATTTTAATATTCTGTTTTTTATTGGTAATAAGTATTTAAAGAACAGTGCAGTGATACAAACTTATTTAGTATGTTCAGACCTTACTATAGACGGCGACAGGTTATCAGCAGTCATTAAAAAAAACTCAGAAAATTATACATATTTATTTCACGCAAAATAGCTACCAGAACGATAACAATGCAAAATATACTTAAAGAAAATCCGCCTGTTTTTATCGCTCTGGTAGGCTATATAAGAAATATATAAAGTCACAATATTTCAAAATAATTGTACGGCATACGAGTATAATCAATATGGACTGAACTAAGACCTATTGGGACCAATAATTATTCCGTAAACAATATACATTTATGTGGAATCGTATTTTTTTTTACCTTACCATGCAGTGTATGACGTGGCAGCTACTGAGAAACACTGCCAGAAACTCAGTAGGAATCCTTTTTTTAAATAAAATATACTTAAGATTAATTACAATCATGTGTGTTGACTCAGAATAACTCAATCCCAAGCACTTTTGTCACTTAAATACTCAGAAATTTTGTAATATGCCCTGCTACACAATTTGGCTTTAATAATTCTTTTAAACTTATTCGTAGACAATTCTCTAATGTCATTGGGAAGATTGTTAAAGTTTGTGGCCTTAAGTTCATGTTTTTTTTTAATGCTGGGTGGATCTTCGCTTGTCTACGATCTCACCTGATGCTAAGTGAAGATGTAGTCGAAGGTGGACCGCGCGTACCCATAAGATGCCTGTTCAGTCTAGCTTTGAGGCGCTCATAACTAGATGCTCCACCTGCCCGTAAGTGATCGGCGAGGTTAAGCAACTAGGGTCGCGGTCAGTCCAAAGGTGGGTGACCACCAAATTGATTTAATGGCTGAGCGTCTCCGTGCTTCGATCGGTCTCGGTTGTGGTCATTAGGTAACAGTCGTTAAGGCATGTCAGAGGCATAATGGGCGATTTGAACAACTCTGACACTAGGGTAACCACCACCCATACCTACGATAATAAAAAACTTGAGAGGTGTCAAGGGACACCCGGATGGAACGAAGTTATTTCTTATTATTTATTACGTACAAAAAACCTGTATACACTCAACAAAAATAATCGTCGCGACACCACACTGTTCAATGCGAAATAGAAATGAAAATATCTGGCTTGCTTTCTATAAGAGACAGAGAGAGAGAGACAGACAGAGAAACATGCGCACGCCGCACAGCTGCAAAAAGTGTCGTGACAACTTTTCGTGAGAATGTTTTCCGTCTAGCCCCCTTTCACAACGCGCGATAAGGAACTTCGTTCCAATAATTAAGCATTCCAGATGGATTATGTCCATTACTGGACAAATGCCTCCCCAAAAGATATCTATAATGTGGTTTTATCCATCATTTGGAGGGTATGCACAAAATCGATATGATGATCATAGTTTTATAGTATAGTATAATATAGTATTTTATTTACGTATATGTATTTGTAATAATAATATGATCATTATAATATTTTTAGTTGTTAGTATACCTTTTTAATTATCTCTTTTGTTCTTTTTTTACCTATGTACCACACTTTGTTGCACCATCCCCGGCATTTTTACACATTTAAATCCTATCCATCCAAAGGTTGTCTGGAAGAAATCGCTTTATGCGATAAGACCGCCCATTGTACATTATAATTAATGTTTCATTGTTAAATTTTCCTTTATTTTTTTGTGTACAATAAAGTGTATTTTATTTTATTTTTATTTATAGTACACAGAGAGACGCTGCTGGGCTCTGGGAGATATTTGTCTCCCACGGGATGAGATGGGTTAGTGGTATACTTTGCCGTTAGCCACAGAGCAGTGCTATTCATGTCTAATGTTTAAAAAAATCGACTTTAACGTGTCTGTATGACAACCGCTGTGGGAACTATTTTATACTACCTGTGATTTCACCCGCGTTAAACATAATAAAATATAACCTATGTGTTATTCGGATATATAAGCTCTATTACTACAAACTTTCATCAGAATCCGTAAATTTCTGCAGTTTTTGCGAGATCAACCAATAAAAAATTCAGTGTATGTATTATGATTACAACATTATAGTCTAATTGGGGTGTTTGAGGATGTGCGTTTATTACATGTAGTTACATGTAGTATATATAAATCAATTGCTGTTCGTTAGTCTCGCTAAAACTCGAGAACGGCTGAACGGATCTATCTTATCTTGGTCTTGAAATGTTCGTGGAGGTCTAGGGAAGGTTTAAAAGGTGAGAAAAAATCGAATAATTGCCGAGAAAACCCTAAAACAGTCCTTTTCTTTTTCCCATATCAACGATTTCTTAGTGAATGTTTGTCTGTATATCTTTTATAGAATATCTTTTATAGAATCGTAGTATGTCTTTTATAGAATCGTAAACTATGCATTTCATCATGTGATGATCTTCATCAAAGTGTTGTACGTGAGCCCACGAAAGTTTCTGAGTTGGTACGGACTAACTACCACAGATAGCGCCACTGTCATTCCAGTGAATTTCATATATTGCCGTAGCAACGCGCGCAGGTTACAGCTAGTTATCTATATAAGTATGTATTTACAAAAGAAAAGTAGTATATGTATGTAGTATATCAGTTATGTGGTTCCCATAGTACAAGCTCTGCTTAGTTTGGGATCAGGTGGCCGTGTGTGAATAATGTCCCCAGGATATTATATCACACGTTTATTTACAATATATTATATAAGGGTATTTTAATATGAATACAACTTATAAAATATATGGGCTACATGGAGAGAAATTTCCGCACAATCCTGGCATTCGCCAGCAAAACCGCCTTGTGCATGGAACTCTCCAGCCAGATATCAAGCCCTAAACTTGCAAGGTTGATTTTCAGGGATTTAGGAATAAGTTTAGCTACGAGCTTTTATTATTATTATACATTATAATATTAACTATTTACCAGACAGGCAACTAATTGAAACATTATAAGTAGATTAGCTTTTCTTTAAATTAAGGAGCATCAATACTCGGTAAATTTGGACAAGCCAACCTCAAACGCTCTGTATACAATAAGCCACAAATCTACACCGTGATCTTCAAAATAACACCTCAACCACAATTCTCTTTGGTTCTCGCAAAAAAATCTATTAACACTCCCATAGACAATAGACGAGAAAAAAGGGTTTTAACGGTTTTTGTCACAACACTAATTGCATTTCGGTAGCGAAGAAAAAAAGTTACACTACGAGCTTTTAAGATAAGCGATTTGTCAAATTGAGGCTTTTAGAAAAAAAAATATGGATCTGGTTGTCAGAAAAAATATCTTGAAACGATGGTTAAACAATTACTAAGGTACGTATTTATAAATCGATTTTAACTTTGACTGTCGAGTTGATTTGACCGATCGGTAAGTGATCGGCGAGGTAAAGCATGCTGCCAGTCTATAGATGGGTGACCGCCACAGTGGTTTAATTTCTGAGCGTCTCCGTGCCTCGGAGAGCAAGTTAAGCTGTCGGTCCCGGTTTTAGTCGTAAGTCAACAGTCGTTAAGTCATGTCAGAGGCCTACTGGGCGGCTTGAATAACTTTCGATTTAGATTATATAACCAACGTCCTAGTGATATCAGAAAAATGTCTACGAATATGTTTAAAAGAATTATAAAAGTCAAATTGTGTAGCAGGGCTTACTAGAAAATTTCTGAGTGTTTAAGTGGCAAAACTGCATGCGATTGAGTCGTTCAAATATAACACATTCAAATACAATGTAAGTTTGTATTAGGTTAGAAATAAATATATTTTTTTAATGATTCCTACTGGGTTTTCTGGCAGTGTTTCTCAGTAGCTGCCACGTCATGCACTGCACGGTGTAATATTTTTATGAAATAAATGAATTTTGAATTTGAATATGAAGTCTGGACACCAGGGTATCCAGGTTGGATAAAGAAGAAGAAGATTAATCGACTTCAAACGACGGACTTCAAGGACGTTTTCAAGTCAGCTTTTTCCATTGTTTGTAAAAAGACTGCCATAGTTATTTTTTTATCGATTTCCGTAAGTATTTTAAGAATATGAATAGCGATAATATCTTACTAATATTATAAACGCAAAGTTGTAAGCATGGATGGTTGGATGTTTGTTCCTCTTTCACGTAAAAACTACTGTATGGATTTAAATGAAACTTTACAATAATATAGCTTATACATAAAGATATTGTGTGAATTGTCCAAATTATTACAACAAAAAGTGTCAAGTAAGTAGGAAAACATCTACCATTTGCGAGCTATTCCGGCGTGCACAGCCAAGACCGCTAGAGGTACACATCCTACTAAACGCGGAAGTATGTGAGTATAGATGTATGTTTGTTACTCTTTTACTACTACTTTAAAGCGGGTGAAACCGCAGGGCATAGCTAGTATAGCATACCTATCCCCTAAGACCTAAATGGTGGACACAATTCCATTGTGGAGCCTTTGTCCAGCAGTGGAGATCTTTCGGCTGATGTGACAAGTGTCTCATATCATCGGGATTTCGACTTACACCACACACTTTTTGAGGGGGGATTAAATATCGATAAAATAATAACCCACCAACTTTAAATAACTTATGAATACATAAAATACACGTAAATAGATATTTAGGCGAATTCCCGCCGCCATTTTCCCCATTTCCAAATACCGAACGCAACACATAATTTTCAATTTGATGCCTAAAACAAAACCATTCTTTCATGTACATCGACACACACAAAAACCAACCTTCAACCCAACGCACAAAGATCAAAATAGAAATAAAGCTCCACAAAGTTGCGTCATTACGAAATTGATATGGAATTTATTGATCGAAGCACAAACGCACCAATGGGAGGCGTCGGCTCCACAAAATGGCGGCTAGGGTAAGTCGCCCTTATGCCGTATTACCCATCTAATTTATTACCTTTGTTGTACCGACATTAATCTTTTTCTTACTTTTATTAATGGTCGCCGCTTTATTTTAATGATGAAGGGACGCCATTTTGTTGAGGTTTTTGTGTTATTGATTTTAGTTTTGGAAGAGGAATACGGTTTCTCTAACCACGGGCATAAAATTGAGCTTATAATAATACGAAGATTGTTCTAATAGGTAGAAAATAATATAAAGTGGCGCAGCGGCTAAGGCAGTCGCCTCGCCGCTTCGTGTCGCGGGTTCGAGTCCCGTGCCGGTCAACTATTTGTGTGACCCAAAAATAGTTGTTCTGAGTCTGGATGGTATTTGTGTCCGTCTATTATATGTTTGTAAAGTACCTAGGGATAGATTCCCTAATGCGGGCGTTATATTTAAATAAAAAAAGGCGGAATTTTGCGAGTGTGTATGTTTTTTACTCTTTCACGCAAAAACTATCGGACGGATTTTGACTAAACTTTGTAGTAATATAGCTTATATATCCGAAAATTGGCTATAATTTATAAAGTTTAAGTCGTGTAAAAACGCGGGGCAAAGCTAGTAATTAATAGAATATATGATGGTGTTTGAGTGGTAGAATATATGATACTTTGGGACTAGTCCCTCCCTCTTACTCCCCACGGCAACTTCAGTAAGTCAGGATTAGAGATGTAAAATGACTGAATATGACTAGTCACAATTGTCATAAACCTTAAATGACCGGTCATTTACTGTCAAATTCAGTCAATTTGACTCAAATATTATGGTCTATTCTCGACTACCACCCAATTATTTATTTATTTAGGTACCCAAGGTAGGTAAGTTTAAATGAAGCAACGTTTTATTTTGTATTATATCATGAGAGGATAAGACGACTTCAAAGTCTATGCACGAGGCGATGCGACCTTGCCATTTTGTCTTAAATGCACGCATGATTAGAAATGTAAAATGATTAACACTATATAATAATACTATAAGTCATAAAAACCACTTTTTTGTTTCAATTTAAAAATTGTAGACTTTTATCAACGATAAAAACTTACAAAGGTACTAAAATATTATTAAAATCAAATTGACTGAAAATTACCATTTTTGACCAATTTGACCGTAAATGACAGTCAGTCTAATTCAGTCACTTTAGTCATTTTCAACACTGAGACAGATCAACAGTGGCACACAATGAAATTACAATGAGCGGTGCATGCATGTCCCGAGGAATAGCTTCGAATGGCTTGGATCCAGCACTAAATTGAATCAGAAAGAAACCAAAAGGAGTCGGTAAAAGTAGTTCCACTTCCTTCCAGAGGAAAGCGGGACAGAGAATGACATAACGAGGTTGAAGCTTCAGAAATCGAGAGAATTACAACTAGAGAAGCTAGCTGCAAAAGCACCGAGGATACATTTAAGGGACCCAAGTGAGCTGTTATATTTGATTCCAATAGTAGGTATGCCATCTCCATCATAGCCGATCTTGTGCTACCTATATGCAACCGCTTCCAGCGACCTTCACAATATCATCGGTACCTACATCTTGTTGGGCAAATATGAGGACCATCAGTGGAAAATAAAAAGAATGTGACGGGCCATTTGACGTTGGTAATTTAAATCGGGACTAGTCCCTCCCTCTTACCCACCACTGTAACTCCTGTAAGCCAGGACCAACAGTGGCACACAATGAAATGACACTGAGCGGTGAGGCTCAGCCATGTCCCGGGGAATCGCGACAACTGTGTTGGATCCCGCAACGAATTTAATCAGAAAGAAATAAAAGGAGGAGTTAGAAAATGAATAGTTCCACTTCCCTCCAGAGCAAAGCGGGAGACAGAATGATGTAAAGAGGCTATAACCTCATAAAACGAGAGAATTGTAACTAGAGAAGCCAGCTGCAAAAGCACCGAGGATCAATTTAAGGGTCCTAAGTGAGTTGTTATATTTGATTCCAATAGTAGGTATGGCAAAAGCGCTTAAACGCACGGAAGTTGTTCCTTGCTGCTACAAAATCCGTATAATAAACTACTCCAGATATTGGTTAAAAACTATTTAACACTGGCTCACTAAGCCAAAGATTACAATCTCAAAGTATGTGGTGGGCGGTTTCTCAACTCGCAAGTTCAGCAAAGACGGATTGGTTAAGGTCAAACCATGGTCAAACTAACTTGAAACTAAAAAAAAATAGCTTTAAAATTTCCATGTCCGCTAAAAATTTTAACTTATACCTATTATACTTTAAAATTTTATTTCTATAGCATTATCTATATATATATATATATAAATCAATTGCTGTTCATTAGTCTCGCTAAAACTCGACAACGGCTGAACGGATTTTATTTTATTTATTTATTTATTTTTGGCTTACCAACAGTAACTTATACTAATACATAAGATAAATTCGGTACACAGAACAAATTCCAGTACCTATAGTTACTACTTATAGGCAAGCTCAATATAAACAAAGTGGGGTACAATTGTTACTTAAACTAAATAACAAGCTACAATAAGTTAAGATAAAATAATATAAGAATAAAAAAAAATAGTGGAAATTAAATTAAATGTAAATTATAAAGTTAAGAATAATCAAAAATAACATTGAACAAATATATAAAATTTCATGCTACACAGTGTTAAGTATATATGATTACGAAATGAACTGAGTGTATATTAGTCGTTTAAATTAAGCTACTGGTTGAGAGCCTTTTGCGCTAGCCAACTGCTCGTTGTTTTCAATTCTTTAATTTGATATACTATTGCTAAATGTAACAATAATAGCTTAGTAACTTGCTATTTATTATTTATTTAAGAATATTAAAAATACATGTGACGAAACCGACCGCACGGACGGACTAATTTAAAATATTTTGTTACTTTAATTACTGTTTTTAAACTGTGTTTATGTAATACATTGTGAGCTTGACAAGTACAAGTGTATGTAAATACCCAAGTGCTGAATAAATTTCATTATTTCAGCGTGCACATCAACAACGTCGCTGCAACCGTTTAAGAGTTTACACATTTAAGAGATTAAGAGTTTAAGAGATTGCGGAGTTAGCTTCAAAGCCGGTTCTTCTGAGTGGTGGGTAAAAAGGTGTGATTGGGGCACGCGGAATTCTGGCAGGAACTCTGTATCTTATTCTCGCTAAAAGAGGTGGACAGTCAATTTTATGCCGTAATAATTTGTATGCAAAAAGAGCTACAATTACGTTTCTGCGTTTTTCTAAAGACGAAATATTAAAGTGCGCTAGCCTCCCCGAATATGATTTTATCTTTTTATTTATACCCGAGGAGTAGGCTAGGTGCCAGAGAAACCCTTTTTGAATCCGCTCCAGTCTTAGGACATGAGATGCATAGTGCGGCCGCCAAACAGTGCAACAATATTCCAAGCTACTACGTACAAGGCAGTTATCTATACATATGATAAAATCGTAGGAAAATCAAAACTGTACATTGAACTTGGAGCGTGATCTACAATAGATATCGAAGCCAAGAATATAGTTTTTAGAATTTTTGTCTGTGCGTCTATTTGTCTGTATGTATGTCCATGCTAAACTCAAAAAGTACTGCATGGATTTACTCAACATTTTGCATGAATATCACGAAGAGGTCGGGTCAACATATAGGCTACATGTTATCACGCTATCACCTACGGGGGAGGAGCTGTGACAATTTATAAATTTTAACGCGGGTAAAACCGCGGGGCACAGCTAGTACAGAATAACTTTTGTTTTTGCACTTCGGAAATTCCTGATATTCCGCAACACGAATCCCAGCATTTTAGACGCTTTTAAAACTATACATTCCTGATGTGGCACAAATGTAAGTTTCACATCAAACGTTACTACTAAATCCTTTATTTCTTTCACTTTTTATGAATAATCTCAGTTCCAATGCGATAGGTAGTTAGTAATGGATATATTTTCCTTGTAAAGCATACGTGATAGCACTTTTTAACGTTTAGTGACATATGATTATCTTTGCACCATTTGACGGTCACCGTAGCCTAGTTGGTAGTGCTCCTGCCTACGAAGCTGGTGGTTCTGGGTTCGAATCCCGGTAAGTGCAAATATTTGTGTGATGAGCACGAATATTTGTTTCTGAGTCATGGATGTTTTCTATGTATATAAGTATTTATCTATCTATTTAAGTATGTATATCGTCGCCTGGTACCCATAGTACAAGCTTTGCTTAGTTTGGGGCTAGGATGATCTGTGTGACATTGCCCTAGATATTTATTATATATTATATGAAAAACAAACTTTTATTTAGCAAATAAATGCCACGGCGGCCAGTCTCAATAGAGATTAGCCGTCTGCGCGGGACATATTATAGTGCGCAAACACAGGAGCACTTTTTATCCATCACTCTCACGATCCGATGGGACGCCTAGCGACACGACCGGAAAGAGTTCAGGTACTTGATCTTATACTATTGAAGTAACACGTTGTACACATCACAAGCCGGTAGTGAGTGTCCAAATAATAAGTTCATTGGCCGTGCCATTGTAATGACTTGACACAAAAAGCTCATAGTACGGCACGTTTTGTACCATCATCGTGTGAACGCGTTTTACATGTACACTACTTCGCTTCCATTTCAATACACATCGTATATATATGGGACTCATTCACACACGGCCATCAGATCCCTAACTAAGCAGAGCTTGTACTATAAAACAAACTGATAAACATACTGATATATTTCTAAATTCATACATAGGTCTCAAAAATGGGAAATCATAAATTTAATCGTCCGGCGCGTCTCGAACGTTTTGAGATTAGATAAACGCTTTGCATTGCGAATAATGCTATATAATTGAAATTTAATAATTTGGAAGGTATTACTAATATGATATGATCTTTCACATGCAACTGTGAACATATCAGTCGGCCATGTTTCTAGAAAACAAACCCGATAGATAATACCTACATCCTCCGGAAGGGTGTTAGCAAGGGAATCCTAAACTTGATCTGCCAGCGTGTAACGTTCGTAGCTTAACGCAGACCGCCTACCCCGGATTGGTAGACGGTGCAGGTTCGAGACCCGCCGGACGATTAAATTTATGATTTCCCATTTTTGAGATTAAATAAACGCTTTGCATTGCGAACAATGCTATAAAATTAAATTTTGTGTTATAAGACGATAAAAACAAATAATATTAATATGTTCTCAGTTTTGATACTAAGATTGTCATCTCTTCTCAGTTTGTCGGTGTATGTATATGAACTTTAACTGTACCAAATTTCATACTCCTCCGTCCGCGCAAATTTCGTAAAAAGTGGTACACAGTATTTACTTCACGTATTGGTATTATGCGCTGCCCGCATCCACCGGCTTACCACGACCCTTGCAAGATCGTCGGTCCACCTTGTGGGGAGCCTCCTCACACTGCGTCTCCCGGGGGCGTGGTCGCCACTCGAGAACCTTTCTGCCCCATCGGCCGTCGGTGGACGAGCCATTGTTATTTTTTTTTAAATATCCTGGGACATTATTCACACACGGCCATCTGATCCCAAACTAAGCAGAGCTTGTACTATGGAAACCAGATAACTGATATACTACATATACTACTTTTCTTTTGTAAATACATACTTATATAGATAATTTACACCCAGACTCAGGACAAACAGACATGTTCATGCACACAAATATCTGTCCCGGGTGGGAATCGAACCCACGACCTCCGGCGTGACAGGCAGGGTATCTACCAACCACGCCAACAGGCCCGTCATATATGTTGGGATCCTTGGGGGAGACCTTTGTCCAACAGTGGACGTCTTTCGGCTGATATGATTATGATTGATATTATGATTTTTTTTTTTTTATGGCAGAGGTCGACAAACGAGCAAGTGGGTCACCTGATGTTAGGTGATCACCGCCGCCCATGGACACTCGCAACACCAGAGGAGTCGCGGGTGGGTTGCCGGCCTTTAAGAGTCAGCAAACAAGTGTTGCTGACCCTTCCCCCCATCCTGATGAGCTCTGGCGACCTTACTCACACTCGGAAACACAACATTAAATTATTAAGGAATGTCTTCTGTAAGGTGGAGGTACTTCCCCAGTCGGGCTGCTCTTCGAGCGAATGAACGCTGTGCTCTACCTCTCTTAAACCCTACACCTAGACACAGAATACATAATTGTGCTCAATACACAAAGATTTGTATTGTGTCAGTGTCATTTGTCCTGTGTGGGAATCGAACCCACCACCTCTGTCTTAGTAGTCAAGGTCACTAACCACTAGACCAGACAGTTTTATTGCCTAGATTTTCACCCGAAAATAAAGGCGTGGGTTCGTGGGAAAACAACTGTATTTCTCATACTATTTCCTAAATTTTAATCATCATGCCAGCCGAATCTTGTCCCTTTTTAGGGTTCCGTAGCCAAATGGCAAAAAACGGAACCCTTATAGATTCGACATGTCTGTCTGTCTGTCTGTCTGTCCGTCCGTATGTCACAGCCATTTTTTCCGAAACTATAAGAGCTGTACTGTTGAAAATTGGTAAGTAGATATATTCTGTGAACCGCATTAAGATTTTTACACAAAAATAGAAAAATAATAATAATTTTGGGGGTCGCCATACATAGAACTGAAACTCAAAAAAATGTTTTATCATCGTACCCATACATGTGGGGTGTCTATGGATAGGTCTTCAAAAATCATATTTAGGTTTCTAATATCATTTTTTCTAAACTGAATAGTTTGCGCGAGAGACACTTCCAAAGTGGTAAAATGAGTGTCGTCCCCCCCCTCTAACTTCTAAAAAAAATATATGATGTACATTACCATAGAAACTAACAACGAAAATTGGTTTGAACGAGTTCTAGCAAGTAGTTTTTTTTAATACGTCATAAACCGCAATTTGCTTTCATTTAATCAACTGAAATACATACTTGCTGCTATGGAACCCTTCATGTGCGAGTCCGACTCGCACTTGGCCGGTTTTATTCATTATTGCGTGTACAATTTCTATGAGTTCAGATATATGCACTCACGAGTATGGCCACAACCACTGGGTCAAATTTGAAGACGAACGTTTGAGCCGTTCAGGAGGAGTGCGAACCGAAACGAACTGCGAGTACATGAGTCGTCGAAGTATTCGTTTACACACAGCTGAATAAAACATCAAATCGTTTAAAATTTCTTCTCAGTTGGGGCGCATTGGATCCGGTGGTAGCATTAAAGCGCGACCGTCGCTATAAACACAAGGTCCGCCATAATCTATACATATAATAAAATCGTAGAAAAGTCAAAACTGTACATTGAATATTTTTTAAAAAGGATACTTGGGGCGTGATCTACAATCGAAATAAAAGCCAAAAATATAGTTTTTAGAATTTTTGTCTGTGTGTCTGTATGTATGTCCGGGCTAAACTCAAAAAGTACTGCATGGATTTACTTCAAATTTCGCATGAATATTACTAAGAGGTCGGGTCAACATATAGGCTACATATTATCACGCTATCACATATGGGGGAGGAGCTGTGATAATTTATAAAATATAACGCGGGTAAAACCGCGGGGCTCAGCTATTAATACATAATTCAGACAATATGTAGTAAAATATAGCTAAAACTATAAATTTTGATAATTAAACTTAAACATAATCTCTTTGACAATAACTTAATACAAGCTAGCTAAATATCATTACTACTATAAAATAAATTTTAATAATTGTTTTCATACAATCCGTGTACCTAAATATCTATGTAACTAGAAATAAAAATGTTTACAACTATATTACTACAAACATGTTCTGACTATTTACAAGCGCTTTTTTAAAATCTACGTGAATAAAAACCTTTTTTTTTTTTTTTATGAAGTCCACTGCCGTGTATAACGCATAACTTTTCAGCTTGGCACCTCAGACGTATAAAATACGACTCAAAAGTCACATTCAATAGACATTTTACTAAGATGATAATGTCAAAAATGTTGATATTAAAAGCAAGTATTATTGAATACATACATACGCTTGCACATAATAGCATATGCTCCATTGTACGCTTATGATTAATGCTTGAGGAGACATCTCAATCCCATGGGGGATACCATTAATTATAGTATTGTATCGTGCGTGCAGCGAGCTCCAAACTTTGGGGAGTTTGTTCAAGTGTTGGAGGGGAAACAATGGGGAAAAAATCCGATACGAGGAAGTTTTAATCCCCCCAAAACCCTTAGTTTGCATTCCAACGTTCAAGCGGTTGAACGGTGTAGATTCACTGTTGAACAGAATGTCCTTAAAAACTGATCCTCTCATTAATGCACGTGTTATAAAAGGCCCTGAGACTAGGTTCCAAGGTGTTCTCCGATATAGGTTACTTAAGGAGCTGACATGAACCAAATTGTTGCTTTTGCACAAGTTTTTTGCCAAAACTACTAACATATAGTAAAAAACGATATATGCTAATGGATTTTGAAGAGCATTGTTGATCTTAAAATTATTAAAGTCCTTTTTAAATATAATTATCGCACGCCTACACTAAAAGTTTACAAAGACACAAAGATAATGAATATTTCACAAATATATAGATATAATACATGTTTACTTGTACACAAAATATTAAATAAAAACATACATACACAAATCACGTTTTCCAAAAAATCGTGCACTCAAAAAGGTACAGAACTAGACAAGCAAATAATATAGCCCTTCAGGCCCCTCGGACAAACTACGGGAAAAGTACTATACTGTATGAAGGAGCACAGCTTTACAATAAATTGCCTAGACATGTTAAAGACCAGAAGTCCATATATACCTTTAAAAAAGCTTTAAGAAAACACATTTTTGAGGATTTAAAATAGTAAAACTTTTTCTTTCTATAATTTCCACATGAACTGTCTCGTCGCCATAACTTAACTTATTTAGAAATGTTGTTTTCTCATATAAGTGAAATGTATGTATTTCTTTTTGAGAAAATAAAGTTCTTAAACCTTAAAAGACGATTCATTTACTTTCGCTCTATTATAGAAAGAGAACACCTCTAAAAATGCTGAAAACAAAATAATCTTGGAAAATTACCATTCAATCTACATTTTCATTAACCACCCACGCAAAAACGACGGGGTGTTATCAGTTTGACGTGTATGTGTGTGTGTGTCTGTACCATCGTAGCTCTCGAACGGATGAACCAATTTTGTTTAAAAGGTGAATTAGTCGGGAATGTTCTTAGCTATGTTTGATGAAGATCGGTCCAATATAGCCGCTGCGCCGCCGTCACGATAACAATTTTTACACAACTTCCTCAATATGGGTATGAAATGAAAGAGCTTGACTAGTAAAATACTATACACTGTGTAATTTCAAATCCAAGATGGCCGCCAGCTAAAAATGGCGAATTACATATGTTTTCCACAACTTGGTCAATATTGGTATCAAATGAAAGGGTTTGACTAGTATATTACTACACACTATGACAAATAGCGAAGGTTTTTTAATTTAAATTTAAATTTTATGTAGTAAATTTTTGAAAATAAATATATAATTTTAAGGTAATAAATTCATTAATTGCTTGAAAAATAAAATATTTGTGAGATATCTAATAGGTTCATCTACTATTAGATATCTCACAAAGATTATATTTGTCAAGCAATTAATGATTTTATTACCTATATATCAACCTAGTTTGTTAGGCGCACTCTATTTTGACCCGAACTGAGTTTATACGTTCGAGAGTCCAGAAGGAAAAACCCACATTGAAACAATAATATCCAGGGACATTATTCACACACGCCCATCTGATCCCAAACCAAACAGACCTTGTACTATGGGAACCACATAACTGATATACTACATACATATACTACTTTTATTTTGTAAATACATACTTATATAGATAACTAGTAATAGTAGTAGTAGTACTAGTAACTAGTATAAAGTTTAACGCGGTTTCACCCGCGTTAAACTTTATAAATTATAGCCTATGTGTTATTCGCATATATAAGCTATATCACTACAAATTTTCATCAAAATGCGTTCAGTAGTTTTTGCGTAAAAGAGTAGCAAATATACATCTATACTCACAAACTTTCGCATTTATAATATTAGTAGGTTGGCAGTGCACGCCGGAATACCTCGCAGATGGTAGATTTTTCGTACTTACTTTACACTTATCGTCATATTTTGGACAATTCACACAATATCTATATAAATTGTAGCATATGTGTTATTTATAAGTTTCATTAAAATCCATTCAGTAGTTTTTACGCGAAAGAGTAGCAAACATCCATCCATCCATACTTACAGACTTTCGCGTTTGTATTGTATTACTAGCTGTGCCCCGCGGTTTTACCACCGTTAAACTTTATAAACTATAGCCTAAGTGTTAATCTAGGGTGAAGTATCGTTTGTTCCCGCGACCCCCGGCGCAGGTGTGAGATGGAACACCGGGGTGGTTTTTAGTCAGTAGGAGTCTGACAGACCCCTCCGCCTCCCCCAAGGCGGAGGACATCCATGAAGGATTTTCCACCGCGCAAAAAAAAAAAAAAAAAGCTAACTCCATACCAAATTTTATTGAAATCGCTCCAGCCGTTTAGACGTGAAGAAGTAACAAACATAGGTACACACTCACAAACTTTCGGCTTTATAATATTAGTGTGATATAGTAGGATTACACCTAGATACCTAGAAACAGACATGTTCATGCACACAATCGAACCCACGACCTGCGGCGTGAAAGGCAAGCATTTACCAATCATGCCAACAGGTCCAATCGGCCCATCCGATTATGAGGTATGAAACTCAAAGCTTCAAACTCTAATAGTTAAAGTTAAAATCGTACGGCCAAAAGTCAAAAATACAATATTTGATTGAAACACAACTCGAATCGGCATTACAAAGGAGACAATACAAAAATTTTTCGTCTGCATTTAAAATATTCTTATAATATGAGCAATGATGAGAAAAAAAAGGGAAGAAAAGAAAAAAGCATTAATCAGAGAGGGAGAGAACAAGACGGCGCATGACTTGACGAAATGTCGATAATGGGCAACACGAATCAGTAACAAAAGTACGGGTTCCGTACTATATAATATGTAACTTAACTAACGCATATCCTGAAAATAGTTTGTTCAGAATCGATTACTGAATTGATTTATTTCATTTACAATATAGGTAGGTATTTTTTTACGCCAAAATAATTAAAACTTATTGTCATGTTAACCCTGTACAGTCAAATTGGAATGAACCGTAAGTCAAAGTAATAAGGCTTTTAAGGCCGCAGTTAGATCATTCAATTCAATACAAAATAAAGAAAAATAATCTTTATTCCAAGTAACTAATTTAGTAAATAACAATGCATATACACGTTAAATAAAAAAAAACAGTGTATGTATTATGATTACAACATAATATTCTAATTGGGGTGTGTGAGGGTGTGCGTTAATTACGTTACATGTTCTATAATAATAATATCTTCCTAGCCGAATTTCGGCCACGGCGGCCAGGTCAATGGAGACTAGGCATCTGCGCGGGACATATTATAGTGCACAAGTGTGTGTAGTGCAGGGGCACTTTCTATTCTATCACTATCATGATCCGATAGGACGACTAGCCACACGACCGGAAAGAGATCAGGTATAGGACCGACGGCTTTACTTGCTGTCCAAGGCACGGGGGTATAGTACCGCCAAGTCCCAGACTTATGGCTAATAATTTGAAATTATTACTTATGGAAAAAACCAAAAATCACTTTTTTGGCCCCACCAGTGGCTATACCGACTAAGTCGCCGAACATCGATTTCTTAAATGGCGTTCAAATTAATAAAGGTTAAAAATTTTAATCAATCCTCAATCGGCTTCAACGTTGACAATCGATCCCGGACCATTCATGACGTCCATGTGCTCATGGAAGCCGATTTAACGATTGATTAAGTCATTTTTAACCTTTATTTATTTGAACGCTATTTAAGAAATCGATGTTCGGCGACTTAGCCGGTTGAGCCCCTGATCCTGATTATATTCGGTTGAACAGCAGCCAAAATAAATCCCTAAAATGCCATAAGCGTGAGATTTTGTGATATTGTGTGAGACTCCCGGCTCTGAAACTCTGATTTTGTAGGGCCCTCCCACGCAGAGTCTTTCGGTTCGTGGTGGCCACGTGAGAACCTGTCCTCCCCAGTGGCCACCTTTTTTACGAGCTATGTGAGGATATATGAGGACTATTGGAACGAAGTTCCTTATCGCGCGTTGTGAAAGGGGGCTAGACGGAAAAAAATCTTACGAAAAGTTGTCAGGACACTTTTTGCAGCTGTGCGGCGTGCGCATGTTTCTCTGTCTGTCTGTCTCTCTCTCTCTCTTTCTCTCTCTCTCTCTCTCTCTCTCTCTCTTTCTCTCTTATAGAAAGCAAGCCAGATATTTTCATTTCTATTTCGCATTGAACAGTGTGGTGTCGCGACGATTATTATTGTTGAGTGTATACAGGTTTTTTTTGTACATAATAAATAATAAGAAATAACTTCGTTCCATCCGGGTGTCCCTTGACACCTCTCAAGTTTTTATTATTACTCCACGGAACCCTAAAAATACCAATTCTTGATATCCCAACTTGCTGCTGTCAATGCCGCCGACGTCCAGCCCACATAGAGCTCTAATACACTTAGCAATGTTCTAAACTCACTCAGTTCTAGTACGAAACGTACCACCAGAGAGGTCATGCTATCATGGTCCCTCTTAACTCATTATTTTAGGAGCAATAGGGCTGTTCAATACATTTAAATATATTCTAGAACAGTTTTATCAACACTTTCAAAAAGAGGAGTGTCCCAACTTTTAAGCCTATTGGTATACCTGTCTGAGGCATCAATCTCAAATCTATCTCCGAGATGTTCAAACGGAGGTATTTCCGATCCAGTATGACATGGAAACCTTCAAGAAGTAAGCCTATTCTTTTCTCAAAGGCCCGGCTACTCTGGTGTTGCAAGTGTCCATGGGTGGCAGTGATCACATACCATCAGGTGACCCACTTGGACAGCAGTGGACGAAGTTAAGCTGCTTATGAATGAATGACTTATACTCTTTCTTTTGTTCTTGAGATACGGATTTTTTATTATTTATAGTTCAATTATCTATACATATAATAAAATCGTAGGAAAGTCAAAACTGTACATTGAATATTTTTTTTAAAGGATACTTGGGGCGTAATCTACAATCGATATGGAAGCCAAAAATATAGTATTTAGAATTTTTGTTTGTTGGCTGTATGTATGTCCGGGCTAAACTCATGGAGGCAATTTGTGCGGGACATATTACAGTGCGCAAACGCAGGTGTACATTCTATTCCCGCAATCTCATAGTCAGAGGAACTTACTTATATATGTACGTTACCGCTTGACCATAGACAAAGTCGCAGTCGATACTCGATACTAAGGAGTGGCAGAATTTTTTTTTTGGCAGGGGAGTGATTACATATTACCCGCAAAAGTTTCTGTGGGTGGATATGTTGGACTCGCACCGACTAAACCTAACCTGCCGTGGACTTCTCTTGGCGCCCGGTGGGGGAACCCCGGGAACGCTCGTATGCTGCACCGGTGCCTTTGGCGCCATGTCCCAGAGGATTAGAACACGTACAACGAGCGGCAGCCCTAACGAGAAATCTTGAGAGCATATCCTCACCCAAATTTCAAAGACAATAAACTTTTTAAATTCGATTAAAGTTGAAAAAGCTTTTTATCGAAACTCTAAAATTATGGATTTCAATGAATATATTTTAAGTTTAATCAAATTTATTATAGCTTCTATTAATTCATACCTACCCCCACATAAAAAGAGGGGTATTTTAAATTTATGAAATCTATACATATAATAAAATCGTAGAAAAGTCAAAACTGTACATTGAATATTTTTTATAAAGGATACTTGGGGCGTGATCTACAATCGATATCGAAGCCCAAAATATAATTTTTAAAATTCTTGTCTCGGTGTCTGTTTGTCTGAATGTATGTCCGGGCTAAACTCAAAAAGTACTGCATGGATTTACTTCAAATTTTTCATGACTAGGAGGTCGGGTCAACATATAGGCTACATATTATCACGCTATCACCTACGGGGGAGGAGCTGTGATAATTTATAAAGTTTAACGCGGGTAAAACCGCGGGGCACAGCTAGTTGATAATTATATGACTGCACGTGTGGCGCAGCGGCTAAGACAGTCGCCTCGCCTCTGCGTGTCGCGGGTTCGAGTCCCGCGCCCGACAACTATTTGTGTGGCCCATAAATAGTTGTTCTGAGTCTGGATGTTATTTGTGTCCGTCTATTATATGTTTGTAAAGTACCCCGCAACATAGGGATTAGACTACTTACCGCGGGCGTTGTCTTTTAAATATAAAACAGAAAAAAACAGATCTATTAAAAATCTTAATTTTTATGGATATACCACAGTTTTTCACTTCAGCTCCTATCCATCCTAAGGTTGTCTGGAAGAGATCGCTTTATGCGATAAGACCGTCCTTTGTACAACTTGTTTATGTAATATCCTATGCTATGGCGGAAAATCTCAAGGGAGACTGGTGAAATATCCCAAATGACAACTATCCCGACCTAGGATTTGATCCCACGACCATATTATTTGGGATTGAACTATACAGGAGGAGTTGACGTTCAAACGCAAAATTTAGATATTTTGTGATGAGGAGCATCCGAATCACCCCCATGTATGTTCAACGATTTTGCGTAGTTTTCGAGATAGAAGTTTTTAATGATTTTTTCGTAAATTTCACCTAACCTCAGTTTTCGATTATTCAGTCAGTTTTTTTGTGGTAACTAATTAACATAGTTTAACCTAACACCCTAAAAAGTATGGTTTATCTAATTATTTCAGAACTGGCTTAGAATTTATTCGAAAGTTCAAAATTAGGGTTTGAGCTCCTAAATTTTCAAAGTAGCAAAAAACGCAAAATCGTAGAACATACATGGGTGTGATTCGGATACGCCTCATCATAAAGTATCTAAATTTCGCATTTGTACGTCAACTACTCGGCTACTCTGTATATTACTAGGTTAGCCGTGAGGAACTACTCGGCTACTCTGTATATTACTAGGTTAGCCGTGAGGAACTACTCGGCTACTCTGTATATTACTAGGTTAGCCGTGAGGAACTACTCGGCTACTCTGTATATTACTAGGTTAGCCGTGAGGAACTACTCGGCTACTCTGTATATTACTAGGTTAGCCGTGAGGAACTACTCGGCTACTCTGTATATTACTAGGTTAGCCGTGAGGAACTACTCGGCTACTCTGTATATTACTAGGTTAGCCGTGAGGTTTCAGCCCCAGAAAGTATAACAGACCCTTTACATCCCATGGTTGTCGTAAAAGGCGACTAAGGAAAGGACACCTGTGTTCTAGCTACCACCTAACTGTTGTCACCAACACGCATGCCAAGCGCGGTGACTACGGCAAACCCCTCCAAATGGTAACGTTATAAAAATCTTTGGGAGAGATTTATTTATTTATTGTTTGGAAAACTAACAGCTATACCTACATAAAAAAATATTACTGCTACAATAATATCTGGGGACAATGTCACACAGATCATCCTAGCCCCAAACTAAGCAAAGCTTGTACTATGGGTACCAGGCGACGATATACATACTTATATAGATAGATAAATATCTAGGGACAAAGTCACACAGATCATCCTAGCCCCAAACTAAGCAAAGCTTGTACTATGGGTACCAGGCGACGATATACATACTTATATAGATAGATAAATATCTAGGGACAATGTCACACAGATCATCCTAGCCCCAAACTAAGCAAAGCTTGTACTATGGGTACCAGGCGACGATATACATACTTATATAGATAGATAAATATCTAGGGACAATGTCACACAGATCATCCTAGCCCCAAACTAAGCAAAGCTTGTACTATGGGTACCAGGCGACGATATACATACTTATATAGATAGATAAATATCTAGGGACAATGTCACACAAATCATCCTAGCCCCAAACTAAGCAAAGCTTGTACTATGGGTACCAGGCGACGATATACATACTTATATCTACTATATAAAAATAAGTCGGGTTTTCCTTCCTGACGCTATAACTCCAGAACGCACGAACCGATTTCCACGGTTTTGCATTCGTTGGAAAGGTTTCGGGCTCCGTGAGGTTTATAGCAAAGAAAATTTATGAAATTTAACGCGGGTAACACCGCGGGGCACAGCTAGTAGATAGATAAATACTTAAATACATAGAAAACATCCATGACTCAGAAACAAATATTCGTGCTCATCACACAAATATTTGCACTTAGAGGGATTCGAACCCAGGACCACCAGCTTCGTAGGCAGGAGCACTACCAACTAGGCTACGGTGACCGTCAAATAATGAATAGGAAACATAAAGCCAATTACAGGTTTCCACGGATAGCGACTGATACACACATAGGTACAATGCTTCCGACTTTACTCTTAATCAGAGTAGCTGAAGATATATGTTCAAAGTTATTGGAAAAATTAAGGTTCAGCTGCCTGCGTGCCACCTCGCTCTTGGTATTAAAAGGGTCAAAATCAAACTTTTTACATAATTTATTAAAATCATTGCTTACTGGCACTATATATGAATTTTGCCTATAATTAGTCGACGAAAATGGAATAGATATAGGTGTATTAAATCTAAGCGATCTTTGGGGAACGTTAAAGTGCAGTTTCTGTAAAATATGGGGACAGTCAATCTCATTAGATAATAGCTTTAATAAAAACGTGCAATCGGCCAAACGCCTTCGATTTATTAGAGGTTGAATGTGGAACTTCTTACATAGGTCTAAGTAATTCGTAGAACTGTAAGGGACTTTGAGACGATAACAAAGGAACTTCATACTACGCTTTTGAATATTTTCAAGGCGATCAATATATTTACTGTAACAGGGATTCCATATTTATGAGGCATATTCCAGATGACTTCTTACGAAGGTGGAATAAAGTATTTTAAGTAAATGTTTTAGCTTTTTTAGAGCACCTAGATTTCCTCATTACAAATCCCGAAGCTCTTGATGCTTTGGCGATAGTTTGCTCGATGTGTATGTCAGACTGAAGCTTCGAATCATGATAGACTCCAAGGTCACGTACACCGTCGCATCTTGGTAATACCTGGCGCTTAAGTTGGTACGATGTTGACAGTGGGAATGTCCATCAGTGGACGAAATCAGGATGAAGATGTGATGTGTGATGCGAGAGTCTACAATATCCCTCTCACTTAAAGAAACGAACAAATCTAAAACGAAATTCAATTCAATGAAAATATAATCCGACATCTTTCCTACGAAAAAGCTGCGCCCTTTTCGGTACAACAGCGGGCTAAAATAGCTGAATCATATGAGTAATGGTATTATATCTGTAGGGGGTGGACCGAGAGAAACAATACGAGTAAGCAGGGTCACGACAAAAACTTGTACAGAAATGGAATTTGGGAATTTATGTATTTTAATATTTTTGAGTTGATGCGCCCGCGACTTCATCCGTGCAATAAATACGCCGATATTTTAATTTATTGGAACGATGTTCCTTATCGCGCGTTGTGAAAGGGGGCTAGACGGAAAAAATTCTCACGAAAAGTTGTCACGACACTTTTTGCAGCTGTGCGGCGTGCGCATGTTTCTCTGTCTGTCTGTCTCTCTCTCTCTTATAGAAAGCAAGCCAGATATTTTCATTTCTATTTCGCATTGAACAGTGTGGTGTCGCGACGATTATTTTTGTTGAGTGTATACAGGTTTTTTGTACATAATAAATAATAAGAAATAACTTCGTTCCATCCGGGTGCCCTTGACACCTCTCAAGTTTTTTTTAAACTTCTTGCAACTATGTAGACACAGAGGCGGACTTAATGCCAGAGGTATTCGCTGCCAGTCAACCTAGGGGGGATAGTCTTCTTCTTAGCGTGTCGATGGCAAACTAGTTAAATTTTTGTAGCCCAGAACGTGGCCACACTTATTGGTTTTTTTACGGTTCCGTAGCCAAATGGCAAAAACCGGAACCCTTATAGATTCGTCATGTCTGTCTGTCTGTCCGTCCGTAAGTCACAGCCACTTCCTTCCGAAACTATAAGATCTGTACTGTTGAAACTTTGTAAGTAGATGTATTCTGTGAACCGCATTAAGATTTTCACACAAAAATAGAAAACTAAAATAATTTTGTATAATCTATGGATAGGTCTTCAAAAATGATACAGAGGTTTCAGAGAGAGAGACACTTCCAAAGTGGTAAAATAAATGAACCCCCCCCCCCCCCCCCTGTAACTTCTAAAATAAGAGAATTATAAAACTAAATAAAATATATAATGTACATTACCATGCAAACTAACAACGAAAATTGGTTTGAACGAGATCTAGTAAGTTGTTTTTTTTTGTTATTACGTCATAAATCGTAAACCGCAATTTACCTTTCATTTAATCAACTGAAATACTTGCTTCGGACCCCTTCATGGTTGAGTCCGACTCGCACTTGGCCGGTTTTATATATCAGTTGTGCGGTTGCCATAGTTCAGGCTCTGCCTAATTTGGGATCAGATACCACTGTGTTAGGTATCCCAAGATATTTTTTTATAGTCAATTCAGCTTCGAAAATATTTATTAGCTAACTAGATGTGCCCCGCGGTGTTACCCGCGTTAAATTTTATAAATTTTCTTTGCTATAAACCTCACGGAGCCCGAGACCTTTCCAACGAATGCAAAACCGTGGAAATCGGTTCGTGCGTTCTGGAGTTATAGCGTCAGGAAGGAAAACCCGACTTATTTTTATATAGTAGATTAATTCAATTTATATTTAAGATTGTAACTCCAATACAACTTAAATGAATACTGCATCACCCTCAAATATCCGGGTAGGATATACGGGCACTCCCCTTCGAATTGGACCGATCGTCCCCCTATATACTTAGCGCGATTACCTAGGGGTGTAACATACCCCACAGGGGTGATATCTAACCCCACAATACATAGAAACATTCCCTTCGATTCGACGTTTTATTTGTATATGCGTTTCGTAATACTTGAAATATACCCCTAATGCAAAAAGCGGTGAGATGTTAGTAGCTTTTATGGATTTGAATGCAGTTATTTTTCACCCGCGACGCAAAAAGAAGGGTGTTGTAAGTTTGACGTCGATGTCTGTCTGTTTGTGGCATCGTAGCTCTCAAACGGATGAACCGATTTCTATATATTCTATAAAATCGGTCCAGCAGTGTAAGAGTATCAGGTCTTTTACAAAATTATAGAGCATTTCTAACGGCTAGGTTAATAATAATATATAGGGACAATGTCACACAGATCATCCTAGCCCCAAACTAAGCAAAGCTTGTACTATGGGTACCAGGCGACGATATACATACTTATATAGATAGATAAATACTTAAATACATAGAAAACATCCATGACTCAGAAACAAATATTCGTGCTCATCAGACAAATATTTGCACTTACCGGGATTCGAACCCAAGACCACCAGCTTCGTAGGCAGGGGCACTACCAACTACGCTACGGTGACCATCATTGGTTAGGTCATTGTCTAATAAATATGGGCACTATGGGCCTTATAATACAGCTCAAAGATTACCTAAAGAACAATGGAGAGGATTAAGCCCGGAGGAGTTTCACTGCGAGATCGAATCAGAAATCTCGAAATCCGCAGGCGAACCAAAGTAACCGACATAGCCTGAAGAATTGCCAAGCTGAAGTGGCAGTGGGCGGGGCACATAGCTCGTGGAACCGATGGGCGCTGGGGCAGAAAGGTTCTAGAGTGGCGACCACGAACCGGAAGACGCAGCGTGGGCAGGCCTCCTACAAGGTGGACCGATGATCTTGTGCGGGTCGTGTGGGAAGCGCAAGACCAGCAATTGTAAAAAACTTTGGGGGAGGCCTTTGCCCAACAGTGGACGTCGTTCGGCTGATATGATGATGATGATAATGAGAAAACACATAGATGAAATGCATTTTTAAATAGCCGTGTGAAATACAGGGTCAGCCATTTCACTTACCTTGAGATGCATTCTTCCTTCTCCAGAAATAAGTACAAATAAAATCTTGTTTTTAGGGTTCCGTACCCAAAGGGTAAAACGGGACCCTATTACTAAGACTTCGCTGTCGGTCAGTCTGTCTGTCTGCCCGTCTGTCACCAGGCTGTATCTCATGAACCGTAATAGTTTGACATTTTCACAAATGATGTATTTCTGTTGCCGCTAAAACAACAAATACTAAAAAACAAAATAAAATAAATATTTAAGGGGGCTCTAATACAACAAACGTGAATTTTTTGCTCGCTTTTATGGATAAAAGTACGGAACCCTTCGTGCGCGAGTCCGACTCGCACTTGGCCGGCTTTTTAACATGACGTTTACAGTTAACCTAGCATGCTATCACTGCTTCACCAGACTATGGAGACGAGCGCGGGCTCCAGCCGTCTAGCTAAAACTACAAAGTAAGTACCCGCGCCGGAGGGCCCCCATGTAGGGTTCGAACCTCGTCTCTGGGCGGTTACTGGCAAGGAAATGCAAGAGCGGGCGATTTAGGGATGTTTTATGCAACTTTCGCTCTACGTTAATACCCTTCCGATAATTTAACCTTCACAAAATCTCTCTGACTATAACTTAATATAAGCTAGATAAATATCATTACTACTAATAAATTTTATTCTAGAAGTTTTCATCCAGTTGTCTCTGCCTACCCCACTGGGTAACAGGCGTGAGTCTATGTATGTATGTATGTACGACTTACCTGTCTCAGTGTCGACGGTGTATGACAGGCCAGCCCACGGGTCATCCTGGTGACAACGTTACAATTATAAACATTCCTGTCAAATTAATACAATATTCTATAAATAACCTTTTTAATTTTAATACACCGTACTAAAACACATCAGCCTATACAACATGTAACGTAATTAACGCACACCCTCAAACACCCCAATTAGAATATTATGTTATAATCATAATACATACATTCATTTTTTTATTAAAATGTATATGCATTGTTACTTACTAAATAAGTTTCTTGGAATAAAGTTTATTTTGTGTTGAATGATGGAATTTGTATGAATACAAATAAAACTGCTATTTAAAAGTCTTATCACTTTGACTTACGCGCGATTTCAATTTGTTTTGACTGTACAGGGTTAATATAATGATAATTTCCGTAGTTTTAATAATTTTGTGAAAAAAAAACCTATATTAAAAATGCAATTAATCGATTCAGTAAACGATTCTGAACAAACTATTTTCAGGATGTGCGTTAATTAAGTTACATGTTGTATAAAATTAAAACTAAAAAAATTTAAATATAATTTACTAGCTATGCCCCGCGGTTCGACCCGCGTTAAAGTGTTCTGGCATAAAAGAGTAACAAACATACATCCATACATCTATACTCACAAACTTTCGCATTTATAATATTAGTAGGATGTGTACCTCTAGCGGTTTTGACAGTGCACGCCGGAATAGCTCGCAAATTGTAGATTATCTCCTACTTACTTGACACTTCTAGTCATAAATTGGACAATTCACACAATATTTTCATAAATTGTAGCCTATGTGTTAATCTGATATATATGCTATATTATTGTAAAGTTTCATTATAACAATTAGTACCCCTAGCGATTATGGCAGTGCACGCCGGAATAGCTCGCCGATAGTAGATTCCTACTACTTGACACTTATCGTCATATTTTGGACAATTCACACAATATTTTCATAAATTGTAGCGTATGTGTTAATCTGATATATAAGCTATATTATTGTAAAGTTTCATTATAATAATTAGTACCCCTAGCGATTATGGCAGTGCACGCCGGAATAGCTCGCCGATGTTAGATTATCTCCTACTTACTTGACACTTATCGTCATATTTTGGACAATTCACACAATATTTTCATAAATTGTAGCGTATGTGTTAATCTGATATATAAGCTATATTATTGTAAAGTTTCATTATAATAATTAGTACCCCTAGCGATTATGGCAGTGCACGCCGGAATAGCTCGCCGATAGTAGATTCCTACTTACTTGACACTTATCGTCATATTTTGGACAATTCACACAATATTTTCATAAATTGTAGCGTATGTGTTAATCTGATATATAAGCTATATTATTGTAAAGTTTCATTATAATAATTAGTACCCCTAGCGACTATGGCAGTGCACGCCGGAATAGCTCGCCGATAGTAGATTCCTACTTACTTGACACTTATCGTCATATTTTGGACAATTCACACAATATTTTCATAAATTGTAGCGTATGTGTTAATCTGATATATAAGCTATATTATTGTAAAGTTTCATTATAATAATTAGTACCCCTAGCGACTATGGCAGTGCACGCCGGAATAGCTCGCCGATAGTAGATTCCTACTTACTTGACACTTATCGTCATATTTTGGACAATTCACACAATATTTTCATAAATTGTAGCGTATGTGTTAATCTGATATATAAGCTATATTATTGTAAAGTTTCATTATAATAATAAGTACCCCTAGCGATTCTGGCAGTGCACGCCGGAATAGCTCGCCGATAGTAGATTCCTAATTACTTGACACTTATCGTCATATTTTGGACAATTAACACAATATTTTCATAAAGTGTAGCCTATGTGTTAATCTGACATATATGCTATATTATTGTAAAGTTTCATTAAAATCCCTTCAGTAGTTTTTTACGTGAAAGAGTAACAAACATCCATCCATACTTACAAACTTTCGCGTTTATAATATTAGTAGTCTAGTTATACAATTTGATTTACAGTGATTCACTAGGTAATATTTTTTATTATGCTGAATGGGTTTTCGCTTGACCACGATCTCACCTGATGGTAATAATAATAATAATAATCTAGGGACAATGTCACACAGATCATCCTAGCCCCAAACTAAGCAAAGCTATATAAATAGATAAATACTTATATACATAAAAAACATCCATGATTCAGAAACAAATACTCGTGCTCATCACACAAATATTTGCACTTACCGGGATTCGAACCCAGGACCACCAGCTTCGTAGGCAGGGGCACTACCAACTAGGCTACGGTGACGGAACGGTGGTAAGTGAAGATGTAGTCGAAGATGGACCGCACGTACCCATAAGACGCCTGTTCACTCTAGCCTTGAATAAACCCATGTTGTATGAGTCTAGAAATGCCTGTATCGAGGCTGTAAGATGTCCACTGCTGGTGCTGGACAAAGGACGACAGCACACGTGTGTGACAGTAAATATAAATATATATCTATATATATAAAAATCAATGCGACTTTTCGTTGTAATGTTATAACTCAACATCGCCTTTACCGATTTGGCTAATTTTGGTCTTGAGTTATTCGTGGAAGTCCAGGGAAGGTTTGTACGTAGAGAGAATTTAAAATAATCTTGAAATAGTGTAAAATCAACATCTTTCTATACTCCTATATACAAACAATTTGTACTAATACTTAAAAGCGTAGCGAAGCACGTACCGGGCCGCTTGTATATATTAAAAATGAGAACCTGAGGTTTCCATAATACGAGATAAACTCAGTTTAGAAGCCAGTGCGCAATTTGTTTAATTTGTTACTGTACAACTTTATTTATTTATTTAAACCGCAGTAATTTATATTCGTTAATTCATTTATATTTGTTGTGTTGCACTCTTATTATCTACTATATAAAAATAAATCGGGTTTTCCTTCCTGACGCTATAACTCCAGAACCCACGAACCGATTTCCACGGTTTTGCATTCGTTGGAAAAGTCTCTGGCTCCGTGAGGTTTATAGCAAAGAAAATTTATAAAATTTAACGCGAGTAACACCGCGGGGCACAGCTAGTCTACTATATAAAAATAAGTCGGGTTTTCCTTCCTGACGCTATAACTCCAGAACGCACGAACCGATTTCCACGGTTTTGCATTCGTTGGAAAGGTCTCGGTCTCCGTGAGGTTTATAGCAAAGAAAATTTATAAAATTTAACGCGGATAACACCGCGGGGCACAGCTAGTATAGCATAAATTTCACTATATACCTAGTATTAGCATTAATATTATATTGTATTCATATGTTGTACTTGGTTTTAAGAAATAAACAAATTAAAAAAAAATACAAAAAAAAGGCCTCCCCAAAGGATCTCCACAATAGCCGGTCTTGTGTTGTCCGCATTCAGCGGTTTCCCGGGACTCTCGCAAGATCATCGGTCCACCTTGTAGCGGGCCTGCCTACGCTGTCTTCCGGTGCATGGGTCGCCACTAGGAACCTTTCAGCCCCAGATTTATTTTTTTAACTTAAGTTAAACTTATGTGTATCACTATGGCTGGAGCTGAACATCAGTGCTGCAGTAACCTGTAGTGTAATTCTGACCTGCCAATTAGGCAAAACATACCAGTACACCTTTTAACTGTCTATTATTTTACTGATAATTGTGTGTTTAAGAAACGTATTCTTTCTTTCTTTTTTGAAATATTTGTCTTGTGCGAGAATCGAACCCGCAACCTTTGACTCTGAAGTCAGGTTCAATAATAACTGTCGGCTATAAGGGAGGACAATCCAATGCCCTCCCAGAGTACGTGTCCCGACCATCTGGGACACGGCGCAAAAGGGGGGCACTGGAACAGCATACCCTCGTTCCCGGGGCTCCCCCCATCAGACGCCAAGAGATGTCCACGGCAGGTTAGGTTTAGTCGGTGCGAGTCTGACATACCCACCCGCAGACACTTTTTACGGGTGGCATGCAAAGGCATACCCCCCGACTTAACAAAAAAGAAAGGTTTCTTCTTTTTTTCTTTAAATGTTTGTCTTGTGCGAGAATCGAACCCACAACCTTTGGATCAGAAAGCAGGTTTACTAACAACTGAGTCACGACGGTAGTCGAAGAAGGGCGTTAGTATATACTAGCTGTGCCCCGCGGTTTTACCCGCGTTAAACACTATAAACTATAGCCTATGTGTTAATCCAGGGTGTCAACTAACTCCATACCAAATTTTATTAAAATCGCTCCAGCCGTTTAGACGTGAAGAAGTAACAAACATACACACTCACAAACTTTCGCCTTCATAATATTAGCGTGTTTGGCATATTTTTTGTTCCATTTTATTTTTTAAGTTAAATTTGTGTAAGTATCACTATGGCTGAAGCTGAAAATCAGTGCTTTTTGCGGTTGGAACGCAAAAGCATTCCCCCTGCCTTACCAAATTACCGAGTCCCGTTGGAAGAAGGAAGTTAGTATATATTGAAGACTCACCTCCTTAACATCAGGGTCCAGTAGCGAAGCCTTCACTTTCTCGATCTCAGCGGCTTTCTCCTCGTTCTTCATCACGATCTTCTGTTCGGCCAGCTTCAATTCCTTCTCGATCTCATCCCCGAGTACTTTGGTGGCTTGAGGACCCTCCTGAAGAGAAGACGGTGATTAGAAATTTGTTATACTAACTGCCTGGTTGATTTAGCATAAATATAAATTATGAACCCGATGTCTATATGTGGCATCGTAACTCTCAAACGGATGGCCCAATTTCGATTCGGTTTTGTTCATTTGAAAGCCAGTTTCGTTGCGTTGGTTTTCAGCTATGTTTGGTTAATATCGGTCCAGCATTGTAAGAGTATCAGCTCTTTTCCATAATGATGTAATTATAGTTAGTGGGGGGGTTTTCTAATGGTGAGCTCACCAAGTACCTACACTCATACTCAAAACAACTTTTATGGGTTACACAAATAGTCGTACCCGGAATCGCACCCGGAACAAGAAGTGGCGAGGCGACTTTCTTAACCGATGTGCCACACGTTCAGTCTAAATCGCAGAAAATGAGGTTTTAAGTTCAAATCTCGTGTCAGGCCGAAACACTGCAAGAAAAAAACCGGCCAAGTGCGAGTCGGACTCGCATATGAAGGGTTCCGTAGCAGCAAGTATTTCAGTTGATTAAAAGAAAGCAAATTGCGGTTTATGACGTATTAAAAAAAAACTACTTGCTAGATCTCGTTCAAACCAATTTTCGTTGTTAGTTTCCATATATCATATATTTTTTTTTAGTTTTATCATTCTCTTATTTTAGAAGTTACAGGGGGGACACTAATTTTACCACTTTGGAAGTGTCTCTCGCGCAAACTATTCAGATTAGAAAAAAATGATATTAGGAACCTCAATATCATTTTTGAAGACCTATCCATAGACAACCCACATGTATGGTTACGAGGAAAAAAATTTTTTTAAGTTTCAGTTATATGTATGGCGACCCCCCAAAATTATTGCTCTTTTTCTATTTTTGTGTAAAAATCTTAATGCGGTTCACAGAATACACTTACTTACCAAGTTTCAGCAGTACAGCTCTTATAGTTTCGGAAAAAAGTGGCTGTGACATACGGACGGACAGACAGACATGACGAATCTATAAGGGTTCCGGTTTTTGCCATTTGGCTACGGAACCCTAAAAAGTGGCTACCCGTAATCTGGAATTTCGCGGTGTTATACGCCCGTGCATCAGATAGCGCGTAAAGCTGTCGTCTGTCCAGCGCCTGGTCTCTCCCCGGTCGTGTAGAATATTGCCTTCCCACCAGATTATTAGAGGGACGCAATAGAAATTGACACACAATTTATTCGATAAGTTCTCTCGGAACCCTCATTAGCTTTCCTTCAGAAGCCTAGCAAAAGCAAATCTTGCTCAGTTTGAAAATTAATATGGCATATATCCTTGTATCCCGAGGCTCCTTATGAACATGCACTTCGCGATGATAATTCAGACTCAGTACAATTATATATGCGCGCGGTCTAGCGGTAGCGTAGGGTTCAAGTTCGAGCCAAAAATATTGATTTTGGTATTTTCCGTAAAAATAAATTTCTCAGTTTCAGCCCGAGGTCCGGAAGTTGGCGGTATTACACCCCCGTGCCTCGGAGAGAACGTAAAGCCATCGGTCCTGTACCTGACTTCTTACCGGTCGTGTCGCTAGTCGTCCCATCGGATCATGAGAGTGATGGAATAGAAAGTGCCCTTGTGTTTGCGCACACACTGGCCGACCGAAATTCGGTCTGGAGGACATTATTATTATTATATGCGTTATAAAAGTAGTTCTTCTGTGCGGGAATCGAACCCAAAACACGTAGTCAGGAGACAATGTGAAGTTACACGCTCGCTTATGCAACTTATTTTAAGATATCTCATACTTGGTTTCTACTGAGCCATGTTTAAATGCTTTATACTAAAACATATCATAGTTAATAAAAACTATGATTTTTAAACTATTGGGTAGAATAATGACAAAAGCGCCATCTGTTGATATTGGTTCTATCTAAGTATTGGCATATCTGCCGTCTAACTCTGCAGGTTTCGGTAAGATGGTTTTGACTACAATTATCAACAAGCATCAGGGCTGTTGCCAAGAGCTCTCTTAATTTTTTTTCTCTACGAGTGTGAACACAGCCGTCGTCTCCCTCACCACATTGAAGGGAAGGAGACGACCCACAACTATTGGCAAGTTCTAGCTTGAACGACATAACGACGGGCTACCCCTGAAAAATTCTAGCTTAATCTTATGTTATCTCGTATAGGTATGGAAGTCCACTTACCGGTTGCACAGGGTCCTCGAGCGAGAAGCCCATGTCCACATCCTGCTTCCACAGGACCTCGATGAGGTCCATATCCTGGGAACAACAGAATATCAAGGTTAATACAATATTAATAGCGCATTTATCATTTTAAGAGGAAGAAGGAACATAAACAAACTCGTCAACCATGATTTTAATACAAGTTCGCTTCACGTAAGGGGTACAGAATATGGATAATCGAAAGGAAGGCACGTTAACCTGTCGGTCCCTGTTGTAGCCAATAGGCAACAGTCGTTAACCATGTCAGGTGCCTATTGGTCGGCTTCGAAATCCGGTACAGGCGCGGGCGTATATAATGAAACCTGCAGTATCAGCGAAAGCATGGGCAATTTCGCGACAGTGTTTCAGGCACAGACATACGCGATAATTACATGCGCCCAGACGATCATAGATAGGGCGACTGAAGGTCAGACCATCTACATACTCAGTGACAGCCAGGCTACATTAAAAGCCCTGATGTCACATAAAATTGAATCAAAATTAATCCAGAACTGTATCACGGCTCTGAACAAACTTGGTACTAAAAACAAAGTCAAACTCGTATGGGTACCAGGCTATACAGGAATAGAAGGCAACGAAAAAGCAGATGCACTAGCTAAGTTCTGTGAACCAGAACCGTGCGTAGGGATTCCTCCAAATGTAATAGGAGCAATCCTTAAAAATGAATCCACAGCTAAACACAATCAAATGTGGACCAAAATCAAGGAATTAAAACACTCAAAGCAACTCATTAAAGGAATAGACCAAAGGTCTGGTCCAAAAAACTTTGGAAGTACAGCAGAAACCAGCTACGACTGATAGTAGCAGTATTCACGGGCCACTATGGTACCAACTATCACTTACACAAATTGGGATTGTCGAATAGCCCGATCTGCAGGACCTGTAGGGAAGAACATGAAACAATGCTGCATATAATATGCAAATGCGATGCATTGGCAAGACACAGAATGGCCATCCTGGGGCTGGCATATCCAGAACCAGGAGACTACAAGGATCTACCCCTAAGAAGTGTACTGGATTATGTGAAGACTTCATTCAGGGCTTTAGGGATAGAATAAAACCAGTGGGGGATAGTACAAAAGATCCTGAAGGGTCGAGGTGCTGTACGCAAGTACACCCCATCAAAGATAAGATAAGATTGATCGTCTTGAATAACTCTAACTCTAGGGTAACCACTACCCATACGATAAGTAAGTAAGAAAGGAAAATTACGTATACGTCCATATAAATTACGTGTATATATACCAATGTCATGAGAGCCTTGTGGTTAGACAGTTGGGTTGGGCTGTGTCATCATTGGTCCCAAGTTCAAATCTAGGCGCACACCACTGACTGTTTCAATTCATGTGAGTGTTAGAAATGAAATATCTCTAACTTCAAACTGTGAAGGAAAACATCATGAGAAAACTTTTATCGTGAGAGTTTTCCACAAAATGTTGTTAATGGCATGTTAAGAGCCGATTTCACCGTTAAAATTAAACGCTATCAATGCACGCTAAACTCAGTTACCGGAAGCAGAACCGAGTTTAGCGTCAATTGATCGCGTTTAATTTTAACGGTGAAATCGGCTCTCAGTCTGCCAACGCACTGGGTTCAAATGGTGAACTATGGGCCCAGCAGTTGGACACTAATGGGCTGCGGCATTGCGTGGATTTCCCTAGTTTAACGGCTAAATTTGTCTCGAATATATATTGTAATCCCTCCCACTAACCCACCACTACAACTCCTGTAAGCCAGGACCAACAGTGGCACACAATGAAATGACACTGAGCGGTGAGGCTCAGGCATGTCCCGGGGAATCGCGACAACCGTCTTGGACTCCGAATTTAATCAGAAAGTAACAAGGAGAAAATGAGATTCTTTTTAATTGGATTAAGAAGATGATTAACAGAATCGGTTTTCAAAAACAAATTAAACCTGATCGTAGTTTAATTTCTGGGCGTCCCCGTACTACGGTGGGTCCGTTAACTTGTCCGTCCCGATTGTTGACATTAGAAAACAGTTGAATAAGCCATGTCAGATGCCTACTGAGTAGCTTGAACAACTCTGACGATAACAAACGACCATAAAAGATCTTTAACTTCTGAATGGTTAAATAATTTAAACTAAACATACCGAAGAACCATCTCATTGGCATCATGTTTCTAGCTTTTAAATGGAAAGGGCATTGAATTCGGTACATCCGTTTATGAGTTACGTAGCCAATGAACCGTAAACGAGCCCATTAAATCCTTATTCTTCTCGGAGGGTAATATGCAGAATCAGGCCGTTTTACATCGATAGAAAACTGAAACCGATGATGTATGTAACAAGTTTTAAGCTTCTATCTAAGTTAGATTTTGAAGACAAGCCTTTATGAAACCGAGACACAGAAACAACCCTTTTTATATGAAGACTGGCATTAAGAAACACGGATGCTTAAGTTTAAGCTTACATTACTAGTTAAATGCTTAGCTATGTATGTTTTTGAGATAGTATTTCTAAAACGGATACACCGATATGAAAGCTAAGTTATGATTCATACGCATCATTTGAGCCGATCTAAAGTTCTCTGTTACTAGCTGTGCCCCGCGATTTTATGCGCGTTAATCTTTATTCATTATAGCCTGTGTTAATCCAGGGTATCAGCTAACTCCATACCAAATTTTATTTAAATCACTCCAGGCGTTTGGACGTGAAGAAGTAGGTAACAAACATACACACTCACAAACTTTCGCCTTTATAATATTAGTGTTATGTCATAACATTCCCTAATGACAAGTTTAATGTTAGATTTAAATTTTTTGAATGTAGGTACCTATATTACTTGTTTATTCGTTTTAATTTGAATTTTTATTGAACCCTAATACTAACCTAGGATAAGACTTTTATAACTAACACATTATGGAGTAATCCGAAATAAATGCATTATTATTAAGCTCTTACTCATTTCCAATATAATTGACCAATAAACACAGATCATTCGTGCGATAACCTGCAGAGTGGGCGCCATTTTGCAAAGATGACAAGCATAGATTATAAGTAGAGAATCTTTTTTTTTAATTAAGGCAATGGCTGATAAAAAGAATGCCTTGCGCTTTGCCGACACGTCAACTTTTCTCGATATGAAATAATTCCAAGAATGTATGCGAATGTGACTACGTCCGTACCGTGTTAAATAAAATATATTGGATAAATGAAGTACACGAAAAAGTGGATATATTCTCCTGTAATTTGAGTTATTTGATGAATAATTGGTTTAAAATGTAGTTAAATAAGGATTTTACAATTTTAATACCATTAGGTCAAGACCTGTAATGATAGATGTTAAAGAGAGAGATAAATAAATAAATAAATATTACAATCATAGATACTTATTATTATTCCATTGTAAGTTTTGGTTGTAATTTGCTCAATAATTCTTTCGTTATGAAGTGACATAGAGATAAACATAATTTAAAAAAAATGCTGACTTGTCTATTCTTTATATCCTTAAATAGCCCTAGTAATAACATTTGTAAGTTATAGCTTTTTGCTTAGTTGCTGTGTGTAGAAATATCCAGATTTCATACGTAATTTTTCCGTTAAAAACCTTCTTTCAAATAGTCGCTCTACCATATTTAAACTTAAACATAATTTTTACTAAAAAAAAATAGTTTTTTTCGGAATTTTGAACTGATTTTGAAGTTATACTTCTTTTGGCGCGATGGAGAAAAATGATGAGAGTGAATTTTTACGATGCGCGCGCACACCGACACCAAAAAATTTAACAGCATGAAGTTAGTTCTAGGTGGTATGAGAGTGAATTTTTACGATGCGCGCGCATCGTAAAAATAACAGCATGGCGTTAGTTCTAGGTGGTATGAAAATTGATAACTATGTTCAAGTTGTATATTAAGAAGTATAACTTCTAACGCGTGTACATAAGTACACACAAGTTTTTATTTTTTGTTTGTAAATCTTTTATTTAAGTAATGAAATGTTATTGTCGTATTTGAGAAATATCTTTCCATTTCTTTTCAAAATCAGAGAATCGGTTTGTGTACAAAACTTCCGACACGTAAATTTAGAACCCAAATGGTTTTTATGTGGAGGTTAAAAACAGATTTATATATTGGTTACCCGTAGACATACATATTTAATTGGCGATAAACCTTAACTTATAAAAAAGTACGTATTAGAAAAATAAATTACAAAGAAAGATATACTTTATTTTTAATATACGAGGGGTCAGAATCAATTGCAAACATTAATTAGTTACGCCTATGTATGTACCTTAAATATTTACCCAAGAATATTCAAAAGTAGAATATAGTAAATGTACGCTTGAAAATTCAATTCAATTTCAGCTTTATTACGTATTATTAAAGCTCGTTTTAATCTGTAGAAAAAAAGTAGTTCTCCCGCCCGAAACCTAATTTAAAATGTCAGCAGGGGTCGGCATCTCAGCAGGGTTAAAATTGATCCTGTTCATAAAAAATATATTGAACTGCATCTTTTTTATTTTGGGATTTAAACTAGCGAAGTAGTTTATCTGAACGCTGTCTAATAAAAACATAATTTAACCGTCTTAAATAGGTGTCTACAATTAAAATAAAATGTTTTAAAATTCTTATAAAGAAAGATTACTTACTTACTATAGGTTTAGATAATAATAAAGTACTGTAATAAACCTACTCTACAAATTTAGAACACTATTTTAACGTACCAGAGCAGAGGTTGAAAAACAATTTTAATATTGATATAAATCAAACAGTGAATTACCGTGGTAGCGACATCTAGAGTAAAATGTCGCTAACTATTATAGCAATGCCATCTATGAAGACACAAATGAAACTTCTTTACCAACGCCACCTATACGATTTTGTTAGCACTTTGCATAAAGCTCTGGCTCGAGTACACGGAAAGATATTAGCTACTTCATGGTAGATGGCGTACTACGTAGTACAGTACTTAAACCTTTTAAATACTTTAAAAGGTTTAAGTACTGTAAATGAAATGTGTACTGTAAATTTATTTTAATAATTACAAAAGCGTATTATTTAAAACAAAACTAAATTATTAATGGGCAGAATAACTTCGTAGTAAATAATAAATAAAGATTTGAGACAAGATTCACAATAAGGCGAAAAATTAAAAAGAAACTAGCATTTTATTAAAAAAATATAATATTTAATGTAAATACACATTAACTTCTGTTAATTTTAGCTAGCTGTAATTAACAGTTGTTAAAAACATTAACATTGTTAAAAAAAAACGGTTTTCTAAGTATACGTTTAGACTTATAATAGGCATTACAATAAAGTTTGTAAGCAAAATTCATAAATTAAAATTTTACTTCCTCAAAGTGTCAGCAGATGTCGTTAGCCAGCGACTACATATTTAAGAAATTATGTTTAAAGTGGACTCTGTCAAACAGTAGCTGCACTTCAATGATACGTGTCGCCTTTATCTGTTAAATTTAATGGAGATTACACGATCAATTAATTAGGAGCTCAAATCAGAAATTATGTTATTATTACATGACTATTAGCAGCCATCTTAACTTAGAACTGGAGAAGTGGATTAACCAATTAGATATAGAACTAGCTCAAATTTGACCGGAAGGAGGATCTCAGACTTAAGATTTATTTTAAAACATTGTGCTTAATTTCTGTTCCTGATAATATCCATGAAGCTGAACTAACTTAACTAAACTGAATCTGAATTATTATTTCAAAAGACATGAAACTGACTTAATTTTTTTTTATAACATACCTACAGAAGAATAATAACACAGATAGCGTTCCCCATTAAATAAAAATATATGAATCAAAATAGGTTCACAGCCAACTGAGAGATCCCATACCTCTTTTTTTGGAGTCGGTTAAAGAGAGATCTAAGCAACAAGTTCTAAGCAACAAATCTGCTCCTTGTGTGTGAGGTGAGGAGCTAATTAAGGTCTTCAAACGTGCTGTATGTGTCCAAAACACATTTCGCTTTTTCTACCAAAATCGGCAACATTTATTAAAAACGTAACAATAGAAAAATTGTGCAATAGATTTGCACGACTCTTGATAAGTTAATATTTATTACAATCTAGCTATCTCGGCGTAGGCACTTCGTACCGCCATATTATTTCCCTCCAAAACTGTCTAAAGTATAATATTACAGACGCCAGCACATCAAGCTACCCCAATCTGTCAAATTTCCCCAATTGAAAGTGAACCTTATACTTATGTGATAAAGTTCAAAATCGATCAAACAAATTTGACAGATTGGGGTAGCTGGATGTGCTGGCGTCTGTACAACAATTTTAGTTTTTCCTTCCGGAGAGAAAGCTAATAGTGCTGAAGAAACAAGAACCAAAAAATAAAATGTCCCACAGTCTCATACGCACACTCACTTTATGGAGATTTAATAAAATTGCTTTTATTTTTGAAGTTATACTTCTTTTGGCGCGATGGAGAAAAATGATGAGAGTGAATTTTTAGGATGCGCGCGCACACCGACACCAAAAAATTTAACAGCATGAAGTTAGTTCGAGGTGGTATGACAGTGAATTTTTACGATGCGCACGCATCGTAAAAATAACAGCATGAAGTTAGTTCTAGGTGGTATGAAAATTGATAACTATGTTCAAGTTGTATATTAAGAAGTATAACTTCTAACGCGTGTACATAAGTACACACAAGTTTTTTTTTTATATAAACCTTCTCCTGACAATAACGAACACATAAAAGAAATAATTATTCAATTCGGTGCAGTCCATTGGAAGTTAAGAGCGTACACAAACATTTCGGTGATATTAATAATAATATATAATATCCTCAGACATTATACACACACGGCCATCTGATCCCGAACTAAGCAGAGCTTATACTATGGAAACCGGATAACTGATTTATTACATATACTACTTTTTTTTTTAAATACATACTTTTATAGATAATTACACACAGCCAAACAGACATATCTGGCCTGGGTGGGAATCGTACCCACGACCTGCGGCGTGAAAAGCAAATATTTACCAACAGGATTTTTGTTATTTTATTTATTATAGATTTAATGGATTGGGCAACAATTTGCTATTAAACAATCTAGTTGGAAATAATTTTAGCATAATTAGCAAACGTCTTGCAAAACTATTGCACAACTTTTAAATCATTTACATTGAATATTAATTAACTAGCTTTTTCCCACGACTTCAAGAGGTTAAAACTAACCTATGGTTTAGCACATCCCCCTTTTGTACGAAACAAAAAACCCCTTCGTATATTTTTTTACATTTCAAGTTTATTTCAATCTTTCAACACCTACTTTAACCCATTACGGGGTTTTTCACGGATTAGTATTCGATCATGACATAATATGACGGTCACCGTAGCCTAGTTGGTAGTGCTCCTGTCTATGAAGCTGGTGGTCCTGGGTTCGAATCCCGGTAAGTGCAAATATTTGTGTGATGAGCACGAATATTTGTTTCTGAGTCATGGATATTTTCTATGTATATAAGTATTTATTTATCTATATAAGTATGTATATCGTCGCCTGGTACCCATAGTACAAGCTTTGCTTAGTTTGGGGCTAGGATGATCTGTGTGACATTGTCCCGACATATTATAATACTATTATAGAAATGGAGATGAAGAATGTATGGAAATCCTATACAACGCGAGATCAGCTTATACTGGAAATGTATAGCTTGATGTGTAGCCGTGTGTACTATGGAAATTAGATAGCTGATGCAATTTTATTTTGTAAATACATACTTATATTGATAATTACACCCAGACTCAGGACAAATAGAGATGTTCATTTACACAAATATCTGTCCTGGGTGGGAATCGAACCCACGACCTGCGGGGTGAAAGCAACTTACCAACCACACCAACCGGCCCGTCATTCATGATAACACACGCTAAAAGTGATAGATGGCGCTATAAACAAAATACAAATAGCCTTCTAGAACATGTGTAGCCAAGGAAAAAAAAAGTAATTTGGCGAATAAGGTCGCCGGTCGACATCGGTCAAGGCGAGGCAAGGTCAAGCGCAAGCGCAGAAATAGATCACTCCTCCGCATACTACGCCACGAGTGCGTAATGAGAACATATGTAAAAAAATTATGCACAGATTTTGAGGTCGTCCGCCATTCGCGAAAATTTGTTTAGGAATGGAAGCTGTTTTGTTAACCTTCTTTTTAAATAGACGTTTTTGCGAAGCGGTAATGCTGGGAAATTAGAGATTATAGCATAAATAAAGACTTTCCTTTTTTTGCGGGATTGGTCATCTATACATATAGGTAATAAAATCGTAGGAAAGTCAAAACTGTACATTGAATATTTTTTTTAAAGGATACTTGGGGCGTGATCTACAATCGATATCGAAGCAAAAAATATAGTTTTTAGAATGTTTGTCTGCTTGTCCGTATGAATCCGGGCTAAACTCAAAAAGTACTGCATGGATTTACTTCAAATTTTGCATGAATATTAATTACTAAAGGTCGGGTCAACAGACCCGACCTCTTGGCCCACTTGCACCAAAAGATAGGCTAAAATAAACTAACTATAGTTAAGGAACTTCGGGTTAATTCTTTAAAATTTTAACTCTACATTCTGTTGCGCCAATGAAAAATAATACCGAGTCAACTAACTCCGTGTTTTTCTATTTTACGTTGGTATGATTAAAGAGGTTTTGTTCCGTAATGTAATCCAACCAAATATGAATGAGTGAACAATGAGTGAAATATTTATACACCTCTTTTTGTCACTAGAAAACTTTGTATATGACTGTCTCATGTGTCAAGTTTTTTCAAAGACATTTCAATTTGATCGTTAGTGTTAACCCACCAAAATAGGTGGGTTATAATTTTATTAAAATAACCCAAGGCCCAAACAATTACGTCTTGCACCACCAAGATTTAAGGTCTAACCTTAAATCTTGGTGGTGCAAGACGTAATTGTAATTTAACCCCATATTAGCCACTAACTCTGAGTTAATTCATTTAACCTGGGGTGGCGCAAGTGGGCCTTATCGAAATATCGAATTTATCGATTGATTAAGTAATTTTTAACCTTTATTTATTTGAACGCCATTTACGAAAACGATGTTCGGCGACTTAGCCGGTAGAGCCCCTGGGTTATCCTGTGATTTCATTAGTCTAACGCTGCAGAGAGATAGGTAGACCATCAGCTACGTTAAGGTGTGACCGTTAATTCCTTAGCGGTAGCTAGAAGTGCTATAGTCCAATTGTTACATACATAGACTCACGCCTATTTCCCAGAAGGGTAGGCAATAATGATGTTGATTTAGCAATAACTGCGTTGTTAGTGCGTGAGTATGATTGCGGCCCCCACTTCAATTTATACAACTAACTTTGCAAATTTTTTTAATGGAAAGTAGAAGGAATAAAAAAGTATCACACAAAAAAAAACTTTCACAGATCATAGTTTAAAACAGTGCCATCTAGTGGATTCAATTTTCACCAACGGCGATAGATGGCACTATGTTTAAACAGAAATTTAAATTCCTTGTCTCTGCTTACCCTTCTGGGAAACAGGCGTGAGTGTATGTATAATTATAATATTATGATATCCTGGGACATTCATACCCGGCCATCTGATCCCAAAAACTAAATAACTAATATACTAATTTTCTTGTGTAAATACATACAACACATGCTCAACGCGCCTAAATAACAATATTCACTTCAAAAAACGATTATAAAAATTTGTTAACAAACAACGTAGATAGATATAGGGTAACATATATACAAACAACAACACATATTCGTCTTGATTTGTGATTACCTCACTCTTTTAAAAAGGTGGGCTAAAAGGCATTGACCTATATGTATTCTACTAGACGCGCAATCCCATATTGACAACTTCTCACTGAGTTGCAGCGCGGGCGCTGCAACTCAGTGGGCAATTTTGGCCGCCGCACCCGCGCCCCTCACCTCGCGCACAGCCGGACTGGGACAGAGTTTTTATTCGAAACAGCGTGTCTAGTTATACATATAAGTCAATGACTATTACATTAATATCTGTTGACAGTGGTGGAGTAAACCTGGACCACTGCCGCCTCTACATCAAGAACATTCCGCGATATTTGAACGAGGATGGTCTGAGGAAGGCGTTCTCCAAGTTTGGAACCCTGGTCGAGTGCCATCTTAGTAAGGACCCAAATAAACACTATGGGTTGACATATAAGTCAATGCTAGATAAAGATTTCTTTATTGCTAAAACTGTGTACATGGTTGTAGATGGTATACAATTTTGAGTATCAACAGTTACCCGTATCGGGCGTGCCACAGTAAGGCTTATGAATTAAACATAATAGTACATTACAATACTTATTATTATAATATACCTATATTTGTGGAATTATTTATTACAATTCATAGAAAAAAGGGACTACTTTTTGGCAAAATACATTGGAAATAAGCCACTTTTTCAAAACGTTTTTTAAAAAACTTTTTAAAAGTTTTCTCGGGTTAGGAGCGATGAATCTTAAATACCCAAGTTTTTTCTTTATCATCATCATCAGTCTAAAATCCTCCACTTTTGGACACAGATCTCCTCCAAATGTTTCCTGGAGGAAATTGCCGTAATCACCGCGCTTGGAATGCGAGTTGGCGACCGCACTTAGTTGTAACTATAGTACACAGGTGGCGCTGCTAGTATACACTAGCAGCGCCACCTGTGTACTATAGCATAAATATAGGTCGTAAAAGGCGCCTAAGGGATACCCCGTAGGCGCCTTTTACGACCCCCACGGGAAGAAATGGGGTGACCCCTGTCATTCTTTGTTGGCCGGGAGCCACACGGCAAGTTTTTATCAGTATAAATATATTATCATAATGCATAAGATTCTATAACAAACTTCCCAATGATATTAGAGAATTGTCTACGAATAAGTTTAAAAGAATTATTAAAGCCAAATTGTGTAGCAGGGCATATTATAAATTTTCTGATTATTTAAGTGACAAAAGTGCTTGGGATTGAGTTGTTCTGAGTCAACACACATGATTGTAATTAATCTTAAGTATATTTTATTTTAAAAAAGGATTCCTACTGAGTTTTCTGGCAGTTTTTCTCAGTGGCTGCCACGTCATGCACTGCACGGTAGGGTAAAAAATAAATGACCATTCCACATAAATGTAAAAAGAAAATTACGAAATACATGATTTTCGACTTTGACTTTGGTATGATAATATATTTATGTGTATTTTTCGTTTAAAATGTTTTTCCTTATTTGACAACAAGTGTAATTCAAATAATGACAACCGGACGTTTAAATTAAAATCTTTATTACAAAGATGTTGCTTTCGATAATTCTGAAGGTTATATTAAAATAATTATGTGTATATTTCGAGATGTGTCAGTTTAACCCCCAAAAGTGGCCCCCCTTTTTAACAATTCATTTACATAATAATATGTGAACCAAACTTCGATTCAATCAATCTAGTAGTTTCGGAGCCAATTTGCTGTGACCCTAAGATACCCTAGCGATCCTATAAGGATTCCATTTTCTTCTTTTGATGTATGGAACCCATGTAACATAAATAGCGAAATTAGGAGCAATATCTTTTGAGGAGCCGGTTAGCGTGGTTGGTAAAGGCTTGCCTTACACGCCGCAGGTCGTGGGTTCGACTCCCACACATATTTATGTGCACGAACATTTTTCCTGAGTCTGGGTGTAATCTTCTACTATACTATATAAAAATAAGTCGGGTTTTCCTTCCTGACGCTATAACTCCAGAACGCACGAACCGATTTCCACGGCATTCGTTGGAAAGGTCTTGGGCTCCGTGAGGTTTATAGCAAAGAAAATTTATAAAATTTAACGCGGGTAACACCGCGGGGCACAGCTAGTCTACTATATAAAAATAAGTCGGGTTATCCTTCCTGACGCTGTAACTCCCGAACGCACGAACCGATTTCCACGGTTTTGCATTCGTTGGAAAGGTCTCGGGCTCCGTGAGGTTTATAGCAAAGAAAATTTATAAAATTTAACGCGGGAAACACCGCGGGGCGCAGCTAGTTATTTATATAATACGTATGTATTTACAAAAGAAAAGTAGTATATTTAATATATCAGTTATGTGATTTCCATAGTACAAGCTCTGCTCAGTTTGGGATCAGATGGCCGTGTGTGAATAATGTTCTAGGATATTATTTTTTAATTTGTTGGAACGAAGTTCCTTATCGCGCGTTGCGAAAGGGGGACGGAAAAAATTGAGACGAAAAGTTGTAACGACACTTTTTGCTTTTTTTTATTACTAAAGTAGGCTCCCTACTGATTAAGTTTATATATTAGTTACTAAAAAAAAATTATAACTGAAAAGAAATAAAATTTTATTACAATTCCTTCACTAATTAATAAAAAAGAACTTCGTTCCATCCGGGTGTCCCTTGACACCTCTCAAGTTTTTTTTTTAATATATATAATAGGATGGCAAACGAGCAAGTGGGACACCAGGGGCTCTACCGGCTAAGTCACCGAACATCGATTTCTTAAATGGCGTTCAAATAAATAAAGGTTAAAATGACTTAATCAATCGTTAAATCGGCTTCCATGAGCACATGTGACGTCATAAATGGTTCGGAATCGATTGTCAACGTTGAAGCCGATTTAACTATTGATTAAGTAATTTTTAACCTTTATTTACTTGAACGCAATTTAAGAAATCGATGTTCGGCGACTTAGCCGGTTGAGGCCCTGATGGTAAGTGATCACCGCCGCCCATTTAATTTTAATCTACTTGGTCAGCTGAATTAATTTAAGAAAATCAGTTTCCCGACATGTCATATATAATTTTTGCTACCCCCCTACATAATGAGACGGTTAATTTATTTTATTTTACAACTTTTTGTTCTTTCCTTAAGTTACCTGCACTATTCTTGCTACACCTTGTACAACTGGGGATAACAGTAAGTCAAGCAACAAAGAGACACATTAAAACCTTTTATAGAAACTGAAAAATAAATGCTTCTTTCATTCCAAGTTTCTATTATTTGAATTACAAAATACAAGATGGCGTATACCGTTAGAATCATTTTGAAATTCGAATGCATTCAACATTTATATGAGAATTATTAATATCTATATATATAAAAATCAATGCCACTTTTCGTTGTAATGTTATAACTCAACAACGCCTTTACCGAATTGGCTAATTTTGGTCTTGAATTCTTCGTGGAAGTCCAGGGAAGGTTTGTACGTAGAGAAAATATAAAAAAACTCTTGAAAAAGTGTAAAATCAACATCTTTTAACAATTTAAATTATTTTTTTGTTTGAATAAATGCACTTAAAAATATTTTTTTTTACTATGCCTTATACGTAGCGAAGCACGTACCGGGCCGCTAGTCTATATATATAAAAATGAAACCCGTTTTCCGTTGTCACGACATCACGCGTGAACGGCTGGACCGATTTCACTATTTCTTTTTTTATTGTGTTTGTTATTGTCAGGAGAAGGTTCTTATGTTAAAAAAAGAATTTAAAATTGCGCGGAAAAAAGGAAAATTTAAGAATACTTCACAACCAAATATTATTTCTAATCTAACCTTAGCGCTTTGGACAATATAACCTTTTTTAATGTAACTTTTTTTTATTGGACATAGTATTGACAGATAGCGTGCGTTAATAGTCATCGTTAAGACAGGACAAGGTCTGTCGGGTCAGCTAGTTACTTATAAAAGTAAAGATTTGACTTTTTATAAGTATTTTATTTGAATTTTGACGGGCCTGTTGGCGTGGTTGGCAAATGCTTGCTTTTCCCGCCAGAAGGCTCGTGGGTTCGATTCCCACCCAGGACAGATATTTGTGTGCTTTAACATGTCTGTTTGTCCTGAGTCGCGGTATAATTACCTACACAGGGTGGCCGAGGATTTGACGTTCAAACACAAAATTTAGATGATTTATGATGAGGAGTATCCGAATCACCCCCATGTATGTTCTACGATTTTGCGTAGATTTCGAGATAGACTGAGACTATTACTAGCACAGCAAATATTTAACAGTTAAATGAAGTAAACATACAAGTTTTATAATCTAAAATTCTTACTTACCTAGGTTTGTTATGATTTCCAAATAATTGGTAACATTTTTGGTGATTTGTTTACTTTAAGTGGTATGATTTTGCTTTGTATTTAATTTAATATTTATTAAAAGGACATAATCTGCCTAAAAGAGGTGAATGAGCGGAATGGCCGATGCATTCAGTTCATTCCCGTTCATGCCATTCAGCATGCTCGCCTAATTCGGCAGTTCTTAGCGAGCGCTCGAACCGAAGGTTGTTAACAAGTGTTGTATATTGTTTGTATCTTGCATTATTATACTACAGAAGTGATTTAATTTAGTTAAAGTTTGCTAAGTGTTGTAATGGTGCAATCCTGATGAGTTGAATATACGTATCATCATCATCATCATCATATCAGCCGAAAGACGTCCACTGCTGGACAAAGGCCTCCCCCAAAGATCTCCACAATTGCCGGTCTTGCGCTATCCGCATCCAGCGATTTCCAGCGACCCGCACAAGATCATAGGTCCATCTTGTAGGGGGCCTGCCCACGCTGCGTCTTCCGGTTCGTGGTCGCCACTCGAGAACCTTTCTGCCCCAACGGCCGTCGGCTCTACGAGCTATGTGCCCTGCCCACTGCCACTTCAGCTTGGCAATTCTTCGGGCTATGTCGGTGACTTTGGTTCGCCTGCGGATTTCGACATTTCTGATGCGATCCCGCAGGGAAACTCCGAGCATAGCCCTCTCCATTGCTCTTTGGGTGACCTTGAGCCTTCTAATAAGGCCCATAGTGAGCGACCACGTCTCTGTTCCGTATGTCATCACTGGCAACACACACTGGTCGAAGACTTTCGACTTGAGACATCGGTACGACTTGAATATACGTATATGGTTGCTGAATAACGTGTTATCTTATCAGGTTTGTGCATCGTATAGCTGGGAGGACTGTGGAAGCCCCTTAGCATAGGAAAATTTTTGTTTTCGTTCTACAGTCGTGACATTTTCGATAAGTCTTGGTGCACTTTACCGTTTCACACAAAGCAGCAGTGCTTCATCTAACAGTTCATATATACATTACATTTAACAAACTTAGTATTGTCGTATCTGATAAGTTTATGTTCATATGATCGGAAAATTATGTTCCTTTAATAGGTATGTCGGCGCATCGTTTAAACTTTTTCATTAAGAGTGACATAGACGGGTTACTCTAGCGGAGCGTCGTGTCGCATGTCGATGGTAGCGGGACGGCCATCTTAGAGAGGCTGTTTGAACTGGAACCGTCAGCGCACCACTTTTGCGACGAATCGCTATTAATTAAACGAATCAAGGAAGTTTTGGACTAAATTAATATTATTTGTGTAAGAACCTATTGTGATTTACGTGAAAGAAATTATATTTTGTTGTAACTTATAAATTTAAAATTTTATATTTTCTGTCAAACCAGATTTTATTGAATTCCCATTTCATACTGCTTATAAATTTACCAAAATGATGAAGACTGAATGTGTTGCTATGCCCTGTTACGCTTTTAGGTACGTAATAGGTATAATCCCATTATCGAATCTTGTTGTTGTTTGTCCACAGAGCAAGTAACATAACTTTTATACTTTGTTTCAAAGAGTATGTAACATGTTTAGTTTGATACTCGCTTCGCCCGTGATATAGAATGCATAATGCTCGAAGGGAACGCATATTAGTGATGCGCCACTATTACACCAGTTTTTAATTATTTTATTTATTTAAAGTGTAAAAACCATGTTGTTATGTTTTATTGTTAAAAATTGTGTTTGTTTTGTTCTTATTTTATCATTGTTTTATCCGTGACATACTTGAATTTTAAGTATTTAAGTTAATGTTCCGTGACAGGCACTTGGCACCATCAGAATTACCAGCGCTAGAACAGCGCTAATTCTAGCTAATGCTGAGATGATGCCATTTCAGGCTTGCACGGACTACTAGTGTCTGTTTTTTTATTTTTATTTGTTATTATGTTATTTTATATTTTTGTTGTCTGAGCATTATTCTGAATAAATGCTTTTCTTTCTTTCTTTCTTTAATTTTCGTAACATCAGTTTTCGATTTTTGGAACGAAGTTCCTTATTGCGGCTTGTGAAAGGGGGCTAGACGGGAAAAGTTGTCACGACACTTTTTGCAGCTGTGCGGCGTGCGCATGTTTCTGTCTGTCTCTCTCTCTCTCTCTCTTAAAGAAAGCAAGCCAGATATTTTCATTTCTATTTCGCATTCAACAGTGTGGTGTCGCAAAGATTATTTTTGTTGAGTGTATACAGGTTTTTTTTTTATAATAAATAAAAAGAAATAACTTCGTTCCATCCGGGTGTTTTTTTCACGTTCTGTTGAACATTTCTGGTTCAGTTTTTTTTTGTGATAACTAATTAGCATAGTTTAACCTAACACCCTAAAAAGTATGGTTTATCTAATCATTGCAGAACTGACTTAGAATTAATTCAAACGTTCAAAATTAGGGTTTGAGTTCAGGACTCACACATTTTCAAAGTACCAAAAAAACGCAAAGTCGTATAACAAACATACATTCGGATACTCCTCATCATAAAATATCTAAATTTTGCGTTTGTATATCAACTCCTTGCCCAATCTGTATAAGTACATATGGATTTACAAAAGAAAAGTAGTAGATATATTATTATGTAGTATATCAATATAATATTATGTAAAGAAATTAGAAGTTTTTAATATTATGTATTGAAATATCAATTTCAATACATAATATTAAAAACTTCAACTAAACATAATCTCCTTGACAATAACTTAAGAGGCCTATTACAGTCCACTAGCGCCGCCAATCGAAAAAATGTCATAACTCGTAAATAGAATAAAAAATACAAAATGTGGTCTATTATTACTGTAGAAAAGGCAATAACGTAATTTTATAACACATTGTCAACACTTGAAATATAGCTGTTTAGCTAAATCGTGCATTTGTAACAAAAACGGCCGTTTATGTTTTGAATGCACGATTTAGCTAAACAGTTATATTTCAAGTGTTGATAAGGTGTTATACAATTACGTTATTGCCTTTTCCACAGTAATAATAGAACATATTTTGTATTTTTTATTCTATTTACGAGTTATGACATTTTTTCGATTGGCGGCGCTAGTGGACTGTAAAAGGCCCCTTAATACAAGCTAGCTAAATGTCACTATCATTATAAAATAAATTGTATAAATGTTTTAACATTCCGTGTACCTAAATATCTGTAATAAGTAACTAGAAATAATAACTGTATTACTAAAAACATGTTCTGACTATTTACAAGCGCTTTTTGAAAGTCTACGTGAAAAGAAACCTTTTTTTTTTTATTTATTTATCAGATGTCTGGCTTCCATAGTACAAGCTCTGCTTAGTTTGGGATCAGATGGCCGCGTGTAATTTATGTCCCAGGATATTATTACAATTATCATCATTTTATCTCCACTCCTGGAAAAAGCCCCCGCCCCCCATAAGATCCCCACAATTGCTGATCTTGGGCTACCCGAATCCAGCAGCTTCCATAGACCCTCACGGGATCATCGGCCCATCTTTAGATACTAATAAATTTAATCAAGAGATACTATTTATATAACTTTAGCGTAGTATTATCAACACGTGTTTGCAACATTATCTCGTAAACAGACGCACCGATTTTCATGTAACTTTGCCAATTCATAAAAAAAACCAGCCAAGTCGATTAACTGAAATCTTATTTAGGCGCGTTGAGCACTTTTTGGGTGAACAAAAATCACTCCTTGGTGGAAATCCTATCACACTAATATTAAAAAGGCGAGAGTTTGTGAGTGTGTTTGTTTGTTACCTCTTCACGTCTAAATGGCTGGAGCGATTTGAATAAAAATTTGTATGGAGTTAGCTGTTACCCTGGATTAATACATAGGCTTAGTACAATAGATCCTGAAGGGTCGAAATGCTGTACGCAAGTTCACCCCAACAAAGATAAGATAACACATAGGCTATAATTTATAAACTTTAACACGGGTAAAACAGCGGGGCACAGCTAGTTATTAATAAGGCAAAAAATAATATTCATTTCAAATAATAATAAATCTTGTAAAATCTTCGGTCCACCTTGTTGATCTTAAAAGGGTTTGGGATGTCGCTGGATGCGGGCAGAGCAAAACCGGCGGTTGTGGACATCCTTGGGGAAACCTTTGTCCAGCAGTGGACGTTTTTTCGGCTAATATGATAATGATGAATAATAAATCTTAGCGTAGAAATACTATTAAAATATAAATAACCAATTTGAACCATCATAATATTAATACGTGAAAAACTTTGTACTCCTTTTTACGAAAATTGCGCGGACGGAGGAGTATGAAATTGGAATTGGAACAGTTAAAGTTCATATGGAGAAGGAGTGCAGAAAGCTAATCTATATAATAGGTCTTTACCTATGAAATTGCCGTTTTGTATGAAAAAATTTAAACGAATTTTTTTCATGAATTTTTTTATTTGTATTAATCGAAGTAATCACCCATGCAATCAATGCATCTTTGCCATCGCAGTGGCAGTTTATTGATGCCCTTCTTAAAGAAATCAGCTGGACGGGAGGCAACAAATTCTTCAAAGGCATTTTGTACTGCCTCTCGGGTATTGAATTTTTTTCCCGCCAAGAAGTTATCCAAATTCTGGAAAAAGTAGTAGTCTGTAGGCGCAAGGTCTGGTGAGTAGGGCGGATGACGGAGAGCTTCCAACCCCAGTTCTTGCAACTTGGAGACCGTCTGCTGTGCAGTATGAGGTCGCGCGTTGTCGTGCAGGAGCAGCGGAGACGAGCGATTGACCAATGCTGGTTGGAGATGCGCCAGCTTCTCCATCATTGTGCTCAGTTCTTCACAGTACACATCTGCAGTAATGCTCACCCCGTTTGGTAAGAAGCTATGATGAATCACACCGGCGCTAGACCACCAAACAGTGACCATCACTTTTCTAGGGGTAAGTTTTCGTTTAGGGCATTGTTTAGGATCTAGGATCTGAACCAGGATCCAACCAACTTGCTGAGCGCTTGCGGTTATCAAACAGAATCCATTTTTCATCGCAGGTAACAATGCGGTTCAAAATTCCTTCATTTGTGTGTCTGTTGAGCATTGCAAGGCACGTCTCGACGCGTACTTCGCGCTGGCGATCATTGAGTTCGTGGGGCACCCATTTGTCAAGCTTTTTTATCTTGCCAATTTGACGCAAATGGACCAATATTGTTTTGACGCTAACGTCGAAAGCTGCTGCTAATTCAGCCGTAGATTGTGTATCATCAGCTTCCACAACCGCCTTTAATTCGTCATTGTCGACCAAAGTCTTCGGACGACCGCGAGGTTCATTTTTCAGGTCGAAATTTCCAGAACGGAAGCGAGCAAACCAATAACAGGTGGTGCGTTGGTTTGTAGTGTTAGCTCCGTAAACGTCGTTGATGTTGCGTGCCGCTTGTGCCGCGTTGCTGCCACGACGCACAGTGGAACGAATGTATGGGAGCGGTTAGACGTAGACATGTCCGAAAAATAAGAGTAAAATTATGACAAACTAATGATGCCATCTTATTCGATTACTTAATGCCTTCATAAATTGTGTTGATGAATTTCTTCATAACTCCCATATTTCGGGAGTAATTTGAGAAAATGTGAAATTTTACTATGAAAATGAGTGTATCGAGCTCTCTCCCTCCTGATTCCGGGCTTGTTTCAAGTAGCGGTCTCTAATATCGTAATGCTATTACTAAGAGCTATATTTAATACTAAGACACATAGTGCGCCAAATGTGCACTTTCTGGGATAAAAGGAAATGAAAATTAAAAAAAAAAAACGTTTTTTCCCCATTTGTATTTACTTTAAACCGCAGACAGACTTATTAAGAGGTCTATAAATATATTATATATATACAGAAATATATATTAACAAAAATATTCACAAGAACTGATGAGAGTATGACTTTTAAGTAAGTTGAAGATTTACGAGGACTAGGATGTGTACAAGTTGAAGCATCAGATTTAGCAGGAGAAATTATGGGCTCGATGACGTCACTTATATTTTCTGTAGAAGGTTCCATATTTTCATTCTGTAATTCCGGCCATTGAATTGCAGCCTGTAGCCAAATCTCATGTTTCTTCCGAAACTTATCTGTGCTTCTTCCAGACTGTGTCCATTTTGCATAAATGCGGTAGCAAAATCGACGACACCAGTCTTTTAAACTTGTTTCAGCACTTTCACATAACTGAACACAACTGTTATCTTTTAAAACACTGAACAAATAGTTAAAGTCGCGTAAATCTTTATGTGCGCGTGCGCATAAAGCAACGTGAATATCAAGATTTGTATTAAAATTTGGAAAATACATTGCGAGATTAGCTTGGATACAACGAGGTGTAAATCAACACTGATTTTAAAGTTACTAATAGTGACCTATTTATATAAAATCCAGGTATCCCAGGTATCCTTTGTTAAATATTGCAAGGTAATTAGTTATTGTGATAATTAGTAAATGATGCATGCTAAATTAGTGTATTAAGAGCCATTTAGTAATTAAATAATAGCAATGTTCTTATCAGTAATCATTAGTGCATCAGTTTTATATGTAAACCTTAAGTCCCTAATTATATATCCTAATTAGCTTATATCTTCTCTAATTGGCTGCTCAGAAATGTTATTGTAATAAGGTAAACCTTTAGAAAAACGGTTTTAATCAACAAAATAAACAAAAAATAAAAAAATTGTGTTATAAAATAAACATCACTCTTTATCCCAGAAAGTGCACATTTGGCGCACTATGTGTCTTAGTATTAAATATAGCTCTTAGTATTAGCATTATGATATTAGAGACCGCTACTTGAAACAAGCCCGGAATCAGGAGGGAGAGAGCTCGATACACTCATTTTCATAGTAAAATTTCACATTTTCTCAAATTACTCCCGAAATATGGGAGTTATGAAGAAATTCATCACCACAAGTTATAAAGGCATTAAGTAATCGAATAAGATGGCATCATTAGTTTGGCATAATTTTACTCTTTTTTTTCGGACATGTCTACGTCCAACCGCTCCCATACATTCGTTCCACTGTGCGACGGTACTCATATTCCATAATTACTCGAATTTTTAACGTATCCATGATGACGAAAAAGATTGAAATGCGATGAAAATGTAACACTAATCAATAAAGAAATGACTACTTTTGGAAAAAAGAATCCATGTTTTTAAAATAAAATTAATTTGAAATTAGAATTCTTAGCCAAACAAAAATTATTTTGATTTGAAATGGCCAGTACTGCAGAACGGCAATTTCATAGGTAAAGACCTAATATATAAAAATCAATGCCACTTTTCGTTGTAATTTTATAACTCAACAACGGCAACGCCTTTATCGATTTGGCTAATTTTGGTCTTGAATTATTCGTGGAAATGCAGGTAAGGTTTGTACGTAGAGAAAATTTAAAAAAGGTCTTGAAATACTGTAAAATCTACATTTTTAGCAATTTAAAAAAAAAAAATTGTTTTAATAAATGAACTTAATAATCATTTTTTTATTACTATGCCTTATACGTAGCGAAGCACGTACCGGACCGCTAGTATTTTTATATAATAGGCATTAGCCGTGAATTTGATTAAATAAACAGTACATGATTTAACACACTGACAAACTGAGTGTCAAACCTGAGAACAGTATAATATTATTTGTTTTTAATGTGCATAGTCTGTGACAATAGAACCTTAATGGTCGAATTTCGAACAAGGGCGATCTCTAGTAAAAATAAACATTTAAATGTTACACAAAAAGACAGCTATGGGGATTGTTTTACATAAACAGTTGATTAATTCTTTAAACTTTAATCTCAAATCGGAACTCATATAAACACAACACAAATATTTTCTCTTCACCTGACATCTCTCAATGTTACCCGCTCAAAACTGTAACATCCCAAAACCGCTTCCATAAATAATAAACCTTAAAATAATTACTTATTCCCACACGGCTGTCCAGACTATTCATCTGACCCAGTTAAAATATCATCGATTACAGCATTGAACCAACACTTCATAAAATCAGCAGACCTTGTAGTTATAGTCGGGCCTTCCGTATTTCCAATCATTTTTAAAAGAAAGAGACAACAGAGAAGGAGACCGCAATACCGATACAAAACAAACAATTGTTTACAATCTATAAAAGTGTCACCCCACACGTGGTCAGTAAATCACTTTCGATTTCAAATACACACCACACATCTACTCCGTAATTGGCACACGTTCAAACACATTCGTTGTTTAGCCATATTAAGTCACTGCATCACAAATATTATACGTACTTTCCTCTACAACGTTGGGCCCGTTCGATACTAACTAAGCAATGCTATATTCTCTATTTAAATTAACGAAATTCGACCATTAAGTTTCTATTGTTAAACCAGAGAGCGCACTTGTTCCAAATTCGACCATTAAGGTTCTATTTTCAAAGACTCTATTAAAATAAATATAGATCGTATTTGTTCGAAATTCAAGTATTAATGTTCTTTTGTTATAGGCTCTAAAAAATAAACCAGAAATCACACTTTTTCGAAATTCCACCATTAAGGTTTTATTTTCAAAGACTCTATTAAAATAAACTAAAGATCGCATTTGTTCGAAATTCGAACACTAAGGTTCTATTGTTAAAGGCTCTATAAAAATAAACCAGAGATCGCACTGGTTCGAAATTAGACCATTACAGTTCTATTTTCAAAGACTCTATTAAAATAAACTAAAGATCGTATTTGGTCGAAATTCGAACATTAAGGTTCTATTTTCAAAGACTCTATTAAAATAAACTAAAGATCGCATTTGGTCCAAATTCGACCATTAAGGTTCTATTTTCAAAGACCCTATAAAAATAAACTAGTGATCGCACTTGTTCGAAATTCGACCATTCATGTTTTATTGTCAAAGACTAGGTATAGACATTTAACGCAAGTAATATTAATCTGTTCTCAGTTTCGACATTCAGTTTATAAGTGCATCAAAAGCATGGAAATGTGTGTTTTATTTTTAAATTAAAGTAATTTACTTCTGATTTTATAAAAAATATTAGCTTTCTGCACTCGAGAGAGGAGTGTAGAAAGGTAATATTTTTTATAAAATACATACATATAAACTTTAACTTTTCTATAGAATCCATGGATGTCTGACCTTTTTGAGTCTTAACTTAACTTTAAGTTGGACCTCATTTCAAGGGAATACGGTTGAAATTTATGTGATCTCGTATACCGCATGTTATAGGGTTAATAAATATGATTTCCAGCCGTTAAGTATAAATGATACGTCCGTATATACACTTCTATAACAAAAAGCAACCTTATTGAGTTGATATAAGGACGCGGGTAAGACAAAGGGTATCCATAAGAGTGTACACAAACAATATGTACGCCCCAGACGTCTGGTCCCTAACCTCGGCGTTCGCCCTTCCAGACCCTTTGTTCCTAGGAGCAGTAACCGTTCGACTCAGACCTGGGTTCAAAGTCAATGAACTTGTTCAAATGTAATTAATATTATTGATATATAAGTGTTTCACATGAAACTTTTGAAATGTAGTGGCGTGTTATGAGTTGACCAGAAAGAGGTTAGGTACAGGACAGTTTTAAGTGCTTATAGAAGCACGGGGGTGTAACATAACCGATTTCCCGTTTCCGAGCCGATTCCCAACATTTTTGAGAAAAGAAAAATTTATCTAAAAATAAAAACGGCCAAGTGCGAGTGAAACTCGAGTACGAAGTGTTTCGTACCATAAAAATCCTATCTACGAAAACAAAAACAACGTTTGTTGTAAGAGACCTTTACATATACTATTTACACCCAGACAGACAGACATTTACAAACAGACATGTTCATGCACACAAATATCTGTCCTGAGTGGGAATCGAACCCAGCGCGAAGTGCAAGCATTTGCCAATCATGCCAACAGGCCCGTCAAAAATCTAACGAGAAAAGTAGTATTATGTAGTACATCAGATATCTAGTTTCCATAGTACAAGCTCTGATTAGTTTGGGATCAGATGGCCGTGTGTAAATAATACACCAGGATATTATTATTATCACACTAATATAATAAAGGCGAAAGTTTGTAATGTGTGATTCTGTGAGTGTGTATGTTTGTTACTTCTTCACGTCTAAACGGTTCGAGCAATTTCTATAAAATTTAGTATGGAGCTAGTTGACACCCTAGATTAACACATCGGCTATGATTTACAAAGCTTTACGCTGGTAAAACCGCGGGGCAAAGCTAGATATTATATATTATCGTGATACTCAACTCAAGCGTAATCAAGAGAGATGTTGCTGCCCGTTCTCTGGTAGTTTTACCCTCGGGATGACTTCAACGCCCCCCGCGAGGAGATGGGGTTGTAAGATGCGTCGTCATAAACCACAAAATACATTTATAATCGAGTCAAACCACAAAGTCCTCGATCAGAATAGGCGTTCGTGCAATATCGATTTCTGATCCATTCGGCGCGGCAAGGTCAGTGCTTACTTAGTGGGTCAGGCTAACAGATGTTCGGTTTTCATCTACTACTGTACCAGATGTTGGACAGTTATGTAATTAAGCGAATGCCCTTGACTCTTGGTAGACAGAAATCTCTAATAGTACGGGAGCCCACGATGCAAAATCGGGATTTAATCGACCGTCATAGAGACCTATTGGGTTGCAAAGCTTAGATGATAATAAGAAAAAACCGGCCAAGTGCGAGTCGGACTCGCCCATGAAGGGTTCCGCAGCAGCAAGTATTTCAGTTGATTAAATGAAAGGTAAATTGCGGTTTACGATTTATGACGCATTATAAAAAATTATATAGGCTTACTAGCTGTGCCCCGCGGTGTTACCCGCGTTAAATTTTATAAATTTTCTTTGCTATAAACCTCACGGAGCCCGAGACCTTTCCAACGAATGCAAAACCGTGGAAATCGGTTCGTGCGTTCTGGAGTTATAGCGTCAGGAAGGCAAACCCGACTTATTTTTATATAGTAGATGTCTAGCAGTGGAAAATCTAAAATGCCCCTGTTTTTCTCTCCCCATACAAATGCAACATCTAATCGTTATTCTTGTATGAGAACAATGGTAAATTCCGATGCGTAAATGATCGGCGAGGTTAAGCAACAATGCTCGCGGTCAGTCCATAGATTGGTGACCACCAAGAATTTCTGAGCGTCACCGTGTTTCGGCACGGCACGTCAGACTGCCAGTCATTAGACAACCGTCGTTAAGCCATGTCAGAGGCCTACTGGGCGGCTTCAACATCTCTGTCACTAGGGAAACCACTGCCCACACGATAATTAAGTACCTGCCTACAACTGAAGATACCTCTACGATTTAATAATAATATAATATCCTGGGACATTATTCACAAACGGCCATCTAATCCCAAACTAAGCAGAGCTTGTACCATGGAAACCAGATAACTGATATACTATACTATACTATTGGATCCGGTGGTAGCTTTAAAGCGCGACCGTCGTTATTAACACAAGGTCCGTCATAATTATATCACCTTAATATAGACAGAGCCATTGCCAATATGTATTACAAATATTAGACTTAAACTAGATAATTAGACTTAAACTAGAGAATTAAACTTAAACATAATCTCTTGACAATAATATAATATAAATTTGTTAATGTTTTAATACTATCAATACAATGTGTACCTAAATATCTATGTTACTAGAAATAATAATGTATTCAACTATAATACTACAAACATGTTCTGACTATTTACAAGCGCTTTTTTAAAGTCTACGTGAATAAAAACCTTTTTTATTTTATTTTATTTTACTATGTACAACTTTTCCTTTGTAAATACATACTTATATAGATAATTACACCCAGAGTCAGGACAAACAGACATGTTCATGCACACAAATATCTGTCCTAGGTGAGAATCGAACCCACGACCTCCGGCGTGAAAAGCAAGTCTTTGCCAACCCCGCCACCAGACCCATCATCATTAACGAAACACCTTGTATAAATTCTCACGTATTTAAAGATTTGTATAACCTTCAAAAAAACCAAGTAAATACGCCTAGGCGGCAGTTAAAAGTACATTGACCGGGTTCGATGACCTGTCGTGACGAATTTTAGCAGTGTACCAAATTATACACGAATCTCTACATCTCTATGGTTTGGTAATCTTCAGATACTTAATGCCGTGTGTATCACAGTAATAAAGTTATTATGCGGCGAAAATTTGCACATGGAAATACTTTTTTTAATAATATTTAGTAATAATATTTAGGGACAATGTCACACAGATCTTCCTAGCCCCAAACTAAGCAAAGCTTGTACTATGGGTACCAGGCGACGTTATAGCAGTGTACCAAATTATACACGAATCTCTACATCTCTATGGTTTGGTCATTTTCAGATACTTAATGCCGTGTGTATCACAGTAATAAAGTTATTATGCGGGGAAATTTGCACATGGAAATACTCTTTTTAATAATATTTAGGGACAATGTCACACAGATCTTCCTAGCCCCAAATTAAGCAAAGCTTGTACTATGGGTACCAGGCGACGATATACATACTTATATAGACAGAACCATTGACAATATGTAGTAAAAATATTAGACTTAAACTAGATAATTAAACATAATCTCTTGACAATAACTTGATACGAGCTAGCTAAATATCATTGCTATAGTAAAATAAATTTTATAAATGTTTTCATACAATGTGTGCCTAAATATCTATGTTACTAGAAATAATAATGTATACAACTATATTACTACAAACATGTTCTGACTATTTACAAGCGCTTTTTTAAAGTCTACGTGAATAAAAACCTTTTTTATTTCATTTTATTTATTTTATAGATAGATAAATACTTAAATACATAGAAAACATCCATGACTCACTTTAACTTTATCAGTTTCTAAACTCAACCCACGTTGTGGTTTGGAGTCTCTCCATGCGTGAAATTTCGAACAAGTTAGTGCAACGTATGATGGGAATACTCTCCCCCTCTTACCCACCACTGCGATTCCTATGATCATTTCGATGGGCAAAAGAAGAATGACAAAAGAAGCATACCTGGCCTGTGTGAATGGTACAACTGGAAGGGGAAGACCTCGTAGAACATTCTCTGATCAAATCGGAGACGTACTTAAGAAAGGTCAGGTCAGAAGTACCCTAAACCGGCGAGCATGTATGAAGAATATAATGTCAGTAAACGAAGCGAAAGAGGTATGCAAGGATCGTGACAAATGGAAGTCCGTTGTCTCTGCCTACCCCTCTGGGAAACAGGCGTGAGTCTATGTATGTATTTCGATGGGTCTGTTGGCGTGGTTGGCAAATGCTTGCTTTTCACGCAGCAGGTCGTGGGTTCAATTGCCATACAGGACAGATTTTTGTGTGCATTAACATGTCTGTTTGTCGTGAGTCTGGATGTAAATATCTACACAGGTTGTATTTACAAAAGAAAAGTGGGTAGTATATGTAGTACCTATATCAGTTATCTGGTTTTCATAATAGCTCTGCTTAGTTTGGGACCAGATGGCCGTGTGTAAATAATGTCCCAGAATATTATTGTCGTTGTTTATCCGTTTGGGAGTTGCGATGTTAAAGTCAGATTTATACAATGATTGATTCGAAGAAAAATAATCTTAACGTTTCTAACGTTAAGATTATTTTACTTCGAAGGTTAAAAAAATACTTATCATAATAAACAAAAATTAAAACTGACCAAGTGCGAGTTTGACTCACCCATGAAGGGTTCCGCAGGAGCAAGTATTTCAGTTGATTAAATGAATGGTAAATTGCGGATTACGAGTCTTGCGATTTTGGATGTAAATATTTACACAAGTATGTATTTATAAAAGAAAAGTAGTATATGTAGTACTAGCTATGCCCCGCAGTTTTACCCGCGTTAAACTTTATAAATTATAGCCTATGTGTTAATCCTGGGTGTCAGCTAACTCCATACCAAATTTAATTAAAATTGCTCCAGCCGTTTAGATGTGACGAAATAATAAACATACATACTCACACACTCACAAACTTTCGCCTTTATAATATTAGTGTGATATCAGCTATCTGGTTTCCATAGTACAAGTTCTGCTCAGTTTGGGATCAGATGGCCGTGTGTGAATAATGTCCTAGATAAAAAGACATTAACTGCGCCTGCGACTTAAGTTTGCACCTTGTGGCAAGTTTCCAGCTAGTTATGTAGTGACCCTCAACCAACAAGGTCACTCTGAATGAATTAAACAAATGCTTTGTTAATTATTACGAGTAAAATACTCGCGACGAATTAATTTCTAATACTAAGCGGTCGGCGAGGTTAAGCAACTAGGCTCGCGGTCAGTACATAGATGGGTGACCACCAAAAGTGGCTAAATTGCCGAGCGTCTCCGTGCTTTAGACCGCCAGCTTAACGTGCCCACCGAAACACGGTGACGTACAGAAATTAAACCACTTTGGTTGTGACCCATCTATGGACTGACCGCGATCAGAGTTGCTTAACCCGCCAATCTATTACGGCATCAGTAGGTTGTATGTATAGAAAACGGTAAAAAAATACTTATTTACTTTTGTTGTATATATTTACTGACTGCCTCGTTGGTCTAGCGGTAGCGTGTTCACCCGCAGATAACGAGGTCCTGGGTTCAAATCCTGGTTCGGGCCATAAGTGATTTTGGGACTTTTCTGTAAAAAGAAAAATTACTCAACCTCAGCCCGAAGTCTGGGAGTTGGCGGTATTATACCCCCGTGCCTCGGAGAGCACGTAACGCCGTCCGTCCTGTGCCTGACCTCTTTCCGGTCGTGTCGCTAGGCGTCCCATCGGATCATGAGAGTGATGGAATAGAAAGTGCCCCTGTGTTTGCGCACACACTTGAGCAGTATAATAAGTCCCGCGCAGATGGCTAATCTCTGTTGAGACTGGCCGCCGTGGCCGAAATTCGGCTAGGAGGACATTATATATTTACAACAAAAGTTGGGCTGTTGGAGTAGTTGGCAAATGCTTGCTTTTGACACCGGAGTTCGTAGGTTCGATTCCCACCCAGGACAGATATTTGTGTGCATGACTGTCTACCTGTCTGTTTATCCTGAGTCTGGGTGTATCAAAAAAGTAGTATATGTAGTATATCAGTTATCTGGTTTCCTTAGTACAAGCTCTGCTTCGTTTGGGATCTGATGGCCGTGTGTGAATAATGTCCAAGGATATTATTATTATACTTTTTTATGTCAGAGGTCGACAAACGAGCAAGTGGGTCACCTGATTGTAAGTGATCACCGCCGCCTATGGACACTCGCAACACCAGAGGAGTCGCGAGTGCGTTGCCGGCCTTTAAGAGTCAGCAAACAAGTGTTGCTGACCCTACAAATTCCATCATTCAATACAAAATAAAGAAAAATAAACTTTATACCAAGAAACTAATTTAGTAAATAACAATGCATATACATGTTAAATAAAAAATTCCGTGTATGTGTTATGATTCCAACATAATATTCTAATTGGGGTGTTTGAGGGTGTGCGTTAATTACGTTACATGTTGTATATGCAATACATAGGAACCCCTGGACAGACAAACAGACATGTTTATGCACATAAATATTCACTATCAACAGTCACGACGCTCGTCAAAACGAATTACTGTATTCATGACGTCCACGGCTGGTCAAAGGTCTTCCGCCGTGGACGTCATTGTATATTAATGAACGATGTGCCCCGCTGTTTTACCCGCGTTAAATTTTATAAATTATCACAGCTCCTCCCCCGTAGGTGATAGCGTGATAATATGTAGCCTATATGTTGACCAGACCTCTTAGTAATATTCATGCAAATTTTTAAGTAAATCCATGCAGTACTTTTTGAGTTTAGCCCGGACATACATACAGACAAACAGACACACAGACAAAAATTCTAAAAACTATATTTTTGGCATCGATATCGATTGTACATCACGCCCCAAGTATCCTTTTTAGGGTTCCGTAGCCAAATGGCAAAAAACGGAACCCTTATCGATTCATCATGTCTGCCTGTCTGTCCGTCCGCATGCCACAGCCACTTTTTTAAAAATAAAATATTCAATGTACAGTTTTGACTTTCCCACGATTTTATTATATGTATAGATATCATCATCGTCATATCAGCCAAAACACGTCCTTGAACATATGACTCCCTAAACTCAATAACTTTGTGTCCCTTATTTTCTACGCTTGGCAAACAGCTTGGCTATCGCAATATGATGGTCATAGTACTCAGAGAGACACTGCTGCCCGTTCTCTGAGAGGTATTCGATCGGGATCCACTTCTACGCCCCCACGCGGACAAAGTCGCGGGCACATCTAGTCAGCCTATACATATAAAAGCAGAAACTGACTGGCTGATAGATCAATGCACAACCGAAACTGCTGGATCTAGAAACATGAAAGTTTTCACAAATGTTCCTTAAGTGAAGTAAGTTTGAAAATTAAAAATTTTTAATTTTCCCCCTTAGGGGTGGTGAAAAGGGGTTGCAATCTTCTTCTTAGCGAGTCGATGGTAATCTAAATTGTGTCCACCCAGAACTTGGCCACTGGGGTGGCAATGATTGTATGGAACAGCGTGTTTCCTTGGGCTGATCAACTTCGTACTTGGCATTTTTATTATTTAAAAGATTTAATCAATCACGTGTTTCATATTCAACCCGAAAATTATAAAAGTGCGTTGCAAAATATTGTTCATCAGATTTATTTCGAAATCGGTATTAAAACTCCTCAGTGCAATCAATTATTATCATAGAATCTGGACATGTTTGTAAACTAAAATTCACCCGTAAGGAGTTAAAGTAGGGGTTGAAATTTTGTAACAAACTCGATCAAATGTAAAAATTATACAAGTGTTTTTGTTTGGGACAATAGGGGGAAGGGCTAAACCATCACCATCATCATTATCATCACCATATCAGCCTAAAGACGCCCACTGCTGGACAAAGGCCTCCCCCAAAGATCTCCACAAATGCCGGTCTTGTCCTAAACCACAGGTTAATCTAGTTAAGTTAGAGATATAATTTGTTTAATTGGAACGAAGTTCCTTATCGCGCGTTGTGAAAGGGGGCTAGACGGAAAAAATTCTTACGACACTTTTTGCAGCTGTGCGGCGTGCGCATGTTTCTCTGTCTGTCTGTCTGTCTCTCTCTCTCTCTCTCTCTCTTATAAAAAGCAAGCCAGATATTTTAATTTCTATTTCGCATTGAACAGAGTGGTGTCCTGTCGATTATTTTTGTTGAGTGTATACAGGTTTTTTGTACATAATAAATAATAAGAAATAACTTCGTTCCATCCGGGTGTCCCTTGACACCTCTCAAGTTTTATATATATATATATGGCCTTTGCGTCTGTTACAGACGATTTACGGCGCATCGTCTGAGAGACATTTCTTTTGGTGGCTAAACAAACCGATGCGAGAGCGACATAGCCTGCCGCAGGCCTGACAAGAGAAGTTTGCGGTGGTTGGTGCCGAGCCGCTTTCATGTCGCTTCTGTCTCTTATCACCAAGTACTCCGAACCAGGCTTCGTCACAGATCTTACGACCTTCCACTACACGTTTGCGCCATTCAACTCTATTTTCAGCGAGCTTTTCCCAGCTACAGTGGTCAATTTTAAAAGCGGCCATATATCGCTTGGTGTAATTTAATTATATATAACTGTTAAATGTGGTGATTATTATGGACGCCGTTATTGTCATAGGTATCAGTGACCATTGTTATACTAAGTATTTTATGTATGAATTCTTAATGTTTATGATGTGACTGTACTCAACGAATAAATATAAACAGAATAGGTTCTTTTCAAACTCTACGATATCTTAATACTCAATACTCAATCGTTTATTGCTTCCACAATGTTTAACAGATGCTATAATCTATATATATAAAAATCATAGAGAGTGTACATTTATTTACGCATACTTATACATTTCAATATGTCCTGCGCTGTGGATTAGCCTTCATGGATATTCGTCAACGTTACTGAAATGGCAGACCAGGGGCTTTACCGGCTAAGTCACCGAACATCGATTTTTTAAATGGCGTTCAAATAAACAAAGGTTAAAAATGACTTAATCAATCGTTAAATCTGCTTCAACGTTGACAATCGATTCCGGACCATTTACGACGTGACGTGTGCTCATGGAAGCCGATTTAAAGATTGATTAAGTCATTTTTAAACTTTATTTATATGATCGCCATTTAAGAAATCGATGTTCGGCGACTTAGCCGGTAGAGCCCCTGTATTAGTAATTACATCTGTAGATGGTTTTGAAAATCAATGCCACTTTTCGTTGTAATGTTATAACTCAACAACGCCTTTACCGATTTGGCTAATTTTGGTCTTGAAATATTCGTGAAGTCCAGGGAAGGTTTGTACGTAGAGAAAATTTAAAAAACGTCTTGAAAAAGTGTAAAATCAACATCTTTTAGCAATTTAAAATTTTTTTTTTTTTTAAATAAATGAAATTAATAATTTTTTTTTATTACCAAGCCTTAAACGTAGCGAAGCGCGTACCGGGCCGCTAGTAATCTTATAATTATGTAACAATTATGGACTAGTCGGGCACAGCATAGTAGAAGAGAGGAAGAAGGCTTTTTGTTAATAATAAAAACCCTTATTTAAAAAACGAAGTCTAAAGTTAAACTGCAGTTGAACTATGGATCAAGCATTCTCATTGGCTGGTTTTCGACTAAACCAAGGATCAACTGCAGCAACTTTAACTTTAGACTTCGTTTTTAAATAAGGGAGAAAACAGTTTTAGAATTTATGTTGTTTATAAGTAAGAAAATTAAGTATGCCAAATTTTAATTTAAAAATGTCAGTATTTAAAGCGAAAAGATTATCAGATTAATATTAGAATGTCAAGATCTATAGAATTCTTGTTGTTAATGTTTATAGTAGTATTATAGGAATTTTATAAAATGATTTGTTAATTTAATATTTTTGTATTTAAAGTTTTCATGGGCAATTTACTATTAGTCAAATATGTATTTAATATAGGTATTATGCATTAATGTACACTTATGTCGACTCTTATATCGACTACCACGCGGACCAAGTCGCGGGCAAAAGCTAGTAACACATAAAAGATTATACTCTAATAAGTGGAAGTGATAAGTATATTGACAAACGACTTTGTGGTGAAGGACACAATTTGAAGTTCAATGCACTCGGCGTGCCAGTACAAGTACATAGGTACGTACAAAGTCAAATTAGCATTGCGAAAGATTAGCGAGATACCAAGTCGTGTTTCAAACACAACATTGTTATAATTTTGATGTCAATACGACATTATTCACACACGGTCATCTGATCCCAAACTAAGCAGCTTGTACTGTGGAAACCAGATAACTGATATATTTACAATACTACTTTTCTTTTGTAAATACGAACTTATATAGATAACAAGCTATGACCCGCGGTTTCACCCGCGTTAAAGTAGTTTCGGCGTAAAAGAGTAACAAACATACATTCATACATCTATACACACAAACTTTCGCATTTATGATATTAATAGGATATGTACGTCTAGCGGTTTTGGCAGTGCACGCCGGAATAGCTCGCTGATGGTAGATTTTTTCCTACTTACTTGACACTTATAGTCATATTTTGGACAATTCACACAATATCTTTATAAATTGTGTTATTCTGATGTATTAGCTATATTATTGTAAAGTTTAACTAAAATAAAGTCAGTAGTTTTTACGTGAAAGAATAACAAACATCCATCCATCCATACTTACAAACTTTCGCGTTTATAATATTAGTAGGGTTACACCCAGACTCATGACAAACAGCCATGTTCATGCACACAAATATCTGCCCTGGGTGGGAATCGAAACCACGACCTGCGGCGTGCATTTAAAAACCACGCCAACCGACTCAACAAATTAAAAGTAGACGGAGGATGCGACGGGGCGGCGGCAGCAGCCGTTAGCCCAACTCCCATCGGAGCTGCTGTAGCAGTATGAGAAGTGTCCTCTACTGCCGCCACGTACAAGGAGCTCTGGGAGACAGCGAACTGTTAGTGGCACAGCTGTGCCGGACTGGCAGGGGGGCAACCTTCTGACACTCTGCGTTAAACGAGCGTACTCTATAGACATACTCTAACAGGGTATACACTTTGTCTGTAAACAGTTCTTACTCTATCTGATCTACGAAGAAAAGCCTTGGTACTCTTAAGCCCAATCTTGCCAAACAATTTAGGCACGTCAATCGCATCACTCATGATACCTAAAAGTGTTAGATCTGCAATTTTTCGTCTTTCATTTAGCGAGAGGATATGAAATGTGGGACTGCAATTGGGGAGGCAACTCAGAGTCATTCCAGGGGCTCTACCGGCTAAGTCGCCGAACATCGATTTCTTAAATGGCATTCAAATAAATAACGGGTAAAAATGACTTAATCAATCGTTAAATCGGCTTCAACGTTGACAATCGATTCCGGACCATTTATGACGCCACATGTGCTCGTGGAAGCCGATTTAACGATTGACTAAGTCATTTTTACCCGTTATTAATTTGAACGCCATTTAAGAAATCGATGTTCGGTGACTTAGCCGGTAGAGCCCCAGGGTGCGCGTCCCGACCATCTGGGACATGGCGCAAAAGGGGGGCACCGGAGCAGCACACCCATGTTCCCAGGGCTCCCCCAATTTGGCGCTAGAAGAAGCCCACGGCAGGTTAGGTTTAGTCGGTGCGAGACCGAAATACCCACCCACAGACACTGTTTTTATAAATAACTAGCTGTGCCCCGCGGTTTTACCCGCGTTATATTTTATAAATTATTACAGCTCTTCCCCCGTAGGTGATAGCGTGATAATATGTAGCTTATATATTGACGCGACCTCTTAGTAATATTCATGAAAAATTTGATGTAAATCCATGCAGTACTTTTTGAGTTTAGCCCGGACATACATACAGACAAACAGACACCCAGACAAAAATTCTAAAAACTATATTTTTGGCTATGATATCGATTGCAGATTACGCCCCAAGTATCCTTTTAACAAAATTTACAATGTACAGTTTTGGCTTTCCTACGATTTTATTATATGTATAGATTTAATCCTAACTAATATTATAAATGCGAAAGTAACTCTGTCTGTCTGTCTGTTACTCTTTCACGCCAAAACTACTGAACGGATTTGAATGAAATTTGGTATACAGATGGTCTAGACCCTGAGAAAGAACATAGGCTAATTTTTATAGTTAGGATAACACATAAGCCATTTTTTATAAAGTTTAACGCGGGTAAAACCGCGGGGTAGTAGTTTATAAAACAGCATGCACTAAAATTTACAAAATTTCCGTTATCTTAAACGTCCGTCACCATATTAGATTTAAATCACGTGACTATTTTTTCGCATTCCTGACAGCAAACCCTTTCATTTGATACCCATGGGGGTGGATTTCAAACAGCCAGTCCGCCATCTTGGGGAGGCCGCCATATTAGATTTGTAATGACGTTTCTTAGCTAGTCATGTATTGTCATCAGAACTCAGAGCATGTGCAAAATTTCATCCTAATCGGAGACCGGGAAGTGGGTCAAATTAAGATCCCAAGATTTTCTTACATACATAGTTACAAGTGAAGCTAATAAAAGCGTGTTAAAAATAACATTTCTTCAACGTATGTTGTGGTGAATGTTTTCTGTTCACGCATGTATAATTTGCGTACACAATAAAATACATTCGCATATAAATTCACTTAATTTCAATTGTAAATGTTCACTTACAATAATACCGACACAACATATTACGACAACGAAATAAACATTATGGCCCGGGTTTGTTCGAGCGCACTACGTGAGGTCTAGAAATGGATGTGCGATTGACACATATGCGTCAAACATCTTTATCAGGGATCCATTATAGGATCACTTTGTTGACTGTCCCCCCGCCTGTCTGTCTGTCTGTCTAGACCCTTTTTCTCAGGAACGCGTGGAGATATCAAGCTGATATTTATATAAAACTAGCTGGGCCCTGCGGTTTTACCCGCGTTAAACTTTATAAATTATAGCCTATGTGTTAATCCAGGGTGTCTGCTAACTCCATACCAAATTTGATTAAAATCGCTCCAGCCGTTTAGACGTGAAGAAGTAACAAACGTACTTCACGTCTAAACGGCTAGATTTCATTAAAATTTGGTATGGATGGAGTTAGCTAACACCCTGGATTAACGCATACATAGCCTATAATTTATAAAATTTAACGCGGGTAAAACCGCGGGGCACTATTTGTATTATATGATGTAACAAAAAATTTGCTGTGTGGTGACGGCATGGAATATCATCACCCCATCTCATCCCGTGGGGGGCGTAGAAATCGACCGAGGGAATACCTACCAGAGAACGGGCAGCAGCGTTTTTCTGTGAACTATGACCATCAAACCGCGATCGCCAACCCGTCTGCCAAGCGGCGATTATGGCATATCCCCCTCAACTTATGGACACTATTCTATTGAGGAGATCTTTGGGGAAGACTTTGTCCAGGAAGGGGGGCGTACGGTTTTCCCAAGAGACTACAGCATGGGGCCCTTCTAAGAAGGAATTATAAGGTTTCTAAAGGGTCGGCAACGCGCTAATGACGCCCCTGGTGTTGCAAGCGTTCATAGGCTATGGTGACCACTTAGCCTCAGGGGAGGCGTATGCTTGTTTACCAACTAAGTTGTATAAAACAAAGGGGACATCTTACGGACGCTCATAGCTAGATGATCTCACCGGTTGGTGATTGGCGAGGTCAAGCAACTAGGCACGCGGTCAGTCCATAGATGGGTGACCTCCAAAGTGGTTTAATTTATGACCGTCTCCGTGTTTCGGAGGGCACGTTAAGCTGTCGGTCCCGGTTGTAGCCATTAGGCAACAGTCGTTAAGCCATGTCAGAGGCGTAATGGGCGGCTTGAGCAACTCTGACACTAGGGTAACCACTGCCCACACAATAAGTAAGTATGTACAGACAACTGATTCCTTTTTATATAGTTATTTTTAAGTGCAAAGTTCATATCGAAGACCTCGCGGACGAATACATACAACTGTAAGTAGTATTTATTTGAGTATTTACATATTTTTTTCATTCCTTATACATATGTATTAGCAACGGTGCTTTTATTGTATACACGTACGTAGTTAAAGGAATATTTAGGTAAATCCAACTTGAAGTAAGAAAAATGTGGGTAAACATGAAAAATTTTGACAATTAACGTCATTGAACACAATTATAGCGGTATTGTAGCTATTAGTCTATGGTCTATAAGGTCATAGAACGATTTTTAATAAATTGTGACAAGGACAAAGCATTTTGAAAACTGTCAAATTACTCAAATTGCGTGGGCGCATAATAAGACAGACTATACACATTAGAATATGGCACTTATTTACACTAAGAGACATCATTTCTAGAATTAATAATGCACCATATCAGGGACAATGGACATATGGCAACAAACACCAGATAAATTAATAAAGAGGTGTGCAAAGATCGTGGCAAATGGAAATATGTTGTCTCTGCCTACCCCTCTGGGAAATGAGGTTATGTATGTATATATATTTGAATTGCAACACGAACTAGACAATCATCGAAGAAAACCTAACAGTTAGAAAACCCCTTCTCTTAACTATAATCACACAATTTTGGAAAGAGCTAACCCTCTTCCCTTTTGGACCGATATCAAACAAACATAGCTAAGAACCACCGCAAGAAAACTGGCTTTCAAGTAAATAAATCGCATCAAAATCAGTCCATCCGTTTGAGAGCTACGATGCCACAGACAGACACACATATCATATATACGTATCGCCGTCAAACTTATGTCACCCCTCTTTTTCCGTCGGGGGTTAAAAACTCATTATACTCTATTCGCTCAAGTTGAAGACAAGACCTAAACGGAATAATATCCCCTAACCCTTTTCCATAAAATAATTAGATTGCCGCAATAGCTATTAAGGGAAATCGCACTTTATGACGGTCACACAGACTAGAATTTACCATGACACATTTTAATTTGTAACGGCACTTTAGCATATGTACGGCAGAATAGAGTTTATTGATAAACTAATATACGAGAGAGCTATAGACAATTCTTCTATGATACACGAGTCAATGTACGCAGCTTTCATGCAATGAAAACCACGCAAAAAAAATCTCTGGACACTCAAAATAATCATATTTACTACAGACTGTCAAGCTTTGCCATGTCTCTTTTAAGAAATCTGGAATTGCGCAACAAATATAGAACTTTCACGTTTAAAATATTAACCGTAGGATGGAAATTTCTAGAAACATAACCTATTCTATTACTCACCTCTTGAGTCAGCTCGTCACCAGTGTGATGACCTTCATCAGGCTCCAATTTAATGTCAGCACCATCACTGGACATATCCATATCACTCACACCACTCGAGCTGGCCGTAAAACTCGTGCTGGCTCGTTCCCTTTTCACATTTAGCACTAACTCTTCCTCGAACATAGGAGCGAGCTCATAAACCTCAGAATCTAATGGAGTGTTCTCCATTAAATACTGCTCCAGATTATCCTGCTGTTGTTTTACGTCTAAGTAGTCCAAATCCGGCTTGAGCTCCTTAGACTCATCGATTTCTCCATACTCTTGAAGATCTGCTATGTTTTGTTGGAACACAGAATTTTCCCCTAAATCCAGTTCGGATTTAGCATTGAAATATGGCATAAAGTCGATGGCATTGTCGTCGTACAAGTCATCGTCTTGTTCCTTCTTGACTCGAACTTCAAAGTTCGAGCCTTCTTCCTTTTTAATCTGCATGTCTGGTTGTACTAAAAACTCGTTGACATCGAAAGACCTTGAAGCTATTTCAGCGAATATATCCTCCTCAGTTCGGTTGTGAAGGAAATCGGGTGATAATGTAACCACAGCGTCCGGAATAGGCGGTTGGGTTGGCAGTTCTTCATTGTTAGATTCTTCTTCTTCGTCTGTAACCTTGACTTCCTGAGCTACATTATCATCCGCCGACACCGAATCCTGGTCAGGACTTTCGACCGTCGCGGCGGCTACCGCCGGTACGACTGAATCGGTCGCCACGTTATTTACTAAATATGTATGAAGTATCGGCTGCCTATTATTCCAAATCCGGTCATTATATTCTAAGTGTGAATTTCCATACCGACCGAGTGAATTCAGTTCTTCGAATAATTGTCTTTCGTAGTTGATTAAGATATTGTCTAAGGACTTGGGGTGGACGTATCTCGGCCGTATTAAAGTTCTGGCTTCTTGCTCTTGGTCCAGAGACCAGTCTGAGCCGTTTGAGATGTGGAGTCCTGTTATCAATTGAGTTTCGTTCTCTAGGTAGTCGTTAGGGTCTACCTTAAGGAGACTCAGGACCAACGCTAGTCGGAGTAACTCATCTCCGTATAACTTCTTGAGAGATATCATTTTAACTTAAAATTGAGCACGGTTGAGATCAAAATTTAGGAGGTAACTAATCGCTATATAGTCCTATGGATTATAGTAAATTTTATGTTCTTCTTTCTTCTTTTTTCCGACATCTTGATAGTGTGTCACTTGCGCACTGAGTTCGTTAGTGTCGAGTACATTGCGCTGATATACATTTTCACTGTTTGTGGATTAATAGTGTTCAGTTCGCTGCTGGCAGTGCGCCAGGACGGTCGCTCACACCTTTTGATTTTTACACTGAAATAAGCAGTTGCTGCAACAGTCTTTTTTGCACTTTCCTTAATTAGTCTTTGTCTTAACTATACAGCGTTTTAAGTTTTTTTTTATAAAGTCTCATATATACCTGCATTATAGTCATTAATTACATATTAGGTTACGTATTAGTTGGTATATGTGTGTGCGATTATTTGAATAAAATCTAAAATATATAATGATGATAAAATTATAACTGTTTTAAAAAGTTTTATTTCGTAATGTGATTTAAAAATATGAAGAACCATCACGTACGCATTACTTACCTACCTACTCTAACGAAGACTTAATTCAAAATTTGAAAAAAAATCATCGTATTGATAACCTCTTCCTATTTTGAAGTCGGTTAATAATATAATTAAACATGCGGTCAGATTTAAGATAATTAATAGAAATTATGGACAATAAGCCAAATATCGGTTTTCACAACAATTGCCCGCAGACTGAGTATACTTAATAAACACAAATTATAGTTAGTAAAAGAATAACGAATAAAAGTATCATACCACTATTTACTATTCTGACATTTGACATCTACTGTCAGTTTCGGAGAGACGGACTTAACGTTTAGCAATTCAATTCTAGAATTTAAAATTTAAATACAGAACGTAGAATTTAAATATAAAATCTGGTGTCTGTAAAAGTGAAGTAAACATTTTAAAATTCGAAAACAGAATTTTATTTCAAATTGGCAGTGTCTTTTGCACCTAAATTTTGCATGCCACGGAGCATATAACAATATTACGATTACAAACTCGTGAATCTACTTAATTACCCATAAAATGTGATTGACTGAAATAGAGTACATTGTTTTATGGCAATAATGTGATGCAATCATGTCTGAACATGCAAATGCATTGTCTGCATCTAACACCGGATTTTAGTGTCTCGGTTACTAGTCATATGGCAGTAGCCCTTTCAAATCTGGTATTCTCTTGTTTTATGAGACATAATTTAATGGAACTATTTATATCTTTACTCTTTGTTGCTTTTTAGGGTTCCGTACCTAAATGGTAAAACGGGACTATTACTAAGACTTCGCTGTCTGTCTGTCTGCCCGTCTGTCACCAGGCTGTATCCAATTAACCGTGATAGTTACACAGTTGAAATTTCCACATATTATGTAAAAAAACTTGAGAGGTGTCAAGGGACACCCGGATGGAACGAAGTTATTTCTTATTATTTATTATGTACAAAAAACCTGTATACACTCAACAAAAATAATCGTCGCGACACCACACTGTTCAACGCGAAATAGAAATGAAAATATCTGGCTTGCTTTCTATAAGAGAGAGAGAGAGAGAGAGAGAGAGAGAGAGAGAGAGAGAGACAGAGAAACATGCGCACGCCGCACAGCTGCTAAAAGTGTCGTGACAACTTTTCGTAAGAATTTTTATACCCCCTTTCACAACGCGCGATAAGGAACTTCGTTCCAAAAACAAAATAATATAAATATTTAAAGGGGCTCCCATACAACAAACGTGGTTTTTTTGCTCGTTTTTATAGATAATGGTACGGAACCCTTCGTGCGTGAGTCCGACTCGCACTTGGCCGGTTTTGATTAAATTCGTTTCAGGTTCCAAGACTGTTAAAGCGGTTCACCAGGACGTGTCTGGGTCTCACAGGAGTTGGAGTGGAACTAGTAGAATGTACATACATACATCTGGTAATTAGTATCAGATTTTCCGATCCCCAGACTGCGGTGAAAAAATGCTGTCTCCTGAACGGAGCATTTTTTATTTATATTTTTTTAGGTATAATTTTTTATTTATTTAATGAAGGTACAAGCAAATGAAAATGACCTCTGCTTACCCTATAAGAGTAACTAAACGCGATATTTATTCGACTAATATGTACCGTCGAAAGAATAATAAGTACTTGCTGATTCCTAATGAATTTTATTAACCTTACGACACTTCGACAAATAGACGATAAACAACCTTATCTACTAAATACCAAGACGTATAATCGCGTGTGACTGTGTACGAAAATAATAAGGTATTACGAAACGTTTGTATAATAATTAAGAATAAAGTTAATTGACCTCTTTTGTGACTTTTTATCAAGTAAATTTTTCGTGATTAGAAAGCGTAGGAAATTCTCTTTATTTAAACGTTTTCTGAAATCTCTACCCTCATTTGGTGGCACCTAACTTTACTTTTACGTTTTCAGCCAGTATTTTAATACAACCATTTAGCTAAGCGTAGGTATTTACTAATTATAACTGAGCAGTGCAATGTACGCAATACATTTAAACTTTATTATTAAAATGTCGAGAATAAAATTCTTGTCCAATTATAATTTGCTAACAAAAAATCGCACACACCACCAATCTGATGTTATAGAATTAATTATTTCTTACACTCTATTCCATTAAAGAATGTCCTTGCGAAAAATGAGATTTCCTTTTTTAAATACCTATTAATTAGTAACGCAACACTAAATTTATAAAATCGGTCATCAATATGATTCACTGTCTCCAAAAACTATAAGATCACTTATATATTCTTTTTTTAAACATCGAAAACGTTCCAATTTTAAGAAAATACTTTATAAAACGTCCACAGATATCACTGTCTTCAAATTTTAGTTTTTATTTCGTAGCAAAATCGTGTCTACGCCGAACGTTCTAAATTCAAAACAAAGTTCTTTGTTCCCGCAAAGAGCGAGCGCGCGCTCTCCGCCGCGCTCGAGTTCACACTGCGGCTGCATACACAATAGAAGGTGAATCATACGCGATACCTCATCTCTTTATTTTTCCTTGAATTTTCACCGAACATGCGCGGATAGCGCTTGGAAACTGTAAAGGAATTCAGCAGTTTGTCATTTTCATTAAATTAAGGGTAATGTTGTTGTTTTAAACATTTTAAAAATAGAATGTTATTTATTGTGCTGTGTTGGTGGATGGTACCATAAAGAAAATATGCCATAAACTTTGATAATTGTGTTCTCTTTTCAAAATGCAAATAAAGTCCCTATAGTACATCATACAAAATAAAAACTAATAATGTTAGTTAATGTTGTTTGGAAGGTCAAAGTCAAATTTAGAATTGCGAATATCCGTGATAAGACGTGGAAAATTAATATAATAATATTTTCCGTATATCCGTTGCCAACCACATGGTTCTAGTGTTGTTTTTTATACGTGACCGAATCGGATATTTTCTTTTTCAGAGCACCAAAGACAAAGTTTGCATTGGATAGTAAGTCGGTGCCGGGAAATGTATTCTACTGCCAGCCAGTTCGCCTGGTTTCAAATGTATCTCATGAGCATAGAACATTATGCTCTATGCTTTCAATTATGCTGGCTACACACTCATGTATGGTCCCTTGTTCCATAGTGACTAGAATTATGAAACCAAGATGAAGGCAAAAGAATTAAATTTCCGTGTATGGCGTATGAAAGAATCGTAGTAGATAATGGTTGATGGATTAGATAACAGCAAATAATATTATATTGATAGTTTGTTATCAACGTTATCAGTCAAGACATTGACATTGAATGTTAAACAAAGTGTTTTATAGCTTGATCAATAATAATTAAAATCCTTTGTATTATGCAAATTTATAGATATTTCTCGATGATCTTTAGTTATTGACTCTTTTGTTTTGGGCTCTATGAGCACATGGGCTGTGTCTGTGTATATCTCACCAAATTTACTCTACTTTTCTTTTTTATATAATAACTAGCTATTCTATTCTATTATAGCTATGCCCCGCGGTTTCACCCGCGTAAAAGTAGTTTTGGCGTAAAACAGTAACAAACATACATTCATATATATATACTCACAAACTTTCGCATTTATAATATTCGTAGGATGTGTACCTCTAGCGGTTTTGGCAGTGCACGCCGGAATAGCTCGCAGATGGTAGATTTTTCCTACTTACTTGACACTTAACGTCATATTTTGGACAATTCACACAATATCTTTATAAATTGTAGCCTATGTTTTATTCTGATGTATAAACTATATTATTGTAAAATTTCATTAAAATCTATTCAGTAGTTTTTACATAAAAGTGTAACAAACATCCATCCATCAATACTTACACACTTTCGCGTTTATAATATTAAGTAGGATAATAATGTTTTATACATGGTATATTTCCAGAGGTCCTAGTGTGACGGAGGGGTCCGCAACGCGTGGTTATACCATGTATGCCGCTAGTGTCATATAATACGGTAAAAAGTATGTGAGTAGTGGTAGTATCTACCAATGTGCTGGATTTGTATTGGTAGTATAAATAAGAAATTCGGAACACATGTTCACACACTGCCGTGGAGTGAATTAATAAATATTAGGGTAACACATTACAGTACCTATCTCATTGTATAAAGGATAATTTTAGTATAATAACACATCTTGCCTGTCTTAAATTACATAACTAAGAGTATAACGAGTTCAGAATACACAATGCACTGAAGATTGCCAAGATAAAACTGGATTGCTCCCGATAAGGCGACGAACGGTGCCATGCCACGCGCCATTTAAGGAACGAATCAATTGCAATCAAGTTTCATAAATAGCTTAGCCTTAAAACTTTAAGTAGGTAACTTAAAATAGCACTTGATTCCTTTACTTAAATATATCGCTAAAATGCAGACAAGTTCAAAACAAATAAAGAACAACAGATTGCGAAGATATAACTGGATTACTCCCGATATGGTGAGCAACGGTGAGTCGAACGGTGTCAGCCTCGCGCCATTTTAGGAACTAATCAATTGCAATCAAGTCAAAGTATGTATTACAAACTAAAATAGGAATTAATTTATGCACTATTAGTACGCAAAATATAAGAGAGAGATAGAGAGAAATAATTAGTCGTTTTTCTCACTAAAATCATTTATTTATTTATTTATTTATTTTTATTTATACTTTATTGCACACAGAAATACATATTTACAAAAAAAAAGATTAGATACATCATGTACACAGGCGAGCTTAACTCAACTATGAGTTCTCTTCCAGCAAACCTTTGTTAGAGTGAGAGCTTATATGTAATGGGTTACAAACAGTGCACAACAATTTATACTATGAACTAAGGTAATGAAAATAATACAAAAATAAAAACAAAACAGAATCTACCAGTGGTAAATAAATATATACATAAACCTGCTTACTAATACTACATACTAAGTTACTTACGTAACTACATACCTAATTATATAACATATATATAATAAACATATAATATATACATAAATATTAGCTGCCTGCCTGCTTAATTGATTGAAGAAAGTGTTCCTTTATTTTTTTCTTAAATACGTCAAGAGATGTTGTAGCGCGAATTGGATGTGGAAGAGCATTCCACAAACGCACTGCCTGAACGGTAAATGAGCCGTCATACCGGCTTGAGGAGTGAGAAGACATTCGAAGAAGAAGTGAAGTGGTTGAACGACAGATTTTTTCTCGCGGGACTAAATACTCAAAGCGTTCACGGAGATATGTGGGAGCATTGGAGTTATGAAGGATAGAATAGAGGAGTGACAGAATATGACAATCTCGACGTCTCCGAATAGGTAGCCAATTCAACTGCGACCGAAATTCGGACACGTGGTCATACTTTCGGAGGCCGTAAATGAATCGGATACATAAGTTCTGTAGACGTTCGAGCTTGTTGAGAAGTTCTTCATTTGCATCCAGGAAACAGACATCGGCATAGTCAAGAAGAGGAAGTAGAAGTGATTGAGCAAGGTATATTTTAGTGCAAAAAGGCAGGAATTTCTGTAGCCGTTTTAGGGACTGAAATGAACAGTATACTCTCCTGCTTACTTCTGCAACGTGTTCGGACCATGACAATGTGCAGTCAATAAATATTCCAAGGTTTTTGGCACATTTGGAATAATTTATGGGAACGTCATCGTAAATTACTGGAGGTGGACATATATGTGCTATCGTGTTAAGCATATACTGGCCACCAATAATGAGAGCTTGTGACTTAGATGGGTTTACCAGAAGGCCAAAGCTTTTGGCCCAATCACTAATGTTACCAAGATCACTATTGATGGCGGCTACGGCTAAACTAAAATCCTCCACTTTAAAGTGACGATAAAGCTGCAGGTCGTCTGCGTAAAGATGGTAATTAGAAGAGATAATTTTAGTAATAGCATTGATAAATACCGAGAAGAGAAGAGGAGAGAGTATGCCACCTTGAGGAACACCTGCAGCAAGATTACACCACTCGGAGGTAGCCTCGTCGTGACGCACCGACTGCGAGCGCCCTCGAAGATAAGAGTCGAACCACGCAATTACTGAAGACGAGATATTTAGAGAGGACAGGATACCGAGAAGGATGTCAAAGTCAACTGAATTAAAAGCGCTGCTGAAATCCAGTAACACCATAACCGTTAGTGATTTCCGCTCCATGGCCAATCGGATGTCATCTGTTATTTTGACCAGAGCTGTAGCAGTGCTATGGCCAGGTCGGAAACCTGATTGGAAGGGACTCAGCAGGCCTTCGGAACAGAGATACCGAGAGAGTTGCTGGTTTACAACTCTTTCAAGGACTTTGGATAGGATAGGAAGGATAGAAATTGGTCGGTACTGGGATAAGGAAGAAGGATTGGCAGATTTAGGAAGCGGTAGAATAAGGGCCTTTTTCCAAATAGAAGGGAAGGAACTTGTCTCCATTTATTGTTCTTCATGATGGAAATCATAGACTATTTATTTTTTCTAATGCGGCGGATTATGCAAAGGTCAGGAATGACATTAGTATTATACTATAATTACACGGCCGTTTCAAACCCACGACGACCGTTCTAATAATTCTATTCCAACTAAATGAACTGTAGTTAATCTGACTGCATGCAGCCAAAAGCTATTAAATTAATGCAGTATATTAAATTTACAACAAAATTCTTTATTTTTGGTTTAATATGAAAGTATATTCAAGGTGAAATTATATAAATATATGATCTTCTAGCGAGATGTTTAATAAATCACACTAATATTATAAAGGCCAAAGTTTGTGAGTGTGTATGTTTGTTACTTCTTCACGTCTAAACGACTGATGAGATTTCAGTAAAATTTGGTATGGAGTTAGCTGACACCTTGGATTAACACATAGACGAAAATTTATAAAGTTTGACGCGGGTAAAACCGGGGGTACAGCTAGTAAGTAAATAAATTTCTTGGGATAACTAACAGACTGGCCGTCTGATATAAACTAGGCAGAGCCTGTACTAGGGCAACCAGACAACTGTTAGACATGCTTTCGGATATATAAGCTATATTACTACAAAGTTTCATCAAAATCCGTTCGGTATATTTTACGTGAAAGAGTAATAAACATACACACTCACAAACTCTCGCCTTTATAATATTACTGTGATTTCATGAAATTTAAGTATTACATTTTAACATGAACTACGTTACGGAAACCTAAAATATATAATTCCGCGTTTTAATCAGAGCTGGTTATGAAATTTTACCACAAAATTTGGTTCTATGATAATAAATATATTTATCGGTAAATGTGGTCTATGTTTCCGTCTATGCTGTACTCTAAAGCAGTGTTTTTCAACCTGTGGGTCGCGACCCCCCAGGGGGTCGCGAAGCCTCTATAGGGAGGTCTCGAGACTTCTGTAGGGAAGTTGCAAAAAGTTGGGAATGCTAGTCATAGGGTCGCAAATAAATTTGGAGTATTATGATTAGGCCTGCGGCAAATACATTAAGGGTAAGTTCCAAAACTCTGGCTAGTACTTTGTCTCATGACAATCACCTAACCTCTGAATGATAAAGTAAATTTTGGTGAAGTGCTTTCTATTTCAATTCTTCGCAAATTTTAATGATTTTTTTTATCCGAACCCCATGAAAATGAATAAAAATTTTATTTATTTATTTATTTATTAACCAACTTACATTAACGGTTAGACCAAACATATAAGTTATAGGTTACAGGTTGGATATGTGTCACAAAATAAAAGAAACATGGAAAAAAAGAGGGTAAAAACGGGTAGGGGGGTCGCGTGATGAAAAAGGTTGAAAAACACTGCTCTAAAGGGTCCATAATGGGTACATTTTTGTACATACTCAACAAGCGGTATTACCCACCGTTTTCTGAGCATCCCATAAGAGCCTATATTATACCGGGATAAAAATTATCCAGGTAAGTAACAAATTTATCGCTATTCCAAATTCTAAAATTCGTTTTGGCGTGCTTGACTAGCAAACAATTAGGCACACAAACTGACACGTTAATAATATTAGTAGGTTGCAGTCTTTATATATTTGGCTACGGAACTCTAAAAAACTTGTAACAAAAATAAATCGCCACGAGTTTGCACGAATGAACTTGACCTGTAAGCCATAAAAACGCTGTAAAAACTTTCAACCATTCACGATAAACACCGCGCACAGATCATAACGTGTTCAGCCAAAAATAGAAAAATGCATCGAACTCAACCTGCTTTTGTTCTAAACGTCATTCAGATGACATAAAGGCCATTTCCCCTCCATGGCTACTATCCAATTATAATTTTATGTAAAACCAGTATAATAAGGTCTGTATTCACGTATAAAATAAAATAAAACCAAAGCCCTGAGTAAATTGGAAATCCGAGCGTAAACACTTTTTGCGAATCTCTAAATTGTGTTGTAGGAATATTGTTGTTGTGATGGAATTAATGGATTTTTTAAATACTAATTAGTGTGTTTATGCATATTTTCAATAGCAAATCAACACGTAACCGTTTCTATTATGAGATGTGACCATGTGGGCTGACAAGCCATTACTGAGCTCTTAAAAATTACATCGCATTAAGTGACCGTTAGTTGTTACCATAGAGAATGAGAACACCATAATCTATGATTGGCCATAAACAACCTTCATATTTGGACAGTAAAGAAAAGGAGAAATATCTACAAAAACAGTTTTGATATAATCTGTTTCTCTTCATAGCCAGATGCTCTCACCAGCCCGTAAGTGATCGGCGAGGTTAAGCAACTAGGCTCGCAGTCAGTCCATAGATGGGTGACCACCAAAGTGGTTTAATTTCTGAGCGTCTCCGTGCTTCGGAGGGCCCGTTAAGATGTCGGTCATTAAACAGCAGTCGTTAAGCTATGTCAGAGGCCTACTGTGCGGCTTGAACAACTCTGACAGTAGGGTAACCACTGCCCATACGATAATGGACTGTATAGAAAAGGAGCAATACCTACAAAAATACTTTTTATATAATCTACGTGAGTGTTCTACGAAGATTTTGTTTACTTGCGTAAAATAGTTTATGAGTATGTTGTGATACCCCCCACTGCCATGTTTATCGGGTAAAGACGCATTAGTCACATCCTGTTATAAATTGTCTATGGTCGAAATTAAACTCTTCATTTAGGCGTGACGCAACTTGGACATTTATGAGGACGGGAAGGTAAAGAAAATGAGCAGTTGCAAAAGTTGTCCAACAAATTGTTTGGCGTTTAACTAATTTTCGGTTTACCGTTTCAAACTTGTCAACCCTCTTTGCCCTACCCTCAGGTATTTGTCGCTTAATTAAACTACTAGTTAAAGAGACTTTGCGTTCGCCAACTGATCGGTATTTTCAATTTAAAACATAGTACTAAATTTAAAACTATACGGTACCAAAATGTCATTTTTATGTGGTAAATCAGACCGCACAGAAAAGCTTCGATAATATAGATAGATAATATATATAAGAAATAATAGTACGATTATTGATCAAAGATAAAAAGAGTTTAAAGGTCTAAAATTAAGTTTATTTAATACTAGCTGGTGCCCACGACTTTGTCCGCGACAATTTTGAATGATGGCCAATGTAACTACTTACTTCTAGCTTAATCTAAAAATTATAACTTTTAAACCAAATAAGCAATATAAATTGAATAGAACCTAACCTATAAATAACCTTACTAAGAAATAAATGAAAGACTACTTTGCTACTGTTATTTACAAAAAGGACCCGATATCATCAAGCAAAAATCAAAGAATACATATCAATTGTCCTTAAGCATAGTCAGTAAGTTAAATAAAGTAAAATAATAATCAACGACGCATTAATCACAAAGGTAACTCCTATTAGATTAGGTTACGACATTTTGTGAACGAAACCATAGCGCGATCTAAAACGATGATTACGCCATCTACTAACAAAAATATAAACTTGTAAAGCGGTAAAATTAAGAAGTGTGCATATATTTTGGGTGAGATTTAGGCGATCATCTATTGATTCAGTTTTGGACTACCTTTTATTTCAAGCATTTATTTATTTTAACCGAAATGCCAATTAAGTTCCGCGATCTGAAACGACATTAATGCCATCTAGTTACAAAATTGTGAACTTGTAGATCAGTAAAATTAAGATGATGTTTTTTGGGTGCGATCATCTCGACACCAACAATTTATACTACGCTAACTCAAATTTTAGATAAATTCGTTTTTTATCCCAATTTGATTAAAATATCGTTATTTTAATTTGTTATAAAATTTACCAAAAAAAAGAAGTTACAAATCTTATAAAACGCTAAATCTTTACTAAGACTACAACGACCACGACATTTTACGCGACTTGGCATAAGAAACAATTTTTTTAAAATTTGAGTTTGCTTAAATTGTTGGTGGCGATCTATTGAATCAGTTTTACCTTTTTTTAACAACAAATTATTCCCTGGATTGCTTTATTTTTAACTGAAAGACCAAATACCAATTTACATGCGTTTAACTCAAAAAATACAGACTTTCATTCAAACTTAAATCGCCTATTCTAGTCGTCCTTAGGGGTGGAATTTCCAAAAATCCTGAAATATATACTTATAATTTTTAACTGAAATGCCAAATAACAATTTTCATGCGTTTAACTTAAAACGTTTCACATTTTTCATACAAACTTACATCCCCAATTTTACACCCTTGGGGGTGGAATTTTCAAAAACCCTTCTTTAGCCTACGTCATAAAAGGTACCTTCTGTCAAAATTTCAAGTCTTTAACTCCAGCCGTTTAGGCTGTGCGTTGATATGTCAGTCAGTCAGTATAAACTTACATCACCTATTTTATGCCCTTCGGGGTGGAATTTTCAAAAATCCTGAAAAATATATTTTTAATTTTTAACTGAAATGCTTAATACCAATTTTCATGCGTTTAACTTAAAAATTGACACATTTTCCATACAAACTTACATCCCCTATTTTTCGCCCTTGGGGGTGGAATTTCCAAAAACCCTGAAATACGTGATTTTTTATTTTTAATTGGAAGGCCAAATACCAATTTTTATGCCATAAACTTCAAAAACGGCAAAGTTTCATACTAACTTATCGCCCCTGTTTTACCCCCTTAGGGGTTGAATTTCGAAAAATCCTTCCTTATTCCTTGTCTACATTATAAAGCAAACATTTGTACAAAATTTCAGCTTTATAGGTCCAAGGGTTTGGGCTGGGCGTTGATGAGTCAGTCAGTCAGTCAGTCAGGACTTGTCTTTTTATTTATATAGATTACGTTTGATCTTACTGCTGCATTGTGAACAAGTCTATATAATACCAAGTACTGAAGAAATTTAATTATTATGAAACGTAGTTGATTTATTTGTAGGTTCTAGTCTGTAATGCGGGAGTGAGGCTAAGTCCTTAAATTTCGTCATACTCACGTCTTAAAATAGTAATGTGAAGTGTACTGACACCTGAATTGTCCGTTTCTTATTTTACTTGGCTGCGAAAGAAAACCAGCGCTGCAACAATTAATGTCGCAACTAGTGCCGAGATGGGACCAATTCGGACTCGCACAGATAGCAATTATTATTAACAATTTCTATAAGTATGTGTACTATATTATTACTAGCTGTGCTTGCTTACTGAATTAATGTATTTTCTTCTTCCACACAGGTGGACTGACCACCCGTTTTATGATTTCAAAAAGGTAAGTCTACGTAAGTTGTGTCTACACGTGTAAACGATACAATTTTTTGCTTGGTATGGTGGGTTACCATAAGCTGGAAGCCAGAAGGGAAGTATCACTGGTGACATATTTAGTTAAAGTGCTCCGGGGTGTAACGAATAACCCCGGAATCCTGCAAACACTTCAGCTTTGTGTGCCGGATGGTTACTTGGGGCGGTTGCTGAACAAGCGCCAATGACTCGCGCTCTGCGCACGCTCAACCAGGTCGCTGTAATAGTAGACTTATTCGCTTGCTCACTGAACGACTTCACAAGGGCGGCTTATTTGATAGTATGTTTATAATTGTTTAGAAATGTACATAATTCGCAAAGGAGTTGTAATTGTAACTTTTCTATCGCATTAGGTTCCCTGTAATGGTAGAATTAAGTTGAGTTCAATAAATAAATAAATAAATAAATGTAACGCATGAATGAATATCATCTGTAACAACTGTCTCGACAAAATGGGGGGCTACCACCCAATTCAACGGTCATCGCGTTGGAGATTTACAAGTTACCCTGTATATTTCTAAATACATCCTACTAATATTATGAACGCTAAAGTTGATGGATGGATGGATGTTTGTTACTCTTTCACCTAAAAACAACTGAAAGGATTTTAATGAAACTTTACAATAATATAGTTTATACATCAGAATAACGCATAGCCTACAATTTAAAAAGATATTGTGCGAATTGTCCAAAATATGACGGTATCTGTCAGGAAGTAGAAAAATATCTACCATCTGCGAGCTATTCCGGTGTGCACTGCCAAAACCAGCAGAGTTACACATCCTACTAATATTATAAATGCGAAAGTTTGTGAGTATAGATGTATGTATGTATGTTTGTTACTCTTTTACGCCAAAACTACTTTAACGCGGGTGTAATCGCGGGGCATAGCTAGCACAGTATATATCACAGAATTACACGCAGACACAGAAAAAAAAATCGTGCTCAACACACAAAGAACTCACATTTTTTGGGTTACGTAGCCAAATGGCAAAAAACGGAACCCTTATAGATTCGTCATGCATATCTGTCTGTACGTCCGTATTTCACAGCCACCTTTTTGCGAAACTATAAGAACTATACTGTTGGAACTTGGTAGATGTTTTCTGTGAACCGCATTAAATTTTTCACAGAAAAATAGAAAAAAGAATCATTACATTTTGGGGAATAAATTCTTAGAACTGAAACTCAATTTTTTTTTCCTCAACCCATACATGTGGTTTATCAAAAATGATGTTGAGGTATCTAATATATTTTTTTTCTAAACTGAATAATTTACGCGAGAGACACTTCCAATGTGGTAAAATCAGAGTCCCGCCGTTAACGACAAACGAAGTGAAGTTTAAAAAAAATTGTCAGTCAGGGTCACAAACCTTTCCTTTGAGTTTTTGGTGTATCAGTTAATTATGCAGGTTTGTAAAGAACCCAGCAATTTTTTCAGACTTCTTTAAAATGAATTCTATTAATTTAAGTGCGGGTGGGAATCGAACCCACGACCACGGGGTATCCGGCCCCATGTGCGTTAACCGCTCCGCCACCGCACCGTGGTACTGACAGTTCGAGTTTATACAATCAATTCGATATTTCTTAACGCATTTAAGGCGCTTTAACGCCATCTTACTGAAACCTACACGGCTAATCTGAACACTGTCCTTGAAATACCTAATGCGTTTAAAAAAAATCTAATGAACTTGGAAAACAATGGTGGTCGCGGCGCATTCATGGTGGTATTCTCAGCTGGCGAGTATATCTCTGAATGCAGTCAGAGCAAGTGGGTCACCTGATGGTAAGTGATCACCGCCGCCCATGGACACTCGCAACACCAGAGGAGTCGCGGGTGCGTTGCCGGCCTTTAAGAGTCAGAAAACAAGTGTTTCTGACCCTCCCCCCTACCCCGATGAGCTCTGGCGAACTTACTCACACTCAGAAACACAACATTAAATTATTAATGTTATTATTAAGGAATGTCTTCTGTAAGGTGGAGGTACTTCCCCAGTCGGGCTGCTCTTCGAGCGAATGAACGCTGTGCCCTACCTCTCTTAATTACTGCCAATAATAATCCAATTATCAACAAAGTCCAATCTACAGAAAGACGCCCACTGCTGTGCAAAGGCCTCCCCCTTTAGCGGCTTCCAGCGATCCTCATAAGATCATCGGTCCATCTTGTAGTGGGCATCACGCTGCCTCTTCCGGTGCTTGGTCGCCACTGGAGAACCCAACCCAACGGCCGTCCAATACCAAAACCTACCACTTAATTATGTATGACTAGCTGTGCCCGCGACTTCGTCCGCGTGTTAATTAGTTTATTTCGTTTCTTAGTAAAATAAAAGACTTTTTCTAAAATGAAAGTAGCCTAAGTTAGTCCTTATTACATCAGCTACCTGCCAATAAAGGTCCCGTCAAAATCGGTCCAGCCATTTCCAAGATTAGCCGGAACAAACAGACAGACAGACAGACAAAAATTGTAAAAAATGCTATTTTGGTGTATGGACCGTATATATATTGATATTTATGTAGTAAAAACCGGCTATTTCAATATTACAAACAGACACTCCAATTTTATTTATTTGTATAGATGTATAGATGTAGCCATTAGAGAACAATCGATAAGCGATGTCAGAGCTGGGCGGCTTGAACAACTCTAATATCAGGGTAACCACTGCCTATGCGATGAGAGAGAGTCGCCACTTGAAACCTTTCATTGCCAATATCTACCACGCTTTGATGTTCACAAAGCAGTACAAAACTATTTGTGTAAAGAGCATCAATTAGAAGGATCATTAACCGCTTCAGTAATGGCGTAACACCGAACAAAAGCCGCTGATTATGTTAATATAAACAATACAACGTACCCACACGTGGCGTAACACCGGCTATTGTTTCACTTGTCTCCAGAGTAAAATAGCCAATCTACCGATAATCCTACTAATATTATAAACGCGAAAGTTTGTAAGTATGGATGGATGGATGTTGGTTACTCTTTCACGTAAAAACTACTGAATGGATTTTAATTTATACTTTACAATAATATAGCTTATACATCAGAATAACACATAGGCTACTTTTATTTATAAAGATATTGATCTGTGAGCTATTCCGGCGTGCACTGCCAAAACCGCTAGAGGGACACATCTTACTAATATTATAAATGCGAAAGTTTGTGAGTATAGTTGTATAGATGTATGTTTGTTACTCTTTTAGGCCAAAACTACTTTAACGTGGGTGAAACCGCGGGACATAGCTATAATAAAGATCGGCTGACAGACTAATATTGCAAAAATTCACCATCATTTAAGAGAGTAGGGTACAGCGTTGATTCGCTCAAAGAGCAGACCGGCCTTACAGAAGACATTCCTTAATAATAACATTAATAACTTAATGTTGTGATTCTGCCTGCGAGTAAGGTCGCCAGAGCTCATCGGGGTGGGGGGAAGGGTCAGCAACACTTGTTTGCTGACGCTTTTAAAGGCCGGCAACGCAACCCGCGACCTCTGGTGTTGCGCGTGTACATGGGCGGCGGTGATCATTTATCATCAGGTGACACACTTGCTCCTTTGTCGCACTCTTATATAAAAAAATATCATCTTATCAGCCGAAAGACGTCCCCTGCTGGACAAAGGCCTCTCCACCATCCGGTCTAGCGCTATTTGCATCCAGCGGTTTCCAGTGACCCGCACAAGATCATTGGTCCATCTTGTAGGGGGCCTTTTAATTTTAAAGATTATCCTTAGTCTAGTTCTGAGAGCCAGTCATGCTCCAGAAGGAGGCCGCCGAGCAGTATCGGGAGCGAGCCGATCCTGCTCGCAGAAGAGGTGTCAGGGCGGTGGCAGCAGCCGATTTCACAACTCCCACCGGGGCTGCAGTGGCAGTATGAGAAGTGTCCTCTACTGCCGCCGCGTTGAAGCAGCTCTGAGAAGGCAGCGATCTGTTTGTGGCGCAGTCGCTGTACCGGATTACCAGGAATCGGCAATAGGGGAGGGCAATCCAGAGCCTTCCCAGGGTACGTGTCCCGACCATTTCGAACTTGGCGCCAAAGGGGGCACCAGAGCAGGATACCCGCTTTCCCGGGGCTCCCCCCATCAAACCCCAGAAGAATTCCACGGCAGGTTTTGCGGTGCAGTTTACGCATGCACACTGCCATATCATATCGCTCATAGTTAGATGCTCTCACCAGTAAGCGATCAGCGAGGTTCGCGGTCAGTCCATAGATGGGTGATCGCCAAAGTAGTTTAATTTCTGAGCGTCTCAGTGCTTCGAAGAGCAAGTTAAGCTGTCGGTCCCAAAAAAAATGGGATTGCCTTATGCAGTTAATTAGCAGTGCCCTCAAAATGAGTAGTTTAGATTAGACGGTAAACAAGGAAAAGAAATAAAAGATTGTTGGTAAAGTCGTTCTGTATCAAAAGAGTAAAGCCTTATGGAGCTTCTTATCTTATCTCGGTAGGGGTGTACTTGCGGATGCATATTATTTGCATTGGCAAGACACAGAATGGCCATCCTAGGAAGGGATATAATATAAACCAGTGGGGGATAGTACAAAAGATCCTGAAGGGTCGAAGTGCTGTACGCAAGTACACCCCTACTAAGATAAGATAAGATATGTGGAGCTTCTTATCTTATCTTGGTAGGGGTGTACTTGCGGTTGCATATTATTTGCATTGGCAAGACACAGAATGGCCATCCTAGGAAGGGATATAATATAAACCAGTGGGGGATAGTACAAAAGATCCTGAAGGGTCGAAGTGCTGTACGCAAGTGCACCCCTACTAAGATAAGATAAGATATGTGGAGCTTCTTATCTTATCTTGGTAGGGGTGTACTTGCGTATGCATATTATTTGCTTTGGCAAGACACAGAATGGCCATCCTAGGAAGGGATATACTATAAACCAGTGGGGGATAGTACAAAAGATCCTGAAGGGTCGAAGTGTTGTACGCAAGTACACCCCTACTAAGATAAGATAAGAAGCTTTATAAGGCATTACTCTTTTGATACAGAACGATTTTACCAACAATCTTTTATATTTTTTTTTCCTTGTTTACCGTCCAATCTAAACTACTGATTTGGAGGGTACCGCTATTAACTGCCTAAGGCAATGCCATTTTTTTGTTATGGCAGTGTGAATGCGTACGCATACGCATGCCATCCGCAAAAACTGTCTGCGGGTGGGTATGTCGGACTCGCACCGACTAAACCTAACCTGCCATGGTCTTCTCTTGGCGCCTGATGGGGGGAGCCCCGGGAAAGCGGGTATCCGTTGCAATGCACTGTAATATTTGCATTGACTGCCTCGTTGGTTTAGCGGTAGCGTGTTCAACCGCAGATAATGAGATCCTGGGTTCAAATCCCGGGTCGGGCAAAAAGTGGTTTTGGGATTTTTCCGTAAAAAGAAATTTCTCAGTATCAGCCCGAAGTCTGGAAGTTGGCGGTATTACACCCCCGTGCCTCGGAGAGCACGTAAAGCGGTCGGTCCTGTACCTGAACTCTTTCGGGTCGTGTCGCCAGGCGTCCCATCGGATCATGAGAGTGATGGAATAGAAAGTGCCCCTGTGTTTGCGCACACACTTGTGCACTATAATATGTCCTGCGCAATTGGCTAGTCTACATTAAGAATGGCCGCCGTTGCCGAAATTTGGTCGGAGGACATCATCAATATTTGCATATTATATGCAGCATTGTTTCATTTTCTTCCCCAAATGTCCTGTAGATCGAACTATTCGACAGTCCCAGTTTGTGTAGGTGATAGCTGGTGCCGTAGTGGCCCGTGAATACTGCTACTATCAGTAGTAGCTGGTTGGCTTATGGAGCTACTCAGTTAATGAATAAAATTGAATAGTTTTAGATGTTGCTTGCCAAACAGTGAGAAAATTAACACGATTAATTTGTAACAACAAAGTCAATACATAATATTGAATTCGATAATTTGACGGGAAAAACAGCGCCAAATTTGACGCGCACTTTCTCATTATCTATGGTAACGCTTTCTAAACGAACATTCGCGAACTTTCTAATTTTCGCAAGGGCGTAACAGTTAAATCTATGTTAATTAGTTACCATGGGCATTTTTGGTAAATTAGATTCGAAATAGAAATACCTAGGTGTATTATGTTAAAAATCTATATGTTTGTCTCTGCCTCCCAAACAACTTATCATAAAAAAATATTATATGGTACCTATATAGGTAATTTTTAAATAATAAATCAAAAAGCGTAAGCATATGAGTGTGTGAGTGTGTATGTTTCTTACTTCTTCACGTCTAAACGCCTCGAGCGATTTTAATAAAATTTGGTACGGAGTTAGCTGACACCCTGGATCAACAGTGGCACACTCAAACCCTAGAGGTTTCTGTGCCACTTCTAAAAACAAACTTTTGTTATTTTTGCTCAATAAATAAAAAAAAAAAAAAAAAAAAACACATAGGCTATAATTTACAAAGTTTAATGCGGGACATACCGCGGGGCACAGCTAGTTGTAAATATTTTTCTCTTGTGAGAAATAAATTTCTTTAACCATATAACACGCTGTAAAACAATTATTTAGTACATAGCGCACACGTCACACTGTTTAGCGAACAATTACTAATTACGAATGTATAATATTTCGGTATACCTACCTAGCTCCGTGTCAACGACCTTAAGTAATATAAGCATGGAATTTGGACACAAATACTATTCCGCAACCACTTTAGTTCAATTCTGTTTCTTACCTACAATACGGTAACTACTTAAAAAAAAACATGCGGGACACTCTTTGGGGATGCGTTAACTTGTCGGTCCCGGTTGTAGTCATTCGACAAAAGTCATTAAGTCATGTCAAAACCCTACTGGACGGCTTGAACAACTCTGACACTAGGCTTACCACTGCCCATATCATAAGTAAGTCTACAAAAAAACATAGAGGTCAGTCTTTGGGGACTGCCGAAAGCAGTAAATTTTTTTTTTTTATACTCGGAAAGTAGTGTTTATTTGATCCGAGTAGCGAGTGAACGACTAAGTCACCATTGGGCGGTAAAGACTCATAGTAATTGCTTCCCTTCCTATGGAGGGAATACATTTTAAAAATAGAACTAAATTTATTTAGGCAGTCGGCTGTAAAAAAATCTCCGATAATAAAGAAAAAAAAAGTGCACCTCGCCGTTAAAGAAGGTTTCACTTCTAAAATGCTGCGGTCATGTGAGTGTATAAACGGCCAGTGTGAATTAAAAAAAGAAAGACTCCGTCTTACGTATATTCGCTCAAGTGACTCCTGATGCGAGTTTAAACTTTTTTACCCATCCCAAAGAAGTGCACAACGCCGCAAAAGAAGTTTTCACTTCAAAAAACCAAAGTAGATTATTATTATCTTAAAAAAATCATTAACCACACTATCATGCTCTCTTCTCAGTGCTTTAACACACTGACAAACTGAGAAGAGATGACAAACTGAGTGTCAAAACGGAGAACAGATAAATATTATGTCTTTAATGACCCTCTTTTGTCTTTGGCAATAGAACCTTAATGGTCGAATCTCTAGTTATAGACAAATCTCTGTATACTATACCATCAGTCTGCGCTTGCTAACCAGTCTGCCAAGCTTGGCGATCATGGCATATCCTGGACGCCATAATGCGCCACAATGGCCACGCATAATTTCATATATGTATATATTCTTGAAGGTGGCTTTTGTGTCAGCAGTGGACGATATTCAGCGGACATGATGCATAAAACGTATATGGGACAATTCCGAAATCATTCCCGAACGATAAGAAAAGAATTATTAAAATCCGTTCAAAAACAACGAAGAAATTACGTAAGATACAGTTGACATATAACCTCCTTTTGAAGGTTTATAATTGTGCAAGGTATGCTTGAATGTACAGACAACATGAAGTGTGTGGAGACAGTACGAGCTTATCAGCGTCCCTATCCTGTACGAAATAAGGGTGATTGTCGTAGTGCAAATGTATCCACTGATTGTAACGTCAATTGTACAGACGCCAGCACATCCAGCTACACCAATCTGTCAAATTTCTTTTTATAGCTTTTTAACTTTATCGCAAAAACATAAGGTTCACTTTTAATTGAGAAAATTTGACAGTTTGGAGTAGCTTGATGTGCTGGCGTCTGTACAAAAATAAAGCGCGTATGTATGGCCATCTTGTTCGCTCTACTGCGACTAACCTGATTAACATAAAAGTATATGTACCGTTGTCTTTATTGCTTATGGTTAGATAACTGCTTATATATTATATTTTGAGGTCAAAAACACGACTTTGAGTATTCTAAAAACTTCTTCTTCTTATCGTGTCGATGGCATGAATTAGATTTTACATCCATACATACATACATAGACTCACGCCTGTTTCCCAGAGGGGTAGGTAGAGACAACGGATTTCCATTTGTCACGATCTTTGCACACGTCTTTTGCCTCGATTACTGTCATTATATTCTTCATACATGCTCGCCGGTTTAGGGTACTTCTGACCTGCCCTTTCCTGAGAACGTCTCCGATTTGGTCAGAGAATCTTCCACTTCCGGTTGTTCCATTCACACAGGTCAGGTATACTTCTTTGGTTCAATCTTCTTTCATTCATCCTTTCTAAATGGCCAAACCATCTCAGCATTCCTTTTTCAATCTTTGTGACTACATCCTCTTTCACACCACAACGCTCTCTTACACCAGTATTTCGAATTCTGTCTCTCAAAGTCACACCACACATACTTCTCAGATGAATTAGATTTTATCTTCCCAAAATTGGTCACCGCTGACCGCTTTGACTGAAGCGTCGTTCAACTCCTGAAGGGAACAAGAGACTGGACAAGAGGGACAATCAGATAAATATGCCATACTTTGGGGTGACACGCCGCACTCGCTGATGTTTTGTGATGTGGGAATGTAACCCCATTTGCACATGTTTTCTTTGGAACTACCAACCTGGGTACGTAGTCTATTAAGAGTCCTCCAGGGGCCATGGCATAAAAAATTCTAAAAACTAAGTAATTTATAGCTGACTGATCTCATGTAAGAACCTATTTAAAATGCGAGTTTATTACGTATCTTTTGGCTACAGCAAAAACGGCCAAAAATGTATCTATATATATAGTATATTATAATAATATCCTTGGACGTTATTCACACCCGGCCATCTGATCCCAAAGTATGCAGAACTTGTACTATGGGAAACCAGATAACTGTTATCACACTAATATTATAAAGGCGAAAGTTTCTGCGTGTGTATGTTTGTTACTTCTTCACTTCTAAACGGCTGGAGCGATTTTAATAAAATTTGGTATGGAGTTAGCTGACACTCTGGATTAACACATAGGCTATAATTTATAAAGTTTAACGCGGGTAAAACCGCGGGGCACAGCTAGTACTACATAGAACCAACTACTTTTTTTTTGTAAATACTAGGTGGCGCAAAAGTACTGGCACTAAAGAAAATACTTTTTTTTTTTTTATATGACATTTTCTGTCATTCTGTTGTTGAAAATTGTGTAGTGAACAAATGTAAAATACACTGAAAATAAACATGGACCGTTTTACTCCCCAAGAACGTGGAATAATTGTGTCAATGTTCTTACGGAATAATTCATCAGTGATAAGAACACAACGTGAATTTCGTCGACGATTTCCCCACCGTCCGGCACCGATTGGTCGCACAATTCGACGCTTTGCCACACGCCTTGAAGCAACTGGCTCAACATTGGATAGACCTAAGTCTGGGAGACCAAGAACAGGCCGTTCAGCTGAAAATATCGATGCTGTGCGCGAAGATGTGGAAGAGTGTCCAGAAACATCAACGAGGCGACGTGCCACGCAATTGGGCATTTCCAGACGGACCCTGCAGCGTATTTTGGTGAAAGACTTAAAGATGTTCCCGTATAAAACTCAAATGACTCATCAGCTGCTGCCTGCTGACCACCGAGCTCGTCTAGATTACTGCCAGCGCGTCATAAACCTCAACCTTGAAGAGGATGATTTTCCTTCAAAATTGGTTATGAGTGACGAAGCGCATTTCCATCTCTCAGGGCATGTCAATAAGCAGAATACTCGGTTCTGGGGCACTGATAATCCGCGCATTATTCAAGAAACACCTCTACACCCACTAAAAGTTACTGTATGGTGTGGCATCTGTGTTGACAGAGTGATCGGACCCTATTTTTTCGAAGACGCTGGAGGCAATGCGATTACTGTCACTGGAGAACGCTACAGAACCATGTTACGTGAGTTTTTGATACCCAGTTTGGACGAATTGGGGCTGGAGCACATCTGGTTTCAACAAGACGGCGCTACGGCACACACAGCGCGCGACACTATGGACTTAGTGAGGGACGCTTTTCCAGGCCGAGTTATCTCTCGTTTTGGCGATTTGCCTTGGCCTGCAAGATCACCCGATCTGACCAGTCCAGACTTCTTTCTTTGGGGTTTTTTGAAATCTCGGGTGTATGTGAACAAGCCACAGACTCTCGCAGCTCTAAAAGAAAACATTCGTCAAGAAATAACGAACATATCGCAGGAAGTGTTACGGCAAGTTATGCAAAATGTCATAAATAGGGCTCAAATGTGTATCAACTCTGGAGGTCACCATTTAAAAGACATCATCTTTAAATCCTAATGGTACGAAATTTAATGGCACAAATATACATTTAAAAAAATCTAAATCTAGTTTTCTAATTTAGAAAAAATGTTATAGCTGAACCAAATAGGGTCTTTACTTTTGCGCCACCCGTTACATAGGTAGTTATATAGATAATTACACCCAGACACAGGACCAAAAGACATGTTCATGCACACAAATATCTGTCCTGGGTGGGAATCGAACCCACGACCTGCGGCTTAAAAGGCAAGGATCTACCAACCACGCCAAAAGGCCCGTTGATGTTTGTTTGATATATAGATATATTTCTAGCTAACTAACCTATAGATATCTACTAAACACGCGAATATATAAAAGAAACCTGTTCTTTAGCAAAATATTTACGCATTGGAAACGTCGGCTGAATAACCTTGAACTCTCTGGCGGTCGAACGCGAAAAAAAATAACACCGATGACGTAAAAGATGGCGGGAAACGAGAAAGACTACGTAGAGATTCGCTTTAGTGCATAGACAATTATTTTGGGTTGCTTTTTCTTTATCGCATGAGACCAAGGCCTCTACCGGCTAAGTCGCAAAACATCGATTTCTTAAATGGCGTTCAAATAAATAAAGGTTAAAAATGACTTAATCAATTGTTAAATCGGCTTCAACGTTGACATTCGATTCCGGACCATTTATGACGTCATATGTGCTCATGGAAGCCGATTTAAATATTGATTAAGTCATTTTTAACCTTTATTTATTTGAATGCAATTTAAGAAATCGCAATTGGCTAGTCTCAATGGAGACTAGCCAATTGCGCAGGAAACACAGCAACAAAAAAACCGGCCAAGTGCGAGACGGACTCGCCCATGAAGGGTTCCGCAGCAGCAAGTATTTCAGTTGATTAAATGAAAGGTAAATTGCTGTTTACGATTTATGACATGTGTTTACGCACAAGTGTGTGCGTAAACACAGGGGAACTTTCTATTCCATCACTCTCATGATCCGATGGGACGACTAGCATCACGACCGGAAAGAGGACAGGTACAGGACCGACAGCTTGTGCTCTCCGAGGCACGGGGGCATTATACCGCCAACTTCCATACTTAGGGCTGACACCAAAAAATGTTCCTTACCCGACGGAATGATCCGAAAATCACTTTTGCCCCGACCCGGGATTTGAATCCAGGACACCATTATCTGCGGTTGAACACGCTACCGCTAGACCAACGAGGCAGCCGGAGATATATATCAATCATATTAAGGTAAGGTAAAAAATACGTAATATATATTTGCGTCAAATTCTAAAACAAAAGACAATCAGTTTCGTAACTGACTCACTCAGACATACCTACATGCAGCTATGTATGCACATACGCCAGCACATCAAGCTACCCCAATCTGTCAAATTTTCCCAATTAAAAGTGAGCCTTATGCTTATGTGATAAAGTTGAAAATCTATAAAAGAAATTTGACAGATTGGGATAGCTGGATGTGCTGGCGTCTGTACTTCAAAGTTATAACTTCCGTCGTTTTCTTTCAGGGCGATGTCAACCTTGTCTGACCTGTCTCTGTTCGAGTCTAATTGCTCGTCTCGTTGGATTATTTTTATTACGAACCCTTGAAGATATTAAAAAGTAAACGAGGCAATATAGTAGTGAGTAAGGATCCTGACAAATGGAATATAATAAAATATTAAATTCAACACTTGGGTAATAACATACACTTGCACTTGTTAAGCTCATAATGCAGTACATAAACAAGGTCGAATACAACAACAAAAAACCGGCCAAGTGCGAGTCGGACTCGCACATGAAGGGTTCCATAGCAGCAAGTATTTCAGTTGATTAAATAAAAGGTAAATTGCGGTTTACGATTTATGACGCATTAAAAAAAACTACTTACTAGATCTCGTTCAAACCAATTTTCGTTGTTAGTTTACATGGTAATGTACCTACATCATAATTATATTATTTTTAGTTTTATCATTCTCTTATTTTAGAAGTTACAGGGGGGGAGAGGCATCATTTTACCACTTTGGAAGTGTCTCTCGCGCAAACAATTCAGTTTAGAAAAAAATGATATTAGAAACCTCAATATAATTTTTGAAGACCTATCCATAGATACGCCACATGTATGGGTAAGATAAAAAATTATTGTCCTTTTTCTATTATTGTGTGAAAATCTTAATGCGGTTCACAGACTGTACTGTTGAAACTTGGTAAGTAGATGTACTACTTACCAAGTTTCAACAGTACAGCTCTTATAGTTTCGGAAAAAAGTAGTTGTGACATACGGACGAACGGACAAACAGACAGACAGACATGACGAATCTATAAGGGTTCCGTTTTTTGCCATTTGGCTACGGAACATAAAAAAAAAATCAACTTGAGAACCTTCTCCTTTTGAAGACGGCTAAGAATTTCTCAACATCGGCCCCGTGCCTTGGAGAGCACGTAAACCCATCGGTGCTGTACCTGACCTCTTACCTATCGGATCATGAGAGCGCACACACTTGAGCATTATAATATCCCGCGCAGATGGCTAATGGCTATTTTTTTTAAGACAACGGTCTCACTAGGGATCAAATCCTTGTGTCGCGGGGCACTTTACAAACATAGAATAGACGGACACAAATTACATCCAGACTCAGAACAACTATTTAAGGACCCGAACCCGCGACACGAAGCTACTGTCTTAGCCGCTGCGCCACACGTGCAGTCAAATATTGAAACTGGCCGCCGTGGCCGTTCTAGCTAGGAGGACATTATTGAAGTTATACTTCTTTTGGCGCGATGGAGAAAAATGATGAGAGTGAATTTTTACGATGCGCGCGCACACCGACACCAAAAAATTTAACAGCATGAAGTTAGTTCTAGGTGGTATGAAAATTGATAACTATGTTCAAGTTGTATATTAAGAAGTATAACTTCTAACGCGTGTACATAAGTACACACAAGTTTTTTTTATTATTTATTATCAATGATATAGGGAGTGGGTAGAGCAGCAGATACAGAAACACGTAATATCTATTTGTGCCGAGTACATCAGCCGCGGCAGCAAAGGTGCTCTGGAGGTTACCGCGCCCGGTCACTTGCTGCAAATGTTATTACATCTTTCCGTTGTTTATCAATTCTCTATGGGTTATTACCAGGTCGGGATAGGCTTTTTAACCGACTTCTAAAAGGAAGAGGTTTGCAATTCTACTATCTGTATTTTTTTTGGATAACAGCTTTTAACTAAATGCATATCTATATATATATATATATATAAGACAATATGTCTGTTTTTTATTTTTTTTTCTAATTAAGTCAAATTAAACATGTGTTGCTCTGTGTAACTATTATTTATTTTTCTATAACAGAGAAACGACATTTAAAGTTATTAGTCGCAATAAAATTAAATAATCAAACAAAATAATTTTTCTAATATTTTAGACGACACAAAAAATGACAGCCATTAAGTCATAAATGAATCTGTTTTTAGGGTTCCGTAGCCAAATGGCAAAAAACGGAACCCTTATAGATTCGTCATGTCTGTCTGTCTGTCCGTCCGTATGTCACAGCCACTTTTTTCCGAAACTATAAGAGCTGTACTGTTGAAACTTGGTAAGTAGATGTATTCTGTGAACCGCATTAAGATTTTTACACAAAAATAGAAAAATAACAATAATTTTGGAGGGTCGCCATACATAGAACTGAAACTAAAAAAAAAAATGTTCATCGTACCCATACATGTGGGGTGTCTATGGATAGGTCTTCAAATATCATATTGAGGTTTCTAATATAATTTTTTTCTAAACTGGATAGTTTGCGCGAGAGACACTTCCAAAGTGGAAAAATTAGTGTCCCCCCCCCCCCCCTGTAACTTCTAAAATAAGAGAATGATAAAACAAAAAAAGATATGATGTACATTATCGTGGAAACTATCAACGAAAATTGGTTTGAACGAGATCTAGCAAGTAGTTTTTTTTAATACGTCATAAACCGCAATTTGCTTACATTTAATCAACTGAAATACTTTCTTCTACGGAACCCTTCATGTGCGAGTCCGACTCGCACTTGGCCGGTTTTTCTTTTATAACTGGCCAAGTCATTTCACCATAAAGGAATACAATCTTGTAGGTATTTCTTTACATCTCCCCCCCTAGAGTATGAAAATTTATTTTCTTTTTCTTCGTTCTAATCTTCAATTCTCATCTGGTATAAAAGCAGTTCATCAGTTTTGTTATACGAAACAGCTTTGACCCTGCCTTTTTATGTCCCATATTAATCTTCTTAAAAGTATCTAACACTAGCAGTGCCCGCGGACTTCGTTCCGCGTTATAAATATTTTTGTCCCTGCCCGTTTGTCCCGCGTAATACTTCGGGTTAAAAGTTCGAGATAAATAAAAATTATGATGATGAATCGTATCTTATGACACTCCGCAATAACGTAGCTTTCTATTAGTGAAATCATTTTGAAAATCGGTTCAGTAGATCCAGACATTACCCCTTACAACGTCACAAACTCACAAACGTTACCTCTTTATAATATAAAAGTATAGATATAGGAAATAATCAACAAAGAATCAGTAACAAGGTTTAGCTCGATATAGCATTAAATGAAACAACAGTCCTTTAAACTCTATTGCGCATAGTATGTAACAGACAGCATACCGAAAATTGACACTACTTAAGTTTAGCAAATTTTCCCCAACACTTCGGTTATATTTACGTCGTACGTAGAGCGTTACACTATAAGCGTGTTGGGCACTTATCATTCGGAATTTCTAGAAAAAAAAACAAAATAAGAACATGAGAAAATTTAAAAATAGAATAGAAAAGCGTTAACTCTTTATAAAGCAGTATCTGTGTTTCATATTTATTGTTTTTGAACTTAATTACATCAATATAAAGTTCGAACATTCCCCCGGGAAACTGTTAAACTGTTCAACTGAAATTCAAGCTGGTTCGGAAAATCTTAGGTATTTCAGTTTTCGGTACGCTGCCCTTTACCCCCTATGTATGTATGGTGAGGGTAGACCCATAGACACGACCATACAGGTCAACCAGTTGTCCTCAAATGAGGCAAGCATTTAGCACAAGGCCAGCCGCATCTGTTACAAGTATTATTCTATTTAAGTAGTAAGTGATCGCTTCATGGTAATACAAGTGGCGAAGGTAGCATATTACAAGAACTTTTTATAGACTAATAATAATGTCCTCCTAGCCGAATTTCGGCCACGGCCAGTCTCTACAGAGATTAGCCATCTGCGCGGGACATATTATAGCGCTCAAGTGTGCGCGCAAACACAGCAGCACTTTCTATTCCATCACTCTCAAGATCCGATGGGACGCTTAGGCGACACGACCGGAAAGAGGTCAGGCACAGGACCGACGGCTTCACGTGCTCTCTGAGGCACGGGGGTATTACCGCCAACTCCCAGACTTCGGGCTGATTCTGAGAATTTTTTCTTTTTACCGCAAAGTCTCAAAATCACTTTTTGGCCCGACCCGGGATTTGAACCCAGGACCTCGTCGTCTGCGGGTGAACACGCTACCGCTAGACCAACAAGGAAGTCAAGTTTTAAAGACAACGCCTGCACTAAACACAAAAAACAAACATGCGGGACTGTCTTTGGGACCTGCCACTAGAAGTGAAAACTTAATTTTTAGGGTTCCGTAGCCAAATGGCAAAAAACGGAACCCTTATAGATTCGTCATGTCTGTCTGTCTGTCCGTCCGTATGTCACAGCCACTTTTTTCCGAAACTATAAGAACTGAACGGCTGAAACTTGGTAAGTAGGTGTATTCTGTGAACCGCATTAAGATTTTTACACAAAAATAGAAAAGAACAATATTTTTGGGGGTCACCATACATAGAACTGAAACACAAAAAAATTTTTCTTCAATCATACCCAGTCTATGGATAGGTCTTCAAAAATCATATTAAGGTTCCTTATATCATTTTTGTCTAAACTGAATAGTTTTCGCGAGAGACACTTCCAAAGTGGTAAAATGAGTGTCCCCCCCTGTAAAAAAATATATATGTACACTAGCTGTGCCCCGCGGTGTTACTCGCGTTAAATTTTATAAATTTTCTTTGCTATTAACCTCACGGAGCCCGAGACCTTTCCAACGAATGCAAAACCGTGGAAATCGGTTCGTGCGTTCTGGAGTTATAGCGTCAGGAAGGAAAACCCGACTTATTTTTATATAGTAGATTACCATAGAAACTAACAACGAAAATTGGTTTGAACGAGATCGAGCAAGTTTTTAACGTAACGAGTTTTTTTTAATACGTTATAAACTGCAATTTGCTTTCATTTAATCAACTGAAATACTTGCTGCTGCGGAACCCTTCATTTGCGAGGCCGACTCGCACTTGGCCGGTTTTTTAAATTTCTAATATAAATTTTAATAATATACAATATAATAGTTGACACTTCACATTGTGATATACTCTAGGTTATATAGATAAAGTAATATCTCCTCGGCCACCCGAGGTGTAAGGTATACCCTTACACCTCGGGTAAAGTTGGTTGAAGTTCAAACGTAAAATTTTGATACTTTATAAAGATAAAGATAAAAATCATTTATTTACATGAAACATGGTTTACAAATTATAGGTGTTGTAATCATAGTAAGGTTTCACATGCTTCGCCATATATATGGCATGTAAATTTTTACAAATAAGTAGACAACTAAACTAAACAATAAACTAACGATCAAATATTCAATTACAAAATTAAAGGATTTCTATTATAAAGACATTATATAACAATATTTGAATTTAAATGGTAATTACAATCGTCAACCTTAGGATTACAATTACTAGAAGGTATAGGTTATGATGAGGAGTATAATAATCTCTCCATTTTTTTTTGATACTTTGACAATTTATGAGTCCTCAGCTCAAACCCTAATTTTGAACTTTCCAATAAATTCTAAGTTTCGAAATGATTAGATAAACCATACTTTTTAGGGTGTTGGGTTAAACTATGCTAATTAGTTATCACAAAAAAAACTGAACCAGAAATGTTGCCCAGAACGAGAAAACAAACGAAAACTCATGTTAGGTGAAATCTACGTAAAAAATCAGTTAAAAAATTCTATCTCGAAAACTACGCAAAATCGTAGACCATACATGGGGTGATACGGATACTCCTCATCACAAAGTATCAAAATTTTGCGTTTAAACCTCAACTTCTCGGCCACGGCAAAATTTTGATAATTTATGATGAGGATTAATGTATCTTCTTCCTACCTACTAATAACGCACGAAAGTATATCTATGTAAATATACACAGTATATGTACATAGATATAGCTCATGTTAAGCGTCACATCAAGATGACGCGAACTCCATGATTTTTATTCACCCAAAAAGTGCTCAACGCGCCTAAGAAGTTTTCACTTCAAAAATAGAAAACTCTTATTTACCACAAACATTAAAAACATGAAAATAAGTAGACAACAATTTTAAGGCGATTTCGCGTAACATACATACCGACAAATAAAAAACAAATGGACCTGTAAGCAAAAGAAAGAAAGGGAGACCCCGGAACATATGGGAGGACGAAATCAAACGCATAGCGGGTCTCAGTTGGATGCATTCCGCAAAATCCAGAAAAGACTGGATAACTTTGGAGGAGGTCTTTACCTGCAAAGGGGTTCTTGCAGAGTGAAATTACCATAAGATAGTTAATTTTGTTTTTTTTTCCTAGTATTCAACGTATGTATCTATAAAAACAATAATAAGTTACCTTAGACTTAATTTTTAACACTAACAAAAGTATTTCTATTTTTTTACATTGACACTTTTTACATGTAAGAAATAAAGGCTTCTTTTTATTTATTTATATAGAGACAAAAAATTACATAAATCTAATTGATAACCTTCTTTAACGAACAACTAGCAATCACTCTTCACTATCCCGCCAAATCTTTGGCATCCATTACAAATCCACATCAAAGACAATGAATTACACTTGTAGACTTATACCATAGACAATAAATGTCAGAAATGTAATCTTGGCTCAACGCTTCGTTCCTTTGCCTTTGTCCACATTAAAATATACGGAGAATTTCACTCATTTCTCATCACGTGTCAAGGACTTTTATATTAATTTAAGGTTACTCCCAAGGCGACGCCCCATTTTCTCTTGTTCTAATTAATTTTACAATAATATAGTATGTACCTACAATTGTTTACTAAACATATTTTGGCAATTCTTCCATTCTTTAGTTGGTCAAGAAAAGTATTTTTAGGGCAAAAGATAAAATACTGAATCAAATACAAGTTCGAGTCGCACTCGTAGGGTTCCGTAGCATCATAGAAGATAGTCAGTAATATAACAAAAACAGCAAATTTCTCATTACTAGTATGGAGATCCCTCTTTTTTGTAGGTATTATTACTATTGTTATTATAGCGGTACTACAAGTGCCTTACTATACTCTGTGAAAATACCTTGTAACGTTAAACGGGGTGAACAGAAACGGAAGAAAATTTTTACTTATCTATGGATAATGTTGACTGCAGGTGTGGCGCAGCGGCTAAGACAGTGCCTCACCGCTTCGGGTCCCGGCTTCAATTCCCGCGTCGGACAATAATTTATGTGATGCATAAATAGTTGTCCTGAGTCTGGATGTAATTTGTGTCCGTCTATTATGTTTATAAAGTGCCCCGCGACACAGGGATTAGATTCCATAGTGCTGTTTGTCTTTTTAAAAAAATGTCCCTGTCTCTGTTCACCGTGCTTGGCGTTACCTACTATTGTTCATGAGGCCGACTGACAGACGGACTGCGGAGGTTTAGTGATAGGGTTCCACTAGCACCCTTCTGGTACGAAACCCTAAAAACAAACGCGTCTAAAAATAGCTTGATCATATAAAAGAAAAAAAAGCGGCCAAGTGCGATTCGGACTCGCCCTTGAAGGGTTCCATAGCAGCAAGTATTTGAGTCGATTGAATGAAAGGTAAATTGCGGTTTATGATTTAAGATGTACTAAAAAAGAACTACTTACTAGATCTCGTTCAAAACAATTTTCAGTGGAAGTTTGCATGGTAATGTATACATCTTTTTATTTTTTTAGTTTTATCATTCTCTTATTTTAGAAGTTACATTTTACCACTTTAGAAAGTGCCTCTCTCGCATACTATTCAGTTTAGAAAAAAATGATATTAGAAACCTCAACATCACTTTTGAAGACCTATCCACCCACATGTATGGGTTTAAATAAAAAAAAATTGTGAAGTTCAGGTGTGGTATTGGGCCCCCAAAATTTATTAGTTTTTTTTCTATTTTTGTGTGAAAATCTTAGTGCGAGTCACAGAATACATCTACTTACCAAGTTGCAACAGTATAGATCTTATAGATTCGGAAAAAAGTGCCTGTGACATACGGACGGACAGTCAGATATGACACCTCCATAAAGGTTCCGGTTTTTTTGCCATTTGGCTACGGAACCTTAAAAAGAAGTTGTTTAATGTCACGTAGCTGTCAACAAATGACATGAAAATTGGCGGGATTTTAACTTTTTTTATTGCGCGCGCAATGTAATGATGCATTAAGCTTGAGCGGGCACAATCCCTGTATGAGGTCGAGAAGTTATTTTTGTCAGTATTTTAAACTGAGTATTTTTATTTTACCATTAGTTCTTCAAGAATATTTATAACCTGTTCGCGAATTAAGGATTTATACTAACCTAGTGGATGAAAAAAGAAGAAAGAATATATATTTACTAGCTGTGCCCCGCGGTTTAACCCGCGTTAAATTTTATAAATTATCATAACTCCTCCCCGTAAGTGATAGCGTGATAATATGTTGCCTACATGTAGACCCGATCTTTTAGTAATATTCATGCAAAATTTGAAGTAAATCCATGGAGTACTTTTTGAGTTTAGGACATACATATAGACAAACAGACACACAAACAAAAATTCTAAAACCTATATTTTTGGCTTCGATATCGATTGTGGATCACGCCCCAAGTATCCTTTAAAAAAATATTCAATGTACAGTATTGACTTTCCTACGATTTTATTATATGTATAGATATAGATAATTGTCAAATATTTTCTTCCATCTTTTCATCCATCATTCTGCTTCCATCGAATGATGACCTTAATGAAAACATTCAGATGTATTTTGTTAAATTTATCTTTTGCGAACTTTATCTTGTCATTGTATTATTTGTGTATATAATGTAGGTAGTGAGTAAATTAGATTTATGAGACTCATTATGGCACCGGTTTTAACCTTAGTGGTTTTTTGGTTGCTATATAGTGATTATAATGTAGGTATATTCCTTGTAAATAATAATAATAATAAAAAAATACTTAAAACGGGGAAAGGAAAGCATCGCGTAGAAATCTGGCTGCCTGAGAGATCTGTATAATGTACAGACGCCAGCACATCAAGCTACCCCAATCTGTCAAATTTCCACAATTGAAAGTGAACCTTTTGCTTTTGTGATAAAGTTGAAAATGGGTAAAAGAAATTTGACAGATTGGGCTAGGTGGATGTGCTGGCGTCTGTACTTGACGGCATGTGAAGTCTACCAAGCCGCACTAAGCAAGCGTGGTACTCATCATACCAAGATTTGTCCTGGGTGGAACAAGTTCATTCGCTCAAAGAGCAGCCCGACTGGGAAAATACCTCCTCCTTACAGAAGACATTCTTTAATAATAACTTGAATGGTTTGTTTCGGCGTTTAAGTAAGGTCGCCAGAGCTCATAGGGGTGGAGGGAAGGGTCAGCAACGCGTATTTGCTGAGTCTTAAAGGCCGGCAACGCACCCGTGATACCTGTTGCGAGTGTCCATGGGCGGCGGTGATCACTTACTATCAGGTGACCCGCTGGTCGTTTGTCGTCCTAGGACATAAAAAAAACCCCAGGCTTAGAAGTCAGGGTCACAACCAGCTGACAAACTAGCAAGTCAATAATATCTACACATTTTTAGAGCATTCTATGCAGTACCAACTGAACTCATTTTAATATCAATGCACCAAATATGCGGCCCATGCGCATATTTAAGGGGAGGGCGGAGGTGATCACTTTCCATCACCAGACTAGTCCCTCCCACTTACGCACCACTGCAACTCCTGTAAGCCAGGATCAACAGAGGCACACAATGAAATGACACTGAGCGGTGAGGCTGAGGCATGTCCCGGGGAATCGCTTTAACTGTCTTGGGTCCCGCAACGAATTTAATCAGAAAGAAGCTTCCCTCCAGAGCAAAGCGGGAGACAGAATGATATAAAGAGGCGATTTCATACGCAGTTTTCCAAGACCAATTAGGGCCGTCAATCACCTACCAACCGAATTCTTGATCAGTACAATGCTCTCCAAAGTCGCGATCCAAATATTGACACATTTAGTAATTTGATTGGCGAAAATAAATATAAATAAAAAAAATGTGAGCCGTCACGGGACGCCTGGCAGATGTGAAACATCGACATTATTTTGTAAAAGAAATATGCAGAAAAGAACATATTGTGATAGGAACTAAATATGTCATGAACTCATGATTTTAAAATAAAAAGTCGATTTCGCATGGCGACGCGTCGCCACGGCATTTGTCGCCACGCCAGAAATCTGTTTTACGTGCGGCTATAGATGTTTCACATCAAAATACTTTTGCCTATTAAATTTCTAGTCGTTACACATATGTTCTACGCACCTAGTTATAATAGTTATAATTTTTAGATTTACTTTTAGTTTTTGTTAAGTTTTTTTTGTTATTAATGTCAATTTGCATGTCATAAATACATCTAATTTTAGCTGGTAAATGTTATGTACAACTTAATTGTTATGCATATCAGATGCAAAACCATGTAATTATATATTTTTTTATGTGTAATATGTATAATTTGGTTGTACATACTATCTATACATATAATAAAATCGTAGGAAAGTCAAAACTGTACATGGAATATTTTTTGAAAAGGATACTTGGGGCGTGATCTACAATAGAAATCGAAGCCAAAAATATAGTATTTAGATTTTTTTTCTGTTTATCTGTTTGTCTGTATGTATGTCCGGGCTAAACTCAAAAAGTACTGCATGGATTTCATTGAAATTTTGCATGAATATTACTAAGAGGTCGGGTCAACATATAGCCTACATAGTACCTATCACGCTATCACCTACGGGGGACGAGCTGTGATAATTTATTAAGTTTAACGCGGGTAAAACCGCGGGGCACAGCTAGTAAATAAATAAATAAAGAGGCTATAGCCTCATAAAACGAGACGACGATCACTTCCCATCATCAATGACCCACTTCCTCATATGCCTTGCTAATCTAAAAAAAGATCCCCAAAGGTGACTGGTTCAGTTAAGTCTTCGTCATAGCAACCCTGAAGGTCTCAGTAAATCAGACTGCCAAGAAACCATTTAATTCGCCAGATGTCAGGAGCATCAAAATATTACGAACCAACAGACAACGAGGCAAGGAAGGTCTCCAGTTATTTCGGGTTTGTCCCAAGTCTTCCTGGGGGACTATAAATAGCTCTCCTTGAAAGGATTCATTTTCATATTCTGGAAGAGTGACGTCACGGTGCGCGGTGCAACGAGACTTGCGCGGGCGCAGTGAGCGCATTGCTCATTCAATTAAGGCCCTTTCAGCTCAAAATTAGATTGACCTAACTACCGCCGCCGGCGAGTATAGAGTAGGATTACTTCATACCTAAATACTTGACCGGTTTGGCACAGTGATAGTCCATTAACACAACAGTCAAGAGCTTTTGTCCCATTGCTGGTGACTTATTACTAGATCTTGAATGGCCCATGGTTACAAATTGAGTCCAGGTTATCACGCTATGAGTGATGGGTCACATGATGGTAGGTGATCACCGCCGCCAATAGACACTTGCAACACCAGAGGAGCCGCAAGTGCGTTGCCAGGCTTTAAGAAAAGAATAGGCTCGCTTCTTGAAGGCTGCCATGTCATACGGACGATCACCGTAGCCTAGTTGGTAGTGCTCCTGCCTACGAAGCTGGTGGTCCTGGGTTAGAATCCCGGTAAGTGCAAATATTTGTGTGATGAGCACGAATATTTGTTTCTGAGTCATGGATGTTTTCTATCTATTTAAGTATTTGTCTATCTATATAAGTACGTATATCGTCGCCTGGTACCCATAGTACAAGCTTTGCTTAGTTTGGGGCTAGGATGATCTGTGTGACATTGTCCCTATATATTATTATTATTATTAAATACTTCGCAACTAATTGATTCCACAGAGCGGTAGTGCGCGGTAAAAAGTTTCTTGTGAAACGCACAGTGGTAGATGACCATCCAGGACGTTGATAAGGATGAAATTTCCACTTTTGGCAAGAGGGTCTGTGGCTACTGTACTACTTTGACTTCGATAATTTAGAGGAACCCTGTTCACAAAAACGTTCATTTTATTTTTTATTTTTTTTAGTTCAACTTTCTATGTTTCTCTGATTAACTTTAATTCAAAGGGGAAGGAAACTTCTGGGCCCAGCAGTTAACTAGATGAAATGTGAATTAAAAAAACCGTTATATTTTTCTAAAGGAAATCACAAAATATGGTATCATGTTTCTATCTAGGAAGCGAGAAAACTTAAATTAAAATATGAAACGAAATAATCGATAAAATAATGATGAATTACTCGTAATCGATTAAGAATAAATCGGTTAAATCTCAGAATATGTTTGAAAATCGAGTGACAAGTGCTTTTCGTGGAATCGATTCATAGCGGATCGTATTCCTTTAATTTTTCTTCGGGCAACACTTCTCTGCCTGACGGCCTTTACATACTCTTTGACTGTCACTCGTTCGTTGTATTTCGTTTTAAGTGCGCACGTATTTTCCATGGTTTATTTGTGGTTTTCTTTGACTGTAGTGACTGCACGGGGCGCGGGGGATCCAAACGTGCCAGATCTTCGACATGTCACACTCTCCATGCATAAAACCATAACACAACCGAAGCCATTTAAAAATATTTTGTAAAAAACTACAATGTTATAATTTAACCCCACTTTTACTTCATATAACTTGATTCCTGGATAGCCAAATTTCACCAAAATTTCAGTGAGGTCTTGTTATTATATCCTCTCACAAATAAGGCTAGTTTGATTCATTTAACACCTGGGCCCAGGAATGTATGGAGTCATTTCCTTCTCCTTTGAATGTTTATTTTTAAGTTAAGTTTAATTTGCATTAGTACTATAGTTTTAAGATACTGTTTCTTTAATTGTGTTTAGTACATTTAGTGACCACGTTTTTTACGAATGTTGTATACATCTGTAGAGATTTAACACTTTGTCTTAATCTCAATAATTCGTCTTCTTTAAATGTTTATAAATGTTTAGTGTTAAGTTGATGATGTATTTATTATAAAAAATAAATATTCTTTTCCACAGGGCAATATTAAAAACATGAACCCTTCTTACTCTGACAATAGTGCCAAGCTAGAACCCGACATGTGAGACATTAGTTTCTGATTACGTATTGTTAGAAACTAGAAAAGAGATTTCTATGTTTTGGACAACAACAGCTATAAACCCTTCTAGGAGTGAGGAGTATATATCGTAACAGTTACAAAAAAACTCGATGAACGGCTACTGTTCCACGTGTTACTAAATCCTACATATGAGTATCAAGCTTTTATCTAATCAAGCTAGCAGCTAGCTAGAGCAACAGTTATAGAAGTCATTTTTTTCGGGACTATTCTCTCCCTCTTACCCACCACTGCAACTCCTGTAAACCAGCATCAACAGTGGCACACAATGAAATGACACAGCGGTGAGGCTCAGGCATGTCTCGGGGAATCGCGACAACTGTCGTGGATCCCGCAACCAATTTAATCAGAAAGAAACAAGGAGGAGTTAGAAAGTTATATAAGTCAGTACAGGAAAATACTAGTATACGTAGGTATAAACTATGACAGTGACATAACAAAGTGTCACTGTCCTATGACAGTGATACTTTGTTATGTCACTTTGTTATATTTGCTATGTCACAAGCTCTGCCCTTCTCTCGCATAGGTATATCACCTTAATTAGAAAGAGAAGTTCGCATATGAGGCTTTCTAGTTCTATTACTACGATTGGATAAAAGTATAGATGCCAGCACATAAAGCTACCCCAATCTGTCAAATGCTCCCAATTGAAAGTGTACCTTATGCTTTTGTTATAAAGTTGAAAATCTATAAAAGAAATTTCACAGATTCGGGTAACTAGATGTGCTGGCGTCTGTACATATTTACGATATTACTTCGAACGCATTCATCCTACATCATAATAAAGCAAATATTGTAGTTTAATATTATTTAATCTACTAGAATATTCCATAATCTTTATAAAGAAACTATTTTTTACTGTTTTCATGACAATGCCACTTATTGTCAAACTATACTATTTAATCATCTACTTTATAATTACTTTTAAGAATAGCTGTTACAGAAAACAGATTACCAGTATATGAAATAACTGATTGTTATTTTGTAACAGGTTTCTGGAACTGTTACGTATGTGAAAGAGGAACAAATGTTTTTTTATGTTTGATAATAGAACCATAATGGTCGAATTTTGAACTAGTATTTTGAAATTAACGTCAATGAACTTAATTCACGCGGGTATAACTGAAAATGTATCTCGCTACTAGAAACGTAGATTAGGTTAGGTTTGAACTGCGACCATACACGCACGAGCGAACGAGCGTAACGCGATAGCGGCCGTCGAGTGCCAGAAATAATATATCATGGACTAAAATTGCTGTTAATTACTGCTTATAATATTTTGAGATAATTAATTCGCTGTGCAATCAGTGCTTTTGCTAAGGATACGGAACTGTTTGTAATACAGAAGGAAGATTTTTTAAATGGCAGTTAAATATCATAATAATATCCTGGGACATACACATACGGCCATCTGGGGCTCTACCAGCTAAGTCGCCGAACATCGATTTCTTAAATGGCGTTCAAATAAATAATAGTTAAAAATAACTTAATCAATTGTTAAATCGGCGTCTACGTTGACAATCGATTCCGGACCATTTATGACGTCACATGTGCTCATGGAAGCCGATTTAACTATTGATTAAGTAATTTTTAACCTTTATTTATTTGAATGCCATTTAAGAAATCGATGTTCGGCGACTTAGTCGGTAGAGCCCCAGATCCCAAACCAATCAGAACTTGGAACGGTTTACTATAGAAATCAGATAACTGACATACATACTTATATATAGATAATTACACCAGACTCATGGCATATTAATGCACACAAATATACTCACCTGGGTGGGAATTGAACACACGACCAGACGTGAAAGGCAAGCATTTACCAACCATGCCAACTGGCCCATTATAAAAAACTGTTCACAAACAACTGAGGAATCGTACAGCCGAATTGATACACTCCTCCTTTTGGAACGAAGTTCCTTATCGCGGGGCTAGACAGAAAAATTAAGACGAAAAGTTGTAACGACACTTTTTGCTATAGTAAGCTATTGTACTGCTGTGTGGTGACGGCGACAAATATCAGAATCAGAATATCATCACCCCATCTCATCCCGTGGGGGGCGTAGAAGTCGACCCGAGGGAATATCTACCAGAGGACGGGAAGCAGCTTCCTTCTGAGTACTACGACCATCATACTGCGATCGCCAACCCGCCTGCCAAGCGTGGCGATTATGGCATATCCCCTCAAGATGATTCTTGAGGGAGGCTTGTCCAGCAGTGTACTTATTTAAGCTGTAATGATGAAGATGATGAAGCTATTGTAAGCCGTGCGGCGTGCGCATGCTTCTCTCTCTTTCTCTTATAGAAAGCAAACCAGATATTTTCGTTTCGTCTTTCTATTTCGCATGGAACAGTGTGGTGTCGCGACGATTATTTTTTGTTGAGTGTATACAGGTTTTTTGTACATAATAAATAATAACATCGTTCCATCCATGTCCCTTGACACCTCTCAAGTTTTTTTGAAGTCGGTTGAAATGGAGTTACTTCTAGGAGTAAAGGATTCACCGCTTAACCGCTACTTAAGTCTCCATTTAAAACGCAATACTGCATGAATCAAATGCTTTGTTTGCGAATGCGGTCATCAACTTACCGCCTACTTGAGTTTTGAATTCGACATTGAACTTACTAATGATTGTGTGGGATTTAAATGAAAAAATCACCTTAATGAGTTATACTTAAGACGACGATACGACCTTATTTTATGTCTTTAATATTAACCCGCTTCTTAATTGTGGGATTGTAATGAAAAAAAATCACCTTAATGAGTAAATAAATAAATTAAATAAAAAAGGTTTTTATTCACGTAGACTTCAAAAAAGCGCTTGTAAATAGTCAGAACATATTCGTAGTAATATATAATTAATTTATAATTATTTCTAGGTACATATAGATATTTAGGTACACGGATTGTAGGAAATAATTTACAATAAGATTTATTTTACAACAGCAACGATATTTAACTAACTTAAATTAAGTTATTGTCAAGTTGAGTTTGAGTTATACTTAAGACGCCGACTCAACGTTATTTTATGTATTAAACTAACTCGCTTCTTAAAAGAAAGTAGTTATCAGAGCTCATGATGAAACAACAAGGACATGTAACATAGAACGTACAGACGCCAGCACATCAAGTTACCCCAGTCTGTCAAATATCCCCAATTGAAAGTGAACCTTATGCTTTTGTGATAAAGTTGAAAATATATAAAAGAAATTTGACAGGCTGGGGTAGCTGAATGTGCTGGCGTCTGTAATTAAGGGCAATTGATAAGCGGAATGTGAGCAAAACACTTTTTTTCATTATGTACCAAAATTGGCAACATTAATTAGAATTGTAGACAATAGGAAAGTTGTGCAATAGATGGTCGCACTTTTAACCTAATCTACTTTTCTATTAGCGAAATACTTTTTCATTTAACCCCTCGTAAAAATGCTATGCAATCAGTATATTTAATATGAAAAAAAAGTATAAAATGAAAAAGAGAAACTGGTTTTTAAGAGCAGTTATTGGCATTTATTGAGAAAAGAAAATAAACACGGTTATGACGTAGCTCCTATGTTAGAATAATATTTTTACACTGTGATTATTTATTTGATTCGTGATTATCATTTTATTAATTTATTGTAGAATTAATAAATTCTACAATAATTTTACATCTTAAAACTATTAATAATCGATATTATACTTTCAAATGGTTGTCACTGATAAAAATATAAATAGGGTGGGAGAATTATTAAAGAGGCATTCTTTGTGCGGCGGTAGATGAGAACGTTACTCTGTTCGATTAAATATTGTGTGAGGAAAATATCTCGGAGTTTTAATGTGCAGAACCTACGGGTGCGTAATACTTTATAAATTTTATCCTATGTGTTAATCCAAGGTTTCAGCTAAATCCATACCAAATTTTATTAAAATCGCTACAGCAGTTTAGACGTGAAGAAGTAACAAACATACACACTCACAAACTTTCGCCTTTATAATATTAGTGTGATATGCATTTAGAATAACGTAAGTATTGTTATCAAGTACTCAATAGCCGTGCAACGGTTATGACGTAGCTGCTATGTTAGAATAATATTTTTACACTGTGATTATTTATTTACATACATACATAGACTCACGCCTGTTTCCCAGAGGGGTAGGCAGAGACAACGGATTTCCATTTGTCACGATCTTTGCATACTTCTTTTGCCTCGATTACTGTCATTATATTCTTCATACATGCTCGCCGGTTTAGGGTACTTCTGACCTGCCCTTTCTTGAGAACATCTCCAATTTGGTCAGAGAATGTTCGACGTGGTCTTCCCCTTCCGGTTGTCCCATTCACACAGGCCAGGTATACTTCTTTTGTCAATCTTCTTTCATTCATCCTTTCTAAATGGCCAAACCATCTCAGCATGCCTTTTTCAATCTTTGTGACTACATCCTCTTTCACACCACAACGCTCTCTTACATCAGTATTTCGAATTCTGTCTCTCAAAGTCACACCACACATACTTCTCAGAGCTCTCATTTCTACTGCATTTATTTTACTTTCATTCTTTTTCTGCCATACCCAACTTTCACTTCCATACATTAAAGTTGGCACTAACACTCCATCGTGCACGGCTAGTCGAGCCTTCTTTGATACTTGCCGGCTACTCATAAAGGCGTGTAGTGCCCCATTCACTCTGTTCCTCGCATTTACTCTTCTAACAATATCTTTTTCATATTTCCCATCTCTCGTAAACAAAGTTCCCAAATATACAAACTCATTCACCTGTTCGACTTTCTCTCCTCCAATCACAATATCACACGCTGTCGTGTATTCATCCCTCTCAAATACCATTACTTTCGTCTTACCTTCATTCATTTTCATCCCTTTCCTTTCAAAAGATTCATACATATTTGTTACCATCACCTGCAACTCGTCCGCCGATGATGCAAGTAAAACTTGATCATCAGCGTAAAGCAGACATTTGATGAGTAACTCATTCATCCTTACACCGCATTCACTTTCTTTCAAATCTTTTAAACAGCTATCCATGAATAGGTTAAACAACCACGGTGACGCTACACATCCCTGTCTAACACCCTTTTGGATGCTAAACCACTCGGTGTATGACCCGTTAATCCTCACGCAAGCTCTGGAATCCCTATAAAGAGATTTCAGTGCCTGAACAAGGTTGTCGTTCAACCCATACATGGACAGTACCGACCATAGTTCATTCCTCAACACTCTATCGTAGGCCTTTTCTAAGTCTACGAAGGCACAGTAGACCTTTTGGTTTTTGCCCAAAAACTTCTCTACTATGCTTCGCAGAGAAAAGACCTGATCCGTGCATCCCATTCCTTTCCGAAAACCCGCCTGTGCATCCCATATTTTCGCATCGGTTTCTTTCACAACTCTTTCAACCAATACTTTTGCATACAACTTACCAACGACGCTGAGCAGACTAATGCCCCTATAGTTTTTACAGTCTTGCCGTGAGCCTTTCCCTTTGTAAAGAGGTACAATGACAGCCTTGCACCAATCACTTGGCACTTGGCCGGTGGTATAGCATAGATTGAAAAGGCTGCACAGCTGACTCGCTATGACGCCATGTCCAGCCTTCAGCATCTCGGAAGTTATCCTGTCATACCCTGGTTTATTTGATACGTGATTATCATTTTATTAATTACTATAATAATTCTATAATAATTTTACATCTTAAAACTATTAATAATCGATATTATACTTTCAAATGGTTGCCACTGATAAAAATATAAATAGGGTAGGAGAATTATTAAAGAGGCATTCTTTGTGCGACGGTAGATGAGAACGTTACTCTGTTCGATTAAATATTGTGTGTGGAAAATATCTCGGAGTTTTAATGTGCAGAACCTACGAGTGCGTAATAATGTTTATCACTTGTCATAGTACAGGCTCAATCTAATTAGGTATCAGATGGCAATATGTTAGCCGTCCCAAGATATTTGAATGATGAATGGTCATCTACCACTGTGCGTTTCTCAATAAACTTTTTGCCGCGCACTATCACTCTGTGGAATCAATTAGCTGCGGAGGTATTTCCGATCCGGTATGAAATGGCAACCTTCAAGAAGCGAGCCTATTCTTTTCTTAAAGGCCGGCAACGCACTCGCAGCTCCTCAGGTGTTGCGAGTGTCCATGGGCGGCGGTGATCACTTACCATCAGGTGACCCACTTGCTCGTTTGCCAACCTACTATATAAAAAAAAATATATATATATTTATATTAATATGAAAATATGGATTACGAGCGCATTATAACTCTAGGTTGTCGACCTTCGCCACCTCGTACACTTGTATGTATGATTCACGTCTTTGTCTGTGCGTTTACCTGATGTAAGTGTATATTTATGTATGACACGTGTATTTAAAATAGAGTACCTACATATAGCCGCCATTAACTTACACATAACACTGAAAACTCAAACGTTATACATTGACAATCGAAGATTTGCGAATACAAGATAAAAACCTACGTTCGAATCAGACTGCAGGTTGACGAGGTTAAGCAACTAGGCTCGCGGTCAGTCCATATATGGGTGACCGCCAAAGTGGTATGATTTCTGGTGCATCGGAGGGCACGTTAAGCTGTCGGTCCCGGTTGTAATAGATAGACAACAGTCGTTAAGTCATGTCATAGGCCTCCTGAACCAAAGCTCCTGATGGAGTGAAATAACCTAACCTAATCGTTAGAAAACACCCGTTTCCCTCTATAATCACATCATTTTGGAAAAGAGCTGATACTCTTGAAATGCTGGACCGATATTAACCAAACATAGCAAAGAAGCACCGCAAGGAAACTGGCTTTCGAATGAAACATCGCATCAAACTCGGTATATCCGTTTGAGAGCTACGATGACACAGACAAACATCGACGACAAACTTATAATACCCTCTTTTTTCGTCAAGGGTTAAAAATAAACATACCGAATTAAAATTCGAATTGCTACCAGGAGGACAGCAATTCTTTGAAGTCGTGTAAACCCATCAAAAATATATTAAGACGATAAAAAAAATTATGAGACATTTCTTTTTAATTTTAATACACATTTAACTTTGACACGGCAAACTTTATACTGCCATATTTTTAAAAATAATTAATTAAATATAATTGGAATGTACAGTGGCGCCATCTATCGAAGATTGGTCGTAGGTACTGTAACGATATTACCTACCTTTCTACAGAATAAAACCTCTTTTGAGAAGATAGCTAACTCTGGTCATTTTATTAAAATAGCTTTTAAAGTTAGAACAGAATTCGAATTAAATAGAAAAGAATAATTTTATGTTTGAGTGATGTTTGTGAAGGGTTACCAAAATGAAGTGCTAAAGAAAACATTGTAAAAACTTTATTATTATTCAATTAAATAAGTGATTGGTGTTTAATACGTGTGTTATCATTGTGAAGGTCTCTCCCAAGATCCCATTATAAAGTACCCCTTGCTGCTGCGAGTTATTACAGTACCAACTCAGAAACCTTCGAGGACTCATGCGCAACACTTTGCTGAAGATCATCACATGATCAAATGTATACTTAGTTCACGATTCTAAGAAGGATATACAGACAAACATTCATCATATAATAATAAAGAATGTATATATAGAAAATGGGAAGGGGGCGGTCTGAGAAAGATTTATCGGGCCCCTCCTTATATTGAGTAAGGTTCAAAATCGTCACTAAGTAAATAATAAACGGCCCAATGAGAGGATTGTTGTTTAACCTCTGACGCAAAAAGAGGGGTGTGATAAGTTTGACGTCGATATCTGTGTATTATTGTCTCACTATGGCAGTGTTTTTCAACCTGTTGGTCGCGACCCCTCGGGGGGTCGCGATGCCTTTTTAGGGGGTTGCGAAGCTTCTACAGGGAAGTTGTAAAAGGTTGGGAAAGCTAGTCACAGGGTCGCAAATTAATTTGGAGTATTATGATTAGGTTTGCAGCAAATACTATAAAAGTTAAAGTGCCACTTTTGACATAAAGTAAATTTTGGTGGAGTGCTCATATATCTCCACATTACTGACTATAATATTTAGAACTTGACTGTATTCCTGTGGCAAGGTTTTCGCCACAAGAGCTTGGCGATGGAGAAAGCTCTGCGTCAATATGGTTTCGCATCTGTTATTCTAGTCTAGCAATAATACCACTGTTCGTACCAGCTTTTGCTCCGTCGCTACAAATAGCAATGCATTTCTTTTCTCAATAGATATTCATATTTTGCCTAGTTCAGGAAAAATGTTACACAAGCACTGACCTGTAGTATTCGTAGGGAGCGCTATACAAAATAGCACAAAAGCTAGAAACTGCACAGAATCAGCAATATCCGTAGATTCATCAAATTTCAAGGAGACTTTCTACTACATTATTTTATTTTTTATTCTCTTATTTAATTTAATCAGTAAATCCAAATTTCATATAATTGTCGTCATAAAGAAGTTGTTGCGTCTCGCTTACTTATTCCTTCAACTCACATTTTAATGATGTATTCATCTTAACCCTAATTACAAAAAGTAATAAATATGTTGGACTCAATATTTGTCACAAAATAAAAGACCTGGCATCTCATCCGAGGGAAGTAGAAATAGACCGAGGGAATATCTACCAGAGAACGGGCAGTAGCGTTTTTCTGTGAACTATGATCATCAAACTGCGATCGCCAACCCGTCTGCCAAGCTTGGCGATTATGGCATATTGGTCGTGGTATGGCAGTGGACGTACTCTAGCTGACATTATGATGGAAAGATATGGAAAAAAGCGGGTTAAACGGGTAGGGGGGTCGCGATAATATTTCTTCATTCTAAAGAGGTCGCGTCATGAAAAAGGTTGAAAAACACTGCTCTATGGCATCGTTGGACCGATTTCGATGCGGTTTTTCTTATTTGAAAGCGATGGTTCTTAGGTATGTTTGGTTAATATCGGTTGAGCTCCTTTCCAAAATGATGTAATTATAGTAGGATCCGAGGCTTTTGTAACGGTTAGGCTAGGTTATTGAATACAATATACATATAGTACAAACCTTACAATTGTATCATACATTTATTGTATTATTTCAAACAGTCTAGCTAAATATCACTACCATTATAAAATAAATTGTATAAATGTTTTAACATTCCGTGTACCTAAATATCTGTAATAAGTAACTAGAAATAATAACTGTATTACTACAAACATTGCTGACTATTTACAAGCGCTTTTTTAAAGTCTAGGTGAATAAAAACCTTTAATATTTATTTTTTATTTTTAGAAGGAAGTTCCTTATTTGTTATAGTCTCAAAGTACGATCTATGGCCGATACAAGTATACCATAAACAAATCTAAACACACGCTCAATAGGCAGCCATTACCTCATTATTTTCACGGCGCGCTAACAAGTACGCGTATATTTAGGTGTTACATCAAACAGCCAAAAAAGCGCGGGAACAACGACCCGAGTTGACCGAACGCCTTCACAAGGGCGTTCTATTAAAAATATACGATCCAATAAGTATTTACTCAAATATTGTTTATGGTTTCGTCTATGCTATTTAGAATTTATGGCGGGAAATTCGAATCTTATTTATATATCTGCTCAAGTTTTTCCCGCGGATTCACCTGCACATATATATTTTAAGCCTTGACTGCACGTGTGGCGTAGCGGCTAAGAGAGCCGCCTCGCCGCTAAGTGTCCCGGGTTCGAATCCAGCGCCAAACAACTGTTTGTGCGGCCCATGAATAGTTATTCTGAGTCTGGATGTAAAGTACCCCTCGACACAAGGAGTATAATTACCTAGTGCGGGCGTTGTCTAAAAAATATATATTCTCAATTTTTGCCCGCGGATTCACCCGCACATAAATTCTAACTCGCCCCATGGTTCTGAACTATAATTTTAAATCCCCTAAAAGCCCGTAGCTAATAATATAATGTCCTCCTAGCCGAATTTCGGCGACGGCGGCCAGTCACAATAGAGATTAGCCATCCGCGCGATATCGTTGAACTTTTTAGGGTTCCGTACCCAAAGAGTAAAACGGGACCTTATTACTAAGACTTCGCTCTCTGTCGGTCTGTCCGTCTGTCAACAGGCTGTATCTAATTAACCGTGATAGTTTGACAGTTTAAATTTTCACAGATGATGTATTTCTGTTGCCGCTATAACAACAAATACTAAAAAATAAAATAAATATTTAAGGTGGCTCCCATACAAAAAACGTGCAATTTTTGCTCGTTTTTAAAGATAATGGCACGGAACCCTTCATGCACGAGTCAGACTCGCACTTGGCCGGTTTTTTATTAAAATCCGTCTAATGAAATATATAATAATAAAATAACAGCTCTTTTTATGTCAAGCCAGACGTTTTACACGAATTGACTATATAATTTTTGCAGCAACATATCTTACGACAATCATGACTTGGAATGAGGTCATGTTTTTTGCTATGTTATCTATACATATAATGAAATCGTAGGAAAGTCAAACTGTACATTGAATATTTTTTAAAAAGGATACTTGGGGCGTGATCTACCCTCGATACCTAAGCCAAAAATATAGTTTTTAGAATTTTTGTCTGTTTGTCTGTATCTATGTCCGGGCTAAACTCAAAAAGTACTGCATGGATTTACTTAAAATTTTGCTTGAATATTACTCAGACGACGGGTCAACATATAGGGTACATATTATCACGCTATCACTTACGGGGGAGGAGCTGTGATAATTCATAAATTTTAACGCGGGTAAAACTGCGGGGCACAGCTAGTATAAATTAAAACTAAAGTTTGCGAGTTTGTTAGATTGTGTGTGAGTTTGTGACGTTGTAAGGGGTAATCTCTGGATCTACTGAACCGATTTTCAAAATGATTTCTCCAATAGAAAGCTACGTTATTGTGGAGTGTCATAGGATATGATTCATCATCATAATTTTTATTAATCCCGAACTTTTAACCCGAAGTATTACGCGGGACAAACGGGCAGGGACAAAAATATTTATAACGCGGAACGAAGTCTAGTAGTCTAGTTATAGATAAAGTACAGACGCCAGCACATCCAGCTACCCCAATCTGTCAAATTTCTTTCATAGAATTTCAACTTTATCATAAAAGCATAAGGTTCACTTTCAATTGGGGAAATTTGACAGATTGGGGTAGTTCGATGTGCTGGCGTCTATACTTTCTACTGCGCAGCTGCGTACTCTCACTGCGCAGTAACGCACTGTTTAGTGCGCATATAAAATTAAATATTGTTTTCACCCACACTATTATAAACATGATTATAAAATGGCCAAGTGCAGTGCGATAGGCTCCTAGTTTCAGTCGAGTTCTGTACATCTGTACATTTGTGTCGTTGGTATTCATAATGTCAGCCAAAGACGTCCACTGCTGGACAAAAGCCTCCTCAAAGAATAGGGGGATAGGCCATTCAGTCACGCTTGGCAGACGGGTTGTTGGCGGTCACAGTTTGAGTGTCATAGTTCACAGAAAAACGCTACAGCTCTGGTAGGTATTCCGTCGGACGATTTCTACCCCCCCCCCCCCCACCCCGCCCCTGCGGTATGAGATGGGTGGACTAGTCCCTCCCTCTTACCCACCACTGCAACTCCTGTAAGCCAGGATCAACAGTGGCACACAATGAAATGACACTGAGCGGTGAAGCTCAGGCATGTCCCGGGGAATCGCTTTAACTGTCTTGGATCCCGCAACGAGTTTAATCAGAAAGAGAAAAAGGAGGAGTTAGAAAATGAATAGTTCCACTTCCCTCCAGAGCAAAGCGGGAGACAGAATGATGTAAAGAGGCTATAGCCTCATAAAATGAGAGATTTGCAACTAGAGAAGCCAGCTGCAAAAGCAACCGCGGATCAATTTAAGGGTCCGAAGTGAGCTGTTATATTTGATTCCAATAGTAGGTATGGTAAAAGCGCTTAAACGCACGGAAGTTGCTCCTTGTTGCTACAAGATCCGTATAAGAAACTACTCCAGGTATTGGTTGCAAGCTGTTTAACATAATATCACGCTGATTTTGTCAAAGATCCCAAGGGATGAGATGGGTGCCGATATTCTATGCCGTCACCACACAGCAAAGTTGTTCTATCGGTAGCGTATTCAATCGCATATTATCACTTGGGTTCCAATCCCGACTCGGACCAAGAAGTGGTTTTGCGATTTTTCTGTTAAGAAAACTTCGAAGAAGTTGACGGTATCACACCCCCATGCCTCGGAGAGAACGTGAAGTCGTCGGTACAGGTCCTGACCTCTTTCCAGTCGTGTCGCTAGTCCTATCAGATCATGAGAGAGATAGAATAGAGAGCGCCGCCTGGGTACGCTCACACTTATGCACTATAAAATGTCCCACGCAGATGGCTTCCACTGACACTGGCCGCCATGGCCGAAATTCGAGCAGGACGACATTATTACATTTAATAGTAGTGTAGTAAAAATATAGCTAAAATTTAAAATTTCGATGTTAAACCTACACATGATCCTTGACAATAACTTAATTTAAGTTAGTTAAATATCGTTACTATTATGACGGTCACCGTAGCCTAGTTGGTAGTGCTCCTGCCTACGAAGCTGGTGGTCCTGGGTTCGAATCCCGGTAAGTGCAAATATTTGTGTGATGAGCACGAATATTTGTTTCTGAGTCATGGATGTTTTCTATGTATTTAAGTATTTATCTATCTATATAAGTATGTATATCGTCGCCTGGTACCCATACTACAAGCTTTGCTTAGTTTGGGGCTAGGATGATCTGTGTGACATTGTCCCCAGATATTATTATTATTCTAAAATAAATTTTATTGTAAATTATTTCCAATATCTTTATGTACCTAGAAATAATTATATGTTACTACAAACATGTTCTGACTATATACAAGCGCTTTTGTAAAGTCTACGTGAATAAAAACCTTTTTTATTTTATTTATTTTAAATAATTACGGTTTTAACCTTTTGAGCATCACGGTCTTCCATAGAAATTTGCAATCCTACTAATATCATAAAGGCTTTTACTAAGGCTCTGTTCCACCATTTGCGTATGGAACCCCAAAACATTAGCATATTTACGCGGAACGAAGATTTTAATTTGTTTCAAGTGTATTATCTCAATAGAAATCAAAGAATATAAATACATTTTATCTCCAATTCTATTTTAATTTAATGGCACTCCACATTATCTATAAACAATTTTGCTAATGTCAAGTTAATGGATTGTAGCAATTTAGGTGGGAAACACACGGACAGAGATCGAAACACTTTTTTTGTTAACATGAACTTTAACTGTTAGCTAAGGAGACTTTCACTGCTCCACCGGAAAGTAGATGCATTAAAAAAATAAACTAAGTACATACAACCCAAGTAGCCGCATCGGAGGGCACCCCCATTAATAATAATATATCTTTCACAATGCAGTCGGGGCTTCGATTAAAATAAAGATAAAATCGAAAAGGTTTTTATTCACGTATTCTTTAAAAAAGCGCTTGTAAATAGTCAGCAATGTTTGTAGTAATACAGTTATTATTTCTAGTTACTTATTACAGATATTTAGGTACACGGAATGTTAAAACATTTATACAATTTATTTTGTAATGGTAGTGATATTTAGCTAGCTTGTATTAAGTTATTGTCAAGGAGATTATGTTTAGGTTTAATTATTGAAATTTATATTTTACTACATATTGTCTGATTTTGATTCCCACCCAGGGGCTCTACCGGCTAAGTCGCCGAACATCGATTTCTTAAATGCCTTTTAAATAAATAAAGGTTAAAAATGATTTAATCAATTGTTTAATCGGCTTCGATGAGCACATGTGACGTCATAAATGGTCCACTATCGATTGTCGACGTTGAAGCCGATTTAACGATTGATTAAGTCATTTTTAACCTTTATTTATTTGAACGCCATTTAAGAAATCGAAGTTCGGCGACGAAGACGGTAGAGCCCCTGGACATATATTTGTGCGTATAAACAAGTCTGTTTGTCCTGAGTCTGGGTGTAATTATCTATATAAGTATGTATAAAATTTACAAAAGAAAAGTAGTATATGAGTTATCTGATTTCCATAGTACAAGTTCTGCTTAGTTTGGGATTAGATGGCCGTGTGGGAATAATATCTCAGGATATTATTATCAAATAATATATTGCTTAAGAATTTTGACCAACACTTGTTACCTAAACCTTTTTTATAACCTATAGATTCGTTATGTCTGTCTGTCTGTCTGTCCGTCCGTATGTAACAGCCACTTTTTTCGGAAACTAAGTATAAGGACTGTGTGAAAGAAGTGTTGAAACTTGGTAAGTAGATGTATTCTATGAACCGCAAGATGTTCACACAAAAATAGAAAAAGAAAACGATAAATTTTGGGGGTTCCCCATACTTATAACAGAAATTCAACATTTATTTTTATTAAACCTGTACATGTGGGGTATCTATGGATAGGGCTTCAAAAATGATATTGAGGTTCCGAATATCATTTTTTACTAAACTGAATAGTTTGCGCGAGAGACACTTCCAAAGTGGCAAAATGTGTCCCCCCCCCCCCCCCTGTAACTTCTAAGATAAGAGTGTAATAAAACTAAAAAAATATATGATGTTCATTACTTTGCAAACTACCACCGAAAATTGGTTTGAACGAGATCAAGCAAGTAGATTTTTTTAATAATCATAAACCGCAATTTCCCTTTCATTCAATCAATTACTACAAGAACTTTTATATTATTACTTTTATATTGTTACTTGCTGCTACGGAACCCTTCATGGGCGAGTCCGACTCGCACTTGGCTGCTTTTATTAGTATGGTTGCTTTTTTGTACAGCTTATAGATACAAACAACTGTACTAAAAATATGTTAAGAAGAATAAGTGTTGACCAAATTTCTTAAGCAATATATAATATTTCAATGGAGCCCTATCAATGAGTGAGTGAGAAAGCAAGCATGCTTATTTGATTAATAATAATAATCAAAATCAATTCATAAACAGATGGCCATATGTATAAAACATTTAGCTTACCACGCTGTAGGACTAATATCGGCACTCATTCACCGATGTACCGAATGTCAAAAGGTTGCAATGCAATCCAAAATGATATTGATATTTTCAATTGTTCTTTTGCCTCACTTAAGCATAAACTGAAAATATTACTGTAGTATTTTTGCTGATCTATCTGTAGGTAATAGTTTTGTTTAAACTTAGAATAAGTACCCCTTAAGATTAGTTAAGGTTTTGTCTAATCTAGCAAGCTGTGTCTACATCAGAGTAGGGTATAGACTTTATTTTGAAGTTATACTTCTTTTGGCGCGATGGAGAAAAATGATGAGACTGAATTTTTACGATGCGCGCGCACACCGACACCAAAAAATTTAACAGCATGACGTTAGTTCTAGGTGGTATGAAAATTGATAACTATGTTCAAGTTGTATATTAAGAAGTATAACTTCTAACGCGTGTACATAAGTACACACAAGTTTTTTTTTTTTATAATTCGATGTTGTCTTATCCAATATAGTCTATATCCAGTTTTGTAGACCGGAAAAAAAAATGTACCAGAATAATATTAAAATTGGTTCTCAAATGCATCAAAATCGGTGTTCATCTAGGTACATACAAGAAATAAAAAAAAACTTTGAACAAACTCAGGCCCTTCTTCCTTTTCAAAGTAAGATAGATTAAAAACCAGACTATACCTTAATAATACTCTTATTTAAATTGTTGGACTTTTCAAAACAAAACAAGCCTTTGTTTCTTTGAGAAGATCAAAATAGGTACAGACGCCAGCACATCCAGCTACCCCAATCTGTCACATTACTTTTATAGATTTTCAACTTTATCACAAAAGCATAAGGTTCACGTTCAATTGGGGAAATTTGACAGATTGGGGTAGCCTGATGTGCTGGCGTCTGTACTTAAGGTAACAACTTCAGCAAAAGCAATAACAAGGAAAATATAACCAAGAATATTACCTAAGCCATATTTATTGTATAATTTCTGGTATATACTACTTAATAATAAAATTGCATTGAAAGACCTAATTCTTAGGATAGCATGGATTCACTGTGCGGAGACCGGTTCCATCGTGTGGAAGAGGAGGGAACACTAACAGAGTTTGAGACTTGCGACTCAGACAGGTTTAAGGGGGCCACCTGTAGGGTTGCCAACTTTTTCTTACTAGAAATAAAGTATATTCAGGTCTATGAAGAAATATTAAACAGTATTTTAGAAAAATTAACAGTTTTTTAATTATTTATTGTTTTAAATACAATTTTTTTAGGGCTTCTCTCACAACTTACTAATTGACAATCTTTATGGCTGCGCTGCACTGAGCAGTAAATACACCCTTTAAGTAAATAAATGTAAACAGTATTTTGTACACTTTATTTTTGTTCAACAGTAAAAAGTACAATTTAGTGAAAAATAGTATAATGCTGTTCAAAACAGTATAGTTGGCAACCCTAGCCCCCTGTGATGCATCTGCGCTCACCTTGTCTGTCTCTCAGTCTTCCCCCTCTTCCTAGCCAAATTTGGTATGATCCTAATGATCTTGCTTTGGATACTTGTTCTAATATAGAACTTACGGAAGTAAGTTAAGATATTTCCTGTATTTTTACCCTTAACATCTATCTTGTACACCATATTTTATACAGATAAATGTATTCTATTCCATTGAATGGAACCATAATTTCTCCGTTAACCCTAATAATACACAGACCATCAGCACTAATCTAGCTTGTCAGCCAATCATTATGAATTAATGGAATTTATTCAGCACCTTTTGCATTTAACTCAATCACAGTAAACACAGCTACTGTTTTAACAATGAGGATGTGACACAGGTCACATACCGAGCTCGCCAGCGATAGCACCAACCAACATACTGCTGAATGTCCCATAAAGGAGACAGATTGTAGTAAATACAGAAAACAAAAAAAAAATTTAGCACCTGGGTATAAATTAGAAATTAATAATTTTAATAACTATAAAATTTTAAAGGAACTAGATTTAAGGCTTACTCTACCCTCGGGTCTGTCTTATTACATAAAAATTTTGAGATATCACACTAATATTATATAGGTAAAAGTTTGTGAGTGTGTATGTTTATTACTTCATCATGGCTAAAGGGCTGGAGTGATTTTAATAAAATTTGGCATAGAGTTAGCTGGCACCCTGGATTAACACATAGGCTATAATGTATAAACTTTAAGTCTGGTAAAACCACGGGACACAGACAGTCTTTAAATAAATTAGAAGTTATTTTGTTAATCATTATTTTTTTATTTAAGGCACCAAGTAGTTGGTGAAAATAGAAAGCTCCCAACCAGCAGTTGAAAAAAAGTTGCTCAATGGTTGGACAATTTTTAAAGCAGGTTTTAAAAAGCTAGTTCTTATGACTGCCATAGGAAAAATGCATCACTGTAAGGTAGACCCCCAATGCCAAGCTACTAATTAAGTATGAATAGGTACCAAAATCACTACTATATGTAACTATGTTACTTCTTCACATCTAAACGGCTGGAACAATTTCAATAAAATTTAGTATGGAGTTAGCTGACGCCCTGGATAAAAAAATAGGCTGTAATTTATAAAGTTTAATGTAGGCAAAACTGCTGGGCACACCTAGTAATAGATATTTCAACATTTCTATCAAGTATTTATTTCATGTTTTGGTACAGATTATTTGTTATACATTTGAGACTGGTGTACAGAGTAAGTTTTCTATTGTCACATATTTGTGACAATGGCAAAAGGTTAATCAAGGTTTCAAAACATTTCATACAGCCATTCAAAAGTAACAGCTGTTGTCTATGGTTATTTATGGTTGACCTAACCATAAATAATGTCTGTCTCCAAATAGAGTGGGTTTCCAGAGGTATTTTGGATAGTAAATGTAGATAGCATATATGTGCCACCACACCATACTTCATGAAAGTATAGGTGATTAAATTCAAATTGAACACATATTTATTTAATCCAGTGATTAAATTGATTTGTAATTATTACAAATATAAATTACTGGCTGTGCTATCAAAATTCATTACGTACTTATTGCATGAAAGAGTAACAGAAATCAATAATAATAATAATAACATTTAAATTTAAAAATAAATAAACTCCCAAACTTTTGCAAACAATGCCACTAGTATTATATTAGTAGGATTGTTCCATGTATTAGGTCAAAAATAGGTATGGTAAATACATCTAAAACACCAATAACAAGGAAAATATAACATAGCTTCCTTGAGCTCTAATCGAACTTGTCAACATTCTTTGACTAAATTGGAGACATTTTCAAGAAAGGCTAGGTCAGAATTGCCCTAATCCAGTCTGCATGTATACATAATATAATGACAGTAAACAAGGCTAAAGAGGTGTGCAAAGATCGTGATAAATAATAATAATAATAATAGATTTATTTCTTCTCTCACACAGAAAATTACAAAGAATGTGTCTTATTAACTAATTTATGCATAACATTAAAAAAAGGTGAGATCTGTGTGAGATACTTGTATTCTTACTAGATGGGAAATCTGTATGACAGATGACCAGTCCCTAACTCTAGACATAGAGGTGTTATGGTAAGAGTAGTTTGTCTATCAATAATCATGTTGTGACAATTTTGTTCTGTGAGATGAATAGTAATCCGTAATCCGTTTCTGTTAGAAAAGTTAGACAACTTACTAACATAGATACTGCGCGCCTGGTTTATTTTAGCTATTTCCACAGTATTATGTCTTACGGTATACTACTGTGGGGCAAGGCGGCTGACATCAATAGTATCTTTATTCTACAAAAACGTGCAGTACGAGCTATTTATCAGCTAGGTGCGAGATTCTCTTTGAAAGAGTTTTTCAAGGAGATAAATGTATTAACAGTATCTTCGCAATATATTTATGCCAACATAATTTATGTGCGGCAAAATATGAATTTGTTTGAAAAGAGAAGTGACACGCACACAATGAACACTAGAAATAAACATAAATTGTGTGCTTTGCAAAAGGTTCATTCTTCTTTTGTCTGACTGAGTATCCGAATTTTTAACAAAATACCATTAAATCTCCAGGAACTACCATACAGTAAATTTAAATCAGAGGTCAAAAATATTTTAATGAAAAAAGCTTATTACACTTTAAATGATTATTTAAACGACAAAAACGCTTGGTCCCTTGGTTGAACATGAGCAACATTACATTAAGGACATTAATTTATGCTATACTCAACTGAATTTAGAAATAATGCTGTTAATACTTTTACTTATAGATTTTTTAGATGCATATACTTATTATAAAAACATATTTAGAATAAACGTACATAGAATTTTATCATGAACACGTCAGACGCTGTTCGGCCGAAGGCTGTTAACGACTTCACTATGAGCTCTTCCGCTGTAAGCTCGTCATGCTCCCATTGTATGTTAATGCTTGCGGTGGCGTTGTGGGTCGGGTCGTTTCCTTCCCTCTAATATGGCGAAGGAGGCGATGGCTGGCCCTCACGTCATACTCGTGAACGGGTGCTGCTTGCGGTAACTGGTAGAGCTGCTGCTGGGGTACTCTTTTTATTTTTTGTCTCATACAGTCGTCGCCTTTAGTCGACTTCGTGTGACTTGTTAATTTTGTAAATGTGCGCGGATGCACCCACCGTTTGTTCATCTTGCAAGAGGTTATTTTAATTGCTTGAGCGAAATGGAATGTTATTGTTAATTACCTCATAATTATTTTGATTAACTAGATGTCATCGGTTCTGTGCGTGCATTAGCCCACATACCAGCCAATCACAATGTAAAAACAAAAACAATGTTAAAAAAAGATATAATATAAATCGAAAACAAAAAGCAAAAGAAGACGAAAAAGCAAGCCCGGAGTTTCTTTGTGGCTTTCTTCTCCGGGTCGTCCACCTAGGTAGCTAGAGAAAGCCGCAGGCTAGCTAGGGTAGGATCCTCAGCGCCGAGGATCGCGTTGCCCCCTTAACACGTGATCGGTAATACCGTGGAAGTGATCTGACCCCCATTTCGAACTCCATCTTTTTACTACAGTGGCCGCCTGAGATGTCGCCCATAAGGGTGCCCTCAGGTATTACTCGTTTAAACTAAGCTACTGGTTGAGAGCCTTTTGCGCTAGCCAACTGCTCGTTGTTTTCAATTCTTTAATTTGATATACTATTGCTAGATGCTTAGTAACTTGCTAGTTATTATTTATTTAAGAATATTAAAAAGACTGCACGGACGACTAATTTAAAATATTTTGTTACTTTAATTACTGTTTTAAACTGTGTTTATGTAATACAATGTGAGCTTGACAAGTACAAGTGTATGTAAATACCCAAGTGCTGAATAAATTTCATTATTTCATTATTTCATTTCGTTGTCTCTGACTACCCCTGTGGGAAACAGGGGTGTATGGTGTGTATGTAGTTTGACAGCTGACCTTTAATAATGTAATTTACCCGCACTCGGATATGAACTTATACTCAAGCTCACAATGCAGCAATAAAGACTAATTCAATATTAAAGAAACTTAAGCTTAGTCTGGGCATGCAGTTTCATAAATAATACATATCTTTAGATTTTAATTTAAGGCACAAAGCATTTGCAAACTTGCAAATACATAAATATTTATGGTAGGGTTGTTGAGTGCAATCCATAATATTAGTAGAATGAACAACTAATGAGATTCTCTTTTTTTATATATATTAAAAAATTATATATGGCTATATAATTTTTTTTTAATATATATCAAAATTGAGTTGCAATAAGTAATACAAATAGTGTTTACAGCCCCCAATTTATAATAATATGAAAGTTATGGGACCAACTTTCATCTTGTTTCACATGATGGTTTATTAAGTATCTCAATGAGATTTAATCCCAAAAGTCTATAAATAATAAATACCTACTATGTATTCTAGGATATTATCAATAATACCATACAAAATTAGTGCATAAATTGGTTAGTTAAAATGCTTATATGTTGACCTTTTACTATAGGTAATTCACAACATATAAATTGTACAAAATAATTAAGTAGGTACTTGTTGTTGAGATAGTTATCAAACTACCTTACTTTATCTTATAGTCCCTATAAACGATGCGTAAAATACTATGAATTTATTTATATAGTAAGAATAAATAGTGTTAGTAAAGTCAATAAGATTCTGATAAGAACTGATAAAAAGTTTGAATAATTTATCATCATAGACTACAAAAACGCTGTATAGTTTTTTCTAGACATAATATAACCAAAGGTTTTGTTCCTTTATTAAAAAGTGGTAACCTCTACGTCGGTTAAATAGCTAAGGTGAAAAATAATAAATAGACTTTAGTTTTTTCACAAAGACTGCTGCAGCAATGATTTGTTACGCTTCGTTACCTTTATAAACTTAAACTAATCCACGAAAACAGGTAGAATAACTTGGAAAACAGCGAGTTAAAACTCTTTTTTCACGTTTCACTTATCACTGAAATCCACACACTTATTACACAATTGTCCAGTATGAGTTCGCACTTAAATTAAAGCTTAGTTCGCGATAATCACTTCAAAATCCAATAAAAGGGTGATTTGTAATTATATTTGCTAATATAACATCAAATAACAAGATCATACGACATCGAATTGAATTTGTGACTGACTTCGGTTCGAATCGCGACGACATGCGACAACGTGAAAATCACACGTCATGCGGACATTTTAACAAAGACAGCTGCATAAGTTAGAACGAGACAGAGCATTGCTAAATCCGATAACATCCGTCTGATTCGGTGATTCATGTCCGATTAAAGAGGTTACCGCAAAATATCATTGGATTACAGTATATATAGAATAGAAATATAAATCTATGGTATAAATTAAAGCATAAAATTATTATTGGCGCAATGATTTATGTCATACTATGCATTTATTATTATTGTAAATGCCATATTTGAAATGCATGTACCGCTATCTAGCGTAGAGTAGGTTAACTTTTTAGTGTCGAATAAAGTTTTATATTAGTTTAACTATTCGTCTCTAGATGGCAAGAGACGTCGTCCCTTAATAATTACAAGATTGTATGGCACGGGTAATTTATTTAGCCTTGAACTATGATTGAGTACATTTTTAGTTAAAATAAATATTTGATTCTAGCTACGTAATCATTTATTTATTAGTGGAAACTGTTCTCGTCACCAACTGTGTTGTACGCTACTACGCTAGAAGGTAAGAAAATACTGAAAGTGGATTTTGTTTGTATTAATTACAATCTTTATTCGCCACGGTGATTTTTAGTATACCATAGTAGGCAAAAAAGGCACCGATAAACTCACAAGATTTTCCTGTCCCTATCTATCTGTCTGTCCATAGTTTAACTCAAGATCTATTGGCGCGAAATATCCTGTAATTAACATAGTTATACGAATTAATCACGCATACAAAGTTGTGATATAAATTGTTTATAACATAATATACTTCCGTGATTCTTATACTTATGTCGAGGTTGCAATATTTGTGAAAAAAAAACCCAACCGATTTCCTCTACTATCTGAACAATAAAAAATAAAATAAAAAAGGTTTTTATTCACGTAGACTTTAAAAAAGCGCTTGTAAATAGTCAGAACATGTTTGTAGTAATATAGTTGTATGCATTAGATATTATTTCTAGTAACATAGATATTTAGGTACATCTTGTATGAAAACATTTATAAAATTTATTTTATTACAGAAATGATATTTAGATAGCTCGTATCAAGTTATTGTCAAGAGATTATGTTTAATGATCTAGTTTAAGTCTAATATTTTTACTACATATTGTCAATGGTTCTGTCTATATTAATAGATAGATAGATAGAGTACACTTTATTGCATCAAAAGAAACAGTATATGACTTACAATTTTGATATATGACTTTCAAATTTGACGGTCACCGTAGCCTAGTTGGTAGTGCTCCTGCCTACGAAGCTGGTGGTCCTGGGTTCGAATCCCGGTAAGTGCAAATACTTGTGTGATGAGCACAAATATTTTTTCTGAGTCATGGATGTTTTTTATGTATTTAAGTATATATCTACGTATAAATAAGTCGGGTTTTCCTTCCTGACGCTATAACTCCAGAACGCACGAACCGATTTCCACGGTTTTGCATTCGTTGGAAAGGTCTCGGGCTCCGTGAGGTTTATAGCAAAGAAATTTTATACAATTTAACGCGGGTAACACCGCGGGGCCCAGCTAGTCTATCTATATAAGTATGTATATCGTCGCCTGGTACCCATAGTATAAGCTTTGCTTAGTTTGGGGCTAGGATGATCTGTGTGACATTGTCCCTAGATATTATTATTATAATTAAGCAAATACAGGTAAAATCGGCGGTCTTATCGCTTTGTAGCAATGTTTTCCAGACAACCGTTGGGTGGACAAGGAGAAAGTAAGACAGAAAAGGCGATAGTTGTAGTGTACTGTCAAATATTCAAAGTTATGTACTTATATCTAGACATAGTTCGAAATTGACGAAATAATTTGTCTACATACTGCAATGTTATAAAAGTGTAGGTATGGCTCGATGGCTCCACGTAATAATAATAAATTTAAAATTGTATTAAAGAGTTGGATGCCAATTTATTTAAGTAACACCGATTGACAAATACTACTCCAATATTAACGAGCTTCTAAATAACAACTTTACAGGAGGTTTAAAGACTGCACGTGTGGCGCATTGGCTAAGACAGTCGCCTCACTGTTTTTTGTCGCGGGTTCGAGTCTCGCGCCGGACAACCATTTGTGTGACCCATAAATAGTTGTTCTGAGTCTGGATGTAATTTGTGTCCGTCTATTGTATGTTTGTAAAGTATCCCGCGACACAGGGATTAATTTCCCTAATGCGGGCGTTGTCTTTAAAAAATATCTAACGGGGCTTTCACCGCTTTACCGGACAGGGGCGACTGGGGGCTCAAGCCATGAAGGAAATAAGACTTAATTACTTAATTGAAGAGACTTTTGTGATATTTTGAAGAACTGCCTATGTACAGATACCAGCACATCCAGCTACCCGAATCTGGCAATTTTTTTTTATAGATTTTCAACTTTATCATATAATCATAAGGTTCACTTTCTATTGGGGAAATTCGCGGTGGAGGGAACGGCTGTATTTTCATGTGATTAGCAAAATCCAGCCGCAATCCTGAGAAGAGTAAAAATATTCCCGAAATTCCAGGACAAATCTTGAGATATGGTAACTCTAGACCGACAACGTGCGTGCCTCGTGTCGCGGAGTAGGTATAACCTACACAGTGGTCACACAATCTTCTTGTTTACTTACGAATCCAGTAAAAAATATACACAAGAAGCGAATACGCTCTTAAGTTATAATTACACATATAATTGTAGCAAGAACTTTAGTTTGGGAACCATGTAAAAAGCAGATTGCTTTAATGCGGAAATGAGCAAAGGTCAAATTCGAAATTCGAATCGACGTTGTTTAGGACTAAGGTTAGTAAATAAATTTACGAACGGCGTGATTGTAATCTGGTTGCCTAAGCTTTTTTTATACAACTTAGTTGGCAAGCAAGGATACGGCCCACCTGATGGTAAGTTGTAAGCATAGCCTATAAACGCTTGCTGCTTGCTCGAATATTTCGATCTCGTACGGTTCGCTTACAGTGAAACTTCCTCCCACGTAAAATAAAATAAAAAAAGGATTTTATTCACGTAGACTTTTAAAAAGCGCTTGTAAATAGTCAGAACATGTTCGTAGTAATATATAATTAATGTATAATTATTTCTAGGTACATATAGATATTTAGGTACACGGATTGTAGGAAATAATTTACAATAAGATTTATTTTATAACAGTAACGATATTTAGCTAACTTAAATTAAGTTATTGTCAAGGATCATGTGTAGGTTTAATTATCTAAATTTTAAATTTTAGCTATATTTTTACTACTTACATATTGTCTGAATGGTTCTGTCTATATTAATGTACGAATTAAACGTTATTATTATGGCGGACCTTGTTATTATAACGACGGTCGCGCTTTAATGCTACCACCGGATCCAATGCGCCCCAACTGAGAAGACCCAGCGAAACAAACTCAGCGGGTGTCCCTACTACCGGTTTCAACACGGCCCAGTTGAGACGCTCCGGCGAAACATACTTAATGGGGCATATACACGAGATTTGGTCCACTTACTGAAATTATTTAGCAGGCAAACAGATCATATTCAGAGCCGTATGCCTCATTGGCCTATCTGTTAATTTAGCGTATTCTACCCCAAGTTTCTGGGTTAAAATCCCGACAGCGTATATGCAACTAATATTTATTTCAGAATCTGGGGCTCTACCGGCCAAGTCACCAAACATCGATTTCTTAAATGGCGTTCAAATAAATAAAGATTAAAATTACTTAATCAATCGTTAAATCGGCTTCAACGTTGACAATCGATTCCGGACCATTTATGACGTCAAGTGTGCTCATGGAAGCGGATTTAACGATTGATTAAGTCATTTTTAACCTTTATTTATATGAACGCGATTTAAGAAATCGATCTTTGGCGACTTAGCCGGTAGAGCCCCTGGTTGCCTAAGCTTTTTTTATACAACTTTATTTTTTATTTTTCTTTATTGGGACACAAAACAGTTATACGTTACAGTATTTCTAGCAGATTATAATATAACTTAAACTAAATAAACGTATAACCCACACTAATGTCCGCAAAATAATTACATGTGTTAAAAGAAAATGAGCTGTGCGCATCTGAGTTGGGAAAATTGTATATTGGTTTCTCATAAATTTTTGTTCGTAGGTATACCCCGAAACTAGTGCATCTATGTATATTTTAATAAAATTTTATTTACTTTTGCTTTAAAAGCTGAGTGTGAGAGTGCAAAAATATCAAACTCCACAAAGTTAGTTGGCAAACAACCATACGGCCCACCTGATGGTGAGTTGTCACCGTAGCCTATGAACGCTTGCAACACCAGGCGCATCATTAGCACGTTGCCGACCCTTTAGAAACCTTATAACTCGAATATTTCGATCTCCATGAACTTCCATACTCCAACAAACATGAATGTTTTGCTCGTTTTTATAGATAATGGTACGGTACCCTTCGTGCGCGAGTTAGACTCGCTCTTGGCTGGTTTTATATGTATGATGTTCGGCGACTTACAGCTGGTTCACATTAGGTCGGACCGACAGTTTGCCGTTCACCGACTGCCGGGTGTTGCTGTTCACACTAGACGCCGCCGACCCGACCTAATGTGAATATAACTGTCGGTACGGTCGTTTTACTGCCCGACCTGGGTCGTCAGAAAACAGTTTTTTTTTTTTTTTTAATTTATTTATTACAAATGTGATACATTTAGATACATATTAAATGATATCGCCAAACTGCATGACAGTTTGTTGGCGAACACTGTGCGCTCATTTTACAAAACAAAATATGTAACACATTTAAAAATTACACACTATATAAATTATTATTTCCTTTGTAAAACTTTTTAGATTCTAGTATATATTTTAATAGTAGTGATGCTGTTAATCTTGAATTTGATCATTAAATATTTGTAACAATAGTTCTTTTAACTTTTTCTTAAATATATGTAAGTTTAAACAATCTTCTTCAAACATAATTTTGTTATATAGTCTTGGTATTATAAACATACGTGTTCGTTCGCCATAGTCATTACATGACACAGGCTCTTTGTATTTATTTCTTACAGCTTGTCTGAGCATACAATGTGGAGCTTTAGGTATCTTAAACTCTGCTTTATTATATTGTTCGACAGTTAACATATATTGAACTTTTTGATGCACCGGTAATATATGACATATTTTAAACAATTTCATATAGTTTTTATTACATTCATTTTTCGTGTTTTTATCTACCATAATCTTTAGGAATCTACTTTGTATATTCAAGACTTTATGCAAATAAGTTTTAAATGTACGCCCGTATGCAGTCAGCCCATAGCTCAAAATTGCATCGACCAGTGCATGATACAACATAAACAGCGTGGATCGGTTTGTGACATATTTAAGTTGCTTGAATTTACATAAGACAGACCTTAATTTGTTACAAACAATATCGATGTGGGTTTTCCAGTTAAAATGACAATCTATTGTTAAACCTAAGTATTTATATTGTTCCACAAACTCTATATGTTCACAATTCATACATAGTTGCATATTGTTATGTAAGCATTCATACGTGTGACCAATAATGGATATTTTTCTAATTGATTTTCTGTTATATGGTGAGTGAAGGAGCATGCATTTTGTTTTGGATACATTTAATATAATCCCATTGTCGTGGGACCATTTGATAACATTTTCGAGATCTATTTGCATACATTTTTCTATAGTATCCAAGTTGGTGTCAGCGTACATTAGGCACGTGTCGTCAGCGTACATATATACACTACAATTCTTTATTACTGTACTCATGCTATTAACGTGCATAATGTACCCAACAGGCCCATATACTGATCCGGTTGGCACACCCGTCCCAACGACCGCTTCTTGTCCACGCTGTTCACATATACTGGTGCAAAGCGTACTATTTTTTAAATAACACTGAAACCATTTGTTTAGAGGACCACGAATTCCGCACTCTTGCATGGCCTTTAGAAGAATCTCGTGGTCTAAAGTTTCAAACGCTTTTTTAAAGTCAATGAATAAAACAGCAACATACTTTTTATTATTTAACTGTATATTTATATCATCTGTAAGTTTGTGAGTTGGCTTTCGTATAGGATGGACGAAGACGACGTTTTCAATGCAATGTGGTATTTAAATAAAAGGAAGAAAAACAGAAAAAGGAAAGAAAAAAAAAAGTGAAACTGCTTGCGCGAGTTCCGAGAGCGGGGTAATTGGCAGGCGGGAGTCGCCGCCGCTTCGCGCCGACAAATGTGAACGGCGCCATACTTGCTAGTACGCCAATATTATGTCCGATCCGATAGAAATCGTGGCTGGACATACGGTAAAAGTGTCGGCTCCGACAGTTTGGTCGGGTCGCCCTAATGTGAACGGCGCTATTGACATACATACGCCAATATGGATCCAACACGTTTTTCGGGCCGGTAAAACTGTCGGCCCGACCTAATGTGAACCAGCTCTTAGGCGGTAGAGCCCCTGGTTGGTTGTGGAGTAGGCACCCTCTGTGCTTCGAAGAGCACGTTAAGTGTGCATGGTGTCTTCAAGAGGGGAAACCGTAACAGGAGCTTATTTCTGACATCTCATCTAACCATCTTATTTACTTACTACTTATCGTATGGGCAGTGGTTACCCTAGTGTCAGAATTGTTCAAGTCTCCAGTACGCCTCCGACATGGCTTAACGACTGTTGTCTAATGGCTACAACCGGGACCGCTTAACGTAGCATCCGCAGCACGGAGACGCTCAGAAATTAAACCACTTTGGCGGTCACTAATCTATGGACTGACCGCGAGCCTAGTTGCTTAACCTCACCAATCACTTACGGACAGTTGAGAGCATCTGGTTACTGGTAAAAAGTAAAAAAAAAATACAACCAATAGAAACGGGAAGGGTCATGGAAGAAGAACTTCTCCAGGTATGGGAAGAAGTTTAATGAATAGAATATTTATTTCTCTCATTTTAGGTACATCGCATCTTAAACATAGTTACAATTTGATATTTTAGATTTAGACCTTTGTGAGAGCTGGAGTCTATACTGGGTTCAAGACCTGCATGACAGATCTCCAGGCAATCACCCTCTTAAATTACTTAACTTAATGCGGATATAAGTAAGTTCAAAACGGAATGATCATTGTATTGGTATTGAGAGAAAAACTGATAAAAGAAAGTGAAATGTGTATAATATGGGTCTTAATATTAAACAGTAGTATGTCACATACTACTAAACATACTACATACACACACACATGCTGTATGTGTGTGTGTGTATGTGTAGATAACCAGTTCGATACAATTCTTGAAGTTATAGGTACTTCTTTTGGCGCGATGGAGAAAAATGATGAGAGTGAATTTTTACGATGCGCGCGCACACCGACACCAAAAAATTTAACAGCATGAAGTTAGTTCTAGGTGGTATGAAAATTGATAACTATGTTCAAGTTGTATATTAAGAAGTATAACTTCCAACGCGTGTACATAAGTACACACAAGTTTTTTTTACATCTCGATTTACACATAGGATATAAATATTTAAAATTTTATTTGACTTATTGTAAATAAAACTGCTAAGAAAATAATAGGGACGTTTGGCTAAACCACAACTCACACGGACAGGAAGCACAGAATAAAAAGTACTTACGTAACAGAAGAGCAAACTGTATTGTTAAGTTTTTAAAACGTCGTACAGTTATAAAACATAAATAACTTACGTGAGTATTATTGTACTTCCTGGTGACAGCAGCCATGTCCTCAGGATCTGGAGACAGGCTCCGCATTGTCGGCATTTCTTCTTCCATCAGCATCTTGCCTCCACAGATGCTGGGAACAAGAACATTTTTATTTATTTATTTATTTTATACTTATTGCACAAAACTGTACAAAAGGCGGACTTAATGCCAAAGGCTTTCTCTGCCAGTCAACCTTAGGGTGATGCAGAGATAATATGGACTACTATAGACAAAGTATAATAAAAAATAATAAAATATATTAAGTTACTGCCATTATCAATAGTGTTCCTGCCCGAATTTTGCCAATGGAAATAATAATGGAAATAATAATGAAATTAAATTTATTCAGCACTTGGGTATTTACATACACTTGTACTTGTCAAGCTCACAATGTATTACATAAACACAATTTAAAAACAGTAATTAAAGTAACAAAATATTTTAAATTAGTCCGTCCATGCGGTCTGTTTCGTCACATGTATTTTTAATATTCTTAAATAAATAATAAATAGCAAGTTACTAAGCTATTATTGTTACATTTAGCAATAGTATATCAAATTAAAGAATTGAAAACAACGAGCAGTTGGCTAGGGCAAAAGGCTCTCAACCAGTAGCTTAATTTAAACAACTAATACCTGAGGGCACCCTTATGGGCCACATCTCAGGCGGCCTCTGAAGTAAAAAGATGGAATTCGAAATGGGGGTCAGATCACTTACACGGTATTACCGATCACGTGTTAAGGGAGCAACGCGATCCTCGCCGCTGAGGATCCTACCCTAGCTAGCCTGCAACTTTCTCTAGCTACCTAGGTGGACGACCCGGAGAAGAAAGCGACAAAGAAACTCCGGGCTTGCTTTTTTCGTCTTCTTTTGCTTTTTGTTTTCGATTTATTTTATATCTTTTTTTAACATTGTTTTTTGTTTTTACATTGTGATTGGCTGTTATGTGGGCTAATGCACGCACAGAACCGATGAAATCTAGTTAATCAAAATAATTATGAGGTAATAAACAATAACATTCCATTTCGCTCAAGCAATTAAAATAACCTCTTGCAAGATGAACAAACGGTGGGTGCATCCGCGCACATTTACAAAATTAACAAGTCACACGAAGTCGACTAAAGGCGACGACTGTATGAGACAAAAAAAAAGAGTACCCCAGCAGTAGCTCTACCAGTTACCGCAAGCAGCACCCGTTCACGAGTATGACGTGAGGTAGATAAACCGCCATTGGCGAAATTCGGGCAGGAACACTATTATCGCTAGGCCATAAGCAGGACATACATACATTACTTATTTTTGGTTTTGATAATGAGATTGGCCAATTACGCGGGACATAATAGAGTTCTGGAGTATTGTGCGCATACGCAGGTGCACATTCTGTTTTCTAACTCTCATTATCGATAGGCCTGTTGGCGTGGTTGGCAAATACTTGCTTTCACGCCGGAGGGCGTTGGTTCGATTCCCCCCCAGGACAGATATTTGTGTGCATTAACATGTCTGTTTGTCCTGGGTCTGTGCGTAGTTATCTATATAAATATGTATTTACAAAAGGAAAGTAGACTATCAGGGTTTCTATAGTACAAGCTCTGCTTAGTTTGGGATCAGATGGCCGTGTGTGAATAATGTCCCAGGATATTATATTATTATTCCATAACTATCCAATCCGACCTAGTAGGAATCAGGCTCTTAAAAAAACTAAGTAAGGTTTTTGTAGGGATGGGAACGTACGTAATGCAGGTGTTGCAATAATCCATACGCTACGGTAACCGCCCAGCAGAACTTACTTCGGACGTTTGTTCTATTGTTAATTATTAAAAAAAATCTAAACTTTTTGTGATACATAGTATCTTGCTACTCGTCACTAGATGGCGTTGTCTTCGAAAGACAACACTGCTGTTACGACATAATTACATATCTTGCGATATGTGAATGATGGATAACTATAAATATATTATGTACGTTGTCTTTATACATGTTGTGTATTATTATTTGCGATGTCCAATTGATCTGGTCGAAGTATATACGTAATTTAAGAGCCTTCGTTTGTTGAAGAGTAGGTATATTCGCAGTTTATTATGTCGTTTGTTTATCGAGTGTTATCTTATCATTATTGCGAGGATATGATTTCGGGTATGAGCGTAACGTAACGTAGGTGGCGGGACTCGCTTCCGCGTTTAATTTAATAGAAGTAAATCTTTCCTTTTCTGTAAAAAAAAATAAAAAACGTTTTTATTCACGTAGACTTTAAAAAAGCGCTCAAAATAGTCAGAACATGTTTATAGTAATATAATTAAGTACTTATACCTAATTATCTCTAGTTACATATGGATATTTAGGTACACGGATTGTTAAAACATTTTTTTAAATTTATTTCATAATAGTAATGATATTTAGCTAGCTTGTATTAAGTTATTGTCAAAGAGATTATTATCGAAATTTATAACTTAAGCCATATTTTACTACATATTGTCTGAATGGTTCTGTCTATATTAATATACGAATTCAATATTATTATTATGACGGACCTTGTGTTTATAACGACGGTCGCGCTTTAATACTAACACCGGATCCAATGCGCCGCAATAAGAAGACCCAGCGAAACATACTCAGCGGGTTCATCTACGACCGGTTTCAACTTTGTTGTAATGGTATCAAACCTTATGGACATAGACCATCCATTCATCTGTCACAGCATGTCATAATATTAGCAAATGTAAATAAAAGCTATTTTAAATTTAGAATTGTACTAAACTCCACTATGAGTATTTCTCTATGGTACTAAATTTGGCGTAGTACCAACCTAGTGGTAATTGACAAGGTTGAACGGCAGGTTTAAAATAAACGCTAATAAAATTTCGTGTATTGCGATATTTTTTGTTTTAATTGGTAGTTAATATGATAGAGAAGGCGTTTAAAATTCCTTAGATTTTTAGAATTTGGGATATAAAAGTTATAGCCAATTTTATTTCAAGGTTACGTTTGGTCATCCCCATGACTGTGGATACATTGCAGTTCGAAAATCACTCTTACTGCCTATGTAATAAAGATACTGTAACTATCAAAGTGTATCTACTGATGGATCATGGGTATTTTGTTTCCTTTGGGAGAATGGTGATATCAATTCAAATTTGGAATTATGCATATGAAACCTTTAGTTGCTTATTGTAATAGTGTAGTATTTAAACGAGTGACTGTAAATTAAAGTTTTAAGTGACAAAAATAATTAATTTACGTTATAGTATTAAAGTGAGCGACTGACTGCGAGTGAGGAGAAATCAAAAGTGCCTCTAGCACGAGTTCCTGCAGTTTACTTACTCGATCACACGTACAGTTTCGTCCCATACATTGAGTACCAGAGTTTTAGTTCTTAATAGTTTCCGCGAGAGTCGCTGGTGGTCAATGTATGGGAGGAAACTGTACGTGTGATCGAGTAAGTAAACTGCAGGAACTCGTGCTAGAGGCACAGAACAGCAAATAACAAATATTAATTTGAGGTACTTAAAATACAAAATGATAAGCTTCATAATATTTGAGCGACCTAATATTTCTTCGCTTTGACCAATCAGAGAGATCAGGGGCTTGTGCGGCGGACTTCAAGCGCTATTGTTTTTGTTTAGATTTGCATTGTATGTCTCCTGAAAAATTCAAAAAGCTCCAAAACAATGGGATTTTTGAAAACTTTCGACCAATCTTCTCTAACAATAGTGTCTAGCTTGATGGTTACAGTTTTAACCTAACCCAAATAACTTCCGGAAAACTCGTCTCTATCCTAATATGGAAGTTGCCCTCTCAGTATTTCTAGTCGCTCACGTAGTAATTTAGTCGCACGGCTAGAATTTTGATATCTGAAATGGATTAATTATAACCCACTTTTTGTAAGCTCGTTCTGTTCTAATATTCGTCGTTAGTTTAGTTAATTATTCGCTTACTTAAATTTATGCCGCTTAAGTTATTAAAACCGTATCTCAACATCGCTATCGCTAAGTATTTTTGTATTCGATCGTTTTATAATTCCCCATTGTAAAACAGTTTTCGAAGTTATACTTTATATTCTACTTGATGAGAGTGAATTTTTACGATGCGCACGCACACTGACACCTAAATTTAACAGCATGAACTTAGTTCTAGGTGGTATGAAAATTGATAACTATGTTCAAGTTGTATATTCTAGTATTTTTATTTAAATAAAATCTTTTTGATTAATTTTAATATTTATCGTTAATCACTACTGCATTTTAATTTTTTTTTCCATACGCCAAATAAGTATAACTTCTAACGCGTGTACATAAGTACACACAGAATTTTTTTTTTTAAATACAGTTTTACGGCTCTGGCTTCTTCGGCCTTATGAGCCTTCAGTAAAATATATTTTTATTTCATTTATTGGTCAATGTTAAGTAAAGTCCGTCACAGTGAAATCACACATATGATAGTCCTTGTCCTATCCCAGTAAAGCAGTGCAGACTTTACTAGAGGCTTATATGGAGTTTTAGATTCGACACACAAAATCGCAATTCACGGCAATATGGCACTTTCCTCCACTTGTGTACGTTGTCCAAGATGTTATGTCTAAAAATCCACTATACTCAAATTTACAACAGTTTTTGAAAATGAAACAATGCCGCGATGCGTCTTTTTCCGCGTTGGCGCCAAAACTCTCAGTAAAACAGATTTTCTACTTGTGTTGCCAGTTCCTCCTTCTTAATTCCGAAGTTTGTGATACCAAAAATAATTAGAGTTGATAGAGTATAAACTGACATGCAAAATATGTTACTAACTTTTAATCAAGAAGAAGAATAAGACTGACGATAACGTCAGTCTTATTGCAAAAAAATTCACTATTTCGAAAAGTATGATCTGGCCGAGGCGAACTGAAATTGAGACGGAGATATAAGTTAGTGAAGATCGAAAGAGAGAGAGTTATGTTTCATATATTACTGTAGAGGCAAGAGATTTATATTTCTTACTAGCTCTGCCCCGCGGTTTTACCCGCATTAAACTATATACATGCCTACGTGTTAATCCGGGGTGTCAGCTATCTCCATAGCAAATTTTATTAAAATCGCTTCAGCCGTTTAGACGTGAAGAAGTAACAAACATACACACTCACACACTCACAAACTGTCACCTTTATAATATTAGTATGATTTTTGTAGAGATATTCCCGCACTTTTGATATTAATCCCTGTGTCCCGGCACACTTTACCAAACCATATAATTGTCGTTCACAACGTACATCCAGACACAGAACAACTATTTATGGGTCACACAAATAACTGTCCTGCGCGGGAATAAATAAAATAAAAAATAAAATCAGCAATTGTTGCCTACTATGCATATGCACACTCCTGGCTTGTGTATGGAATAATACTATGGGGTAATATTTAGCACGAACACAGATGTTCTATTTAAACTACAGAAGAAATGTATAAGAATCCTCGCAAACATCGACGGAATGGATAGCTGCAGGCCACACTTCATTGAACTTGGCATACTAACATTAACATCTATGTACATCTTTGAAATCTGCTTATTTGTCAAAAAACATATTAACTTATTTTCCTTAAAGAAAGATCATTACTCACAAACTCACAACCTCGTAACTTAAGAAATAAAAATTCACTAGCTCTACTGACATCAAAGCTATCTTTATTTCATTCAGGGCCCTATGTAATGTGCATTAAGATATATAACAAAATACCACAACAACTAAAAGAAACATCCAACTTCAATATATTCAAGAATAAATTAAAAAAATACTTACCCAAAAGTTTTATTACAGTATAAAAGAGTTTTTCGAGGACAGAACTAAACAGTAAGACAGTGTCCAATATAAAAAATAATTAAATTATAATATGTTAAAGTAAATAGTATAAATATAATGATAACATAATAAAAAAAACTTGTACACGCGTTAGAAGTTATACTTTTTAATATACAACTTGATAAAATTGATAACTATGTTATCAATTTTCATACCACCTAGAACTAACGTCATGCTGTTATTTTTACGATGCGCGCGCACGATACGCTTGCATCGTAAAAATTCACTCTCATACATTTTCATACCACCTAGAACTAACTTCATGCTGTTAAATTTTTCCGTGTCGGTGTGCGCGCGCATCGTAAAAATTCACTCTCATCGTTTTTTTCCATCGCGCCAAAAGAAGTATAACTTCAATAAAGGTATATATAAATATAATAATATATATAAATAAATACATAACCTAAGATTAATTAAATTGTTTGTAAGTCATTTTATATTAAAATTGTATTGCTGCGCCCTAACAGGGTATCATGTATGTACAGTGAGGGACACATCTGGTGCACCACCGATAAGGCCAAAATCGCTTGCACTCGGCGTCGGAACGTAGGAGCTAGCTCCGCCCCTAACGCACACATACTCAATCTACTATTACTACGGAATTACGCAATGAATGAATATTCGAATCGGTATTCATACTATTTTTTGGTTTGGAGTGGCTGTAGTTTAAAAATATGGGATTAACATTGAAGTAATGGAACAAAAGGAATCGAGTGACTTGTGATTTTTGCGCATGCATTTATATAATGTGTGTTTAAGTCGAATGCACACCGTATTTGAAAATTATAGCTGATTATTTGTGAAGGATAAATAATATTAATTTGTGAAAATAATAAATTGTGTTTCCATATTGAAAAACCGGCCAAGTGCGAGTCGGACTCACGCACGAAGGGTACAGTACCCTTCGTGCGTGAGTCCGACTCGCACTTGGCCATCCACCATTATCTATAAAAACAAGGAAAAAATTCACGTTTGTTGTATGGGAGCCCCCTTAAATATTTATTTTTTAGTATTTGTTGTTATAGCGGCAACAGAAATACATCATCTGTGAGAATTTCAACTGTCTAACTATCACAGACAGAACTAACTTTGGGTACGGAACGCTAAAAACGAACTCGCGTAATTTGTCATTCAAACATAATTTTGCCTTCAAGAGTGTAGCACAAAACTGTCAAATTTACCCACGTTTGTAAGTAGTATGCGTATGACTATTGGCCAATCGAGGTGCCTGAATAAATTTAAAGTGAATGTTTTTGTAAATGATACAATATCTAACATTGATGTGTAAACACAAAATTACTATTAATGCTTAATCAATTGCAATATAGACCTGATAATTTCCGAATATTTATATATTAATATTTAATAATAAAAAAAACATTACTTCACAACATAGTAACGGACTGAACTTCGAAATATAAATCACCTGGAATATGATTAAAATTTTAAAATCAAACAATACACAACGTAAGCTTTTTACAACGTTCAGCAATAAATAAGTTAGGCGTGTGAAAGAACATGGTCAAAGCACGGCATTCGGCTAAAACTTAAAGATTATAAAAATGCACAAGCAATAAAACATTCTTTTGTGCCCATTTTGTAAATATTTTGCTGTAATCCCTTTTATCTTTATGGCGTCTAATTTCAACTCGTCACATCATATTTTGTTTACTATGTTGGACAAAAGGCACCGAGCGACTTTTAAGTTCGTAAAAATATGTCCTATGTGATTTAGTCGTATATTGTGACGGATTGGTAAAATACAAGGAGATGACAACATGTTGTCGTCGGTTTATTCTTTAGTGGAATTAGACGACATAAAGATTAGGGCAAAAACAAAATGGCTATAAAACAATATTTTATTGCTTCGGCACTTTATAATGTTTTCAATTGAGCCGAATGCAATGCTTTGAAAATTATAGCTAATGATTATTTTTATATTCTATCTTCCCATTACTATAGTCTGACTTGGTTTGAAACCGACCTTAATATATAATATACTGGTTTTTCGCAGTTTTCACCAAACTCAGTTTAGTTGTTTAGGTGTGACCACGTTACACACAGACATAATTACTTTCGCATTTATAATATTACTAGCTTTCCGCCCGCAACCTACATTTTATATCACGGTTGAAGCTTTATATCGCGGAGACTCGAGCCCAGGTGTGATAACAAAGTAGCGTATGTCCTTACCCAAGCTCTAGACTTTACCATATTACCATACCTATTTCATAAAAAGGTACGGTTCAGTGGTTAAACGTGAAAGCGTGACAGATAAGTTACTTTCGCATTTATAATATTAATAGAGATATACTCGTAGTAGGGATTTAAAAACCAAACCCCTTAATTTTAAACGCGCGTCAACTTGAGAGATGTTTTATCTTTGTCATTCAAATATAAATTTGGTTTCAAGAGAGTGGGACAAAACACCTCACTAGTTGAACCGCGTCTATCTATGAGTAAGGGTTACCCCCTTACTTATAGACGCGGAACAACTAGCGTATTACCATTTGAACGTCAATAGATAACGTCTATTATTAAAATGAAGCTGTAATGCCTTACGTGTGTGTGTGTGTGGTGCAACTTTCCGTTTGTCACAGCTGTTTATCTCAGCAAGTACTAAGGCTATCGATTTGAAATTTGAAATGATGATAAAAATTTACCCAATCCTATTGCAAATAAAAAAATCATAAAATAAGATTATTCTATTTGCAAAAGGAGCACGAATGGGGAATCGTAATTTCAAACTGAGACAAGTGGGGTATTATATGAAAGGACCACATTTGCACATCACAAAAAAAAAGTTTATTGATCCTTCTAAATAATATAGATTAATAATGTTATTACCTATCAGGAACCTAGACATCAGAAAGTTATAATGCTTTCTGTAATGGAAACCAACCAGGTCGTATTTTTTAATGAGAATAGGTAATGTTACCTAACCTAATACTGACCTAGATTAAACATGGGATATTAGGAAAAAATATATAATAACCACGAAATGTTTTACCTACTTAAACAATATTTCGTGATTATTATCTACCTTCGACTTTTAGCCACTAATACTTAAAAAGCAACAAGATGTATGTTTGAATATAAGTGAAGCAAGATTAACTGCAAGTGTGGCGCAGCGGCTAAGACAGTCGCCGCTGTGTGTTGATTCCCGCGCCGGACAACTATTTGTGTGGCCCATAAATAGTTGTTCAGAGTCTGGATGTAATTTGTGTCTGTCAATTATATGTTTGTAAAGTATTAATATATATATATATATATATATATATATATATATATATATATATATATATATATATATATATATATACACATACACACACACTTATACACTTACTATATACACTTAATTGTGTTTCATACGGCGTGGCGCACGAGCGCAAGGAGCGACCGGACAGCTGACGTCACGCGTCGAGCGCGTGGTATCTTGGATATTTAAAAATGCTCAAAACTTCTCACAGTCATAACTTCCATTATACTGCATTTTTAATTAATTTATATTAATTTAATCTTTATTTTTAAGTAGGTTTTAGTGCAATATTCGCATGTGTTGGTAACCCTCATTGAGATCGTTATAATTTAAAGTAGATTTATTAGCCTTACAAGTGACTTCAGTACAGTATTAGATAATTCAATAAATAATATCTCAGTTTGGCTTATATATCTTTCTTATTAGTCTTACAAGTTGCTTTAGTACAAAATAGGATCATTCAATAAATAATATCTCAGTGTGGCTTATTTCTCTTTAAATCTTATTAGCCTTAACTCACAAGTGGGTCAGTCCCGCTATGGTGGGGTGCATGTATGGCACCCTCTTATAATTCCTACTAAAAAGTGCCGCTATTGTACCCATCTTTTAGATCTACGTCAAACAATAGAAGGTAATTGAAAAGAAAAGTGCATCTATAATTTTGTCTCTACCGTTTTACTTTTTAGGAGTGTATAAATAAAACGTCTGTTTGCGATATTAAATCAGTCCTTTATTCATTCAAAATATTTGTTAAAAATAATCAACCAGTGCAAAGAAATATTAATTATAATGTAAATTTAAAAATAATCGACAATTTTAATTACCAATACCAATAAAATGATCAACAACTGAAAAAAAATATTAATTATAAATAATCAATACCTCAGAAAAGTATTATTACAAATACTACAAAAAAAACCGACTATAAAATATATTAATTACAAATAGCCAACATCTAGAAAAGGCATTAATTGTAAACAAACTACAAAAAAAATCAACAACTAGGCAAACTAATTAATTACAAATAATCAACATCGAGAAAAAGGCACTATTCGTAAATATAAACTACAAAAAATAATCAACATCGAGAAACAGTATTACAATATTAAACATTTTAATAGGCTAAAAACTAAATTAAAAATAAACTATTTTATAAATGTTATGATTGATGATGATCAACCAGTGGTAAGAAATATTAATTAAAATGTAAATTTAAAAATAATCAACAATTTAATTACCAATACCAACAATCAACATCTGAAAAAAAATGTTAATTATAAATAATCAGTATCTCAGAAAAGTATTATTGTATATACTACAAAAAAAACCGACTAGAAAATACATATATTTATTACAAATAGTCAACATCGAGAAAAGGCATTAATTGTAAACAAACTACAAAAAATATGAACAACTAGACAAATATATTATTATTATTAGAAATAATCAACATCAAGAAAAAGGTACTAATGGTAAATATAAACTACAAAAAATAATCAACATCGAAAAAAAGTATTACAATATTAAACATATTAATAGGCTAAAAACAAAATTGAAAATGAACTATTTTATAAATGTTTTGACTGAAATTTTGATTTCGATATGTTGATAAAAAAATCACCAATGGAGATATCTTTATTCTCGTAACTTTTTATTAGATTTTGAATCTGGCGGTCGATTTCTATACAATTTTAAAATAATATATAAACCGAAGGGTACCATAGCGGGACTTTTTGGTAGGTATTTTAAGAGGGTACCATACCGGGAACATAGTGGGACTAACTCTTACAAGTTACTTCAGTACTAAATTAGATTATTCAATAAATAATTTTTAAGTGTGGCTTATTTCTCTTTAAATCTTATTAGCCTTACAAGTTACTACAGTGCAAAATTAGATCATGCAATAAATAATATATCAGTTTGGCTTATTTCTATTTAAATCTTTAAAAAAAGCAAAACAATGTAATTACCTACCCTGTTAATACAATATACAATCGAACACTAAAAGTATAATGGAATCGTTATTAGATGACAATCAAAGACAACATTTTTTTAAAATGAAGTAGTCTGAGTTAGCAACGCTACTTTTCATAAAAAATATCCATAATTGACCGTATTATGTATATATTTTTTTTATTTATATTTATTTTCTTTGTCTAGTTTAATCTTATATCGGTTCTATATGGACAGTGATCAATAATTATTATTATTCTACTCAGTCAGCAAACAGGCGTACGGCCCACCTGATGGTAAGTGGTTACCGTAGCCTATGGACTATATTCAGACTCTTTAGGAACCCTATAACTCTCTTTTTGAAGGGTTTTATAGGGTTTAAACGAAGACTTGTTTATTAGTAATATAAACAACATTTTAATCGTTTCACACTAAAATGTTTTTAACTTTAATATTTAATAAAATTATTATATGAGCAATAACTGCGTGGAAATATAATTACAATGCTCTTGAAGTTCTAATCACATAATCTTATTTTTTTTTTTACTTTTTAAACATTAATCATCATTTCTAAATTAAATCTATGTTAATAATAAAATTTTTAAACGTATGCTTAAAACCTAATATCTCGTCATAGCTCCCCCTTTATCAATAACTTCGTCAAGACGGCTGAGCATCGAGCGGACGAGAATTTCACAGAAATCTGAGCCCCGAAACGAGTTCCAAACCTCGTCACAATGGGAGACGAGTGCAGGCTTGGTCCTTTCATTTCTAAAATCCCATCTTTGAACCATCATGGCCCACAAATGTTCGATGGGATTTAAATCTGGAGACCTAGAAGGCCAAGGGATAGTTCGAATGTCCGGTTGCTGGAGGAGCCAATTTTGGACAACTCGTGCCCGGTGTATCGGGCAATTATCTTGGAAGAAGTAAAAATAAGGTACTTCTTCCCTTGGATACACCGTACGCACAGTAGGCAACATCACTTCCTCCAGCAATTCGGCATGTGATTGCCCATTAGCCCTCCGGTCAATATAAAATAGTTCGCCTGGTCCATCTGCACTCATCCACCCCCACATATTGACTATGATTCGCCCCGACTCGTTGTTGGAAGTCACGTTTCGAGGCTCATAACGAGTATTATTGATACGCCATAAATTTCGACGGCCGTGTTGACTTGATTTAAACGACTTTTCATCGGAAAATAAGGCGCGCGAAAAGTCAAAGTCACGAAAGTCACGCGTGAATCGCACTCTCGCCTGTCTTAGGTCTTCAGTGAGCACTAGTTTTTTTCCTGGCCGTCTATGGTGTACACCAACGGCATGTAGTGCTCTCCTTACTGTTCGCGTATTGCACTCATATTGTTCAGCGAACATTGATGTTCTAGTGAACGGGTTCTCTTGGTATACATTCACCATATGCGCCACGCGATCTTCTGTAAGGATGTGCGGACGAGAGGCACGATGTCGAGTGTCAATGGACCCCTCCTCGGCATCTCGGTGGACCCAGCGCCGCACAGTGTTTCTCTGTAAATGATAATAAAAAAAATTATGTTTGCCAACAAATATTTTTATTTTATGTTAATATAAATATTGTTAGTAATGCTTTTGCAATTATTATAATAAATATGATGCAATCAAAATAATTTTTATTGGGTACAGTTTAAACGCGTATCACATTAATTTCAAGAATACAATACCAAATCACAAGAAAAATGAATGCAAATGTAAAAAAGTCTAGGCTATACAGTAACTTATTATCACCATGTGGTCTATAATATGCTTGTTTGCTGGCTTTTTTACATAAAAAGGTCACATATTACGTTGATAACATGGGATAAATGTAAATTTATTTGATATTAAATTTTATAAGATACTAGCGGCCCGTCCCGGCTTCGCACGGGTGGACATTTATTTTTTTAACATTTTGGCATAACGTAAACCTCTATCTCGGCATCTATAACGTAAAACGCGACCCTATTACTAAGACTTCGCTATCTGTCTGTCATGAACCGTGATAGTTAGATACTTGAAATATTCACAGATTATGTATTTCTGTTGCCGCTATTACAACAAATACTAAAAAACAAAATACAACAAATACTTAAGGGTGCTCCCATACAACAAACGTTTTTATAGAATGGAATTTTTTGCTCGTTTTTATAAGTAATGGTTCTGAACCCTTTGTGCGCGAGTCCGACTCGCACTTGGCCGGTTTTCTTATTAATTATATTTCAATTTTAAACTCGTAATATCTTTCGAATGGAATGTCCGATTTTAATAAACTAAAAAGTAATTTACAGGTATTTAAATAGCCTTGCTTGAGAAATTATTTATTTAGGTAAGGATTAAGGCAAATGTATAAATAACTTGGTCTGATTTTGGTCGGAATTTCTATAAAATTTTAAAATATAAAAAAATCGTTATAGTAACATAGCTGCAATAGTTATACACATGCTATTGCGACGTATTTAGTAGATATTGATATGAGCTTTAAATTTGTGATATATATTTTTTTTATTATCAATAGTTTTCGCAGCGCATTAGGCATTTTTTTACACCTTGGGTAACATTATTGTAGTTTTAGTAGGGATCCTTATTTCTTTCTTGCAATTAAAAAAAGCCTATATTAATCAGTGCTAATGTAGCATTTAAATGGTGAAAGTATTTTTAAAATCGGTTCAGTACTTTTTGAGCCTATTCGTTACAAACACATAGAAACCTTTTCTCGTTATAATATTAGTATAGATATTATTATTAATTTCTTCTCAGTGACAATAGCTAAATTTTTATTTAATTATCTTCACTGAGACAAAATGAATAATTATTAAATTTTACTTAACGTATTTTTAGTAGGTTTTACGAGTGTAAAATAACACTAGCAACAATTTCACAATTAATTGACTAAATAATAACATTATAAATCGTCCAATTTAGTAACATAAAAATTATGAATACGAATAAATTAAAAAAAATACTTCCATTTGTTCCATACTAAAATAATAATTTTCCAAAACTCTACAAATAGTGTATTTGATATTTACTTACCGCAACATTTAATTCCTCGGCTATTTGTGTGATATTCAGTCCTTGGTTATATAGGACTAAAATTTGGTTTCTTTTCTCTCTTAGGAGGTTTCGGGGCATCTTTCCAGTAGGTTAAATACAACACCACATTCAACAGTCCAAAAAACAAAGCACAGGTCACCATAAAAGAATCAGAATCAAGTCCAAAAAACACAGCACGGGTCAAAATGTATTAGATATAACGAAATAAAATATGAAAAACGGAAATGCGGATGCGTTGACAACCTGCTAAGTGCAAATTGCAACTGAGCCCAAGTTTTTTCTTATCTATTAATGAATGAATGAACGTGTAAACAAACCAACGTGGTCATCTGTCACCTGTGATTGGTCGAAAGTATGATGGGCGGGGTTTACCAAGTATTGTAGTGCAAAGTATTTTGTGCCGGAAACGGTGCACCGTAAATGTCCGCGATTGTACCTCTACATTCTGTAACACCTATGTATCACTCACGATCGCAATAAATATTTGTATTTGTATTTGAATCGAACCCAGGACACGAAGTGATGAGGCGACTGCCTAATTGCTACGAAAACGTGCAAAAAAATCTATGAAATCAAATGCTTTATAGTCTTTAAGGAATGATACAGCATTTTTATTATATAATAAAGTATATAGCTGTCTAATTAAGGTGAGGTCAAAGGTGGGTAGTCGGATCGCCGCCATTGTTGGATTTAAGGCATTGACAATAGCTACAATCGGCGCGGGGTCAAAAAAACTCACCTCCTAACAAACTCGTTCAACATACTTTTCACCATATGTATATATAATATATTGTATTGTAATATATTGACTGACCTACTGGAGTGGTTGATAAATGTTTGCCTTTCATGCCGCAGGTCGTGGCTTCGATTCCCACCCAGGACTGATACTTGTTTAAATAAATTAATAGATGAAAAAGGCTTTTATTCTCGTAGACTTCAAAAAAGCGCTTTTAAATAGTCAAAACATGTTTGTAGTAATACAGTAAGTATACATAATATTTCTATTTACATATTATAGATATTTCGGTACATGTATGTCACTTGTGTGCATGAACATGTCTGTTTGTCCTGAGTCTGAGTGTAATTATCTATATAAGTATGTATTTACAAAAGTAAAGCAGTACCTATGCTGCTCATTTTAACACTTTGGAGGTGTCTCTCGCGCAAATTATTCAGTTTAGAAAAAAATTATATTAGAAACCTCAATATAATTTTTGAAGACCTATCCGTAGACACCCCCCATGTATTAGTTTGGCGAAAAAGAAAATGAGTTTCAGTTCTATATATGGGGAACCCTCAAAATTATTGTTCTTTTTCTATTTTTCTGTGAAAATCTTAATGCGTAATGTAATGTAAGTAATGTTCACTGAATACATCTACTTACCAAGTTTCAACATTATAGTCCTTGTAGTTTCGGAATAAAGTGGCTGTGACATACGGACGGACAGACAGACAGACATGACGAATCTATAATGGTTCCGTTTTTTGCCATTTGGCTACGGAACCCTAAAAAGACACACAAAAAAGAAGCTAAAGAGTACATACGATCTGCTTATTTCGTAGCAATTTTTTTCCAGCAGACGCGCAACAGGAAAAAGTAAATTAAAGATAGAAAATAATGTGTCAATAATAAACTTACATAATATACATATATAACAGGTTACTAATCTATTATTTATTATATCTATACATATAATAAAATCGTAGGAATGTCAAAACTGTACATTGAATATTTTTTATCTACCTACAATCGATATGGAAGCCATAAATATAGTTTTAGAACTTTTGTCTGTTTGTCTGTATGTATATCCGGGCTAAACTCAAAAAGTACTGCATGGATTTACTTCAAAATTTGCATGAATATTACTAAGAGGTCGGGTCAACATATAGACTACATATTATCACGCTATCACCTACGGGCGAGGAGCTGTGATAATTTATAAAACTTAACGCGGATAAAACCGCGGGGCATAGCTTTATAGTTACACTAATATTATAAATATATATTTACACTGTGTGTATCTATGACGGTCACCGTAGCCTAGTTGGTAGTGCTCCTGCCTACGAAGCTGGTGGTCCTGGGTTCGAATCCCGGTAAGAGCAAATATTTGTGTGATGAGCACGAATATTTGTTTCTGAGTCATGGATTTTTTCTATGTATATAAGTATTTATCTATCTATATAAGTATGTATATCGTCGCCTGGTACCCATAGTACAAGCTTTGCTTAGTTTGGGGCTAGGATGATCTGTGTGACATTGTCCCTAAATATTATATTATTATTATTATATTATTACACGAATATTTAGGCGTTTGTATGTTTGTTACTTCTTCACATCGAAACGGCTGGAGCGTTTTTACTCAAATTTGGTATAGAGTGAGCTGACACCCTGGAATAACATATATAGGCTATAATTTATAAATTTTAACGCGGGTAAAACCGCGGGGCACAGCTAGTATTACATAAATACAAATATATACCTCTTTTATATTTAATTGGATGAAATAGTGTGTCTGAGTGCAACCTAACCTCTTTTTTTGGATGTTGGAAACGAGTTAATAGATCATCTTCTATAATATTTATTAATCGTGAAAATTATTCCAACAGAATATAAAAAATCCAGCCAAGTGCTAGTCGGACTCGCGCACGAAGGATTTCGTACCATAATCTATAAAAACGGCAAAAATATCACGTTTGTCGTATGGGAGCCTTTATTATCTTTATTTTATTTATTTATTTTTAAAGTGAATTTAGATCTAAATAATCTGTGAATTTTCAAGCGTTTACCCGTTTTCGTCAACAGCATCGAGTAAAAACGAGCAAAACAATCAGTTTGTTGTATGGGAGCCCTCTTAAATATTTATTTCACTGTTTAGTTACACACGGCTACTTATCAAGCTATACATTTCCAATATAAGCTGACCTGTCATTGTATGGAAATCCTATACAACGCAAGATCAGCTTATACTGGAAATGTATAGCTTAATGTGTAGCCATGTGTACTCCTCTTTAGTAGTTTTGGTCTTTAGTATTATCGTTTTACTTTTAGTTATTATTGTTATAGCGGAAACAGAAATACATCACCTGTGAAAATTTCAACTGTCTAAACATCACGGTTCATGAGATACAGCCTGGTGATAGACAGACGGACAGACAGACGGACAAACAGACTGCGGAGTCTTAGTAATAGGGCCCCTTTTATCCTTTAGGGATACGGAACCCTAAACACTAGCATCAATTTATGAACGTGAATTAATATACCTCAGAGCTATCGATACTTAAATATATTTACTTCTAAATCAATAAGTTGCAAGTTTTTAATTAATTTATTGTAATTAACTTCAATAATGTAAAATTTTAATGCTGTGGTCGTCTTTAAGTGTTGCAGAACTATTAATTTTAAGTATGTACGTGTCTTATAACTGCATGAGTGTATGTAACGTTGACGATCCTTAAATAAATAAATAAATAACTCAGGGACTCAATACTCGATATTGTGTCTGGGCTACTATATACAATTTAGAGACTAGGTACATCTGTCTGCTAATACATTTAAAAAAAACAAACAAACAGTATTTTTTAACACGCTTTTATTAGCTTCACTTGTAACTCTCACCTCCCATACATTGAGCACCAGCGCCTCTCACTGAACTCAGGGCGTGTGCAAAATTTTATCCTAATCAGAGACCGAGAAAATGGTATTAAGATTCCAAGATTTTCTTACATACATAGTTACAAGGCGCTCCGCATCGGCATCAAAGAACCAAAGTGAAGTCCAAGGGACTGAGAGCACCAGTCTTCTGGGCACGATATACGATACACATAATAAGAATTGCCACGTTGTTGTTTGGCAATGCTTACCCAAGCAGCAAAATGTGGTCTAGTAATTGTCCTGGAACCACCATTTCATTAGGACTATAACGGAATAGTAAGCAATTATAACCACGGAAAAGGGCCCAATTTATAAGCGTATTTTAGCTAATTAAATATCTATAGTAGACTTGGTGAATACCATTTTGACCAATAACGGCCATATAGTTGGACTATGTAAAACTATTTTCTCCCGCGAAGCCAACTATCAGCGCTTAATGGAACCAATCACGACAATAGTAACCTTATAGTTGGACCACGTAGAACTATTTGCTCTCGCGAAGCTAACTATGAGCGCTAAATGGAACCAAACACGACAATAACGTACACAGTGAATATCTTACAAGCTCATACAAAGTGATGTGAATTGGTGAATGTTGCTATGCACATTTGTAAAGATTAATTAATATTGATAAAGGTAAGTTATTATATTTTTATAATAAATATTATCTAGAATAAGAGTAGGGTGTTAGTTAACAATAAGTGAAGCCGTGTTTGAATGTGCATGGCGCAGGTATATTTTCGGTGAAGTGTAATAAGTTTTTTGTCAAAATTTTTAAACGCCCCTCGAAATTCACGTTTTCATTAAGTTGAATTTTAAAATAATGTTGGTTTCAGTAAGACATACAACGAAAAGTCGCCATCTTGACAAACTTGGTCTTCCCAAATACATTAACAAACCGTTGTAGGCGTACTTTGTTTAAAAATGGTAAATAAACTATTGCTTGGCCATATTGTTTGGAATTAGAGTTCCGCAAATATTGTAATGTTACTCTATGTTGTTATTAGGTACCGATGTCTTATTTTCATATTTTTGTTTAGGTGTCAGGTGTGAAAATGGTAATGTTTCTGGACGTCGATAGCTTTTTTATTAAAAGGGATTTTCGAGCTTTAAAAATTGTTTGAAATATTTTCTACTTCTATTTTTGTGCTTTCCCTTGCTAACTTGGTTTATTGTTTCACAGAATCGTGATCAAGACCAAATTAGTGAGATGCCAACGGTCTCTCGAGAAGATACTCGTTCAAATACTACAAGATCACTTCATTTACAACAAAACTCGGCTACCATTCAATCCGGTTCAGCAATTTTACCTGTATCTTCTTTTGTCGCGCAAAACCCTCAACTTGTCATAACAGAAGCAGAAGAAACACTGTCAGATGTCAGTTTAAATGCTCAACATTTCGTTCTTTACAACACGGATAACCAAATACAGCCTGTCGAGGATGGTCAAATTCCACAACTTCAACATGAAGTAAAGTCAATCAAAGAAGACATTAAAACCATCATACCAAATCAAAATGCACTTTATGAAATACAAACTAACATGTGCTGAGTGCTGTGTCGAAGAGAGATTCAGAATGAATTAAACTCGTACATCCAATGACCGTTTCAAGAAAGCAAGAAGACGTAGATCTAGACATGTTATAAGAAATCTAAGAGAACTTGAAGAATTTGAAACAAACTTAACAAATACATTTATTCAAAATTTCTAATAAAGAATTGAATGCCGCATGTCGTATTGTATTCTACTGCCCATTTTCTAAGATCGCTATGTAGTTGAAAATTGGAATAGTTTTCAATATCGCATTCATCTTCTTATACAGGTTCCTCACTATCACAATCTTCCAAGTCTACATTTAAAATTGCTTTTATCGATTAAACGTTTTTTCGTGCAGAATCATTAAAATAAACATTTTGTCTTAAATTTTCACAATAACAATTTTGTACGGAGCCTTCTCATATTTCTACGATTCAACCAAAATCAAAATATCCGTACTGAGACTATAACAGAATTTGCAAGACCATTATAAACCAATGTTTTCTTGTTCAGGACACCACGGATATAGTTTTGGATACTAAGTATATTATATTAAACCTTTATAAGCGTGTTAAGATTATAACGATATTGGTTTATACCACTATATAACCGCTCCATTTTACTGATAATTGTTCTGTAAAGTAAATTTATAAACCCTTATAAAACCAAGTAATAAATGCAAATAGTATCCAGAATGTTTAGTTCTGTTTATCACTCTTATTGGTGTACTTTACTTATAGTGGTTCTATAATGTTTCTTGTTAGTAGTTATAAGCATAGCTTACCAGTTTATCTGCTCTTGAGTGCGTTTACACCCTCGCGATACTTTTATAGGTCACCCAAGCTTATATTTGTCCTTTAATTTCGGCCTATAAGTAATTATAAGTTAATGTATAGGAGGAGATATACTATAAGGCCCAACTAACTCCATGCTTGCTATTATAAGCGATGCAGCAAAAACTAGAACCCTTAAGAGAACATTAAAAGTGCTGGAGTCCTATAACGTCTGCACAATAGGATAATTTTGCTGCTTGGGTAGTTTCAATACTATTATTACATCATTCTGGAAAAGAGCTGAACCAAACAGCTAACAACCACCGCAAGGAAACTGGCTTTCAAAAGAAAACAACCGCATCTAAATCGGTCCATCCGTTTGAGAGCTACGATGCCATAGACAGACATCGATATCAAACTTATAACACCCATATTTTAGCGTTGAGGGTTAAAAAGCCGCCGCATTAGTCCGCATTATCATGATATATATATATATATATATATATATATATATATATATATAGTACTAGCGGCCCGGTACGTGCTTCGCTACGTATAAGGCATAGTAATAAAAAAAAATGATTAAGTATTATATAAGTTCATTTATTCAAAAAAAAAATATTTGAAATTGCTAAAAGATGTTGATTTTACACTTTTTCAAGACTTTTTTAAAATTTTCTCTAAGTACAAACCTTCCCTGGACTTCCACGAGTAATTCAACACCAAAATTAGCCAAATCGGTAAAGGCGTTGTTGAGTTATAACATTACAACGAAAAGTGGCATTGATTTTTATATATATAGATATGATATGGAACCCAACATCGCGCGTGGCCCGACACGCACTTGGTCGGTTTTGCTTGATAACTGTAAACATCATTAGAAAACTCTTCATGCTATAAAAATTAACACTTCTTGATTCGATCTGGGAATCGAACCCGGGACCTCATTACTAATGAGGTTTTATACACTACGGCTCAATCAACTATTATACCGATCAATAGCAAAGAATATATTATTTTAACCTTGACATGTCAGTTGCTATGGCAGATTAAAGATGGCGTCGCGAACTGGTGTGCATTATAAATATCCTACTAATATTATAAACGCGAAAGTTTGTAAGTATGGATGGATGGATGTTTGTTACTCTTTCACGTAAAAACTACTGAATGGATTTTAATGAAACTTTACAATAATATAGCTGATACATCACAATAATACATAGGCTGCAATTTATAAAGATATTGTGTAAATTTTGCAAAATATGGCGACAAGTGTCAAGTAACTAGGATAAATGTACCATCTGCGAGCTTTTCCGGCGTGCACTGCCAAATCCGCTAGAGGTACACATCCTACTAATATTATAAATGCGAAAGTTTGTGAGTATAGATGTACGGATGTATGTTTGTTACTCTTTTACGTCAAAACTACTTTAACGCGGGTGAAACCGCGGCTAATAATGGTTCTGTTTAAACTTATTTAGATATTATTTATCTTTTTATTTGAATTAGTGTATTTTAGATGTTAATATATCATAGATGTTGAATTAAATAACGTTTTAAACATAGGAAATACTAGGTTATATCCGCGAACTATGTAGATAAAGAGAAGCTTTTCATGGAGAATGCGTTCAAGACCTACATGAACTTATCCCTCCTTCCCCCTTTTCTCATCGGACTACTAGGCGTCGGGAGGGTCTCCACCGATTTGTTGTTGACATCCCATTCTGCCGTACGAAGCGCTTCGCTTGCTCCTTCACCATATGCACGGCTGATTATTGGAACACCCTCCCGAACGACGTGTTTCCAGACTCATATAACATGGGTTTATTCAAGGCTAGAGTGAACAGGCACCTTATGGGTACACGTGGTCCACCTTCGACCACGTCATCATCATCATCTTGTCCCACCAATGTGCTAGTGGGTATAGTTTCCGCACTTAGTCCCGATGTGGACCATTGTGCGTGAGCCATGGCGGCCTTCACTCCATCCAGCCCACCTCCTTCCAGAAGCATATTAGGTCTCAGGGCCTCCGTAAGACGTCTTGGTGAAACCAAGGTTTCTCTCCGTATTTTCACAATGCCTGTGCACTCGAAGAGTACGTCTTCACCTACCATCCGGTGAGATCGTGGTCAAGCGCAAACCCATGCAGCATCTAAAAAGCCGATCATCGTGATCATGATCGGCGCTCAAATATATGAAGATTAAAAATGACTATGACGGTCACCGTAGCCTAGTTGGTAGTGCTCCTGCCTACGAAGCTGGTGGTCCTGGGTTCGAATCCCGGTAAGTGCAAATATTTGTGTGATGAGCGCGAATATTTGTTTCTGAGTCATGGATGTTTTCTATGTATATAAATATTTATCTATCTATCTAAGTATGTATATCGTCGCCTGGTACCCATAGTACAAGCTTTGCTTAGTTTGGGGCTAGGATGATCTGTGTGACACTGTCCATATAAAAAAAAGACTAAATTAGTCATTTAGTACTCTACCTCTCTTGGTACGGCACAGCGTTCTCATTCGCTCAAAGAACAGCCCGACTGGGGAAGTACGATCTTGAAGAAGACAGTTGCCAGAGCTCATTGGGGTGGAGGGAAGGGTCAGCAACACTCGTTTACTGACTCTTAAAGGGCAGCAATGCATCCGCAAATCCTTTGGTGTTGCGAGTGTACATGGGCGGCGGTGATCTTATACCATCAGGTGACCGATTGTCGTCCTCAGACATAAAAAAAATTTCTGCCATCTGCGACGGACATATTAATAGTGCACAAGTGTTTTCGCTAATACAGGGGCACTTTTGTTCCCGTCGTGTCACTCTCCCGACACGACCAGGTACTATACCGGCTAAGTCGCTGAAAATCGGGATATAGGATATATTCAAATAAATAAAGGTTAAAAATGACTTTATCAATCGTTAAATCGGCTTCCATGAGCACATGTGACGTCATAAATGGTCCGGAATCGATTTTCAACGTCGAAGCCGGTTTAACGATTGTTTAAGTCATTTTTAACCTTTATTTATTTGAACGCCGATCACTATCCCGATGTTCGGCGACTTAGCCGGTAGCCCCCCCCCCCCCCCCCCCAGATTAGAGAATACACGACCAGAAACTGGCCTCGTACGGCACTGTGTAACACCGCCACCTCCCAGACACCGTGCTGATACCAAGATTTTTTCTTTACAGAACAATCCCAAAATCACTATTTTAATAATCGTGCTCATCGCACAAAGATTTGTCCTGGGTGGGGATCGAATCCACGACCTCTGGCATAGCAGTCAGCTTCACTAACCACAAGATCAAGTCAGACAAGTGTTATAGTGATGTAACCTTTTTTCGCACTTAGGTGTAAAAATAATCAACACGCGCTTCTGCAAACTTGCTGCGAGACCTTGGCTTCTTGTTTTGTAAGTGTGTACACGCTGTCACATAAACAGCACAGGAAGTAAAAAGATCCTAGTCTGACCAAGTAATATACGATGCTCATTATGAATGTTTCCGGAAGCGAGGGTTGATGGTTTCCACGCCATCATCCGCAAACGGTGTGCATCCCTCCTACGCAGGGTGCGTGGTAGCACACAGCATCTTGAGCGCATTATGTGATAAATAGGATAGTCCGATGCTGGAGCACTGGGTACGACTGCACACGCCGTAGACGGTGCCCTAGTACTGCGATATTATATTTATATATTGTAAAATTGCGAACATTAGGTTAAGATTTTTTGTAACTAACAACTTATGTACTGAAAAATGGTCTGAAATAAATAATTATTCGTGTATGGGCAGTTAACAATTTTTGACCCACTTCCTTAACATTCAAAATACAAAACTATTATGTTGTATTCCGCTAATTGTCAGTTTAATCAAGTCGGGATTTTTACAAACTCAGTTATAACTGAGAATAGGGTTTGCTTTTAACAATTGCGATAGTAGTCGGATTACCTTGAGTTTCTGTGATGCTAAAATTGTTTTAAATAAAGAACTGATTACTTGGATCTAATGTCCAACTAGCCGAATTTCGGCCACGGCGGCCAGTTTCAATAGAGATTAGCCATCTGCGCGGGACATATTATAGTGTTCAAGTGTGTGCGCAAACACAGGAGCACTTTCTATTCCATCACTCTCATGATCCGATGGGACGCGTAGCGATACGACCGGAAAGAGGACGGCTTTACGTGCTCTCCGAGGCGGGGTGTAATACCGCCAACTCCCAGACTTCGGGCTGATGCTGAGAATTTTTTCTTTTTACAGAAAAGTCCTAAAATAACTTTTGGCCTGACCCGGGATTTGAACCCAAGAGCTCGTTCTCTGCGGGTGAACACGCTACCGCTAGGCCAACGAGGCAATCAATGGAACCTACAATGATACCGAAGCCCTACTGAAAATAATAACTTAGCGGATTTTCTTATACTGCTGTTACTGCCTACTACTGATTCAAAGTAATATAATAATAATATCTGGGGACAATGTCACACAGATCATCCTAGCCCCAAACTAAGCGAAGCTTGTACTATGGGTACCAGGCGACGATATACATACTTATATGGATAGATAAATACTATATACATAGAAAACATCCATGACTCAGAAACAAATATTCGTGCTCATCACACAAATATTTGCACTTACCGGGATTCGAACCCAGGACCACCAGCTTCGTAGCTATATATATCACTACCAACTAGGCTACGGTGACCGTCTAACCATTTGGAACGAAGTTCCTTATCGCGCGTTGTGAAAGGGGGCTAGCCGGAAAAAATTCTCACGGATAATTGTTCACGACATATTTTGCAGCTGTGCGGCGTGCGCATGTTTCTCTGACCACGTGATGCTAAGCTGTCACCGTAGCCTATGGTTGCTTCTAACAAACAAGTATACGTACCACGTGATGCTAAGCGGTCACCGTAGCCTATGGACGCTTCTAACAAACAAGTATACGGACCACGTGATGCTAAGCGGTCACCGTAGCCTATGGACGCTTCTAACAAACAAGTATACGGACCACGTGATGCTAAGCGGTCACCGTAGCCGGGTTGCTTCTAACAAACAATTATATGGACAACGTGATGCTAAGCGGTCACCGTAGCCTATGGTTGCTTCTGACAAACAAGTATACGGACCACGTGATGCTAAGCGGTCACCGTAGCCTATGGACGCTTCTAACAAACAAGTATACGGACCACGTGATGCTAAGCGGTCACCGTAGCCTAACGGTCGGTTCTATCAAACAATATGGACCACGTGATGCTAAGCGGTCACCGTAGCCTATAGACGCTTCTAACAAACAAGTGTTTCGACCACGTGATGCTAAGTGGTCACAGTAGCCTATGGTCGCTCTCAACACCAAACAAGTATACGATGTTAAGAGGTACCAGAGCCTATGGTCGTTTTCAACACGAATCAAGTTTACAATTTTAAGCGGTCACCGTAGTCTATGGGCGCTCTCAACACCAAACAAGTACCTATACAATGTTAAGAGGTCAACGTAGCCTATGGTCGTACTCAACACGAATCAAGTTTACAGTGTTAAGCGGTCACCGTAGTCTATGGACGCTCTTAACACCAAACAAGTATACAAAGTTAAGAGGTCACCGTAGCCAATGGCCGCTTTCGACATGAAATAAGTATATAGACCACTTGATGTTAAATGGTCACCGTATCTTGTTGACCCTCTCGAAACCAAACATGTAATAATAATAATGTCCTCTAGCCGAATTCGGGCCACGGCGGCCAGTCAATTCCTTCACTAATTAATCGAAAGGAACTTCGTTCCATCCGGGTGTCCCTTGACACCTCTCAAGTTTTTTTGAAGTTATACTTCTTTTGGCGCGATGGAGAAAAATGATGAGAGTGAATTTTTACGATGCGCGCGCACACCGACACCAAAATTTAACAGCATGACGTTAGTTCTAGGTGGTATGAAAATTGATAACTATGTTCAAGTTGTATATTAAGAAGTATAACTTCTAACGCGTGTACATAAGTACACACAAGTTTTTTTTTGTTTTTATTTCTTTTGTGTGCTAGTAGTTTCTTTTGTAATTTATTGTTATTTTTAAGTAATGAAGAAATGAACTATAATATAATATACATACACTTGTACTTTTCAAGCTCACAATGCAGTACATAAACATAGTCGAATATAGTATGAAAATTACAAAAAATTTATTAGTCCGTCCGTGCAGTCTGTTTTATCAGATATATTTTATTAAACCCTAAAATAAATAACAAGTTACTAATCTATTATTTTGAAATTTAGTTGTACTATATTAAAATTAAAGAATTAAAGGCAACGAGCAGTTGGCTAGCGCTGAAAGCTCTTAACCAGTAGCTTAATTTAAGCGACTAATACCTAGCACCCTTTTGGGGTTCGGGCCACAGCATAGGGGGCAAAAACACGGAATTCTAAGTGAGGGTGTGATCACTTGCACGGGATCACCGATCACGTGTTAAGGGGCCAAAGCGATCCTCGCCGGTGGGGAACCTATCCTAGCTAACCAGCGGCTTTCTCTAACTACCTAGGTGGACGACCCGGAGAAGAAAGCCACAAAGAAACAACCCCTTATTAATTTGAAGTATCCGTACAATTCTTAAAATGTATGACAGGGAAAAAAAACTCCCTGCAGGACAGGCTTAACCTAGTACAGGGTGTTTCGATATTAAATCGGACATTATACGCTATACAAATTCCTACAAATATATTGTTTGAGATCCACTGTATTTCTTTCTATTGACAAATAAATTATTATTATTAAATTATTATTCCACCATATTTATTTATTTTCCTATTTTATACATACTTTTAATTTTTTTTATATATAAAACAATAATATACAAATGAATTTCATACGGAACAGAGTCGTGGTAGCTCACTATGGGCCTTATTAGAAGGCTCAAGGTCACCCAAAGAGCAATTTGCTTTCATTTAGTCAACTGAAATACTTGCTGCTACGGAACCCTTCATGGGCGAGTCCGACTCGCACTTGGCCGGTTTTTTATTTAACATGTACCTATATGCATTGTTATTTACAAAATTAGTTTCTTGGAATAAAGTTTATTTTTCTTTGTTTTGTATTGAATGATGGAATTTGTATGAATACAAATAAAACTGCGATTTTAAAAGTCTTATTACTTTGACTTACGGTCCATTTAAATTTGATTTGATTGTACAGGGTTAATATCACAATAATTTCCGTAGTTTTAATTATTTTGGAATAAGAAATTAAAAATGATATTTATTTTGGAATAAGAAATAACCTGTATTAAAAATGATATAAATCGATTCAGTAAACGATTCTGAACAAACTAATTTCAGGATGTGCGTTAATTAAGTTACATGTTGTATTTGATCTATATTTGACGGGCCTGTTGGCGTGGTTAGTAAATGCTTCCCAAGCCGCAGGTCGCGGGTTCGATTCCCACCCGGGACAAATATTTGTGTTAATAAACATGTCTGTTTGTCCTGAGTCTGGGTGTAATTTGTCTATATAAGTATGTATTTACAAAAGAAAAGTAGTGTATGTAGTATATCAGTTCTCTGGTTTCAATAGTATAGTATAAGCTCTGCTTTGTTTGGGATCAGATGACCGTGTCTAAATAATATTCAAAAAAAAATCGACATAAATATGTCTGGCAAAAATATTAGGTTTATATTTATTCAAATTAATTTATAATCTTATTTATCTTGGTGACTTAAACCTGTCAAGAAATACAATTATAATAAATTCCTTATGAATGATTTAAGATGCCATTATAAAATGAGTACCTACCCATAAAATAGTTAACAGCCAATATAAAGTAATTCAAAATTAAAATGTGCAATAAAATGGTTAAAATGTTCTAATATAAAATCAGCGTTAGTAAATTAGCTATATAATAAAATTAAAAATAAAATTAAGGAAACAAAATTAAGATTCGAAACGAAACATAAAATATAAAAAAAGAGCAAACTGAATAGAATACAATTAAAATTACTTAATAATATCAAAACATATTTATAAATATATATTATGAAGCTATAATTTATAAAGTTTAACGCGGGTCAAACCACGGGGCACAGCCACGGGGGCTACCGGTTAAGTCACCGAACATCGTGATGTTGTCAATCGATTCCGGACCAATTATGACGTCACATGTGCTCATGGAAGCCGATTTAACGATTGATTTAGTCATTTTTAACCTTTATTTATTTGAACGCCGATCACTATCCCGATGTTCGGCGACTTAGCCGGTAGCCCCCAGTTTATTACAAATAGCAGTGCCCGCGGACTTCGTTCCGCGTTATAAATATTTTTGTCCCGCGTAATACTTCGGGTTAAAAGTTCGGGATAAATCAAAATTATGATCATGAATCATAGCCTATGGCACTTCACAATAACGTAGCTTTCTATTGGTGAAAACATTTTGAAAATCAATTTAAAAGATCCAGAGATTACCCCTTACAACGTCACAAACTCAGAAACGTTACCTCTTTATAATAATGGTATAGAAGAAGAAGGATGTTCACATCAGTTTCAACATACTTCTACTTTATTTCATTTGTTTATGCGATTTCTCCAACGACGTGACTGTTTTATAATAATTACATAAAGTTTGCAAACAAAATTAGCACCTCTAGCCGTATCTTCTGCGATATAACGGACTTTCTGATAAAGTAGTAGTTATCTCCACGCGTGACCGTCACGTGGCGCACACAAACAAACACACAGTACCCATTGATAAACCTGATCGCACACAGAGACGGCCTTGTATCTGCCGATTTCTTTTTCGTTGTTTTAGCAGTTGGGTCATAACTTAACAGTTGTAACCTGTAATGGGTTGCTATGTTCATAATTAATTGGTTTTAGCTTTTATTACAACACCCATCATCATCATCATATCAGCCGAAAGACGTCCACTGCTGGACAAAGGCCTCCCCAAAGATCTTCACAATTGCCGGTCTTGCGCTATTCGCATCCAGCAGTTTCCAGCGACCCGCACAAAACCATCGGTCCATCTTGTAGGAGGCCTGCTCACGCTGCGTCTTCCGGTTCGTGGTCGCCACTCAAGAACGTGTCTGCCCCAACGGCCGTCGGCTCTACGAGCTATGTGCCGCCCACTGCCACTTCAGTTTAGCAATTCTTCGAGCTATGTCGGTGACTTGGTTCGCCTGCGGATTTCGACATTTCTGATTCGATCCCACAGGGTAACTCCGAGCATATCCCTCTCCATTGCTCTTTAGGTGACCTTGAGCCTTCTAATACACACACATGATGACTTACGGTATAACAGAGTTATTTGGCGCCAACGCGGAAAAAGACGCATCGAGGCTATGTTTTATTTTCAAAAACTGGTGTAATTTCGAGGTTTTTATGTGTAAATATGGCGGATTTTTAGACATAACATCTTCGACAACGTATACAAGTGGAGGAAAGTGCGATATTGCCGTGAATTGTGATTTTCCGTGTTGTAACCAAAACTCCATCAAAGCTCCTAGTAAAGTCTCCACTGCTTTACTGGGGTATGACAAGGACTACGTTTGACTTGACTGCGACGGACTTTACTTGATATAAAAATATATTTACTGAAGGCTCATAAGGCCAAACAAGCCAGAGCCATAATACGGAATTAAAAAAAAAAAGCAGTATAGAGTTTAAAATTAACTGGTAACTATTATACCCAAAGATATTATAATATAACAAGATTGCGCACTGAGGGAGCAAAAACGGCCCGAGCAAGAAGTAGCTGTTTTGGATGGCATCTCCTTCTAATAGAGTGACCATGCGTCGTGGAATTATGCGAATGTTTTAACGCGCCAAATTTAAAATTTTGTTTTTATGAGAATGAATAAACTTACTTTTGAAGTATATCATACTACCTGTGCAGTGCTTTTAAAGTTACTGTTCGCCCCACTGCATACCTAGGTATACGTATTCGAGATGTTTTCGTTACTTATACTTTCTTTATTTTGTATGCCTCTCTGCAAGCAATATAAATTAAATTATACCAAGATTATTTGTAGATTTTTTAAACGTTTGGAAATTATATAATTATTTATAGTACAATTCCCGCCTAATGTAAGTGTGAGTAGTGGTAGATATTTTGGACAAAGGCAATAGACTTTCCAAATATTATATATTCGTAATGTATCCAAATAGTTTTCAAGTATATTATATGTTTTATTTACTTATATTCTTTTTCGCAACAAGTGTTTTGTGTCAGTCGGCTATAGTATTCTAGGATAATTATTGTAATACATATATTCAATATAGATTAGATTGTGAAAATCAGGTAACACTAATAGACTACAGGCCCGATTTTTAAATTTATCCACGGATAGTACTATACTCACTACCTTAATTGAAAATATCTTCTAAGTGGCTTAATCTAAACAACTGAGATAATTTTATATCTTTTGTTATTAATAAGAGTGTAGCAATGTCTATTTCTTACCTATTTACTCATAACAAACACTGACACGAGGAAACAGTAGCCTCGTTTTAGTGTTAGATATAGTGAAATAGACAATTATTCATCATCATCATCATCATTACAGCTTAAATAAGTCCACTGCTGGACAAGCCTCCTTCAAGAATCATCTTGAGGGGATATGCCATAATCGCCACGCTTGGCAGGCGGGTTGGCGATCACAGTATGATGGTCGTAGTACTCAGAAGGAAGCTGCTTCCCGTCCCCTGGTAGATATTCCCTCGGGTCGACTTCTACGCCCCCCACGGGATGAGATGGGGTGATGATATTCTGATTCTGATATTTGTCGCCGTCACCACACAGCAGACAATTATTACGTAGGTATAAAATACCTAATATACATTACGACAGATTGGAAAAATCGTTTGTTGTAAGAGGCAACAATCTCGAGTAGGTATGCTTAGTGGCTGGTAGTGGGGAATAGTATTTTGTGTCAATGTGCAAAAACTCTAAAACAAATGTGAATGTTATTTGTAATAAAACAGTTAATTGCTATATCAGATTATTATTTACCGGGAACAATATTCATCCATTTTTGTTTCAATTCCTCGTTTTTGGGAAATCTAGAAAAACGATCGATTAAATACGTAACGAATGGTTACCCTGTTGCTGAACTTAGCCAAAATATAGAAACATTACAAGATAACAATTACTTGTGAAAAGATATACCACTCCCCAGATGACCCTCACTTTTACACCCTTTTTCGCAACAAGTTAAAACCATTTTTAAGCAAATTGGAACTGGATTGGAGCACAATACGATAAATAATTTCAAAACAAACATTCGCCATATTTGTTTACAAATTGAGTGTGGTAAACGTCATTTCTTATAAATACTGCTATTGAATTTACTAAACCCAAATTAAATGTATTTAAAAAGCTATCAAAGAATAAGACATAGTTTAAAAAAACGTTGTGTACGTCTTAAATAAATAAAAATTATTTAATTATAGTTATATGAAAACATAATCCTAGGTGTTTGACCAAAAATTCTACTATTTTATACGTCAAGTAAGTTATTTTTAGGCTGGCCATCTGTTAGACAGGGACAGATTCCAAAACGAGAGCCTCTCAAGTGGTCCGTTTTTTCCTATTGGTACACTACAAAGAGAAATGGACTGTATCTTAAAGACTTTGAGTTCATTTTACTTTGAACTAAATCTTGGAGTGCGCAATCTTGTTATATTATAATATCTTTGATTATACCATTGACCAAATAAGGGTTGAACATAGATTAAAAACGTGGATAATGGAGTAGTCTTTTTATTTCTTCAACGAGTTTTTTAAACGGAAGATGTTCTTTAAATTTATTATTTCAGTGATATATGTGTAACTATTTGTTTATTGACTATTATTTTAAACCCCCGAAGCATAAAGAGGGGTATTATAAGTTTGGTGTCGATGTCTGTTTGTCTCTGTGGCATCGTAGCTCTTAAACGGATGACCCGATTTATATGCCATGATTTTCATTTGAAAGTCAGTTTCTTTGTACTGGTTTTAACCAAACCTAGCTAGTTTGGTTAATATCGGTTCAGCAGTGTAAGAGTATCAGCTCTTTTCCAATTATATATATTCCAATTATAGTTGGAGTCGCGGGTTTTCTAACGGTTAATTAGTTTTATTGACATTTTAATATATTAGGTATACAGGGTGGCCGAGTAGTTGTGTCATTTCATTTCATTTCACATTTTATGAGTTCTGAGTTCAAACCCTAATTTTGAACTTTAATAAATTCTAAGTCAGTTCCAACCATACTTTTTAGGGTGTTAGGTTAAACTATGCTAATAATTAGTTATCACAATAAAAAGAACTTGATTCGCTCAAAGAGCAGCCCGACTCGACCGAGGGGAAGTACTTCCACCTTACAGAAGACATTCCTTTATAACTTAATGTTGTATTAATAACTTAATGTTGTGTTCCCGCGTGAGTAAGGTTGCCAGAGCTCATCGGGGTGGGGGGAAGGGTCAGCAACACTCGCTTGTTTACTACGAGTTTTATAAGGGCCGACAACGCACCCACGACCTCTGGTGTTGTGAGTGTCCATGGGCGGTGGTTATCACTTACCATCAGATGACCCACTTGCTCGTCGTTGCCCTCTTCTATATGCATATAATAAAATCGTAGGAAAGTCAAAACTGTATATTGAATATTTTTTTTAAATGATACTTGGGGCGTGATCTACAATCGACATCGAAGCCAAAAATATAGTTTTTAGAATTTTTGTCTGTGTGTCTGTTTGTCTGTATGTATGTCCGGGCTAAACTCACAAAGTACTGCATGGATTTAATTAAAATTTTGCATGAATATTACTGAGAGGTCGGGTCAACATATAGGCTACATATTATCTCGCTATCACCTACGTGGGAGGAGCTATGATAATTTATAAAATTTAACGCGGGTAAAACCGCGGGGCACAGCTAGTATATTTATAAAAAAAAAACTCGGAACCAGAAATGTTCAACAGACCGAGAAAAAAAATAGGGATGATTCGGATACTCCTCATCATAAAGTATATAAATTTTGCGTTTGAACTTCAACTACTCGGCCAGCCTTATTTTTTAAATGTTGTTATGATCGAATATTTCATCACCATTCGTTGTGCAATAATACTAAAGTATTCGTACCAGCGACAAATAGACCAGTAATATACTTTTACCGATAAAAATCTTTGAACTTTGAACATGAAGGGCAGTAGAGGTCGCGGGGCTTTCGCGGTCGTACGTTTAAAAAATTATTTACGTTGTTTTTACGTGTGTGTTATGTTGTATTTACGTTGTTAAAAATAAATCTTATAAATGTTTTAACAATCCGTGTACCTAAATATCTATATGTAACTAGGAATAATTATGTATACTTAACTATATTACCTACTACAAACATGTTCTGACTATTTAAGAAAGAAATAAGAAAGAAAAAAATATTTATTCCGTAAACAAGCACTCCAAATTGGTCCCATCTCAGCACTAGCTGCGACATTACTGTTGCAGCGCTGGTTTTCTGATGGAACCAGGTAAAAATATCAATCGGACAATTTCTGTGTCAGTACAGCTCGCATTTCAATTTTAAAAGTATCTGAACACTAATAATCTTACTTACAACTAATTATAATACTAAATATGTGGATATGGAGATTTTATAATTTTTAATATTTATTTAAATATTAACTTATAATTACTAGCGCTTTTTTAAAGTGTCCGTGAATAAAAACCTTTTTTATTTAGGGAACAAGGGCACCTTCACCATCACTCTCATGATCCGATGGGACGACTAGCGTCACGACCGGAAAGAGGTCAGGCACAGGACCGACGGCTTTACGTGCTCTCCGAGACACGGGGGTGTAATACCCACAACTCCCAGACTTCGGGCTGAGACTAAGAAATTTTTCTTTTTACAGAAAAGTCCCAAAATCACTTTTGCCTGACCCGGGTTTAAACTCAGGATCTCGTTATCTGCGGGTGAACAAGCTGACACTAGACCAACGAGGCAGTCACAATATACAACATGTAACTTAATTAACGCACACCCTAAAAGTAGTTTGTTCAGAATGTTCAGTTGTGTTTCTCGTTTACTAAATCGATTTATATCATTTTTAATATAGATATATATATTTTTTTATAATTAAAAGTACGGAAATTATTGTCATATTAACCCTGTACAGTCAAAACAAATTGAAAAGGACCGGAAGTCAAAGTAATAAGACTTTTAAAGTCGCAGTTTTATTTGTATTCATACAAATTCCATCATTCAATACAAAATAAGAGAAAATAAACTTTATTCCAAGAAACTAATTTAGTAAATAACAACGCATATACATGTTATATAAAAAACTTGAGAGGTGTCAAGGGACACCCGGATGGAACGAAGTTATTTCTTATTATTTATTATGTACAAAAAACCTGTATACACTCAACGAAAATAATCGTCGCGCCACCACATTGTTCAATGCGAAATACAAATGAAAATATCTGGCTTGCTTTCTATAAGAGAGAGAGAGAGACAGACAGAGAAACATGCGCACGCCGCACAGCTGCAAAAAGTGTCGTGACAACTTTTCGTAAGATTTTTTTCCGTCTAGCCCCCTTTCACAACGCGCGATAAGGAATTTCGTTCCAAAATTCAGTGTATGTATTATGATTACAACATAATATTCTAATTGGGGTGTTTGAGGGTGTGCGTTAATTACGTTACATGTTGTTCGGTTACAAAGGTTCGAATCCGATGGCAGGCGGTAGACACTCGGGGGCGCAGGGTTGTTGTTGCTTTCCATTGATTTCTTACATAATAAACCGTTACTAACCTTTTTAGGGTTCCGTAGCCAAATGGCATAAAACGGAACCCTTATAGATTCGTCATGTCAGTCGGTCTGTCCGTCCGTATGTCTTTTTTCCGTAACTATAACAGCTGTACTGTTGAAACTTGGTAAGTAAATGTATTCGGTGAACCGCATTAAGATTTTTACACAAAAATAGAAAATGAACAATAATTTTGGGGGGTCCCCGTACATAGAACTAAATCCCAAAAAAAATTTTTTCATCGTACCCGTACATGTGGGCTATCTATGGATAGGTCTTCAAAAATGATATTGAGGTTTCTAATATCATTTTTTTCTAAACTGAATAGTTTGCGCGAGAGACACTTCCGAAGTGGTAGTTTTCTCATTCTCTTGTTTTAGAAGTTACAGGGAACTTCTAAAACAAGAGAATTAGAAAACTAAAAAATGTACATTATCGTAGAAACTAACAACGAAAATTGGTTTGAACGAGATCTAGCAAGTATTTTTTTTTAATACGTCATAAACCGCAATTTGCATTCATTTAATCAACTGAAATACTTTCTGCCACGGAACCCTTCATGTGCGAGTACGACTCGCACTTGGCCGATTTCTTCAACTTATTGTGCATTTAACATTATTTGCTTACTATTCATAATTTATGCTTAAATTATCGTAAAGGTTCTTGTGAACAATACCCAGTAAGTGATATCTCAGTTTCTTTATAAATTATTTTTTTGTAGCACAGCTATTCTCTAAATCAGAAGGTAAACTATTGAATATAGTAGGAACTAAGAAATTTCTGCACCTTCGTCCATAATAATTGTTACAAATGGGCACTTCATATCGTTTTGCGTTTTGGAGTTATGCTTGCTACAACTCTCATACAACCTGTGGCAGTATGAGACGAGTCCTCTACTGCTGCAACGTGCTAGCAGCTCCGAAAAGACAGCTATTTGTTTGTGGCACTGTCGCTGTGCCGGACTGACAGGAGGCAATAGGGAAGAGCGATCCAGACCCCAGAACATGTGGCACATGGCGCAAAACGGGGGTACCGGAGCAGCATACTCACGTTCCCAGGCTCCCCTCACCAGGCGCCAGAATAAGTCCACGACTCAAGGTTTAGTCAGTGCGAGTCTGACATACCCACCCGCAGGCATTTTTTTGCGGTTGTCATGCGTAGGCATTTCCTTTGCCTTACCAAAAAAAAAAGTACAATTAAACCTATATTGCGCTCCTCTATCGCTAAACTCCTTCGAGATAAGATTCGTTGACTGGTATACGATATCATTCTCTTATCTCAATGTGGAAATTAAGTATAATACTCAAAATCTTTTCGCGAGCGAGTTCCGCATGGCTGCGTTATCTTTCAGCTGTCACCAAATGTAATGTCAAACAACAATTACACGTGTCACATGTCATCTTGACGTGGAGACGACCCTGCAAAACAGTCTCGCTCTCCAATCTCTCTCATTTCACTTTAATATAAAAAAAATAACTCGAAATCACATGCTCAAAATAGTAAAGGCGGAATCATCTTAACATAAAAAATTATGTATAATAATAATAAATACCTAAATACTTTACGTTTTTTGGCATAAGTTATGCCAAAAAAATATTATAATATCCTGGGACATTATTTATACACGGCCATCTGATCCCACATTACTGATATATAGTTATCAGTATACATATAATAAAATCGTAGGAAAGTCATAAGTGTACATAAAATATTTTTTAAAAAGGATACTTGGGGCGTGATCTTCAATCGATAACGAAGCCAAAAATATAGTTTTTAGAATTTTTGTCTGCATGTATGTCCGGGCTAAACTCAAATAGTACTGTATGGATTAACTTCAAATTGCTGTGCCGGTTTTACCAACGTTAAATTTTATAAATTATCACAGCTCCTCTCCGTAGGTGATAACGTGATAATATGTTGACCCGACCTCTTAGTAATATTCATGTAAAATTTGAAGTAAATCCATGCAGTACTTTTTGAGTTTAGCCCGGACATACATACAGACAAACAGACGAAAATTCAAAAAACTATATTTATGGCTTCGATGTCGATTGTAGATCACGCCCGAAGTATCCTTTTAAAAAAAATATTCAATGTACAGTTTTAACTTTCCGACGATTGTATTATATGTATAGATTTGTATTACAGTATGTAGTTAGTTAGCTCGTAGAACTGACGGCCGATGGGGCAGAAAGGTTCTCGAGTGGCGACCACGAACCGGAAGACGCAGCGTGGGCAGGCCCCTTACACGGTGGACCGACGATCTTGTGCGGGTCGCGGTAAACTGCTGGATGCGAATAGCGCAAGACCGGCAATCGTGGCGATCTTACTTACGACTTACTTACTAACCGGTGAATAATAGACGGACACAAATTACATCCAGACTCCAGAGTAACTATTTATGGGTCACACAAATAGTTGTCCGGTCCGCGGGTCCCGAACCCGCGGCAAGAAGCGGAAAGGCGACTGTCTAAGCCGCTGCGCCACACGTGCAGTAAAGTCATTTGGGTATATTAAAATGCATGAGTACCAATACACTTGTCAGTTGCACAAACAAATTGTCAAAACAATTGATAAAATGTAATAAATATTTATATTATGCTTTCCGTTCAATTATAGTTCGAACTGAAGGCGAAATAACAACAAATTATAAACTTTACTCCTAAACAATTTTTCTTTTCAGTTGCATTTACTTTAATTTTATTTTAATTCCACCGCGGTCATGTTTAAAAAAATATTAATGCAGGTCAATGGCATTCTATAAAAGAAGGCCGGTACACTTTTTTTTTTAATCTCTTGAACGAATGTATTTACCTACTCAATGTTCAACCAATAAAACCTTTTTAATAGCATGTAGCAGAAGCAGTTTTCAGCTTCTGCTATACATATTAAAAAAAAAACTTGAGAGGTGTCAAGGGACACCCGGATGGAACGAAGTTCCTTTCGATTAATTAGTGAAGGAATTGTAATTTTTTTTTTAAAGTTATAATAATATTTTTTTACTTATTAACAAATATAATGTAATATAAACTTAATCAGTAGGCTCAATTTTTGTAATAAAAAAATTGTCGTTACAACTTTTTGTCTTAATTTTTTCCGTCTAGCCCCCTTACGCAACGCGCGCTAAGGAACTTCGTTCCAAAAAGAAAAACAAAACAAGGTCTGTAATATTTTTTGTCTATACATGATATTTTTATTTTTTCAATTTTCGAACTGAGAATCCGAGTTGCGCACCGAAGGCCCCGTGACTGCCTTAGATGAAGAAAGTTACATATTATCGTCACGTCACGCATTTTTGATTCTTTTGCCGTGGACTAAATAAGGATTATAATAGCGCAGCTAATATCTTCAGTTGCGCCGTTGCGGTACTCATAGTGTCCTGTCAAAATATAGTCATTGAGAGTCACCGACGATGTTTAATAGTGAAATATTCAGTAATTTTGTTGATTTTAAATTAAACTTGTGTAAATTAAGCATTGCATTAATAAAATCTTAGGAAAGTCAAAACTGTATATTGAATATTTTTTTAAAAGGATACTTGATACAATCGATATAAAAAGCCAAAAATATAGTTTTTCGAATTTTTGTTATTTGTCTGTATGTATGTCCGGGCTAGATTAAAAAAGTACCTACTACATGGATTTACTTCAAATATGGCATGAATATTACTAAGAAGTCGGGTCAACATATAGGTTACATATTATCACGCTTTCACCTACGAGGGAGCAGCTGTGATAATTTATAAAATTTAACACGGGTAAAACCGCGGGGCACAGCTATTGACATAATACAGTCACTGAGACCCACCGACGATATTTAGTCATGACATTTCAATTTCATTTTTCTTTTTTTTATTTAGTAGTTTTGTTGATATTAAAATAAACTTAAGCATTTCGCTACTATATATCTACCAGAGTACAGGCAGCAGCTTCCTTCTGAGTACTATGTCCGTCTTACTGCGATCGCCAACACGACGGCCAAGCGTGGCGATAATGGCATATGCCCCAAGATGACTCTTGGGGAGGCTTTTGTCCAGCATTGGACTTCTTAAAGCTGTTATGGTGCTGATAATGATTAGGTTACTTTTCCTGTAATATTTAACATATTGCATTACAAATTTCTTATTGGCTTTTTGAGATATCGTGGGGAATTATTCACACCCGGCCATGTGATCCCAAACTAAGCAGAGCAGAGATAATTACACCCAAACTCAGGACAAACAGAAATGTTTATGCATATGCATACAAATATCCCACGACCTGCCGGCGTGGAAGGCATATATATCTTAGTAATCACGCCAAACGGCCCGTCTATATATATATATAATAATAATAATGTTTATTTCCTCCTCACAAAAACAGACTTACAATATTACAATTTTACTTATAACTAGTTTACAAATTTGATTTGGTCTATGATATGTGAGGAGCTGGTGTCTGAGTTAGGTATAAAAATGCCTGTATTTCAGATCACCAGGCCCCCACCCCACGGTAAACAAAGGCCGACGATACACTGTTTACATAATTATATATTGTACAAGAATAATATTTATAGGAGGGTAATTACAAAAAGAAAAAACAATAATTAAATATTGAAATCAACCAAAAGGTGCCTTTGTAGAGTGTGTATGTGAGTGTTTGTTATGTATGTGTATGTGTGTGTGTGTGTGTGTGTGTGTGTTAGTTATGTATGTGTGTGTTATGTGTGTGTGCATCTAATGTATTGGTATTATATGTGTTAGTATTGATATATTTAGCCTGCTTGCAGTAAGTTTTCTGTAAGGTTATAATCTAGCTTCATTAACCACTCGGTAAGTATAGCTTTGCATTTGTTTTTAGGTAAAGAATATATCGATAACGCCCTATTTAATTTATTATATAATTTAGAACTTAAGTGACAGAAGAATCTATGTGCTAGACTAGTTTTAAATAAAGTTGTATTACAGATTCGATCCTTGCGTCTTTGATAATTATATTTATCAGGTTCATATATTAACAGTGAATGTTGTTTAGTTACTGTAAAGAGAATAAAAAGTTGACGGACAGTTAATACTTCCCAATGTTTGTACAGGTCCACAGTAGGATGATAGAAGGGTAGGAATGCACTAACTTTAAGTATTGCCCTCTGCGCTCTTTCTCATTTGAGGAAATGAGACTTAGAGGCACCTCCCCAAGAGGTGATACAGTATATTAATTGTGACTGGCAGAGAGCATAATATATGGACTTAACGACACTTCATTCAGCTACATGTCTAATTGATTTAAAGATTACCATCAATTTTCGTATATATGTTACCTATAGACGCCTATCAACATATCTGGCCTTCCTGTTACTGATACTTCTGTTGCGAATTGAGTAATTAACAAAAATGAAGCATAATTGAGCTATTGTAACCAAAGATAAGATTACTAAATACCTCTTTGGTGGTAGATCCGTTTATTTTTGTAATTTTTCTGTTATCACTACGAAAATATTTTTATCGCGCCGTCGTCTGCACATTTGTAAACAAGACTTAATTGCCAAAATGTTTAAAAAAAAAAACTAAAGACAGAGTTCATTATGATAGAATGTTATCTATGTTTTTATATACTCAGTGACATAGCACAAAAGAAGTATTAAAAAATCATACAGGGCTGTCTTTGGGGACTGCCGATAGAAGTATTTTGTCAATTCTCATAGGAAAGTAGTGTTTATTGAGTTTTGGCGCCAAAACGGAAAAAGACGCATCGAGTCTATTTTCAAAAACTGGTGTAAATTCTCGTTTTCATGTGTAAATATGGTGGATTTTTAGACAACGTACACTAGTGGAGGAAAGTGCGATATTGCCGGGTGAATATTTCATTTCGTGCATATTACACGGCAGACGATAAAGAATATATGAAACGCTGAAAGAATTTATACCTTATGTTGTTTTTATATAGTTTACTTGGTGTTCTATTAAGAGCAACCCTTAGAAAATAGTTTTTTAAATTAGAAATGCACTAAATTTCCTACAAAGGATCGAAAATCTAATTACCATCCGTGTCCCTTTTACCAGATTTTAGTAATGTGGCACATCCTGTAAAAAACTGTGTTTGAAGAACGACATTTTTATTACGTATTAGGATATAAGGATAGTTAATCTATTCAGAGACGATTTATTGTTGTAAGAAGAACATATTTAAACAGTTTCATACAACTTTGAAAAATGTCCCTACACTTTCCCATAATTACCATTCGACGGAATGTTTGATCCGATATTTTAATATTTACGCATCTCTGTGCACCGTGCTTCGCATAAAGAATTCGAAGACAGTCAATGCTTGATCAACGAGCCAAACACGCGCGTGAAAGATTGATTTCAACCACAAAAATTAAAGTTCTCCTGTCCAAAAATTGACGTGGTTCGGAATATTTCTGCATACCGTTCGTGTTATAAAAGGTAGATAAATTTATTTTTACTAAAGTATTATTTGTCAGATGTATTCCGTATAAGTCTTTTTTTCCGCAGATAAACTTAACAATGCTGTATCTATTCCAAATAACGATAATTTTTGAAAATATTTATGAATCTAATTACCATTCTTCTAATTACCATCGATTACCATTCTTCTTGATTCGAATGGTAATGAGAAGAAACGAACGGTAATGATTATATTCTGTGATTTAATTCTGTATAAACTGTATTTTTTCTAACTTGTATTATATGTAATATAACAATTACTTACAATATGATAAATTAACACAGAACAGAACAACAGGCATAAGATAAAATGCACAAGCTTTAATATTAATAACGGACAAAGGTACTTACATAGATATTGTTATTATTTATCATTCGTCATTTATGTCTCCGTATAAAGAATAATATTTTTTTAGACCATAATGCCTAGAAGCAGGATGACAAGAGAAGAAATACTAGAAAGGGCAAAAATTGCACGCAGAAAAAGATATGAAAATATGAAATCAGACCCTGTCCTTTATGCTTTACAAAAAGAATTCTTTTCTTTAGATATCTTTGGTGTTCCTTACCAAAGATATCTAAAGAAAAGAACAAAAAAGCAAAGAAACCAAGAACAAAGAAACAGAAAAGAAAAAGATGGAGGGAAATCTTCAATAATATTACAAAAAAAACTTTTACATAATCGTGGTGTCGAATTGATGAATGCAAATACCCCAAGTTGCAGTGATAGTGAAGATTTACCTATAGTAGATAGTGCTGAAACTCCGAAGCAAGATACAATTGTTCACAGAATCAGCGCGTAATGGTAGATCTACAACCATCCACATGTCAAGCAGCTCAAGAAACATCCACTGAGGCAGAATTAAAAAAGAAGATTAAAATACATTATGCTACAAAAGACTTAGGCATTTAAAAGTAAAATAAATACTATGGAGAAAAAAGTTGAAAGTTATAAAAAACATATTATAAGGTTGAAAAAACGATTGCAAAGTCCTAATTTGAAAGTAAATGAACTTTTGAAAGATAAATCAAAACTGTCAGAAGCTAAAAACAAAATATTATTTTGTGAAGCAATGAAAAAGAGTTTGGAAAAGAACTACAAACAACAGTCGAAAAAAGGCAAAAAAGAATTTAGCGATGCATTAACTGGGGATAAACCAATAATAAAAGATCACAAAATTTTGTCAGAAGTAAAAAAGTTTGGTGTCCGAGGCAAAAAGGAAAATCTTATCAAAACTACGAAATCGTTAAACAAAATATACAGGGTTTTTATGAACGCGATGACGTTTCAAGGATTACGGCTGGAAGAAAAGAAGTAATCACACGAGATAAGGTACAAAAACAAAAAAGTTATCTATTGGATTCACTAAAAAATCTTCACCAAATCTTTGAAGAACAGTATTGTAAGAACAGTTACTCATTTTTCTGTAAACAAAGACCATTCTGGGTCCGTATTCCCGACATCAATGCAAGATGTGTTTGTAAAATACATGCAAATATTGAATTTTTAATTCAGGGATTGAACAAGCAAAGCATTTTATCAGAGAAAACACCAAATGACGTACGAAAAGTCTTTGTTGCCCAAAAACGGAATGCTTATTAAAACAATGTGAGGCATGCCGAAACAAAATACTAAATTACTTGGAGTTTATTAACGAAGAGCCAATAAAGTTTAAAAAGTGGGAAAGTAAGAAAACCACATATATGTCTAACGGTACGGAAAAGGTAAAGAGGATCATAGAAAAAATTTAAGTGACTATCCTTCCAAAAGAGGCTATTGCAGAGGTAGAGAAAAACATTTCTGTTTTTTTAAAACAGAAATGGTACGAAGAGGGCAGTTTTCTGCCATAATTGCCATTAAAAATAATTTAAAAGAACATGAAGCAATTATTCACATTGATTTTAGTGAGAATTATGCCTTAAGTACTTCAGAGGCGTACTGCCTCCATTCTATATATATATATATATATATATATATATATATATATAAAATTATCGATTTCTATAATTATTATTTTATTTGAATTATTATTCTGAAGTCCATTCCAAGATAGATAGATAGATAGAGTACACTTTATTGCACCAAAAGAAACAATATATAACTTACAAATAAGCAAATACAGGTACAATCGGCGGTCTTATCGCTTTGTAGCGATCTCTTCCAGACAACCGTTGGGTGGACAAGGAAAAAGTAAGACAGAAAAGGCGATAGTTGTAGTGTACAGTCAAATATTCAAAGTGATGTACTTATATACAATTTACATAAACATACTTATATTCTAAATACTAATAATACTATACTATAATAAAAAATATACTATACATACAAAATATTATGCATCTTTTCAATTAAGGAGTTTTAAAAAGGAGGTTACGAAAAGCAGTTAAAGGAAAAAAGACAAATTATGAAGATAATTTAAAGAGATAAAAAGTGTTTTTTTAAAGAAATTTTGAAGGAAGTCAGAGTTTGTGCACGTCTTATTTCTACAGGAAGTAAATTCCATAGCCGAGCTGCTTGGACAGAAAAAGATTTATCAAAAAAATCTGTAGAGTGCACTGGAATATGTAGTTTTAAGTTCTCTGATGATCTCAAAGACCTAGCATGTGTATCACAAACGAATTCAAACCGTTGCTTAAGGTAAATAGGAGCTCTTGGATTAAACAAAATATTGTAAAGCAGACAAAGTATGTGAGAATTACGGCGAAGTCGGATTGGTAACCACTCGAGTTTTTTACGAAATTCGGTGACGTGATCGTATTTGCGGAGTCCAAATACGAATCTTATACAGAAATTTTGAAGGCGCTCGAGTTTATCAAGTTTGTCCTCTGTAAGGTCAAGATAACTGGCAGCAGCATAGTCAAGGATGGGGAAAAGAAGAGATTGAGCTAGTGCAATTTTAGTGGCGGTTGGAAGGAAATTACGCATTCTTCGCAAGGAACCTGCTGCCGCATATAATTTGCGACTAGTCTGCTCAAGCTGTGGACCCCATGAAAATGTTTTGTCGAAGTAAACCCCTAGATTTCTTACATTGTCACTAAAAGGTATTATGGTATTATTAAAGATAATCTGGGGGATCTGTGTCCAGTCCAAGTTGCAGTATCAAAGATTATTTTAGAGTTCCTTTATGATTATGTTTTATTTCTGTATTATTTTATAGTTTTATAATTATGTTCCTATTTTGAAGTTAATTAATAGGTTTGTTTTATTGCATTTAAATGCTGATTTATCAAACTGTCGTAAAATTTTTAATTACCATATTTTCTACCTCATTACCATTTATAGATATCTAATTTCCGTTTGTGTCAAATCTCATTACCGTTCCTTCAAAAAAACAAACGTCAATAACTTCAAAATTAAAACTCTGATTACCGTCCCTTTGTTATATTTCACTTATAATCATTAAATACTTCCAAAAAAACATATAATGAACATGATTAGGCACATTTATTTGACTATTCTCCAAAAGACCTCAATATGCACGAAATGAAATATTCACCCTGTCGTGAATTGTGATTGTACGTGTTGAAACCAAAACTCCATAGAAGCCACTAGTAAAGACTCCACTGCTTTACTATGGTAGGACTATGACTTGACTGTGACTTGTGACAGACATGACGGACATGACTGACTGACTTTGAAATATAAATATTACAACTGAAGACGAGGCGGTATGGTCTCTGATCTTAGCCTGCCCAAAGAGGGTGAAAAAAAAAATAGTAGTGTTTATTTGATCCGAGTAGCGAGTGAAAGATGCTACTTCCCACCTTTGGGCGGTACGCTATGATGGGAATACATTTTAAAAATAGAACTTAATTTGGTTAGGCTGTCACTGTAAAAAATATAACATAATTAAGAAAAAGAAGTGAACAACGCGGCTAAAGAAGTTTTCACTACAAAAATGCTGCGGTCATGTGAGTGAATAAATGGCCAGTAATCATAATAAAATATCAGCCAAAGTACGGGTGGATATGCCATAATCGCCACGCTTGCCAAACGGGTCGGTGATCGCAGTTTGATGGTCATAGTTCACAGAAAAACGCTGCTGCCCGTTCACTGGTAGGTATTCTTTCGGACGATTTTTACGCCCCTCACGGGATGAGATAGAGTGATGATATTCTATGCCGTCAAATAAATAAAATAAATAAAATAAAAAAGGTTTTTATTCACGTAGACTTTAAAAAAGCGCTTGTAAATAGTCAGAACATGTTTGTAGTAATATAGTTGTATACATTAGGTAGATATTATTTCTAGTAACATAGATATTTAGGTACATCTTGTATGAAAAAATTTATAAAATTTATTTTATTACAGAAATGATATTTAGCTAGCTCGTATCAAGTTATTGTCACTACACAGTTGCCTAAAGGGCCAGTGTGAATTAAAAGCTAAGACCATCCGTCTTACGAATATTCGACCAGGGTCACGTGTCCCGACGGGAGGTTAACATTTTTACAATATAAACAGAAAATATGAAATACTAGCGGCCCGGTACGTGCTTCGCTACGTATAAGGCATAGTAATAAAAAAAATGATTATTAAGTTCATTTATTCAAACAAAAAAAAAAACTTGTGTGTACGCGTGTACACGCGTTAGAAGTTATACTTCTTAATATACAACTTGAACATAGTTTTCAATTTTCATACCACCTAGAACTAACGTCATGCTGTTATTTTTACGATGCGCGCGCATCGTAATAATTCACTCTCATACATTTTCATACCACCTAGAACTAACTTCATGCTGTTATTTTTACGATGCGCGCGCATCGTAAAAATTCACTCTCATACCACCTAGAACTAACTTCATGCTGTTAAATTTTTTGGTGTCGGTGTGCGCGCGCATCGTAAAAATTCACTCTCATCATTTTTCTCCATCGCGACAAAAGAAGTATAACTTCAAAAATAATTTGAATTGCTAAAAGATGTTGATTTTAAACATTTTCAAGACTTTTTTTAAATTTTCTCTACGTACAAACCTTCCCTGTTCTTCCACGAATAATTCAAGACCAAAATTAGCCAAATCGGTAAAGGCGTTGTTGAGTTATAACATTACAACGAAAAGTGGCATTGAGTTTTATATATATAGATAAGAAAATATTACAAGTAATACAAAATTTAAAAATAGTATGTTGTGACGATACTATATATAACTAGCTGTGCCCCGCGGCTTTACCCGCGTTAAACTTTATAAATTATCACTGCTCGTCCCCCGTACGTGACAGCGTGATAATATGTAGCCTATATGTTGACCCGACCTCTTCGAAATATTCATGCAAAATTTGAAGTAAATCCATGCAGTCCTTTTTGAGTTTAGCCCGGACATACATACAGACAAACAGACACACAGACAAAAATTCTAAAAACTATATTTTTGGCTTCGATATCTATTGTAGATCACGCCCAAAGTAACCTTATTAAAAAATATTTAATGTACAGTTGTGACTTTCCTACGATTTTATTATATAAATATACAATATATCCAATAAAATAAGATAATGACACATTATAACAATACACATATACAATATACCTACACATAGCTCATGGGAAGAATGACGTGACGACGCGGCGACGACGCGAGATTTCACTCTATTTGTTCAGTCAAAAAGTACACCTATACTAGCTATGCTATAAAGTACTAAGTACTACGCCCTGCGGTTTCACCCGCGTTTTGGCGTTAAAGAGTAACAAACATACTCCACACTCACATACTTTCGCATTTATAATATTAGCAGGATATGTACCGCTAGCGTTTTTGGCAGAGCACGCCGGAATAGCCCGCAGATGGTAGATTTGTTCCTACCTACTTGTCACTTATCGTCATATTTTTAACAATTCACACCTTATCTTTATAAATTGTAGCATATATGTTATTCTGATGTATAAGCTATATTATTGTAAAGTTTCATTAAAATCCATTCGAAGTTTTTACGTGAAAGAGTTTTTACAAACTTTCGCGTTTATAAATTAGCTTACAGGAAGCCTGAGTTGACGATAACGCGAGTTCCATCATTTTTAGGGTTCTGTCTGTCTGTAGTCCGTCCGTATGTCACAGCCACTTTTTTCCGAAACTATAAGAGCTGTGCTGTTGAAACTTGGTAAGTTGATGTATTTTGTGAACCGCATTAAGATTTTTACACAAAAATAGAAAAAGAACAATAATTTTGGGGGGTCGCCATACATAGAACTGACACTAATTTTTTTTTTCATCGTACTCATACATGTGGGCTGTCTATGGATAGGTCTTCAAAAATGATATTGAGGTTTCTAATATCATTTTTTTCTAAACTGAATAGTTTGCGCGAGAGACACTTCCAAAGTGGTAAAATGAGTGTCCCCCTGTAACTACTAAAATAAAAGAATCATAAAACTACAAAAAATATATGATGTACATTACCATGGAAACTAACAACGAAAATTGGTTTGAACGAGATCTAGCGAGTAGTTTTTTTTTAATACGTCATAAACCTCAATTTGCTTTCATTTAATCAACTGAAATACTTGCTGCTACGGAACCCTTCATGTGCGAGTCCGACTCGCACTTGGCCGGTTTTTTTTAAAGCTTTAGTTTAAAAATGGCTTAACGCGCCAAGACCATTATAAACTATTTTATGGTAGTATCATATTAAATACTTTATACACCTATCAAATTATAGGCAGATTTTACCACATTCTTGGGATATTCTTTAGTATAAATTTTATTAATTTGTAACATTATTGTAAATCGAATAGTAGAGTTGACAAGCAGAAACCACGTAACGGAAATGCGCCGTCTCCATGCCTGTTCCCTTGTGTCTTTTTATTAATACCCGTTTCGATTTTCGAGCAGACGTACAAGAGGGGTGGGGGGGTTAAAACATATACAGTAAAAGCTCCTTATTCGCGCGGGGATACGTTCCGTAAATATGCCACGAATACAGAAACCGCAAATATGGAATGGTAATTTTTAGGGACTAGCTGTGCCCCGCGGTTTCTCCCACGTTCAATTTTATAAATTATCATAGCTCCTCCCCCGTAAGTGATAGCGTGATAATATGTATAGTGGACCAGGTAATATTGAAAAAAAAAATTTAAAATTTGAAGTAAATCCATGCAGTACTTTTTGAGTTTAGCCCGGACATATATACAGACAAACAGACAAAAATTCTAAATATTGTTGGCTTCGATATTGATTGTAAATTACGCCCCAAGTATCCTTTAAAAAAAATTCAATGTACAGTTTTGACTTTCCTACGATTTTATTATATGTATAGATTAGTTATAGGAGAAATGTTCCTAGGTTCTTTAAAAATGGTCGTAAAAGCGTCTTTAAGCCCATTTTAATTGCCTTCTCCTGGGCCAAGGACCACGCAGGGGCTCCCTTTTTTTATTGATTTTATGGCATTTACGCATTATTTTAATAAGGTCTATTTTACATTTTTGTTCTACAATTTGACACAAAGTACATGAACTTCTTCTTGCTTTCAAAGGATATTGGATTGGATAGCTATTGGAATGCTTTTTATTAATATGTACATATGTACCATACAGTACATATGTACAGATTAGATCCGGGAATAAAGATATTTTTAGCCGCGAATAGAGCAATTGCGTCGCAATTATTTAGTCCGCAAATAGTGAATGACGGAAGCGACAATAAGGAGCTTTTACTGTATTTATTTTAATTATGTTAATTAACTAAACTTAAAAGCAAACTACAAAATTAAAAATAAAAATACCGCTGTAGAATAAAATACCGCTTTCAAGTCGCACTTACAATATTTTATTGAACTTTACCTCATAACCAGGCTTTGCTAATATTTTTAAAGTGAAACAATTTTTCCATCGCCTCGAATGTTTTCGTCCATCTGTCGCATGTCGCATTACGGCCGGGTAGAGCCCATGGCTCGCATCGGCTGACCGTGTACCTAGCATTTGCATTCCCACTCATTTTTTCAAGTGCCCCACGGTATGGGTATTTGTGTTTTGATCAGTGTATTGATATAAATGTTGTTGTTCACTCGATCGTGATGTTCAGAGGCCAGCACATCAAGCTAACCCAATCTGTCAAAATAGAAAGTGAACCTTATGCTTATGTGATAAAGTTGAAAATCTATAAAAGAAATTTGACAGATTGGGGGATGTGCTGGCGTCTGTGCAACAATACAGCTAGTGAGTCAAATAATCCAGTCAACGAGGGAAATACCAAGAATAGTGCGAAAATATCCGACAAATAATTAATATTACGCCGTAAGAGACAATTTTTTACTTGCATCGTGGTTTAATAAAACCACATAACGCTTTGCAATTGGTTTTGGACCTTATTCCAAACAATTAGATTTTTAATTGATGGGGTCTCGTAAGTACAAACGCCAGCACATCCAGCTACCCCAATCTGTCAAATTTCTTTTATAGATTTTCAACTTCATCACAAAAGCATAAGGTTCACTTTCAATTGGGGAAATATGACAGATTGGGGTAGCTTGATGTGCTGGCGTCTGTACAGAGGCTGTTTAGGGGTTAAGGATGTTTATAACTATTTTCTATACTAACACATTAAACTGAAAAGATTGTTTGTTAGTTTGCTTGACCTCGCTAATCTCAGGAACTATTGGTCCGATTTGTGAAAATTCTATCATTGTTAGATAGCCTAGGGGAAGGATATATATCCCTTTACCCCAAGAACAATAAGGGCGGACCACCAATGAAAAAGGTTTCAAAATTGGGGTTTTTTTCCTTTTTAGAGTTTCCGCTGCGTAAACTTCGTAAATTGTCAAAATTTAAAAAGAATCCATGAATATTACTAAGAGGTCGGGTCAACATATAGGCTACATATTATCATTGTTACTGGTGACGAGACGTGGGTTTACGAGTTTGACATGCAAACTAGTCAATAAGCTTCGGAGTGGCGCCTTCCAACTGAACCGAAACCGAAAAAACCACGCCAAAGTCGATCAAAGTCAAAGTCATGTTGACTGTTTTCTTTGACTATCGCGGTGTTGTGCACTCTGAATTCTTACCGGAAGGTCGAACGGTAAATAAAGAATATTATTTGAGCATTATGCGGCGTTTAAGAAAGCAAATTCGACGAAAAAGGCCAGATTTGTGGAAAGAAAATTCTTGGATTTTGCACCACGATAATGCGCCTTCGCACAAGGCCATCATTGTGAACGAATTTTTGACCAAACACTCAACAAATACCATCCAGCAACCACCATATTCACCAGATATGGCTCCAGTGACTTCTTTCTTTTTCCTAAACTCAAATTACCACTTCGTGGTACCCGTTTTCAATCGGTAGAAGACATAAAGGAGAATTCGCGGCGAGAACTGAACTCAACTCCGAAAGCAGCGTTTAAAAAATGTTTTGATGAATGGAATTATTCGTTGGCGTAAGTGTATCGTTTCTGAAGGAGCATACTTTGAAGGTGATAAAATAAATTTGGATGAATAACAACCATTTTGTATATTATTGATCTTTTCCCGGTACTTTCTTGACAGAGTAGTATAACTAGACACGCTGTTTCGAATAAAAACTCTGTCCCAGTCCGGCTGTGCGCGAGGTGAGGGGCGCGCGCGCGGCGTACTAAATTAACTGAGTTGCAGCGCGGGCGCTGCAACTTCTCAATATGGGATTGCGCGTCTAGTAGAATACATATAGGTCAATGGCATAAACATGTTTGTTGTGTCCTGAGTCGGTGTGCAATTATCTGTATAAGTATGTATTTACAAAAGAAAAGTAGTAGGTATAATGTAGTATATCAGTTCTCTGGTTTCCATAGTACAAGCTCTGCTTAGTTTGGGATCAGATGGCCGTGTGTAAATAATGTCCAAGGAAGGCTATTATTATTTTAAGGTTCGTTCACTATAATCTTTTTTATGCTAACGAAATTTGTTCCAAATTAATGCACGATATTAATCCTTATCCAAAGAAATACGTTATTCATAACAGGTATTAAATGTAAAACAAAATTGCCATTTACATTATACGATTTCAATGAATATCTTAGGAGATATCGCAGTTTTAAAATAATATCGCAGCGAAATAATGATCAAGAACTGCGCGCGCATTTATGGTATGCAAGGCCGGTATGGGTAGTCATGAGGGGGGAGGGCGGGGGGGGCTACTTATGCCTATGCGTGCCACCCGCAAAAGGTGTCTGCGGTGGGTATGTCGGACTCGCATAGACTAAACCTCTAGTCGTGGACTTATTCTGGCGCCTGGTGGCGGGAGCCAGGGAACGCGGGTATGCTGCTCCGGTACCTCCGTTTTGTGCCATGTGCCACATGTTCTGGGCTCTGGATTGCTCTTCCCTATTGCCGACTCCTGCCAGTCCGGCACCGCGACTGTGCCACAAACAAATCGCTACCTGCCGTGGACTTCTCTTGGCACCTGAGGGAGCCCCGGAAACGCGGGTATGCTGCATCCGTGCCCCCCTTTTGCTCCGTGTCCCAGATGGTCGGGATACGTATCATATTGCCGACTCCCGCCATTCCGGACAGCGACTGCGCCAGAAACAGATCACTGCCCTTCCGGAACTGCTTGGACGTGGCAGCAGTAGAGGACACTTCTCATACTGCCACCGCAGCTTGGGCTTGGGCTCGGTAGCCCAACTCCCCTCGGGCTCGACAGGACATGACGGAGAAGGCGTCGCTGCTGCCGCCGCCGCGCCGCCTCCGCGACGCCTCCTCCGTCTTCAAGTGGGATCGGGATCTCGCTCGGCGGCCTCCTTGGAGCATGACTAGGTACCTCACAGAAGGAGACCATGGCGACGGGCAGAAGCTAGTAATAATAAAACTAGTTATGCCCCGTGATTTCACCCACGTTAAAGTAGTTTTGGCGTAAAAAAAGAGTAACTAACATAAATCTATACTCACAAACTTTATAATATTAGTAGGATGTGTACATCTACCGGTTTGGGCAGTGCAAGCCGGAATAGCTCGCAGATGGTAGATTTTTTCCTACTTACTTGACACTTATCATCATATTTTTGACAATTCACACAATTTCTTTATAAATTATAGCCTATGTGTTATTCTGATGTATAAGCTATATTATTGTAAGGTTTCATTAAAATCCATTCAGTAGTTTTACGTGAAAGAGTAACAAACATCCATCCATACTTACAAACTTTTAGGTACGTTTATAATATTAGTAGGATGTTAGTTTTCTTTTTACTGGAATTGCATACTTTAATGCATTATGATTATGCCAAACAGAAGTTCATTTGAATATCTAAGTGTTGAATAGATATAATTAATTACATAGACTTGTATTACCTAGGCAATAAGAGCGGTTTTCGTAGTGAAATGTATCCACTGAGTAGCGACTGCTATTCGTAATGCAACTATGCTGTTAGGTATTTTAAATATGAATCAATGACTTTAATTATGTATCATTGGGTTTTACCGTAGCTCACTAGTAAACTGACCACAAGAATGGACCGTCTAATCTTAATACTGGCCATGTGTGAGTCATGGCCGATCTGGTTGGGTTCCGTAGCAAATACATCATCTGATCGTTATTCTTGTATGAAGAGTCATATACATATATATTTTTTTTGTGTATCTATACTAATATTATAAAGAGGTAAAGTTTGTGAGTTTGTGACGTTGTTAGGAGTAATCTCTGGATCTACTGAACCGATTTTTAAAATTATTTCACCAATAGAAAGCTACGTTATTGTGAAGTGTCATAGGCTATGAAAAAACGGGCAGGGACAATTATATTTATAACGCGGAACGAAGTCCGCGGGCACTGCTAATTGTAAATAAATAGATTTCCCTTTAATGCACCAAATCGAAACATAACATTAAAACATAAGTGATCTCATATTATGAGGTACAAACGGTGGTATTATCGCTAATACAGCAATCTCTTCAAGACAACCGTTGGATGAACCAAAGCAATGCAGGGAGACAAAGTGGTAGTTGGCAGTGCATCTTAGGAAGATGGAAGATCGCAAGCTGTGAAAATTACAGTGATAAGTAATGATTCTATAAAAGTGTTTTAAAAGATCTAATTAATTTGGAGCGCGTCTGATATTGACTGATGTGCAGAGGCAGTGAATTCCACAGTCGAACAATCTATACAGTCGAAGATTTGTGGAAGAAATTAGTGGAATGTATGGACAACTAGAGTTTTAGATACTCTGACTATGCTGCGCTAGACGTTGTTCAGTTTCATAGGTAATTTCTTTTTCTTAGCGTGTCGATGGCAATCTAAATTAAACAGTCCAGAATTCAGCTACGAGTTGAGCGTTGTCAGTAGCGTCCATTAGTTCTTGTAACGTGCAGGCATTAGGGCACGCAGGGCATGTACAACAAGTGTGCCATAGTTTGAGGGACAGAACCACACTTGCACAAATTTAAATTCTAATTAAATACTTACTATAAACTATAAATTTCGATTATTAAACTTAAATATAATCTCTTTGACAATAACTTAATACAAGCTAGCTAAATATCATTACTAGATATTATGAAATAAATTATAAAAATGTTATTACAATCCGTCATAAGTAAATAAATAAATAAAAAAGGTTTTTATTCACGTAGACTTTAAAAAAGCGCTTGTAAATAGTCAGAACATGTTTGTAGCAATATACATTATTATTTCTAGTAACATAGATATTTAGGTACACATTGTATGAAAACATTTCTAAAATTTATTTTATTATAGCATTGATATTTAGCTAGCTCGTATCAAGTTATTGTCAAGAGATTATGTTTAATTATCTAGTTTAAGTCTAATATTTTTACTACATATTGTCAATGGTTCTGTCTATATTAAGGTATTAATATTATAACGGACCTTGTGTTAATAACGACGGTCATAAGTCATATCTTTATTTGCCAAAAAAACATGGTATACAGAGCTGTTAAAAATAGAATTAGACCATACATGTTTTGCTTAAAAATTAAGGCATGCAAATTTTCAGTTTTTGAAATTCCTTAGTGCTATAGAAGTTATTTCCATTCAACCATTTATATAGTTCAATTTTAACTAATCTGTATTGTAGTATTTTAGATTGTTAGGTAATTTATTATATAGACGTACACACATAGCCAGACTGCTTTTATTATATTTTGTTGACCTAGGGATCTCGTCAAGTACAAGTCTATGTTGATCCCGCCGACTTCTAGAACACATTTCTCCTACTTTTTTAAATAGTTCTTTATGTTTCTGTACCAACATACACGCTTCATATATATATAATGAAGGCAGAGGTGACATGATTCATCATAAGGGACGTGTACCTAAATGTCTTTATGTAACTAGAAATAATTATGTATTCTTAAATATTACATGTTCTTTTTTAAAGTCTACCTAAGTAATAATAAAAAAAAAACGATTGTGCCATAGTTTGAGGGACAGAACCACACTTGCACTTTAAAAAAATTCCCCACCTGAGCAGGCGTTCCTTACTTCGACCAACTTGGGTCCGGAGTCTGTTCAGGGACTTCCAGGTTGGCCACGGCGTCTTGTGTCCAGGCGGCATGTTTTCGGCGGGAGAGACGAAAGGGATGCGTAGGCAAGCACTGTCTCGATACGCTATGTTCGGGCCACATTGGCTCCTGTCGTGTCATCGTGTGCCTACATTCATCGCGGTCAGCGGCTACCGAGCGCGGACGAGACCGCACTTCACTTCGTTCCGCACCACCGGCAATCACAGACACGCCCGGTCAAAATAACAAGTATAATTAAGTAAACAATTGTATGTAAATAAAGGCGAATACAACTAAAGGGAAAAAGAACCCAAGCTACAATGTTGCTGCAATACAATAGCAGCAGTGAATAAATAATAATAATAAAAAAAAATAAAAAAAGACACGCCCGGTCACCATACATCTTATTAGTTCTTTTATATAACGTTTTCTAAAGTCATTAATATACTTGTAAATACAGTCCAAAGTATTTCATTCATCTCCAACGCAACCAGCTAAGAAGATAGGTAATTTAAGCTCCAAAATTTACGTCCAAGTTTTGATAAAGTTTTGATATACCTTGTATCCTAGGTAACTAGTTTTAATGTAGTCAAAATAAGTTTAAGATTCTTTGTCCCGCGGTTTTACACATATTAAACTTAATAATATACGTTGTGTGACTGCCTCGTTGGTCTAGCTGTAGCGTGTTCACCCGCAGAGAACGAGGTCCTGGGTTGAAATCCCGGGTCGAGCCAAAAAGTGATTATTGAACTTTTTTTTAAAAAGAGCAATTTCTCAGCCCGACGTCTGGGAGTTGGCGGTATTATACCCCCGTGCCTGGAGAGCACGTAAAGCCGTCGTCGGTCTTGTACCTGACCTCTTTCCGTCGTGTCGCTAGGCGTCCCATCGGATCATGAGAATGAGTGCACATACTTGAGCACTATAATATGTCCCGGGCTAATCTCTGTTGAGACTGGCCGCCGTGGTCGAAATTCGGCTAGGAGGACATTATTATTATATGATATTCACTGCCGTCACCACACAGGTGACGGCGGTGAATATCAGAATGTCATCACCCCATCTCATCCCGTGGGGGACGTAGAAATCGTCCGAGGGAATACCTACCAGAGAACAGGCAGCAGCGTTTTTCTGTGAACTATGACACTCAAACTGCAATCGCCAACCGGTCTGCCAAGCGTGGCGATTATGGCATATCCCCCCAAGATGATTCTTGGGGGAGACTTTTGTCCAGAAGTAGACTTTTTACAGCTGTTATGAAGAACTTTATAAATTACTAGCTCTGCCCCGCGGTTTCACCCGCGTTAAAGTATTTTTGGCCTAAAAGAGTAATAAACATACATCTATACTCACAAACTATCACATTTATAATATTAGTAGGATGTGTACCTCTAGCGGTTATGGCAGTGCACGCCGGAATAGCTCGCAGATGGTAGATATTTTCATACTTACTTGACACTTATCGTGATATTTTGGGCAATACACACAATATCTTTATAAATAGCCTATGTGTTATTCTGATGTATAAGCTATATTATTGTACAGTTTCATTTAAATCGATTCAGAAGTTTTTACGTGAAAGAGTAACAAACATCCATCCATCCATCCATACTTGCAAACTGTCGCATTTATAATATTAGTAGGATAGTCCTATTTTTTGGTCGGATATTATTATATAAGCTATATTACAACACAAGTTTAATCAAAATCCGTGCGGTAGTTTTTGCGTGAAAGAGAACAAACATCCATGCACACAAGCTTTTGCATTTATAATATTAGTAGGATACTTTAAAAAACCGGCCAAGTGCGAGTCGGACTCGCACATGAAGGGTTCCGTAGCAGCAAGTATTTCAGTTGATTAAATTAAAGCAAATTGCGGTTTACGATTTATGACGTATTAAAAAAAATCTACTTGCTAGATCTCGTTCAAACCAAGTTTCGTTGTTAGTTTGCATGGTAATGTACATCATATATTTTTTTAGTGTTATCATTCTCTTATTTTAGAAGTTACAGGGGGGGGGGGACACTCATTTCACCACTTTGGGAGTGTCTCTCGCGCAAACTATTCAAAAATGATATTAGTAACCTCAATATCATTTTTGAAGACCTATCCATTGACACCCCACATGTAGGGGAACGAGGAAAAAAAAAATTTGAGTTTCAGATCTATGTATCTGGGACCCCCCCAAATTATTGTCCTTTTTCTATTTTTGTGTAAAAATCTTAATGCGGTTCACCGAATATATCAACTTACCAAGTTCAACAGTACAGCTCTTATAGTTTCAGAAAAAAGTGGGTGTGACATACGGACGGACGGACTGACAGACCGACAGACATGACGAATCTATAAGGGTCCCATTTTTTGCCATTTGGCCACGGAACTCTAAAAATCAGGTGATCTTGTTCGTCCACGGTAAACGGATGATGGTACGACACAAAACTGTAAACGGGGAGGTGGTTTGCCCGGTGACCCCGATCCAATCTACATTTTTCTGAGCTTGGGTACGTGAGCTTGTAGGTTTTAAACCACAACTTAAGACACTCCTATTGAAAATATGTCTTTACTCTACTAGTATAGACGATTCAACGTTTTTTAGGGTTCCGTACCCAAAGGGTAAAACGGGACCCTATTACTAAGACTTCTCTGTCTGTCTGTCCGTCTGTCACCAGGCTGTATCGCGATAGTTAGACAGTTGAAATTTTCACAGATGATGTATTTCTGTTACCGCTGCAATAACAACAAATAATATCCCATGCAACAAACGTGAATTTTTTGCTCGTTTTTATAGATAATGGTACGGAACCCTTCATGGGCGAGTCCGAACCGCACTTGGCAGCTTTTTTGGTTTCGTATATTTTTACAGTCTGGTGGATGATTCTCTTGTAAGGAGGGGGAAATGCGTAGGTAATCTAATCAGAAATGTCAAAATACGCAGGCTGCTTTAATCTAGGTATAGACGATTTATAAATTAATAAGGTAATTAAAATAATATATTAATAATGATTATTATATAATTCATTAATGTTATTTTAACAGTTTATAATTGTTTCGAGCTATGTATATAATTTATTAATTTTATTTTGATTATTATACCTATTAATTATTTTTATCATATGTTTACGCATGTTTAATGTTTATTTGCTCCTTTTAAATTATTTATTTGTATTGTGTTGTTTGTTGTTTCATGTAATATTCACACACAACGTAAATTGTTCATGAATAAATAGAATTGAATTGTGTAAGTGTGTGCGAATGACGTCATCACTATGGCGACATATAACTGTGGTCGATTGTAGGCTATGTTCTTTTTTGTAACCTTCGATAGATGTCGCTACATTACCTTTGATTTTTTTTGAACTCCCGACGCAAAAAGACGCGTGTTTTAAGTTTGTCACCGATGTGTGTGTGTGACTGATTAAGATGTCGTTTATTTCATCGATGTCAACGTTGAAATTGATTTAACGATTGATTTGGTAATTTAACCTTAATTTATTTAAACGCCATTTAAGATATCGATGTTCGGCGGCTTAGCTGGTAGAGACCCAGGCGTTGCTTTGCGGAAGTCCACAACAATCAAAATACAAAATCAATATGTAATTTTAATTCCGCTAATTGTCAATTTAATCATGCCATTTGCACCGCCCTCCCGCCCGCTAATATGTGGACATCCAAGAAGGACAATATAAAAAAGCAAATTACATGCGCCAGTAAGATACCCAACACGTGTTTCAGTCCTCCACGGACCATTCTCTAACTCGTCGAGTTAGACTCTAGCAGCGGATGAACGGAATTAACACTATCTACATATTGATTTTGTATTTTGGTTACATATATATTTAAGCAAGGTACAGACGCCAGCACATCCAGCTACCCCAATCTGTCAAATTTCATTTATAGATTTGTAACTTTATCACATAAGCGAACCATAAAGTGAACCATATCACTTTCAAATTGGGGAAATTTGACAGATTGGGGTAGCTTAATGTCTATACCTACTGAACTGATAATATATTAAATAATTTTTGGACAATGTCACACAGATCAACCTTTTTTTTTATTTTTTTATTTTTTTTTACATGGTGGATATGCATTAAACTTACGCATACCCGCCGCTTGGGGAGGCGACGGGTTATGTGGGACTCACTCGGGCTAGTCCCGGGATACGCACTAAAACCACCATGGTAGCCAGCCTCACAATGCCTGTAGCGGGGGGCCTGGGTACTCGTGAACGATCTCGCCAGTACCCCCGCCATACACTGAGCGTCTGAGACTCTCCTCCGGGGACGGGAGGGGGCCAAATGCCTCCTCCCCTCCCCTTCACGCACAAGCGCGTTTAGGCAACCTGAGCTACAGCAGGTTACCTCTTCCCGGGACCGCTTATGTAAGACGAGTGGAGTTCCCCTCCTCCAAACGCCAGCGGTCCCAGGGGCGACGTCAAGCCGAGGAGAAGCCAGCCGGACGCCGCATTCTCTCTCGCAACACACAGATCAACCTAGCCCAAAACACAGATCAACCTAGTCCCAAACTAAGCAAAGCTTGTACTATGGGTACCAGGCGACGATATACATACTTTTATAGATTAGATAAATACTTATATACATAGGAAACATCCATGACTCAGAAACAAATATTCGTGCTCATCACACAAATATTTGCACTTACCGGCATTCGAACCCAGGACCACCAGCTTCGTATGCAGGAGCACTACCAACTAGGCTACGGTGACCGACGGCTAGTCCGCATGTCTGGCCTGCACCTAAGTGGCCTTTAAAATGTTGACCGTGCTCTTTGCGATAAATTGACAACTTTAGCCTTCTTCTTCTGAGAAACTGATAAACCAGGCCACCTTGGACTTATCTCTTCATAACATAAAACAAGTTGCCCCCTGTCTGTACGCTCAGATCTTGTAAACTACGCAATTGATTTTAATGCGGTATACATGAACAGACAAGAGTGTTTCAAAAGAAATTTGTAATCCTGCTAATCTATACATATAATAAAATCGTAGGAAAGTCAAAACTGTACATTGAATATTTTTGTAAAACGATATATGGGGCGTGATATACAATCGAAATCGAAGCCAAAAATATGGATTTTAGAATTTTTGTCTGTTTGTCTGTATTATGTCCGGGCTAAACTCAAAAAGTATCTACTGCATGGATTTACTTCAATTTTTGCATGAATTTTGCATGAACTAAGAGGTCGGGTCAACATATATATATATAGGCTACATATTATCACGCTTCCGCCTACGGGGGAGGAGCTGTGATAATTTATAGAGTTTATCGCGGGTAAAACCGCGGGGCACAGCTAGTATTATTGTATATGCGAAAGTTAGGTATGGATGTTTGTTACTCTTTCACGTAAAAACTACAGAACGGATTGTGATTAAACTTTGTAGTAATACCTATAGCTTATACGTACGTACACATAGGCTATATAATATATATATATATATATATATATATATATATATATATATATATATATATATATATACGGTATATATATATATATATATATATATATATATATATATATATTTATAAAGTTTAACGCAGATGATTTAACGTTTATAATCTAATCTAATAATTTATAATCACACTAATATTATAAAGACGAAACTTTGTGAGTGCGTGAGTGTGTGTGTTTGTTCCTTCTTCACGTCTAAACGGCTGGTGCGATTTTAATAAAATTTGGTATGGAGTTAGCTGATAGCCTGGATTAACACATAGGCTATAATTTATAAAGTTTAACGCGGATAAAACCGCGGGCCACAACTAGTAGGACAATAAATCCAACTATATAATATGCAATCGAACTCGGCTGGGCAGCGTTCGGGAAACAACTTAACATGATATTATGTTAAATAGCTTGCAACCAATATCTGGAGTAGTTGATTATACTGATCTTGTAGCAAGAAGGAACAACTTCCGTGTGTTTTAGCGCTTTTGCCATACCTACTATTGGAATCTAATATAACAGCTCACTTAGGACCCTTAAATTGAACCTCGGTGCTTTTGCAGCTGGCTTCTCTAGTTGCAATTCTCTAGTTTTATGAGGCTATAGTCTCGTTACACCATTCTGTCTCCCGGTTTGCTCTGGACGGAAGTGGAACTATTCATTTCTAACTCCTCCTGTTTTCTTTCTGATTAAATTCGTTGTGAGATCCAAGACCCAATTCGCTGGGACATGCCTGAGCCTCACCACTCAGTGTCATTCCATTGTGTGCCACTGTTGATCCTGGCTTACAGGAGTTGCATTGGTGGGAAAGAGAGACGGACTAGTCCCGATACTTTTCTAAACAACTTAACATCTCGCCCAAATTGCACAGCATCTCTTTGTTAAAAGTGACTTACGGAACAGAGACGTTGTCGCTCACTATGGGCCTCATTAGAAGGCTCAAGGTCACCCAAAGAGCAATGGAGAGGGCTATTATCTAGTATCCCTGCGAGATCGAATTAGAAAGGTCGAAATCCATTGGCTAACCAGACTATAATGGCCCGAAGAATTGCCAAACAGTTGGCGGGGCACATAGGTTCTTGAGTGGCGACCGCGAACCGGAAGACGCAGTATGGGCCACGATCTTACAAGAATCGAATATTTAATAATCATCATCATCATCATCATTACAGCTTAAAAAACGCCACTGGTGGACAAGTCTCTCCCAAGAATCATCTTAACCTACCAAAAAACGATTACTAATGTAGGTACATTAGTAATCGGCGTTTTTGGTAGGTTTTCGTTATTGTGCTATATATTATTGGCCTCTCGGAAAAATTACTTAAGTATTTTCTTTATAATAATAATGTATCCTGGGAAATTATTTACACAAGCTGATTTGATCCCAAACCAAGCAGAGCATGTACTATGGAAACCAGATAGCTGATACAACAGTAGGTATGTAAAAAAATTGGTATTTACAATTATTTTACAGACTGTTATAATGTCTAATACGAAATCTGATAGAGGAAGATCGTAGTCTTAGTTGATCGGTATTTAATAATTTTACTAAAACTTAAATGCACCTGTATTTATAAAATCAAGTTTACCAACATTTTGTCAAAAAAACGGCCCTGAGAATGTTTCACCCGCCGAATCCGTGGTGTGACGAAGTGGTAAGTGGTACTTCAAACAAACTATAATAATAATTTTGCTGTTTGACAACTAGACAGAGATAAAAAATGGCACATGAAGTAGTAATAGTAGTAGTAGGTATACCTATACAAGATGCAAAAAACCCGGCCAAGTTTGAATAATACCTCGCTTTATTAGAAATAAACAGGAGACTGCAAAATAATAGCATTCGGACTCCATTTTGCCCTTTGGTTAAGGAACTCTAAATATAGACATTAACCCATTGATTTAATCATTATGTCAGTTCCTGCAGTCACTTGTCATTCAAACTTTATGACCAATGTTGCCAGTTGGAGGAAATTTCGCCAGATATATAGAGAAATATGTTAAACAGAGAAATATGTTTTGTCGGCTTACAAGATTTTATCGCTACGATTGGCCACGGAAGTCAAATAATAACATTTATTTACAATCCGTTTTATCATCTAAACGTACGTCTACATTTATAATTGAATGAAATTTCGCAATAGCTCCGCTACTACACGACGACGATGACTTTTATCGGTCCCGTCAAATAATATAACAATTGTGTTATCATATGGCTACTAGATGTGTGAGCTATAAAAAGGTAATATATAGTATGTTGGTAATTAGATAAAAGTCAACAAAGTATCGCGTAGTGCTGTTTATTTAGCAGTACCATAAATTTTTTAAATTTATCCCTTTACAATATTAGAAGAAGCTGGTGACCACAATTTGACAGCTTTCAAAAATTTCGTGAGTACTTTGGATACATAAAATAAGACAAGAAGCTTAGTTTGTACATGTGGGGGTGTAAATATAAATTACAAATAGTACTCCGTATAACGACTTGTTATTTTATATACTGTTACTACTATCATCCTGAATACATTCATTGTGAGATCTAGGATCGGCTCCTTATCGTTTAGAAACATTTAATTTTACTACTACCCAATGAAGGGTAAGAGTAGCTGATGTTGCGTATATATACCCAGACACTTACTATACTACATGAAGTACAGACGCCAGCTGTACAGACATCCAGCTACCCCAATCAGTGAAATTTGTTTTATAGATTTACATATCACATAAGCATAAGGTTCAATTGGAGAAATTTGACAGATTGGGGTAGCTTAATGTGCTGGCGTCTTTACAATATCTGCTAGCAGTAACCTGTTGTTTTTTGTACTAAGAAATAGTGAAAAGTTGTTAAACAGGTGATTGGTATTAACTAATACGGTTTTAATTTACGTTTATTTGAATTCCTCGTTATTTTAGCGGTAGCGTAAACAACTGCAGATATGAAGACCTGAGTTCAAATCCCGGGGCTAAAATGTGTAATTGTAGATTTTCCTGGTACGAACTTTTTACGAGAGGAAGCAGCCTGGCAGTTTAATAGTGCAGTCTGAAAGTTTTAGGTACGCCCGTGCTTGCCCGAATACTTAAAGCTATCGGTTCTTCGTGAATAAAGTGCTCGTGCATTACAATATGTCCTTCCTTAATTGGCTAGTTCAGATATTTGGCCAGGACCCCTAATATTTCAAATTTACTATGTAATTTACATTGTTAAACTATACAATATGCCCTATTTCGGGCAAATGCCACGCAGGATAATAAAAGCCATTTAAACACAACTAGTTTTGAATTATAACGGAATAATAACAAAACACATAATACGTAAAGTTATAGTATTACGTAAAGTGATACATTTCATGACTTATATACAATAAGTCATGAAATGTATCACTTTTTTGGATACCCATTTAAAACGTTTGTATAATTCAGGAATAATTTTGATCTTTGACGCAAAATTTTCCGGCGAGTTGGCGGGATAGTAAAATATTTATTGGCAACACTGCACTCAGATAATTGGGCACCAAGGCGCAGTTTATTATAAATATGTTCTTCCTTTAGTTGAAATTACTGCAAAAACTGTATAGAAACATACAAAATAACTTACATAAACAAACGGTAACAATCCAAAAGTATTCAACACACACACTTAAGCACAAAAAGCACTTAAAGTAATGAAACTTTTCAATTTGCGGAAAAGTAAACAAACTTGGAGTATTACACAACCAACTTGGAAATACACGGAAATCAACCACGTTACACTGCAACTGAGTGATAGTGAATTTGTATGTATTATACACAGTCAGCGACACACGCACGCGACCACGGACGTCAAAAGACTGATAATAAAATACCTAGTGCCGATGATAGCGTCATAAGTAAAATATAGCTTCACCTCGCACTGATAAATGATAACATTTTATCACATGTTAAAGGTTTTTCGGCATCTGCAACTTACTATACGAGATTTGATAGCATTTTTACCGAATTATTCTATACCTACTAAAATCACAATAGTTCTGCTACTCGGTTAAAGATGGCGTTTGCAGTAAGGAAAACGAATGTGTTTATTTTATTAATAGACATATAATAACATAGTGTTCAGGTTGTTGAGATAATTTGAATCATCTATGTAATAGGATGTTATTAAATGATGACGTCAATATACATAAGTAACGCATAAGTAGACGGCTTTAAGTTGCCAGCTACATTAGGCTCATAAGTTATTTATCAGAAGTGATAATTATTTTTATTTTTTTGACGGGCTGGTCGGCGTGGTTGTTAAATACATGCTTCTCACGTAGCAGTTCGTGGGTTCGATTCCCACCCAGGACAGATATTTGTGTGCATGAACAAGTATGTTTGCCCTGAGTATGGGTGTAATTATCTATATAAGTATGTATTTAGTATATCAGTTATCTGGTGGCGACAGTACAGACTGCCTAGTTTGGTGGGATCAGATGGCCGTGTGTTAAGTGTCCAAAGATATTTTTATTATATGTTTTTGGTAGTGAGTCCATATCAGGGAGGATAAAATTGCTTGAATATATGTCACTGCACTGTCACTCAATCTTTCTATTCTATAGTGACAACGATAGTACATTAATACTCGTGTAATACGAGTAGGTCTGCAAGGCATTCTTCTACTTACAAATATTGAGCTGAGTATAGTACGATGTCTATACTTTTACATTGATTTCAATGGGACATTGGTATTTTTCAGTGATTCTTTATCCGCGGCGTGTCCATTAAAATGTGGGGTTCTGGACGTGGAGTGGGACCTGTGAGGAAAGTTCAGGGTAACTTAGACCAACATAAATACAAGGCAATATTGGAAGAAACTATGCTTCCCTATGCTGAGGAGCATCTCCCTATTATATTGACGTTTCAGCAGGATAACGACCCGAAATATACCGCCCATTCAGTCAAGTCGTTTCTTACCAGTTAGTATATCGGTGCTAGATTGGCCAGCAAATAGCCCGGACCTCAACCCAATTGAACACCTTTGGCACGAAATCAAGAAAAAAGTTGCCACTTATCGTAATACAAATTTGGATGAACTGCATGAAGCTATTTGTGAGGCATGGGCAAACATTCCTGTCGAAACATGTCAGAAACTGATAATGTCTCTGCCACATCGGTGTCAAGCGGTAATTACTAACAAAGGTTTTGCTACTGGGTACTGATTTTACACATAATAAAATGGAGCTGTTAAAGATATTATAACACTGCAGATTATAAGTTTTGTTTAACTGTATTTTTCATTATACTTTACTGTCCTTAATTAAATGTCCACTACAGAATTGTACCTTAATATTTATTACATGTTTAATCTTTGATATTAAATACTTTTTCTATTTATTTAATCTTTTATTTACAGCCATTTATAGTCAAAATACAAAATCAATATGTAGTGTTAATTCCGCTAATTGTCAGTTTAATCATGCCGGGATGCAATTTGCACCGCCCTCCCGCCCGCAAAAATGTGCACATGCAAGAAGGACAATATAAAAAAGCAAATTACATGCGCCAGTACGATACCCAACACGTGTTTCAGTCCTCCACGGACCATTCTCAAGGGCTGTAAACTCGTCGAGTGCTCGAAGGAGTTCTTCTTAGACTACCAACCGCATGGACAATTATTTCTAACTACACCCAAATATTCGTAATAAAGGAGATGAAACTAAATTTGTTTGGTCATTCAACAATGCAAAAGTATTATTGCTATATTTTAATATTTCTAATTGTTCCAACACACATTTTATATAGTTGTGATAAAAGTTTCCGGTTATGTCTCCTTCGAGCACTCGACGAGTTAGCAGCCCTTGAGAATGGTCCGTGGAGGACTGAAACACGTGTTGGGTATCGTACTGGCGCATGTAATTTGGTTTTTTATAATGTCCTTCTTGCATGTGCACATTTTTGCGGGCGGGAGGGCGGTGCAAATTGCATCCCTTAAACTGGCAATTAGCGGAATTAACACTACATATTGATTTTGTATTTTGATTGTTATGGATTTCCGCAAAGTAATGCCTGATTCCATTACTTAGCCATTTATAGCATAATAATCGGACCACATTATGCAAATAATAGGTGCTGAGAAATCAATAGGGTTTTATATTTATATGTACATAACCGGTTATAGCCCTTCACTATCTTGAATGTCCCTAATTAGCTGATCACGACTGTATACCCACGAGTATGGTCACTCTGTGTCAGAAGAACGACCAGGAACAAACTAATGAGTCGTCAAAGAAAGAGCTTCGTTCACTCTCATCAGCCGAAAGACGCCCACATCCGCATCCAGCGACTTCCAGCGACTCCCTCACAAAATCATCGGTCCATCTTGTAGGCGGCCTGCTCACGCTGCGTCTTTCGGTTCGAGGTCGCCACTCGAGAACCGTGTACACTCCGTTCAACTATTTAAAATGAACGGTAATTCTCCAATAATTCCCGTAAGCGATCGGCGATGTTAAGCTACTAGGTTCACGGTGACCACCAAAGTTCCAAATTTCTGAGCGTCTACGTACTTCGGAGGGCACATTAACCTGTCGGTCCCGGTTGTAGTTATTAGACAACAGTCGTTAAGCCATGTCAGAGGCCTACTGGGCGGCTTGAACGACTCTGACAATAGGGTAACTACTGTCCATACGATAAATAAGTAAGAGGTGATTTTGCGCTTTTTTTCCCGTCGAACCCTAGTGTTTGCAGCGTATTTTATGACAATCGTCCAAAAATACTATCAAACCCGATAAATATTTTTGGTTCAATGTTATACGTAAGAGCTCAATACGAAGGTAGATGGTCGTTAACTGTACTCAAGGGATCACCAACTAGTTTCATTTGGGGTCCGTTTTATAAATAAAATAATCACCCCGTTTCGTGTTTATTACATAAACAAATTTAATGAATAATAGTATATACCAAGGTACTTTTATATATACAACATGTAACGTAATTAACGCACACCCTGAAACACCCCACTTAAAATATTATGTTGTTATCATAATACATACACGGAATTTTTAATTTAAAATGTATATGCATTGATATTTACTAAATTAGTTTCTTGGAATAAAGTTTTCTTTATTTTGTTTAAAATGATGGAATTTGTATGAATACAAATAAAACTACGATTTTAAAAGTCTTATTACTTTGACTTACGGTCAATTTCAATTTGTTTTGACTGTACAGGGTTAATATTACAATAATATTACAACAAAATCCATAGTTTTAATTATTTTGAAAAAAAAATTACCTAGATTAAAAATGATATTAATCAATTCAGTAAACGATTCGGAACAAACTATTTTCAGGGTTTGCGTAAATTAAGTTACATGTTGTATATTATGGAATATCAATGTGAAAATAATTAAGTATTTTCAACAACGCATCGATTCGAAAATACACGCAGTTTGAATCTGCTTAAGGCGAATTGAAAACACCTAGGTCTCCCTCTAGTCTAGCAATTATTTCATTCTCTTACTATTATTATTAGCATCCTTCTTATCAACAGATTTAATAAGGTCAATCAAATGGTTAATTTCAATCCCGTGATTCGAAATCTGCTCATATGCATTAATATGTTCGATCGGCTTCCACTCGTTAAAAAGTCTTTTCATTGTCTTCCAAATGTCGGACATGATGTTAAATTTGTCGGTGACGTCTCCCATGAGGTACCCTATTTCGAAGGCTGTTGAGTTTGCGTAATGGTTCCGTATTAGCTCCGCTCTTTTCGCTTTAAGGTCGCTGTCTCTCACCGTCTCGTACATCAGCCTGAAGAGTTTCAATTTCATACTGTTCTCATCGGCTGATTCGGGCTCTGAGGAAAAAAGTGGGCGTCTTACAGTAATCGCATATGATGTGTAACATTTACCATGTCCGCCAAATTACGTCCACTGCTGGACAAAAGCCTCCCTAACGAATAGTCCCTCCTTTTTACCCACCACTGCAACTCTAGTAAGCCAGAATCAACAGTGGCACACAATGAAATGACACTGAGCGGTGAGGCTCAGCCATGTCCCGGGGAATCACGATAACTGTCTTGGATCCCGCAACGAATTTAATCAGAAAGAAAAAAGGAGGAGTTGGAAAAAGAATAGTTCCACTTTCCTCCAGAGCAAAGCGGGAGACAGAATGATTTAAAGAGGCTATAGCCTCATAAAATGAGAGATTTGCAACTAGAGAAGCCAGCTGCAAAAACACCGCGGATCAATTTAAGGGTCCTAAGTGAGCTGTTATATTTGATTCTAATAGTAGGTATGGCAAAGCACGGAAGTTGTTCCTTATTGCTACAAGATCCATATAATAAACTCCAAGGAATAGGGGGATATGTCATAATCGCCACGCTTGGCAGACGGGTTGGCGATCGCAGTTTGATGGTCATAGTTCACAGAAAAACGCTGCTGCTCGTTCTCTGGTGGGTATTCCCTCGAGACGATTTCTACGCCCCCCGGGATGAGCCCTACGGGATGAGATGGGGTGATGATATTCAACGCCGTCACCACACATGTTAAATGTTACGCCGTAACATTTGACATGTTATAATCTATATATACCTACAGACTTACTTGTAAAACACCACAACCTCGCAAGACTAGATTGCTGACATCATGAGCACTTTTGTTCATTTTAATCCCATTTTTCAGTTCAGTTCAGTTCATTTTAAACTTTTAAAAGGAAAGTTAGACATATCATGTCAAAAAGTTAAAAATCAAATCTACTTAAGCTTCAAACTATTAGATTTTAGTTTTAATTAATTAGGCTTAAGGTGCATGTTCACCTAGGTGCGACTCGATTTGATCATGGTGTTACGGATCGTGCTTCGGTGAACTTCAAATCTATTTGTTTTATTATATAATTTTACTTTATGTCATGCGTCACTATTAGTTCCACTCAAATTGTCATGCTGTGTACACTTGTTTAGGAATACTGTCTAGAGCTAAACCTTAATGTATACTTTTCTGTCATGTATTGATAATATTCTGTTTTGTATGCCAGTAAATAAAATAAAAAAAATTTAATGTGGTGTAAAAATCAACAGAACCCTGTACTTTTTTTAAGACAACGCCCGCACTATGGAACCTAATCCCTGTGTCGCGAGTTACTTTACAAACATATAATAGACGGACACAAATTACATCCAGACTCAGAACTACTATTTATAGGTCACATTAATAGCTGTGCGGCGCGGGACTCGAACCCGCGACACGAAGCGACGAGGCTCCTGTCTAAGCCGCTGCGCTACACGTGCAGCAAGTTTCTTTTGAGCCTACATCTTAATATCCACCTACGACCTACTTCTCTGTTGTGTTGTTGGTAGTCGAGAGCCAGTGCCCGAAAGGCTATAAAAATATCCGTGGGGGTCTGTCAATTACTAATTTGCAGCCCCTGAAAGGTGAAACACCTAGAGGTTGATATTGATATCAATATTGACTGAACATTATTGCTTTGAAAATAAGGACTATTTTCTATGCAAATGTTTATGTGGATGAGTAGGTACAGACGCCAACACATCCAGCTACCCCAATCAGTTAAATTTATAGATTTTCAACTTTATCACAAAAGCATAAGGTTCACTTTCAATTGGGGAAATTTACAGCTTGATGCCCTGGGACCGCTGGCGTTTGGAGGGGGAACGAGTGGAGTTCCTTTCCTCCGAGCGCCAGCGGTCCCGGGAAGGGTAACCTGCTGTAGCTCAGGTAACACGCTTGTGCGTACTGGGGAGGGGGGTAGGCATTCAGGCCTCTCCTCTCCCCGGGTGAGAGTCTCGCTGAGTGTACTGGCGAGATCGTTCACGAGTACTCAGAGCCCCCGCTACAGTCACTGTGAGGCTGGCTACCGTGGTGCCACGTGCGATTTGAGCATTTCTCACACGTGAAAAAAAAAACCTTGATGTGCTGGCGTCTGTACATAAGCGTAGTACTGACTCCATTTGTTTTATGATTTTACTCCCAATCCCAAAGTTGTAGATTTTTTTTACGGATCACTGATTGAAGATAAAAATGAATTTAATGAATTTATATTGTACGAAGAAACCTGAGTGTTAACTCAAGCTGTATTAAAACAACTAAGCAGAGTTTCGTCTATTGAGTTATTGCGAGGTATTCACACAAAATATTACTTTCGTTCTCAACTACCTAACCAATGTGTCTGAATTTTGGAACGAAGGATATTCACTCACATTATGGAGTAACATAATATTTTTATATGTTAGCAATAATACGTGAAAATAATTAGTTTCTAGGGTTCCGTACCTCGAAAGGAAAACACGGAATCCTTATAGGATCACTTTGTTGTACGTCCGTTTGTCTGTCAAGACCCTCTTTCTCAGGAACGCGTGGAGGTTTCAAGCTGGAATTTATATCAAATACTACTGTCCCTTGGAGCTGTGAAATCAAACTTCTAAGCCAACATTATCAAACGATGATGCCGCAAATTTCCCGTGAACTTAGAATCTTGAAATTTGATACGAAGTAACGTTCAGACGTTACTTCGTATCAAATTTAGCACAGATAAAGGAAAAATTGCGAAAACCATATAATTTTTGTTACATTATAATTATAATAAAAATATTCTTAAAAATTACTACTCCTTTCCTCAAGAACGGCTAGAGGTATTAAATTAATATTCATATCAAATACTCAGGTCTGTCTATTATACATTTAAGCTGTATTACATGTTAGTACGGAACCCTCGGTGCGCAAGTCCGACTTGCACTTAGTCGGATTTTTTTTTCGTTAAACTTACTAACTTGAGTTTGTGACGTTGTAAGGGGTAATCTCTGCATCGACTGAACCGATTTTTAACATTATTTCTTCACCCCCTGACCGTATTAACAAATATGTTGGTAGTCTGACCTATATGGGCCCAATTTCAGATAAAATTGCCAATTTACTCCGTAAAAATAATATTCACGTTGCATTTCGGACGGACCAAACTATACGACGTCTTTGTAATGGAAAAGATAATTTGGAAAATTGCAAGAAATCCGGTGTGTATAGGTTGGTCTGCGATGATTGTGACGCGGTATATATAGGTCAGACAGGCCGAAATTTTGAAATACGGTATAAAGAGCATGTAGCTGCTTATAGGAATGGCCATCCTGATAAATCTCATTACGCCAAACATTTAATTGAAACTGGCCATTCCTTGGGAGACAATAATACGTATAATATTTTACATAATTGTGATAAAAGTTTCCGGTTATGTGTGTTGGAACAATTAGAAATATTAAAACATAGCAGTAATAGTTTTGCATTGTTGAATGACCAAACAAATTTAGTTTCATCTCCTTTACTACGAATATTTGGGGGTAGTTAGAAATAATTGTCCATGCGGTTGGTAGTATATAAAGGAGCGCTCGCCTCGTTGACTTTTAGTCTCCTTCGAGCACTCGACGAGTTAGCAGCCCTTGAGAATGGTCCGTGGAGGACCGAAACACGTGTTGGGTATCGTACTGGCGCATGTAATTTGCTTTTTATATTGTCCTTCTTTGCATGTGCACATTTTTGCGGGCGGGAGGGCGGTGCAAATTGCATCCCAGCATGATTAAACTGACAATTAGCGGAATTAACACTAAATATTGATTTGTATTTTGATTATTTCTTCAATTGAAAGCTACGTTATTGTGGAGCGTCATAGGATATGATGATTCATCATCATAATTTTTATTTATCCCGAACTTTTAACCAGAAGTATTACGCGGGACAAACGGGCAGGGACAAAAAATATTTATAACGCGGAACAAAGTCCGCGGGCACTGCTAGTAAGTTATAAATCAGTTACCTAAGACCGGTATTGCCTCTTGCCGCCTGTCTACGCCAATTCTGCGGGAGTGGGGATCACTGCCATCCGAGTGGTCTTTCAGCGTGCTAAGTTCAACGTTGTCTTTCGAAGTGTCCATTAGTCTAATCTTCCCGTCGCCAAGCTCTCCGAAGTAATCTTTCAGTAAAAGAATCTTCAAGTTCCATGACAGCTGGTCGAGGATGGACGAGGTGTTAGGAAAGAACTGTTCTGGGATATTTGCTTCACTTACTGGAATAAGAAAAAGATATAATAATATCTACGGACAATGTCACACAGATCATCCTAGCCCCAAACTAAGGAAAGCTTGTACTATGGGTACCAGGCGACGATATACATACTTATATAGATAGATTAGTGTGATGACTAGACTATGTAGCAATAACTTAATAAACATTATCTTATTATATAATACCTAATAATAACAATGTAGGTAAGGGTGTATAAATAAGCTTACACCTAACAGAAAGTAATTAAAATTAATATTAAAAAACCGGCCAAGTGCGAGTCGGACTTGCGCACGAATGGTTCCGTACCATCCTAATCCTAACTAATATTATAAATGCGAAAGTAACTGTGTCTGTCTGTTACTCTTTCACGCCAAAACTACTGAACGGATTTGAATGAAATTTGGTATACAGATGGTCTAGACCCTGAGAAAAAACATAGGCTAATTTTTATAGTTAGGATAACACATAGGCCATATTTTATAAAGTTTAAGGCGGGTAAAACCGCAGGGCACAGCTAGTTATCTATAAAAGCGAGCAAAAAATTCACGTTTGTTGTATGGGAGCCCCTTAAATATTTATTTTATTTTGTTTTTAGTATTTTTTGTTATAGCGGCAACAATAAAAAAATACGAAAATTTCTACTGTCTAACTATCAAGGTTCATGAAATACAGCCTGGAGACAGACGGACTGACAGACAGACAGCGAAGTCTTAGTAATAGGGTCCCGTTTTACCCTTTAGGTAGGGAACCCTAAAAAAGAAAACGAAACAACGACTTACTTATAATAAAAATATTAAGTATATAAAAATAACTAGATAATAATTTGGAACTGTAAAATTCCTATGGCCATCTTCCTCTTTCGTAGAAGGAAGGTTGTCGGGAAAAGATGGTTCACTGCATATTGTATCTACCTTCTTTGTTAATGAACTGTAAACAAACTACGGTCACCGTAGCCTAGTTGGTAGTGCTCCTGCCTACGAAGCTGGTGGTCCTGGGTTCGAATCCCGGTAGATGCAAATATTTGTGTGATGAGCACGAATATTTGTTTCTGAATCATGGATGTTTTCTATGTATATAAGTATTTATCTATGTATATAAGTATGTATATCGTCGCCTGGTACCCATAGTACAAGCTTTGCTTAGTTTGGGGCTAAGATGGTCTGTGTAACATTGTACCTAGGTACAATATATATTATATTGTTAGGAATTTTGAAGGCTGGCAATGAATCACGTCGGACTTTGCCTATATAAGGCCCATTCGGCCGATGCCTCTCTCTCTTTTTGGGGCCAGACGTCGACGAGGGCGAAGCTCTGCTGGTTTACGTATCGATCAAATCTTGAGTGTAATGTGCAGTGGTTATAGTATTTCTTGTTATAAATGATTTGTCATAAGAGAATTGTTGTTGATTTCTAAATGATTTATTCTGAAGTGTGAATAAACCTCATTTTTATAATAAAATCCTTTTAATTCCTAAAATCAGAATTGGTATAAAGAACCCAAGTGCTGCTTGTTGCCATCCAAATTTAATAAGATCTAACCTCGTGTTACTTTCATTTGTGATTTTCTTAAGACAAAGTGTTGTGAAATTCCAACGCCGCTGCGTATCTCGTGTAATCGAGTGCTTAAGGATTGTGATCGGTAGCGTGAGTCGAAACAAGTGCGTCTAATAGACCACGTGGAAGTAGCCCCCTAAGCCATACCTTTACACTGCGGTCGCGATCGCGATCTTGGTGTCGCTCTCAAATGAAACACCGATCACGTAAGCGTGTTCATTCGAGTTCTGTTTCTCTAAAACTGGACGATTAGTTTCAAAACGATCGAAAATAATTTTAGATCTACCACAATAAAATTAACAGAAAATGTGGGTACTTCGGCTACTCACGCAATTGTTGACCCGATTCAGTCGATGGTTAGTCGTTCGTTTCCTTTAGAGTCTGTAGCCACTAATGTGTTTAACCGTTACCGAGTGTATTAACTTTGTGCACAGTCTGCGAAGCGCATACAAGTGTGTTTTATTTCTGTAAATTATTGTGTTGTGTGATTTACGTAAGTAGATACAATTTTATTGCTTTGTTTCTGAAATACCGCGATGTGTTTCACGTAGCCGATCAAGAAAATTTCTTGAAAGGTGGATCCCATATAAGGGCGCGAAACCATTCACTTAGTTTGTCGCACGGTAGTTTGCGATAGTCCGGTGAAGCAGTGAAAGCCTCCTATGCTAACCGATTCATCATGAAAAAAAAAGGTAGTTTGCGACGTGTGTTACGATCTAAGTTCGACCAGAAATCGCCAAGTGTTGATAGCCGCCGTCGCCGGTGCCGCTCAGTATCGTGTGCATTGCATGATAGCCATATTATATAGCAGTACGTATTGACCACCGCTGAGGAATGTAACCTCAAACGGTTGACATCACGGTGTTGCATAAAATGTCATGCCGTTGTTTTGTGCCTAATAGTAGTGAGAGGATTGAGTGAGGAGCTGAAAAGCCTATGATACAAGGTATTGACAAAGCTTACTAAGTAACACTTGACAGTCTTATCATTTTTCAATTTAATACTCAATGTGTTATTTGCATTCTACAATGTAAATGAGTTGTTATTTAAAACCTAGTAGGTATAATAGCAGTGCAAGTTCTCAAGCTACTTCTTAGCAGCGGAGTTATCAACATAAGTTTGAAGTCATCCTCTGGAGTTTGACTGCACGTGTGGCGCAGTGGTTAAGATCATCGCCTTGTCATTCAATGACCCGGGTTCGATTCCCGTAAATTGCGTTAACTGTTTGTGTGAACCATAAGTGGTTGTACTCTGGATGTGTTTTGTGTACGTGAATTATTTGTTCGTCATTATGTAATTATGTTTTGTAAAAGACAAGGTCATGCGGAGCACAAACATTTCACAAAGGTGAGATCAGAGTCGTGTAAGCAACCTGAAGACAAGTGAGTTATGGTCAGGTGAGGCCGAGTCCGAGAAAGGTGGTTTGGTATAAGTTTTCCTGCCACAAAAAGTCTGACTTCCACCATTATCTTATAGAAGTGATTTTTATAATTACTGTTTTAGTGCTCTGAAATATACCGAGTTTTAATGTGATCTAATACCGCGTATTGCGCGTTGGTGCATTGTTTCTAGGATTTTGATTTCTAAAGGGGATAATGTTGCCAAATGCTGATAACGCTGAAGCCGTACGAATCAGATTTCCAAGCCTTTTAATTGGACACAGATAACCCAGGCAGCAGACGACGTAATTTCAATAGCTTTAGGATGTTAGTTTCGAGGGAAGTAAGTAAGACGTGATGATCTTTTGTATTTACCGATACAATCCGGTAGGAGAGGAACCCAGGCGGTTCTTGTGTAACATTAAGGGATCTCTGTTGAGTCTTTAGTGCGACGAACGTCAGCATGCAGTACTGGCAAAAACTGGCTCCCTTATTTTGAAGTACTTTTGGCTCCACGTTCTTCCATGTAATTGTAAATTGACTTTCATTAAAGGTAACTAAAAGAGTTCACGTATGGGATGTACTATTTGTAAATAAATTTTCTTAGTCCACAGCGAGGTTTGATCTATAAATGTGTGGACCGTTGAAGGTGTTCAGCATACTGCCAAACGGTCTTCATGAGCGTGCGTTGTTCAGTGGCAGTTATGACAAAACTGTGCAGGCTGCGACCAGTACATGGTGTCGTGGCGAGGTTTGAAGCAGTTTGTCGGAAAGTATACCTTGCATTGTTCTAAGAAACTTATCCTAAGATCCCATATCAGCCTATTACCCCTTGGGAAAGTATCAAACCAATTTTAGTTTTAGAACTGAGAACTTTAATTCCTCCCATTGGTTAAGATGAAACTACGCCAATCTTTTGTGTGTTAGTACGTGACGTGGCCGTGTAACCAACCGTGATGCGTTAGGTAAAATAACCAGAGGCTGCACGAGACTTCATATTACAGACAATCTAACTAAAATATATAAGGACGAGTAATTTAACCGTAATAGACATCCTACTCGCGAGTTAAAACTTAACGAACTTGTTTTTGTAATCATGTATGTTCAGTCTACAGGAAAGCTGGTCAGTTGGACACGTGGTCTTTACAAAGTGATCAAGGGCTTCCAGAGCGGTCGTTATGAGGTGAAGCTACGCTCACGGGAGACAAGACTGTGCAAGTGGCTGTGCAATGAACGGTGCCCGGAGACATGAGCTGCATTCTTCGAGACTGAGTTCAACTATTTTATCCTAACCTGACGTAAACTTTGCTTGTGGTCTTGCTTGTCATTATCCTGTAAGTACACCTAATTTCCTTAGTGTTAGTATAACACACATTTGATCAACATACAAGTAGTGTTATCACAATAGGAATCAAAGTTAGCCAGCTACTTGGTCTAGCTGGTTACTTTCGCAGATATATAAAGGGTTACACCACTGAATCCGCTTGTATTTCCAAACTAACCAAAGAGTGTTGAGTTTTTGCCCCTAAGTGCCCCTGAAGTTCACGTAGGCTCAGCGCTGGTTATGTAGCGGTTCTCATTCAAGCGTATACTGACTATAAGAAACGTGTAGCACTCCACTACAGTACAGTGATTCCAGATGTGAAGGGCAAACATAACTTCTGCGAGCTAAAAAAAACTCTTGTTGTACTTTTTGTTCTAAGCTTTTGTCGTAATCATGTTGGTGCCGGTAAGAGAGTTGACTTTATCTTAAAGCACTTTTCCGATAAGGACATAGCACATTGTTTAATCCGCATGTATATGATGCGTGTACCCAGAGAAGCCTTTTCTAGTCCGATGTTCGGGATCGATTTCAATTGACAATATATGTCACTTTAAATACATCGTTTGAGCGGGCAAGCCGTTCAACCAAGTTGTATGGGAATGGTTCTTAGTATGATCCGTGTAGAGAATTATAATAGTGGGTCCGCTTAGTCTGATGATCTATCTAAGATATAATTAGTTTTAGGCGTGACTTAACCTTTTTAATTTTGTTTCATGTTACACGTATGAATTTTTTATGCGTGTGAACGAGGCGAGTGTGTGACTTGCTAGAACAAACTGTCGGCGTGGCCCAATGGCTGCCTTCGAGGCTGAAGTCCTGAAGCGTCTAATCTGGCAGGCGTGTACTTGGCGCGCGTGGCTAGCTGGCTGAGGAAGTCTCTACTGTGTGGTGGACAGGAAGTCCTGTACTAAGAGTTATGCCACAACTTTTGATAATACGTTTCAACCGAACCTTTTAATATTATTTTGTTTTATAGTACACTTGGCGTATGTGCGGACGGGCGCGAGCGGAAGGCAGATCTTGCTGGTTGCTGCCGGTGCAGTCCAGTGGTGGTTCCCGAGGCTGATGTCTTGGAGTACCTGGCTTCAGCAAACGTGCGCTCCGTACGCGTGAATAGTGTAGTCAATGAGTTATCAAGTGCTAGTCGCTATGGTACTATGCACTCAGGCGTGTCGCTTGGCGTTTGTCGCTGTAACTTGGCGTTTGTCGCTGTAACTTGGCGTTTGTCGCTATAACTGCGTTTGTCGCAATATTTGACGTTTGTCGCTATAACTTGTTCAATTATGAGTATGACAGAAGTTTACAAGAGATGTTTGAATACATTTGAAAGCGAAGTATTTTTAGTGTATTTATCTCCGTTACGACAGTGATTGCCTGTTTGAGTGCCTTGAGTGTGATGTGGATGACTGAATAGGCATCTTTGTGCAGTTGCCATGATAATTAACTGTTTGTTTTTTACGCAGATGATGATTCTGATGACGGTGAGCTCTCTAATGCAGTAGGAGCTGGCGATCATAGCTTCGCCGTGTCTCCTGGTGCTGCTGAAGAAGCGCGGTCGTGGTCGACGCGAAGTCAGGAGAGGCCGTGTTAGGAATTTTGAAGGCTGGCAATGAATCACGTCGGACTTTGCCTATATAAGGCCCATTCGGCCGATGCCTCTCTCTCTTTTTGGGGCCAGACGTCGACGAGGGCGAAGCTCTGCTGGTTTACGTATCGATCAAATCTTGAGTGTAATGTGCAGTGGTTACAGTATTTCTTGTTATAAATTATTTGTCATAAGAGAATTGTTGTTGATTTCTAAATGATTTATTCTGAAGTGTGAATAAACCTCATTTTTATAATAAAATCCTATTAATTCCTAAAAATATATTATTATTAAAAAAATAAAAGAAAGAATAAAAAAAAAACTGTTAATTGTGTGGAATAAACTGTATTTCATCATATCAACCGAAAGACGTCCACAGCTTGACAAAGACCAAGGATCTTGACAATGACCTAAGGCCTCATATTGCAACCAGCTGATGACTGTCTTAGTTTGAATTTGAAAAGGTTTATGTAAAAACCTATTCCAGTTCAATTTACCAAAAGTGAAGCCCTCTCTCTTATATGTCTATTTATGACCCGGCTCGAAGGACCAAAATATTATCGATAGCTTTTGTCAGACAATTGTAGTGACGTGACTTAACGAAATATAATCGATTTTTTTTAATATCGATGCAGTTGGCAAAGAAAATGGAATTGGATTAGTGTCAATCTATGAGTAGTGTCAATTTCTATTGACCGACGTTCCGTTCAACGCATTAGAATTTTTTAAGATTTATACATTTTTAATTTATTTACTTGATTTATTAACAGTTAATTTTTTTTAAATCTTTATTAGAAAGAAGGGTTTTATCACATAGTGATGATGTAACCCTCGTAAATACAACAATATAAACACAATTTAAAAAGTACTTTCTTAAATAACATAATAAAATAATCTTACGATCTATTACTAATACCTATACTAACAATTTTGTAAAGCTTCTTGGCTACCACTGATAACGGAGAAGCCAAAATTATACTACATGTCCCAACAGCATTGAGGGAAATATTACTCTCCCTCTCAAGCTTTTTCCTTTCAGCCCCGTTCAGGGCACACTCCACTAAAATATGAAATACATCTTCTCTCATATTACATCTCACACAATTAGGAGAAGGGATCTTACCCATCATATGGATAAAGCTATTCAGGGGAATATGTCCAGAACGGAGCCACAGGGCCATTATAATGCTTTTCCTTGGCATATCGGAGTTACCAAACCATAATAAACGACAGGGGTTTGGTTGGATAGTTTTGTACCATATACCCTTTGTACGAGACCTTTCATCAAAGTATTCATTCCATAGTTCTATGCACTTTTCTTTAACCGAGTATACCAAACCAGAGCAATATGGTACGTGAAAGTATTCAAGCCCATCCTCTGCTGCAAATTTTGCAAGTCTATCAGCTTTCTCTTTACCCCTTAAACCAACGTGAGATGGAACCCACTGTATAATATTTTTTTTCTTATATTTTAATAATTTTCTTATAGACTGTATAATACTAAATGCTAAAGGCACTCCTTGTAATTAGATGTACATCGAATAATATGTTGAAGTGCACTCCTAGAATCCGTAAAAAATATGTAATTACCTTTTTGATAAGAATCTAAATATGAAATGGCCTCCTGTATAGCGACTAATTCTGCAACCATAATAGACACATTAGAAGTATTGATTTTAATAGTCAAAGAAGGCTGCACCAATTTTACACCCATCTTTAGAGGCATCGGTGTACAATGTATAATAGTTATTGTAACTATTTATTAAAAATTCTGAACATAAATCAAATAATTTTGAAGTGGAAAATTTTTGTTTAGGTAAATCTACTAATGGTATGAAAGGTCACTGGATAGATCGATATTAGTAACCCAAGTATCGAGGGAAAACATTTCAATTTTATCACTGGTATGAATGCTACACCTGTCACTGCCAAGTGCCAGTTGTCAATATAGGCTTATTTCTACGTCGCAAATTTAAATTTTGATTCATTTCATAAAACTTATCAATTAATTTTAAAATTTATCTTTAACAGATTTGATCTTTAACCAATATTTTGCGGCCAAAAAGTATCTGCGTACATGCAACGTTTGAACACATAGTTCACTCTCCATTGCATGCACCGGGGTACTTCTCACAAAACCACCCAAAATCCGTAAAAATTGGTTCTGTACCATATCTAACTTATCCAACCTTGTTTTGCAGCAACCACTAATCTAGAAGAAAATACAAGAACATCTGCATTTTTACTTTTTTTATATTCCCAAAGACAGCTGAGATAATAGCAATCAAAGTACGCATTTTCGAGCGATATTATTTCAAACCGCAAGCGGCGTTTGATCGCGCTGTGACGTCACGTAGCCCCTCACGCAGCGCGCCGGCCGCTTTGCGAGTACAAATCTAGGTACTATTCATTTAATCACCGTTGCTGGTGGCTCGTACTTGCGATTTTATTACGAGGAAATTATTAGAAAATGCTGTGCAGTGCTCAAGAGTTTTAATTCAAATGTTAACACACCCAAAAAGTGTTTTTAGTATAAGGAAGAAATGGATGACCGCAATACGCAGACACGATTCAATAGGACTGAAAACTATTGCATTTTGTTATGAATATTATTTTGATGTCAATAACTATTATATTTATACTTTTCTCATAAAGCACTACTTATCTATTGGTGCATTTTATAATCAACTTCTGACAAAGGTAGATAAACTATTAAGTTTACCTACATTTGTCATTTAAGGATTTTACAAATTAATCTTATAAAAATAGTTTATTGATTCTTCTATTTAGAATTTTTGTCTCTTATTTAAGAGACATTAACATTGTTATTATCTATCAGGAACCTTGGCATCAGGATGTTATAATAAATATATAAACCAACCATGTCGTATTTTTTAATGAGAATAGGTGAATGTTACCTAACCTAATACTGACCCAGATTAAACATGGGATATTTGGAAAAAATATATAATAACCACGAAATATTTTACCTGCTTATACAATATTTCATTATTATTACCTTTGACTTTAACCACTAATACTTAATAAGTAAAAATAGTTATGTTGAATATAAGTAAAGTAAAATTGACTGCAAGTATGGCACAGCGGCTAAGACAATCGCCGCTGTGTGTCCGAGGTTTGATTCCCGCACCGGACAACTATTTGTGTAACCCGTAAATGGTTGTTCAGAGTCTGGATGTAATTTGTGTCCGTCTATTATATGTTTGTAAAGTATTATAGTTTTATTATTGTCTTTGGAAAAAAAATGTTAAGAATGACAGTGGTATTCATCTACAGCTGTGAGCGTACCGCTGAGTACAGTACTTACCGGCGTACGTAAGTATACTTGGAGATGGTGTACAAAATTTTACAAACATTTTGCTAGAAATATAAAAGTAGTTACCGGCCTTCATTTTATCCTAAATACTAGACATATCGTTAACACTTTTGAAGATTTACACAGAGTGAGTTTATTCTCTGCCGTTTGGTCTTATTTTGGTCGTCTATAATGGCATTAAAATTTGGAATTATATATAAATATAAAAAGGTACCTACTTATATTTTTATTTTATATTAGTTTATTTAGTTCTTTATTAGATTTAATAAAAAAGGTACTGAAAACAAAAAAATACGTAAGTAACTAAGTCGAGAGCATTATTGGTAGATTAAGAAACTTTAGATTCTTGACGCCGCATGCTAAAGTCAATCAAAGTTTGTCAGTCGTGTAAGGAAATCTTCCTCCCATGTTACCCTCTTCCAGGGTGCAGATATATGTAACTCACAAGGTATTTAACTGGTTGATGTAATACAATAATAACAAATGAATAAATAAAGCTATGATGCAAGTACAGCGCGCGCGCGTCATCACTTCAATGTTTCATATGGCGCGGGGCACGAGCGCTCGGAGCCACCCGACAGCTGACGTCACGCGTCGAGCGCGCGATATCTTGGAAATTTAAAAGTGCTCAAAACTTCTCACAGTCATAACTTCCGTAATACTGCATTAATTTACGTGAAATAAAGACTAATCTAATGTACGTAATTTAATCTTTATTGTTAAGTAGCTTCTAGTGCAATATTTGCATGTGTTGGTTACCCTCATTCGGCTTCTCACTAAACTCAGATATACCTAATCGCCTTAGATGCGATGGATGTACGTACACCCCATTCTGTTCCTGGTAACACTTTAAAGATGTTTACAAACCTAAAAATCCTGTCTTTAGTCTCATTAACGTGTTTGGTCCATCTAAGCGAGCGATCAAGCCAAACACCCAGGTACTTGACATTTTCGATTATTTGTAATTAACAGTTAATTATAACTACAATAATTTACTTAGTAATTTACTTTTTTTATCATTTCTTTTTTAATTTTTTTGCCAGTTATTTTTTATTCGTCTAAAGTAGTATGCGTGCCACGGAAAAAAATGAACTGTCAGGGAACTCATCTTATGGCGAAAAGACTATAGAATAATGGCGTTTGTGCACCGAAGACTACTGATGTATTCAAAATGGCGCCGACATAGTAGCATCGTACTTTGTTTTCTTATCGGGTGGACTGGCGACGATGTTCTTATTTTACAAATATTATTACTATACTTATAACTAATAATTTCCTCCTAGCCGAATGTTGGCCACGGCGGCCAGTCATAATAGATATTAATTAGCCATCTGCGCGGGTCTTATTCTCTAATTTACTCTACTATATCTCTTTTTTACACGTATGCGTAGAGAGTGAGACTTCCGATACAAAGGTGGTCTAGGTATTTGATAGTATGAATCCTACTAATATTATAAAGGCGAAAGATTGTGAGTGTGTATGTTTCTTCTTCATGTCTAAACGGCTGGAGCAATTTTAATAAAATTTGGTATGGAGTTTGCTGACACCCTGAATTAACACATAGGCTATAATTTATAAAGTTTAATGCGGGGAAAACTGCGGGGCATAGTTAGTATTTTATAAAACGAAATAACTTACGTTTTAATCCCAGTAGTAAATTAAATAATACAATTTTGAAATTGTTACAATGTACGCACTCGCTGGCCATTTTGTTACGTTAGATTTCAAATTATTGTGTTTTAATGACCATCGTAAAGATTAAATTTTAATTAATTTACAAGTTTAATGTGGCTATTTAATAATAATAACAATTGTTGGTATCCCTTGTCTCTGCCTACTCCTCTGGGAAACAGGCGTGAGTCTATGCATTTGGTATATGAATGACTGCCTCGGTAGCGTGTTCAACCGCAGATAGTGAGGTTTCAAATGGATCGGGCCAAAAAGTGATTTAGGGAATTTTCCGTCAAAAGCCTCGGAGAGCGCGTAAAGCCGTCGGTCCTGTACCTCACCTCTTTCCGGTCATGTTGCTAATCGTCCCATCGGATCATGAGGGTGATGGAATAGAAAGTGCACTATAACATGTCCTGCGCAATTGGCTACTTACTCTCCATTGAGACTTGCCGCCGTGGCCGAAATTCGGTCGGGACATTGTATGAAATTGGTATTTAAAGAACGGAAATCCATAACAAACAAAATACAATATCAATATGTAGTGTTAATTCCGCTAATTGTCAGTTTAATCAAGCCGGGATGCAATATGCACCGCTCTAAATGCGACATTTAGCGGAATTAACACTACCTAGTCTTAAGTCCTTAAGTGTTTTAAGTCGAAAGTCTTCGTCCAGTGTGTTTTGCCAGTAATGATTTACCGAACAGAGACGTGGTCGCTCACTATGGGCCTTATCAGCCGGCTCAAGGTCACCCAAGGAGCAATGGAAAGGGCTATGCTTGGAGTTTCCCTGCGAGATCGAATCAGAAATGTTGAGATCTGCAGGCGAACCAAAGTAACCGACATAGCCGTAAGAATTGCCAAACTGAAGTGGCAGTGGGCATGGCACATAGCTCGTAGAGCCGACGGCCGCTGGAGCAGAACCTGCAAGACCGGCAATTGTGGAGATCTTTGGGGGAGGCCTTTGTCCAGCAGTGGACGTGTATCGGCTGATATAATGATGATTATAATGATGAAGCATTTATTTTGTATTCTGTGTGCCTGTGTGTTGTAATCGCATTAATAAGTTATATCAATACATTACGAATAAAATCAAATTGTGCAATAAATCCAATAAATCAAAGCCTGTATGAACTGTATGAGACTTAGCCACCGGTGTACTGTGCCAAATCCATTGTCAATCTGCTTCGTAATTAATTTGGAAAACGAAATAGGTATGTCTGGATAATTGTAACTTTCAAAAATTTAAACATGCTATCCAGTCAGTCGTGTAGTGGATATCAGAGGATTTGTTAATAGTGGATATCAAAGAGTGCGTCATGGCACGGCAGCACGGTAACGTAATCTAAACAGTAGTTAATATAATAAATAATAAAATGATTTATTAACTTTAACTCAAGTTAATCTAATGACAAGATTGTTGAGGCCTCCTTTTAGGCATAACATTGCTTGTGTTAGGACGCCCCGCTCTTCCACATTCAATAGTTACTACTGATATGCAGGTAGTGTTTTAATGCTGGTGCCCAGCGGTTTTACAAGCGTTAAATTTTATAAATTATCGCAGCTCCTACCCCGTAGGTGATAGCGTGATAATATGTAGCCTACATGTTGACCCGACTTCTTAGTAATATTCATGCAAAATTTGACGCCCCAAATATCGTTTTAAACAATATTCAATCAGTTTTGACTTTCCTACGATTTTATTATATGTATAGATTACAATTATGCGTACTTTAGATAATTATGCTACGTTGTTTCCACTGACATTTGATAGATATTTAGACGTGTGTTAGATGTGCCAACATGGTATCTAATATGACATGCTACCTAGTGATTCCACTGATGTGCCGTAATTGTTACTACCGATATGCTGTCTACGGTGACCCCATTGATGTGCGGTAAGTGTTACTACAGACATGCTGGCTAGTGAGTCCACTGATATGCTGTGATCGTCACTACAGATATGCTGTCTAAGGTGACACCATTGATGTGCGGTAAGTGTTACAACAGACATGCTGGCTAGTGAGTCCACTGATGTGCTGTAATCGTCAGTACAGATATGCTGTCTAAGGGGACACCATTGATGTGCGGTAAATGTTACTACAGACATGCTGGCTAGTGAGTCTACTGATGTGCTGTAATTGTTACTACAGATATGATGTCTAAGGTGACCCCATTGATGTGCGGTAAGTGTTACTACAGACATGCTGGCTAGTAAGTCCATTGATGTGCTGTAATTGTTACTACAGATATGCTGTCTAAGGTGACACCATTGATGTGCGGTAAGTATTACAACAGACATGCTGGCTAGTGAGTCCACTGATGTGCTGTAATCGTTACTACAGATATGCTGTCTAAGGGGACACCATTGATGTGCGGTAAGTGTTACTACAGACATGCTGGCTAGTGAGTCTACTGATGTGCTGTAATTGTTACTACAGATATGATGTCTAAGGTGACCCCATTGATGTGCGGTAAGTGTTACTACAGACATGCTGGCTAGTAAGTCCATTGATGTGCTGTAATTGTTACTACAGATATACTATCTAAGGTGACCCCATTGATGTGCGGTAAGTGTTACAACAGACATGCTGGCTAGTAAGTCCACTGATGTGCGGTAATTGTTTCTACAGATATGCTGTCTAAGTGACACTATTGATGTGCCCTGTGACCGCGACCGCTGTGTACGGACACAGTGTCGGCTAATCTTATGTGGTTTCTGCTGATATGCTGCTTGCTACCTATGGTGATTGACTGATGTGCGCGTTCAACACATTAAACACACACATTAAAGCGCGACCGTCGTTATTAACACAAGGTCCGTCATAATAATAATACCTTAATATAGACAGAATTAAGAACAATCCCCCTCATCCCGTGGGGGGATGTAAAGTCGTCCCGAGGGAAATATATACACCAGAGAACGGGCAGCAGCGTTCTCCTGAGTACCATGTCCACCTTACTGCGATCGCCAACCCGTCTGCCAAGCGTGGCGATTATGGCAAATCCCCTCAAATGATGGACACAACCAAACCGCGGCCCCCAGTCCCCGGCAGCCCTGCTATTCCCAGCCGTGGTTACGGCAGGGCAGGGGTTGCTAAGAATCCCCGGCAGATTCCGCGTTACCAACACCGACGACCTCTGGCCCTGGCAACATATAACACACGTACACTGCGGGCCGACGAGAAGATAACCGAACTGGAGGAAGAATTGAGCAGGTTACATTGGGATATTGTAGGATTATCTGAAGTCCGAAGAGAGGGGGAGGACTCGATAATACTGAAATCCGGAAACCTGCTCTATTACCGGGAGGGTGACCAAATATCCCAAGGTGGTGTCGGGTTCATAGTCCACAAGTCCCTCGTGAACAACCTAGTGAAAATCGAGAGTGTGTCGACGAGGGTTGCGTACCTTATACTCAGAATCACCAAGCGGTATTCGTTGAAGGTTATACAGGTATACGCACCCACTTCGACACACTCCGACGATGAAGTCGAGGTTATGTATGAGGACATTTCCAGAACTATACATACCTCTAACTCCTATTTCACTGTGGTCATGGGGGACTTTAACGCGAAGTTGGGTAAACGATTCGGTAATGAGCTGAGAGTGGGGCAATTTGGAACTGGAGACCGGAACCCCCGGGGCCAAATGTTGGCCGACTTCATGGAGAAGGAGGGACTCTTTATGATGAATTCCTTCTTCAGGAAGCCGGATCACCGCAAATGGACCTGGGTGAGCCCCGATGGTAAAACTAAAAATGAGATAGACTTTATCTTGTCGACGAGACGACAGATGTTCAATGATGTCTCCGTGATCGATGCGGTTTAAACCGGGAGCGATCACAGACTGGTCAGAGGCTCATTGAACCTTAATGTCAAACTCCAGAGGTCCCGACTGATAAAGTCTACGCTCCGACCCTTACCTATCCACGTCCAAAACCCCGAACCATTTCAGCTCGAACTGCAAAACCGTTTCGAATGCCTAGCAGACTGCGAGGAAGTGGACTCATACTATGACAGGCTCGTAGAAGCTGTCCATACGGCTGGGTCTAAGGTCTTCAAGGCCCGTCGTACAAACAGAACTAAAAAGATCTCTGACTTTACCCTGCAACTTATGGAAGATAGACAGAAAATGGTTCTGACATCCTCAGATGATGCTACCAGATATCGGCAGCTCAACAGACAGATCTCAAAGTCTTTGACTCGCGACACGCGGCAATTTAATACAATTAGTATTAAAGAGGCCATCGAGCGGAACAAAGGCTCCAAAGTGTTCGCAAGAGCTCTGTCTGTTGGACAGAGCCAACTGACGAAGCTGAAGACTGAGGATGGTAGAATCGTCACGTCTAAACCTGAGTTGCTGGGAGAGATCGAGAAGTTCTACGGACAGTTATACACGACAACACAGCCACCTGTCAAAAGTCATGCCTCAGATCCCAGAGCACGACCAACCCGACATTACACCGAAGACATCCCGGACGCCAGCCTGTACGAGATTAGAATGGCTCTCAAACAACTCAAGAACAACAAGGCGCCTGGTGATGATGGAGTTACAGCAGAGCTTCTGAAGGCGGGTGGTACACCAATCCTACGGGCCCTTCAGAAGTTATTTAACTCCGTCATACTAGATGGTCAAACGCCACAAGCATGGCACAGAAGTGTGGTGGTGCTCTTCTTCAAAAAGGGCGACAAAACCCTATTGAAGAATTATAGACCCATCACACTGCTGAGCCATGTTTACAAGTTGTTTTCGAGGGTCGTTACGAATCGTCTCGCGCGCAGGTTTGACGACTTGCAGCCTCCCGAACAAGCCGGTTTCCGAAAAGGCTTTAGCACCATAGACCACATACATACGCTGCGGCAAGTTATACAGAAGACCGAAGAGTATAACAAGCCACTGTGCTTAGCGTTTGTGGACTATGAGAAAGCCTTCGATTCTATCGAAACATGGGCCGTGCTGAGGTCCCTCATAAGGTGCCAAATCGACTACCGGTATATCAAGGTGATAAAGTGCTTGTATGAAAACGCCACTATGTCAGTGCGACTCCAGGACCAGATCTCGAAACCTATCCACTTGCAGCGAGGCGTGAGACAGGGAGATGTTATATCTCCGAAACTGTTCACCGCTGCATTGGAAGACGTCTTCAAGCTTCTGGACTGGAAAGGCTTTGGCATCAATGTCAATGGCGAGTACATAACTCACCTTCGATTTGCCGATGATATAGTAGTCATGGCTGAGACCATGGAAGACCTCGGTACAATGCTCGATGACCTCAGCAGAGTCTCTCAACAAGTGGGTCTGAAAATGAACATTGATAAGACGAAAATCATGTCAAACGTCCATGTTGCACCCACTCAATTGAAAGTTGGTGACTCTGCACTCGAAGTTGTAGAGAACTATATTTACCTAGGACAGACCATCCAACTAGGTAGGTCCAACTTCGAGAAGGAGGTCAATCGTAGAATCCAACTCGGCTGGGCAGCGTTCGGGAAGCTACGTAACATCTTCTCGTCCAAAATACCTCAGTGTCTCAAGTCGAAGGTCTTCGACCAGTGTGTGTTGCCAGTGATGACATATGGAACAGAGACGTGGTCGCTCACTATGGGCCTTATTAGAAGGCTCAAGGTCACCCAAAGATCAATGGAGAGGGCTATGCTCGGAGTTTCCCTGCGGGATCGAATCAGAAATGTCGAAATCCGCAGGCGAACCAAAGTCACCGACATAGCCCGAAGAATTGCAAAACTAAAGTGGCAGTGGGCGGGGCACATAGCTCGTAGATCCGACGGCCGTTGGGGCAGAAAGGTTCTCGAGTGGCGACCACGAACCGGAAGACGCAGCGTGGGCAGGCCCCCTACAAGATGGACCGATGATCTTGTGCGGGTCGCTGGAAACTGCTGGATGCGAATAGCACAAGACCGGCAATTGTGGAGATCTTTGGGGGAGGCCTTTGTCCAGCAGTGGACGTCTTTCGGCTGATATGATGATGATGATGATGATGATAGACAGAACCATTGACAATATGTAGTAAAAATATTAGACTTAAACTAGATAATTAAACATAATATCTTGACAATAACTTGATACGAGCTAGCTAAATATCATTGATATAATAAAATAAATTTTATAAATGCTTTCACAATGTGTATCTAAATATCTATGTAACTAGAAATAATAATGTATACAACTATATTACTACAAACATGTTCTAACTATTTACCAGCGCTTTTTTTAAGTCTACGTGAATAAAACTTTTTTTTTTCACACCTTCGCAGTTAAGGTCCCCAGAAGCAGCCGGAGTCTGAAAGTTACCTGTGTTGGAGCACACTTTTGTGTACTACTATTTTTTATTACCTGGGTGGGTAGCTAGTACCTATATTCAATACTATACCTAACTTTTTTTTTTTTTTTTTCTTATGTCAGAGGTTGACAAACGAGCAAGTGGGTCACCTGATGGTAAGTGATCACCGCCGCCCATGGACACTCGCTACACCAGAGGAGTCGCGGGTGCGTTGCCGGCCTTTAAGAGTCAGCAAACAAGTGTTGCTGACCCTTCCCCCCACCCCGATGAGCGCTGGCGACCTTACTCACACTCAGAAACACAACATTAAATTATTAATGTTATTATTAAGGAATGTCTTCTGTAAGGTAGAGGTACTTCCCCAGTCGGGCTGCTCTTCGAGCGAATGAACGCTGTGCCCTACCTCTCTTACCTACCACTGAAAATGTACTTACAGACTTACTGCCACAGTTTTTTAAATAAACTTCATCCAGTGGAATTCCATCCAGTGAGATGAGACAACGAAGTAAAAATTCACCCAGGAGTATCATGCACATTCATTGAAACCAAACTAACAACGTACGATGGGGTGAAGCGCTTTCTAATGGCTATACGTTGGAATGCGGCGTACGCCAGGGGGGACTGACTTCCCCGGGTCTATTTAACATTTATATAAATGGATTGATAGAAGAACTGAGAAGGACCAGGATCGGTTGTCATATAGGGGGTATATGTTACAATAACATTAGTTACGCCGATGATATGGTGCTTTTAGCGCCTTCTATTAGAGGTTTACGTAAGCTGATAGAGATATGTGAGCGCTATGCTACTTCCCATGGTATGCGTTATAACGTTTTAAAAACAGAAATGTTAGTTTTTAGAGCTGGAAACGGTCCGGCAACCATCCCGGTAGTGCAGGTAAATGGTACATCAGTGCGGGTTGTGAAGCAGTTCCTAAACTGCTAGGTCATATACTCACTGACGATCTTGCAGATGACTCCGATATAGAACGGGAAAGAAGGGCACTCTCTGTCAAATGTAACATGCTTGCACGCAGATTTAACCGATGCAGTACAGGCGTGAAGAAAACTTTGTTTCGTGCATACTGCTTAGGTTTTTATACATGTCAGCTATGGACGAAATTTAGAAAAGCCACTTGGAGTACCATGAGAGTGCAATATAATGATGCCTACCGCATTCTTATGGGATTCCCACGGTACTGCAGTGCGTCTGGCATGTTCGCGGAGGCGGGGGTGCCTGATTTCTATGCAATCATTAGAGCTAGCATTGCATCCTTCTGGGACAGAATACGGAGCTCAGCTAATCTACTGTTAAGGATCGTCAGTGAGGATATTTGCAGCCCGATTTACAGGTACTGGATTAAAGTCCACCAGAGTCCGAACCTTAGGTAATTAGGTTAGTTATAAGTAAAATTTTAATTTTAATTTATTTATATTGAATAATAGTGTAATTGTATATTTATATTGTAATTTAATCCAATGTAATTGATTTTTAATTGGGACTTAGTGCCTGTCAAAATAAACTATTATTATTATTATTATTGTCATGCGGTTAGTGCTACTACAGACATGCTGCGTATATCCACAGTAACGAACGCTTAGACCAGTGTTTTTCAACGTGTGGGTCGCAACCCCCTGGGGGGTCCCGCAGCCTGTTAAGGGGGGACGCGAAACTTCTATAGGTAGAATAATATTTGTTACAAAATAAAATACATGAATAGAAAGCAATGGTTAGGAGTTCGCGAAATATTTAGAGCCGATTTCACCGTTAAAATTAAACGCGATCAATAGACGCTAATCTCAGCTACCGGACGCTGAACTGAGTTTAGCGTCAATTGATTTTAGCGGTCAAATCGGCTCTTATTCATACTAAGGGGGTCGTGTCATGAAAAAGGTTGAAAAACACTGGCTTAGACAAACACGGGCCTTGTTTCTAGTCTCGACTGATGTGCGATACCTAAACCCAGCAAGGTCATGAGTAATGTCCTCCAGGCCGAATTTCAGCCAAGGCGGCCAGTCTCAATGGAGCCTAGCCAACTGCGGAGGACATATTATAGTACACAAGTGTGAGCCCAAACCCAAGGGCGCTTTCTATTCCATCACTCTCATGATCCGATGAGACGACTACCGACACGACCGGAAAGAGGACAGATAGGTACAGGAGCGTCGGCTTTACGTGCTCTCCGAGGTACGGGGGTATAACACCGCAAACTCCTTCCTACTTCTTTTTCGGAAAAATCCCAAAATCACTTTCGGCCCAACCCCGGATGGGTGATAAGGTGATGAGTAATCAATCAAGAAATTGTTTCTAGAGAATCGTTTTTAAATCGCGCATCACGGCAAATATGAAAACCGGCGAATTGTGTATCTCACTCGCGCACCGAGGGTTCTGTACCTTCCTCCGAAGTATTAACATGTACTTTGTTAGACCACGCAGCGCCCCAAGATAGTCACAGTCATCTGCCACTCTCGCACACTCACTTGATATTTTAAAATTCATACAAACCTTCTCCTGATAATAACGAACACATAAAAGAAAGATTTATCCAATTTGGTGCAGTCGTTTGGAAGTTATGAGTGTACAAACATTTCGGTGATTTATTTTAACTTTACTACATTTTTTTTGAAGTTATACTCTTTTGACGCGATGGAGAAAAATGATGAGAGTGAATTTTTACGATGCGCGCGCACACCGACACCAAAAAATTTAACAGCATGAAGTTAGTTCTAGGTGGTATGACAGTGAATTATGATGCGCGCGCAAGATGCGCGCGCATCGTAAAAATAACAGCATGACGTTAGTTCTAGGTGGTATGAAAATTGATAACTATGTTCAAGTTGTATATTAAGAAGTATAACTTCTAACGCGTGTACATAAGTACACACAAGTTTTTTTTTATACCTAAGTGCACCTGCCATGATCTCTCTGCACTACCCTAAGGTTGACTGATAGAAAATGCCTTTGGCATTAAGTCCGCCTATGTACATTTCAATAGTACTGAAGTATAAATAAATAAATAAGTGAAATTGATTTGTACATCATTCCCATGGTGGGACATAGTGCACTTAATTTGTATTAATTCCCATTTTCTACAAATAAATTATTATGATTATGAAAATATCCACTAAAAGAGGGTTTCTTTAACTTTTTGCAGTCACGGACCACTTACTCACAGACCCCGTCAAAGAATATTTGAAGTAGGTAAAGAAAACTCCTTTAAAGTTTAGTCTTTATTCACTCTCACTCACACTCATGTTTTATGACTGACGTCACGTTGTTGTCGCGGTGAGTTCTTGGCTTAGACGAGACCTAGACGAGATTATTACACTATTTCCTAGTACAGACGCCAGCATATCCAGCTACCCCAATCTGTCGAATTTCTTTTATAGATTTTCAACTTTATCACGAAAAAACATAAGGTTCACTTTCAATTGGGGAAATTTGACAGATAGGGGGGTACCTTGATGTGCTGGCGTCTGTACATAGGTTAAGAGTTAACTGACCCACTGCGGACCCCTGGTGCACATACCACGGACCCCTGGGGGTCCGTGGATCCAACTCTAAGGAACCATGCACTAAAAGGTCACCGCATTGACATTCATGACCACTACTTTTACGATTAATTTAATATAAACTTGTAATAAAAAAGAATATGCCTCCTTCTTCTTATCACGCCTTCCGAAAGTCTCTTTTCCGCCTGGACATCAATTGCCGTTGCCAATCTGGAAGACCCTAAATAAAGTCCGGACTCAGGTGGACCGAAACAAAGTAAACATGTCTAAGTGGGGAATGTCGGGCAACCCCAAAAAGAACTTCATTTGTGGAACTTTTGTGGACTTTTGTGGACTTCATCGGTCCAATCCATGGCTCACCTAACATCGTGCCCAGCCTGCCCTGCCACCTGTTCAGGGCAGTAACTTAGGAATGCCACAAGCAGGGCAATCAGTGTGGCCACTTTCAGCACGTCTACCACAAGTCCGTATAGTATACTTACTTGATGAAGCTTGCAGTATTTTCCCATACATCGACTTGCAGCGACCCTAGCGGAAACTAAAACGAAACTAAAATTTCTATGTTAACCGAGGGGTTTACTGTACTTTTGATGATTGTTCGAGGTAACAACCCATCGATCAAATGTACCATCGAATAAAGACCCGTCTATGAAGAGATCCTTCCAGCTAGTGATCTTTCGAGGTAACGAACCTTCTGTGAAGTGTACCATCGAGCTAGAGACATCGAGGTATCGTCATTCGAACTAGAGTATCAAACTCGGCGAGTGAGTACCCTGGGACCGCTGGCGTTTGGAGGAGGGACCGAGTGGAGTTCTTTTCCTCCGACCACCAGCGGTCCCGGGAAGTCCCTGCTGTAGCTCAGGTAACACGCTTTTTCGTACTGGGGAGGGGGTGAGGCATTCAGGCCCCTCCCCTCCGCGGGTGAGTCTCGCGGACGCTCAGTGTACAGCGGGGGTACTGGCAAAATCGTTCACGAGTCCCCAGAGCCCCCGCTACAGGCACTGTGAGGCTGGCTACCGTGGTGGTTTTAGTGGAACGATCCATTCCACGTACCTAAGTAATCTATAGTAGTAATATATAGGAGGAATTTATGCATCATAACTAGGGTATTAACGGGACATTGCCGTCTCAGGAAACACCTGTGCACGGTGGGCATCGGAGACTGTAGAGTGTGTAGATTCTGCAATAACGCAGACGAAACACCTCTACACCTAATCTGTTACTGTGAGCCACTGATGCATAAACGTAACACTGTCCTGGGCCAACACTGATTGCATCAAGAGGATGTTATCAATACTCCTGCCAAAAAGATTCTGCAATTTATCTATGTTGCAGGGTTAGACAGGGAAGTTTAGTTGGAGCGGCGAGCACAATAGTTCATCACTGGACGCAGTGTTACCAGGACCTCCGGGGACTGGAAATAGCCGCCACCAGAAGAATAAGAATAAGAAGTAGGTAATCTATACCCACAGTGGTATCTGTACTGGGCCCCAAAAAATTAATAAGTTTGCCATCGACACTGTAAGAAGAAGATAAAAAAGAAACTTGTTTTATTTTCCGTCCTTATTTATTAGGTTTCTGTACTTGCCGTTTTTATAAAATGGTAATTTCATGGATAAGGACATCATAATTAAATAATAAAATAAAATAAATTGTTCTGCCATAGAAATGGTCCATGAACTCCAACATCAAGTTAAAGAACTGAGTAACCAACGTTCAAATGCGATTAATTTGGATATGGTGATTAAGGAAATTGAGGACCGTAACAATCGTAGTCGTAATGTTATAGTGCATGGAATACCTGAGTCAACCTCGACTACACCAGAGGATAGGAAACGTCACGATAGAGTATCTGTAAATAATACTTTTGCTTCACTCCCCATTCAAGAACCAGAGATAGTGTCAATATTTCGCTTAGGCAAGCCGTCGCCGAATAACGATAACAATAATCCCCGCCCTGTCAAGGTAATATTGACTAACAAAAAATATGCTTATGATATTCTGAAGAATAAAGGTAAACTACCTAAGACAGTTAAAGTCCAGTCGGATATGACGCCGTATCAAAGAGACCAACTTAAAAAACTTCGCGAGGAGTTGGCTGAGAGGGTGGATAAAGGTGAAAAAGATCTTACCATTAAATATATCAATAAAGTACCCAGAATTATCAGTGCCGCAAAAAACGAAGCAACATAGTTTCTGTGGTCTCTGAAATGCGTCTTTTTTACACGAACTTGGTATCCCTAACGGCGAAATTTGATTTATTTCTTCTCGAGGTAAATAATTATAAGCCTGCATTTATTTTAATAACCGAAACACAATCTGCATTCTGCTATCACTAATGGTATTATCAACATATCAGGATACACACTGTATCGTCTGGACAGAGGTCATAAAAGGGGTGAAGGTGTGGCCATATATGTTATAAATGAAATAAATGGTTCTAATGTTATAATCTAAAGTTAATAATACATATCAAACGATTTGGTGGAAGCACTATGGCTTGATATTCAGTATAGAGATCTTATCATAGTTATGGCGTGTGTATACAGACCCCCATCTAACTCTCTATGCGATTCCGATGAAATTCTTTTTAATACGATTGAAAAAGCAGCAACTGAGAATACCTTAGTTATTCCGGGAGATTTCAATCTGCCAGGGATAAATTGGCCGCTCCAAAAACTGCATGGATATGACAGGTTATCTGAAAATTTTGTTAATATGTACTCAAACAGCAACCTCAACCAACTTGTTACGCAAATCACCAGGAAACGCAACCAAGAAGAATCCTTATTGGATCTTATACTCTGCAATGATGATACCCTAATATGTGACGTAGAGTATCATGCTCCGATAGGCAAAAGCGATCACTTGGTAATAACAGCGATACTGCAAGTCATTAGTACCAATAACAAATATAATGGAAATCGAAGTGTCATCCAATACAATTTCTTCTAGGCGGACTACAACAAAATTAATCAGCACCTAGCCAACTACAGAAGTATGGACGAAGAATCTATAGATGATATGTGGTTCACTTTTAAACATCAAATCCACTCATCGATAGAGAATTTTATACCAAAGAAGACCACAAACAAAAACCGGTACACTAACAAACCCTGGATTAATAAGGAAATAGCTGACTTGACTAAAAAGAAAAAAGAACTTTGGGTTAATTACAGAATCAATCCAAGTGATTATAACTATTTAGAGTATAGAAAAATTTACAACAAAATCATCAAACTTTCCAGAACCAGAAAATCCGCTTTTGAATCTGTAACGTTGCATTTCTATTCAACGCTCCTTAGTTAATTTTATTATTAATTCTCCGCCGGTCAAACTGGTTCAGCAGCCGTGAGCCGCTGGCCGGTCGCTAAGTTATCGGTGGGGGGTCAGTTCGAGAGTGCACTCGATGTGTTGGCACGTATGCACAGTAACAATAAGAAACATTTATTTTTCTTTTACTGTGTGTCGTCTATCGTGCTAAGACAATTGAGAGCTTCTCAAATATATTTTTTTCGTAAATGGTACATTCAGTGACAACCCCATATTGGGTAAGTGTTGATTATTATTTAGTTCTCACTCATGTAGGGTATTGTTACATTATATAACGGTCACCTTTATTTCACCTTTGAAGACAAATCATAATCATTCCATTCAACTTCATATTGTGCCTTATGCCTACAATGTAAATGTATTTTATGTGCGGTGCTTCACACCATTATTTTATCCTTTTTTTTATACAAACTTTATTTGTAAACTCCGCTTCTGCCTGTGACAATTGCACACATTCGCCTTATGCGTAATTAGTACTCCCGCTTCCTCATCACCATTACGCGGTCACAGACTGGAGAGGCTTGATTCAAAAGAATATTTTATTTAGTGGACTTCAATTCCCAGGGTCCAAAGTTCGGCCTACAAGGATCCAAAGTTCGGCCTACACGGATCCAAGGTACGGTCATACACCGTACCGCCACATCGGACCTACCGGTACCTGGTTGGCGGTCACTGACACCGTCACATACTCAGACCAGCCCTATCCCAGTGGGTCATCCTCCGGCCTGGCAACCTCCTGGAACTCCGCGACATCACCGTCATCGTCGAAGCCAGGAGAGTACTTGGCGCGCCTACCTCCATAGGACATAATAATTGACGGGCTTATAACCCATGACCATTTATTGTATTTTACTAAAATAATAAATTTGTAAGTTATTGAGTGTAGTGATTTGTCTAATTACATTCCAAACCACACCTCATACGCTTCAAATCTACGATTATAGATACAGGTTCCAAGGCTTTTTATGGTTATATTAGAAAACAATTAAACTCTAAAATATGCATTCCAAATGCAATAAAAAATGGTTCAAACGGTCTTGTTATGAAGCCAGAGGAAATTGCAGAAGCCTTTGCGGATCAATTCAAATTAAGTTATATTAACGAACCTGATGGACCTATGCCTAAAATTAATCTTGCTAGAATTACAAACACTATTGAAGAGCTTAATATTACTGAAGAGCTGGCAAGGAAGGCGTTGTTGAGCTTCAACGATACTAAGTACTGCAACAGGTCCTGACGACATTCCATCAATAATTCTCAGAAAATGCTCTGGAGCTTTAATCGACAAAATAAGGAAAATCATGAATAAATCATTGAACGATGGAATATTACCAACTGATTGGAAAATGGCTACTGTAGTGCCGATTTATAAAAAAGGCAATAAATTATTACCTGTCAATTACAGGCCCATAAGTTTGACCAGCGTTATATGCAAAACCATGGAAAAAATAATAGCCAACCATATAAGATATTTCCTAAAACAAGAGCGAATAATCCTGGATGAGCAACATGGTTTCGTTCCAAGACGTTCCGTTACCACAAATTTACTAAACTGCCTAAATGAGTGGACACTGAATCAAAATAATGGACAGCCAACTGATGTTATTTATTTAGAATATGAAAAGGCATTCGACAGAGTCCCCTTAAAACGCCTTATACACAAATTAGAATATCTTGGCATACGTGGAAGATTACTAACCTGGATAAGTGACTTTCTTTCAGGTCGAACATTTCGTGTGCGTATCGGGGATATCTTATCGAAACCTCAAAAAGTACTCAGTGGCGTGCCTCAAGGATCGGTGCTAGGCCCATTGCTCTTCATCCTTTACCTCACAGATCTCAAAAATACTCTGAAGCTACCATTTTCGCTTTTTGCTGATGACAATAAATTCTTTGCAAATCCCCAAACTCATTCGCAAGCTATCCAAAATGATCTGGATGCTATATTTAACTGGACTCAGGTGTGGCTTTTAACATTAAATGTTAATAAATGCACTGTACAGTACTGTGCATTCAGTAAAAATAATCCCAGAAAAGTTTATTATCTTGGACATCAACAATTAACACCAGTTGAATCACAAAGGGATTTGGGAGTTACTATGTCAGCTGACCTGAAATGGGAAACACATATACATAATATTGTAAAGAAAACAAATTCGATACTCTACATTATTCGTAAGGCATTTAAATGTCTCACAGCTAAAATTATACAAGACATATGTAAGACCTCTCCTTGAACATGCCTATGTAATCTGGGACCCGTACTTTAAAAAAGACATTAAACTCATTGACAATGTACAGAGAAACGCACAGGCGCACACCCCCGCCACGATTGCTCCGCCACGTAACCCAAACAGAAAAAAAGATCTCTATATTTTTTGTCAAAATTAGTCAAAGGAACAAACCAAAACTTTGTCAAAGCAGAAATAAAGAAGTTACAGGGGTTTTAAGTTGGCCGCGCGAACGTAACGTGCACGATTGCGCGGCCATGGAGAACTACTTGGGATAGAGATGTAATTTTTTTTGTTAATTGAACATTTCATTTGTCAACAATTGTCAAAAAAAGAATTATAAGACTAAGATCAATATTTCACGAAATATTCACCTTGGAAGTTATGGCCGCGCAATCGTGCACTTGATGTTTCCTTAATCTCGATTATTTCGTCAAAACTTAAGATTTCATGCAGTAAAACTGTTACCAGAAAAAGGTCTTAATATGTCAAAAGTACTGAAAGCATTTAATACCACCAAAGTTTATTTAAAGTGACGAAATCAAGGCAAAACAAAAGTTACGTGGCCGCGCAATCGTAACGGTACTTTGAACGCTGATATCTCATTATCTATAATAGTTAAGATTTCGGTGTGAACATCGATTTATTCGTAATATTAACCTCATCAGATTGATATATCGTTTTACCCTCAGAATAGTTTTCTTCGCGTATAATCTCAAAAATGAAGTTATCTCTTACAATGTTCAAGCAGATATAGCAAACTAAAATTGGGAAATCATAAATGTATCTTCCGTCGGGAATCGAACCCCCAAAATCTATATGTAACAGTTTAAGTGATCCCACTTTAAGGAACCCTGCACTAAAAGGTCACCGCATTGACATTCATGACCATTACTTTTACGATTAATTTAATATAAACTTGTAGGTAATAAAAAAGAATATGCCTCCTTCTTCTTGTCACGCCTTCCAAAAGTCTCTCTCCCGCCTGGACATCAATTGCCATTGCCAATCTGGAGGACCCTAAATGTACACTCCGGACTCAGGTGGATCGAAACAAAGTAAACATGTCTAGGTGGGGACTGTCGAGGAACCCCAAAATGGACTATATTTGTGGGGCATCGGTCCAATCCATGGCCCACCTAACATCGTGCCCAACCTGCCCTGCCACCTGTTCATGGCAGGATCTTAGGAATGCCACAAGTACGGCAATCAGTGTGGCCACTTTCAGCAAGTCTACCCAAGTCCGTATAGCATACTTACTTGATGAAACTTGCAGTATTTTCCCATACATCGACTAGCAGCGACCCTAGCGGAAACTAAAACGAACTTACAATTTATATACACAAAAACGGTAAAGTTAACCGAGGGCTTTACTGTACTTTTGATGATTGTTCAAGGTAACATCAAATGTACCGTCGAAGAAAAGACCCGTCGAGGAAGAGATCCTTCGAGCTAGTGATCTTTCAAGGTAACGAACCATCGGTGAAGTGTACCATCGAGCTAGAGACATCGAGGTAATGACCATCGAGGTAACGTCATTCGAACTAGAGTATCAAACTCGGCGAGTAAGTACCCTGGGGCCGCTGGCGTTTGGAGGAGGGACCGAGTGGAGTTCTTTTCCTCCGACCGCCAGCGGTCCCGGGAAGTCCCTGCTGTAGCTCAGGCAACACGCTTGTGCGTACTGGAGAGGAGGGGAGGTATTCAGGCCTCTCCCCTCCGCGGGTGAGTCTCGCGGACGCACAGTGTACAGCGGGGGTACTGGCAAAATCGTTCACGAGTCCCCAAAGCCCCCACTACAGGCACTGTGAGGCTGGCTACCGTGGTGGTTTTAGTGGGTCAAGCCCCACACCACGTGCCCAGCCGCCACCAGAAGAACTGTAGGTACCGGGCCCCAAAAATTTAATAAGTTTGCCATCGACACTGTAAGAAGAAGATAAAAAAGAAACTTGTTTTATTTTCCGTCCTTATTTATTAGGTTTCTGTACTTGCCGTTTTTATAAAATAGTAATTTCATGGATAAGGACATCATAATTAAATTAAATAAATTGTTCTGCCATAGACTCAAAGTCGAATTTTTGCTAAAGTAAGCACCCATTTATGGTAGAAAGCATTTTTTTTTTGTTTTTAAGCACCAACTATATTTGGAATTGTTGTAGGTATATTATGAAAAACCGGTCAAGTGCGTCAGACTCGCCCATGAAGGGTTCCGTACCAGCAAGTATTTTAGTTGATTAAATGAAAGATAAATTGGGGTTCACGGTTTATGCGTATTCAAAAATAACTACTCACTAGATCTCGTTAAAACCAATTTTCGTTGTTAGTTTGCATGGTAATGTACCTACATCATATATATTTTTTAGTTTTATCATCCTCTTATTTTAGAAGTTACAACTCATTTTACCACTTTGGAAGTGTCTCTCGCGCAAACTATTCAGTTTAGAAAAAAATGATGTTAGAAACCTTAATATCATTTTTCAAGACCTATCCATAGATAGGTACCCCCCATTTCACTTCTATGTATGGGGAGCCCCCAAAATTATTGTCCTTTATCAATTTTTGTATAAAAATATTAATGCGGTTCACCCACTTACCAAGTTTCAACAGTACAGCTCTTATAGTTTCGGAAAAAATTGACTGTGACATACGGAACGACTGACAGACAGACAGACATGACGAATCTATAAGGGTTCCGTTTGTTGCCATTTGGCTACGGAACCCTAAAAAAGGTACTTACTTCTGTCTTCCCTCTACCAATCCGGGGTAGACGCTCTGCGGGTAGCTACGAAACATGAGACATAGGTAGATATCAAATTTATGGCCCTATTCCCTCGTGGAGGACGTAGGTACCGATGATATGTTCCCAGTTGCATACAAGGCCTTATCATATTGATGACACTTTGGGGGTGTCATCAATATAAAATTTTTAATTTTATAGCATTAGATATAGCAATCTAAAATTGGGAAATCAAATATATCGCCCGGGAATCGAACCACCAAAATCGACATCAACTGTTTTAGCACCGTAGCCTAGTCGGTAGTGCTCCTGCCTACGAAGCTGGTGTTCAAATCCCGGTAAGTGCAAATATTTGTGTGATGAGCACGAATATTTGTTTCTGAGTCATGGATGTTTTCTATGTATATAAGTATTTATCTATCTATATAACACCTTGGCCACGGGAACCGGCGGCGCGACCGACGGCGCGGCGGGCGGCGCGGCAATTCGCGCGGCGCGGCAAGCACGCCACGGGCAGTTGCGTTCGCCGCCGCGACCAGTGTAGACGAGGAGACGAGATGGCTTTATCAAAGTTAGCTCGACGTTGTTTGGAGAGTAGCAGCTTTTTTGCTCAAGATTTAATGTTTGGCAGATATAGTGGAGTACACGAATTAAATAGAAATCGTGTTACAGACGGAGAATTCCACCAAAAATATGAAAAATATAGGCAGCACCCAGAATTTTTTTTCCAATACACCAGAATGAGCGTCGAAACATTCGATTATATACTTGGGAGCATTCAATCAGAACTGGAGAAAAAGATGAATTCAAGCAGGGTTTTAAGTGCTGCAGAAAAATTGTTTTTGACGTTAAGGTATTTATTTGTGCGTATATCTATACATATACTGATTCAGTATAGAGCATATCAAGCTTGCATACAAAGGTACAAACGCGCGCTCTTAATCAATGTTATAGATTTGCCATAGAATAAGAAAAAACCATTTTAGTGTCAAGTTTGACGTGCTCTTTACAGTACTAACCCACTTTACTAGAAAAAAAAAACAAACGAAAACAATTTAAAAAATTATTTATTTTAAACTTTTAATTGTAATAACAACTTTTCTCAATTTTAATCAGCCTTTTGTAATCACAGTCAAATTTTTATTTACCCTGAAAATCATTCCAATTTACTTCCCCTTTAATCAGCTAACCTCTTACGATCACTATAATTATCTTAATTAAAATTGAATAATAAATCTAATAACAATCAGTCTTCTCAATGATTAAAATTGAATTTTAACAATATTATTATCTACTCATTATTGAAATTATTGTTCAGCTGGTTTGGTTGAGTAGAATATCCATATCTCCCATAAGGTTCGCCATACATAGTCACAGTAATTTCGTCTAAAAGAGCTTGATTAATTTTATTCCTAAGCCTAATTTTCTGCATAGGGGGTAATTTTTCCATCTCAGGTAGAATGCTCATCAAAAAGTGATAATCTTCAGATTTTTTTTCCTGTCTTTCACTGTCATGTTGTTTAGCAGATTCTTTTTCTAAATTTTTTAATTTCTTTTTCTCAATATCTAAGTATTCGGCTCGAATGTCTCTTACACTTTGTCTTTTTCTAGTAGAATCTTGACCACTAGATGTTGAGGGTTCAATTGGTGAAGATGTAAGCGCAGGAGAAAGTGGTGTTGCTGGTGAAGATATCCCCACTGAAATCGTCCACGTATATGTCGTCATTTTCCTTGACTGTAGGAGCATTTTCATCTAAATTTGATTCGGACGCAAGAGGCATGTACTCATCCTTCAGAAACCCTAAAAGTGTGAAGTACTTCCACGACGGTTCATAATTTGAAGTTGAGGATCCAGATCGGGGCTTAGGAATTCTTTTCAACTCTTTACTGTATGTGTCTCTTAAGTTCTTCCACTTCTTCTTAAGATCGTTGACTGAAAATTAAATTGTTACCTAATTTTACTTATTTATTTAGTTAAGGACGTTCACATGATCATCATGTTACACTTAGTTTAATTATTATCCATAAATTACGTCACACGTTAAGGGGTTACTAAATTTCGTAACGTAAGATGTCGAAAAATAAAGCGAAACTAATTTCGGAAATACTGTTTTAATTTAATAATTTCAGATGTAAATTTTCAAAATATGTGACATAATTTATGGATATCCCCTATAGCTGACTGTATAGTGTATATACTTATAGAAAATATTTTTGTTTCAGGTTTCTCTCAGTTGGGATGACTTTTAAATCTCTGGCTCATTCATACTCTCTAGGCCGAAGTACCGTTGCTAAAACGATTTATCAAACTTTAAAGGCAATATGGAATAAATTCGTCAATCAGCATATGTCACCAAATCTGACCAGTGAAGATTTAACGAGAATTTCTGATAACTTTTTCTTAAGATGGCAGTTTCCTAACTGTATAGGAGCCATTGATGGGAAACATTTTCGAATACAAAAGCCCCCACGAAGCGGAAGCCAATATTATAACTATAAACATTTTTTTTCATTGGTCTTACAAGCAGTTTCCGACGCTGATTACAAATTTTCTGTAATTGAGATCGGTGGAAGGGGAAGACAAAGTGACGGAGGCACGTTCCATTTTTCTAAACTTAACGAGTTGTTTACTAACAATCGATTTAATTTACCACCGCCGAAAACGTTGCCTGGATCAAATATATTATGCCCACACGTCCTGGTTGGTGACGAAGCCTACCCACTGAAACCTTATCTTATGCGACCCTTCCCATCCAGCAATTTAGATCATTCGAAACGAATTTTTAACAAAAGGTTATCAAGAGCCAGAGTGACAATTGAGTGTGCTTATGGTATTATGACGAATAAATGGCGCATTTTCCTCAAAGCAATCGAGACTGACACAAAACATGCAAAACTTATAATTAAGGTTGGATGTCTGCTACATAATATTGTAAGAGAAAGAGATGGAAATTCTGATCCCGATTTTCGGCGACACATGAGATCGAGAACTAGGTCTAGGAGGATTATAACGTCACGGCGTAATAATAGAGCTTCATTGCAAGCCATAGATATAAGAAATAATTTCAAAGACTACTTTGTAAACTATTGATAAATATTTATTGGTACCTGTTAATAAATTAAATTAAAAATCTAAAAACCCCTTACTCAAAAAAAAACCTCTAGAAAAGTAGAAGTCGTTTTTGCGTCGGGGAATAAAAATAAATACTCACCATCAGAATCTAGAAATTGCTGTTTTATTTCTTCCCACAACTTTTTCACAACATTTTTAAACTTATGTTGCGGGTGGCTAGACTTCCAAATAGCTGGTCTAGCTAGAATTTCTGCAATAAAAGCTTCCGTCTCCATTTTCGCGAAAAAAAAACAAACTATTTTAAATTAAGTTCGCTCCGGCAGTAGTCGCCGCGTCTGCCGCTCGACTCCGTGGCCTGCGCCGTAATAACTCATACATTTGTTTCGATCGCTAGTCGTGCCGCGCGATTCGCTCGGGGAAATTCCCCGGTCGTCTCGCTGGTCGCCGCTGCGCGTGGCATGCCCAGTACATTTCCATACATTTGATTCATTCGCAAGACGCGCCGCCGGTCGCGCCGCGCGAATTTTCGCTATAGCGAATTGTCCGTGGCCAGCACGTAAGTATGTATATCGTCGCCTGGTACCCATAGTACAAGCTTTGCTTAGTTTGGGGCTAGGATGATCTGTGTGACATAGTCCCTAGATATTATTATTATTATAGTGCTGTGTACTAGATGAAACAACTTCAAGTAAATAAATGCTATAAGTTTACAAATCGACTTTCACGTTTGGTATTGTGAGGCCTAAAATCTAACTTCCTACCAATTTAACATTTTATTTCAATTGTAAAGCTGCTTGACGTGGTTGGAAAATACTTGCCTTTTATACCCTCGACGTGGACTGCAGAGGAATAGGAAATAGGCCAAAAAGTTTGCAAAGACATTAAAAGCGCTTTATTTCTTATTTACAATATATTTAGAGGTCAAATTTTACATATGTTCGTACATAATGTTGGTCTTAGACAAATGAGGTGACTCTTTAAAAATACATCTAAAAGGATCCAGCCGTTTCGTACGTGAAAAATATGAAAGATATTAATTTTGATTTCCCAAACGGCTGAAGCCATTTAGATGCGACCCAATCACATTTAAAATGTAAAAGAGGCCAGAAAATCGAACCCCGATACATAAACTTTTTAAATCTGTATACATTTATACACTTTTTAATAATTAGAAAAATTGAATACTTTTTTTAATTCCAAAAATCTATACTTATATAATTATTTTGATTAAGAATGGTACAGTATTACTTATACTGAGTATAACTCCAACCGTAGGTACATATAAGGGCGTACGCAAACTAGAATCGCAGCGACAAAAAAATCGCCCGTGTGTATAAAGCCTTAAGTTTCAATAAACTCCTTATGCTATTAATATAAAATTTCCGAACGACATTTTCTGTACAAATGTATTTACAATTTTTTTTCTAAACAGAACTTTAGGGACATTTTTAAAATAAGACATTTCTTTATTCAAATAATATTTTCTGATGTAGCCTAGGGACTGAGCGTTGTCTATAGTCTATACATATCTGTGGCCGGCATACATGCACAGACGCCAGCACATCAAGCTACCCCAATCTGTCAAACTTCCCCAACTGAAAGTGAACCTTATGCTTATGTGATAAAGTTGAAAATCTATAAAAGAAATTTGACAGATTGGGATAACTGGATGTGCTGGCGTCTGTAGATATGATATTCAGAATATAATTTATAATGCGAATGAGAGGGATAGCAATATATCCTTATTCTGATGTTAAAGCCAACATACATGTTATCCACTGATGGACAGAATCATACTAATATTATAAAGGCGAAAGTTTGTGAGTGTGTGTGTATGTTTGTTACTTCTTCACGTCTAAACGGCTTTAGCGATCTTAATAAAATTTGGTATGGAGTTAGCTGACACCCTGGATTAACACATAAGCTGTAATTTATATAGTTTAACGCGGGTAAAACCGCGGGACACAGCTAGTAATTAATAAGCATTACTGCAGATTTAGGGTTTAATTTAGATTTTTAGATATAAGGCGTGTGCATTGTTCCTACAGAGTCCCGGAGGACTAAGTCCTTAAATAAAGAGAGAAAAAAACATCGCACTAATATTATTATAAAGGCGAAAGTTTGTGAGTGTGTATGTTTGTTACTTCTTCACGTCTAACCGGCTTTAGTGATTTCAATAAAATTTGGCATAAGCTGTAATTAATAACGTTTAACGCGGGTAAAACCGTGGGACACAGCTAGTAATTAATAAACATTACTGCAGATTTAAGGTTTATTTACATTTTTAGACATAACGCGTGTGCATTGTTCCTACAGAGTGACATAGTCCTGGAGGACTAAAAATCCTTAAATAAAGAAAAAAAAATCGCACTAATATTATAAAGGCGAAAGTTTGTGAGTGACTCACACACAAACTATGGTAGTTTTTTCGTGAAGAAGTAAAAAAAATACACAAGTTTGTTACTTCTACACGCAAAAACAACCTAACGTATTTTGATGAAAATTTGTAATAAGTAATATAGCTTATATTATACAACATGTAACGTAATTAACGCACACCCTCAAACACCCCAATTAGAATATTAAGTTGTAATCATAATACATACACTGAATTTTTTATTTAACATGTATATGTATTGTTAATTACTAAATTAGTTTCTTGGAATAAAGTTATTTTTCTTTATTTTGTATTGAATGATGGAATTTGTATGAATACAAATAAAACTGCGATTTAAAAGTCTTATTACTTTGACATACGGTCCATTTCAATCTGTTTAATACTGTACAGGGTTAATATGACAATAATTTCCGTAGCTTTAATTATTTTGGGATAAAAAAATACCTATATTAAAAATGATATAAATCGATTCAGTAAACGATTCAGAACAAACTATTTTCAGGATGTGCGTTAATTAAGTTACATGTTGTATATATATAAAAATAATCCGTTCCGTAGTTTTAGCATAAAAGAGTCACAAACATCCATACTCACAAACTTATAATATTAGAAGGACTTAAGTAACAAACGAGTTAAGTACTACGGTTTTCCTTATTTCCCTTAACCCTTACCCAGAGTTTGCTATACGTTATTTTCATTGTTTTTGAACTTTATTGCAATGTAATAAGGTTGAAATTAATGTAGTCATATCTGGATGCTCTCACCAGTCCTAAAGTGTGTAATAATTTAGAAAATCGGTTCAGTAGATCCAGAGATTACCCCTTACAACGTCACAAACTCACAAACGTTACCTCTTTATAATGTTAGTATAGATTTATTATCTGATCAACAGACACATTTAAGCATTAAGACGATTACAGCGCCCAGTCCCCACCTACAAATCTATTAAAATAACTCCAAATATTTATGGAATTTAATAAAAAAACGTAATCAGTCCGCAAAAAATAATTCGATAGGCTTTTTATACAAAAAGCGTGTAGAGTCGTTTAGTTACAAATGTTCTACAAATTCCACAATTTGAAGTAGATATTAAACTCCTTGAATATTTACAGATATTTTTGTCACACCAACCAAACCAAATTAAAATGTAATTTACAAATCAATAAGTACTTTAACATAATTTCCCTTAATTTGGACGCTTTTCCATTCGATATTTATAAAACAAACTCACAATCTGAGCTCGCATACCTTTCATATTTGCATTGTTAAACCAGCACTCGGAAAGTGGGGTATTACAAGCATGAAACACACACCTCTCTCCATCTGTTTGGGGCATTGAAGCTCACAAACAGATGTAAGTACCAAATTCAATATCTTTTGTTTCATCTGAGCAACTGGTTTTGTTATGTTTCATGAAAATCTGTTTAGCAATTAAAACACCACAGTCTCTAATTGGAGTTAATAAAAGTCTCACATTGGGAGTTGATTAATAAATACAATTTTAAACCAGCTTGATTAATTTTAAGTCTCAATACACAGTTTTCACATTTAAGCCCTTTTTAACAAGCACAAGCATCTGACATTGTTTCAAATACATGGTAAATGTGATACTCGTACGATTGAGTAGACTTGGAAATACAGCAGCAACTCAGATACGTTAATAGGTCAAGCAATACACCTTCAAGGCACAAAGCTTAAAAAATGGCGCCTGTCATATAATGACATATCTCGCTCGCTCAATAAATGTTAGAAGTACATAGTATGGTACTCTTCTACTTGGAAATTACGTTCTGTATCTCCAATTCTACCCAAGCGAGCGTAAATCTGTTAAGTTTAAAAGGCCCATTAAAATCAACAAAATCCGTTTGAAAAACATTTAGGTGATGAGATTTTTAAACGTTTTTGTATGTGAAGAACTTAACCATTTTGAAAAAAGAATTTAATTTTAAAAAAGTACTTTTAAAGAAATGAGGGTTGATACATAAAACATTAGTTGCCAATATTACAGAAAAAATCAACGTCCATTGTACTAAAATACTGATGGTAATAACTTCCCAATATAAATTAATAGATTTTTATCAAGAAACACGACAAAAAGTGTTAAATGTTGAACTACCCTCACTTTGTACAAAACACAATAACTATTTTCAAGTACAGACGCCAGCACATCCAGCTACCCAAATCTGTCCAATTCCTTTTATAGATTTTCAACTTTATCACATAAGCATAAGGTTCACTTTGGGATAGCTTTATGTGCTGGCATCTATGCATAATAGAAATCGAAATAATTTACGATTTATAATAATTTTGTAATATATTTAGGTCAAATTAGATATTTGAGCGAAATCTTAACAATACGGTAGGTATCGCTAAAAAAACCTTTGGAGATATTTTGAAATGGAACTTATGGAACCTGTTTGTATCTCAATTAAGCCATTTTTCGTAGTATGAGGTCTATTGTCAATACCTAACAAGCAAGCTATCGCCTTTAAATAATTTAACCTTAAATAATTATTCTCGCATCGAATAAATGAAGTCCGAAAAACGATTGAATTACGGAAAGTACAAAAATGTTCATAAAATCTTTATTTTTTAACAATATTCTTATCAGTCCTTGACAACAACGCTCTTTTCAAGATGGAAATATTGGAGCTACAGATTAAATATAAACAAAATCCTGTATATATTGACAAAAGAAGTATACCTGGCCTGTGTGAATGGGACAACCGGAAGGGGAAGACCTCGTAAAACATTATCTGACCAAATCGGAGACGTTCTCAAGAAAGGCCAGGTCAGAAGTACCCTAAGTCGGAGAGCATGTATAAAGAATATAATGACAGTAGCCGAAGCATAAGAGGTGTGCAAAATCGTGAAACTTGGAAATCAGTTGTATCTGCCTACCCCTCTGTGAAACAGGCGTAAGTCTATCTATCTATGTATGTATGTAAAGTACTGTATTTCACTTCGCTATTTAATTTTTATACGTCATGTAGTATAATAAGATATTTATGGGCTTAGTTACGGGTCACTTTCTGGGATATTTATTCTATAGCTTTCCGATTGCTATATTACAACCCTTCAGTTTCTTCGACTGAGGATTTACTGCAAGGTCTTAATACCAAAAAACGCTACCTTACCTAGCAGTTAACCAGGCTTTGCTACCATTTTTTTTTTCGTTGAATTCGTTGCTTCATTCAAATCAATTAGGTTGAAATTGATGTGGTCTCGTAAAAGCCTGGATAAGGGATAGACTATGGTTTTGGACCTTGTTTTAAAGCAATAAGATTAAAATTGACGCAGTCTGTAGAAGCCTAGATAAGGGCTACACTAAAGTTTTGGACCTTATTTCAAAGCAATAAGGTTGAAATTGATGTGGTCTCGTTGAAGATAAGGGGAATCTAGTCTTCAGCTTTAATGAAGACATAGTACTTTGTTTATATTGTCTCTTAAGTAGTACAGATAAGAATGATTTTAACAATTTAATACGATATTACTTAAACCTGTTCAACACGCAATACATAACAATTGATGGTCAGTCAATGGAAACAGCCGTACTAAGAAAACCGCCTTTATTGCCTATGGAATAAAGATGCTGCGAAATGTTACTACCGATGACGATTTTACGTACATTTTTCACATATACAGGGTGGCTGAGGAGTTGACGTTCACCCCCATGTAGGTTCTAAGATTTGCGTTTTAGTGTTACTATGAAAATTTATGAATCCTGAGCTCAAACCCTAATTTTGAACTTTCGAATAACTTCTAAGTCAGTTCTGCAATGATTACCATACTTGGGTGTTAGGTTAAACTATGCTAATTGGTAATCACAAAACAACTGAACCAGAAATGTTCAACAGAACGAGAAAAAAATCAAAAACTGACGTTAGGTGAAATTTACGAAAAAAATCATCTCGAATTCTACGCAAAATCGTAAAACATACATGGGGGTGATTCGGATACCCTTCATCCTAAAGTCTAAATTTTGCGTTTGAACGTCAACTTCTCCGCCACCCTGTATATGTATTTGTGGCAAAAGTATTTATTATTATAGTTCGTAACAAAATAAACAGTATCTAAAAAAACATTATTTAACCATTATCAAAGTCGATTTACAAACAATTCAGAGATTGAAAGTCGGCTAAAAGGCTAGCAGTCGGTCGCCGAACTAAATAAAAAAGAATACTTATTTCTATGTATCTTTATGGCTCAATTATTTTATTATTCCTGCGCAGTGTTGCTCAAAAGAATTTTATAAAATCAGGTAATTAAATTATCAATACCTTTTTTTTTTAAAACAACATAATTTTTTGTTACGTCTTGTTATAAATACTTCTGCCTCATGTTTCTTTTGGCTTCATGTTGCAGTCATGTTATTTTGGCTAAAAGGCATGAATTATCACCCAAGATCGCTAGATGGCGCTACGGGAAGCTTCTTTCAAATACCCGCAAATCCTATTAATATCATAAAAGCGAAAGTTTGTGAGTGAGTGTATGTTTGTTACTTCTTCACGTCTAAACGGCGGCTGGAGCGATTTTAATAAAATTTGCTATCGAGTTAGCTGACAATATGGACACATGGGCATATGAGCCTATAATTTATAAAGTTAACCGCTGGTAAAACCGCGGGGCAAAGCTAGTGTCGAATAAATAAAAAATCTACAAAAATACTCTTGTAACCCACGAGTATTATATTTAGGTTTTATACTTTACAACGTTAACTGATTATAATAATGCCACGGCGGCCAGTCTCAATAGAGATTAGCTGCGCAGGGCATATTATAGTGCACAAGTGTGTGCGCAAACACAGGAGCACTTTCTATTCCATCACTCTCATGGTCCAATGGGACACCTAGCGACACGCCCTGACCTGGCCTGACCTAGTGATGGAATAGAAAGTGCTCCTGTGTTTGAGCACACAGCTTTACGTGCTAGCAACGCTTGAGAATGCGAATGCTACCTTTGTTTGGTGCGTGTATTACGTACAGCCAGGGCGATTCTTTCGCTTCCCATAGCACAGGATAATCTTAGCACTTGAGGGAGGTGTTCGCACTGGTTCCAGATAATAATGAAATGATGAAATAATGAAATTTATTCAGCACTTGGGTATTAACATACACTTGTACTTGTCAAGTTCATAATGCAGTACACAAACATAGTCGAACACAGTATAAACATTACAAAAATATAATTAGTCTAAAAAAATTAATCTATTATTTTGAAATTTAGTTGTACAATATTAAAATTAAAGAATTGAAGGCAATGAGCATTTGGCTAGCGCAGAAGGCTCTTAACCAGTAGGTTATATTAAACGATTAATACCCGAGGCCACCCTTTTAGGGTTCGGGCCACAGCTCAGGGGGCCGCTGAAGCAAAAGGACAGAATTCTAAGAGAGGGTGTGATCAGTTGCACGGGATCACCGATGACGTGTTAAGGGGCCAAAGCGATCCTCGCCGCTGAGGAGCCTACCCTAGCTAACCTGCGGCTTTCTCTAGCTACGTAGGACGGATATAAATACCTAGCTGTGCCCCGCGGTTTTACCCACGCTAAACTTTATAAATTATAGCCTATGTGTTATTCGGATATATAAGCTATATTACTACAAAGTATCATCAAAATCCGTTCGGTAGTTGGTGTATGAAAGAGTAACAAACATCCATACTCACAAATTTATAATATAATAATTGTTATTACTGCGTAATACTTTATAAACTTTAGACACTTGCGGATTAAGAGATGTCTATGGCGATTGAGATTACACTCTGTTATCTCAATCTCCATAGACAAAACGAACAACTCAGTCCCTGAGCATCTGTCAATATTTGACAGAATATTTGGAAAGCGACATCTAGCAAAATAGACGAGAACTAATACCCTTAAAAGCCAACTACTTAAGATAGTACATGCTCTGCTTAGTTTGGGATCTGATGGCCGTGTGTAAATAATGTCCCAGGATATTATATTATTTTTATATTGTCGAGATACTGAGTTACGTACACCATTATTACCATAAACAAAACAATATAAGCAGATTATAAGTCATCTACAGTATGTTAGGTTAAACGAGGGACATATTAAGGGAGGGTGTTCAGTATTCGATTCTCGTCCCAAATATTGAAAAAACCCATAACCTAAATTTTTGACGTAATTGTCCTATAAAATACATTGTCATGAACACTGAGTGCGCAAGAAGTGAACTTGTACCTAAAGTGATCACGTGGCAAAACACGCGCCGATCCTGCCGAAAGGTCATTGACCCGCGCACATGTTCTGCGATAATACTAACATGTTAGCGCAAGGGTGTATATACGTTGTGAGACTTTTGCGAATTTTTTGGTATGGTTCTGTTTGTCAGTGTTTTTTTTTGTTTATATTTTTATTAATATCATATAAGCGTACACTATTGTGGGTTTGAATATGTCCCTCGTTTAAACTAACATACTGTATACAGACGCCAGCACATCAAGCTACACCAATCTGTCAAATTTCTTTTATAGATTTTCAACTTTATCACAAAATCATAAGGTTCACTTTAAATTTGGGAAATTTGACAGATATTTGTAATACTAATATCGTCAAATAATTATAGAGATCATTCTATCAATGAAACTTAACAACTTGTACAAACAAAAGCTCAAAAACTTGAAATCCTAACTGGTTTAGACGCTATAGAAAAGAGCCGTAATAAAGACAAAAATGTCATTGTAAATGCGACTCTATACTATCGCAATAAAGTTTCATTTACCTTGACAGACACTTCTCTGTTACGGTATTTTAGTGATTGCAAGGCGTTTATTAATTCTACGGGGATGTAGCCGCCATTTATCAGTTTTGTGTGTAGCCTTCTATATTCACAGTTGGATTATAAAGTTATTTTTAAAACACCAACAACCTCGCAGGACAAGATAGCTAACATCATAAGCAACAACTTTTGTTCTACGAGTTTGGACATAACTCAATACATGAACAAAAATTAAAAGGTACTATCGTGGCATTGGTAGGTCTACGTTCTTAAACGAAAGGTTGATGCCCGATCGTCGCTAATCACATGTGTGCGTTCTTTGCGATGCACATAGAGTTATAAACATTCAAGCTAATACTAAATAAATACTTATTTTTATATGGAAATAAAATCTAACAAAAAATCAAAAGTTGTAGAACAAAAGTTGTTGCTTATGGTGTCAATTATCTAATACTGCGAGGTTGTTGGTGTTTTAGAAAGAGCTCTTTTCTCCCGCAATACAAATCGTAAAATAAAATTGCGAGAAAAGAAAATTCTAGAACTTTGAAAACCGATATATACGACTCTATTAGTTCATCTATAGATAAAGTTTCTTAATTATGTCCCATTATTCATGTTACATACAGGTTGGGCTTTAAAATGATATAGAGAAACAGTAGTATCAATTGGATTAAAATTACCAATGAAGTTTTTACTTATATCTGAGACATTCTGCGTACGAACAATCTGACTGATATTAAGAGGCCTATTACAGTCCACTAGCGCCGCCAATCGAAAAAATGTCATAACTCGTAAATAGAATCAAAAATACAAAATGTGGTCTATTATTACTGTAGAAAAGGCAATAACGTAATTTTATAACACATTGTCAACACTTGAAATATAGCTGTTTAGCTAAATCGTGCATTTGTAACAAAAACGGCCGTTTATGTTTTGAATGCACGATTTAGCTAAACAGCTATATTTCAAGTGTTGATAAGGTGTTATACAATTACGTTATTGCCTTTTCTACAGTAATAATAGACCACATTTTGTATTTTTGATTCTATTTACGAATTATGACATTTTTTCGATTGGCGGCGCTAGTGGACTGTAATAGGCCTCTTAAGAAGCTTCCGTTATGGTTCAAATATATCTGCTTATATTATCGTTACTGCAGAGTATAAAATAACGTATTTCGTTTTACGTATTATGTTAGAAACAATATTGATACTTGCTGGAAATTTTAATATAGCTTCTCTACTCACTCAAGGAAAACTGTATCTTTCCAAATAAATAATAATGTTTTAATAACTATTTGTTAGAAAAAGATAACATATATACAAAACGAAAGATTTCATACAAAATAAAAATCGAAAAATCTACGTAATCTATTACATGCACTGCAGTATTTTACGGGAATACACTACATTCATTAAGTCAGAACACGAAAAGGTCTGAATTTGGACATATTAGCGATATTTCTTAAACGTTTAAATAAGTGATTTAAGTGCTAACTTAGGTTCTTGGGCATAATACAAGCTGTATTAGGCAGGACAACTAACGCCCTCTATGTCATAGGAAACTCAATATCCTTACATTTTACAACTCTTCGACATTTGGCAAATGGTAACTGTTCTACTCTAACAATTCGAGTTGCAATCGATTTAATTCGTTTCTAACTGCTGCCACTTCAATATCAAAATCCCAGCAAGTATCAAAACAGTCCTTCACAATAATGTTTACATTAGATCCCATAATAAATCTTAAATCCTTCTATCTTCCAGACTTTCCCGGCTTTTCACAGTCCTCAACACACCTGCAGTCTTCCGAAATAGAGTCTAATGACATAAGACTTTCCTGAGAAGTCCTTAAGCATGCCCTACAGCGAGAGTCTACTGAATTCCCGCTTTGAGAATTGGCGTCTTCGCTTACCGATTCTAAGGATTTAAGACTTTCTACAGAAGTGAGTTTATAAGATCTTCTGAATTCGGCTATTTCTTCATCACTCATATTTAACGCTAGAAGAGAATCTTTCGCCATTTTCCCTAGTGAAGATACTTTTTTCTTCTTTTTTGATAGGACAGATTCCATTTTAGCTAAAGGGCAAGGCTTATTTAAGCTTTCTGGCAATGATTTAGGGCTCGATCCACTTCTGGTACGTAATTTCGTTCGTCGTTCAGGTATATCTCGGGGCGTTGTGCTTTCAGGGACTTTGAAAGCAATCGTTTTGGTTTTTGGGTTCGATTTTTCTTCTTTTAATGATATATCTTCGAAGGAATTAGATTTTTTTAATTTCGCTCGTTCTGGGATTACAGGCGACGTTCTTAACCCTTTAATTTCTTTTGGCGTAAAGACGTTATCTTCCATAACATCGTCGATAACTAACTCGGGAGAAAGATCTAAGATTTCTTTGATTTCTGCTTGCTTTAGCTCTTCAGCTAAAGAGCCTTCTTGCGCAGTAGTTTTAATAATATTCTCAGTACCAACTTCAAAGTCTCTGGATTCGTATATGAGATAAGACAGTGCATCTTTCCCGAGATCAACTCCTTCGATTTTGGTATGTTTGCTAACTGTGGGAACACAACTATCGTCGATATTCTTGTCGACGTTTACGTCATCTATATAAGCTATTGCGAGTGTGTCCTCATCGCAAGTTTCTTCTATTGTCGCTATTGGCGCCAAATCACTTTGAACGGTTATTGCGTCGATTTTAGATTCACTTTTCACAGACGCGTCCCATACAGGGTTGGGAGCTGTTGTATTTTTTACTTGTCTTTCAAGTTCTACGACTAACGCTTTTGTGTTCGTCGTGCTTGACGTTAAAGTATTTTCAGGGCTGATATTTTCCTTGATGCCTCGAATAACTTTACTTGGTAATTTATTCACGGGTTGACCGTTATCAGGACTGTTTTGTTTATCCAAGGAATTTTCTGAACCAGATGATTTTAAAACCGCTGCAAATGACCTCGGTCTTACTATCTCTTTCTCTTCTTTATCGATTGCTATCGCTATCTCTTTCTCCTTTTCATCACTCTTTTTATCTCTATCAATTTTCTTACTAGTGTTACTATTTACACTTATATCTACGTTTTGTACTATTTTATCTTCGGTGGTAACGGTAACTCTTTCTTCTACTATTTCATTCTCTTGTGGGAACGATTGGAATTCGCTTAACGTGTTATCGGTATCCGTAGAGGGAGTTTTGCTATCTAGTTTCCTAGAGAATGATTCATCAACGAAGGAGACTTGGACTCTTTCTGATAATGTTGAATCAGTTGCTTCAGATGAATCTTCTTCTTTGTCTATTCGTTCTATGGTTGCTCCCCATGACCAAAAAGAACTTGTGAGTGAAGAATCCTTTCTCGGTGGAGTATTTGAAGTTAATTTCTTCTCCTCATCAACTGTACTTCTTGAAAATATACTGCTAGGATGTTGGAATATACTTAATAATTTCTCCAAATGGGATGGTTTGACTTCTTTTTCTTCTTGTCTCGGTACATGGAAACTTGAAGAAGGGGCTAGTGGTGCTACCCAAGATATCTTCCTCATTCGGTCTAAGCCTTTCGATTTCAAGGCCGGAACATCTAACAAACTCGACGTTCTTTTAGGGGAAGACGTTACGGAATCTAATAAAAATCCTTCAGGTTTCTTTAAAGTTTCTTTTAAACTAGAGGAGTTCGTTAAAGTGCCTTCATTTGAGGAGTTATCCTCTTTGTTTTCGGAAGGATTTTGTAATGAATATTCAATTCCTGAGTCGGCTGAGGTAACCATGACTCTTTCTTGTTTGGCAGAGTCTAATGAACTAACACTGGCTTCCAAGCTTGAGAGCGAATCGTGTATAACTTTAGTTTTTCCAAATATTGGAGAAACGCTTTCATTAGAGCTGACAGATAAGTTCAAAAAGTTACCACTATTGACTGGAGTAGCGTCGCTAGCAGATTCCATACTCGATTCATTTGATAATATCGTTGATTTTCTTCTATCTAATTCTTGTACAGTTTTGTTATGGTCATTCAAACTCTCCATCGAACTCCCAGAGATTTCCAACGAAGAATTACTATCGAAAACACTGGATAATTTCTTCTCCATCAGTCTAGAAACTTCTAAGTCTGGAGAATCTAGGCTGGATTCGCTTTTATTTTTCTTAAGGACTACATTATCTTTACAAACAGGTACTTTGTCGTCTAAGCTATTTTTCACTATTTTCCGTTCTTTCATGCTTTCAATAATATAAGCTAAGTCTTGTGTAATCGCTACTATGTTCTGCATCGGGTCCACTTTGGTTTTGTCGCACACACAAACATCGTCTTTTCTTACCTCACATTTAACAACATCACTATATTTCAAATCACTCTTAACGAATTTAATACTAGGTTCTATCACATTTGAGTCACTTTTAGTGTCTATTTTCACTGTGTCCTCAGATTTGAGGGCGTTTTGAGGATCATTTTTAACTATTTCCTCAATATTGTGGATTATTTTAGGGTCATCTTTAACTGCCGCACTACTTACTGCAATACACTCGATTTCAGACTTAATTTCTTGAGTCTTTGACTCATAATTTTTATTTGACTCTGCATCTTTATTAGTTGAGTCAAATTTCAAAATCTCCACAGAATTCATTTTCAAATTACTTTCTATTGAGCTTTCAGTACTGGACTTCGAAAAGTCTATAGATTTAGTAAGATTACAGCCTTTTAAGTCACATAAAGATTCTGTTTCTATAACAGGATTTGTTTCTGTTATTTGGGTTAACTCAGGTATAGTCTCAAGATGAGATACATTCTCTGAAGGTTTCGGATGAAGTTTGGAGTCACCCTTATGTGGGTTTGGTTCATTTTTAAGCTTATTGTTTAATTTAACTTCAGTCGTTAACTCCATATTGCTTACTTGAGATGCACAATCAACACTTGAGCTTCTGTCTAATGTCACTTGAGTAGCCTGTTCTATATTAGTCTTAGCTTCAATTATAGGCTCAATTTTACTAACTTGGGTGCCTATTTGAATACTTGATTGAAATTGACTTGGCCCACTTACTACTTGAGTTCCGATTTCAATATTTGATTTGATGGTAGGATCAACTTCTACGCTATCTTGAGCGCTTTGAACCTCACTTCCGGTTGGCGGTAACTCAAGTGACACACTTACATCTTGAGTAGGTTTACTTAAGATAGGTTCACTTTTAACTTCAGCTGTAACTTTAATTTGGGTGATCGCATCTTTGGACTTAATATGAGTGTCCACCTCAGTAGTTGCTTCAACTTTTTGAGTTTCTATCACAGAATTTACTTGAGATACTGAAATTACTGTATTCTTATTTTGAATGTTAGTCAATCTTGTATCGGTATTATCTTTAGATTGAGTACGGCTAGTTTCCGACTTAGCAGAATCTTTAACTTCTGTAAGACTCAGCTCTGATTCAATAGTAGACTTAAGCATGCTCTCTGAATCCTTGCTACATTTAAGTTTGGTTTCCGTATCGACTGTACACTTAACTAAAGTTTGAGTTTGACTCAAGTCAGATTTAGCATCCTCTTGAGTACGCGTTAACGGGCTAGTACTCATTATTTTGGCATCTGGATTGATAGTAGACTTAAGTTTTACATCTTCACTAACTTCAGTTTGTTTTTTGTCTTCAAACTTTGCCTGAGTGTGACTTACGTCTTCACACATAACTTGAGCGTGACTTTTATCTGAGTATGGTATCACAGTTGGTGGTGACGGGTTAGTAGAATATATAGTTTGAAGAGGCGGCGTTGGGGTTGGGTGGCACAGTGGGGCGGGCGCGTGCGTACTGAAGCTGGCGGCAGACGCGGGGCTGGGCGGAGCACTGTACATGGCGGGGCTGGGCGTAGCGCTATGCATGGCCGGGTGGGGCGGGGCGTTGTACATGGCCGGGTGGGGCGGAGGCGACGGGGCCGGATTGAACGAGGTGTCGTAGTTGCGGGTTACTGAGAAACGTGACGTCGATTTCCGGGGCGAGGTCGCGGGATGGACTTGTATCTGAGGCGGTTCCATCACCTAAAATAAAATTAAATTGCAATAAATAAAAATATTTTTTCCAAGACGTATTGTTTATGATGATTATATGTTACGAGTAAATTTGTTACAGTTAGCTGTAGAAATGTCCGCACCTAAACATATAGTTTTATATATCTCCAAATATTCAGGGTTATTTGTAAAACACCAACAATCTCGCAGGACTAGAGAACTGGCATCATGAGCAACGACTTTGTTAGATGCCGCTATATCTATACCTCTTGAATGTTTATAACTCTATGAGCATCGCAAAGACACGCGCACGTGCGCGAGCTCAGCGTCGATCGCGCGTCGTCCTTTCGCTTATGAATGAAACATAGATCTACAAATGCCAGGACAGTACAAAAAAATATATTTTTTTTTTTTCATGTATTGAGTTATGTCCGAACTCGTAGAACAAAAGTGGTTGCTTATGATGTTAGCTATCTAGTTCTACGAGGTTGTTGGTGTTTTACAAATAATATTCATATATATAAAATTATATTTCAATTATACTACAACTTTTTTATTAATAGAACAGGTGTTTCATAAAAATCTATTAGCTGTTTTTAAACTACTTATACTAATTATTAAAATTTTAAATATGTATTTGTGACATTGGTGTCCAAGATGAGTGGACGCTATTGTAAGTAATAAAGGGCCATAACTTGCCCTGTACGCCACTTAAAAATAAAATAAAAAAGGTTTTTATTCACGTAGACTTTAGCGCAGAAAAAGCGCTTGTAAATAGTCAGAACATGTTTGCAGTAATACAGTTATTATTTCTAGTCACACGGAATGTTAAAACATGTATACAAGTTATTTTATAATGGTAGTGATATTTAGCTAGCTTGTATTAAGTTATTGTCAAGGAGATTATGTTTAGGTTAACTATTGAAATTTATATTTTAAGACTTATCCAATGCGGTGCAATCGTTTGGAAGATATGAGCGTACAAACATTTCGGTGATTCATTGTTCACGGCGTCACCTGCAAGTGGGCGTGCTATGTACCTGCACTACTCTGAAGCGGGACGGCGCGGGGCAGTAGGCGGGGCGTGCGGGCGCGGCGCCGTCGGGCGCGGACTCACGCTCCGGCGTCACGCGCGTCACCTGCAAGGGGCAAACTCACTGCATTAGTAAGGCTCTGGGGTACACGTGTGCTGTAGTGCTCAATAATAAAGTTTAATTAAAATTTCTGATTATTTAAGTGATAAAAGTGCTTGGGATGGAGTTGTTCTGAGTCAACACACATGATTGTAATTAATCTTAAGTATATTTTATTTTAAAAAAGGATTCCTACTGAGTTTTCTGGCAGTGTTTCTCAGTAGCTGCCACGTCATGCACTGCACGGTAGGGTAAAAAAAATATGACGATTCCACATAAATGTAATTTTTTTACGGAATAAAGTTACTTTGACTTTGAATACTGGCATTATAGAAATTCTGGAATTGGTGAGGCCATTAGAGTGTACAGTAGGACGTATTTATCAAAATCATTTACTAATGTATGTATAATTTAATTCAATCCCATGATTAAAGTAAAGATGTAGGTATCTACTCAATTTTCTATATACAAAAACACACACACGCGCATACACACACATACACACACACACAGACACACGCTTACACATGTTTATTTACTTACTTATATATATATATATATATAGCTAGATAAATAATATAAAAGTATCTTGCTGACAAATTTATATTATGTACTAGGTTTCGGGGGGGCCTGGAGTGCCAAAATACAGGTCTTGGCTTAGTTTGGACTCCAGATCTCCCACAAATTGCAACTTCATACATTTTATCAACTTTATTTGTTTCATGTTTCATGTAATTTGTGGAGATGAAATTAATCATGTTTGTATTGTATACGAAACTATTAACGTTTTTGCAGATCTCTTCAATATTGTTTTTTCAGTTACAGTATTTATCAATTTTACACAGGTCTGCAAATTTGAACTCTTATTTTCCCCTTTTGGATGTGATTGCTGATCTTGAGGTATTTTGGTGCGCTGATTACGAATATGTACTTGTATTTGTCCTATCACCCTCAGTTTTTTTGAAAAATCCTTTTATGTGAAATCGGAAAAAAAGGCCAACTTTACAAAGTTTTTGTTAAGTTTGTTTAAGTTTAGTAATATAATTGTTACTTCATTGTAATTGAAGTAACAATTATATTACTAAACTTAAAACATTAAAAATACATTGAAGGGACAGTAATAAATAAATTAAAAATATTAAATACTTTTATGGTATCTTGCTTTTTTTCACCGAAGCTCCAATTGTGAGATTTTCGCTTGAAATTCCGACTTGGATCATCACGCTTTAATAGCCAACAGTAGTCTGCCATCATTACTTTATTCCACTTTCCCTGATAGCGACGTTCCATCTCCTTCAAGTCCTGGTGAAATCTTTCGCCTTGCTCTTCACTTACAGCTCCCAAGTTATCAGGAAAGTAGTCCAAATGCGAATTAAGGAAGTGAAGTTTAATGCTCATCGAACATCCCATTTTGCCGAAATTTTCAATCATTTTCTTTACAATTTCCTCATAATTTGGACTTTTATGGTTTCCTAGAAAATGCCTCACTACTTCCTTAAAAGATTTCCAGGCTTCTAATTCAATTTCACTCAATTTTCAAGTTCACGAACGCAGGTGGTACAAACTTTATGTGGGACCCACTGTTTATCTTGATTGGCGATTGATAGGCCAAAATACATATTATAAACGTTCCTTATAAATTCGGTTATGTTATGCTGCTGTTTTCTCACCATAAATTGCCCACAAATGTAACAAAAATTGTCCGGAGAGTTTAAACACTTTCGCGATGACATTTTTCAAGTAAGCGTTACGAATTGCACAGAAGTACAGCCTTTTAAAAAAATAGTGATGGTGCTATTTATACAAAATAATATTAATCTACCCATATTAACTGTCTTCTAACGATTTAAGTTAATTTCTATAAAAAAGCATTAAGCATACAAGAAATGAGGTCTTGATAATAAGGGTCACATACTTAATTAAAAGTTATGTTTAACTACATTTATGAGAACTCATTCATTAATGTCTACTTCAACCATTTAGTGTGTTTTTTGTTCAATAAGATACGATTAAAATAAAATAATCAATAAATTACTAGGAAGGCTTAAGTAATTTAGGCAAAAAAAGGATGATCTATAACTAAAAATCCTGACGTGATGGAATTTTTTTAATATTTTTCCCGTAATCAGCGCCCCAAAATCTATCCAAATCGCTCATCAAAACTGAAAGGGGAAAACCATTGCAGACCTGTGTTATCAGACCAAGAACCTTGGCACTTGACGCTTCTTTGATTATTGTGCCTTTATAAGCAAGTGTTTTTGGGTCTATTTTTGCACGCTGAGTCTGAATTTGAATATATTGTGTTTTCGACAAGTTGACATGTAAGTTATTATCTATATAACCATTTAACGGATAACGGAATCAATAGTTTTATTTAACTGTATGTCATACTGTTTATAATTCAGCAGATTTTGGCATGTCACAATAATAGATACATATATCATCTGCAAATTGTATAGTGTTAAAGGGAGTAATATCAGGTAAGACGTTTATATATACTAGGAAATTTAATGGTTCAAGAATACTTCCTTGATGCAGTTCGTACTCAGATTTTCTATTCTTATGACTTCGTCATCACTGAGATAAGATACTTCTACGCATTGCTCACGGTTGTATAGCTAGCGTTGAGTCCCATCTAGAGCAGGACCTCTTATACCGTAATTTTCTAATTTTGTTGAAAGTAAGTCGTGAGATACAAAGTCGAACGCTTTTTCATTTTACTGTTGCCCTAAGCCCTGCTACACAATTTGGCTTTTATAGTTCTTTTAAACTTATTCGTAGACATTTCTCTGATATCACTAAAAAGTTTGTTATATAATAACAACTGACCATGAACCGCGAGGTGGGATGTGGCGCCGGGACCGGGCTCCCGGCCGGGGAGGGCGCGGGGGAGGGCGCTGGCGACGGGGCGGGGGAGCGCAGCCTGCCCACGCGCCGTTCTTCTTCCGCCCCACCCATGCCTTGCTGTAACACAATCATTCCAATGTTAATAAATATATACCAGTCTACCTGACCTTCTTTATTTATAGAATTTATATAAAGTATTTTGTATTAAACCAACTTTAAAAGAAGGACGTTATCAATTTGGACCGTATGTTTATTTTTATACATGTTTCTGAAATGATTCCTTTAATCATTTGGTTGTATATCAAAGAGTGTGTGGTGACGGCGGCAAATATCAGAATATCATCACCCCCAGCTCATCCCGTGGAGGGCGTAGAAGCCGACCTCAGGGAATATCTATATATACCAAAGGACGGGGAGGAGCTTCCTTCTGAGCATTATGACTATCTTACTGCTATCATCAATCTACCAAGCGTGGCGATTATGGCATATCCCCCAAGATGATTCTTTATTCATTAATCTATACATATAATAAAATCGTAGGAAAGTCAAAACTGTACATTAAATATTTTTTTAAAGGATACTTGTGGCTTGATCTACAATCTATACCGAAGCCAAAAATATAGTTTTTAGAATTTTTGTCTGTTTGTCTGTATGTATGTGCGGGCTAAACTCAAAAAGTACTGCATGGACTTACTTCTAATTTTCCATGAATATTACTAAGCGGTCGGGTCAACATATAGGCTACATATTATCACATTATCACCTATACGGGAGGAGCTTGATAATTTATAAAATTGAACGCGGTAAAACCGCGGGGCACAGCTAGTTAATTATAAAAGAGTAGTACTCGGTTTTAAACAGTAATTTAAAAAGATATTATTATGTGGTGCTAATAGCTAGATGCTCACACCGGTTTGTAAGAGCCAGCGAGGTTAGGCAACTAGGCTCACGGGCAGTCCATAGATGGGTGACCTTCAACGTGGTTTAATTTCTGGACGTCTCCATGCTTCGGAGGGCACGTTAAGCCGTCGTTCCCAGTTGTAGTCATTAGGCAACAGTCGTTAAGCCATGTCAGAGGCCTACTGCCCGGCTTGAACAACTCTGACACTAGCGTAACCACAAACGATGAGTAATGATATATTATTGGTATTATTTTCTGATATTATGTCTTAAAAACCTCCTCACCTCCTCCTCTTCAAGATTGGCGTCACAGACAGCCCCCTGTGCAGAGGGTGCATTGAAAATGAAGAAACACCAGCACACGTACTGCTACACTGCAAGAGTGTTGCTTACCAACGGGCAAAGTTCCTGAATGATCCGAAGACACTGCAGTAGGCCCTCAAGCCAGGCTTTCGTGGTCTCCTGGTCTTCTGGATGGAACTAAAATGGTTCGCGTAGCCAAACAATTATCACGCACAATGGCCCAATTAGGAGGCTAAGTGCGGAAACCTATCGCCCAACTAACTCACTAACTAACTATATCTTAAAAAAAGTTCGAACCGAGTTCTACTTCAAACAAATGGTTATGTCGCGTGAATGAGTTCGTCATGAATGTCTTTATGACAGAATCATCATCATCAATATTGTTTGGTCTCCATGACAGAAGTGCAATCTTGGACACTGAATATAAAAGTCTAGTTTGGCTGTGTTCCGAAAAGCATTACCGTCTGCTTTCAATATATTAGTATGTATGTTGAATATAGTGAAACTATACCACAATTTCGACAACTACTCTGTAACGTATACATATTCTGGAAAATAAATATTTCATTCATTCATATGCACTGATTAATAACACACAATGTAGTTGTCCTCTCTTATCTCACAGTAGGTTTGTTCAATCGACGTATGTGTACAGGGTGGTCCAAAGAACGCTTACTCTAAGTAGGCATGTAGTGTGACATGTGAGGCTGATGTCCTATATACAGGGAGGTCGTCCTCTTATCTCACAGTAGGTTCGTACAGTCTATATGTATATGTGTACAGGTTGGTCCAAAGAACACTTACTCTGAGTAGGCATCTAGTGTGACATGTGAGGCTGATCTTCCTATATACAGGATGGTAGTCCTCTTGTCTCACGGTAGGTTCATACAGTCTATTTCTGTGTACAGGGTGGTCCAAAGAACATTTACTCTAAGTAGGCATGCAGTGTGACATGTGAGGCTCATCTTCCAATGTACGGGGTGCTCGTCCTGCCATAATTGAATGCGATATCCACATAATTACCAAAATGATATTAACTATTCTCTTTCTGAAATCATTGACTGGCTCAATAATAATAATCTCATTATAAACCTGAATAAGACAAAAGTAATGCATTTTTATCAGCGGCGAGAAGCCCTACTGTAAATATTTCATACAGGTGTAATGAAATAGAAGAGGTTAGACATGTCAAATTCTTGGGTATTACGATTGACAATAAACTCACTTGGAAGCCGCATACAGAAGAAAAAGCAAACGACTCAGCCAATCTGCATATGCACTCTCCCAGTTGTCAAAAAAAGTAAATGTTCAAACCTTATTAACAGCTGATCATGGACTAGTCGGTTCAGTTTTACGATATGGACTTGTTTTTTGGGGGCTGTCCACTAATAGGGATCTGGTTTTCAAAATGCAAAAGCGATGCATAAGGGAAATGTGTAATATTAAAATAACTGATAGTTGTGTACCTTTCTTCAGATCTTTTAAACTACTCACACTGCCATCATTGTACATTTTAGAAACAGCATTATTTGTAAAGACTAATTCACACCTATTTGTTAAATTATCAGATGGAAGAAAAACTCCTATGCGTACTAAATATTTAAATCAATTATGTCACACAAAATGTAAAACGGCTCTTATGTATAAAAGCTTCTTTGGCATCGCTCCAAGAATATATAATAGGATACCAGATCAGATAAAAAAAATTACCTGTTCACAAGTTCAAGAAAACATTGCAAAAAATTTTAATTGATAAGTGTTATTACACGGTTGACGAATTCTTAAAAGATAAAGTTCTTGACATTTTCTAATTTCGGTTTCAATATTAAAATATATTTTATGTTTGCTCTTTCTTTGATTTATATACTGATTTTTTTGGCATTATTAAAATATTTTACTGTGAACTTCTACTTTTGAATTATTTGTATGTCTTACCATAGACAAAACACAGCGCACTGTAATTAACTTTAAGATCAGTATTTTTTTGTACCTATGTTTTACAAATAATAAATGATTGATTGATTGGTCCTCTTGTCTCACAGTAGGTTCATTCAGTCGACATATGTGTACAGGGTGGCCCAACAAACACTTACTCTAAGTAGGCATGTAGTGTGACATGTGAGGCAACTCTTCCTATGTACAGAGTGGTCATCCTCTTATCTCACATTAGGTTCGTACAGTCTACATATGTGTACAGGTTGGTCCAAAGAACACTCACTCTAAGTAGGCATGTAGTGTGCCATGTGAGGCTGATCTTCCTATGTACAGGGTGGACGTCCTCTTATCTCACAGTAGGTTCGTACAGTCTATATGTATATGTGTACAGGTTGGTCCAAAGAACACTTACTCTAAGTAGGCATGTAGTGTGACATGTGAGGCTGATCTTCCTATATACAGGATGGTCGTCCTCTTGTCTCACGGTAGGTTCATACAGTCTATTTCTGTATACTGGGTGGTCCAAAGTACACTAACTCCAAGTAGGCATGTAGTATGACATGTGAGGCTGATCTTCCTATATACAGGGTGGTAGTCCTCTTATCTCACAGTAGCTTCATACAGTCGACATACATATGTGTACAGGGTGGTCCAAAGAACACTTACTCTAAGTAGGCATGTAGTGTGACATGTGAGGCTGATCTTCCTATGTACAGGGTGGTCGTCCTCTTGTCTCATGGTGGGTTCATTCCGTCGACATAACGCGCGTATCTCACGTGTCAGTCGTCTCACCAAAGCGCTCTCGTTGTCTTCTGCTGATAAATTGGAAGACTCCTGGAAAAAAGGTAAAAGTTTAAGACAAGGCAGATAGGAACGTTGGGCTAAATATCAGTGTTCTACTAAACATGTAGTGTTTGTTGTACTGTTTTTCAGGCTTTTTTTTAAAGACCACGCCTGGATTAGGGTATCGTATCCGTGTGTCGCAGGGTACTTTACAAACATATAATACACGTACACAAATTACATCCAGACTCAGAACAACTATTTATAGGTCACAAATAGTTGTCCGGCGCGGGACTCGAACCCGCGACACGAAGCGGCGAGGCGACTGTCTTAGCCGCTGCGTCACACGTGCAGTCAATTAAGTGTTTAAGTACTCTGAATGCCTTAAATCCTAATATTCTATTGAGGTAATGACAATATCATCAACTTTTGTTACATAACACCGACCAATTGCGAGTGGGACTCGCACACGAAGGGTCCCGTGTCATGTACAGACGCCACCACATCCAGCTACCCCAATCTGTCAAATTTCTTTTATAATAATAATAATAATTTATTTCAGATTTATCCATCCATATTTGTTAGTATAATTGCGAGCCTACAAACTAGTGTTAGTAATAAACAACAAAAAAAAAGATTTATAGATTTTCAATTTTCTTGTATGTGAGCCCTTTAATTTTTTTAAATATTTTTTTATAAAATCTGGGGACAATCTGGGGACAATGTCACACAGATCATCCTAGCCCCAAACTAAGCAAAGCTTGTACTGTGGGTACCAGGCGACGATATACATACTTATATAGATAGATAAATACTAATTATATACATAGAAAACATCCATGACTCAGAAACAAATATTCGTGCTCATCACACAAATATTTGCACTTACCGGGATTCGAACCCAGGACCACCAGCTTCGTAGGCAGGACCACTACCAACTAGGCTACGGTGACCGTCAAAGTAAAAGATTTTGGCGCACTTTTGAATTGGGCAATAAGTCAGTGAATGCGTGACGAGAACGTTATGAAAAGTGTGATCGGGCGAGGCGAACGAAGTAGAGAGAAGAGCCTCGTTTTTTTTTTTAATTGAACAAATATCTTGGGACTCACACTGCCATCTGAGGTAGAGACTGTACTATGGACTGTTATACATTTATACAGGGTGTCTGGCGGCAGATTTATGTTTTAAAATACGATTATTTCAAAAAGTAATAAACGGTGCGGGGGGAGGGTGGCGTCATTAGAATCATAGATCGTGCGGATTTCTCAGTCACGATGCCGCAGTGGTCGGGTGAGCATCGCGCATTCGCCATCGAGGCATTTTTCAAGAGTAACGATTCTTACGTGATTGCTCGTCGACAATTTTGCTCACGCTTCGGTATTCGGCGGATAAGTGACGGACCGAGTGTGAATTTAATTCGTTCCTGGGTGGAGAGGTTCCACGCAAGTGCTTCGGCTTTGAACACCCCACGACCAGGGCCTAGTCGATCTTCAAGGACCCCCGATAACATTGAACTGGTGGAACGGAGTTTACATGAAAATCCACGACTTTCAATACGGAAAAGGGCGGCCTCATTGGGACTTCCAAGAGCCATCATTCATGAAATTTTAAAAAAGGACCTGAAGTTCCATCCTTTTAAAATTCAAATTGTGCAAGAACTGAAAGAAAGTGACTTTCTTAATCGCAAAATCTTTTGTGAAACGATTTTGGAGCGTTTTCGCACGGTTAATTCCATTTTTTGGAGCGACGAGGCTCATTTCCATTTAAACGGCCACGTTAACAAGCAAAATTGCCGTTACTGGTCTCCAAGAACCCAAAACCCTCGACTGAAACATCAAAAACCATTGCACTGCCCCAGGGTAACTGTTTGGTGCGCTTTATCCACGCATGGGATAATTGGACCTTTTTTTTTGAAAATGCCCGGGGCCAGGCGACAAATGTCAATAGTGAGAATTATGGACGCATGATTACGGATTTCTTTTTGCCGAACCTGCGAGCTCATCCATCGTTCTTATCACACACGTGGTTCCAACAGGATGGTGCGACCGCACACACGGCCAGAGCTTCGATGAATTTGCTTCGAGAAGTTTTCCCTCACAAACTGATTAGTCGCCTTGGAGACATCCCATGGCCACCGAGATCGCCCGACTTGACCCCAATGGATTTCTTTTTATGGGGATACCTCAAAGAGAGAGTATACACTAACAATCCGCAAAATATTGCGGACTTAAAAGAAAACATTCGTCGAGAAATCGGCGCAATTGAACCGAGCTTACTGCAGCGTGTGGCGCGTGTGGCGCGCACGAGGCTCCGTTTTGAACATTGCTTGCAACTCGATGGAAGACATTTGGATGATGTAATCTTTAAAACATGAAATCCGCACTTTTACACTATCTACCTTTACTTTTAATTAAACGATATGTCAAATAGTTATTTTTTTATTAATTTTTGAAAATATAAATCTGTCGCCAGACACCCTGTATATATCTACTATATAAAAATAAGTCGGGTTTTCCTTCCTGACGCTATAACTCCAGAACGCACGAACCGATTTCCACGGTTATGCATTCGTTGGAAAGGTCTCGGGCTCCGTGAGGTTTATAGCAAAGAAAATTTATAAAAATTAACGTGGGTAACACCGCGGGGCACAGCTAGTCTTCTACTATATAAAAATAAGTCGGGTTTTCCTTCCTGACGCTATAACTCCAGAACGCACGAACTGATTTCCACGGTTTTGCATTCGTTGGAAAGGTCTCGGGCTCCGTGAGGTTTATAGCAAAGAAAATTCGGGAAAATTTTCAACAGAAAAGCGGGAAAATATTTAATTTATAAAATTTTACGCGGGTGAAACCGCGGGGCACAGCTAGTATATTATACATAAAATACACCCAGACAGAAAAAAAATATAGTGCTAATCACACAAAGATTTATCTTGGGTGGGGATCGATCCCACGATCTCTCGGAAGAAATCAGACTCACTAACCTCTAGACTAACAGGCCAGTCAACTAACTTACTTGTTACAGCGGCAATAGAAATACAAGCTTTACTTAGAAATATCTATACATATAATAAAATCGTAGGAAAGTCAAAACTGTACATTGAATAGTTTTTTAATAGGATACTTAGGCCGTGATCTACAATCGATATCGAAGCCAAAAATATAGTTTTTAGAATTTTTGTCTGTTTGTCTGTATGTATGTCCGGGCTAAACTCAAAAAGTACTGCATGGATTTACTTCAAATTTTGCATGAATATTACTAAGAGGTCGGGTCAACATATAGGCTACATATTATCACGCTATCACCTACGCTGATGATGATTTATAAAGTTTAACGCGGGTAAAACCGCGGGGGACAGCTAGTACGCTATAAATTTCAACTGTCTGCCAAATGCAGTTCATGAGGAGGCAACCGGTCGGAAAAGGCTTAAGTTTATTTGGCACCCGGTGGCACTCTAAAACTGGTACAGTACGAAGCTCGTAGGTTTTTTTTTTTTTATTCGGGACTAGTCCCTCCCTCTTACCCACCACTGCAACTCCTGTAAGCCAGGATCAACAGTGGCACACAATGAAATGACACTGAGCGGTGAGGCTCAGGCATGTCCCGGGGAATCACTTTAACTGTCTTGGATCCCGCAACGAGCTCTTAGGTTTACTTACCGATGGTTCGTCCAGGTCTATCTGCGTGAGCGTGTTGTTGTCTTTCATCGCCGCTAATATCGCTTGGAGCCCCGACGCGCCGAGACGGTTCTCGCGCAGATCTAGCCTCTGGAAACCATCAAAATTTTACAATTTAGTACTTATACTTGACTGCGGGTGTAGAGCACCAGTTAAGACATTCACTTCACTTTTTCGTGTCTCAAGTTCGATTCCCACAGAGATCAACTATTTTTTACGTTATAGACCACTTTTTATATTATTTTATTAGGATTTGCAACAAAGAAATACACTATGCATACAAATTACATTGCCACAGTAAAAAGATCTTGTGCATCTTCACTTACAGGAAATCACAGCATGCGAAGAGTATACAGACAGAAGAAAAAGTTAAGATAATTTACAAACTAAACTTACGACTGCTACCTTAAATAACGTAAATTTGGGCTTTAAGACGTGTAAGAGGGCTTAAGTAGTTCTTCTGAGTCGGGGTGTGGCTTGTATTCGTGAAGTACCCCACGACACATGGAATCATTCCTTAGTGCGGGAATATTCTTTAAAAAAATAAAAGAAAACAAATAACTGTGTAGCCGAGTACGATAAGTTTTTAAGGTCAAAACAATACATTTTTATGGAGATATACACTTACGCCTGTTTCCTAAAGGGTTAGGCAAGGACAATTGTTTTCTACTTGTTATGAACTTGATGTGAACTACAGCAGGAGTAATTTAATTATGTTCATAATAATATCAAAAAATATTCAAATTTAAGGTTAGGGCTGGGGCCCACACGAGAGCTGGGCCCCGCCCCGCAGCAGGGCCAGCACTGCCTCCATGCCCACGTGGTTGTCACTCAGCCTACTGTTCAGTGTGTCCGTGCCTCACCTGCAGCTTGGTGTCGGCGCGGATCAAGTCTGCGAGCGCGGGCGCCGCGTCGGGGCCCAGGCGCGCGGCCTGCAGCCCCAGCGACAGCAGGGCCCCGCCCCGCAGCAGGGCCAGCACTGCCTCCATGCCCACGTGGTTGTCACTCAGCCTACTGTTCAGTGTGTCCGTGCCTCACCTGCAGCTTGGTGTCGGCGCGGATCAAGTCTGCGAGCGCGGGCGCCGCGTCGGGGCCCAGGCGCGCGGCCTGCAGCCCCAGCGACAGCAGGGCCCCGCCCCGCAGCAGGGCCAGCACTGCCTCCATGCCCACGTGGTTGTCACTCAGCCTACTGTTCAGTGTGTCCGTGCCTCACCTGCAGCTTGGTGTCGGCGCGGATCAAGTCTGCGAGCGCGGGCGCCGCGTCGGGGCCCAGGCGCGCGGCCTGCAGCCCCAGCGACAGCAGGGCCCCGCCCCGCAGCAGAGCCAGCACTGCCTCCATGCCCACGTGGTTGCGACCGATGTTTAGCACGCACAGCGATTGTGACGACCGCTGAAACATTACATATAAAATTCGAAATTAATTAAAACAATAAAAACTCAACTTCAGTTTTTACACTTGCAAAAACGACAACTAAAAGAAACATATAAAACCTTTTGCATTGCCCCTAATTCGAAATCTTAACAAAATTGTGATATTAGAAGGCGATTGAATAAGGTGCATGAGTAGCACACGCGCCATCCATGCCGGCGCGGGCGGCAGCAGCTATCATAATTAGGTATGAAATTGAGTGGCTGGGTTGTTTTTGTGGTGAAAACTTAAATTTTATTATATTATATTATATTATATTATATTCAATGTTAGTCAACACTTTCTATTTTAATTACGTCATGTTCGTTAGATATTTCGTCTTACAATTATTGTTATTCTTTTGGTTTGTTTTTTGTTGTTATTTTCATTTTGGGTATGATTTAAATTAATATAAAATTATTACTGAATAAGTAAATAAATAATCTTTATTATTATTAAAGACTTTTTGTAAAAATAGTACATTACGCCCCAAGGGAGGAAAGTAGGACATTCCAACCCGCGCGATATTGTCACCCGAGCCGAAGGCGAGGGTGACAAAAGCGTGGGTCGAAAAGTCCTGCTATCTTCCCGTGGCGCGTATACTATTTTTCATCATACCAGGACCGAAAGTTTAATGACATTGTATATAAGTAAAACGAATGTAGTTCAAATTATTCATTGAGAGTACATTACGTCCCAAGGGAGGAAAGTAGGACATTTCTTGTTACGAATATAGTTCAAATTATTCATATCGGGGGGGTCGGGGGGGCGAAGCCCCCCCAGACGAAAAAAAGAAATTATTAAAAGACTTGACATAAGCGTGGGTCGAAACGTCCTGCTATCTTCCCGTGGCGCGTATACTATTTTTCATCATACCAGGACCGAAAGTTTAATGACATTGTATATAAGTAAAAGGTCTTCATCAATTTTATAAACGATGCAATTTCTTCCAAGCAATAAATTGATTGTAACAATTTTTATATCGCTGTACCGATTTGGAGGGTGCTAAATTTTGAGTTATTTCCGCAGCTTCCGCAGCAATGTTTCGTCGCACTTCTTCATCTTCAGAGTCGTCACTTGAATAATCCGATGAATTCATTGTCAGGTTTTTTTTTACACAGCTGTATTCACTTATTTTTTATACACAAGCTTTTTCTATGTATATTTTTGATGTAATTTTTATCAGAATCAGAAAATTTGACTCTTAGATAAATATTATTTTATTTTATTATTATTAAATGATGTTATTGCCGCGTGTATAATAATATGGGCTTGAAATAACAACTGCACGGTTACCATGGTAATGAGTTATGTCAAATAGATAACGGGAAGAAAACTTTAACTTTCCGCCTCGGAATGATAAACTGTCACTAATTGTGAGCAGTCTGAAATATGCATCTTTCTTCCCGCAAACAAGAGAAGAAATTCAAACTTTCGGCCTCGGGATGATGAAAAAAAATTTAACTTGGAAAGAGGTTAGTGGCAGATCGAGATATCCTACAAAATTAGTCGTTTCGTACTGCAGAACAACTATTTACCAAAATAATGTGTATCATACATATGTGTATAACTTTATATAATAAATTGCAAAGAGACATTTAAGACAAAACTGGGTAACAAATTGCTTTTACACGATAAATGAATATATGATATTTGTATGTAGGTAAATTAATTCATATACTTGACATTGTTAATTTTATTAATGTTTAGATTTAAATATGTATAAATTATTGTTATATTTTCATGCCTGTAATGGCTAAAATATGGCTTGTATACTTAATTGTCAATATATATATATCAATATATATATATATATGCCAATATATCTGGTTCTGTAACCTATATTAAAAGCGAATAAATAATTTCTGATTTCATAAGTAAAACATTAAATGTAACTTACCAGAGCTTTGCTAAGGTACGGCGCACAATTCCTTGTGAGCTGGTTGTTCCATAGTATTAGAAACGCCAACCCTCGAGCTTCATGCCCTCCCACTGAAACAACAATATTGAAATGAATCTTCCTAACCTGGTATGGGACCCTGACTGCTGAAGCAGAGGTCGTGGGTTTGATCTCCAACCAGGATGAACCTTTGTGCGATGTGCACGATATTTGTTGCGTCAGAGTGTATTTTATCTATAATATGTAGGAGTTACTAGTAAAACACCAAGAACCTCGCAGGAGTAGAAAGTTGTTGCCAACTTTTTTTACTAGCAATATATATTCAGGTCTATGAAGATTATTAAACGGTAATTTAGTAAAATTAACAGTATTTTATTTATTTATTGTTTTAAATAAATATTTTTTTAGAGCTACTCGCACAACTTACTAATTTATGTACAATATTTGTGGCTGCGCTGCACTGGTCAGTGAACGCCAACTGTCTAAAAATATGTAAATAGTATTTTGTATACTTTATTTTTGTTCAACAGTAAAAAGTATAATTTAGTGAAAAACAGTATAATACTGTACTACTTACAGTATAAAACAGTACAACCCTACTAACACCATAAGCAACAACTTTTCTTCCACAACTTTGATATTTTGTTAATTTTTACTTTCGTACATAAGTATTAATTAAATTGCCCGCTTGAATATTTATAACTCTAAGCCCATCGCAAAGATTACGTTTACATAAGGTATTCAACATACCTACACCAAGTCGTGAAATGAACTAGATAATATCTGGCGAAGAAATTGTTATTATTATTAGCAGCTTAAGCGCGCGCCTCGGCCTCGTATGAATGAAACATAGACCTAGAAATGTCTCGACAGTACAACAAAAACTTAATTAATATATATTTTTTTACATATATTGAGATATGTCCGAAATCGTAGAACAAAAGTTGTTGCTTATGATGTTAGTTATCTAACCCTGCGAGGTTGTTGGTGTTTTACAAGCACTCTGTATATTTAGAAATATATAAGTATGTTTATCAGTCGTCTAGTTGCTATAGTACAGACTCTGCCTAGTTCGGGATCAGATGGCAGTGTTTCAGTTGTCCCAAGATATTTATTATTTTACTAGCTGTGTCCCGCGGTTTTATCCGCGTCAAATTTTATATAGTATCACAGCTCCTCCCCCGTAGGTGATAGCGTGATAATAGCCTATATGTTGACCCGACCTCTTAGTAATATTCATGCAAAATTTGAAGTAAATCCATACAGTACTTTTTGAGTTTAGCCCGGACATACATACAGACAAACAGACAAAAATTCTAAAAACTATATTTTTGGCTTGGAAATGGAATGTAGATCACGCCCCAAGTATCCTTTTTAAAAAATATTCAATGTAGAGATTTGATTTTCCTACGATTTTATTATATGTGTAGATTTAACTAAAGCAATTTTATTTAGATGTAGGATTTGATTTTTTTTTCTTTGTTTGTTTCATTGTTTGCAACGGAAGAACTCATATTCTATCTATTTTCAATTTCAATTCAATTTATTACAATATAGGTGATATCAATTCATTTTCAGCTTCAATAATCGCCAGGTTGTAAGCTCGTTCATCAGGAAAAAATATATTCCAGGTGGCTCTTTAATACTAATAAATAAGTTGTTAAAGTTTAAAGAAAGGAGTGATGTTGTGAGCCTCTCTGTTAATAATGATCCTAAACTAAGTAGAGCATGGACTATGGAAACCAGATAACTGATATACTACTTTTCTTATGTAAATACATACATATATAGATAATTACACCCCCAGGACAAACATACATGTTCATGCACACAAATATCTGTCCTGGGGGGGACTGGACTCACGACCTCCGGCGTTAAAAGGAAGCATTTGCCGACCACGCCACCAGGCCAGGTATGTTATCGGTAGAGGTAAAGAAGGTGAGTGAAGGTGACCTTGGCAGCGGTGCGGCGACAGTGGCGACGCGGCGGCCGAGGGTGGCGACTGCGACGCCTGCTCCGCCAGCGCGTCCGCCAGGTGCGCGCAGCCCGCGTCCTGCAACACGGGGGGCATCATTTAGTCATAAATAAGTTAATTTGAATCTGAATTTTTAAAATAATAAAAAATTAAAAAGGTTTTTATTCACGTAGACTTAAAAAAAGCGCTTGTAAATAGAATAGTCAGAACATGTTTGTAGTAATACAGTTATTATTTCTAGTTGCTTATTACAGATATTTAGGTACACGGAATGTTAAAACATTTATACATTTTATTTTATAATAGTAGTGATATTTAGCTAGCTTGTATTAAGTTATTGTCAAGGAGATTATGTTTAGGTTTAGTTAGGATTTGCACTCATAAATAAATTACACAATTAAAATTTTACAATACAAATAATTTAAAAATAATGTCATCATTTATCAATAAATTACACACAATAAAACCTTAAAATTTAAAATAATTGCCATAAAATTTTTAATTACAGTTAATTTAGCTAGAGTAGTCTAGAGTTAGCTAAAATAACAATTATAAAATTACTGGTCAGATCAATAAATAATAATCAATTAAATTAACTAAAAAGTAACAGAATTATTAAATAAAATTTAATTGCAGAACTCTACTGTAGACAGTACTTTTTGTGTCTAGATATTTTTTTAATTTTTCACTCTCTTTTTTAAATTTAGATCTCACGATATCTTTTTAAAAGACAAACAATTCTTGTTTAATATACAACGTATCTCACCTGTATCTGATTGTTGGAAAGGTCCAGCAGCTGTATCCTGGTGTTGTACCGGAGGAGGGAGGCGAGCTGCTGCGCGTCGGCCACGGTCAGTCGGTTGTCGCCGAGCCGCAGCTCCCGGATTGAGTTGTTAGACTTTAACGCTATCACTGCAATAAAAATACGCATAACATTAGCGCATAGCCAGATGCTCTCACTGATCCGTAAGTGATTGGAAAGGTTAAGCAATGTACGATTATGACTTGACTTGCTTTGACGGTCACCGTAGCCTAGTTGGCAGTGCTCCTGCCTACGAAGCTGGTGGTCCTGGGTCCGAATCCCGGTAAGTGCAAATATTTGTGTGATGAGCACGAATATAAAAAACTTCAACGGCACCATAACAGATCAAAGTTTATCCAGATACCGTTAACGAGGCCTCATATGGAAGCCTTCTAATGATTTTAGGGTTCCATAGCCAAGTGGCAAAAAAGCGAACCCTTATGGATTCGTCATGTTTGTCTGTCTGTCCACCCGTATGTCACAGCCCTTTTCCCCGAAACTATAAGAACTATACTGTTGAAACTTGGTAAGCAGAAGTATTTGAAAAAAAAATTGGGGGTCGGCGAAGACTTAGAACTGGAAGTCAAATTTTTTTTCAACAAACCCATACATGTAGGTTATCTATGGATAGGTCTTCACAAATGATATTGAGGGTTCTAATATATTTTTTATCTAAACTAAATAGTTTGCGCGTGAGACACTTCCGAAGTGGTAAAATGTGTGTCCTCCCCCAGTTATTTCTAAAATAATAATATAATAATAATATCCTGGGACATTATTTACACACGGCCATCTGGTCCCAAACTAAGCAGATCTTGTACTATGGAAACCAGATAACTGATAAACTACATATACTACTGTTCTTTTGTAAATGCATACTTATATAGATAAATTACACCCAGACTCAAGACAAACAGACATGTTCATGCACACAAATATCCGTCCTGGGTGGGAATCGAAAGCAAGCATTTGCCCACCACGCCAACAGGAACATTAATATACACTATCACGCCAACTTCCACCGAAAATTGGCTTGAACGAGATCTAGTTCTAGGTTTAATTTGCAGAAAGACTGTTGTCTAATGACGACAGCAACCAGCACTCACTCACTGTCATTATATTTATAGTCCTTCCTTCCCTCTTAATCACCTCTGCAACTCCTCTAAGCCAGTATCAATACAACGAAACGACACTGAGCGGTGAGGCTCAGGCATGTCAAAGGGAATCGCTCTAAATGTCTTGGATCCCGCAACGAATTTAATCATAAAGAAAAAAGAGGAGTTAGAAAATGAATAATTCCACTTTCCTCCAGTGCAAAGCGGGATACAGAAGGATATAACAAGGCTGAAGTCACATAAAACGTGAGAATTGCAACTAGAGAGCCGCAATAGCACCGAGGATCATTTTAAACCACACTTAGGACCATTAAAATTTACCCTCACTGGGGCTCCGCCAAAACAAGTTTCGTTTCGGCGAGTCCCATCTGTAGTGATCCCACTTCTGAAGACTTACCTAAACAGAGTAAAGGTTCTCCACACAGCTGGACCCGCTGTAAGCATAACGCTCTTAAGCGGCAAGTGTGCGCTCTTAGCGAGCGCGCCAATACGGGTGCGTGCGATGTTTCCAGCGGACAATCGGACACTTCCAGTTCTGATAGATCTGCGCTCTGAAATGAAGAAGCAGGAAATGTTAAAACGCCGACAAAAATATACTTTTAATATTTCGAAATACTAGATAATTTATATAACTAGAGATCGCACTTATTTGAAATTCGAACATTAAGAGGCCTATTACAGTCCACTAGCGCCGCCAATCGAAAAAATGTCATAACTCGTAAATAGAATCAAAAATGCAAAATGTGGTCTATTATTACTGTAGAAAAGGCAATAACGTAATTTTATAACACATTGTCAACACTTGAAATATAGCTGTTTAGCTAAATCGTGCATTTGTAACCAAAACGGCCGTTTATGTTTTGAATGCACGATTTAGCTAAACAGCTATATTTCAAGTGTTGATAAGGTGTTATACAATTACGTTATTGCCTTATCCACAGTAATAATAGACCACATTTTGTATTTTTGATTCTATTTACGAGTTATGACATTTTTTCGATTGGCGGCGCTAGTGGACTGTAATAGGCCTCTTAAGGTTGTATTGTCAAAGACTATAGACATTAAAGACAAATAATATGAATCTGTTCTCAATTTTGACACTCAGTCATCTCTTCTCAGTTAGTAAGAGTGTCAAAAGCATGGTTATGCGTGTAAATGTTTTGACTGCACGTGTGTCGCAGCGGCGAAGACAATCGCCTCGGCGCTTCATGTCGCGGGTTCGAGTCCCGCGCCGGACAACTATATGTGTGACCTATAAATAATTGTTCTGAGTCTGGATGCAATTTGTGTCCGTCTATTATATATTAATATAAGTAAAGTACCCCGCGACTTTATAAATGTTGTCTTTAAAAATATTTCTATTAAAATAATTTACTTCTTATGCCTATTATAAAAATATTAGTTTTCTGCACTCCTTCTCCATATGAACTTTAACTATTCCAAATTTCATATTCCTCCGTTAGCGTATATTTCGTTAAAACGGGTCCAAATTTTTTGCTTTAGGTACCTACTAATATTATGATTATAACGCAATTAAAAGCAATTGGCAGTAAGCATGGTGTGTAAAAGAAAGAGAGTGATGGAATAGAAAGTGCTCCTGCGCATACACTGGTGCACTATAATATGTATATGTAATGTATAAGATTATAAGATATATATATGTATAAAATGTATAAGATTCTATAACAAACTTCCCAATGATAATAGAGAATTGTCTACGAATAAGTTTAAAAGAATTATTAAAGCCAAATTGTGTAGCAGGGCATATTTAAAAATTTCTGATTATTTAAGTGATAAAAGTGCTTGGGATTGAGTTGTTCAGAGTCAACACACATGATTGTAATTAATCTTAAGTATATTTTATTTTAAAAAAGGATTCCTACTGAGTTTTCTGGCAGTGTTTCTCAGTAGCTGCCACGTCATGCACTGCACGGTAGGGTAACAAAATATGACGATTCCACATAAATGTAATTTTTTTACGGAATAAAGTACCTTCGACTTTGACTTATGTCCCGCGCAGATGGCTAGTCTCTATTGAGACTGGCCACCGTGGCCGAACTTCGGCTAGGAGAACATTATTATTACTTGTAAAACACCAACAACCTCGCAGGACTAGATACCTACCATCATAAGCAACAACTTTTGTTAAACGAGTCAGACATAACGCAATACATGAAAAATAATGTATTTTATAAGTTTTTGAAGTTATACTTCTTTTGGCGCGATGGAGAAAAATGATGAGAGTGAATTTTTACGATGCGCGCGCACACCGACACCAAAAAAATTTAACAGCATGAAGTTAGTTCTAGGTGGTATGAGAGTGAATTTTTACGATGCGCGCGCATCGTGCGCGCGCATCGTAAAAATAACAGCATGACGTTAGTTCTAGGTGGTATGAACATTGATAACTATGTTCAAGTTGTATATTAAGAAGTATAACTTCTAACGCGTGTACATAAGTACACACAAGTTTTTTTTTATGTACTGTCGAGATATTCGTAAGTCTATGTTTCATCCATACGAAGCTCGGCTCGCTTGCGCTGCTAATAATAATAACACTTTCTTCGCCAGATATTTATCTACTTCATGTCACGGCTTGGTGTAGGTAAATTTAGATACCGTATGTTTACGTAATCTTTGCGATGCGCATAGAGTTATAAATATTCAAGCGGGAAATAAAATTATTTGTGTACGAAAGTAAAATCTAACAAAATATCAAGAGTTGTAGAACAAAAGTTGTTACATATGGCGTTAATTATCTAGTCCTAAGTGGTTTTTGGTGTTTATAGTATAATATACAACATGTAACTTATTTAACCCACACCCTGTAAATAGTTTGTTCAGAATCGTTTACTGAATCGATTTATATAATTTTTAATATAGGTAATTTTTTATTCCAAAATAATTAAAACTATGGAAATTATCTTTATTTGAACCCTGTACAGTCAAAACAAATTGAAATGTACCATATGTCAAAGTAATAAGACTTTTAAATGGCAGTTTTATTTGTATTCATACAAATTCCATCATTCAACACCAAATTAAAGAACAATAAACGTTATTCCACGAAACTAATTTAGTACATAACAAAGCATATACATGTCAAATTAAAAATTCAGTGTATGTATTATGATTACAACATAATATTGTAATTGGGGTGTCTGAGGGTGTGCGTTAATTACGTTAAGTGTTGTATAGTGGGCAATCCTATGGTGAATAGACTGTTTAAGTGTTCTCAGAAGATTACAGCTGCAGGCACAATGGGTTACCTTTTTGATCATTCTGGACGCAGCCTGCCAACCCCGTATACCAAACTGCCGGGGCCCGCTTATGGACATCACTGTCGCGCTCTCGTAATATTCGATCATATCGAATATCGCTTCCTGGAATCACAAATATCAATCGATAAAGATTTATTTATTGCAAAACTGTATACATGTAAGGTCTTACTTCTAGGTTAAGATTCACAGTATACCCAAATCGGATATGCAATACAAGCCGTAACAACGCAGCTTAATTACTTAAATTCATCATATCAGCCGAAAGACGTCCACTGCTGGACAAAGGCCTCCCCCAAGGATCTCCACAATAGCCAGTCCTGCGCTGCCCGCATCCAGCGGCTTCCCGCGACCCGCACAAGATCGTCGGTCCACCGTGTAGGAGGCCTGCCCACGCTGCGCCTTCCGGTTCGTGGTCGCCACTCGAGAACCTTTCTGCCCCATCGGCCGTCAGTTCTACGAGCTATGTGCCCTGCCCACTGCCACTTCAGTTTGGCAATTCTTTGGGCTATGTCGGTTATTTTGGTTCGCCTGCGGATCTCAGCATTTCTGATTCGATCTCGCAGGGAATACTTAAATTAACTAAAACTAAATAAATTTTTCCCAAAATATTATTGTCGATCATAAAAAATCTTATCTATCAACCTTATATAGGTATCTATTTTTAAGTTTTGTTTTAAATTCATTCCCATTTAATGCTTTTATAACTGTAGGTAGGTGATTGTACACACGGATAGCTGTAATATATGCACTCTTATAATAAAGCATGTTGTTAATAATGGGAAAATAGACGCGTTTTACCTGAAATAAAACGCATATTAAACTACTTACCTTATTAGAAGCTTATTATATTGAGATAGGCGTATCCGTTTTCCGTTGTATTTTACCTCTCTTTCTACCTAATTCATCCATCTCTTTCGCACATCCCCTCCTTTCACCAGGTAGGGGGCCCTGTTGGGCTCAGAGCTCAATTCGCCTTGGTTCAACATTGCGTCGAAATCGAGAAAATATATGCCAGGCAGTAATAAAAACTAAGCTTCTAATAAGGTAAGTAGTTTAATATGCGTTTTATTTCAGGTAAAACGCGTCTATTAAACCACTTGACCGTTATTAGAAGCTTATTATATTGAGACGTGTTTGTTATCGCCTGGTGAAAGGAAAATTACGCCAATGTGACTAAGGAGGATGAATGTAATCAAATAAACAACTAAAACAGCAGATATGAGAAAAATAAGTATTCAGATACATTTATTCATAAGATGATGAGAGTAACATAATCATTTGCAATGTTAATTGCCTATGTACTTAATGATTTAACACAACAACAACTATAATCAGTCCACAGGGTTAAACAAAGTTGTAATCGATGAATTATTAGATGTAGTCACCATAACTTCACGCTTATAGAATTTTTGGAAGGTCTTCGCCGATTTCCAATTACTTCTAGCAAGAATGTCGTCAAGAGGAAAATTGTCAATCCAGTTCTTAGAGGCAACGGCGGAACGCACACTTCCTGGCGTTGCTACGATACCGGCAGCCTTCATGAGTGATTTGATCCACCCTGCGATGACTGTACGGGACGCAGGGGATGGTGATCCTCGTAGGTTAATAAATAAATTTGTTGAACTAGAATTATTGCGCCTTTCATTAAGGACTGTTATGGTTTTATGAATCCAATAAACAGGGTTCAGGTTTTGATTTTCTGAATTTGACAATAGTTTCCATCCTGACTGTCTATAAGCACTACAATCTGTTTTTGAACCAAAATGAGGCCATAAAATAATGAAATGATCATCAATGGTACAGTGCTCATTGTCCACTTTGAGCAAAGTGAGGTCGTGAATTCTGCGACCTGAACATAATATTAATAGCGTTGCCGTATGGCGAACTGTTTGAAAAACATTATTATGGTCAACCGAATAGTTACGCAAATAATTAGTTAGCATGTCGATGTCCCAAACTGGTGGTTTTGGAGACTTAGGATTTTTTAACGATATAGATTTTAAAACATGCCTAACCAAAACGTCTTGACTTAATTTGCCCGATAAGTCTACGTTACTCAACGTAGAGATGACAGACTTGTGAAGTAGAATAGTGTTATAAGAAAATTTAGAATGTAAATGTAAATCAGCTAAAAATTGGGCTAATTCAGATCCTTCGGGGCGCACTGGATTAATATTATGTTGATTGGCCCATAAAATCCAGCGATTCCAGGCTACTTTATATGTCTTCCATGTGGAAGGTCGCCAGGAGTACTTGAGTAGGGAGACCTGATCAGGGTTCCATGACGTGATTTCCTGAGACCACCCCCACATTTCCAGACCTCCAAAACCATGTCCTGTACTTTTGGAGGAGGCAGCCCCGTGGTTGTGTCGATTAGAGATCGTTTCAGGTTCGTTAGTGAAAATGGGGCTGCAATGGCTCGAGATTTGAGATCTGCTCTCCAGAACACTCTTTTCCAGCGAGGGACTACGATGAGATAAATTCCTGAAGCTACATTCATGTGCATTAACACTCGCGGTATAAGGAACGGTGGCGGGAAGACCCAAGCCAGCGGAAAATTCCACTGTATGCTGAAGGCGTCGTGAAACATGGCCTCCTGATCGTTCAGGTCCAGTGACGCGTAGTTTGCTACTACTTGAGCAGTTTTGGACGCAAATAGGTCTATCACCGGTGTTCCCATCCTCGCAAAGATCATTGCCGTGGCATTCGGGACTAGATGCCACTCGGGAAGTTGACGGTGCCTGGATAGACAGTCCGCATGATTGTTGTATCTCCCGGGAATATGATGGATTTTTAAATGAATCTGGTTTCGGTCCAGTTTGCATAAGATTCTGTGTGTCAGATCCAAAAGTGCCTCCGATTTGGTCCCCCCCCTCGTTGCGAAGATACGCTACCACAGACCGGTTGTCGGTTTGTATCAGAATTGAGCTTTGTCTCATGTTCAGGGCATGGACCTCTAATACTTTTAAGATGGTCAACAACTCTTTCATGTTGCAATGAAGAACCCGTTCCTCTCGGCTCCAAGTTCCAGATATCGTCTGGTTGTTGATTTGTGCACCCCATGCTGTATCGGAGGCATCGGTGGCCAGGAAAATTGTTGTAGGTGGTGCATGCATCAAAGTTGGGTGATGGCAATTCTGAAGCCACCATTCCATTTCTATTAAAACGTTGGGAGGTAGACTGTATTTGGCAGAAATTGTCAGTTTCGGCAGAGAATTCAAATGACCGAGAGTCGCCCGGTGATTTAATCGGCCCCTTGGCACAACAAAGCTGGCGAAGCTTAATAGTCCCACGAGGCTCTGAAGTTCTTTCAATGTGGCCTTGCCTGATTGTAACATCTGAGAGACTTTTTGGATTATAGTAGTAGTTTTTTCTGATGGCAGATGCTTCTGGTTTTTCCACGGGTCCCAAACAACGCCCAGAAAGGTGATATGTTTTTGTGGGATGAGAACAGACTTGTCGTAATTTATTCGAAATCCTAGATATTCCAGGATGTTCAAAAGCACATTCACATGTTCGGTTAACACGCTCTGATCTTGATGAGCAAGAAGAAAATCGTCGAGATACACGATTATTCTTACACCTTTTTCGCGAAGAGTTTGGGCTATCCAATTCGTAAGGCACGCGAAAATCTTGGGTGCTGTGCTTAGACCGAATGGAAGACACGTCATTTCCAGTAATTCGTCGTTGTAAATAAGACGGAGAAATCGTCTGTGTGATTGGCGCATTGGAACATTGAAATAAGCCTGAGACAAGTCTGCCTTGCACATCCAGTCTCGGGGTTGAAGGAAATCCGGGATACGGTGCATATTGATTAATCGAAACCGGTCTGTGAGCACAAAGTGGTTCAGAGATTTCAAGTTGAAAATCGGGCGAAATGTCGAATCGTTCTTCCGTACGAGGAATAGAGAGGAGACAAAGCTTGGAGAGAGATCTGCTACCTTCAAAACACCCTGTTGCTTCATTTGACAAATGATTGCCGACATTGTGGTCGATACTATCGTGCGATGACGATCGGTTTTTAAAACTGGTGTCCTTAACGGAGGTTTTTGTCGGAAGGGTATACGATAACCTGTTATTATTTTTAGAACGAAAGCTGGAGCTCCCATTCTCCTCCAACAATTGACATATTGTGCCAATTGCCCCGCTTGGAACTGTGAGTCATTGTCTGTATCTTTTATTGGTCGCATTGTTAGTGGGCGAACAGGGCCGTTTTTGACCTCTTTGATTCGCTCGTTTCGTACTAGATCCTCGAGATCGAAAGGAAGTACCTCTATTGTTCGAAATGTAAATGTAATTACGATATTCATTTCCATGCCCTTTCGGAGGGTATTGGGACAAATGACCATAACCCTGCGAGGGTTGGTTTCGATGGTAATGCGTATTAGTGCTTGGAGCAGGCTCGCAGCAAGTATAGGTACCACGCGATGGTACATTATGATGGGCATGCCCCTGCGAGGGGTGCCTTGCAGTATCAGAGGGTTTTGGTCGCGAAGCATTACCACTGTAAGACTGCTTGGAAGGCCAGAAAGCCTTTCTTACTCCGCCAGCTTTTTCTAAGGCAGCAGATAAAGCTTTATCGTTAAAAATAATAGGTCTTTACCTATGAAATTGCCGTTTTGTATGAAAAAATTTAAACGAATTTTTTTCATGAATTTTTTTATTTGTATTAATCGAAGTAATCACCCATGCAATCAATGCATCTTTGCCATCGCAGTGGCAGTTTATTGATGCCCTTCTTAAAGAAATCAGCTGGACGGGAGGCAACAAATTCTTCAAAGGCATTTTGTACTGCCTCTCGGGTATTGAATTTTTTTCCCGCCAAGAAGTTATCCAAATTCTGGAAAAAGTAGTAGTCTGTAGGCGCAAGGTCTGGTGAGTAGGGCGGATGACGGAGAGCTTCCAACCCCAGTTCTTGCAACTTGGAGACCGTCTGCTGTGCAGTATGAGGTCGCGCGTTGTCGTGCAGGAGCAGCGGAGACGAGCGATTGACCAATGCTGGTTGGAGATGCGCCAGCTTCTCCATCATTGTGCTCAGTTCTTCACAGTACACATCTGCAGTAATGCTCACCCCGTTTGGTAAGAAGCTGTGATGAATCACACCGGCGCTAGACCACCAAACAGTGACCATCACTTTTCTAGGGGTAAGTTTTCGTTTAGGGCATTGTTTAGGTGCTGAACCAGGATCCAACCAACTTGCTGAGCGCTTGCGGTTATCAAACAGAATCCATTTTTCATCGCAGGTAACAATGCGGTTCAAAATTCCTTCATTTGTGTGTCTGTTGAGCAGTGCAAGGCACGTCTCGACGCGTACTTCGCGCTGGCGATCATTGAGTTCGTGGGGCACCCATTTGTCAAGCTTTTTTACCTTGCCAATTTGACGCAAATGGACCAATATTGTTTTGACGCTAACGTCGAAAGCTGCTGCTAATTCAGCCGTAGATTGTGTATCATCAGCTTCCACAACCGCCTTTAATTCGTCATTGTCGACCAAAGTCTTCGGACGACCGCGAGGTTCATTTTTCAGGTCGAAATTTCCAGAACGGAAGCGAGCAAACCAATAACAGGTGGTGCGTTGGTTTGTAGTGTTAGCTCCGTAAACGTCGTTGATGTTGCGTGCCGCTTGTGCCGCGTTGCTGCCACGACGGTACTCATATTCCATAATTACTCGAATTTTTAACGTATCCATGATGACGAAAAAGATTGAAATGCGATGAAAATGTAACACTAATCAATAAAGAAATGACTACTTTTGGAAAAAAGAATCCATGTTTTTAAAATAAAATTAATTTGAAATTAGAATTCTTAGCCAAACAAAAATTATTTTGATTTGAAATGGCCAGTACTGCAGAACGGCAATTTCATAGGTAAAGACCTAATATGAGTGTTAGAAGGAGGAATTTTGTTTAATGCACATTTTAAAAGAGGGTCCCGAATGCATTTGAGGATACCGTGCCTTCTCATTTCTATGGCTTCGGCTCTGTGACCGCAGGCCACTTGTAACAAATCAGAAGAAACTTTATGAAAATCACCCTTTAGAAATAATTCTTCGATTTTCTCATTAAGATTAGCAAGTGAAGCATTTGATGTCTTAGACCATGCTAATAAACTACGTAAACTATTGCGAAAAATTTCTTTTTGATTTAAAATACAATAAGTAAAAGCTGCATACGATTTATCAGAATTAATTAAATGGCGTGCACTGTCAAACGCTTTCACCTCATCATTTGTTTCTAACTCTATAAATCCTGGACTGTAATTATAAAGTTTCTGGGTGTCAGCGTAACGCACATCGAACCATGCACTACTGTCAAATCGTTGAACAGCATTCAACATTTCTAAATATTCCAAAGAAGTAGGGGGTACTGTAGGATCTTTAAGTTTGGTTTCAATTTCATAAGTCAGATCTGTCACTAGCCCGGTATCTAAATTAGAAGGAGAAGGTAAATTTTGATCGGTCCTGGATGCATTTACGCAATAATCATCGTACAGGTCATAACTGACGTCAGAAATATACGATTCATTATCGTTTCGAATGTATTGTCGGTTATCGTGGCAACCAATGTTCCTTCTTAATTCCCCTACTTCCTTCGATAATTTTTCTAAAAGACGACGTTCGTTCTTATGTTTCTTGTTATGACGACGGCGCGTCTTTCTTTTCTTTTTCTTGGAATCTTGCGCAGATTCTGAAGAACTAGACGTGCTCGACGAACTTGAACTACTACTACACTCGCGAGCAACCAAATCGACTCAAGCCTAGACAGCGCACATATACATTGATTTTCCTAAAACGATAAATGGTAATTACAAAAGTGATATGTCATTCGAAAGCTGAAGAATTAGGCTTTCAATTAACATCAATACCTTAAAAAAAACTAAGCGCTGATTTATTGACACATTTTAATTGGCCGTCAGCGTAAATTACCTCTTTAGGAATCCACGACTTGCGCTACCTGCTCCCGCTATAAAACCCCCCACTTCCGGTTTATCTTATCAGTTGCTTGTTACAGGTTGACCGGTACACATCTCCGTAAATTGCATTCCTTGTTTTCGCTAACCCATGGATACCACACCAGAAGAAGCCGCTCAAGTTGTTGCCTTGTTGCAACAAGGGTTAAGTCAGCGAGCAATCGCTGCCCAGCTCCACTTGAGCCAGTCTTCTGTATCCCGAGTATACAGACGGTTCCAAGAGACTGGTGCCTTCAATCGGAGACCAAGAACGAGCCGCCACCGGTGCACTTCAGAGAGAGACGACCGCTTCATTGTCTCAACCTCGCTGCGCAATCGACACCTTACGGGCGTTGATGTGCAGCAAGAACTGAGACGTGTACGACAAGTGGCTGTCAGCGAGTGGACAGTGAGAAGACGCTTGAAGGAAGCCAACTTGACGCCAAAAAGACCTGCGACGGGCCCTAAGTTGACTGCAGGCCACCGACAAGCGCGCCTTCAATTTGCTCGAGAGCATCTCAATTGGAGCGTTGCGCAATGGCGATCGGTCCTGTTTACTGATGAGTGCAGAATGTGTCTGCATGGCAGTGACAGGAGAGGCCGAGTCTACAGGCGTCCGGGAGAACGATTTGCCCAATGTTGTTTCGCTGAAACAGTGGCATATGGCGGCGGTTCCTGCATGATGTGGGCTGGTATCTCTCTTTGGGGGCGGCCGAGGAGGCGGGCTAACAGCTGATCGGTACATCACCGACATTCTACTGGATCATGTTGTGCCCTACGCAGGGTTTGTCGGTGAAGACTTCGTGTTAATGCACGACAATGCCCGCTGCCACACGGCACGAGTCACTCGACAGTTTCTGCAAGAGGTCGAATTACGCACGATGGACTGGCCTGCGCTCAGTCCTGACATGAATCCCATCGAGCACTTATGGGACGAGCTTAAAAGAAGAGTTCGGGCCAGAAATCCAGTCCCTTCAAGCGTAGACGAGCTAAAGACAGCATTATTAGAGGAGTGGGACGGCATTCCTCAAGAAAATGTCAAAAAATTGATAAGGTCCATGAAAAACAGACTGCGGGATGTAATTAGGGCTAGAGGGGGCAATACGAAATACTGATTTAAATAAAATAATTTTATTTTTAATTTTTTTTGTTTAATTTGTCAAATACGAGACACATACCCTTTTTCCTAAATTCCCGTTTTTCCTACTCTTGCATTCAGACATCATTTATTTCAAAAATGATGGATGGATTTCAATGATAATGATATCAAATTAAAGCTGACATCTTAAGCTTTCGAATGACATATCATTTTAATAATTTCCATTCATGATTTTAGTTGTATCAATGTATGTGTGCGCCGACAAGGCTTGAGTCGATTTGGTTGCTCGCGAGTGTAGTTAAACTTCGATTATTGTTTTGCCGTTTAAGGCCGGAGGTACCGGCCAAAGGCATCTCATTAGAATTAACAATATCGTTATCCATTATTTTCTAAGGAAGAAAACAAAACTGAATAAGCGGTAGAAAGAAAAAAAAAAGTTAAAACAAATATCGAACGAAAATTCGTTAAACAATAAATATTTGTGCAACTTACATGTGAATATACACTTAATTTATAATGGCACTGTACACTGTCACTATGCACTTAGGAGCACGTGTTGACACAACGGAAAACTTCAAGCCAATGTTGAACCAAGGCGCGTTGAGCTCTGAGCCCAACAGGGCCCCCTACCTGGTGAAAGGAGGGGATGTGCGAAAGAGATGGATGAATTAGGTAGAAAGAGAGGTAAAATACAACGGAAAACGGATACGCCTATCTTAATAAAATAAGCTTCTAATAACGGTCAAGTGGTTTAATTAATATTATGTTTATATTGACTACGAATATTTGTCTTAGTAGTAAAGACAAATAACATATCTCAAGTATATAAATTTCACTAAGCGTTAAAAAGTGTTTCGTTTTAAACACTGCTCTTATTGTATCAGTGCTGTACATGTTATAGATAGTCCGCAAACATTTTTTTTGTAAGATTATTAATGGGACATTTCATTCATTTTCTCGAATATTATCCTCTTTTGTCTTGCGTAGCAATTCGTCATGATCAACCGCATTGAAAAATTAAAAGAAAGAAACCGATAGCCGCTGGGGCAGAATGGTTCATGAGTGGCGACCACCACGACACACTGATAGACGCAGCGTGGACAGGCCCCCTACAAGATGGACCGATGATATTGGGAGGTTGCTAGAAGCGTAACGGTAGCGTAAGACCGGCAATTGTGGAGATCTTTGGGGGAAGCCTTTTTTATTATTTTATTTATTTATTTATTGTTTCCTTAATATTAAAACACAAGTCCAGAAAAATACCCCACAAAACCGATCAGTCGGTTTGACTGCTGTTTGTCCAGCAGGGGGCGTCTTTCGGCTGATATGATGATGATGATGATGAACCGCAAAGTGGTTGGAAGGATTCACTGACTTTGTGAAGCGTTTGACAAGAAGAATACATCCTGTACAATTGATTCTTACTAATATATAAAATTAAATAACACCACAAACTAACTGAATGATTGAACAACACAGACAGCTGAAACGGCTGGGTATAGAACCATGCAACTGTGCACAAATCTTCCTTAAGTGACGAAAATGTGCACTAAGAAATCATATTTGAAATTTCAACCCCTAGAAAGTGAAAAGGGGTTGTCAAGTTTTGCATGGAACAACGTGTTTTCTTGGTCAGATCAACTACAGGATATGTATATCCTTTAAAATATTTCATTAAGCTCGTGTTTCATATCTTTTTTATATTCAACGCCTAAAATGATAAAAGGGGTAGTAAAATATTTTTCGTCAGATTTATTTCGAAATCTGTAGGTATCTGAAAATGTTAAACTCTAATGAGCAAACGATTATTAACATTGAATATTGACAAGTTTGAAGACTACGTTAAAGTAAGAGTTGAAAGTTTGTAAGAAACTTGATGAAATGTAAAAGAAATATACAAAATTAATTTTGTTTCGGGTGAAATACTAAACCGTAGGTAACACAGAATAGGTTCGTTTTAATCTATCGACTACCTCGCGGGTGAGATCGCGGGCAAAACCTAGTGTAACATATATTGTATGTTAATTGTATGTTCTCCGTTATACAGGGTATGTATATCGATAGTGCGAACGTTTTCATTTAAAAAAAAGTATAGAAATAGGTGTACCACAAGGTAGTGTTCACGGTCCAAATCATTGTTACCTAGGTAGATAACACTTAAGAGTTTCTTTTCGTGCTAAAGTAAATGAATACTCACCGCGCCCTCATCATCCACAGCAGCATGGTCAATTTCGAACCTCCTAAATTGCACCTTCCTCAGCAGCGACTCTAGCGCATCGGCCGGCGCGGCACCGAGCAACGCGCATTCCGACAGTGTCAGGCGGGGCGCTCGGATGGCTCCCCCGATCGAGTTCTCTGGTAACTCCTAGAAAAGCCATCGATAAACATGAACAGTCCATTTGTATTGACAACACCTAAAGTTGAAAAGACACGATCTAAGAAATAACACGCAAATAAAACTAAACCTTTCATGGGTTAGCACATATATAAGAGCGAAAACATTCAACTCAAGCTGTTAGATGTCTTAAACAACACGCGTTTTCTTTCAACTGTATGACTTATTTCAATGGAGTGCCGTAGTCCAAGTAGACAAAAATTTCTTAAAATTAAAATAAACGCAATTGAAATGTTAAATTATATAGATTATTTTATAAATATTTATTTATTTATTCATAAAACAATTTACATTGTATCTGAATCGTGGTTACAAATAAGTGCATTACTTAAAATTAAATATATGAATTACATTAACATAGGTCAGGTACAAGTTAAACATATAATAGAATCAAATTATAAAACATTAAAAACACACACATAAATAAATCTACGCATAATCATAACAATGGGCAATTTTTTTCACAATTGTCATTTACAAAATCAGTCACAGAGTAATAACATTTTTTAATTAGGAAACGTTTTAGCCTTATTTTAAATAAATGTGTGTTATATACAGTCTGTTTCAGGTTGTCTGGTAACTTATTAAATAATTCTGTTCCCTGGTACTCAGTAGAATGTTTCACAATATTTAGTTTAGGCGCAATTTTATTTTTAATAGTCTTTCTACGGGTATTTTCTCTAATTTCTTTCTTGCTGACTTTCATATTTGTGTATATATTTAGAGAAGTTACTCAAGACACATAGGATATATAAACTTGGTACTGTTAGTATATCTAATTTAATAAAATATTCCCTACATGATTCCCACTGTGGTATTTTTACTATAGTTCTTACAGCGCGTTTTTGGAGGACGAATGCTCTTTGACAGTTGTAACCATAGCTATTTCCCCAACACATAATGCTGTATCTCAACCTGGACTCCACCAAACTATGATATACAGCTTTCAGGTGTTTAATGTCAATTAGATCCCTCAAGGTCCTAAGTGCATAACATGCTGATGACAGCGATGAGACTATGGTTATTGGTTGACGACTAGTCAAACTAATCTGAAATCAGGATAGCAAAGTCTTTTCCCCAGTCTCTTCGGACGCGTGTGTTCGTATCCCACCGCTGCCACCATATAATTAGATATATCGTATATATTCTAGGTATCAGTGTAATTTAGGTAGCTTGTATATTTTCTCACCTATAATATTTTAGACGTATAGTCCGCAAGCCGTTTTCTCTGGACCACACCAAAGTGGAGTGGAAGAGAATAAAAAAACAACTAATGTTGGCATCGACAGTTAGGATCACATCAAAAAACTAAACACAAACCTTGATCAGAACTTCGAGCAGATGGTTCGGAAAGTATTGATATTGTAGGAACAGACAGTCAAGAAAGGTAGGGCATAGCGTTCATTCGCTCAAAGAGCAGCCCGACTGGGGAAGTACCTCCACCTTACAGAAGACATTCCTTAATAATAATATGAATAATTTTATTGTTGTGTTACCGAGTGTGAGTAAGGTCGCCAGAGCTTATTGGGCCGGCAACGCACACACGACTCCTCTGGTGTCGCGAGTGTCCATGGGCGGCGGTGATCACTTACCATCAGGTGACCCAATTGCTCGTTTGTCGCTCTCTGATATATATATATATATATATATATATATATATATATATATATATAAAATAGAAAAAAAACTCCAGATAAAATCGTCTTAGATGGATTGATCACATACCCGTATCTGTTGCAGAACGGAGTCGATGCAAGGAGTGTTGTGTCTCCTGCACGACTCCAGGTACTCAGCCGCGAGTTGCGACCGCGTCGTCGACGGCACTGCGAACAAGCAAACAAACCGACATCAATAAATAAATAAAAATAAAAAAGGTTTTTATTCACGTAGACTTTAAAAAAGCGCTTGTAAATAGTCAGAACATGTTTGTAGTAATATAGTTGTATACATTAGATATTATTTCTAGTAACATAGATATTTAGGTACATCTTGTATGAAAACATTTATAAAATTTATTTTATTACAGAAATGATATTTAGCTAGCTCGTATCAAGTTATTGTCAAGAGATTGTTTAATTATCTAGTTTAAGTCTAATATTTTTACAATATAGTGTCAAAACTGACAACTCATCAAACTTGGCACCTGATTATTATTATTATCATTCTTATTATTCTACTAGCAATGCCCCACGGTTTCACCCGCGTTAAAGTAGTTTCAGCGTAAAAGAGTAACAAACATACATTCACACATCCATACTCACAAACTTTCGCATTTATCATATCGGTAGGATGTGTACCTCTAGCGGCTTTGGCAGTGCACGCCGGAATAGCTCGCAGATGGTAGGTATTTTCATACTTACTTGACACTTATCGTCATATTTTGGACAATTCACACAATATCTTTATAAACTGTAGCCTATGTGTTATTCTGATGTATAACCTATATTATTGTAAAGTATCATTAAAATCCATCCAGTAGTTTATACGTGCAAAAGTAACAAACATCCATCCATACATACAAACTTTCACGTTTATATTAATAAACTAGCTGAGCCCGCGACTTCGTCCGCGTGTTAATTAGTTTATTTCGTTTTTTTTTGTAAAATAAAAGCCTTTTCCAAAATAAAAGTAGCCTAAGTTACTCCTTATTACATCAGCTACCTGCCAATAAAAGTCCCGTCAAAATCGGTCCAGCCATTTCAGAGATTAGCCGGAACAAACAGACAGACAGACAGACAAAAATTGAAAAAAATGTTATTTTGGTGTATGTACCGTATATATATTCATATTAATGTAGTAAAAACCGGTTATTTCAATATTACAAACAGACACTCCAATTTTATTTATTTGTATAGATAAATAATAATAATAGGATATTGCACACAGAACCAATAAAAAAACACACTGTAAGATAGAAAGGCATGTATGTACAGACGCCAGCACATCCAGCTAGCCCGATCTGTCAAATTTCTTTTATTGAGTTACAACTTTATCACAAAAGCATATGGTTCACTTTCAATTGGAGGAATTTGAAAGTTTGGGGTAGCTAGATGTGCTGGCGTCTGTACATAGGCGAGCTTAACTCATTAATCAGTTTTCTTACAGCAAACCAAACACAGAGGACAATTTGTTTTACAGGGTAGAACAGTGTAAAACATTATCTACTTAAAATTGATTCTAGTTACCTACATGTATAAATCCCCACATAAAACTGATACAGAATTATATTAAACAATACATGCATAGTATATATCAATACTACATACATACAATACAAAATGTTACGATAGGAAATGTGACTTTATTTCATTTCGTTGTATTTATTGCTTTCATGGGTGCTTGTGCGTTTACAAAGGTCTTTCAGTGAGTATACAGAACCAAACATGAACCCCGTTTGAGCACAGCAAATGTAATTATTTAAAAGTACGTAAGTTTACATGCACTTTGAACGATATTTTATTTTTATTTCTTGACTAGGGCGCAATTTTTTAAATCCTTCCGCCTAACTACCTACATTTAAAACTATCTATACATATAATAAAATCGTAGGAAAGTCAAAACTGTACATTGAATTTTTTTTTAAAAGGATACTTGGGGCGTGATCTACAATCGATATGGAAGCCAAAACTATAGTTTTTAGAATTTTTGTCTGTTTGTCTGTATGTATGTCCGGGCTAAACTCAAAAACTACTACATGGATTTACTTCAAATTTTGCATGAACATTACTAAGAGGTCGGGTCAACACATCGGCTACATATTATCACGCTATCACCTACGGGGGAGGAGCTGTGATCATTTATAAAATTTAACGCGGGTAAAACCGCGGGGCACAGCTAGTAATAATATAAGAAGATCACTTGAAATGCCTTAGATCATTGAGCTAGATAACGGGATAAGCAAGTGAAGTTGAGTCGTCTGACTTCATCGACACGATTATAAAATAGAAAAGGTTTTTACTCACGTAGACTTTAAAAAAAACCGGCCAAGTGCGAGTCGGACTCGCCCATAAAGGGTTCCGTAGCAGCAAGTATTTCAATTGATTAAATGAAAGTAAATTGCGGTTTAACAACTGGCAATTGTGGAGATCTTTGGGGGAGGCCTTTGTCCAGCAGTGGACGTCTTTCGGCTGATATGATGATGATGTTGATGATGATGATGAAATTGCGGTTTACGATTTATGACGTATTAAAAAAACTATTTGCTAAATCTCGTTCAAACCAATTTTCGTTGTTAGTTTCCATGGTAATGTACATCATATATTTTTTTTAGTTTTATGATTCTCTTATTTTAGAAGTTACAGGGGGGGGGGGACACTCATTTTATCACTTTGGAAGTGTCTCTCGCGCAAACTATTCTGTTTAGTCGAAAATGATATTAGAAACCTCTATATCATTTTTGAAGACCCATCCATAGACACCCCATATGTATGGGTACTACGATGAAAAAAAAAATTTTTGAGTTTCAGTTCTATGTATGGCGACCCCCCAAAATTATTGTTCTTTTTCTATTTTTGTGTAAAAATCTTAATGCGGTTCACAGAATACATCTACTTACCAAGTTTCAACAGTACAACTCATAAGAAGAAATCTCAGTTTGGAAGCCAGTGCGCAATTTGTTTAATTTGTTACTGTACAACTTTATTTATTTATTTAAACCGCAGTAATTTATATTCGTTAATTAATTTATATTATATTGCATAAATTTCACTATATACCTAGTATTAGTATTGTATTGTATATTGTATTCATATGTTGTACTTGGTTTTTAAGAAATAAACAAACATTATTATTTATTATATTTATTAAAAAGAGATGTACTGTTGAAACTAAAAACTATAAAGTTTCGAAAAAAAGTGGCTGTAACATACGGACGGACAGACAGACAGACATGACGAATCTATAAGGGTTCCGTTTTTTGTCATTTGGCTACGGAACCCTAAAAAGAGCTTGTAAATAGTCAGAACATGTTTGTAGTAATATAGTTAAGTATACATAATTATTTCTGGTTACATATAGATATTTTGGTACACGGATTTTATGCAAACATTTACAAACAAAATTTATTTTATAGTAGATAGGACTTAGTTATTTGGCCAGCGTATATTAAGTTACAATACATTCTCAATTTACACAATGATTGTCAACCTTTTATATCTAGTGGAAAAGCCTAGCATTTTGTGCTAGGCCATAGAAGCGAACGGGCGGATTTTCATGCGGGTAAATCGCAAAAATTGTACGAAGTCGGTTAACATTGATATTCTGTACAAATTATTAGCCCATACGCCACTGTCGCCGAAAGTTTAAGACTGTTTAATGTAGCAAAGCTATGTGCAAAATGAGGTACCCATATTCTATTAATATTTGTTTCTGGGTCATGGATGTTTTCTATGTATATAAGTATTTATCTATCTATATAATTATGTATATCGTCGCCTGGTACCCATAGTACAAGCTTTGCTTAGTTTGGGGCTAGGATGATCTGTGTGACATTGTCCCCAGATATTATTATTATTATTCTTTAAAGCACCTTAAAAGCCCTTACTTAACTTTAACTTAGTGACGTAATATCGACTGTAGTCTGACAACAACCGTTACCGACAGCTGCCGTGCCCTCCGAAGCATGAGACGATCAGAAACTAAACCTCTTTGGCGGTCACCCATCTATCAACAGACCGTGTGACCAGGTGCTCTACCTCACCGGTCCTTTACAAGCCGGTGAGAACAACTGGCTCTGAGCGCCTTAAAAGACGAGCGTTACAAATAATAATAGCGGTATTTTATATACTATAAACCTCTAGAATGCGGTGAAACAGTGAGTGAATTCCAAAATTCATCAAAATATATGGTGTAAATGGTATGAAAAAAATAACACAAAATTATCAACAACCCCAAGAAATTAATATAACTTTACACGATGGAGACTGTGCCAATAATAATAATAATAATAAGAGGCTCTCACTAGATCACTGAGTCAAGGGCCGGATACAGAAGGCGGCAATTATGGGAACGGCACGCATCGTGAGGTTCCTCACTCTGTCGCCCTGACCACCGGCGGCCTAGGGCGTATAACCCCGCCCGGGAGTTCTGTTTTTTACGTATTTATTTGTGTATTATTGTTTTATATATCGATTTTATAAGAATAAATATGTATTAAATATGAAAATAAATAAATAAGTTGGAATAATAATAATAATATCTAGGGACAATGTCACACAGATCATCCTAGCCCCAAACTAAGCAAAGCTTGTACTATGGGTACCAGGAAACGATATACTTATATAGATAGATAAATACTTAAATACATAGAAAACATCCATGACTCAGAAACAAATATTCGTGCTCATCACACAAATATTTGCACTTACCGGGATTCGAACCCAGGACCACCAGCTTCGTAGGCAGGAGCACTACCAACTAGGCTACGGTGACCGAATATGAATATTGTGTGAAAATTTCATCAAAACTGCTCCACCCGTTTTGGAGTCCAGCGGGAACTAATACATACGATATACTATATAACTTAAACACGATCATCGATTGTTATACCTAACTTTTTATATACAAGTAATTGAAATCAAATTTAAGTCAGTATCATGGATCTTAAAAGTGTATTTACGTTCCTCGTTATATATTCCAAACGAATAAACAGTTTTAACTGTACGACTGAGAAAATGCCTTTCGAAAAGCAGTCCTTGCAGTAAAAGTGTAAAATCTGCTGACATCACCCTTCAAGTTTGCAGAGCGATGTCACAAAGCATCGTTTCCGCCAGAGGCGAGGTCGTAAAAGATTCGAAGTACAGAGATTGTAGGAAGGCCGTTGCAGATTCAGCGAAAAGCTTGAAAATTATTTCACCGTGTCAGAGAAAGTTGGTCAATTGCTGGACAAAAACCTCCCCAGAGAATTGGGGATATACCATAATCGCCACACTTGGCAGACGGGTTGGCGATAGCAGTTAGATGGTCATAGTTCACAGAAAAACGCTGCTACCCGTTCTTTGGTAGTTATTCCCTCAGACAATTTCTACGCCACCCACGGGATGACATGGAATGATGATATTCTATGCCGTCACCACACAGCATAATATTTTAGTTTTATTTAAACTAAAATATTTTACTTAAAACTGACGGGAGGAGCTAATATGGTGAAAAATTACAACGGGTAACTCTCGTAATTAATTTTATGTTAGATTCGGCCAACACGAATGACGTGAGAGCGAGAAGGGCCGCGACGTCATGCGGGTCGGATTCGCCCTCTAGCACGAGTTCCTGCAGTTTACTTACTCGATCACACGTACAGTTTCCTCCCATACATTGAGCACCAGCGCCTCTCGCGGAAACTATTAAGAACTAAAACTCTGGTGCTCAATGTAGGTATGGGACGATATTGTACGTGTGATCGAGTAAGTAAACTGCAGGAACTCGTGCTAGAGGCACTGAAGATAGAAATAAACACTCTGAAATTCAACTATCTACTTACTACGGTTTATAAGAAAAGACCCATTGACAGACAGACATACAGACGGACTGACAGCAGGGGCTTAGTAATAAGGTTTCCCTTCGAGTACAGCACCCTAAAAAGTATGACTTTTCTAATTATGCGGCCGTGCCGTTTTCGTATTTAATTAAACTATTCATTTGATAAATTAAATATGAAAACGGTACGGCCCTCCACGTTATTTGCAGAATTTTGTACTATAATTGGATGAAGGAGCGTGACATGACTCTACACCCTTCCCGACATTACATATAAGGCCTTCCTAGCCGAGTTTGAGCGACGGCGGCCAGTCTCAACAGAGATTAGCCATCTGCGTGGGACAAATTATAGTGCACAAACACAGGAACATTTCCAATTCCATCACTGTAATGAATCCGATGTAACGAGTGTCGCTTAACGACTGTTGTCTAATGATTACAACCGGGACCGACAGCTTAACGTGCGCTCCGAAGCACGGAGACGCTCAGAAATGAAACCAATTTGGCGATCACCCATCCATGGACTGACCACGGGCCTAGTTGGTTAATCTCGCCGATTACATAAGGATCGTTAAGAGCATCTAGCTGTGAGCGCCTTGTGAGAGATTATGAATGTTCCTTATGGACTCTAAAACGGCTGATACGATTTCCAAAATTGTAATTCAGAGGGTAATCAAACTTTGGTAGCAATTGGATCAACATATTTTGTATCTTGGTAGTTTCAACGCATAAAAGGTACAGTCAAAATAATAGTCAGATAAAGGGCCGACGGTTTTACGTGCCCTCCGAGGCACGGGCGTATAATACCGCCAACTCTCAAACTTCAGGTTGATGCTGAGATTTTTTTCTTTATACAGAAAAATCCCACAATCACTTTTGGCCCGACCCGGTTTTTGAATTCTCTGCGGGTGAACACGCTACCGACCAACGCGGCAGTCAAAATTACATATAATGAGTATTCTGTCGATATTGTGCCGCGCCAATGAAATCCGGAGCTCGGTCGTACCTTTCTTTCTGTTGGTTACTGATTGCTGTGGCGCTATTAAGCTCGTAAACCCACTTCAAGTCCTGAATGAGTCATGCACTAGAATGTCACGGGTTAAAAGTAATGTAGGTCAGTTGTGAACGTCTTTGGTCTTTAATTCGCTTATTTAATATATCTCTGCCATTTTCTATCCTAAGTTATAAGTTTCTTTATTTATTTAATTTTTTAGCATTACATATTTACTATCGACATCGAAGCCAAAAATATAGTTACAGTTAAAATATTTTTGGTTTCGATATCGATAGCAGATCACGCCCCAAGTATCCTTTTTAAAAAATATTCAATGTACAGTTTTGACTTTCCTACGATTTTATTATATGAATAGATCACAGCTCCTTCCCCGTAGAGGATAGCGTGATAATATGTAGCCTATATGTTGACCCGACCTCTTAGTAATATTCATGCAAAATTTGAAGTTAATCCATGCAGTACTTTTTGAGTTTAGCCCGGACATACATACAGACAAACAGATAAACAGACAAAAAATCTAAAACCTATATTTCTGGCTTCGATATCGATTCTAGATCACGCCCCAAGTATCCTTTTTAAAAAATATACAATGTACAGTTTTGACTTTCCTACGATTTTATTATATGTATAGATATAGATTCGTTTCTAAATGTTGAGTGTAATGTGTTAACTTAGGAATGAGAAAATTTACTTAAACAATAGTACAAGCTCTGCTTAGTTTGGGATCAGAAGGTATATTCTATCATTTGGGCTAGCGGTCGATGTGTCGTATGTCTCCGATATTTATATTATTATCATAATATTAATAAGTGAAGCAAAATCTTTGTACCTACACGTTATTACAAGAATGAAGGAGCGTAGAAAGCTAATATTTTTATATAAGCTATTATATAAAAATATATACAACATGTAACGTAATTAACGCACACCCTCAAACACCCTAATTAGAATATTATGTTGTAATCATAATACATACACTGAATTTTTAATTTAACATGTATAATTGTATATGCATTGTTATTTACTAAATTAGTTTCTTAGAATAAAGTTTATTTTTCTTTATTTTGTATTAAATTATGGAATTTGTATTGTATGTTTGAATTTGTATTAAAGTGTGGATTGTTAAAACTCATTTTACCACTTTTTAAAAGTCTCTCGCGCAAACTATTCAGTTTAGAAAAAATTATATTAGAAATGTATGGGTACGATGAAAAAACAAGTTTTGAATTTCAGTTCTATGTATGGGGAACCCCAAAATTGGTGTTCCTTTTTTTATTTCTGTGTGAAAATCTTAATGCGGTTCAAAGAATACATCTACTTACAAAGTTTCAACAGTACAGCTCTTATATTTTCGGAAAAAAGTGGCTGTGACATACGGACGGACAGACAGACAGACAGACATGACGAATCTATAAGGGTTTCGTTTTTTGCCATTTGGCTACGGAACCGTAAAAAAATATCGAAAACAAAAAGCAAAAGAAGACGAAAAAAGCAAGCCCGGAGTTTCTTTGAGGTTTTCTTCTACGGGTCGTCCACCTAGGTAGCTAGAGAAAGCCGCAGGTTAGCTAGGGTAGGTTCCCCACCGGCGAGGATCGCTTTGGCCCTTTAACACGTGATCGGTGATCCCGTGCAAGTGATCACACCCTCACTTAGAATTCCGTCTTTTTACTTCAGCGGCCCCCTAAGCTGTGGCCCGAACCCCAAAAGGGTGCCAGCTATTAGTCGCTTAAATTAAGCTACTGGTTAACCCGGCGAGCATGAGGTGAAAAAAAGTTACTTCAAGAATGTGGCAGGGTGGGACATACCCTTATCTTAATGTACTGTAAAATAATTCTTATTGTTAATTTTTGAATTTTTTTGATTTCTTTTGTATTATAATGAATTAATTAGTGGATTTAAATGAAAGAAGTTCCATATACAATAATAATTATTAATTCATTCGCGTTTTTCTTATACTCTAATAATTATAGGTACAAAATTTAGGGTTATACAAAAATTTAAAATTGAACAAATATATTTATCTTTGGAATGTAAATCAAATTAAAACTAAAAGATAATGAGATCCTCCTCGTAATTTAACTTGTTATTATTTTTTTAATTGATAATAGGACTAATCAGTACTGTTTACATACTGACGACTGTTCAGCACAATTTTGGCAAATGAATTTTGCATGCAAACATTCTTGCGATGCTTGTGCCAAGCCCATATGTTTGGGTTGGCACAAGCATTACAAGAATGTTTGGTTTTTCTATCCTACTTATATGGAAAATCCTGGAATCTGACTTATTTTCTGGATACATTTGCATGTCTAGGTGAGGGCTCAAGCTAATAATAATTAAATGTTTAATAAATAAACTAATAACAAAACCATATGATATAATAATAAAAAGAATTAAATGCTAAAACATCTAACAAAAACAAGCAAACAACAAAGACAACAAACAAAAACGAATAAAACAGTGAAAAATTATTATTACATCATTACGTAAAAAAAATACGTCAGAAATGAGGCAGGGTATAACATGCCCGAGACAAGTTTGGGCACGTATATTCCGGCTGGTAATTCGCGCCACACTGCGATCACGCCACTACCCCATCCCGCTCACCTCTGCCTTCAGCTACTGAGCGAGCTAGTGCCACCAGACGAGGATTTTGAAAAATACACTACTTTTAAAGTTTACCAGGGTGTGAGATACCCTGGCTCATGCTCGCCGGGTTAAGAGCTTTCAGCGCTAGCCAACTGCTCGTTGCCTTCAATTCTTTAATGTTAATATAGTAGAACTACATTTTAAAATAATAGAATACTAATTATTTATTTAAGGATTTAAGAAAATATCTATCTATACATATTATTATAATAAAACCGTAGAAAAGTCAAAACTGTACATTGAATATTTTTTTAAAAGGATACTTGGGGCGTGATCTTCAATTGATATCGAAGCCAAAAATATAGTTTTTAGAATTTTTGTCTGTTTGTCTGTATGTATGTCCAGGCTAATCTCAAAAAGTACTGCATGGATTTTCTTCAAATTTTGCATGAATATTACTAAGAGGTCGGGTCAACATATAGGCTACATATTATCACGCTATCACATACGGGGGAGGAGCTGTGATAATTTATAAAATTTAACGCGGGTAAAACCGCGGGGCATAGCAACTATGTGATGAAACAGAGCGCACGGGCGGAATAATGATATTATTGTAATTTTTATACTGTATTCGACCATGTTTATGTCTTGCATTGTGAGCTTGACAAGTACAAGTGTATGTTAATACCCAAGTGCTGAATAAATTTCATTATTTCATAGTCTTTGACAATAGAACGTTCGAATTTCGAATAAGTGCGATCTATAAAATGGCGCTAATAGTGCATGGTAAACAAACTGAATGACATAATTCCGCCTCCGCATTCGAGAAGCGCTGGCTCTTATGTAGACTCGTAAACCTACTTATTGTATGACGCATTGGAAATATAACTTACTACGCTAAGCTTAAAGTGCAGTAAAGCTGGATTAGGGGCCATCCATAAATTACGTTTTTAAATATTTAGGTACGTTTTAAGTATGTATGTTGTTCCAGACAGACAGACAGAGAAGTATGTATGTATGTTGTTTATAGACTTTGGTAAGGAATGCTCAGTAATGAAATCCACACAAAAGCATTATTAAATCCTAAGTAGTGCCAATGATTAGACCATACCAGCCCCGGATCTAGGGGTGGGGCAAGCCGGGGCCTATGCCCCGGGCGGCAAGTTCAGAGCAAAAAGGTTTGACCACAGAATATGTACAAAATACGCACCCGCTTAGGGTTACCAGTTACTTTAAATGCGAAAGTTTTGAGTATGGATGGATGTATGGATGTTTGTTACTCTTTCACGCAAAAACTGCCGAACAGATTTTGATGGAACTTTGTAGTAATATAGCTTAGCTTATGTATCTGAATAACACATATGCTGTTATTTGTAAACTTAACGGGCTTAAAACCGCGGGGCACAACTAGTACAGATATAAAATGCGAAATGTTTGTTATTCATTCACTCAAAAACTTCTGAACGGATTTTGATTAAATTTTGTTGTAGCTATTAAATCCGAATAACACATAATCTATAATTTATAAAATTTAACGTAGGTAAAACCGCGGTGCACACCTTGAAATATATATCATACACGTCCAAATCTATATATTAGTAAATAAATAGGTTTAAGATAGAAATAACAGCGATGGATGCATTGTTTCCGGAAGGACTATGTTCAAATGTAGTGGACATCTGATATAGCATCATTATGCTAAATGTGATAAGAAATATACATAAGATTTTGCCCCGCCTAAAAATATTGAAGATCCGGGGCTGGACCATACTGATGAACACGTATGAAAAACATTACAAAACCCTAGAGGATTTTGGTGCTTCGTCATCTAGACCTGAAATATTCCTTTACTCACGAAAGCCGAAACGCGTTGTGCTCATAAAGCTTACCGTACCGTGGGAAACGAACATCCCTAAAGATCACGCGTTCAAGACTAACAAGTATTACGTTACATATCAAATGAATTAACCAGAAACGATTTTGTACTTAATTTATATGCCGTGGAAGTGGGTGCGGGTATACCAGCAAAAACCCTCTACAACCTATTAACAGACTTAGGATTATCAAGAACTTCCGTTAGTTCTCTATTAGATTTATTCAGATATTCTTCCCCTAAGTAGTAAGTATGTCCTAAATTAAAAAAATGGCTAATTGAGTTTTTACACTATTACTACTATTATGTTTTTACACTATTCAAGAATTCTTCTATTTGAGGGGATTTTGATTGGATTGTTTTTATATGAATGTATGATAATGAATATAATTTAACATACTAATAATAAATATAAATGTAATTGCTTGCTTGCTTATCGTATGGGTAGTGGTAACCCTAGTGTCAGAGTTGCTCAAGCCGCCCAGTAGGCCTCTGACATGGCTTAACGACTGTTGTCTAATGACTACAACCGGGACCGACAGCTTAACGTGCCGAAGCACGGAGACGCTCAGAAATTAAACCACTTTGGCGGTCACCCATCTATGGACTGACCGTGAGCCTAGTTGCCTAACCTCGCCGATCACTTACGGACCGTTGAGAGCATCTACTTTTATTTGATTGATGTATGTATGATTGATGTATGTAAATGTAATTAATGTAATGAAAGACCTGTAATATCTTGACCATGTTTAATGCAAATAAATATATTATTCTTCTTCTTCTTAGAACGAGTATATTATTAGAATCATACTATTTGCAATTTGGCTAGGAAGAGGGGGAATACTGAGAGACAGAAAAGGTGAGCTTTAATGCATCACAGGGGGGCCCTTAAACCTACACATGAGTGACAAGTGACGGTCACCGTAGCCTAGTTGGTAGTGCTCCTGCCTAAGAAGCTGGTGGTCCTGGGTTCGAATCCCGGTAAGTGCAAATATTTGTGTGATGAGCACGAATATTTGTTTCTGAGTCATGGATGTTTTCTATGTATATAAGTATTTATCTATCTATATAAGTATGTATATCACACAGACCATCCTAGCCCCAATAAACAAAACTTGTACTATGGGTACCAGGCGACGATTACATACTTATATAGATAGATAAATACTTAAATACACAGAAAACATCCATGACTCAGAAACAAATACTCGTGCTCATCACACAAATATTTGCACTTACCGGGATTCAAACCCGCACTGCAGGAGCACTACCAACTAGGCTACGCTGTCCGTAAATAATGCATATGCATGTTAAATTAAAAATTCAGTGTATGTATTATGATTACAACATAATATTCTAATTGGGGTGTTTGAGGGTATGCGTTAATTACTTTACATGTTGTATATCAGAAAACGGACAACAGCATCTCTCTGTGTACTAAGACTATCATACTGCGATCGCCAACCCGTTTGCCAAGCGTGGCGATTATGGCATAACCCTCAAAATGATGGACACAACTCCATTTTGGAAATATTTTGGGGAGGCCTTTGTCCAGCACTGCCGTCCTTATTTAAAGTGCAATAACTAGGTCCAGGATACTTTCGAGAAAAACGCGGTTAAAGTTTTTATTTTTGTTTTGTTTGTATCTCCATCCCCATGTAATGTATTGGCTTGAAATTTTTACAGATTATAGACAAAAATGTATAGAATATTACACAATACTTGAAATGTGGAAATGTGTTTAAGCTATTTAAAATTACGGTATTGTACTGATGTTTAGAACAGTTTCACAAATAGACAGATTGTTTACTAGTCTTAAGCGCAATAAGTAGCGTAGTTATTGCACTTATCGTTAGTAAGGCAGTTTTAAGTAGCAGGTGCTTACTGTATGTTAAAGCATGTTCCAATCATAAGTGCAATAAGTTTCCCACTTATTGCTGGTTTCATTAGACATACAAGCTAGCCTTACATATATAACGTCAGTTAGCTGGTTAGTTACTTATAAAAATAATGGGGTCTGAATAAATACTGTATTAATAAAATGAGAAAAGAAAAATTTGATCTTAGTTTTAATAGTATATATTACCTAATCCCATATTACGTAATCTATAATCATGTAAGTTCCTACTTATATCATTATTGTCATGGAAATTAAACGTAATTAAAAACAACTTAACAGTTAACTTAATCTCACTATCAATAGTTAATTATTTGTATCACAATCATTAAAACAATCTATTTTTTTACACTTTATATAAAGCACAACGAGATCAATGTTTTATTCAGTCTGTAGAACTTCAAAAATTTATAATAAAGTAGTAAACTATTTTAATACAATCAGCAAAACTATCTAAGTAGGTATTTTTATATTTAAAGGCACAATGAGATCAATGGTTTATTCAGTCTGAAACACTTTACTCTAAATATTTATAAAACAGGCATAGATTGAACTTTGCTCAATACAAGCTTGACACCCCCAGGTCATTTTAAAAAAAACATTGTAAATTTAATCAGAAATATCTACTATTATTCTTGCTTTGTGCTCCTTGTTTATCCCTCACAGGCAACTATTATTTGTAACAATTTGGAATGATTAGTTTTTTTATATATTTTTACTTGAAGGAAATCCAATTTTCTACTCTAAAAAAATTAATTGTGAACCTATGTGTGTATATAATAATGTCCTCTTTCGGCTCTGACCACCATGATGTTTATTTTTTAAATAAACCCTTAATACCACGTTTCTGATCATATGCTCACTTCATAGAAATAAAAATCAGATGCTGTCGTGATTTTAACGCTATTATTTTAGGAATTGGGACTATTTCACACAATCTATGAAGTCTTCAGTCTTAAACTTTCTTCTTCATCAATGACAATTTGACTTCGGGGTGAAAATGATCAGCTAACATGAAAGTATGCCCAGGCCAAAAGTATTTAACTTTGCCATAAGTCTTAAATAATATCTTACGGTCGGCATATTTTTCCATTAAATATTGGCGCAGTATCGTTATATTTATGTCGCTGGGTAGATAAAACTAATTTAATAACCCGACTTGTTGCACTTTTGACTATTAAAGTAAAGCTGCATTAATGCAAAGCATCTTATTTTCTAGACATAAAGGCAATAAGCCTTTATGTCTAGAAAATAAGATCATCAAATGTAATAACTCGACTTGTTGCACTTTTGACAAGTAAAAGGCCTGCAGTAACGCAAAGTTATTGCCCTTATGATTAGAACATATGGTCATCAAATTAAGAATGTTCTTATTCAAAGTAAAATAATTCCGCTTATTGCAGTTATCGCTAGTAATATTGTACAAAAATTTAGCTTACCTTACCACAACTCAAGTTATTTTACTCTTGATAAGTAAAACAAATATAAACTTCCGATTTATTGCAGTTATGCCTAGTGAAAAATTTGGAATGGTGATAGATACGTAAAAACTGTCTAAGAAGAAAATATAGAGCTCGTTTTGCTGATTACGAATATGTAATTAACTCTGTTTGCTAAAAAACCGAGTTATTGCACTTTTAATAAGGACGGCAGAGCAGTGGACGTCATTTGGCTGACATGAGATACATATCACTTAGCCCGCTCCTATACTTTAAGTATGTTACATAAGTTCTTGTAGATTCCCTCATGCCTTTTCAACACACTAAGGGGTAGAACCAAAAGATAAAACACTGGCGTGGTTAGTAAATGCTTCCCGCAGGATGTGGGTTCGATTCCCACCCAGGAATGATTTTATTCCTTGACTTGTTAGGGTTCCGTAGCCAAATGGCAAAAAACGATTCGTCATGTGTCTGTCTGTCCGTCCGTATGTCACAGCCACTTTTTTTCCGAAACTAAAAGAGCTGTAGTGTTGAAACTTGGTAAGTAGATGTATTCTTGGTCTTGGATTAAGTAGATGCGGTTCACATTAAGATTTTTACACAAAAATAGAAAAAGAACAATAATTTTGGGGGGTCCCCATACATAGAACTGTAACTCAAAAAAAATATTTTCAGCTTACCCATACCAGTGGGGCGGCTTGGACAGGTCTTCAAAAATGATATTGAGGTTTCCAATATCATTTTTTTCTAAACTGAATAATTTGCGCAAGAGACACTTCCAAAGCGGTAAAATGAGTGTCTGCGTGCAATAAGTATTGTATTCCATCTTACCCCCACACGTGTCCATAGCTACAATAACAAATGCGTGGAGCGCCCTCCCTGCCGACCTTGAAACACCAAGGTCGCGTGAAGTCATGGCCACACTCGCGCCACTGAATCACAAACAACTTGTTTCTACACCAGCAGGTCGGCAAAACTCCTGATGGTAAGCGCATCCGAAATTAATAATATAATAATAATAATATCTAGGGACGATGTCACACAGATCATCCTAGCCCCAAACTAAGCAAAGCCAAAACTACCAGGCGACGTACACAAATATTTGCACTTACCGGGATTCGAACCCAGGACCACCAGCTTCGTAGGCAGGAGCACTACCAACTAGGCTACGGTGACCGTCATAAATTATCACGACAATCCTTTCAACTACCAAATAGTTGAAAGGATCACGACGGTCACCGTAGCCTAGTTGGTAGTGCTCCTGCCTACAAAGCTGGTGGTCCAGGGTGCGAATCCCGGTAAGTGCAAATATTTGTGTGATGAGCACGAATATTTGTTTCTGAGTCATGGATGTTTTCTTTGTATATAAGTATTTATCTGTATGTATATCGTCGCCTGGTACCCATAGTACAAGCTTTGCTTAGTTTGGGGCTAGGATGATCTGTGTGACATTGTCCCTAGATATTATATATTAGTTGTAACTTTGCAATGGTTTAAGGGATCGTGAACAACCTACTTAATACTATATAATATAATAATAAAATTTATTTTATAATAGTAATGATATTTAGCTAGCTTCTAAATATCATTACTATCATAAAATTAATTTTATAAAAGTTTTAACAATCCGTGTACATAAATGTAACTAGAAATATGTAACTAGAAACAACTATTGATACCCACTTAACTATATTACTACAAACATGTTCCGACTATTTACGAACGTTTTTGTAAACGGGATTAAAAAAACCATGGCTAAACATTATTTCTATTAAACCTTTATTTTATTTACCCGCGTTAAACTTTATATAATATTTTATAGCTTATGTATTAACTGACCTCAGCAGAGTCTCTCAACAAGTGGGTCTGAAAATGAACATGGATAAGACGAAAATCATGTCTAACGTCCATGTTGCACCCACTCAATTGAAAGTTGGTGACACTGTACTCAAAGTTGTAGAGAACTATATTTACCTAGGACAGACCATCCAACTAGGTAGGTCCAACTTCGAGAAGGAGGTCAATCGTAGAATCCAACTCGGCTGGGCAGCGCTCGGGAAGCTACGTAACATCTTCTCGTCTAAAATACCGCAGTGTCTCAAGTCGAAAGTCTTCGACCAGTGTGTGTTGCCAGTGATGACTTACGGAACAGAGACGTGGTCGCTCACTATGGGCCTTATTAGAAGGCTCAAGGTCACCCAAAGAGCAATGGAGAGGGCTATGCTCGGAGTTTCCCTGCGGGATCGAATCAGAAATGTCGAAATCCGCAGGCGAACCAAAGTCACCGACATAGCCCGAAGGCGGGGCACATAGCTCGTAGAACGGATGGCCGTTGGGGCAGAAAGGTTCTTGAGTGGCGACCACGAACCGGAAGACGCAGCGTGGGCAGGCCCCCTACAAGATGGACCGATGATCTTGTGCGGGTCGCTGGAAACTGTTGGATGCAAATAGCGCAAGACCGGCAATTGTGGAGATCTATGGGGGAGGCCTTTGTCCAGCAGTGGCTTCTTTCGGCTGATATGATGATGATGATGATATGTGTTAATCCAGGGTGTCAGCTAACTCTACAGCAAATTTTAATAAAATCGCTCCAGCCGTTTAGATGTGAAGAAGTAACAAACGTACACACTCACAAACTTTCGTCTTTATAATATTAGTGTGATTAGCAAACAAGCGAACGCCCGACGCGAAAGTAAGTGGTCACCGTAGCCAATGGACACTGGAAAAACTTAGGGCAATAAATCTACGAAGCATAGTACCGAAACAGAACTACAGGAAAAAAAGCAGCCAAGTGCGAGACTCGAAAGGTTCCGTACCATTATCTATAAAAATAAAAAAAAAAATTGTTTTTTTTTCGTTTAAATATTTATTTTATTTTGTTTTTTAGTATGTGTTGTTATAGCGGCAACAGAAATACATCATTTGTAATAATTTAAACTGTCTAACTGTCATATACTACTATCACGGTTCATGATATACAGCCTGGTGACAGACGGACAGACAGACAGCGAAGTCTTAGTAATAGGGTCCCGTATTACCCTTTGGGTATGGAACCCTAAAAATAATACGAAAAACAACAAGCACTTAAATTGAAAAAGAAAACACATCGTAATCGAATAGCAAATTCTAGTGAAATAATAATAATAATAATAAATACGTTTATTTTCCTTTCACAAATTGGAACTTAAGGCTAGATTATAATTATACTTAGATACTATTTTCATTTGTGAAGGACTGGTGCCTGAAATAGGTTGCGAAAACCTGTGCCACAGGTCACCAGGCCCCCCTCATGGAAAAGTAAGTAGGTGCATAATTGGAGCTTACAGTTTTATTACAACTAAAAGAAAGGATGCAAATAAGTATGTATATGGCAGGGTGTATGTGTGGGTGTGTGAATGTACGTGTTGAGATGAGTCTGTATGTGTGGAAGTGAACTGGTATGTGTGTTAAGTGATAGCTATGTTCGGGTTGAAATAAATAGTAAACAAGGCAAAATTTCGATCCGTGGAAATATCTATTGGAGAGCGGGTCTTATTCGCCAAGCGCGGCGATTATAGGATATCCCTTCAAACGGTGGCCGCAACCAATGTGCGCAACGAACCTCCTTTTATATTATACTAGCGGCCCGGTACGTGCTTCGCTACGTATAAGGCATAGTAATAAAAAATATGATTAGTAAGTTCATTTATTCAAACAAACAAAAAATTGCTAAAAGATGTTGATTTTACACTTTTTTAAGATTTTATTTTAATTTTCTTTCCGTACAAACCTTCCCTGGACTTCCACAAATAATTCAAGACCAAAATTAGCCAAATCGGTAAAGGCGTTGTTGAGTTATAACATTACAACGAAAAGTGGCATTGATTTTTATATATATAGATACTCTTTAATATTTTTTCTAATTTTGACGGTTTACAAACCGTCAATCCGTGGGCCTCTGATTTATAATAAAACTAGCTATGCCCCGCGGTTTTACCCGCGTTAAACTTTAAAAATTATCACAGCTCCTCCCCCGTAGGTGATAGCGTGATAATATATAGCCTATATGTTGACCCAACCTCTTAGTAATATTCATGCAAAATTTGAAATAAATCCATGCAGTACTTTTTGAGTTTAGCCCGGACATACATACAGACAAACAGATAAACAGACAAAAATTCTAAAAACTATATTTTTCGCTTCAATATCTGTTGTAGATCACGCCCCAAGTATCCTTTTAAAAAACTATTCAATGTACAGTTTTGACTTTCCTACGATTTTATTATATGTGAGATTTGTATAAATAAATAAATTGCTGCTATCTTGCCAGAAAAGTCCCAATAGATTTTGATAGGCCAGTTGGCGTGGTTGGCGAATGCTTGCCTTTCACGCCGCGGGTCTTGAGATCCATCACCATCCATGAAAAATATTTGTGTAAATGAACATGTCTGTTTGTCTTGAGTCTCGTTGTATAATCTATATAAAAATAAGTCGGGTTTTCCTTCCTGACGCTATAACTCCAGAACGCACGAACCGATTTCCACGGTTTTGCATTCGTTGGAAAGGTCTCGGGCTCCGTGAGGCTTATAGCAAAGAAAATTTAGAAAATTTAACGCAGGTAACACCGCGGGGCACATCATCATCATCATCATTTGTCTCCACTAATATGCTAGTGGGTGTGGTTTCCGCACTTAGTCCCGATGTGGACCATTGTACGTGCACCGCGCGGCACAACTAGTCTACTATATAAAAATAAGTCGGGTATTCCTTCCTGACGCTATAACTCCAGAACGCACGAACCGATTTCCACGGTTTTGCATTCGTTGGAAAGGTCTCGGGCTCCGTGAGGTTTATAGCAAAGAAAATTTATAAAATTTAATGCGGGTAACACCGCGGGGCACAGCTAGTTATCTATATAAGTATGTATTTACAAAAGATAAGTATTATATCAGTTATCTGGTTTCCATAGTACTAGCTCTGCTTAGTGAGGGATCAGATGGCCGTATGTGAATAATCCCTGAATATTATTTTTATTTATTTTTTGGTTAATAAAGACAACGCCCGCACTAGGGAGTCTAATGACTGTGTGCGGTCTGCGAAGTACTATTCAAACATATAACAGACGGACACAAATTACATCCAGACTCAGAACAACTATTTATGGGTCACACAAATAGTTGTCCGGCTCGGGACTCGGAACTCAACACGAAGAGGCGAGGCGACTGTCTTAGACGCTGCGCCACACGTGCATTATAATAACACTTTGATAGTCCGGGATTAAAACCCAGGGGCTCTTACGGCTAAATCGCCGAACATCGATTTCTTAAATGGCGTTCAAATAAATAAAGGTTAAATAAATAAATTAAATAAAAAGGTTTTTATTCACGTAGACTTTAAAAAAGCGCTTGTAAATAGTCAGAACATGTTTGTAGTATTATAGTTGTATACATTATTATTTCTTGTAACATAGATATTTAGGTACACATTGTATTGATAGTATTAAAACATTAATAAAATTTATTTCATTACAGCAATGATATTTAGCTAGATCGTATCAAGTTATTGTCAAGAGATTATGTTTAAGTTTAATTATCTAGTTTAAGTCTAATTATCTAGTTTAAGTCTAATTATCTAGTTTAAGTCTAATATTTGTAATACATATTGGCTATTAAAATGACTAAATCAATCGTTAAATCGACTTCAACGTTGACAATCGAATCCGGACCATTTATGACGTCACATGTGCTCATGGAAGTCGATTTAACGATTAATGAAGTCATTTTAAACCTTAATTTATTTGAACGCCATTTAAGAAATCGATGTTCGGCGACTTAACCGGTAGAGCCCCAGTTCCTCATTATCTGCTACTGCTAGCCCTACGCGATAGGTGTGTGTATGTATGTGTGTAATAACATGCGTCGAAGCCTCTCTTTAAATCCTACTCTGCGGTAACCCACCCTCCGCGCGGCCTTCGGTTGGCGATCCAATGTCGCAGCAATGAGGTCATGCTCTAATCTGATTTCTGCTTAATCTACAAATGTAATGACATTTTTAGGGTTCTGTTTCACGGTTTGAACGATTTCTGTTGAAGGTGAACCATCAGTCTTTAGATATAGATCTATACAAGCAAATAAATTTTAAGTGTTCATTTGTAATGTCGTTTCGGAGATTAGCCAGTACAAACAGGTAGACAAATATATTCAGAAAAAACATGCGGGCAGTCTTTGGGGATTGCCAATAGAAGTGAAACTATTTTTTTTACACTTCAGATCTATATAATCCTACTAATATTATAAATGCGAAAGTTTGTGAGTATAGGATTGGATGTATGGATGTTTGTTACTCTTTTACGTAAAAACTACTAAATGGATTTTAACGAAACTTCGCCATAATATAGCTTATACATCAGAATAACACATAGGCTGTAACTTAAAAAAATTAACGCGGGTAAAACCACGGGGCCCGTCTAGTATAGAATATAATCTACTATATAAAAATAAGTCGGGTTTTCCTTCCTGACGCTATAACTCCAGAACGCACGAACCGATTTCCACGGTTTTGCATTCGTTGGAAAGGTCTCGGGCTCCGTGAGGTTTATAGCAAAGAAAATTTATAAAATTTAACGCGGGTAACACCGCGGGGCACAGCTAGTAATAGTTATAAATGTAGGTCATGGGAAGCGTGACGTTATGATCACGCGAGTTTATATAACTCATGGAATTTTTTTCTTTACAGATAAATCCCATTCGTCCGGTCCGACCCAAAATTTGAACCCTGGACTTTCTGCGGTTGAACACGATGCCGCTGGACAGCTGATATAATAGAGGCGAAAAATTGTGAGTGTGTCTGTTTGTTACTTCTTCACGCCTAAACAGTTGGAGCGATTTTAATAAAATTTGTTATGGAGTTAGCTGACACCCTGTATTAACACATAGGATACATATAATAAAATCGTAGCAAAGTCGAAACTGTACATTGAATATTTTTAAAGGATACTTGGGGCGTGATCTACAGCCGATAACGAAGCCAAATATATAGTTTATAGAATTATTGTCTGTGTGTCTGTTTGTCTGTGTGTATGTCCGGGCTAAACTCGAAAAGTATTGCATGCATTTACTTCAAATTTTGCATGAATATTACTAAGAGGTCGGGTCAACATATAGGCTACATATTATCACGCTATCATCTACGGGGGAGCAGCTCTGATAACTAACTATAAAATTTAACGCGGGTAAAACTGCAGGGCACAGCTAGTAATTTATAAGGTTTAACGCTGGTAAAAACGCGGGGCATAGTAGAGGTATATAACTTAAAAATGACTTAGGAAATAATCCACAACATTTTCCACTGGTTATGTAATAATAATGTCCACCAGGCCGCATTTCGGCCACGGCGGCCACTCGCAATAAAGACTAGCCCAAATGCGCAAGACATATTATAGTGCACTACTTGTGTGCGCAAACACAGGGGCACTCTCAATGAATGAATTAATGAATGAATTATTTATTTTGCCAGAATTGTAGTAAACATTACAGGTGTTGTTATTTAAATGGTGCTGTACAATCTATATAAATAAAAAGAGAAGTCCTGACTGACTGACTGACTCATCAACGCCCAGCCCAAACCCTTGGATCTAGAAAGCTGACATTTTGCACTGATGTTTTCTTTATAATGTAGACAAGGAATAAGAAAAGATTTTTCGAAATTCAACCCCTAAGGGGGTAAAATGGGGATGCAAAGTTAGTATAAAACTTTGCTGTTTTTGATGTTAAAGGCATGAAAATTTCTATGTGGCCTTACAGTTAAAAATAAAAAATATACATTTCAGGATTTTTGGAATTTCCACCCCCAAGGGCAAAAAATAGGCGATGTCAGTTTGTGTGATAAAAAGTGACTTGAAGTTAAAAGCGTGAAAATTGGTATTTGGCCTTTCAGTTAAAAATATATATTTTCAGGATTTTTGAGAATTTCACCCCTTAGGGCGTCATATGGGGGATGTAAGTGTGTATGAGAAATGCGACATTTTTGAAGTTAAACCCATGAAAATTGGTATTTGTCAACATATTATCACGCTATCACCTACAGAGGAGGAGCTGGGGAGATAATTTATAAAATTTAACGCGGGTAAAACCGCGGGGCACAGCTAGTTCACTATATAATAGCATGCAATAAAATATGTGTTAATAATTAAGTCTACGGCTATTGATTACCATAATTACATGACTACATTATAATTACAGTGTTTACATACTTATCTATAATCAATCTATTTAGGCACAACCATTTCATAAGTTTTAATAATTTTTAAGACATTTATAATTATATTTACTATTAAGTACCTATCCCATTATATAAAATTGTCAAATATGTCAAATAATTCGACTAGTAATAAATAAATTAATAAATACGTGTAACTTATTTCTATTCGGCCCAAAATTATGTCCATCTATGGAATTAGTATTTTCTATTTACTTAATTTATCTACTATATAAAAATAAGTCGGGTTTTCCTTCCTGACGCTATAACTCCAGAACGCACGAACCGATTTCCACGGTTTTGCATTCGTTGGAAAGGTCTCGGGCTCCGTGAGGTTTATAGCAAAGAAAATTTATAAAATTTATCGCGAGTAACACCGCGCGGCACAGCTAGTCTACTATATAAAAATAAGTCGGGTTTTCCTTCCTGACGCTATAACTCCAGAACGCACGAACCGATTTCCACGGTTTTGCATTCGTTAGAAAGCTCTCCGGCTCCGTGAGGTTTATAGCAAAAAAAAATTATAAAATTTAACGCGGGTAACACCGCGGGGCACAGCTAGTCTACTATATAAAAATAAGTCGGGTTTTCCTTCCTGACGCTATAACTCCAGAACGCACGAACCGATTTCCACGGTTTTGCATTCGTTGGAAAGGTCTCGGGAACCGTGAGGTATATAGCAAAAAAAAAAATTATAAAATTTAACGCGGGTAACCCCGCGGGACACAGCTACTATCTTATATTTAAAATATTCGTCAAGGTAATAGAAACATCTACCAGTAAGCCATTGACATAGAGCGGTTTTGAAGCGATTTACTGTTAGATTTTGGATTTCTACTGGTAGTTTATTATATAGTCTTATGGCCATTGGATAGCAGCTTCTATGATATAAATGACTTTTCATTCTTGGTATCAAGTCCATCCATACTCTCATGATCCGATGGGACGCCTAGCGACACGGCCGAAAAGAGGTCAGGTACAGGACCAACGGCTTTACATGCAGTCCAAGGCAGGGGGGTATAACACCACCAACTCCCAGACTTCGGGCTGATACTGAGAAATATTCTTTAAGGAAAAATACCAAAATTACTTTTGGCCCGACCCGGGTTTTGAACCCGGGAATGCGTTATCTGCGGTTGAACATGCTACCGCTAGACCAACGAATATGTACTGAAGCAACAGGCGGGTCGATAAATGTTGTCTCCTCAAAGGTCCACTCATAAAACTACCATAGATTTTTTTAAATCGATGCCCTCCGTATTAAAATTAATCCCTGTGTTTTGGGCACTTTCCAAACACAGGTAAAAAACAGGTACACATTATATAAGAATAACTCAAAATATTTAAGGAAATGAGTAAAATACAACATTTTCCACTGATTGTGTAAGCAAAATATCTACTATATAAAAATAAGTCGGGTTTTTCTTCCTGACGCTATAACTCCAGAACGCACGAACCGATTTCCACGGCTTTTCATTCGTTGGAAAGGTCTCGGGCTCAGTGAGGTTTATAGAAAAGAAAATTTATAAAATTTAACGCGGGTAACACCGCGGGGCACAGCTAGTAACTTATAATTGACGGACAGGAAGTAGATCCAGACTCAGAACAAGTTAAGTTAAAAGAACACCTAATAGATTTAATTTAATTAATCGTGTAATATATTATAAATAATAGTAATATCCTACTAATATTATAAATGCGAAAGTTTATAAGAATGGATGGATGGATGGATGTTTGTTACTCTTTCACGTAAAAACTACTGAGAGGATTTTAATGAAACTTTACAATAATATATAATAATAAAAAATAATAAAAAAAATAGTAGTCGTGCTCAGGCATCGAACCCGGGACACGACACTTCGAGGCGACTGTTCTAACCGCTTCGCCACAAGTGCAGTCTAATTGACCTCGATGGCGAGTATCGATGCAGTAGGCATCGAGGAGTATTTTTACCTCACTTACTTATCCTATGGACAGTGGTTACCCTAGTGTCAGAATTGTTCAAGCCGCCCCGTAGGCCTCTGACATGGCGTAACGACTGTTTTCAAATGACTCCAACTGGGACCAACAGCTTACCTGCCTTCCGACGCACGGAGACGCTCAGAAATTTAACCATTTTGGCGGTCACCCACCTATGGACTGTTGTTTTCCCTCGCCGATCACGTACGGAGAGCATCTAGCTATGATCTATACATATAATAAAATCGTAGGAAAGTAAAAACTGTACATTTAATAGTTTTTAAAAAGGATACTTTGGGCGTTATCTACAATCGACATCGAAGCCAAAAATATAGTTTTTGGAATTTTCTTCTGTTTATCTGTTTGTCTGTATGTATGTCCGGGCTATACTCAAAAAATACTGCATGGATTTACTTCAAATTTTGCATGAATATTACTAAGAGGTCGGGTCAACATATAGGCTACATATTATCACGCTATCACCTACGGGAGAGGAGCTGTAATAATTTATATGGTTTAACGCGGGTTAAACCGCGGGGCACAGCTAGTAAATCATAAAAATAGTTGTCCTGCTCAGGCATCGAACACGGGACACGAATTGGCGAGACGACTGTTTGAACCCCTGCGCAGTCTAATTGACCTCGGTGGCGAATATTTTTACGTGTGACACTCAATAGTTACCTCATGGGTTCTATTCGTGTGCTCATCACTAATGTACACTGAGGTAGTTACGCCGAACTTGACATTGGAAGGCCAAGGTCAGCTCGTGAGGTCACCCCACACGTCTATTGATGCATTCGCCTAGTCTTTCTTTTATTTGGCTAATGGATATTTTGATAATTGAGTACAAAGTTCAATAGAAGTAACTAGATTATCATCACAAAAAAGAAACACTCATAATTTGGTCGCTTTGTCGTTTTGGGTGTGTAAATATAATTATGTTGGAAATAAAGAATATAGAAATAAATACAAATCTGTCTTATATTCAAATCTTTGACATACCCAAATGTAACAACTATAGTGGGAGGGTTTGAAAATGCATTCTGCCCAAAATACTAAGTACACTAACGACAGCCACCCGCGTTCGCCTCACGAAGTTTTGCCCCACATAAAAAAATCCGCATTCGCACTACGTTTTATTACTTTTTCGCCCCAAATGTAATATTTATTTTGAATTTAATATCTTATTCCTGTTTCGTCCTATTTTCAGTTCCTTATTCGCCTCGAACATTTTTTGTGTGCAAACTAATAGAATTTTAGTACAGACAGCATGCTACAGCATGCAAGTTTTTAAACACAACAATTATTCAATTATATTTTTGTCATAGTTGGTATTAATTTGTTCAAACTTATGAGCAGGTAAAAATTAGACAGTAGATCGAATTGCAAACCCTTTTTTCGAGGCCAAAGAAATGGCCGAAAAATATGATTGATGACGTGGTTTTTAATTTGTAATTGGGAACTACTTACATACAGCTGTCTGATCACAAACTAGGAAGGATACTATGGTAGACTTTGTGGTGGCATATGGCCTACTTGGTGAGTTGAAAACTATGATAAATATTATGATTAAAATATGGTATTTAGAAAATTTACAAAGATATTTATATTTTTAGATATTATTATAGATTCTTATACATTTCTAACTTCCTGCATGTTATGGATCAGTTCCACCTAAACAACAAAATACCCGCCTTACCTACCATTTAAGATTTGTCTTGAATGGAAAACAAAACCACATATTTTTTGGCCTTGCTAGGTTTGTATATTACATGACCAATGCACCAACTGGCCTTTTAAAATAATAATATAACACATTTAAATTTGCTAAACATACTTTCGTTGGTACTATAACGGGGGCGAAACAGGAGTCAAATTTAATATGGGGCAAAAGAGGAATTCTTTGAAATGTAGGAAGAAAAAGTGGGGCAGATGTGGAACAAATCCGATAAGCTGGTAGTGAAAAATACAAGTATAAAAATATTTGAAAACATACTTAAAGTGCCATTTCTTAAGTGCCTACTATATCTATTTCGGTTCGATCCCCCCCAAGGACACACGTTTGTGTGCATGAACATGTCTGTTTGTCCTGAGTCTGGGTGTAATTATGTATTTACAAAAGAAAAGTAGTAAATAAAATAAAAAAGGTTTTTATTCACGTAGACTTTAAAAAAGCGCTTGTAAATAGTCACAACATGTTTGTAGTAATACAGTTATTATTTCTAGTTGCTTATTACAGATATTTAGGTACATGGAATGTTAAAACATTTATACAATTTATTTTATAATAGTAGTGATATTTAGCTAGCTTGTATTAAGTTATTGTCAAGGAGATTATGTTTAGGTTTAATGATTGAAATTTAGTATATCTGTTATCTGGTTTCCATAGTACAAGTTCTGCTTAGTTTGGGATCCCATCTGGGGCGTGTGTAAATAAAGTCCCAGGATATTATTACTATTACTTAAGAGGCTTCAAACAAAGGCCACGTTTGGTCTTCTTAGAACAGAGAACAATTAACAGAGATGACTTATGAGACTCAAACCATGGTGAAGCGATAGTAGTCACGAAATAACGCAAACGGCAGAAGTTTCTCGCGAAACACGTGTCGCTATTTGATCCCCACATCAGGAGGCCCCCAACAAAGGCCCTTTGAACCTATTAGAAGAGAACAATTAACAAAGAACGACTTTTGTTACGAGAGTCGTCACGAAATCACGCATAAATCGGCACAAATCTATCTTATATATAAACCTGAGAGGTGTCAAGGGACACCCGGATGGAACGAAGTTATTTCATATTATTTAGTATGTACAAAAACCTGTATACACTCTACAAAAATAATCGTCGCGACACCACATAGTTCAATGCGAAATAGAAATGAAAATATCTGGCTTGCTTTCTATAAGAGAGAGAGAGAGACAGATAGAGAAACATGTGCACGCCGCACAGCTGCAAAAAGTGTCGTGACAACTTTTCGTAAGATTTTTTCCCTTTCACAACGCGCGATAAGGAACTTCGTTCCAAAAGGAGAAACTGACTTGACTGATCGAACCATGAAATTTTACACAAATATTCCTTATCTGACGTATGTGAGCAATAAGAAAGGATTTTTGAAAATGCATCCCTTAAGGGGGTGAAAACGCGTTGCAAAGTTTGTACCACGAGTTTTGTTGGTCTGATAAAATTCAAACTTATGTTTAAATACTTAGATTTACCCCGTAAGGGGTTAAAATACGGACGAAAAAGTTTGTAACAAACTTGATCAAAATATGTAAAACAATTACCCAAGAATCTGAAACAAAAAACACAAAAGAAAACATAGGTTAGAAAACATCGCATAATTGTTTTATTTTTAATTTGATAAGTTCTTTACAAACTTCCCCGCCCGTACCTTTAACCCCTTACAGGGTAAATCTTGGTTCGTCTTAAACTCTTCGATGTCAGATTTCGACTACCACGCGGCCGTTGGTCTAGTACAAAGTCTGTGACAAAACCGAAAAAGCACGTGTTTAGATGTGATCATTTAATCATATAGTATCTGTGAGGAGGCCACTAACCGAAGCTGGCGTTGGACTCTCTCCAAGAGAGCCGTTAACAGGAATGACTAATGTTTTCGTGTAATAATAACTCTAAAACACTACTCGTCGACAAACTGATAAATGGAAGACACGCTTGGTTAATATTTCGGTAAAACTTTTTATATTTTTATAGTTATTCTTCTAAGAGTAAACTCGTAGAACATTCTCTGACCAATTCTCTGAGCAAATCGGAGACGTTCGCAAGAAAGGCCAGTTCAGAAATACCCTGTATGAAGAATATAATGACAGTAAACGAGGCGAAAGAGGTTTGCAAGGATCGTGACAAATGGAAGTCCGTTTTCTCTGCCTACCTCTCTGGGAAACAGGCCTGTGTCTATATAAACTCATTTATTCGTGTGGTTTTCTCATTTTGGTAATACAGGGTCTTAAAATAAACATAGTTCATAAAAAATCTGCCAAAAAAGGCGTACACGTTTGCTTTGATATTATATAGTCTATACAATAATTTGCTATACAATATCATATTTAGTGGCTAGTTTAATGTCATATTATGATTAAAAAAATAATATGTCAAGTAATATGTCAAAATTATATTAAACTAGCTGTGCCCCGCGGTATTACCCGCGTAAAATTTTATAAATTTTCTTTGCTATAAACCTCACGGAGCCCGAGACCTTTCCAACGAATGCAAAACCGTGGAAATCGGTTCGTGCGTTCTGGAGTTATAGCGACAGGAAGGAAAACCCGACTTATTTTTATATAGTAGAAAATTTTGTACTCTGGAATTACATCATTATCTATTTATCATTCAATATATTAAAACATCATATTTAGTGGCTAGTTTAATGTCATATTATGATTAAAAAAATAATATGTCAAGTAATATGTCAAAATTATATTAAATTTGAAACCCGTACAGGTCGATTAGGTGTCATTAAATACAAATATAGCCTAGTAATACGGTCACCATAGCCTAGTTGGTAGTGCTCCTGCCTACGCAGCTGGTGGTACTGGGTTCGAATCCCGGTAAGTGCAAATATTTGTGTGATGAGCACGAATATTTGTTTCTGAGTCATGGATGTTTTCTATGTATATATGTATGTATATCGTCGCCTGGTACCCATAGTACAAGCTTTGCTTAGTTTGGGGCTAGGATGATCTGTGTGACATTGTCCCCATATATTATTTATTTATTTATTAATGTTAAGAGAACAAAATACAGCATGTCATTGAATCCAAATAGCAATTAGTAAATACATCTTAAATGTCATCACCTAGGAATTCGGTAATGGTATAATAGCGCTATAGTATGTAGTAAGCTTACAGGTCATCATCAGCCTGATACCTTGCACTGCAGGCCTCCTCCATAGGTGTCTATAACGTTGCCATTTGGTAGGGTTTGAAGTCATCGCAATGAAGCGACCGCAGTTGGGTAGTAGATAATACACAGGAGGCGCTGCTGCCTGACTACCTGGTGTATCCCTTAGTCGCCTTTTACGACACCCACGGGATGGTATGGGTTGGCCCTGGTATACTTTCCAGGCCAGAAACCACGTTCAGGGGCTCTACCGGCTAAGTCGCCGAACATCGTTTTCGTGAATGGCGTTCAAATAAATAAAGGTTAAAAATAATTATAATATAATATCTAGGGACAATGTCACAGAGATCATCCTAGCCCCAAACTAAGCAAAGCTTGTATGCACTATGGGTACCAGGGGACGATATACATACTTATATAGATAGATAAATACTTATATACAAAGAAAACATCCATGACTCAGAAACAAATATTCGTGCTCATAACACAAATATTTGCACTTACCGGGATTCGAACCCAGGACCACCAGCTTCATAGGCAGGAGCACTACCAACTAGGCTACGGTGACCGTCAATCAAAATCAAAAATGACTTCATCAATCGTTAAATCGGCTTCCATGAGCAGATGTGACGTCATAAATGGTCCGGAATCGATTGTCAACGTTGAAACTAATTTAACGATTGATTAAGTCATTTTTAACCTTTATTCATTTGAACGCCACTCACGAAAACGATGTTCGGCGACTGCGAAACTCCAGATAAAGATAGGCAAATTGTAACAATCGCAAGAAGTATCTACGGTTCAATTTCGGAATCGCAGCAATTAAACCTAACTTGCCGCGGACTGCTCTTGGCGGCTTGTGGGGGGAGCCCCGGGAACACGGATATGCTCTTGACACCCTGTTGGAAGCATGGTGGTTGGGAATAATACACTGGGAGGGCTTCGTCAGAAGGAGAATGGGTTCCATTTAGTGGAGACACCCACCAGCATCACCAACCATCCCAGCCTACGGCTCCAACGGTAAGTACCAAAACTCCTGTATATATATTTATTTATTTTTTAATAATATCTCGGGACAATGTCACACAGATCATCCTAGCCCCAAACTAAGAAAAGCTTCTACTATGGGTACCAGACGACGATATACATACTTATATAGATAGATAAATACTTATATACATAGAAAACATCCATGACTCAGAAACAAATATTCGTGCTCATCACACAAATATTTGCACTTACCGGGATTCGAACCCAGGACCACCAGCTTCGTAGGCAGGAGCACTACCCACTAGGCTACGGTGACCGTGACCGTGTATATGGATAATATAATTGCCAAACATCCCATTTTCGGTGATAAGAATTTCAACCCATATCTGAATGACTGTCTGTGCCATCAATAGTCATCATAGGATATAAGTGAGTAAGGCGAGGTTAAGCACCTAGGCACGCGGTCAGTCTATAGATGGGTGACCACCAAAGTGGTTTATTTTCTAAGAGTTTTCTTGTTTCGGAAGGCACGTTAAGCTGTCGGTCCCGGTTGTAATCGTTAGACAACAGTCGATTAGCCATGTCGGAGGCCTAATGGGCGACTTGAACAAGTCTGACACTAGGGTAGGTTTAATGTGTGTACGTCCAAAATGGTTACAAACAAATCAATGCAATTTGAGGCGCTCATAGCAGTTACCCAAATATTGAATAAGAACTTACACATTTTGAGAAACGCCTTAAGTCTGAAGGAACTCCAATAAAATCAAAAATAATGGTAAATTCCATACCTACCTCTATACAAAACAAAATATCAAACAATCGTCACCAAGAACCCATTTTGGCAAGTGCTAGAGGTATTTATATACTAAATCGGAAAGTAGTTATCACCTGACGTAAGATTGATGTCATATACAATGCGTAGGCGCACTGGAGAATAGTTCAAACACCTTAAAGTTACAAAAACCGGCCAAGTACGAGTCGCGCCTCACTATATTAGGGTCCACTCATCGTCGTCTTGAGTTTGCTATGCGGAGACTTAAAATTGAATATTATCCAATCACCCAAAATCCGTACTATTTGATTTATTGACATTGTAATACTCATTTGATTTATTGACATTGAGATTTATAAAAGACATAGAAATTATAATTAAATTTGTTTTATATATAGTAAGTAAATGCGCAATTGAAAGCAATTTATTTTATGTAATTTTTTTGCATGCCAGCAGGTAAAGTATGGCTGGACTTTTATTTACAGTTTATAACATGCATCATGTACCCATACTTCCGAAATAAAATATCTTTATCTTTACTAATATTTTAAATGCGAAAGTAACTCTGTTTGTCACACTGTGTTCACGCCAAAACTACTGAGCCGATTTAAATGAAATTTGGTACATCTATAGATCCTTTCCCAGGCTGTAGGCCTGGGTAACGACATGGGCTACTTTTTGATGCGAAAAAAGGGTTGTAAGGGGTTGAAAGGGGGGATGAAAGTTACATGGAAATATAGTTTAGAGCTAGAAGTTTGAAACTTATTTTTTAGACTGCTGACTCGATATAAATAAAAATGATATTCAAAGTTTGTAAAAGTTTTACCGTTGAGGGTGTAAAATAACAATATGCAATAGGGGATGAAAGTTTGTAAGATTGATGTAAAGTTTTTATAAAGTTTGCGACAAGAAACAAAATATGCGAGATATTCTGATGTAACATTTACGACTCTGTAAATGTTACATCAGAATATCTCGAATGTTACATAATGTGCGGACGAAGTCGCGGGCACAGCTAATAAGGCTAATGTTTCGTCCTAACAGTATAGAAGTTACAAGTATTTAATAGTTGAAGACAAATATTTTTTTAAAGTTATATTAGATATTGCTTCAGTATTACTAGAAGCCTAAATATTTAATACTAGCTGCGACTCGCGGTTATAAATTATAACAATTCCTCCCCGATAGGTGATAGCGTGATAATATGTTGACCCGACCTCTTAGTAACATTCATGCAAAATTTGAAGTAAATCCATGCATTACTTTTTGAGTTTAGCCCGGACATACATACAGACAAACAAATAAAATATCTAAAAACTATATTTTTGGTTTCGATATCGATTGCAGATCACGTCCCAAGTATCCTTTTTTTTAAATATTCAATGTTCAGTTTTGACTTTCCTACGAATTTATTATATGTATAGATTATGCTGTTCAAATAACAGTCGTCCAAACCACCTTTCAAACATTATTTGGCACCAAATGTTTAGGGGTAATGTCATCTCCATCATGACTTTGTTAAATGCGCCGCTCCGCCGATGACCGATCCCTCAAGACAGAGATGCAGCATCTGGCGTGCACAAAAATGCTTACCGAATAATTTTGTCACGCCTTCTGAAAGCCTCCCGCCTGGACATCAATTGCCGTGGCCGATCTGGAAGTCCCTATATAGACTCCGGACTCAGGTGGGCCGAAGCAAAGGACATGTGTAGGTGGGGACTGTCGAGCAACCCCAAAATGGACTGCATTTGTGGAGTATCGGTCCTATTCAGGGCCCACCTAACATCATACCCAGCCTGCCCTGCCACATGTTCATTGGCAGGATCTTAAGAACGCCACAAGCAGGGCAATCACTGTGGCCACGTTCTGGACCACAATAATTTGACTAGTTTGCCATCGACACGCTAAGAAGAAGATGACCATTATATACGGTACCCTAAAATTGGAGCTCCATATGTATGTAATTGGTCTTTAAGATGGCGGAACCCACCAGTCACCTTGGACACACGTCTAGCAGAAAGGTGTTAAACCGCAGATAAAGAGGTCTCATTCGAGTTCCATTCCCGGGTTCACTAAAAAGAGTCATTGACATTTATGTGACGGGCCTGTTGGCGTAGTTGATAAATGCTTGCCTTACACGCTGCAGATCGTGGGTTGGATTCCCACCCAGGACAGATATTTATGTGCATGAACATGTCTGTTTGTCTTGAGTCTGAGTGTAATCTATACATATAATAAAATCGTAGGAAAACCAAAACTGTACATTAAATATTTTTATAAAAGGATACTTGAGGCTTGATAGAAAAATATAGTTTTTAGTTTTTTTGTCTGTATGTATGTCCAGGCTAAACTCAAAATGTACTGCATGGATTTATTTCAAATTTTGCATGAATATTACTAAGAGGTCGGGTCAACATATAGGCTACATATTATCACGCTATCACCTACGGGGGAGGAGTTGTGATAATTTTTGTAAAACCGCGGGGCACAGCTAGTATCAAATCAAATTGTTTATTTGCATAACACAGGTTATAAATGGTGGTTACATTATAACAAATGTGCACTGTTTTCTACCACAAGGTGTGCACAAAATTTGAAGTAAATCCATGCAGTACTTTTTGAGTTTAGCCCGGACATACATACAGACAAACAGACACACAGACAAAAATTCTAAAAATTATATTTTTGGCTTCGATATCGTTTGTAGATCACGCCCACACTATCTTTTTACAAAATATTAAATGTACAGTTTCAACTTTCCTACGATTTAATTATATGTATAGATTCATGGGACGAAAGAACGCTCTACCCAACTTAAAAGTAGAACAATCCTATTGTCCCGTGACGGTTTACAAGAGCTGAAACCAATATATGGTAGCATTCGACCCCCAAAAGAAATGGACAAGCGCAAAGAATTTAAACAGACATTTTTTTGACGTCAGACGTCATCGGTAAGAGCATAAATCTCCCATTAATGCGACAAGACAACTGGCACCTCGCCATCAGGTGAGACGGCATGACAGATTATATCACGCGAGCACCACTAGACCTGCGTCTAACGCATGACTCGTGGACTTTATAACCGCAGGTCATTATCAGAGACTGCTCCTGACCGACTTTCGGCTACGGCGGACAATACTACGCAAGATACATACATACATAGACTCACGCTTGTTTCCCAGAGGGGTAGGCAGAGACAACGGATTTCCATTTGTCACGATCTTTGCATACTTCTTTTGCCTCGATTACTGCCATTATATTCTTCATACATGCTCGCCGGTTTAGGGTACTTCTGACCTGCCCTTTCTTGAGAACATCTCCAATTTGGTCAGAGAATGTTCGACGTGGACTACGCAAGATATCTATACAAATAATAAAATCGTAGGAAAGTCAAAACTGTACATTGAATATTTTTTTAAAGGATACTTGGGGTGTGGTTGTCGTCGATATCGAGGCCAAAAATATATAGAAATGTTGTCTGTTAGTATGTATGTATGTCCGGGCTAAACTCAAAAAGTACTGCATGGATTAACTTCAAATTTTGCATGAATATTACTAAGAGGTCGAGTCAACATATAGGCTACATATTATCACGCTATCACCTACGGGGGAGGAGCTGTGATAATTTATAAAATTTAACGCTGGTAAAACCGCGGGCCAAAGCTAGTATAATAATAATAATATCCTGGGACATTATTCACACACGGCCTTCAGATCCTTAACTAAGCAGATCTTGTACCTCTTACTCTACTCTACTCTACTTGTGTGTGTAGTGTCACCGTAGCCTAGTTGGTAGTGATCCTGCCTACGAAGCTGGTGGTCCTGGGTTCGAATCCCGGTAAGTGCATATATTTGTGTGATGAGCACGAATATTTGTTTCTGAGTCATGGATGTTTTCTATGTATTTAAGTATTTATCTATCTATATAAGTATGTATATCGTCGCCTGGTACCCATAGTACAAGCTTTGCTTAGTTTGGGGCTAGGATGATCTGTGTGACATTGTCCCCAGATATTTAAAAAAAAAAAACAATGGAAACTAACTGATATACAACAACATATACTACTTTTCTTTTGTAAATACATACTTATATAGTTAACTAGCTGTGCCCCGCGGTTTTACCCGCGTTAAACTTTGTAAGTTTATGTGTTAATCCAGGGTGTCAGCTAAGTCCATACCAAATTTTATTAAAATCATTCCAGCCGTTTAGACGTGAAGAAGTAACCGACATACACACTCACACATGCAGATACTCACAAACTTTCGCCTTTATAATATTAGTGTGATTACGCCTAGACTCAGGACAAACAGACATGTTCATGCACACAAACATCTGTACTAGAAAATACAATTTTTTATTAATATTGACTAGACGTATATGTAAAGTGAGTTTTTCAATGTCAGCAATAAATTTTCTGTTCTTTCTTTCTTTTCTTTCTTACTAGGTGGGAATCGAACCCACGGCCTACGGCGTGAAAAGCAAGTACCTATCTACCAACCAGCCCGTCAAATTGATGATGCAGTCTATTATTTAAAGGCAATGGCCCACCACTCTCCTCTGACCACGGCCATCAAGAACAGTTTTGGAGAACTCTCAGGCATGCAGGTTTTCACAAGATGTCTGCCATTACAGTTTTAATGTCCTCCTAGCCGAATTTCGGCCACGGCGGCCAGTCTCAACAGAGATTAGCCATCTGCGCGGGACATATTATAGTGCTCAAGTATGTGCGCAAACACAGGAGCACTTTCTATTCCATCACTCTCATGATCCGATGGGACGCCTAGCGACACGACCGGAAAGAGCTCAGAAAAAGGACCGCTTTACGTGCTCTCCGAGGCACGGGGTACAATACCGCCAACTCCTAGACTTCGGGCTGATGCTGAGAAATTTTTCTTTTTACATATAAGTCCCAAAATCACTTTTAGCCCGACCCGGGATTTGAAACCAGAACCTCGTTATCTGCGGGTGAACACGCTACCGCTAGACCAACGAAGCAGTCATTACAGTTTTAAACAAGATAATTAATTTCTAATACGGACATGAATTTGAAAAGTCAGTGGTACGCGCCCTGGTTTTGGACCCGAAACCACTGTCTAACCACTGGACGATCACGACTAGTATAGAATAGAATCATCATGTCACCCAAAGTACATCCACAGCTGGACAAAAGTCTCCCCAAAAAATGGGGGCATATGCCATAATCGCCAGGCTTGGCGGACGGGTTGGCGATCGCAGTTTGATGGTCATAGTTCACAGAAAAACGCAGCTGCGCGTGCTCTGGCAGGTATTCCCTCGGAAGATTTCTACGCCCCCCACGTGTGGAGATGGGGTGATCATATTCTATGACATCACCACACAACAAATAGAATAGATTATAATGGAAAACACGAGATGCTGGTAGTACATTCAAAGGAAAATTATATTATATTGTAATAATAAACAGGTCGGCAACAAAAGCGTTGCTCAGTCTGCCACATCATGCGCCTAAATATAGTCAGCTCGTCATACCGCTAATCCCCAGCTTTGTCCACTCGTCTCTAGCGAGGAGTGTTTGCTTTCAACGTAGATATGATGGAAACCTTTTCAGATCCGCGCTGTTGAAGAAGCATCGGGGTAAAAGGGACTCCCAAACGGACACCACAACGGTAGCATAACTTCTTGGTGCTGGGGCTCCGGAAACTCAAGATTATCACTTTGCACCATGACTGTTGGCCCCATGCATCTGGAGAGATCTGCGCCTTAAGATTGCAATGAAAACAACACAGGTTGTTTTCTCGGTGGAATCTTTAGGGGCAACTTCTACGCCCCGGGTACACGGGATGAGATGGGGTGATATTCTGACATTCGATTAACCGAATACGTAAACAGTGCGCAATCTGGAGGGTACAAAACTATCCCATTCCACATATTATTATATTACTGGCCGGTTATTCAACCAATGGAAAATTGTTTATTTTTTAATAATTAGAAACTTTCGGCTCCTTAAGCCTTCAAGCCATAAAAGCAGCAATAAAATTGAATCCTTGATATAACATAAATACATACATACATAGACTCACGCCTGTTTCCCAGAGGGGTAGGCAGAGACAACGGCTTTCCATCTGTCCTCCAACGGATTTCCATCGAGTGGAGATCTTTGGGGGAGGCCTTTGTGCAGCAGTGGACGTCTTTCGGCTGATATGATGATGATGATGATAGATAGATGTGTAGCTTGCTATGTAGCCGGTTGTACACATATCGAATCCGGGATCTACCAGGTACAGTGTTGCCGGTAAAGTTACCTACCATACTCTGCTACAGATAATGACATGATACTAGTTGCTACGCTACCGTGTAATAGAACCAAGTACCTACATAAAAAGTAAGTAGGTACCTCCATAGTCAAGTCTAATGACAGTGACGTCACAACATTCAGCAGTGATGAACATAAATTGAACCAAATAACAATTAATGAGAACAATAAATTAATACCGACAATACAATGTCATTACAATTGTCCCTGTACATACGGCTACATATCAAGGTACACATTTCCAATAATATAAAATAAAAAAGGTTTTTATTCACGTAGACTTTAAAAAAGCGCTTTGAAATAGTCAGAACATGTTTGTAGTAATATAGTTGTATACATTATTATTTCTAGAAACAGATATTTAGGTACACATTGTATGGAAACATTTATAAAATTTATTTTATTATAGCAATGATATTTAGCTAGCTCGTATCAAGTTATTGTCAAGAGATTATGTTTAATTATCTAGTTTAAAGTCTAATATTTTTACTACATATTGTCAATGGTTCTGTCTATATTAAGGTATTATTATTATGATATATAAGCTGACCTCTTATTGTATGGAAATCCTATACAACGCGGGATCGGATTATACTGGAAATGTATAGCTTGATATTAGGTCTTTACCTATGAAATTGCCGTTCTGCAGTACTGGCCATTTCAAATCAAAATAATTTTTGTTTGGCTAAGAATTCTAATTTCAAATTAATTTTATTTTAAAAACATGGATTCTTTTTTCCAAAAGTAGTCATTTCTTTATTGATTAGTGTTACATTTTCATCGCATTTCAATCTTTTTCGTCATCATGGATACGTTAAAAATTCGAGTAATTATGGAATATGAGTACCGTCGTGGCAGCAACGCGGCACAAGCGGCACGCAACATCAACGACGTTTACGGAGCTAACACTACAAACCAACGCACCACCTGTTATTGGTTTGCTCGCTTCCGTTCTGGAAATTTCGACCTGAAAAATGAACCTCGCGGTCGTCCGAAGACTTTGGTCGACAATGACGAATTAAAGGCGGTTGTGGAAGCTGATGATACACAATCTACGGCTGAATTAGCAGCAGCTTTCGACGTTAGCGTCAAAACAATATTGGTCCATTTGCGTCAAATTGGCAAGGTAAAAAAGCTTGACAAATGGGTGCCCCACGAACTCAATGATCGCCAGCGCGAAGTACGCGTCGAGACGTGCCTTGCACTGCTCAACAGACACACAAATGAAGGAATTTTGAACCGCATTGTTACCTGCGATGAAAAATGGATTCTGTTTGATAACCGCAAGCGCTCAGCAAGTTGGTTGGATCCTGGTTCAGCACCTAAACAATGCCCTAAACGAAAACTTACCCCTAGAAAAGTGATGGTCACTGTTTGGTGGTCTAGCGCCGGTGTGATTCATCACAGCTTCTTACCAAACGGGGTGAGCATTACTGCAGATGTGTACTGTGAAGAACTGAGCACAATGATGGAGAAGCTGGCGCATCTCCAACCAGCATTGGTCAATCGCTCGTCTCCGCTGCTCCTGCACGACAACGCGCGACCTCATACTGCACAGCAGACGGTCTCCAAGTTGCAAGAACTGGGGTTGGAAGCTCTCCGTCATCCGCCCTACTCACCAGACCTTGCGCCTACAGACTACTACTTTTTCCAGAATTTGGATAACTTCTTGGCGGGAAAAAAATTCAATACCCGAGAGGCAGTACAAAATGCCTTTGAAGAATTTGTTGCCTCCCGTCCAGCTGATTTCTTTAAGAAGGGCATCAATAAACTGCCACTGCGATGGCAAAGATGCATTGATTGCATGGGTGATTACTTCGATTAATACAAATAAAAAAATTCATGAAAAAAATTCGTTTAAATTTTTTCATACAAAACGGCAATTTCATAGGTAAAGACCTATTATGTAGCCGTGTGTACATGCGCCGTGCAGTGGCGGAGGGTGAAATACTTTATAACTGACCGGCTTCAGTTATAGCACAGCGGGTTGATAAAGTCCCTTTATTACTCTTTTTAGGGTTCCGTGGCTCGCACTTGGCCGGGTATTTTTTTTTTTTTGTTATGGCAGCAGTAATGCCATCGCATGCCACTCGCAAAGTGTCTGCGGGTGTGTATATAAGTATGTATTTATAAACTAAAAGTATTGTATCAGTTATCTCAATTCCATAGTACAAACGCTGCCGCGCTGCTTAGTTTGGGATCAGATGGCCGTATGTTAATAATGTCCCAGGATATTATTATTATTTATATTTAACTAGCTGACCCGACAGACCTTGTCCTGTCTTAACGATGACTATTAACGCACGCTATCTGTCAATAGGTACTATGTCAAATAAAAAAAAGTTACATTAAAAAAGGTTATATTTTCCAAAGCGCTAAGGTTAGATTAGAAATAATATTTGGTTGTGAAGTATTCTTAAATTTTCTTATTTTCCGCGCAATTTTAAATTCTTTTTTTTACATAAGAACCTTCTCCTGACAATAACAAACACAATAAAAAAAGAAATAGTGAAATCGGTCCAGCCGTTCACGCTTGATGTCGTGACAACGGAAAACGGGTTTCATTTTTAAATATATAAGAAGATATGTCTATTTGTTATAGTCTGCGTGTTTACTATAAAGTTATATTACCAACATCAACCGGACGTTCTGTCTTTATAGCTAACTAAGCACTTTAATATTATTTCAATGGAATGCGCAGACGCATTGCCGCCCGACCAGAACACCCAGAACTGCTGATGGTACTAATTCGATCCCCGTACTTTTCCATATACTATCCGGCAATTTTAATAGGTAACATTTGACGTCTGTCAGTTTTATCTTCATAGTGAGGTGACTTGCTTAAAAACATAAATAGAATTAATCGATACGTAATTTTAAGCCATTCTGTTGTTAGTCAGAACCATTCAGACAACAATATACTATTATTTTATTTTTATATTTTATTTTCTCTTTATTGTAGTAGTATTATTTTTGTCTCTCAACTTTTTCTGTATGCAACTCAGTTTCAGAATTTAATTAAAGTTTGTTTATTATAATAAAATCTTTGCGCGACATGCAAGATTGGAGATTGCCAGGAGATCTGTCATACAGGTTTAGAGCCTAGTACAGACTCCAGCTCTCTCTAAAGTTCTAATTAAGCAAAAATTGTTTATACATCGCAATGTCATTTATATTTATATGAACTTTTACGAGAGAAATAAACCATATTTTATTTATTTATTTAATGATGACTTACGGAACAGAGACGTGGTCGCTCACTATGGGCCTTATCAGGCGGCTCAAGGTCACCCAAAGAGCAATGGAAAGGGCTATGCTTGGAGTTTCCCTTCAAGATCGAATCAGAAATGTTGAGATCCGCAGGCGAACCAAAGTAACCGACATAGCCGTAAGAATTGCCAAGCTGAACTGGCAGTGGGCAGGGCACATAGCTCGTAGAGCCGACGGCCGGTGGGGCAGAAAGGTTCTCGAGTGGCGTACACGAACCTGAAGACGCAGCGTGGGCAGGCCCCCTACCTGATGGACCGATGATCTTGTGCGGGGCGCTGGAAAGCGCTGGATGCGGATAGCGCTAGACCGGCAATTGTGGAGATCTTTGGGGGAGGCCTTTGTCCAGCAGTGGACGTCTTTCGGCTGATATGATGATGATGATGATTCAGATGATGATTCAGACAATATGTAGTCAAATATAGCAAACTATATAGTAAGATAATTACACCTAAACGTAATCTCCTTGACAATAAATTAATACAAGGTAGCTAAATATCATTACTATTATAAAATAAATTTTATAAATGTTTTAACAATCCGTGTACCTAAATATCTACATATATGTAACTAGAAATATTTATGTATACCTACTTAATTGTATTACTGCAAACATGTTCTGACTATTTACAAGCACTTTTTTTGAAGTCTACGTGAAATAAAACATTTTTTTATTTAATTTTATTTTAGTCGACCTCTGAATTAAATAATTCATCTTCAATAATTTTCATGTCTTTTTAAATACATTTCCACGCTTTCCCCGATCAAGTCTATGTATGGTATGTACAATTATATATCCTAAAAAAATACTTATTTATATCCTTTGTCTGGTATCCGTAATACAAGCTTTGCTTAGGTTAGACTAGATGGCGATTGAAAGTGAACCTTATGCTTATGTGATAATGTTGAAAATCTATAAAAGAAATTTGACAGATTGGGGTAGCTTGATGTGCTGCCGTTTGTATGTTTTTGTGCCTAACCATAACCGCTTACAATCAAGAACGCTGTTTGGTTCTTTGGTTAGTTGTAATTGGATAAAAATCGTCAGAAACACCTAGTTCGTAACCCTAAATAATAATAATATCCAGGATATATTCACATTGGACATTATTCACTCACGGCCATCTGATCCCAAACTAAGCAGAGCTTGTACGGACGGTCACCGTAGCCTAGTTGGTAGTGCTCCTGCCTACGAAGCTGGTGGTCCTGGGTTCGAATCCCGGTAAGTGCAAATATTTGTGTGATGAGCATGAATATTTGTTTCTGAGTCATGGATGTTTTCTATGTATATAAGTATTTATCTATGTATATAAGTATGTATATCGTCGCCTGGTACCCATAGTACAAGCTTTGCTTAGTTTGGGGCTAGGATGATCTGTGTGACATTGTCCCTAGATATTATTATTATTATTTATTGTACTATGGAAACCAGATACTACATATTCTACTTTCCGCTTGTAAATACATACTTATATAGATATTTAGAGCCACATATTCCTCTTTTCTTTTGTACATACAAACTTGTATAGATAATTACAGCCAGACAGGACCAATAGACATGTTCAAGCACTAAAATATATGTCCTGGATGGGAGTCGAACCCACGGCCTGTTGCGTGAAAGGCAAACATTTATCAACCACGCCAATCATCCCGTCAAATAGCCAGTAAATTTATTTCACACTTCAAATAATTATGCAAATTACAAAATTTTGCAACATCTACAAATCGCAACACTTCGCTTTTACATAGTCAATCATCACGAAGAGATAAAATCACCACAACGATAACAGGAAAATAAAAAAAAATCATATGCGCAAGAGTCGCCGCGCTGTCTGACGAGGCACCCACACAGCTATAACAAGAACTTCGCACACAAAGACATTGCAATCATACGAGTCATACACGCACACCAGTAAAGCATTCGTGTATAAGAGTCATTATGACATTGCACACATAGATACATGACGCACACTTTCAGTATATTTTAGGGTCTCTTACTAATAAGTCTAAATAAGACCGCAGGATAGGTGATCGGGTGGCGATCCCGGGGTTTATTCCCATTGATAATAGGAACGTTTGACCTATTCACAACGTAATTTTTTTAGCATTCGGTGTCTTTTCGTGCGTTCAAAAATCTAAGTATTCGGCCAGACAGACAAGCAAGCAAGATCGCGGACGACCACGCAATATATAACAATATATAACGTTATCTTTAAAAAACTAAAATAAAAACCGGCCAAGTGCGAGTCGGACTCGCACAGGGTTCCATAGCAGCAAGTATTTCAGTTGATTAAATGAATGCAAATTGCGGTATATGACGTATTAAACAAAAAACTACTAGCTAGATCTCGTTCAAACCAATTTTCGCTGTTAGTTTACGTGGTAATGGACATCATATATTTTTCTTAGTTTTATCATTCTCTTATTGTAGAAGTTAGAGGGGGGGGGGGGGGGGACCCATTTTACCACTTTGGAAGTGTCTCTCGCGCAAACTATTCAGTTTAGGAAGAAATGATATTAGAAACCTCAATATCATTTTTGAAGACCTATCAATAGATACCCCACGTGTATGGGGACGATGAAAAAAAAATTTTGAGTTTCAGTTCTATGTATGGCGACCCCCCAAAATTATTGTTCTTTTTCTATTTTAGTATAAAAATCTTAATGCGGTTCACAGAATACATCTACTTACCAAGTTTCAGTAGTACAGCTCTTATAGTTTGGGAAAAAAGTGGCTGTGACATACGGATGGTCAGATAGACAGACATGACGAATCTATAAGGGTTCCGTTTTTTGCCATTTGGCTACGGAACCCTAAAAATATATATGTGATTCATTAGAATAATGGTGGCACCATCAGTCGAAGATTGGTCGTATCGACTCAGAAACCTTCGTGGGATCATGTACAACACTTTTATCATCTCATGATCAAATGCATAGTTTACGATTCTATAAAGAACATACAGACAAGCATTCTTTTTTATATATTTCTACTATTAACGCACGGAAGAATATTTTATCTACTTTATGCACACCCAAAATGTACTTAACGCGCCTAAAGAAATTTCACTACAAAAATTATTATCTGCTTTCTATTCTGCTTTGGTTTTTGACAGCAGTTGCCGTGTCAGAGGTCTACTCAGCGGCTTGAACCACTCTGACACCAGGGTAACGATGCGCATACGATACAGTGAAGCAAATTATTCCCTGTACAGCAGGGTTTCTTAAAGTGGGGTCCACGTCCACGGACCCTTTAGGGGTTCTCAGTGAGATGGTTAACTCTTAACATATTTATTAGCTCATTGTATACTAAACACAGTCTTTCCCATCAAAGTCACTAACTTGGAAAATCAGGTACAGCAGGGTTTCTTAAAGTGGGGTCCACGTCCACGGACCCTTTAGGGGTTCCCAATGAGATGATTAACTCTTAACATATATATTAGCTCGTTGTGTACTAAACACAGTCTTTCCCATCAAAGTCACTAACTTGGAAAATCATGTAAAGGCTTATGCAATTCGTGCCGAAACGTCAGGTTAACCAAAAAGTAATGATTTGTCTTAAATTGTAATTGCGATCGTGACCCGTGTCCATAATATATATATGACAATGGGGCAGATCGCGAAAGATTAAAATACCAATAAAGGTGTATTTTTTTAATATAGAAGAAGAATAACGTATCCAAAGTTCGATTCCCGCGCAGTACAACTATTTGTGTGACCTATAAATAGTTGTTCTGAGTCTGGATGTAATTTGTGTCCGTCTATTATATGTTTGTAAAGTACCCCGCGACGCAGGCATGAGATTCCCTAGTGCGGGCGTCGTCATAAAAAAAATCTATAATTAAATAAAAAAAACATACAGTCGAATAGATAAGCTTCTTAATTTCGAAGCCGGTTAATATCCCTTACGTTGTCAGTAATTAACCCACACACACTCCCTCGAGTGGAACTCACGCGCACACCGGCGCGCTCATTCAGAATAGCGTGACCCCAGTCGCTCGCCAAACTAATTATTTCATGTACTTATGTATGTATATAGAATTCTCAGAATCGACCGTAATTATATACGTTGGAATTTGTTAGTGGCTTCAGGAAAACTTCAATATTCTTTATTTAACAAACAAAGAATTTGCGATCTTCAGGACAGCATCTTTATCTTTGTATATAACCATGGATTATCATCAACATCATGTCAAATAATGAGGGGACATACAGACAACAGATTGTCATTTATCACTACATTTTTACACCTCTTTTGCCTAGTTTACTGTCATTAAATGTCACTACCATTATTAAATAAATTGTATAAATGTTTTAACATTCCCTGTACCTAAATATATGGAATATGTAACTAGAAATAATAACTGTATTACTACAAACATGTTCTGACTAATTACAAGCGCTTTTTTAAAGTCTACGTGAATAAAAAACTATTTATTTAAAAAAAAAATAAAAAAAAAAAATCTTCATACATGCTAGCTGGTTTAGAGTACTTCTGAACCAAAAACCTTGAGGGGCCGGTTGATAAATGCTTGCCTTTCACGCCGCAGGTCGTGGGTTTAATTCCCATCCAGGGCAAATATTTTTTTGCATGAACATGTCTGTTTGTCCTGAGTCTAGGTGTAATTAAATCTATAAGTATTTATTAACAAAAACAATATATGTAATATATCAGTTATTTCGTTTCCGTAGCACAAGCTCTGCTTAGCTTGGGATCAGATGGCCGTGTGTGAATAATGTCCCAGGATATTATTATATATCTTCTGAATCTGCTGCCCGACCGCTGGTAAATATTCCCTCGGGTCGACTTGATAGTGTTGAAAATGACAGTGACTGAATTAGACAGACTGTCATTTACGATCAAATTGGTCAACAATGGTCACTAACTGTCAAAAATGGTCATTTTCAGTCAATTTGATTTCAGTAATATATTAGTACCTTTTAAGTTTTTGTCGTTGATAAAAGGTTACAACTTCTAAATTGAAACAAAAAAGTGGTGTTTATGACTTATAAATGATTTACAATATTTAATAATACTATAAAGTAGTATTATTTAACAGTGTAAATCATTTTACATTTCTAATCATGCGTGCATTTAAGACAAAATGGCAACGTCGCATCGCTTCGCGCATCGAATTTGATGTCGTCTTGTCCTCTCATGATATATTATAAAATAAAACGTGGCATCATTTAAACTTGCATGTAAATTGGGTACCTAAATAATTGGGTGGTAGTCGAGAATAGACAAAAACTTGAGAGGTGTCAAGGGACACACGGATGGAACGAAGTTATTTCTTATTATTTATTATGTACAAAAAACCTGTATACACTCTACAAAAATAATCGTCGCGACACCACACAGTTCAATGCGAAATAGAAATGAAAATATCTGGCTTGCTTTCTATAAGAGAGAGAGAGAGAGAGAGAGAGAGAGAGAGAGAGAGAGAGAGAGAGACAGACAGAGAAACATGCGCACGCCGCACAGCTGCAAAAAGTGTCGTGACAACTTTTCGTGAGATTTTTTCCGTCTAGCCCCCTTCCACAACGCGCGATAAGGAACTTCGTTCCAATATCTGGCTTGCTTTCTATAAGAGAGAGAGAGAGAGAGAGCGAGACAGACAGAAAAACATACGCACGCCGCACAGCTGCAAAAAGTGTCGTGACAACTTTTCGTGAGATTTTTTTCCGTCTTGACTGAATTTGACAGTAAATAACCGGTCATATAAGGTTTATGACAATAGTGACTAGTCATATTCAGTCATTTTACATCTCTAGACTTGACCACCCACGGGATGAGATCGATAGATCGATAGGTCACCATAGCTTAGTTGGCAGTGCTTCAGCCTACAAAGCTGGTGGTCCTGGGTTCGAATCCCGTTAAGTGCAAATATTTGTGTGATGAGCACGAATATTTGTTTCTGAGTCATGGATGTTTTCTATGTATATAAGTATGTATATCGTCGCCTGGTACCCATAGTACAAGCTTTGCTTAGTTTGGGGCTAGGATGATCTGTGTGACATTGTCCAATATATTATTATTATTCGACTCCAGTTAACTTAACACACACAATGCTACATTAGTGACTCAATGCAGTTCCTATCAAATTTAGTTTACTTACTTAGATTTAAGATAGACGAGTCATTTTTAACACTTACAGTATTCATTCATTAGCACGGCACTAACTTACATCTATTCAAAGATTAAGTGAGTATCTTATCACCTAGAACTCGCTTATTTTCCTAGGAAACTGACACATTGAAAACTATTTGGCAAAAATAAACAGTGTGTCACACATATAGTACACAGATAACCTAACCGTTAGAAATCACCCGATTACTTTAATTATAATAATAATTACTGGAATCATCCCGTGCTGACTGAATGGTAGGTGCCAAACGACCCGATATTGTCGTCTTTGACAAACAAACGAAAAAGACATCCTTTGTGGATATAACAATACCGTATGATGAAAACATATCCAACGCAGAAAAATAAAAAAATTCAAAATACCTTAATCTGAGTTTCGACTTTCGAATATGCGCTAATATGGAGGTCCGAAAGGCCTGCGATCATACCTACTGTTATATCCACAAATGGAGTTATTCCTAAATCCCTGAAAATCAACCTTGCAAGTTCAGGACTTGATATCTGGAGTCTGTTGCTGGAGAGATAGGTACTTGCAGAAGGCGGTTTTGCTGGCGAATGCCAGGATTGTGCGGAATTTTCTCTCCACGTAACCCATATATTATATGAGTTGTATTTGTATTAAAATTACCCTTATATGATATCTTGTAAATAATAGTGGTAATAAACATGTGATATAATAATATCCTGGAACATTATTTACACACGGCCATTTCATCCCAAACAAAGCAGAACTTGTACTATGGAAACCAGATAACTGATATAATACATAGGTATTATACTATTTTTCGTTTTGTAAATACATACTTATATAGATAATTACACCCAGACTCAGGACAAACAGACACCCAGACTCAGGACAAACAGACATGTTCATGCACACAAATATCTGTCTTGGGTGGGAATGGAACCCACGACCTGCGGCGTGAAAAGCAAACATTTGCCAATCATCATTCATCATCATTTTGGAAAAGATCTGATACACTTACACTGCTGAATCGATATTAACCAAACATAGCTAAGAACCACCGCACCGCAAGGAAACTGGCTTTCAAATGAAACCCACAGCATAAAAATCGGTCTATCCGTTTGAGAGCTACGATGCCTCATACAGATATCGACGTCAAACTTATAAAATCCCCCGTTTTGTTGTGTGGCGACGGCATAGAATATCAACACCCCCATCTCATCCCATGGGGGGCGTAGGTCTCGGGGAATACCTACCAGAGAATGGGCACTATGACCATCAAAACTGCGATCGCCAAGCGTGGCGATTATGGCATGTCCCCCCCCCCCCATCCTTTGGAGAGGCTTTTGTCCAGCAGTGGAATTTCCTTTTCTGACATGATTATCCAATAAGGGTTCCGTTTTTCTTTAGACGTACGGAACCGTAAAAATAATTCAAGATAATCAGAAACTTATCTATATACTTAGAAATCATTCTAGTTTAAACAATTCCATCATCATAGGACAACAGTGCCTCACTATGAGCTATAGTCGAGTTTCCGAGAAAACGTTACAAAACCTACTGAGTCACCAAATAAATAGGAGATCACGCGACCGTCTTCTATTCATCTGAACACGTGGTCGGAAAACATCTATACATATAATAAAATCGTATGAAAGTGAAAACTGTACATTGAATATTTTTTTAAAAGGATATATAGGAATCGTGATTTGCAATGGATATCGAAGCCAAAACTATAGTTTTTAGAATTTTTGTCTGTTTGTCTGTATATAATTATGTCTGGCCTAAACTCAAAAAGTACTGCATGGATTTACTTCAAATTTTGCAAGAATATTACTAAAAGTACGGTTCCACATATAGGCTACATATTATCGCGCAATCACCTACGGGGGAGGAACTGTGATAATTTAGAAAATTTAACGCGGGTATAACCGCGGGGCACAGTTAGTGTTGGATATATTTGAGCTGTATGGTGAAGAATACCATCACCGCTTCTCATCCCATGGGGGGCGTAGAAATCAATCCGAGGGAATACGTACCAGAGAACAAGCAGCAGCGTTTTGACGATCAACATAGCCTAGTTGGTAGTGCTCCTGCCTACGAAGCCGGTGGTCCTGAGTTCGAATCGCGGTAAGTGCAAATATTTGTGTGATGAGCACGAATATTTGTTTCTGAGTCATGGATGTTTTATATGTATATAAGTATTTATCTATCTATATAAGTATGTATATTGTCGCCTGGTACCCATAGTACAAGCTTTGCTTAGTTTAGGGCTAAGATGATCTGTGTGCCATTGTCCCTAGATATTATTATATATTTTCTGCGAACTATGATTAACAGACTGCAATCGCCAATCCGTCTGCTTAGAGTGGCGATTATGTCACTCTAAGCAGAACACTCTTATTTTTTGGGGGAGGCTAATGTCCAGCAGTGGAAGTAATTTAGCTGACATTAAGATGATATTTGCAAAAGAAATGCTTTCACCTGCTTACTCCCCATGTCAAGCGCGCGTGAAGGTATTTTACTCTACCTAGCCGTAGCAGAATCGATGTATCGGAGTTGCTGGTCCGCTTTTGTTACGGGCTTTGGTTAAGTTGATGCCTATATGACGGCGAGGCATAAGGTGATACGATACGGTGACGATCACTTTCCGATTTGATATGTATGGTAACTCCTTTATACCACCTTATTCTAGTCGTAGCCGAGGCGTCGCCTACCGGTAGCAGAATCGACATATCGGAGTTACTGGTACATGTTTGTCGGCGAGGCGAAAGGTGATACGGTGATGATCCCTTTCCGATTTGATTTGTATGGTAACTTTTTTAGACCACGTTATTAACACACACACATGGATCAATATATTTTCACGTGCAGACGCCCGTTATAAGGAAATAATACATTTTGCAAACAAAATAGCGAGCAGAGCAATAAAATTATATCATTGTCGATCGCACGTGATACCCGATAGCGAGATTATCGCTTTGAGGGGAATTAGGAGCGAAACCGCTTAACCAAGACAACATTTTTGAAGTATCTTATTTTGGTTGGGGTGTACTTGCGTACAACACTTCAACCCTTCAGGATCTTCCAAAAATATATACTGTACATTACCATGCAAACTTCCACCGAAAATTAGTTTCAACGAGATCTAGTTAGTAGTTTTTTTTAATACGACATAAATCGTAAACCGCAATTTACCTTCCATTCAATCAAGTCAAATATCAATATAAATAAAAAAATACATATTATGTTACTTGCAGCTACGGAACCCTTCATGGGCGAGTCCGGGTTTGTTATTTTATCCCTAGAGCCCTGAATGAAATCTGCACATTTATTCATTTTTGAAGTAATAACTTCTATACTTCGTGGAGCACTTTTTGGGTGAACAAACAGCGTGAAACTCCCCTTATCGTTGCCGCACACTTCCCTTGAGCATAAGATCTACCTCCGTGCGTTATTAGAATATATTGTATACCTACACTTAAGATTGTATCTCAATGTGAAGTGTCAACTACTATATTGTAGATTATTTAAATTAGAAGTGTAAACAATAGTTTTAATTTCTATCAGCAATCCCCAAAGACTACTCCTCATTTTTTTAAGTGAAATTTCTGAGGCGGTAATTAGATTATCGATAAGTGATCGGAAATTCCAGTAAATTTTAGATTTTTATTAAGAACTAGCAGTGCCCCGCGGTTTTACCCGCGTTAAACTTTATAAATTATCACAGCTCCTCTCCCGTAGGTGATAGCGTGATAATATATATCCTATATGTTGACCCGACCTCTTAGTAATATTCATGCAAAATTTGAAGTAGATCCAGTAGTTTTTGAGTTTAGCCCGGACATACATACACACAAACAAAAATTCTAAAATATATATTATGGGCTTCGATATCAATTGAAGATCACGCCCCAAGTAGCCTTTTAAAAAAATATTCAATTTACAGTTTTGACTTTCCTGCGATTTTATTATATGTATAGATTATTTAAATTAGAAGTGAAAAAAATAGTTTGAATTTCTATCAGCAATCCCCAAAGACTACTGTACTCTTAAATTTTTTTAAGTGAAATTTCTGAGGCGGTAATTTGATTATCGATAAGTGATCGGAAATAAAAGTAAATTTTATATTTTTATTAAGAACGCTTCGTGGTTTGGTCTCTTGGGGTGCAAGATTTGGGGTAGAAAGAGTGTATACTTCACACAATGAGAGAGCATTTTCCGCATATTAAATGTAGTTCCCACGGTGAACGCGTTCGCCGCGAGTTACCCAAAATCCATAATATCCGGATACATGTGAATATATGTCAATGTCAACTATTATAAGATAAACAACGTGAATGGAATGTTTTCAATGTGTTTCGATAAAAATTTTGTTGTTAGGCATACCTACCTACACACCGTCTAATCTTCAAATGAACTCACATATGTTTGCAAGAAATGTTTGCTTTACAGCACTTTCCGTAATGAAGAGAGTTGTTTTTTTATGATAAGAGTTAGTCGAGGAGACTTTCTCTTCCAGGGGCGACGGACTCGGGGGCGTTCGTCGCCCACTACACATCTGGACCCAGGGAGCGGCGCGGCGTGGTCCACGCGCCGTGTGCCCCTCTAAACCTTGCCGGGGGAGTTTTAACACTCCCCCCGCTAATAATAATAATAATGTCCTCCTAGCCGAGATCCGGCCACGGCGGTCAGTCTTAAAGGAGAATAGCCATCTGCGCGGGACATATTATAGTGCTCAAGTGTGTGCGCGAAAACACAGGAGCACTTTCTATTCCATCACTCTCATGATCCGATGGGACGACTAGCGTCAGGATCTAGGTCAGGTACAGGACCGACGTCTTTACGTGCTCTCCGAGCCACGGGGGTATAATACCGCCAACTCCCAGACTTCGGGCTGATATTAAGATTATTTCGTTTTACAGAAAAATCCCAAAATCACTTTCGGCCCGACCCAGGATTTGAACCCAGGACCTCGTTATCTGCGGTTGACCACGCTGCCGCTAGACCAACGAGGCAGTCAATGCCCCCCCGCTAATGCGAGGAGGCCCGCAGGTATAGGCCGGCACCAGTCGGGGTTTGCGGAAGTATCGTACGTTCCCGCGACCCCCGGCGCAGGTGTGAGATGGAACACCGGGGTGGCTTTTAGCCAGTAGGAGTCTGACAGACCCCTCCGCCTCCCCCAAGGCAACGCAGGATTATCCACCCCGGAAAAAAAAAGATACTTCCACTGCTTCATCGGACGATGGAGGCAAGCGTAAGCTACAAAACAAGTAGGGACCGCCTAAGGGTCACCCGTTTGGGATTCGATACTTAACTCAGAGCAGTCATTGCCGTGGAGATTAACCACGATCTCTCGCCCTCTCCCCGCCAGTATCGGCCCAGAGCAGAGGTTCGAACCCCACAGGGGGTGCCCTCCGGCGCGGGTACTTAGTTTGTAGTTTATATTTTGCTAGGCGGTTAGAGCCCACGCTCACCCCTACTGTCCGGTGAAGCAGTAAAAGCCGAGAAGCTAACTACACGCGTTAAACCGAAAAAAAAAATGCCGTGGAGATTCATTACAGGGCCAGTATTTCTTCTCCACCAATTTACGAAAAGACGCCAGCCGCTCGTCGGAATTGAGAATCAGAGAGGGCATTCCATCTCTACGAATGCAAACTAAGCGGCGCGTTCGAGGTCGTAAAAGTGCAGACGCTAGTACATCAAGCCTCCCCAATCTGTCAAATTTACCCAATTGAAAGTGAACCTTATGCTTTTGTGATAAATTTGAAAATCTACAAAAGAAATTTGTCAGATTGGGGTAGCTGGATGTGCTGGCGTCTGTAAAATGATTATAATAATAATATCCTGGGATTATCCACACACGAACATCTGATCCCAAACTAAGCAGAGCTTGTACTATGGAAACCAATTTTTCTTTTGTAGATAAATACTTATATAGATAATTACACCCAGACTTACGACAAACAGACATATTCATGCACACAAATATCTGTCCTGGGGTTCTACCGGCTAAGTCGCCGAACATCGATTTCTTAAATGGAGTTCAAATAAATAAAGATTAAAATGGCTTAATCACTCGTTAAATCGGCTTCAACGTTGACAATCGATTCCGGACCATTTATGACGTCACATGTGCTCATGGAAGATAATCGGCCATTTATTGATTACATTTGTTACAAAAAATGTGAGAAATGAAGAACCGCTCGACCGATTTTGTGCAAACTTCACAAAAACCATCAATAGCCCGAACAAAGCCTAAATATTTAGTTTGGATAGGTGAGCCCGTTCTTGAGTTATACAATTACAACGAAAAGTGGCATTGATATATTACTAGCGGCCCGGTACGTGCTTCGCTACGTATAAGGCATAGTAATAAAAAAATGATTATTAAGTTCATTTATTCAAACAAAAAATATTTTAAATTGCTAAAAGGTGTTGATTTTACACTTTTTCAAGACTTTTTTTAAATTTTCTCTATGTACAAACCTTCCCTGAACTTCCACGAATAATTCCAGACCAAAATTAGCCAAATCGGTAAAGGCGTTGTTGAGTTATAACATTACAACGAAAAGTGGCATTGATTTTTATATATGTTTATCCACGGTGACAGCTAACTCCGTACCAAATTTTATTAAAATCACTCCAGCACACACACAAACTTTCGCCTTTAACGCAAAAGGCACTCAACCAGTAGCTTAATTTAAGCGACTAATACCTGAGGACACCCTTATGGGGTCCGGGCCCCACCTCAGGCCGCTGAAGTAAAAAGATGGAATTCTAAATGACCCCAATTTAGAATTCGATCACTTGCACGGGATGAATATCACAAAGTCTATCCGGTGAAGCAGTGAAAGCCACCCGGTCTTGTCGTAAACGTAAAATTTAATAAAATCACCTAACACAAGCGTTACAATTTTAGCCAAGGAACATTGTAGGTACAAATACCTAAAATCAAATTATATTTAGCGCGCTTACTAACGCTGTGATTTTCCTATGTTTTGACATAGTATAAATATTTATGTAGTTGTTAATTGAAATTTATTGAGCATTTGGGTATTGACAGAATAACTAACTAATAATATACCTCGCCTGTGTGAATGGTACAATCGGAAGGGGAAAACCTCGTAGAAATTCTCTGACGAAATCAGAGATTTTTAAGAAAGGCCAGATCTGTAATACCCTATCTACCCTATCCATGTATGAAAAATATAATGACAGTAAACGAGGCAAAAGAGGTGTGCAAAGATCGTGACAAATGGAAATCCTTTGTCTCTGACTACCCCTCTGGGAAACATGCCTGAGTCTTTGTATGTATAAGCTATTTATTAAACAAATACGACACTTCAATATCGAAGATGAAGGTGAAGAGTCAAAATCTAACAATTTATAAACACACGAAATTCTTCCTTTTAATATTAGCCGGCTCAAGCGATTTTAATTAAATTTGGTATGGAGTTAGCTGAAATCCTGGATTGAAACACAGGCTATAATTTAAAGAGTTTAGCCACAGCAAGTCTTTAATATTTATCATTATAATATTGTTTAATAAGCAGTTTGTATGTGGAATTTTGTAGCATACAAACACTTTTTTATGAAATTCACAACACTGATTCGAAACAGGTTCTTGCGGATAAAATATAACTAAGTCGTTAAGTCATCTTTATAGTACACAAAGTTTTCAATGGGATAACTTACTTTAAAGCTCATTTTCGCATGTTTCAATCAACACAGTTAGTACATATTGACTCTTCACAGTGCTCTTCTGACATAGTTTTTATTGATAGTAGTTATCTATTTTCACATAAACAAGAAAACTATTAAAATAATCAAAAATTAAAGATGTCACCACAAAAGTAAAGAAACTTCAATGAAAGTGGGCAGTAGGAAGGAAGTGCATCAATAGAAGCCAGAATGAACAGTGGCACACGATGAAAAGACACTGAACGATGAGGCTCACGCCCTGGTAATCGCTTTAACTGTCTTGGATCCCGCAACAAATTTAATCAGAAAGAAACAAGGAGGTTACAAAATTAACAGTTACACTTCCCTTCAGAGCAAAGCAGAAGACAGAATGATATAACGAGGCTGGAGTCTCATACAACGAGAGAATTGTAACTTGAGAAGCCACACAAAAATTGAAGACGGCACCATAAAAATAAGGAAACTTAAGTGGAAGTGGGCTGGCCATATAATAAGAGATATTGAGAAGTGGAATAAAGCCACAATATTTTGGTACCCAAGACATGGAATAAGAAAACAAGGTGGATAGCTCCGAAGATGGGACGATAAAATTGAGATCATAGCAGGGAAAACATGGACCAGGAAAGCGATAAATAGGGAAGAGAGGAAAGAAATGGAGAGGCCTTTGGCAAAGTTGGGCAAACAGACCAAATTACTGGTTTCGCTGACTCGCCAGAGTAACACTAGTTTATCTCTAAGAAACTGTAAAACTTGTCTGAATAAAGGCTTAAATTAGGTATCTATTTTCCATAACTATGAATCCGCGGCTTTTACAAACACCAACACATCAAGTCTGTCATCCCTATCTGTCAAATTTCCCCAATTTAAAGTGAACCTTATACTCTTGTAGTAAAGAAATTTGACAATTGGGGTAGGTAGATGTGCAGGCGTCTGTACAATACCGATAACCCGCACGGTACCCTGACAGAAATGTTACATGAAATGTTGTACAACGAGAACGCAACAACTATCGTAAATACTGCGCCCCCTGATATTTTTTTTTGTTAAGTAGGCTATCTGATCCCAAACTAAGTACAGCTCGTACTATGGAAACCAGATAACTGATATACTACATTTCTTTTATAAATACATACTTACATAGATAATTACACCCAGACTCAGGGTAAACAGACATGTTCATGCACACAAATATCTCTCCTGAGTGGGAAGAGTTTCACAGCTGTACGTTTTTATACTGTGGTGTTGCGGAACCAACAACAGTCTGGTAAATCAGACATGTTTTCTCTGGCATGGGGAAACTGTTCACGAAAATAGTATTATGATTAGCCAAACAATTTTGAGCACCGACATTATAACCTACTCTTACACCTAATAACCGTTCCAAAACCACAGACTTCGATTACTACGAGTTGTTGCTTTTAACCCCCCACGCAAGAATGATGGGGTATTATAAGTTTGACGTGTCTGTCTGTGTCATCGTAACTCTCGAACGGATGATCCGATTCAAATTTTGTATTTTTTATGTTTAAAAGATTTTTAGCTAGAGGTTAGTGACCTTGACTGCTAAGCCAGAGGTCGTGGGATCGATCCCCAGCCTGGGCAAATCTTTGTGTGAAGAACATGATTATAAATTCTTTGTCTGGGAGTAACCTATCTATTATAAATGTTTGTATTTAGAAATATATAGGAATATTTATCAGCAGTCTGGTTGCCTTTACAGGCTAAGTTTGGGATCAAATCAGTTTCTTAGTTGTCCCAAGATATTTATTTATTAACTAGCTGTGCCCCGCGCTTTTACTCGCGTTAAACTTTATAAATTATATATAGCCTATGTGTTATACGGATATATAAGCTATATTACTACAAAGTTTCATCAAAATCCGTTCGCTAGTTTTAGTGTGAAAGACTAACAAACACATCCATACTCACAAACTCTCATATCTTCTACTATATAAAAATAAGTCGAGTTTTCCTTCCTGACGCTATAACTCCAGAACGCACGAACCGATTTCCACGGTTTTGCATTCGTTGGAAAAGTCTCGGGCTCCGTGAGGTTTATAGCAAAGAAAATTTATAAAATTTAACGCGGGTAACACCGCGGGGCACAGCTAGTCTATACATATAATCTACACTAATATTATAAAGAGGAAAGATTTGATTGTTTTTTGGTTTGTTTGTATTGAACAGGCTCCGAAACTACTTGACCGATTTGAAAAATTCTTTCACTGTTGGGAATCAACACTATCTCCGGTGAACATAGGCTATATTAAATTTTCAAAAAAGTTAGCGATCCGTACTAAAACTCAAATAATGTAACCCAAGGTGTGAAAAAAAAAAATACCAAATATCTTTCTTAAATTGCGTGCGCTGCGAAAACTATTGATTATAGAACAGAATAATGTACGACATTTTGCAGGACTATTATAATTTATAATATTAGTAAAAAAAAGTTGAAAGTATAGTATTAAGTATAATATTAGTAGGATAACATTACAAACTAGAATCTCTCGAAACCTCTTCTATGTATGAAATGTAAACGTTCCAACGCATAAATGATACGCAGCAATCGATGGAACGGGATTCGAACACGTAACCCTGAACGTGTCCGCCACTAATAAGACGGTATTATCGTATGTTTTCGCACCTACTCCTATGTTTTTGGCAGCCACTACCGAAACCTGTTGTTTACTAACTATAGTGGGAACACTAAGAATTGGCCAGTACATCATTATATTTATTATCAGAATATCATCACCCCATCTCATCCCGTAGGGGACGTAGAAATCGTCCGAGGGAATACCTACCAGAGAACGGGCAGCGGCGTTTTTCTGTGAACTATGACCATCAAACTGAGATCGCCGACCCCTGTGCCAAGCGTGGCGATTATGGCATATCCCGCATTCTTTGGGGAGGCTTTTGTCCAGCGATGGACGTACAGACGCCAGCACATCCAGTTACCCCAATCTGTCAAATTTATTTTACAGATTTTCAACTTTATCACATAAGCATAAGGTTCACTTTCAATTGGGTAAATTTTACAGATTGGGGTAACTTGATGTGCTGGCGTCTGTACATTGACATGATTTGACGGTCACCGTAGCCTAGTTGGTAGTGATCCTGCCTACGAAGCTGGTGGTCCTGGGTTCGAATCCCGGTAAGTGCAAATATTTGTGTGATGAGCACGAATATTTGTTTCTGAGTCACGGATGTTTTCTATGTATTTAAGTATTTATCTATCTATATAAGTATGTATATCGTCGCCTGGTACCCATAGTACAAGCTTTGCTTAGTTTGGGGCTAGGATGATCTGTATGACATTGTCCCCAGATATTATTATATTATTCCTATTACTCTGTGTTTGCGGTGTGGTGACGGCGGCCAATATTTTTAATTATTTATTTTATTTACAGCATAGAATACCAACTGCTTTATTGGTATCAAATAGTAAACAGAGATATACTACAGAAATATAGATCGCTTATAGATCCTCACTTATAGAATATCATCACCCCATCTCATCCCGTGGGGGACGCAGAAATCGTCCAAGGGAATACCTACCAGAGAACGGGCAGCAGCGTTTTTCTGTGAACTATGGCCTTCAAACTGCAATCGCCAACCCGTCTGCCAAGCGTGGCGATTATGGCATATCCCCCCATTATTTCGGGAGGCTTTTGTCCAGCAGTGGACGTACTTTGGCTGACATGATGATTTATTATTACTCTGTGTTTGCTGTGTGGTGGCAGCGGCCAATATCATAATAATATTAACATTTATTTGCAAATAACTACAATACAACATATTGATTGTGGTCTAGTCCTCGCACTAGTATTGTGAGCACTAGGTCCTTCCAAGTGGTTATATGTATAACATGAATTATGAAACATTACGATAATTTTTATTTATTTATTTTATTTACAGCATAGAAGACTAGCAGCGTTATTGATTTCAAAGAGTAAACAGAGATATAAGAAAGCAGTGCCTTGCGGTTTTACCCGCGTTAAATTTTACAAATTGTCACAACTCCTCCCCCGTAGGTGATAGCGTGATAATATGTAGCCTATATGTTGTCCCGACCTCTTAGTAATATTCATGCAAAATTTTAAGTTAATCCATGCAGTACCTTTAGATTTTAGCCCGGACATACATACAGACAAACAGACAAAAATTATAAAAACTATATTTTTGGCTTCGATGTCTATTGTACATGACGCCCTAAGTATCCTTTTTAAAAAATATTCAATGTACAGTTTTGACTTTCCTACGATTTTATTATATGTATAGATCATCACCCCATCTCATCCCGTAGGAGGTGTAGTAATCGCCCCGTGGGAATATATATACCAGAGGTCGGGCAGCAGCTTCCTTCTGAGTACTATGACCATCTTACTGCGATCGCCAACCCGTCTGCCAAGCGTGGCGATTATGGCATATCGCCCCAAGATGATTCTAGGGGGAGGCTTGTGGACTTCTTTCAACTTTTTTGGAACGAAGTTCCTTATCGCGCGTTGTGAAAGGGGGCTAGACGGATAAAATTCTTACGAAAAGTTGTCACGACACTTTTTGCGTCTGTGCGGCGTGCGCATGTTTCTCTGTCTCTCTCTCTCTCTCTCTTATAGAAAGCAAGCCAGATATTTTCATTTCTATTTCGCATTGAACAGTGTGGTGTCGCGACGATTATTTTTGTTGAGTGTATACAGGTTTTTTGGAGTGATTCCTCAACTCGTCCTACATGCCTACGGCCCACTTGGGACGACTTGCGGAAGGTCAAAATTAATTATATTTTCATTCCGCATCTCGTCCCACGTTTCTTTTTGTGTGGAATTTTAGACTTTATCAACGTTTAGTACAGTTGATAAGACAAGTTATAACAGTATTTTTTAAGAATGTTCAGTTTTTACTATCGTTTTGTTCAAAGATTATTTAATATGAAAAATTGTTAGCTTATAACTAAAAGGTCTTTATTACTTAAAATCTTTATTACTTTAGTGATTATTTAAAACTGTAGGTTTATTTATAAAACTCATTCGTAAATGTGATTATCAATTATAATAATAGAAACCTTTAAAATTTGTTTCTTTAAGTTATAAGCTAAAAATTAATAATAAATCCTAGAAATTATAATTTTCAGTCCTATTATAATTGTTAAAGCTTTTATATTGTTGATTATTATTTTAACGACGATTTCTTATTATTTTTTATTATATGTTTTAATCTTTTCTATTTTTACGAATGAAAATGTCCTGATGATTAAATATTTTATGCTTAACAGATTCTAAATCTTTATTATATCCACACTAACACTTTTGCTAATGATTGTACCTTTTCTCATTGAGATATTAACGTGGGACGAGTAGCGGAATGAAAATATTATTAATTTTGAGGTTCCGCAAGTCGTCCCAAATGGGCCGTAGGCAACTAGGACGAGTTGAGGAATCACTCGTTTTTTGAACATAATAAATAATAAGAAATAACTTCGTTCCATCCGGGTGTCCCTTGACACCTCTCAAGTTTTTTTACTTTATCGTATGGGCAGTGGTTACCCTATTGTCAGCGTTGTTTAAGCCGTTCGGTACGTCTCTGACATGGCATATCGACTGTTGTCTAACGACAACAACCGGGACCGTCAGCTTAACGTGCCCGCCGAAGCAAGGAAACGCTCAGAAATTAACCACTTTCGCGGTCACCCATCTATAGACTAACCGCGTGCCTAGGTGCTTAACCTCGCCGATCATTAACGGGCCGGAAGAATCAACTAACTGTGGGTTCTTTCAGTTGTAATGATGATTTATTTCTCAAGTAGGGAATTATATACCTAGCCTACAGCACGTGGAGACAAGTACAGACGCCAGCACATCAAGCTACCCCAATCTGTCGTCAAATCCCCCAAATTGAAAGTGAACCTTATGCTTATGATAAGGTTGAAAATCTATAAAAGAAATTTGATACTGATTGGGGTAGCTGGATGTGCTGGCGTCTGTACATGGAATTAAGTGTAAGAAGTTTGCCGCCAACCGTTATCGGCTTAATCTATGAACTTTCCACCCTTCGCCCTTGGTATGGTCATTGTAAAGTGGTTTCTGGTGCTAACCGTACCTAGAGAACGAATAATATACAAAATAACAAATCTAATAATACCTGGGTAGGTATTTAGATGATATCGATTTATATTATTATTGTATTATCATTAGTCTTTCGATAATTATAGGCGTGTACGTAATTATAGAATTAGTCATATAATATAAGTACATAAGTACCTACTTAAATAAAATAAAATAAAAAAGGTTTTTATTCACTTTAAAAAAGCGCTTGTAAATAGTCAGAACATGTTTGTAGTAATACAGTTATTATTTCTAGTTGCATATTACAGATATTTAGGTACACGGAATGTTAAAACATTTATACAATTTATTTTATAATAGTAGTGATAATTAGCTAGCTTGTATTAAGTTATTGTCAAGGAGATTATGTTTTGTAAGTTTAATGATTGAAATTTATATTTTACTACAATTACAATATCATCGTCCACCTAGGCAGCTAGAGAAAGCCGCAGGCTAGCTAGGGTAGGTTCCTCAGCGGCGAGGATCGCTTTGGCCCATTAATGCGTGATCGGTGATCCCGTGCTGAAAATCCAAGTGAGGGTGTGATCACATATCACACCCTCACTTAGAATTTCGTCTTTTGCTTTAGTCTTCAATTCTTTAATTTTAATATAGTAGAACTAAATTGCAAAATAATAGATTAGTACATTGTTATTTATTTAAGGATTTCAGAAAATATATGCGATAAAACAAACCGCACGGACTGACAGATTAATTTTTTTTTTGTAACTTTTTACTATCCACTTTGTTTATGTACTGCATTGTGACCTTGACAAGTACAAGTGTATGTTAATACCCAAGTGCTGAATAAATATTTCATTTCATTTCATCATCATCTTATCAGCCGAAAGACGTCCACTGCTGGACAAAGGCCTCCCCCAAGGATCTCCACAATAGCCGGTCCATCCAGCATCTTACCGCGACCCGCACAAGATCGTCGGTCCACCTTACAAGGTGGACTGATAATCGCACAATATTATATGATTATAAAAAACTAGCTGTGCCCCGCGGTTTTACACGCGTTAAACTTTATAAATTATCACAGCTCCTCCCCCGTAGGTGATAGCGTGATAATATGTAGCCTATATGTTGACCTCTTGTAGTAATATGGCTTATATAACCGATTAACACATAGGCTATAATTTAAAAAGCTTAGCGCGTGTTAAACCGCAGGGCAGAGCTAGTCAGTTACTAAATATCACTCGACTGTTCAGAGCCTTTAAAAACCATATCTTCATCTTAGTGTGTCGATGGCAAATTAATAAAATACTTGAGGCCCAGAACGTGGCCACACTGATTACCCTGCTTTTGGCAGGAGTTTTTGGCGCCAACGCGGAAAAAGACCGCATCAGGGCATTGTTTCATTTTCAAAAACTGGTGTAAATTCAAGTTTTTATGTGTAAATATGGTGGATTTTTAGACATAACATCATGGACAACGTACACAAGTTGGGGAAAGTGCCATATTGCCGTGAATTGCGATTTTCTGTGTTGAATCTAAAACTCCATATAAGCCTCTAGTAAAGTCTCCACTGCTTAACTGGGGTAGGACAAGAACTACGTATAACTTGACTGTGACGGACTTTACTTAACATGACGAAAATAAATGAAATAAAAATATATTTTACGGTAGTCTCATAAGGCCGAAGAAGCCAGAGCCGTAAAAACGAATTAAAAAAATGCTTTTGGCATTCTTAAGATCTGCCATGAACATGTGGCAGAGCAGACTGGGCACGATGTTAGGTGCGCCATGGATTGCACCGATGCTCCACAAATACAGTCAATTTTGGAGTTGCTCGACAGTCCCAACCTAGACATGTTTCCTTTGCTTCGTTCCACCTTAGTCCGGAGTTTATTTAGGGACTTCCAAATCGGTCAGGGCAATTGATGTACAGGCGGGAGGCATTATTATTTGTTTTTAAAAGACAAGGCCGGCACCAGGTATTCTAATTCCTATGTTGCGGGGTACTTTACAAACATATATACGAAACGGAGACAAATTCCATCCAGACCCAGAACAACTATTTATGGGTCACACAAACAGTTGTCCGGCGCGGGACTCAAACCCGCGACACGAAGCGGCGAGGCGACTGTTTTAGCCGCTGTGCCACACGTGCAGTCAAGTCTTTCGGAAGGCGTGATAAAATAATCTGGTAACCATTTCCACTGTAGGTAGAAGACGGGTATGTATAATATTTCTAAAAGTACAAGATTAATTATATACTTGCTATTTATTATTTATTTAAGGATATTAAAAATGTATGTGACGAAACAGACCGCACGGACGGACTTATTCAAAAAATTTGTTGCTTTAATTACTGTTTTTAAACTGTGTTTATGTAATACATTGTGAGCTTGACAAGTACAAGTGTATGAAAATACCCAAGTGCTGAATAAATTTCATTATTTCATTATAGTAACAAATCTAACTGCCAACCGTCACCGCCCCTACTACTCAAAACGAAGCGTACCCCAAAATAGCCCGTGTGACGATCTCACGCCGAGACGGAGCGATAAATAATTACTATTTAATTTGCGGAGAAATTGCACACCGGTGTATTTACACCTCGGATAATGGCTCCAACCTCAACTCCAGTCATCCCAGCCACTAAAGAAATCTTTTAGAAACAAATACATACATACATTCTCTCAGCTTGCGATCTTCCACCTTCCTCAAAAACTTCCTTAGTCTTCATAATTAGTATTAATATTTATTATAGTAGGTATATTAAAAAGTATGTATATATTTATATATATGTATATATTATATGTTTATATATAAATATTCGTACATAGGTACATATATATGAAAATTAATATAAGTAGATGCACTGCCAACTACAACTTTGTCTCCCTGCATTGCTTTGGTTCATCCAATCGGTTGTCTGGAAGAGATTGCTATATTAGCGATAAGACCGCCGTTTGTACCTCATAATATAAGTTAACTTACATATGTTTCAATGTATGTTCCGATTTGGTGCAATAAAGTGTTATCTATCTATCTATCATACATAGACTTAGGCCTGTTTCCCAGAAGGGTAGGCAGAGACAACAGATTTCCATTTGCACACCTCTTTTTATATTTTATACTAGCTGTGCCCGCGACTTCGTCCGTGTGTTAATTAGTTTATTTCGTTTTTTTTTGTTTTTTAGTAAAATAAAAGACGTTTTCTAAAATAAAAGTAGCCTAAGTTACTCCTTATTACATCAGCTACCTGCCAATAAAAGTCCCGTCAAAATCGGTCCAGCCGTTTCAGAGATTAGCCGGAACAAACAGACAGACAGACAGACAAAAATTTTGAAAAATGTTATTTTAGTGTATGTACCGTATATATATTTATTTCTTTGTAGTAAAAACCGTTTATTTCAATATTACAAACAGACACCCCACTTTTATTTATTTGTATAGACTAGCGGCCCGGTACGTGCTTCGCTACGTAAAAGGCTTAATAATAAAAAAAATGATTATTAAGTTCATTTATTCAAACAAAAAAAATATTTTAAATTGCTAAAAGATGTTGATTTTACACTTATTCAAGACATTTTTAAAATTTTCTCTACGTACAAATCTTCCCTGGACTTCCACGAATAATTCAAGACCAAAATTAGCCAAATTGGTAAAGGCGTTGTTGAGTTATAACATTACAACGAAAAGTGGCATTGATTTATATATATATAGATTACTGTCATTATATTCTTCATACATGCTCGCCGGTTTAGGGTACTTCTGACCTGCCCTTTCTTGGGAACGTCTTCGATTTGGTCAGAGAATGTTCGCCGAGGTCTTCCCCTTCCGGTTGTCCCTTTCACACAGGCCAGGTATACTTCTTTTGTCAATTTTCTTTCATTTATCCTTTCTTAATGGCCAAACCATCTCAGCATACCTTTTTCAAGAAACAAATATACGTCGATAGAGTCAGCAATCCGGAAGGACAAACCGATAACCTTCCAGGGTACGTGTCCTATTGTTGGCGCAAGAGGGGAAACCGGAGCGTATCAAGAAGACCACGGCAGGTCAGGTTTTGTAGGTGCGAGCCGACATACACACCCACAGACACTTTGCGGATGGCATTCGAATTCGTTCGGAAGCAGCGGCTGGATTTTATTGATAACTAGCTGTGCCCCACGGTAAAACGGTAAACTTTATAAATTACTAGCTGTGCCCCGCGGTTTTACCCGCGTTAAATTTCATAAATTATGACAGCCTCCCCCATATGTGATAGCGTGATAATATGTAGCCTATATGTTGACCCGACCTCTTAGTAATATACACAATTTGAAGTAAATCCATGCAGTACTTTTTGAGTTTAGCCCGGATATACATACAGACAAACAGACACACAGACAAAATTCTAAAAACTATATTTTTGGCTACGATATCGATTATAAATCACGCCATATCATAAAAAAAAAAAAATTCAATGTACAGTTTTGACTTTCCTACGATTTTATTATATGTATAGATAGCCTATTTGTTAACCCAGGCTTTCAGCTAACTCCATACTAAATTTTATTAAAATTGCGCCAGACGTTTAAACGTGAAGAAGTAACAAACATACACACTCACAAACTTTCGCCTTTATAATATTAGTGTGATTGAAAAAGTCTTGTGGCTTCATGAGATTAACTAAATCCAGCCACAACCCAGAGAGTAGTCCAAAAATCCTCTCTCAGGACGAATCCTGAGATATAATAATAATATACAGGGACATTATTTACACACGGCCATCTGATCCCAAACTAAGCAGATCTTGTACTATGGAAACCAGATAGCTGATATAGGTACTACATATACTACTTTTCTTTTGTAAAGACATACTTATATAGATAAAAAATTAAACTTGAGAGGTGTCAAGGGACACCCGGATGGAACGAAGTTTTTTCTTATTATTTATTATGTACAAAAAACCTGTATACACTCAACACAGCTGCAAAAAGTGTCGTGACAACTTTTCGTAAGATTTTTTTCCGTCTAGCCCCCTTTCACAACGCGCGATAAGGAACTTCTTCCAATTACACCCAGACTCAGGACATATTCATATAGATATGATAACGCTGCTAGAGGAGAGGTTTCTATTCAGCAGTGCAGGTCTTTCGACCGACATTCCTATAACACAAAAGACCCCTCTTTTATGCCGGGCGATTTAAAATAACACAACAAAAACATAGTGCGCTCCCACACGTGAAACTGAGTCATTCCTAATGTATATAATATTATGTACTGTTTATGTATTGTAATAAGCTGTTACTAAGTCATCGGCTAGAGGTCGCTGATGTCACGGCTCAGTCTAGATCTAGATAGTGTCACATGGGATTCAACTGGTCAACATTTTAAACGAATACATAATTAGGCATATAGATAACATTTTAGTGTTTATATTTTTTTTAACGGGACTAGTCCCTCCCTCTTACCCACCACTGCTACTCCTGTAAGCCAGGATCAACAGTGGCACACAATGAAATGACACTGAGCGGTGAGACTCAGGCATGTCCCGAGGAATCGCGACAACTGTCTAGGATCCCGCAACGAGTTTAATCAGAAAGAGAAAAAGGAGGAGTTAGAAAATGGTGTTTATATTTCCTGTATACCAGGGCTTTGTCTTGTCTTGGCTGGGGTCCACTAGCGTACAGTACTTCGACCCTTCAGGATCTTTTGTAATAGCCCCCATTGGTTTTTACTCTATCCCTAGAGCCCTGGGGCTCTACCGGCTAAGTCGCCGAACATCGATTTCTTAAATGGCGTCATAAGTCATTTATTTTCATAACAAATACATTTGTGTTGAAAATTTTAAAGCTAAATTTACAAATTAAAATACTAATAATAAATAATAATAATAATAATAAATGACTTTTATTTCGGACAACAATACAGATCCATATTTTGTTAATAAAGTGACTTATGAACTAATGTTAGTAAGGAAAATTGGTGAGGAGGTATTACAAATTAAGGTAGGTACTTTGTCTGTGCAGAACGCAATAATGCACCCTTACTTTATTACCCTCTGCACAAACTGTCCAACAATAGGTGAGCTGTAATTTTCAGCAATCGTTCTCAAAATGCTGTTGTCACTGTCTCTTATTCTCCTTAGGATGGATGCGGTTTTTTTGCGGATAACAGCGTGGAAATCGTCCGTCCGAGCCGTCGCAAACATCTCTGAGGCACTACAAAACCGAGGCAGTTTCAAAAGCATTCTGAAAACATTGTTGTACTGTATACGCAGGACATCTAGCGATCTTTTGGTATGATTGACCAAAAGATCGCTAGATGTCCTGCGTATCCATTAATTACATTATGATCAATTTTATATTATATTGTACGTGTGTCATACCAATTCATTATATACTTAGGAAGTCATTTGTCATGTATAAATTCTTGTACACTATAAAAGCATTTCTTCAATAAATAGTTTTTTAATTTGTCCCTGAATATATTTGGTCTATATATGCTTTTAAATTCTAAAGGCAACTTATTATGTATAACGAGACCGATTGTACTCTGGAACTGTGTTGAACCACATTAAGTTTGGCTTGGATTATGTATAACGAGACCGATTGTACTCTGGAACTGTGTTGAACCACATTAAGTTTGGCTTGGAACAATGTAGGTTTGTCCTTTCTACGAGTTTGCTCTCTAATCTGTCTTTCCTCGACAGTTTCAAATTTGAGGAATTTTTTTACAAAGCTTGTTAACAAAACTAATATTTATATAAGCACGGAGCAGTCAAAATTTCTAGTTTAGTAAAATAGTCTCTGCATAGAATCCATTTGCGTTCAAATAAATAAAGGTTAGAAATGACTTAATCAATCGTTAAATCGGCTTATATAAGCACATGAGACGTCATAAATGGTCCGCAATCGATTGTCAACGTTGAAGCCGATTTAACGATTCATCAAGTCATTTTTAACCTTTATTTATTTGAACGCCTTTTAAGAAATCGATGTTCGGCGACTTAGCCGGTAGAGCCCCAGTACACTTGTTAGAGGTAGATCCTTGTAGTCTCCTGGTTCTGGAGATCCCAGCCCCAGGATGGTCATTCTCGCATTTACATATTAGTACATCAAGGCTTCACAAACTGTGTGTGCGGTCACAGACCACTTTTACAATTTAAACAATCCCACGGACCCCTGTCAATTTTTAGGGTTCCGTAGCCAAAGGGTAAAACGGGAGCCTATTATATACTAAGACCTCGTTGTCTGTCTGTCCGTCTGTCACCAGGCTGGCTGTATCTCATGAACCGTGATAGTTAGACAGTTGACGTTTTCACAGATGATGTATTCCTGTTGCCGCTATAACAACAAATACTAAAAAACAAATTAATATAAATATTTAAGGGGTCTCCCATACAACAAACGTGAATTATTTGCTCGTTTATTAGGGTTTCGTAGCCAAATGGCAAAAAACAGAACACTTATAGATTCGTCATGTCTGTCCGTCCGTATGTATATACAGCACTAGCTGTGCCCCGCGGTGTTATTTCTTTGCTATAAACCTCACGGAGCCCGAGACCTTTCCAACGAATGCAAAACCGTGGAAATCGGTTCGTGCGTTCTGGAGTTATAGCGTCAGGAAGGAAAACCCGACTTATTTTTATATAGTAGATTAAGATTTGTACACAAAAATAGAATAAGAACAATCATTTTGGGGGTTCCCCATACATAGAACAGAAACCCAAAAAAAATTTTTCATAGTACCCATACATGTGGGGAATCTATGGATAGGTCTTCAAAAATAATATTGAGGTTCCTAATATATTTTTTGTCTAAACTGAATAGTTTGCGCGAGAGACACTTCCAAAGTGGTAAAATGATTGGACACAAATAGTTGGACTGCGCAGGAATCGAATCCGGGACACGTTCTTCACCTTCTATATTAAAAAAATACACTTTTATTGGTATTTAAAAATTTCGCGAACTGCCACATAATATATTATGGACAGAGGACACGATCGCCATTACAATTTAAGGCAAATCATTACCTTTTGGTTTACCAGACGTTTCGGCATGAATTGATCAAGCCGTTACCTGATTTTCCAAGTTAGTTGCTTTTATGGGAATAATAATAATGTCCTCCTAGCTGAATTTCGCCCCGGCAGCCAATCTCAATAGAGGTTAGCCATCTGCGCGGGACATATTATAGTGCACAAGTGTGTGCGCAAACACAGGAGCACTTTCTATACCATCACTCTCATGATCCGATGGGACGCCTAGCGACAAAACCGGAACGAGGTCAGGTACAGGACCGTATTATTTGAGCACTATAATATGTCCCGCGCAGATGGAGGACTCACCTACGAAGGGTTCCGTAGGTGACAGACAGACAACGAAGTCTTAGTAATATCCCTATAATATCTTATTTTTATTTTATTTTGTGTACGAAACCCTAAAAATAGCCGTTCAAAAGTTACAGCGTCTTTACTAGTCGGAATATGACGGTAAGGTTAGGTAATGTAGATTTAAAGCGTTAAGTACATAATGAAGGAAGGCAGAGTAATATGACACGGAACGCAGACATTCCTCCCCACCAAGGCAGCATTTAATAATTTGACACCCGTTGCGACTGCGCATGAAGCAATTCTCGAAACAATACCATTCCTAGAAATTATAACAAAATATAACTTGCAAATGTTTCTAATCCTGCGAAGTTGTTGGTGTTAAATATAAATTTGGAATAATAATAATCGCGGACATTATTCACACGCGGCCATCTGATCCAAAACTAAGCAGCTTATACTATGGAAACCAGATAACTGATATACATACATACTTATATAGATAACTAGCGGCCCGGTACGTGTTTCGCTACGTATAAGGCATAGTAATAAAAAAATGATTATAGTTCATAATTCAAAAAAAAAATTGCTTAGATGTTGATTTTACACTTTTTCAAGACTTTTTTTAAAATTTTCTCTTCGTACAAATCTTCTCTGGACTTCCACCAATAATTCAAGACCAAAATTAGCCAAATCGGTAAAGGCGTTGTTGAGTTATAACATTACAACGAAAAGTGGTATTGATTTATATATATAGATATAGAATAGATTATACCCAGACTCTAATACAGACAGACCAGTGGCTCTATCGGATAAGTCACCGAACATCGATTTCTTAAATGGCGTTCAAATAAATAAAGGTTAAAAATGACTTAATCAATCGTTAAATCGGCTTCCATGACCACATGACGTCATTAATGGTCCGGAATCGATTTTCAACGTTGATTGATTAAGTACTTTTAAACCTTTATTTATTTGAACGCCATTTAAGAAATCGATGTTCGGCGACTTAGCCGGTAGAGGCCCAGAACCATTCAAACAAGATGTAATAAATTATATCTAAAACTTCGATAATCACACTAATATTATAAAGGCGAAAGTTTGTGAGTGTGTATGTTTGTTACTTCTTTACGTCTAAACGGATGCAGCGATTTTAATAATATATGGAGTTAGCTGACACCCTAGATTAACACATAGGCTATAATTTATAAAGTTTAACGCGGGTGACACCGCGGGTTCGTTAAACCTATATATAAGCTTGACAATAACTATAAGCTAGCAAAATTATAACATTCTAAATTCATTATATTAAGTGTTAATTCAAAAAAAAAATTACTCTCCGTCCAATATCTATATAACCTAGAAATAATTATGCTTATTTAATTACTAGCTGTGCCCAGCGGTTTTACCCGCGTTAAACATAATGAATTTATCACAGGTCCTCCCCCGTAGGTGATAGCGTGATAATATGTAGCCTATATATTAACCAGACCTCTTAGCAATATTCGTGCAAAATTTGAAGTAAATCCATACAGTACTTTTTGAGTTTAGCCCGGAGATACATACAGACAAAAATTCTAAAAACTATATTTTTGGCTTCAATATCGATTGTAGATCACGCCCCAAGTATCCTGTTTAAAAAATATTCAATGTACAGTTTTGACTTTCCTACGATTTTATTATATGTATCTAAGATACTACAAACATGTTCGGACTATTTACAAGCGCTTTTTTAAAGCCTACGTGAATAAAAACCATTTTATTTATATATTTGTTTGACGGGCCTGTTAGCGTGATTAGCAAATGCTTGCGTTTCACTCCAGAGGTCGTGGGTTCGATTCCCACCCAGGACTTACTGACACAGATATTTGTGTGCATGAACATGTCTGTTTCCTGGGAACCGATAACTTTACCGATTTATTTTTGTTCGATTTTCATTTTACTGAAAACTATTGATCGACGTCTTATTTGCTAATGCATTATTTGACATATTTTAATATAATCGAAGTGTCATGTGTCATAGGTATTATTTTACCGAATATTTTTTTACCGATTTACAAATTAACTTTCTGCTATTGGCCGAAGCCTATTTGATTTTTTTTCATTTGCCAAATGCTTTATTTGCCATATTTTCACCATACCAAAATAACATTTTACTGAATTTTGGTCCCAAATATATACAACATGTAACTTAATTAACGCACATCCTGAAAATAGTTTGTTCAGAATCGTTTACTGAATCGATTTATATAATTTTTAATATAGGTAATTTTTTTTCCAAAATAATGAAAACTACGGAAATTATTGTTATATTAACCCTATAAGTAAGTATAAGTAAGTCAAATAATAAGACTTTTAAAATTGCAGTTTTATTTGTATTCATACAAATTCCATCATTAAATACAAAATAAAGAAAAATTTACTTTATTCCAAGCAACTAATTTAGTAACTAAAACTTTGACGATCACCGTAGGCTACGGTGATCGTCAAAGTTTTAGTTACTTAGTACAAAGTTTTAGTTGGTAGTGCTCCTGCCTACGAAGTTGGTGGTCCTGGGTTCGAATCCCGGTAAGTGCAAATATTTGTGTGATGAGCAGGAATATTTGTTTCTTAGTCATGGATGTTTTCTATGTATATAAGTATTTATCTATCTATATAAGTATGTATATCGTCACCTGGTACCCATAGTACAAGCTTTGCTTAGTTTGGGGCTAGGATGATCTGTGTGACATTGTCCCTAGATATTATTATTATTATAAATAACAATGCCTAAACATGTTGAATTAAAAATTCAGTGTATTAGACGGTTGCTTGGTAGTATTTTCAAAATTAAATTAAAATAGTGTCATAAAAAGTCAAAGTGTAATGCTAAAAATTTCGTGATAGAAACGAATGGCTGCAAAACCGACTCCATCCAGTCTTGTTTGTTCAAGCCCTAGAGTGTTATATAAGCCCGCGTAAGCGCGGAGAGGTAGGGCGGCCCGTAAGCTGGAGGAGCAGGTGGTGAGCGTAAAAACCATCTGCGACGATAATCTCGCGGGGGTCCGCCCAAATCCCGCAGCTCCGGAGCCGTGACAGAAACAATGCTTGTTGCATGCCTTCTGCTTGCATGCTGCATGCCTGCTTGCATGCTGCATGCCTGCTTGCATGCTGCATGCCTGCTTGCATGACCATACAATCTCCATCGTTTGACGGCCTATCACTACACCCTGACATTGGCGTTATTGTGGTCGTTTATCCACAAAAGCCATTATAGAAAAATTTAATTGAATTGAGAATGCCATATCCAATAAATTCCCAAACAAGCGAAAAATGGCAGACATACATTACTTAAGTATATTACTTGATTTCTTAATGTTTTTTATATCCCTCATCATTGAACTCTATCAGTATTAACTAAATAAATGAAATTGATTCTAAAAAACAAAAGTACTTAGAATAAACCCAATAATTAAAATTGTTGTTTCATAGTGGAATTTAAGATAAGGAATAACTTTGTTAGATCTATCACAATGTTTATATGTTATAATAATAACAAATATCTTGGTACAACTACTTAACACATTGCCATCTGATCCCAAATGCCAGTACTTTGGCAACCAGACAACTGATGAACATACTTTATATTTGTATTTTATACTTACTGTATATTTGTAAATGCATACATATTATAGACTAGCTGTGCCCCGTGGTTTTACCCGCGTTAAATTTTATAAATTATCATAGCTCCTCCCCCCCAGTAGGTGATAGCGTGATAATATGTAGCCTATATGTTGACCCAACCTCTTAGTAATATTCATGCAAAATTTGAAGCAAATCCATGCAGTACTTTTTGAGTTTAGCCCGGACATACATACAGACAAACAGACAAAAATTCTAAAAACTATATTTTTGGCTTCGACTTCAATTGTAGATCACGCCCCAAGTATCCTTTTTAAAAAATATTCAATGTACAGTTTTGACTTTCCTACGATTTTATTATATGTATAGATAAATTACACCCAGACACAGAACAAATAATCATGCTCATCACACAAAGATTTGTCCTTGGTGTGGATTGAACCCACTACCTCTAGCTTAGCAGTCGGTCACTAACCACTAGACCTAATCACACAGAGTCACCTGCAGTTTATGATTTTGTACAATTTCACCTTGTATAGCGAGTTTTATATCTATATAATAGGTCTTTACCTATGAAATTGCCGTTTTGTATGAAAAAATTTAAACGAATTTTTTTCATGAATTTTTTTATTTGTATTAATCGAAGTAATCACCCATGCAATCAATGCATCTTTGCCATCGCAGTGGCAGTTTATTGATGCCCTTCTTAAAGAAATCAGCTGGACGGGAGGCAACAAATTCTTCAAAGGCATTTTGTACTGCCTCTCGGGTATTGAATTTTTTTCCCGCCAAGAAGTTATCCAAATTCTGGAAAAAGTAGTAGTCTGTAGGCGCAAGGTCTGGTGAGTAGGGCGGATGACGGAGAGCTTCCAACCCCAGTTCTTGCAACTTGGAGACCGTCTGCTGTGCAGTATGAGGTCGCGCGTTGTCGTGCAGGAGCAGCGGAGACGAGCGATTGACCAATGCTGGTTGGAGATGCGCCAGCTTCTCCATCATTGTGCTCAGTTCTTCACAGTACACATCTGCAGTAATGCTCACCCCGTTTGGTAAGAAGCTGTGATGAATCACACCGGCGCTAGACCACCAAACAGTGACCATCACTTTTCTAGGGGTAAGTTTTCGTTTAGGGCATTGTTTAGGTGCTGAACCAGGATCCAACCAACTTGCTGAGCGCTTGCGGTTATCAAACAGAATCCATTTTTCATCGCAGGTAACAATGCGGTTCAAAATTCCTTCATTTGTGTGTCTGTTGAGCAGTGCAAGGCACGTCTCGACGCGTACTTCGCGCTGGCGATCATTGAGTTCGTGGGGCACCCATTTGTCAAGCTTTGTTACCTTGCCAATTTGACGCAAATGGACCAATATTGTTTTGACGCTAACGTCGAAAGCTGCTGCTAATTCAGCCGTAGATTGTGTATCATCAGCTTCCACAACCGCCTTTAATTCGTCATTGTCGACCAAAGTCTTCGGACGACCGCGAGGTTCATTTTTCAGGTCGAAATTTCCAGAACGGAAGCGAGCAAACCAATAACAGGTGGTGCGTTGGTTTGTAGTGTTAGCTCCGTAAACGTCGTTGATGTTGCGTGCCGCTTGTGCCGCGTTGCTGCCACGACGGTACTCATATTCCATAATTACTCGAATTTTTAACGTATCCATGATGACGAAAAAGATTGAAATGCGATGAAAATGTAACACTAATCAATAAAGAAATGACTACTTTTGGAAAAAAGAATCCATGTTTTTAAAATAAAATTAATTTGAAATTAGAATTCTTAGCCAAACAAAAATTATTTTGATTTGAAATGGCCAGTACTGCAGAACGGCAATTTCATAGGTAAAGACCTAATATATAAAAATCAATGCCACTTTTCTTTGTAATGTTATAACTCAACAACGTCTTTACCGATTTGGCTAATTTTTCGTGGAAGTCCAGGGAAGGTTTGTACGTAGAGAAAATTAAAAAAAAGTCTTGAAAAAGTGTAAAATCAACATCTTTTATCAATTTAAAATATTTTTTTGTTTGAATAAATGAACATAATAATTAATCATTTTGGAAGGAAGTTCCTTATCGCGCATTGTGAAAGGGGGTTAGACGGAAAAAATTCTCACGAAAAGTTGTCACGACACTTTTTGCTCTCTCTCTCTCTCTCTCTTATAGAAAGCAAGCCAGATATTTTCATTTCTATTTCGCATTGAACAGTGTGGTGTCACGACGATTATTTTTGTTGAGTGTACAGGTTTATTGTAGATAATAAATAATAAGAAATAACTTTGTTCCATCTGGGTGTCCCTTGACACCTCTCAAGTTTTTTATTATATTTTTATTATTATATTCAGACACACAACTGTTGTTTTGCCTCCTGCATCAAGATGATGATAGGCTTACTACTAATACTCATTAAGTACTGGACTTGTGTGGAGAAGACTAGAGCCCAAAACTGGCAATTGCAGAGATTTATGGAGGTGGCATGTGTCCAGCAGTGGACATCTTCCAGCTGATATGATAATAAACTATAACTTGATAAAACTATACTAGTTTATAATTGAGTTTAGCTTTTCATCTATTCTCACACTATGAGGAAAATAATAAACATACTTTGTATGACAAGTTTTATGTTTGGTGGTTAATGCTGTAATATATATATAATATCTTTAAATGCAATTAATTTTTCCTTGATTCCATTATCATATGCTTGTTATTGTCAGCTGATGTAAAACAAACATCAATGTTACTATTAAGTGACTGACAACATGTTATTTTATCATTTATATTGGATGACATGGTTGGTAAATGCTTGCCTTTCAGGCAGCAAGTTGTGAGTTAAATTCCCGGGACAGATAGTTGTGTGCATGAACATGTCTGTCCTGAGTCTTGATGTTATTATCTATATAAGTATGTATTTACAATAGAAAGTAGTATATGTATGCTAGTTATCTGGTTTCCATAATACAAGCTCTGCTTAGTTTGGGATCAGATGGCCATGTGAATAATGTCTCAGGATATTATTCTTATACCTCCGATGTAGCTAGAGAAAGCCAGAAGTTAGCTAGGGTAGGGTCCTCATTGGCAAGGATTGTGTTGCCTCCTTAACCCCTGATCAATGATCACATGCCTGAAGATGTGCCAGAGATAACACCCTCTTCTAGAATTCAATTTTTTACTTTGGCGGCCTATTAAGCTGTGGCTTGAACTCCTCGCTTAATTAAGCTACTGTCCTGACAATGGCATTGCCAAGATGAGTATTTTGTAGAACATTTACTAAAAGTAAGTTTGCTATATATAAATCAAATTCTGATGCAACTCTGATGTAATAATAATAATAATATCTGGAGACAATGTCACACAGATCATCCTAGCCCCAAACTAAGCAAAGCTTGTACTATGGGTACCAGGCGACGATATACATACTTATATAGATAGATAAATACTTATATACATAGAAAACATCCATGACTCAGAAACAAATATTCGTGCTCATCACACAAATATTTGCACTTACCGGGATTCGAACCCAGGACCACCAGCTTCGTAGGCACGAGCACTACCCACTAGGCTAAGATGACCGTCTGTTGTCCATGAATATTTGTTTTTAGCCAACATCAAAAGCAGGTTATTCAATTATGATTATGAATCTTTAATTAGTACATTATATGATTTTTGTTAAAAGTATTTTCATGACAATCATTATGATTATTAGAAAGAAAAATTGTAGTTCATTGTATGTTTCTTTAATATCAGTAATTATAATAAGTCTTAGGATATGATGGACATTTGTTCATGATGTTCATGTTTGGACATGAACATACCTGACTGTAGGCACAAATCTGGGTATAGGTAAAGTGCTTGCAAATTTAAGTACCCAGATGTGAGAAAAGTGGCAACTAGGAGCTAAAATGGCAGTAACAAGTTGGTGCACTGGATAGCCAGGCCGAGGCTCTATGGACTTAGTATGGTGCATTCTGATGATTTTTATAGCAGTGTTAGCTATTGCATAGGGAAAAAAAAATTTAGTGAGATGTAAAATATGACAAAAAGGATGCCATTTTTATACAGGCTAAAAGGGAGGGAGGATATTCTAGGATGGCAGTCGAGACACTGGTCTCGTCGCCTGAAAGCCATACACACTTAACTCATCCGCTTATAGTCTTGCGACTGATTGCAGATTATATATAAACGGAAAAAAAAAATTGCAAACAACGGAGTGGCTTATTGTTGGGTATCCACAGATTACTGTGGTGCAGGATACATAAAAAGATTTTTTTTATTGTTTGCAGATATCTGCACTCAAGATTAAACTTAGAATGTGATGGTACTCTAAAATAAAGTAAGTAAAGTGGTTTAAAAAATAAAGACGATTATGTATATATTTTAATTTTGTAACTTCATCATCATCATCATATCAGCCGAAAGACGTCCACTGCTGGACAAAGGCCTCCCTCAAAGATCTCCACAATTGCCGGTCTTGCGCTATCCGCATCCATTTTCCAGCGACCCGCACAAGATCATCGGTCCATCTTGTAGGGGGCCTGCCCACCCTGCGTCTTCCGGTTCGTGGTCGCCACTCGAGAACCTTTCTGCCCCAGCGGCCGTCGGCTCTACGAGCTATGTGCCCTGCCCACTGCCACTTCAGCTTGGCAGTGGTCATTTTGTAACTTATATGGAAATAATTATAATGCTCAATACATGGCATAGTAATGTTTATATGTTTGTGAAGTCTTCAATTGATATGTAGATTAATAAAAGGATTTATTCCTTAAGCGCCAGGAAATAAACAACCAGGAAAATACAGTCCATATATTAAAATACCAAACAAAAGATACATTCTTAATTGTAAGACCTACCTACTATATAAAATTTTACAATGAAATGTATCTTTGTATTGTTTCCTTCATGTAAATTATCACGTCTAATCCTCTCGAAAGCAACAAATAGTGTAATAAATACCAAGATAACATGATAAATATGATAAAATTTGTAAAGAGTCCCAGTTTTCATTCATGACGATATTTAGATATCAAAACGTTGTCTTACCATCTTGCCAAGGGTTCGCAGGCTCGAAGTACTGTGTCACTAGCTGGTCCTCATCAGGGAAGCGAACGAAACGTCCCACCTTCTTCGTCTCGTCTTTATGCTCATCTTGAATGTCCCCACAATCTAAACACTGGGTTTTAATACAATTATCGCTGTCGTTCGGGCATCCCGTGGCTTTATCAGGATCGGCAGACATATCTAGCGAATAAGTTATCACATAACGAAAACATTAGCAGCTATAATTCATAACACATAGAAAAATAATTCATAAACACTTCACAATAACACAACACGTTCCGAGATCGATTATTTGATTGTATCACAACGAAAACCACGTTAATTCACCGGCCATTGCGTATTTTTTTGCGTTTCGTTAGGGTTTTTTTTAACACAATTTTTTATTGTTCGTTTCGAATCAAAACATTCCGCACCTTTCATACACCGTTTGCCGCCATATTGGATTGAACGAGACAAAAGGAGAGTTTTCTAAAATGCCTTCTAGAGGGCGTACCGTACGTGACTATAAGCGGTGTTGCCATAAATGAGAAATAAATAGTGCATTTAGCGCTATCTGTTGGCTTGGAGCATATCTAAATGACAGTTTATTTATTCTTGTCAATTGCGAAATTTGACCAACACCGAACTTGGAAATGGTAACATTATAAAAAATATATTTTAGCGACATCTATTATCCGGTAGTAGAACAAAGTACTGTCATTAAACGAAATAATAATAATACATCTTTAGAATACGTCACTACACGACTCAACGATGCTAGGTTACTACAACACAAAATCCAAGTTGCAAGGCTGGTCTACTCAACTCCAATATTTTCCAAGACTTGATTTATCAGTGTGCTACAATAAAAATGTTGAGTACCTACACATAAAAATAATATTATATCAACATTAGGTCCTCAGAATCGTAGGTAGCCGTTTATATCTTGGTGGTAGGATGGTAGCCAACGGAAGTTTCTTTCCCCAGTTCCTTTTTCCTTTCTCTTCGGGGATCGAATGCTGCTATATCCAAAGGTAACTAAGTGGTAGCAACATTTAAGTGAAGTCGAACACACAATTTTTCGCGCTACGATATTTTTAATTAGCTTTGTGATGTAGCACAGAAACGGAGGATGACATATGAGGCTCTGGTACACTCCATTATCTTTACTGCTTCAGTACATGTGAACAGTGAAGGTCCCCTCTCAAATGAAATCAAAATATTAATGCTCGAAAAAACCCAAAGGATGATTTCTAAAATAAGCTTATTCAGGCATTCCAGTCAGAGCACGAGGTACCACAATTAAAAAAAATATCAGCATCAGCATCATGGCAGCCAAATCACGTCCACAGCAGGACAAAAGCATCCCTAAAGAATACTGGTAAATACTACTCCAAAAAACATAGCTGATATGTTCAAAAGCCATTTCATGGTAACTTCACCATTGGGATCATCACGGTCTGGACTTGAGGGTATGACTCAAGGGCAGGAGCTCAGTGTAAAGTTTACGGCCAAAGATGTTGGGAAGGTTATCACGACCATGACCCGATGACTTGAGTATCGAGCATCTTAAATATGCTGGCGTCCATCTTCCAAGGGTTCTGGCTATGTTTTACTCCATGTGCCTGGGGCATTCATACCTACCGCCAGCTATGATGCAGACCGTGGTGGTACCGATCGTGAAAAGTAAAACGCTGATATAAGCGACGCCTGCAACTATAGACCCATATCTCTGGCTACAATTATGTCTAAGGTGCTTGACAGTCTTCTTAACACACTAATGAGTGATTGTCTCGAGTTACATGACATGCAATTCGGTTTCAAATCGGGACTCTCCACTGAAACAGCTATTCTGTGTTTGAAGCAGACTGTCAAGTACTATACTGATCGCAAAACACCAGTCTATGCTTGCTTCCTCGACCTTACGAAAGCGTTTGACCTGGTGTCCTATGATAACCTCTGGGATAAACTGAACGACACATCCCTGCCGAGTGAATGGTATTTTGAAATATTGGTACGGGAACCAGGTCAACGTAGTTCGGTAGTCGGGTGCGCTGTCTGAACCATACAGGTTGGTGTGCGGGGTGAGGCAAGGGGGGTTGACATCGCCAACGCTCTTTAACCTATATGTAAACGCACTTATCGAGAGGCTGAGCAGCACGCATGTCGGATGTCATGTTGGTGGGGTTTGTGTAAACAACATCAGCTACGCAGATGACATGGTGCTGCTCAGCGCCTCTGTTTGTGGCCTGTCTAAGCTGCTCGGCATTTGTGAGGAATATGCTCTCAGCCATGGACTGCTCCATAACAGCAAAACAAGTGAATGTATGGTTTTTCGGGCCAGGGGTAAATGTCCGGATAGTATCCCTAGCATTATATTAAATAACGTACCACTAAATAGGGTTGACACCTTCAAATACCTTGGGCATCTGGTGACCTCTGACCTGAAGGACGATGCAGACATAGAACGGGAGCGTAGGGCGTTGTCTATTCGAGCGAACATGATAGCTCGCAGGTTTGCACGATGCTCGAAAGAAGTAAAAAACACTCTTTTTAGTGCGTATTGCACTTGTTTCTACTCGAGCGCCCTGTGGGCTGACTATACTCAAAAACAGTACAGCGCCCTACGAGTCCAATTCAACAATGCCTACAGAATGTTGTTGGGACTGCCTCGGTACTGCAGTGCGTCGGGGATGTTCGCTGAGGCGCACATTGACTGCTTTTATGCGACGATGCGAAAACGGTGCACATCTCTGGTGCGTAGGGTCCGCGCCAGCTCCAACACCATCCTGAGGATGATGGCTGAGAGGTTTGACTGTCACTACATTAACCATTGTTGCATGCTTAATGTAGTGACAATAACAAAGTAAATGAATAAGGGACAACACATAACTGTTTCATTATCGGTCCGTATTTTCTGACTTATATTTTAATATTTTAATTCTCGTGACATGTATGTTTTAATTCATTGACTTTGCCAATTTATTTTTTAGTTATAATTTAATTTTGTGTTGTGTTTTGTCTTACTTCTCTAATTTTAATTTAATGTACTTATTATGATCCTTTTGTTGGTCGAAATAAACGAATAATAATAAAAAAAAAAATGCCATAATCGCCACGCTTGGCAGACAGATTGGCGATCGCAGTTGGATAGACATAGTTTACAGAAAAACGCAGCTGCCCGTTTTCTGGTACGATTTTTATTTTATCCGTAAAAATTTTATATTTATGTGGAATCGTCATATTTTTTTACACATATAGATTATTAAGATCGTGACGGGCCTGTCGGCGTGGTTGGTAAATACATGCTTTTCACGCCACATATCGTGGGTTCGATTCTAGCCCAGGGTATTTGTTTGCATAAACATGTCTGTTTGTCCTGAGTCCCGGTGTAATCTATTAAGTACGTATTTGCAATAGAAAAGTATTACCCGTTTGGTATATCAGTTATCTGGTTTCCATAGTACAAGCTCTGCTTAGTTTCGTGTCAGATTCGCTTAGTTTGGGATCTGATGGGCGTGTGTGATAAATGTTCCAGGACATCTTTCTTATATATTTGATCATATATAATTATATTTTAATTTATGATAGTAATGATTTAGTTAAATAGCTAATTTATTGAAGTTATTGTCGAAATGGTTATTTTATAGTCAATGGTTAAAGTTTTAGATATTTTTTTATTATTTAGGTATTGAATATTATTATAACCAGGCTACTCAAAAAGTTTCCGGAATACCCTGGAATACCATATTTGTGTATCACAGTTAAAATCTATACAAATAAATAAAATTGGAGTGTCTGTTTGTAATATTGAAATAGCCGGTTTTTACTACATAAATATGAATATGTACTGTACATACACCAAAATAAATTTTTTTACCATTTTTGTCTGTCTGTTTGTTCCGGCTAATCTCTGAAATGGCTGGACCGATTTTGACGGGACTTTTATTGGCAGGTAGCTGATGTAATAAGGAGTAACTTAGGCTACTTTGATTTTAGAAAAAGTCTTTTATTTTACTAAAAAACGAAATAAACTAATTAACACGCGGACGAAGTCGCGGGCACAGCTAGTAATAAATAAATGTACAATTGTTTATAAGTCAGAATTCGAACATTCCAATACACGATATCTCTCCATATTTTTTATTAATACGAGCTCATTTGCGATCATGGAACCTCACCGAGAATACCGTCACGTTTTCAACGATTTTAAAATGTTCAAACCAGAGGCATATTATAATCGACTTAAAAGCTGGCTTTTTCGCATAAGGGCCCTTCAAAAGCAATTGTTTACCATTGTATAGTGAACTAGCTATGCCCCGCGGTTTCACGCGCGTTCATCATCATCATTACAGCTATAACAAGTCCACTGCTGGACTAAAGCATCCCCCAAGAATCATCTTGGAGGGATACGCACTAATCGCCCTGCTTGGCAGACGGGTTGGCGATCGCGGTACTCAGGAAAACGTTGCTGCCTGTTCTCTGGGACACCTACCTATATTTCCTCGGGACGACTTCTACTACTACCTACGGGAAGAGATGGGGCCAATATATCCTTTATGGCCGTCAGCCACGTAGCCTCACGCGCATTCAACTTTATAAATTGATGCCTATGTGTTAATCGGATATAGGTATTATTATAATAATAATAATGTCCTCCTAGCCGAATTTCGGCCAAGGTGGCCAGTCTCAATAGAGATTAGCCATCTGCGCGGGACATATTATAGTGCACAAGTGTGTACGCAAACACAGGAGCACTTTCTATTCCATCACTCTCATAATCGGGTCATATTGGCTACCTATATTTGGAAACCTGTATACTGTTCCCAATTTACAAAAAATAATTTTAAGACAGCCGGATAATTCAAGTAAGCCAGGTCACTATTATTATTCGCTGGAGCAGAAAAGTTCTCAAATGGCGACCACGAACCAGAAGACGCAGCGTAGGCAGCCCCCCTACAAGATGGACCGATGATCTGGTGTGGGTAGCTGGATGCGGATAACACAAGACCGGCAATTGTGTAGATCCAGAATAGAGTCCAGCAATGGGCGTCTTGCGGTTGATATGATGATGAAGTCGCTATTAGAGAACAGACGCCAGCACATCCAGCTACCCCGATCTGTCAAAAAACGTTTATTGATTTTCAACTTTAGCACAAAAGCAAGCACTTTCTATTGGGAAAATTTGATAGATTGGGGAAGCTTGATGTGCTGGCGTCTGTTCATATAAATTGAAAAAAAAATTGGGTAACTAAAATTATTTATTCATAATCAACATCACATAAGTTTTCTTTTCACGAAATATTCACCTTGGAAGTTCTGGCCGCGCAATCGTGCACTTGATGTTTCCTTAATCTCGATTATTTCTTCAAAAATTAAGATTTCATGCAGTAAAACTGTTACCAGAAAAAGGTCTTAATATGTCAAAAGTACTGAAAGCATTTAATGCCACCAAAGTTTATTTAAAGTGACGAAATCAAGGCAAAAGAAAAGTTACGTGGCCGCGCAATCGTAACGGTACTTTGAACGCTGATATCTCATTATCTATAATAGTTAAGATTTCGGTGTGAACATCGATTTATTCGTAATATTAACCTCATCAGATTGACATATCGTTTTACCCTCAGAACAGTTTTCTTCGCGTATAATCTCAAAAATGAAGTTATCTCTTACAATGTTCAAGCAGAGTGACCATAATTTCAGTTTGAAATGGGAATATCTTTTGTTCTATTAGACGAAAATGAATTAATTAGGAATAATTGTTGTAGAATTGGCTAATATAACACAGTTCAATGCACTTTCCCTTTTCCGTTTGTCAAAGACTTAAGTTTTGTTATGTTATATACGAGTTATAATTTTATCAATAAAACAGTATGGTAATGGCAAAAGTATTTTTTGTGATCGAGTTCGTTAAATCGAAAAGATAAGTATAATTGCGAATTCGCTGTGTGGTGACGGCGCAGAATATCATCACTCCATCTCATCCCGTGGGGGGTGTAGAAATCGTCCCTAGGGAATACCTACCAGAGGACGGCATAACATGATGAAGTATAATTACGACTAAAGTCGGAGACTTAGCGATCGCTATATATGTCGAGACAGCAGACCCAGGTCGATGAGCAGCGGTTTTTAAGTGACCCGCTGTCTTGTCTACCGCTATAACATGCAAAAAATACGGACATAAAATAAAATATATGGACCTATGTCGGCGAGGTATACTTAGTTCAACAAGATAAAAAACTTCACAGTTCATACGATGGACATTTTACCTTCATAGTCCATGGCATTCTGATTACAAAAATTGCGATGTTTGTAAATGCGACGGGCATATAAAAAATAGATAGGTACTACGTCTTCGAAGTATAGGTAAAGTGGCGGTCACGAACGGTGTACCGATTCCGGAACATAGAACTGAATAGTTTGCGCGAGAGACACTTCCAAAGTGGAAAAATGAGTGTCCCCCCCCCCCCCCCTGTAACTTCTAATATAAGACAATGATAAAACTAAAATAAATATATGATGTACATTACCACGTAACCTAACAACGAAAATTGGTTTAAACGAGATCTAGTAAGTAGTTTTTTTTAATGCGTCATAAATCGTAAACCGCAATTTACCTTTCATTTAATCAACTGAAATACTTGCTGCTGCGGAACCCTTCATGGACGAGGCCGACTCGCACTTGGCCGGTTTTTTTTTGTTTAATTATATGCTATCAGTCTTACGACTTTGAGCGGATGAGTTGTAGGATATTCGTGTGGTGAGCGTGCACTCCAATGAGAGCACTAAGTACTCTACCACTCATGTGTAAGTGAAGCTACACCCTCTCCTTAAGCTTCAGAATGTCATGCCTTCTGTTTTGAGGCATTGAGGACACTCCTGGCTATAATTATTATACACTTATGTATCCAACACTATTTGTTATAGAGATCGTTGGATATTATAAGCTAGCGAGATACGGCGTGACTTAGTGTTAGCAAAATACGAGTAGGTATATATTCGAAGTGTTTTGTAGCAGCTTAAGTAATCCTGGTATATTAGTTTCATTGAGACTGCTCGTTCCAAACACCAGGTTGCGCCAGGCGCCTAGGGCACGGCTTTTTGACGTCCCAGTGGCTTGCACTAACATTGACAAAATTTAAAAACAATTATAGTTACATAGAAATTCTGGTAAGACATTCTAATTGAATCTAACTTTTATCTGTGGCTATCCCTGAGTTTCCATCGATATCACAGCAGCCAATAATCATTAATTCTATTTAAATAATAATCACCATGACATACAACTTGATACACAAATAGTGTGTATTTAAGAGTCCGACAATAGCTCATGTTTACCATACATTCATAGTACCAAAATACCTACTCAATAAATCACTGAACTATGATTAAGTGGTCCTTCTGCGTTAGTAGTGGCCACGGTGGCTACGGTGACAACTAACCATAAGGTGGGTCGATGCTTATTTACCGACAGAAGTTTTTTTTTTATAAGGCAGAGGTAATGCTTGCGCATGTCACCCGGAAAAAGTGTCTGGGGGAGGGTATGTCGGACTCGCACCGACTAAACCTACCTGCAGTGAACTTCTCTTGGCGCCTGGTACGCTGCTCTGGTGCCCCCCTTTTGCATCATGTCCCAGATGTTCGGGACACGTACCCTAGGAGGGCTCCGGATTGTCCTCCCTATTTGCCGACTCCTGCCAGTCCGGCACAGCGACTGCTCCACAAGTAGATCGCTGTCTTACCGGAGCTGCTAGCTATTGACGGCAATAGAGGACACTTCTGAAGGTGTTTTTCCACCAGAGTGACGAGACGAGGCGAGGCGAGGAGAAAATTGAAATTTGTATAGCAAACTTTCAATCCTCTCCCAGCGCATCTTTGGTGGAAAGTATTGATTGACGAGGCGTTAATTGAAATATTTGTTTGTGTAAAAATGAACCGTATTGCTTCCGATATCTATATATATAAATCAATGCCACTTTTCGTTGTAATGTTATAACTCAACAACGCCTTTACCGATTTGGCTAATTTTGGTCTTGAATTATTCGTGGAAGTCCAGGGAAGGTTTATACATAGAGAAAATTTAAAAAAAGTCTTGAAAATGTGTAAAATCAACATGTTGTGGCAAATTTAAAATATTTTTTTTGTTTGATTAAATGAACTTAATAATCATTTTTTTATTACTATGCCTTATACGTAGCGAAGCATGTACTGGGCCGCTAGTTTGCTTATAATAATAATAGTACTTTCAGTCTGACTGCCTCGTTGGTCTAGCGGCAGCGTAATCAACCGCAGATAATGAGGTCCTAGGTTCAAATCCCGGGTCGAGCCAAAAAGTGATTTTGGTATTTTTCCGTAAAAAGAAATGAAGCCGTCGGTCCTGCACCTGAACTCTTTCCGGTCGTGTCGCTAGGCGTCCCATCGGATCATGAGAGTGATGGAATAGAAGTGCCCCTGTGTTTGCGCACACACTTGTGCACTATAATATGTCCTGCGCAATTGGCTAGTCTCCATTAAGACTGGCCGCCGTGGCCGAAATTCGGTCGGGAGGACATCATCAGTGCGTTCAGTGTAGATGGGTTAGCACGCGTCCTTCAGAGGGCACGTCATGTTGACGACCCTGGCTGTGCCAACTGTTATATTGTAGAATATTTAGATTACAAGTGTAGAAAAATATTTTCACTTCTATCGGCAGTACCCAAAGACTGCCCCACAAGTTTTTTTTTTTACTTACAGAATATCCCTCTAGAATTATGGAGTATAAAAGAACGTTTGTATATGTATATAATACTAGCGGCCCGGTACATGCTTCGCTACGTATAAGGCATAGTAATAAAAAAAATGATTATTAAGTTCATTTAATCAAACAAAAAATATTTTAAATTGCTAATAGATGTTGATTTTACACTTTTTCAAGACTTTTTTAAAATTTCCTCTACGTACAAACCTTCCCTGGACTTCCACGAATAATTCAAGACCAAAATTAGCCAAATCGGTAAAGGCGTTGTTGAGTTATAACATTACAACGAAAAGTGGAATTGATTTTTATATATATAGATATATAACTTTTCTATCGCAATAGGCTTATATTCCTGTATTAATAGTAATAAAATATATAATAATATATAGGGACAGTGTCACACAGATCTTCCTAGCCCCAAACTAAGCAAAGCTTGTACTATGGGTACCAGGCGACGATATATATACTTATATACATAGATAAATACTTATATACATAGAAAACATCCATGACTCAGAAACAAATATTCGTGGTCATCACACAAATATTTAATTTTGCACTTACCGGGATTCGAACCCAGGACCACCAGCTTCGTAGGCAGAAGCACTACCAACTAGGCTACGGTGACAGTTTTTTTTTTTTTTTTTTTTATAATAATAATTTAATAGTCCGGTCAAATTAGACAAAAAAATAGGGGTAAGGTAACAATAATTCCCATTAGGCTGAAAATTGGTAGGATCGTTCATTACACTCTATTAGGAAATATGAAAAGTCCTCATCCTACGGCACGTGCCAATAAATTCACTCGGGATTAAAGGTCACAAATACGGGTTTCTCGCGATTTTCAGCTAAATGGACGATAAATAAACAGACTTTCCCCATCCGAATAAAAAGATAATTATCAAAAACTGAAGGTGTTGAGAAACTCCTCCTTTTGGTGGGTATTCTGTAAAATTGACACTTCATACAAAGTGAGTTAATTGATTGACGTGTTATTATGGAAGGGATTTTGTTCGTATTTATTAACCCCCAATGCAAAAAGAGGGGTGTTATAAGTTTGACGCCGATATCTAGCTGTATGTGGCTTCGTAGCTCTCAAATGGATGGACCGATTGCGATGCGGATTATTCAATTTGAAAGCCAGTGTCCTTGCGGTGGTTATTAGCTATGTTTGGTTAATATCGGTCCAGCAGTGAAAGAGTATCAGTTCTTTTCCAAAATGAAGGAGTGGAGTCGGATATTCTTAATTGGTTAGGTTAGGTTATATCCTACTAGATGTTCAGTATCATGAGTGCATTGAGCGTTAAAATTTTACACTATTTACGTACAGACGCCAGCACATCTAGCTACGCCAATCTTGTCAAATTTCTCCAATTGAAAGTGAACCTTATGCTTTTGTGATAAAGTCGAAAATCCATAAAAGAAATTTGACAGATTGGAGTAGCTGGATGTGCTGGCGTCTGTACTTCGCTGTTTAATATATATAATAATAAGAATATTAATGGTTCTTAAAGTTTATTAATTTTGTACCAATATTATAATATTATATAAAATATTCGATATTTCTCGTAACAAATAGACGTTGGACGTAAAACTTACAAAACAATATATTTTTACAACTCTTAAAATTATTTTACAACTACTTACTAATCATATAACAAACTTATTCGATAATGTGATATAGATTTTACCTCTTTTAAAGAGATTTAGTGAAAAACATACAAGTCTCTTTTTTACTCCAGCGTTAATTAGGCGCGAAAAATGACATTTGACGTCTAAAGCTTATGTCTATGACAACGCAACTTTTTTTTTAATCAAAAAAATGTTATCAAGTATTTTGTAGCAATGGTTCATGAAAATTCGTCCATCCGAACAACAGTCATAGTTTTTTATAATCGCACGAGGATTTTGACTGTTATATTAGCTTGATAAGAGGGTATCCAATTCTAGTACTTGCTAGTACATACAAGAACAGAAATATATTGCTAGCGATTCTGTCTTTTACACCACTCAACTATTTAAATATCATTACATCCCTTTCTAATGTAGCTCGTATGAAAAGAACGAAGCATACATAGAACTGTCAAACAACTAAAACTGCTTAGAATACACGTACTAATTATGCGCTTCATTCGGGGACATAGCCCCCGCTTCTACGCAACACCAGCTAAACTAAATTTAATATAAATTCTTGTAAATTATGCATACACACATACATAGACTCACGCCTGTTTCCCAGAGGGGTAGGCACAGAGAACGGACTTCCATTTGTCACGATCCTTGCACACCTCTTTCGCCTCATTTACTGCCATTATATTCTTCATACATGCTCGCCGGTTTAGGGTACTTCTGACCTGACCTTTCTTGAGAACGTCTCCGATTTGGTCAGAGCATGTTCTACGAGGTCTTCCCCTTCTAGTTGTATGACATTATAATATATGTGGCCGCTTACTATGGTCTTCATTAGAAGGCTCAAGGTCACCCATATCAATGGAGAGGGCTATGGTTCAAGTATCCATGCAAGGTCGAATCAGAAATGCCGAAATCCTAATAGCCCAAAAAAACTCCACACTAAAGTGGCAGTGGGCGGGGCACATAGCTCGTAGAACCGACGGCCGTTGGGGAGGGGAGGTTCTTGAGTGGCGACCAAGAACCGGAAGACGCAATGTGAGAAGACCCATCTGCGGATAGTTAAAAGATCTTCCGCAACTTAAAAACGGTATGCGAAATCGACGAGTGAGAGAGAGAGATATATATAATCTATACATATAATAAAATCGTAGGAAAGTCAAAACTGTACATTGATTATTTTTATTTAAAGGATACTTGGGGCGTGATATACAATAAACAGCCGAAAATTTAGTTTTTAGAATTTTTGTCTGTTTGTATGTATGTCGGAGCTAAACTCAAAAAGTACTGCATGGATTAACTTCAAATTTTGCATGAATATTACTAAGAGGTCGGGTCAACATATAGGCTACATATTATCACGCTATCACCTACGTGGGAGGAGCTGTGATAATTTATAAAATTTAACGCGGGTAAAACCGCGGGGCACAGCTAGTGACATTTAAATTAGTTTAGTGGAGTAAAAGACAGAATCGAAATATGTTATTTTTGTGAAATTCTGCTCATGGAGTAAAAATATAAAACAAAATATAATTTCTCTATTCGTTGTAAACACTTAGCTTGTTATAACTAGGTAACAGATACAAACTTGTACCAAATCTGAGACAGTGTTGAATTTTGTACCTTCAAACTTTACTATAAGGTTTGAAATTGAACAAATGTACCTTCAAAACTATTCAAATTTGGCCTTACACGTAAGATGTACCAGAAACTTTCAATTAAAAAAATAACCATCCAAGTGCGAGTCGGATAAACACATCAAGGATCGCCAGATGCTCTCACCGGTCCGTAAGTGGTTGGGAAGGTTAAGCAACTAGGCTCGCGGTCAGTCCATAGATGGGTGACCACTAATGTGGTTTAATTTCTGAGCGTCTCCGTGCTTCGGAGGGTACGTTAAGCTGTCGGGCCATTAGGCAACGGTCGTTAAGCCATGTCAGAGGTCTACTGGGCGGCTATTACAACTCTGACACTAGGGAAACCACTGCCCATACGATAAATAAGGATTCCATACTCTTGAACGAATTGAAAAAACAGGATTGATTGGCATCAAAAAATGTTTTTGTGTAAAAAGAGCTATTTTCTTGCTGTGTTTTTGAAAATCTGGGATCAATATTCCATAAAAAATTATGGATAGTCCCCTTAGACCATTTTTGTGTAGCTGCAAAGGATAAGGTACTTCCCCTTAAATCCGCATTAAAAGTTTCCACCCTGTATATAAGTAACTATTTTTTATATAAAGTAGGCACTGAACACTAGGTAATCCTGGCCAACTCGCACTTGACAGGGTTTTATTTTTTAAAAATTCGGATTATGTTAAATTCAATTTAATTTCTGGCCACCCTGTATTATTGTTAACTTTACTAAACCTGTCAGTTTTAATTATCCTATGTCTTTCCAGAAAAATAAATTATGTTCACCAAATCCCTTGTGAAAAGTAACAATCAAATCTTGCTATACGAATACCGCTATTGCTACGAATGTAATAAGGTCTATAATCCCATCCACCGATTTGGTGTATAATCTATCTATTATCGCTAAAATAAGGTCGCGGAGTAGGAAGAAATTCTAACAAAAACCTCTTCTACTGATTCTGGTCACAAACATTTTTATTTTTTAACTGCCTCGTTGGTTTAGCGGTAGCGTGTTCACCCGCAGATATCGAGGTCCTGGGTTCAAATACCGGGTAGGACCAAAAGTGATTTAGGGACATTTCATAACAAGAAAAATTTCTCAGCATCAGCCTGAAGTCTGGGAGTTGGCGGTATTATACCCCCGTGCCTCGGAGAGCACGTAAAGCCGTCGGTCCTGTACCTGATCTCTATCCGGTCGTATCGCTAGGCGTCACATCGGATCATGAGAGTGATGGAATAGAAAGTGGTCCTGTGTTTGCGCACACACTTGAGCACTATAATATGTCCCGCACAGATGGCTAATCTCTGTTGAGAATGGCCGCCGTGGTCGAAATTCGGCTAGGAGGACATTATTATTATTATACTAAATATTTGAAAGAAATAAATATCGACTTTACTATCGTAGGCATAAGGTTTACAATTCCTTAAGACGGCGATCATTGCACCTGTGCGACCGTGAGGCAATATACAATATATAGTAGGAGCGACAGAGGCAGATAATGACAGGTTAATTGCCGAAATTCTTTCTGCTAGGCGATTATCCAATCCATCATTCTTAACAGTTTTATAATCTCGGTCAGTATGTAGTGTTAAGGCGTATATTGTAAATACAGTGCCGTTCATAAGTGCATTAACAGTATCACGAAATAAGCTAATAATTCTAAAGTCCAGCCTCTGAACAAAAGCGTTCCTAGCAGATAGTGATCGTATAGATTGGAATTAGCCTTGAATTTACGATAGTAATATTTACATGTATTATCTACTAGTGTAAATTGCTAACAAGAACATTAATAAACTATATTAATATGTCAACTGACAATAAATATTATAATATTTTTCGCTGAACTTAACGTTAAATATATAAGGAAAGATGACTACCACATTCTTTCAGTGGCCGGACTTTAGTTTCAATTTTGCCTATATAATATCGAGGCATTTATAAAATATAGGACACGCATGAATTTGAAATCATTTACAATTGGTCAAAAATATACAAAATTTTTATTTAATTGAGTAGAAGCCTCAACTTTTTACACATTAAACGCGCCTCGAGACTGGAGTTTTAAATAGACTCGGCTTCGAGTTGCCTTTAGTGTGTGAAGTGTGTAAATTTCTACTTACACATATTTCTGACAATTCATATGAAATTGTCAATTTGACACACAAGTGGACGTCATACATCGCTTAAAGAGCTCAATCTACTTCAAAACTCCAAATAAATTTGGATAGAAATTTATAATTTAAAAGATTTTTATTTGAGTTTCGTTTCATACCAGATGAACATGTATAATTATACCAATTTTTGTTAAAGCCTTTGACATGACTAAATCAACATCCTGTATTTGTGACTGACAGGAATGTATTTACTCATTGCTATTTTTTTTCTTTGTATTAACCGTAAGTTTGACTTAAGATCACACTCATAAACAAACTGCATTAATATTATTTACCTGCTAATGCAATTCAGAACACTACTGTTGTACATAAATTTTACATTCATTGTCATTGTTAATACTTACATAAATATTATTTATTTTTCTGGAAAGTATTTAATGGACCGGGAGCTAACGACAAAAATTTACTCTCAATCAATATTTTATAACATACAAAACATGGAGTAATGGATAATAGAAAACGAAACAACGTCACTTAGTGCCGCCAAAGTATTATATACTTAGCGTTTCATACAACATATTTCAATGTTATCACTATTATCAGTAGAGTATCAATGATATCAATAGAGTTATTTCACATTTCTAAGCCATATTCCTCCTAAAATCGCTGATATATTCATTATGAAGAATGCATCTTATAAACGGAGGAATTGTACAAAATTCATTATAAACCCTCAATTTAAGATCTAATATATCTTCAAAATATTTCATTTCATAATATTATTATGTCGAAAATTTTATAACAGATTCCGATCGACGATTTTACGAACACACATAAATAACATTAACAGCGCCGACGAATATCAAACTTAACAAAACTTGTAGCCATCAACCCTTAAATGGGCATAACTTATGTTTATAATTCATTGGTCTTGCCTCTTATTACAACACAATTGAGTTTAAAATGAGGTGGTAATTATTATGCCATTGTCCATTTAAGGGTTAAATGACGCCTCAAAATATACAACTGCTTGCTTTCGCTATATAAACCTGACTTCATCTAATAGTTCAACCATTGCGACTTGACCATGGCCTATCGATTTAAATTAGTTTACTCTTATTAGGACAAATATGAAAGACCAAATTTGCTGGACGTTAAATTAACATTTCGTTTCTCTTGTATATACATTTACGCCCAGCGAAATGTAAAAGCTCCGAATAACAATAATAATTTAGCAATGTCATAGAATATTCTATGAGAGGAAATTTCTGACACCGGCTCCCAGCCTATAATGGCTGAATAGTGTACAAATATATATATATTACTTACAATATAATGTTCCCAGTATTACAAACTATATTTTTGGTCTGTATATAAGTGTATATTAATATTCGTTTGACAAAGACTTAAGACCTAGAATTCAGCGAACAGTTATTTCATTCCACTAAATTATATACACGACTTTTAAATAAAAAATGTGCTCCAGTATTTTTGTAAGATATTCCATAATATTCAGGGCAAATTTTCACTTTTCTTTCTTGTAATACTCAATAAAATATACAGAAAGACATGTTTTGTTTTTTTTACTAATTTTGTCTAAATTGCAAAAAATATCAAAATGTAAACTTACTATGAATATTTTGGAATATTAATCTTACAAGAGGACCGAAGCACATCTTGCATGCATTTGTTTTTAATCATCTCAATCATTTGAATGTGGAGTGAAATGGTTGCCTGCTGAACTCTTAAAGCCATGAGTATTCAAACAATTCAGCCGAATAGTTTACATATAGAAATTCATATAATTATTCCTCTTTCGTTTCACTAATCTTTTGACTTGGATCCCTCAAAATTGGACAACGCTGTCAGGATTGATTGATACCACATACAATCCTGGAAGGAGCAGGGACATACAGATATATGGGCCATACTTTTGGGAGAAAATTCGTAGAAGTGTTGTGGTGGTGGAATCTAAGCCCATTTGTAATTGTTTTCTTTGAATTTACCAACCTGGGTGCGTTCCCCATTGAGAGTCCTTCAGCGTTTAGCGACGTAGACTCCATCTCTATACAGAATTGGATCAATAGATTCACAGAACAACATAGTATATGAGTGGGAGTATAAAGATTGGTCCTATGCTGTGGAGAGACATGAGTCCGAAAGACACTTAGGACACATTTAGTAGTTCTCGTCGATTAGAGTCGTTCTCTTCAAGATTCGTTAGAGATTTCTATCATCAGCATTGTCCAATTTTGGGCAGGGAAAATTTAAACGTTACCATCGACACGATAAGTAGAAAACCGGGCATTTACAACTTTTGTTTTTTATTAGCAAAAGGGAGATCTTTACCTCAGAACAACTACATATGGGTCCCCCAATTACCCCATCTCATCCCGTGAAGGGATATTTACCAAAGAACGTGCAGTAGCGTCTCTTTGAGTACTATGACCATCATTTTGTCAATCCGCCTACCAACTGTGGAGATAATGGCATCTCTCTCTCAAATTATGCCTTAGTCTAGGAGTGGACGTTTTTTGGCCCGAAACGAGAGCATCGAGTAGGTAGCGAAGCGGTTGCTTTAATCACTGCGACACAGGTAGTCTATATTGTCTGTGCTATGGGGTTACGCTTGTCTTATGGCAATTTGACTTCTTTTCATCAGCATGATAGCGTCCACTACTGGTCATAGGCCTCCCCCTAAGGTTGCCATTTGGAGGGGTTTGCCTTAGTCACCGCTTGGCATGCGAGTTGGGGAGCGCAGTTAGGTGGTAGCTAGGTACTCAGCAGGCGCTGTTTCCCGACTACCTGGGGTATCCCTTAGTCGCCTTTTACGACACCCACGAGATAGTATGGGGTGGTCCTGTTATTAATTTAAGGCCGCAAACCACACGGCTTCCTTATAGTATATATGAATATCTATTTGCGGACGATTTGGCTGAATTTGTTAGAACAATGGCACCTCTAAACATTGTCAAACTCTACCTATGTAAATTGGTTTCTTCGTCACTGATTTTCTCTTTTAATTTTCAAGTCCAGGACTCCATCTGAAAAGAGATTATGTCATATGGTTAGTATGAGATTGACTCAGTTTACAGTTAGCTTAGGAGATTTCCACTAATTATAATAATAATAATAACACCTAAAGAGGCTGACGTTAGGCGGTTGGGTCAAGAACAAGATCCAAAAAGCGGTGTTTTTGGACACGGCTCGCATTGTAAAGAGGTTCCTGTCTCTAGAGCCGTAACCTCCGGTAGCATAGACCCTGTTCCTGCTGCCGGTTGCAAATCCTATTTTTTATATTTTAAAATGTATATTTCTGTTTTTTATATATTTTAAAATGTTTTTAATAAGAAAGATATTTGAATAAATGATAATAATAATAATAATATCTTGTACTATGGGTACTAGGCGACGATATACATACTTATATAGATAGATAAATAATTAAATACATAGAAAACATCCATGACTCAGAAACAAATATTCGTGCTCATCACACAAATATTTGCACTTACCGGGATTCGAACCCAGGACCACCAGCTTCGTAGGCAGGAGCACTACCAACTAGGCTACGGTGATCGTTCACCGGATAATAGACGTGGTCGCTTACTATGGGCCTCATGAGAAGGCTCAAGGTCACCCAAAGAGCAATGGAGTTATGCTCAGAGTATCCATGCGCAATCGAATTGAAAACGTCGAAATCCGCGGGCGAACCAAAGTAGCCGACATAGCCCAAAGAATTGCCAAACTGAAGTGGCAGTGGGCGGCACATAGCTCGTAGAACCGACGGCCGATGGGGCAGAAAGGTTCTCGACAGGCGACCACGAACCGGAAGACGCAGCGTGGGCAGGCTCCCTACAAGGTGGACCGATGATCTTGCAAGGGTCGCGGGAAGCTGCTGGATGCGGGCAGCGCAGGACCGGCTATTGTGGAGATCCTTGGGAAAGGCTTTTGTCCAGCAGTGGAAGTCTTTCGGCTGATATGATTCCAGACAACAGAGGGAGCCCGACTATCTAGAACTGGAAAGTAAAAACGTCAAGCTGTATATCTTGGCATCCTTGGACACACACTTGGACACTTGCCTTTCACGCCGGAGTTCGTCAATCAATCAATCAATCAACCAATCATGTTCGTGGTTTCGATTTCCAACCAGAACAGATATGTGTGTGCATGAACATGTCTGTTTGTCCTGAGTGTGGGTGTTATTATCTATATAAGTATGTATTTACAAAAGAATAGTAGTATATGTAGTATATCAGTTATCTGGTTTCCGTAATACAAGCTCTGCTTAGTTTGGGATCTGATGGCCGGGTGTGATGTCCCAGGATATTGATAGCTGCTGCAGGTTAAGTAAGTCTTGGGAACAAACAGAGTATCTTAGGCCTTTTAGGATACGAAACTATTCACGGCGGATACTGACATGTAGATTTTTGGCAACTCTCGCGCAACATTAATATCCGATTGAGGAAAAGAGGGGCCATTTCATTGTAATTTTTTATGGTTCTGTATCCAAAGGGTAAAACGGGAGAGTTACTAAGACTCCTCTGTCTGTCTGTCCGTCTGTCACACGGCCATATCTCATTAACCGTGGTAGTTAAACAGTTGATTTATTTCTGTTTTCGCTATAACAACAAATAATAAAAAGAAAACAGAAAAAATATATTTAAGGGGGCCCCCATAGAACAGACGGGAATTTTTGCTTGATATTTGTAATGGCTCTAATAATCAGGATATATTTGCTTTAAAAATAAATAATTAAAAAAAAATCATCAAACTGGAATTTCAACAATAAATCTTTGGGGACTCGCCCGTAGCCTAATGGATCGATGAAAGCCCGGTCATGTACCGGACATCTTTCCGGTTGTGTCGCTAGGCGTCCCATCGGATCATAAGAGTGGAATAAAGTGCTCCTGTGTTTGCGCACACACTTCTGCATGGCTAATCTCTACTGAGATTAGCCGCTTACTTAAAAAATTGTACATACCAGTGTTGTCCGTATATACATAGGCGATCCTCCTCGGCGCGAGTTGCTTCCTCCCGTGACTTCTCCTCCTCCCCTCTTTCAACGATAGATTCAACACCCCATTATCACTCCCTAAAACCAAACCATCGTCTAAAACCATAGACTTAATATCCGAACTCAGTTTTTCGTTCGATATAAAAACTGTTTTCGCGAAAACTTTTTTCTTTTCCACAACATCGTTTTTGAATATGTGATTGACACTTTGCTGCACTAGCTTGTCTATGCGACATTCGAATATGTTTTTCTCTATGGTATTTTCAAATATACTTTTCTCTGGTGGTTTTTCAAATAAATTTTTCTCTATGGTTTTTTCGAATATAGATTTTTGTGAAGGTTTTTCAAAGTCTTTTGGTTTTTCGAAGCATTCAGGTAACAGTGGCGTTTTTGTTTCGGTGACTGTGACTTTTTTGATGGGGTTCGTGTTTTGAGATTCTAATTCTGTTTTTATGACATCGATTGCTGGGACGGCTGTGAAATCTGATCGTTCTTGGAGTTTCTGAAATGTAAATAATGTTTGAATTAATACAAAACTAACTAATTGTAATTTGAACCAATTTATAATCTCAAACAGGGATACTTCCTACACCATGGTAAACGGCTACTATTGTTCAGACGCCAGCACATCAAGCTAATCCAATCTGTCACATTTCATTTATAGATTTTCAACTTAATCACAAAAGCATAAGATTCACTTTCAATTGGGGAAATTTGACAGATTGGGGTAGCTTGATATGCTCTCGTCTGTACCTACCTATTCTTAAAATCCCCATTTCCTTATAAACTCTGGCAACATTACTCACACACAGGCTGAAGGCAACAGCCAATCTCTACTTCTAAGTTCACCCACCCGTTCAAGTTAAGATTGGAGACTCTGCACTCGAAGTTGTAGAGAACTATATTTACCTAGGACAGACCATCCAACTAGGTAGGTCCTACTTCGAAAAGGAGGTCAATTTTAGAATCCAACTCGGCTGGGCAGCATTCGGGAAGCTACGAAAAATCTTCTCGTCACAAATACCGCAGTGTCTCAAGTCGAAAGTCTTCGACCAGTGTGTTGCCAGTGATGACTTACGGAACAGAGACGTGGTCGCTCACTATGGGCCTTATAAGACGGCTCAGGGTCACCCAAAGAGCAATGGAGAGGGTTATGCTTGGAGATTCCCTGCGAGATCGAATCAGAAATGCTGAGATCCGCAGGCGAACCAAAGTAACCGACATAGCCTGAAAAATTGCCAAGTTTAAGTGGCAGTGGGCGGGGCACATATCTCGTAGAGCCGACGGCCACTGGGGCAGAAAGGTTCTTAAGTGGCGACAACGAATCAAGACAAGATGAAAGATGGACCGATGATCTTGTGCGGGCGCTGGAAGCGGGTAGCGCAAGACCGGCAATTGTGAAGATCAAAAATCTCCACAATGGGAGGTCTTTACCCAGCAGTGGGCGTCTTTCGGCTGATATGATGAGGTTCGGGTTAACATTGTCAAAAAACATATCTATATATATAAAAATCAATGCCACTTTTCGTTGTAATGTTATAACTCAACAACGCCTTTACCGATTTGGCTAATTTTGGTCTTGACTTATTCGTGGAAGTCCAGGGAAGATTTGTACGTAGAGAAAATTAAAAAAAGTCTTGAAAAAATGTAAAATCAACATCTTTTAGCAATTTAATATATTTTTTTGTTTGAAAAAATTAACTTAATAATCATTTATTTTATTACTATGCCTTATACGTAGCGAAGCACGTACCGGGCCGCTAGTATGACTATATTTTAAACAACTTCATAGATACCAGAACACAATTTAAAAACATTTTTTCACTGGTAAAAATTTTTTTACTGGTCCGTTAATGATCGGGGAGGTTAAGCAACACGGTTCGCGGTCAAGTCATAGATGGGTGCCCGCCAAAGTAATTTATTTACCTGTACAATATACCGCCGGAGTCTGAGACACCTCTGCCGCACACTGTCCCGCTGCGTGGTGAGAGCTCGCCTCTCGGCTAAGGCATCGTCTCTGCACGCTCTGACGGCGCGCAGCTCGCGTGCCAACCGGCGTAGGTGCTCCACACTGCGCCTGCGACTATTTTGGGAGGCAAGCTGGAAATAAAAAATAAAATATTTTGTAACACATAAGAAAGGAGAAAGAGGTCAATCGTAGAATCCAACTCGGCTGGGCAGCGTTCGGGAAGCTACGTAATATCTGCTCGTCCCAAATACCGCAGTGTCTCAAGTCGAAAGTCTTCGACCAGTATTTGTTGCCAGTGATGACTTACGGAACAGAGACGTGGTCGCTCACTATGGGCCTCATCTGACGGCTCAAGGTCACCCAAAGAGCAATGGAGAGGGCTATGCTCGGAGTATCCCTGCGCGATCGAATTAAAAACGTCGAAATCCGCAGGCGAACCAAAGTCACCGACATAGCCCTAAGAATTGCCAAGCTGAAGTGGCAGTGGGCGGCACATAGCTCCTAGAGCCGACGGCCGCTGGGGCAGAAAGGTTCTAGAGTGGCGATCACGAATGACGTCACGGCTGGACAAAGGAATCCCCAAAAGATTTCCACTAGGGAGTTGTGTTCATCATTTGTCGATATTCTGTCGTGTTCTCTGGTTGATATTCCTTCGGGCTGACGTCTACGCCCCCCACGGGATGAGAGGGGGTGGCCATATTCGATGCCGTCAGCGTGCAGCACATAACCATGCAAAATATATACACAAAAAACCGGCCAAGTGCGAGTCGGACTCGCCTATGAAGGGTTCCGCAGCAGCAAGTATTTCAGTTGATTAAATGAAAGGTAAATTGCGGTTTACGATTTATCACGCATTAAAAAGAAACTACTTACTAGATCTCGTTCAAACCAATTTTCGTTGTTAGTTTACATGGTACATCATATATTTTTTTTAGTTTTATCATTCTCTTATTTTAGAAGTTACAGAGGGGAGGGGGGTGACACTTATTTTACCACTTTGGAAGTGTCTCTCGCGCAGACTATTCAGTATAGAAAAAAATTATATTAGAAACCTCAATATCAGTTTTGAAGACCTATCCATAGACAGCCCACAAGTATGGGTAGGTTGAAAAAAAAAATTTGGATTTCAGTTCTTTGTATGGGGACCCCCCAAAATTATTGTTCTTTTTCTATTTTTGTGTAAATATCTTAATGCGGTTCACAGAATACCAAGTTTCAACAGTACAGCTCTTATAGTTTCGGGAAAAAGTGGCTGTTCAAACATACGGACGGACAGACAGACATACATGACGAATCTATAGGGGTTCCGTTTTTTGTCATTTGGCTACGGAACCCTAAAAAGACGACTCTCCATACAAGAATCACGATCAGCTGATGCATTTTGTATGGAGCGGTAACATTTTTGAAGTGAGATGTTCTTTAGGTGCACTAAGTATTTTTGAGATGGAAAGAAACAACTGAACCCGCAACACTGTTACCGTTACTGTTACTTTACGAAAATTCTAAAAATCCTGAGATTTCATGAGTTTGGCAACATCAAACGCAAAAAGAGTAAAACTCTGTACCCTATCCCTACCTGTAAGAATTAATCACAGGGGGTTTTGGCTCTTACGCGGAAAAAGACACATCGAGTCATTATTTCAAACTCAAACTCAAAAGTCATTTATTCCGTTAAAATATTACATTTGTGTAGAATGGTCAATTTTTTTTACCCTACCGTGCAGTGCATGACGTGGCCGCTACTGAGAAACACTGCCAGAAAACTCAGTAGGAATCCTTTTAATCCTTCGTTTAATTTAATAAAATTGAAGGCAAAACCAAATAATAATAAAATAAGGTAAATCAAACCGAACTAACTACATAGTACTTAAATATACATATATAGATTGTAATCATGTAAATACATTGTGTGATTTCGATTTTTTTTATGTATCGCTAATAAATATATATAAAAATGGTACTGTTTAAAGGCTGTGAACCTTTAGTGTTTGAGCGGTGTAAAAATAGCGGGACAGTCTTTAGGGAATGCTAATAGAAGTGAAAACTATTGTTTACACTTCTTATCTCAATAATCTGCAAAATAATAGTTATACACATATATCATGGCAAGCTTGACGTGACGATGACACGAGTTTCACGCTTTTTGTTCACTCATAAAGTATACATATATATTCAGTATTCATATAGCTCATGGGAAGCGTGCGGTGACGAAATGGAATGGAGAAAGGACTCCCTGTGTCGCAGGGTACTTTACATACATATAATTGACAGATATAAAGAACAGCCAGACTCAAAACAATTACTTATGGGTCATCCATATAGATATCTTGTTCGGGAATCGAACCCGGGACAGGAAGTGGCGACGCGACTGTCTCAACAGCTGCGCCACATGTGCAAAATTGGCTATTGCCAGCCTCTTAAGTGAAAATAAATAGCCAAACTACTACACTAGGGAACTGAATCCCTGTGTTGCAGGCTACTTTACATAATTGACGGAAACAAAATACATCCAGACTCAGAACAACTACTTATGTCAAAGTCAAAAATTATTTATTCCGTAAAAAATTTACATTTATGTGGAACGTATTACGTCATATTTTTTTACCCTACCGTGCAGTGCATGACGTGGCAGCTACTGAGAAACACTGCCAGAAAACTCAGCAGGAATCCTTTTTTAAAATAAAATATACTTAAGATCAATTACAATCATGTGTGTTGACTCAGAACAACTCAATCCTAAGCACTTTTATCACTTAAATAATCAGAAATTTTGTAATATGCCCTGCTACACAATTTGACTTTAATAATTCTTTTAAGCTTATTCGTGGACAATTATCTAATGGATTTCTTTATTGATCACACAAATAGTTGTCTTGTCCGGGACACAAAGTGACAGTGGTTAGCACAGTGTCAGAGTTGTTGAAGCCGCCCAGTAGGCATCTGACATGGCTTATAGACTGTTATCTTATGACAAAAAACGGGACCGACAGCTTAACGTGCCCTCCGAAGCACGGAGACGCTCAGAAATTAAACCACTTTGGTGGACACCATTATTGGTCTGACATCGAGCCTAGACGCTTTCCTTCGCCAATCACTTCCGGAACGGTTAAAGCATCTGGCTATGAGCGTTGGAAGTCGCTAGGCGACCATATTGGACTAGGCGAGGCCGCCATCTTGGGGAGGGCGCCATATTGGATTTGTAATGACGTTTCTTAGCTAGTCATGTATTGTCATCAGAACTCAGAGCGTGTGCAAAATTTCATCCTAATCGGAGACCGGGAAGTTACAAGTGAAGCTTATAAAAACGTATTAAAAATACATTAAACTTTCACCTCAAATTAACGAAAGCATAGCTGAGGTCTGACTTATAGAACACGCAGCTCTCCGGCACGCTCACATGACCGAACACGTACTGTTAGTTTGTGCGACTCGGTAGTTGTAAAAAAAAACTACATAAGTATTCGCACTACTTTTATTTTATTTATAACACTACACTGTATTTAACAAATAGGGAACACTAATAATAACTTATTATTTGGACTTTTACGCGATAGCCCTAGTGAAGGGCAGAGTGACGACCAGGAATATATTACTTCTAGTTTCCTTGCTGAAAGCCAGCCGGCAGATCTATGACCATTCCGTAGCCGGGCAGCAATTTCACCAGAGAATAATACACTGATGGAAATAGTAAAAACGCGAGTTTATATACAGTATTTACTGCTGATTTGCTGTTTGGCATTTGCGTCAATCGGCGATTATTGCAACTCAGCAGTAAACAGCGGAAATAGGGATGTAACAGTACGCTTTGTCATCTGAAGTTGGTATACCGCTGCGCCATACGTGCAGCCATAATGAGGGCTACCGCGTATCAATTTGCCGCTAGAGGCGCTAGCATCGCGGCAGGTCTACAAAACGTCAAAATACACTGTTTTTGTTCGGGTTACGCTGTTTATTAATAAAAACTGCGATTATAACTAAACATTTTGGTTTAAAACTAAATAAATTACAAAATGAGTAACAGCTCGATGACTGTAATAAATATTGCTTGCTTATCGTATGGGTAGTGGTAACCCTAGTGTCAGAGTTGCTCAAGCCGCCCAGTAGGCCTATGACATGGCTTAACGACTGTTGTCTAATGACTACAACCGGGACCGACAGCTTAACGTGCCCTCCGAAGCACGGAGACGCTCAGAAATTAATCCACTTTGGCGGTCACCTATCTATGGACTGACCGCGAGCCTAGTTGCTTAACCTCGCCGTTCGCTTACGGACCGGTGAGAGCATCTAGCTATTTAAACAGGATTTTAAATATTTAAAAAAATATTTAAAATCCTGTTTAAGTGTTTCATAAATAGCATGCCGCAGTGTTGTGCGGGGACTGCACAACACTGCGGCATGCTATTTATGAAACACTTTAACAGGATTTTAAATATTTTTCGTAAAAACATTCGTCGCGTCCACAATAACAATGATTTTGATCAGCTATAGTGGACCTTCCGCGACAGTGGCGCCGACTGGTGAGCACAAAAACGTTAGCCCTCATTGGCTATTATCAGCCTCTTAAGTGAAAATAACGCAAGCTACGCATACCGTCGATATTGTAAGCTGACTCAATCTTGTCTCAACGTGAGAAATGCCAGCTCTCGACCGCAAGATCGGATTACGCGCGCGACCACAAGTAGCCGGACTGCATTGGATTACCAATGAAATAACAAACATTATCTAATACAATTAAAATAATTCATTTAGTAGAGGTATGGCATAGCGTTCATTCGCTCAAAGAGCAGCCCGACTGGGGAAGTACCTCCACCTTACAGAAGACACTCCTTAATAATAACATTAATAATTTTAATGTTGTGTTTCCGAGTGTGAGTAAGGTCAGTAGCGGCGTTAGGGTAGGGCGCGGTTGGGCGACCGCCCAGGGCGCCGGGCATAAAGGGGCGCCGCAGGCGCCCCTTTTTGAATGGCATTTATATATTTATAAGTAACTTCAATAAATTTAAAAAAAAATGTGCCAATAATACAAATTCTAGATGACATTAGCACTGTTGTTTCCGATATATCTATCTGATCCAGCCAATTGGCCGCTTACTCGAAATAGCAAAGTATTTGATCATATAATATCTAATGACCCAGTACAAACGTACCTATATTGAAAATTATCCGAAGAATGATACAGGGCGACATATCTCTAATTCCCATTTCATAAAAAAAACCTTCAAATAACGAAACAATTCAACATCGTTGGTTAATGTACTCCGTTTCGAGGGATCGAGTTTATTGTTTTTGTTACCGGCTATTTGATAGTGTAAATGTTAAGAATTCATGAGAATAGCACTTCTCATAAGAAGTTTTTACCTTTCATGGATTGATACAGATTTACGATTAAAAACAGGAAAAACAATAGATGGACAAGAGCAAAAACTTATTAGAAAAGAAACTACAATATGGAATAATGTTTTCTCTGTGAATGTTTTGAAAACAATATGGCGTTTAGAGGTACTTCCAACTTCTGGGCTTTCTACAACTACTAGCTTAATTGGATCCAGTTATACAGGAGCACTTGCGATGGGCCATGAAGAGTGATGTTTCAGACCACTATTGCAGTAAATATATTCAAAATTAATTGATACATCTGATGGCGAAAAAGTTAACACCGAAATTATATCGCGCGCAAAGAAATCGAAATATTATTCTATTATAGCTGACTGTATTCTTGACATTTGTCATGTAGAACAACTTTCACTGACATTATGATTTGTTGATTTATCATCAGATGAAAATAAAATATCAGTAAAAGATGATTTTATAGAATTGATACCTGTCAATGAGTCAACTGGTAAAAGACTGACTGAAGTTATTACTGAACTTTTAAATAAATACGGACTAGAATTTAACAACTGTAAGGGGTAAGTAGTAATGTCAAAAAAATATTGGTGTTCAAAGGAGAATTTTGGACTTAAATCCCTTAGCTGTTTATGTGCCATGTAGCTGACATAGTTACAATCTTGTACTATGTAATGCAGCTAAATCAACAGCAAAATCAGTTACTTTGTTAAGGGGCCTTCAGAGGTTTTTAAAAAAAAAAATTTTTGAGTTTCAGTTCTATGTAACCCCCAAAATTATTATTATTTTTATATTTTTGTGTGAAAATCGTAATGCGGTTTACATAATACCTACATCTACTTACCAAGTTTCTACAGTACAACCTTTATAGTTTCGGAAAAAAGTGGCTGTGACATACGGACGGACAGACAGACAGACAGACATGACGAATCTATAAGGGTTCCGTTTTTTGCCATTTGGCTACGGAACCCTAAAAAGCTCAGTGATGCACGTTGGGAAGGAAGAATATGTTATATAATGTTAAAGCAGTCCGTCATTAAATTAGTGCCATCCATGTCGCATTAATTAGTTTGGATATTGAAATTCAGAAAACTGATGTTCAAATCTCTCATAAGGACACTACTCTTGCCGAACCATTAAAAGATTTCAGCTTCATAGTTGCATAGGTTGTTTGGTATGACATAATTTTTCAAATTAACATCATTAGTAAATCTCTTCAATCAACGGACATGGATCTTGGTAAATGCACAGAAACTAGAAAAAGTACTATGATTTCTAGGAAGGATATAGAAATACTGTCTTCAAAAGCGCCATTTTAACAGCGAAATAATTAGCTCAGGAACTAGAAATTGAACATGTATTTAAAGAATCAACAAGAATATGTTAAGCATCAAGCTGGTAAAACTGCGCTCGAAGAGCCTATAACTTCGCCAGAAAAAAAATTGACGTTGAATTTTTCAACTGACTTTTAGATTCTACACTAAATTTCCATCAATGAAACATTTGAACAGTTAAAAGAGTACTCGGAAGCATGGTCGTTTTTGTATAATATTAAACAGATTCCGGAAAAAGCTGGTTTATCAAACTTTGTGGTGATCTCTCAACTGAAATTAAGTGTGGACTCTAAAGCATACATAGATGCTTGTATGTTGTGCGATGATTTCTTAAGTCTGAATCATTTTTGTCTGATCAGAATAAAGAAACCTACTCCTGTTTTTGTATTATATTTTATCAAAGATCACAACTCACCAGAACTGCATGTATCCAATAGCATTGCGAATATTATTGACTATAGCTGTTTTTCTAAGCTTAAGTTGATATTAACCGGCCACGTACGAGTCGGACTCGCCCATGAAGAGTACCGTAGCAACAAGTACTTCAGTTGATTAAATGAAAGGTAAATTGGGGTTTACGATTTATGACGTATAAAAAAAAAACTACTTACTAGATCTCGTTCAAACCATTTTTCGGTGGAAGTTTGCAATGTACATCATATATTTTTTTAAATTTTATCATCCACTATAAAATTTAAAAAAATATATGATGTACATTGCAAACTTCCACCGAAAAATGGTTTTTAGAAGTTACAGGGGGGGGGGGGGGGGGGCACTAATTTTACCACTTTGGAAGTGTCTCTCGCGCATAATTTTCAGTTAAGAAAAATATGATATTAGAAACCTCAATATCATTTTTGAAGACCTATCCATAGATACCCCACATACATATGTGTCTGTAATTCACCCATATAAATGGGAAAGATGAAAAAAAATGTTGAGTTTCAGTTCTATGTATGGTGAACCCCCTAAATTTTAATTTTATTTTTCTATTTTTATATATGAATATTTGCATACCTCGGTGATATTATAGTATACGCTTGCGTATAACGGGAAATACCTATAAAATAAGGGGGAGGGGGCGCCGTATGAATCTTGCCCAGGGCGCTGATAGTGCTAAAACCGGCACTGAGTAAGGTCGCCAGAGCTCATCGGGGTGGGGGGAAGGGTCAGCAACACTTGTTTGCTGACTCTCTTATAGGCCGGCAACGCACCTGCGACACCTCTGGTGTTGCGAGTGTCCATGGGCGGCGGTGATCACTTACCATCAGGTGACCCACTTGCTCGTATGTCGCCCTCTGATATAAAAAAAAATCATCATGTCATCCAAATTATGTCCACAGTTGGACAAAAGCCTCTCCAAAGAATGGGGGATATGCAACAATGCTGTGAATGAGGATGTACATACAAAGATTTGACTGTGTCGTTGGTCTAGCGGTAGCGTGTGTTCAAATCCCGGGTCGGGCCAAAAAGTGACTTTGGGATTTTTCCGTAAAAATAAATTTCTCAGTATCAGCCCGAAGTCTGGAAGTTGGCGGTATTACACCCCCGTGCCTCGGAGAGCACGTAAAGCCGTCGGTCCTGTGCCTGACCTCTTCCCGGTCGTCTCGCTAGTCGTCCCATCGGATCATGAGAGTGATGGAATAGAAAGTGCCCCTGTGTTTGCGCACACACTTGTGCACTATAATATGTCCTGCACTATTGGCTAATCTCCATAGAGGATGGCCGCCGTGGCCGAAATTCGGCCGGGAAGTCATCATCATCACTTACAAAGATTGAAAATCTTATACTGAGATGGTTTGGCCATTTATAAAGGATGAATGAAAGAATCAAAAATCTCAAAAATGGGAAATCATAATTTTTTGTCCGTAGGGTCTCGAACCAGCACCATCTACCAATCCAGGGCAGGCGCTCTGCGTTAAGCTACGAACGATACTCACTGACTGACAGATCAAATTTAGGATTCCCAAAAGACAAAAGAAGTAATCCTGGCCTGAGTGAATAGGACCACCGGAAGGGGAAGACCTCGTAGAACATTCTCTGAACAAATCGGAGACGTTCTCAAGAAAAGCCAGGTCATAAGTACCCTAAACCGGCGAGCATGTATGAAGAATATAATGAAAGAAAACGAGGCAAAAGAGGTATGCAAAGATCGCGACAAATGGAAATCTGTTGTCTCTGCCTAACCCTTTGGGAAACAGGCGTGAGTCTACGTATGCATACCATAATCGCCACGCTTGTTCACAGTTTGGTTAGTAGTTATAGTTCCCAGAAACACACTGCTGGGGCTCTACCGGCTAAGTCGCCGAACATCGTTTTCGTGAATGGCGTTCAAATTAATAAAGGTTAAAAATGACTTAATCAATCGTTAAGTCGGCTTGCATGACCACATGTGACGTCATAAATGATCCGGAATTGATTGTCAACGTTGAAGCCGATTTAACGATTGATTAAGTAATTTTTAACCTTTATTTATTTGAACGCCATTTAAGAAATCGATGTTCGGCGACTTAGCCGGTAGAGGCCCTGCTCATTCTCTGTTAAGTATTCCCTTGGGACGATTTCTACGCCCCCCACGGAATGAAATGGGGTGATGCTATTCTTTGCCGTCACCACCAGCGAATTAATTTTTTTTTTTTCTTTTTTTTGACAATGTCACACAGATCATCCTAGCCCCAAACTAAGCAAAGCTTGTACTATGGGTACCAGGCGACGATATACATACTTATATAGATAGATAAATACATATATACATAGAAAACATCCATGACTCACAAACAAATATTCGTGCTCATCACACAAATATTTGCACTTACCGGGATTCGAACCCAGGACCACCAGCTTCGTAGGCAGGAGCACTACCAACTAGGCTAAGGTGACCGTCAATTAATTAGGTTTAAAAAAATTACATTATAAATTGTGATGATAGGTCCCCTCCATCGGCCGTGTCACATAGGGGTAATTTTACCCAGTGCACAAAACTCTTTAATCTCAAGAATGCCGTGACTCCGTGGGTAATGAGTTCGATCCTCGCACAAGACAAGATTTTGGAACGAAGTTCCTTATCGCGCGTTGTGAAAGGGGGCTAAACGGAAAAAAATCTCACGAAAAGTTGTCGCGACACTTTTTGCAGCTGTGCGGCGTGCGCATATTTCTCTGTCTGTCTCTCTCTCTCTCTCACTCTCTCTCTCTCTTATAGAAAGCAAGTCAGATATTTTCATTTCTATTTCGCATTGAACAGTGTGGTGTCGCAACGACTATTTTTGTTGAGTGTATACAGGATTTTTGTACATAATAAATAATAAGAAATAACCTCGTTCCATCCGGGTGTCCCTTGACACCTCTCAAGTTTTTATGTATATGTTTGGGAAAGTAACCATCCATTGTCAAGTACCTATATTACAAGACTGCCTCGTGTAAAGCCTTTGACTGTGTGGATCACAATATCCTATTACAAAAATGACAGTCATTAGGGATTCATGGTGGCTTGCTTAGATGGATTTCATTATATGACAAATCGTTTGCAAAAACTCATTTTGAGAGGCCACAGGTCTGATTATGTGCCGTCTGGTGTTCCCCAGGAGCTCATAGTTTGGTCCTATTTATTACAATTCTTTTTTAAAAAAGCTAATGAAATTATGATGTGTGTTGATGGTAAAAAAAAAATGTGAGCCGTCACGGGACGCCTGGCAGATGTGAAACATCGACATTATTTTGTAAAAGTAATATGCAGAAGTCGAAGTCGAAGTATAAGTCGCAGTCGAAGTCGAAGTCGAAGTATAAGTCGCAGTCGAAGTCGATGTCGAAGTCGAAGTGTAAGTCGCAGTCGAAGTCAAAGTCGAAGTCATGTCGAAGTCGATGTATAAGTCGCAGTCGAAGTCGAAGTATAAGTCGCAGTCGAAGTCGAAGTATAAGTCGCAGTCAAAGTCGAAGTCAAGTCAAAGTCCAAGTCGAAGTATAAGTCGCAGTCAAAGTCGAAGTCAAGTCAAAGTCCAAGTAGAAGTCGAAGTCGAAGTCGAAAAGAACATATTGTGATAGTAACTAAACAAAAAAAAAACCACGGCATGCGTCGCCACGCCAGTAATCTCTTTTACGTGCGGCTATAGATGTTTCACATCAATAATATTTATAAAATTTTTAATACTTATAAGCAAACAGACGTAATGAACTACTTATTATTACTATATTTAATGAAAGTATCAGATTTATTCGTTACTAGACGGCTTAATTCGCTGCTCGCCTATATTATTGTCGCCTACTCTAACTGCACCATCCTGGTTCAACTGGAAAAACGCATCACCGTTCCAACAGCGCCCAGCCACTATACCACCAAGCAAATAATTATAAGTACAAAAAAATATAGATTCCAACACTGCTATCGTATATTATTTGTCACATAATTGTGACATTGGTGTACAGTGTAAGTTTTGGGTTGTTTCTTAAATGTCACTTAAATAAACCTTTCTCATTTGCGACTATTTCTCCTTTAAACATTCACCATCCTCTGAATATACGTCACCTTCTTTCATTATTTCCTAATCCCTTAATGATAAATGCTTTTATTAAATTTATATCGACTAACATGATAAAATTATGATATTTATGATTATTGTCTTAGTTGATACGTAATTTATGTATTTCTATTCACTAACTCATATTTGTGTTTGTCTTTTGTTACAGGCTGTAAACTAGTGCCACAAAAATAATGTATTAATTAGCCTTTGTAGTTTCCCTTGAGCAGTCAACAAACACGTGACACTGGCAGAAATTGCCATAAAAAATACAAAAAAAAAAGTTTTGGGTTGTCACGTGTTTGAGATGATGGCATCATTAAACGTCAAAAATATCAACCCTCATAAAATAACATCTTAGAAAGAACTTACTCTGTTCTTGATTCTTCTCCGGAGTCCCTTGAGGAAGGCCAGGTCATCATCGCTAAGCTTGAGCAGTTGCACCCTCTCCGAATACTTGCAGGTAGAGAGACCGGCTACTTCTTCTACAGTCATGGTAATGCCACGTGCTACAACAAGCAACAGTTTCAACGTATTCTTTTTTTTTTTATTTTTTTTTTACACAGATCATCCTAGCCCCAAACTAAGCAAAGCTTGTACTATGGGGTACCAGGCGACTATATAATATAAGATAAATACTTAAATACATAGAAAACATCCATGACTCAGAAACAAATATTCGTGCTCATCACACAAATATTCGCACTTACCGGGATTCGAACCCAGGACCACCAGCTTCGTAGGCAGGAGCACTACCAACTAGGCTACGGTGACCGTCAAAAGCAGTCAGCAGTATTGTCACAACCAGCTACCCCAATCTGTCAAATTTATTTTATAGATTTTCAACTTTATCACAAATGTACAAGGTTCACTTTAAATCGGCGAAATTTGGCAGATTGGGTGCTGGTGTCTGTACATATAACAGCTTTATCGAGGGATATTACAGAACATATTATATCATTGAATTTTGGAGATGGCACCACACACAACATGCTAATCATAAATAATGTTATAAGATTGTGTATTAATATAATATTTCTTTATTTATATTATGAAATGAAATTTTATTCAGCACTTGGGTATTATGTTAATACCCAAGTGCTGAATAAAATTTCACTTGTACTTGGCAAGGTCACAATGCTGTACATAAACATAGTGGATAGTATGAAATTTACAAAAATAAATAATTTGTCCATCAGTGCCATTTGTTTTTATCACATATATTTTCTGAAATCCTTAAATAAATAACAAATCTATTACTTTGAAATTTAGTTCTACTATATTAAAATTAAAGAATGGAAGACTAAAGCAAAATGACGAAATTCTAAATGAGGGTGTGATCACATGCACGGGATCACTGATCACGCGTTAATGGGCAAAAGCGATCCTCGCCGCTGAGGAACCTACCCTAGCTAGCCTGCGGCTTTCTCTAGCTACCTATTATTTTATTGACTTCATAATATTCAAATGAATTTTCTGCTATTGAATGTACTTTTGGTATATTCAGCTATCTTTTGTTCTGTACACAACCTACTACCCCCTTCTTTCTATTCACTCACAGGTCTGGTCCATTCATCAGTTGCCTGGAAGAGATTGCTTTAGCGATAAGGCAGCCACTTGTACTATTTCCATTTTAATGTAATTTTATTTACTCTAAGTTTATGTCTTTGGTGTGCAATAAAGAGTTATCTATCTAATATAAATACTGAGACGCTCATAGCTACATGCTCACACCGTAAGTGATTGGCGAGGTTAAGTAACTAGGTTCACGGTCAGTCCAAGGATGGGTGACCCCCAAAGTAGTTTAATTTCTAAGAGTCACCATGCTTCGGAGAGGATGTTAAGCTGACAGTCCCGGTTGTAGACATTAGAAAACAGTTGTTAAGCCATGAAGGAGGCCTAGGAACTTAGCCTGTACTATGGAAACCAGACAACTGATAAATATACTACAAATACCACGTAGCCTAGTTGGTAGTGCTCCTGCCTACGAAGCTGGTGGTCCTGGGTTCGAATCCCGGTAAGTGCAAATATTTGTGTGATGAGCACGAATATTTGTTTCTGAGTCATGGATGTTTTCTATGTATTTAAGTATTTATCTATCTATATAAGTATGTATGTTTGTGGACTATGAGAAAGCCTTTGATTCTATCGAAACATGGGCCGTGCTGAGGTCTCTTCAAAGGTGCCAAATTGACTATCGGTATGTCCAGGTGTTAAAGTGTTTGTACGAAAACGCCACCATGTCAATCCGACTTCAGGACCAGAACTCGAAACCTATTCAATTGCAGCGAGGCGTGAGACAGGGAGACGTCATATCTCCGAAACTGTTCACCGCTGCATTGGAAGATGTTTTCAAGCTTCTGGACTGGGAAGGCTTTGGCATCAATGTCAATGGCGAGTACATCACCCACCTTAGATTTGCCGACGACATAGTAGTCATGGCTGAGACCCTTGACGACCTCGGTACAATGCTCGATGGCCTCAGTAGAGTCTCTCAACAAGTGGGTCTGAAAATGAACATGGATAAGACGAAAATCATGTCGAACATCCATGTTGCACCCACTCTAGTTAAGGTTGGAGACTCTGCACTCGAAGTTGTTGAGAACTATATTTACCTAGGACAGACCATCCAACTAGGTAGGTCCAACTTCGAAAAGGAGGTCAATCGTAGAATCCAACTCGGCTGGGCAGCGTTCGGGAAGCTACGTAATATCTTCTCATACCAAATACCGCAGTGTCTCAAGTCGAAAGTCTTCGACCAGTGTGTGTTGCCAGTGATGACTTACGGAACAGAGATGTGGTCGCTCACTATGGGCCTTATCAGGCGGCTCAAGGTCACCCAAAGAGCAATGGAAAGGGCTATGCTTGGAGTTTCCCTGCGAGATCGAATAAGAAATGCTGAGATCCGCAGGCGAACTAAAGTAGCCGACATAGCCCAAAGAATTGCCAAACTGAAGTGGCAGTGGGCAGGGCACATAGCTCGTAGAACTGACGGCCGATGGGGCAGAAAGGTTCTCGAGTGGCGACCACGAACCGGAAGACGCAGCGTGGGCAGGCCTCCTACACGGTGGACCGACGATCTTGTGCGGGTCGCGGGAAGCCGCTGGATGCGGGCAGCGCAGGACCGGCTATTGTGGAGATCCTTGGGGGAGGCCTTTGTCCAGCAGTGGACGTCTTTCGGCTGATATGATGATGATGATGATGATGATAAGTATGTATATCGTCGCCTGGTACCCATAGTACAAGTTTTGCTTAGTTTGGGGCTAGTATGATGTGTGTGACATTGTCCCTAGATATTATTATTATCTACCATTTAAAAAAAAATATATATATATATATATATTTTGCCAAATATGCATGTATTTGGCTCTAAATTGTGCTCAGTGTTGTCCTGGGTCAGGATTGAGCCTACAACCTCTGGCAAAATCCCTATAGATATTTTCATAACAAAAAAAATCTTACATAGCACTAATTCCTTTCCATTGTTGAACAATGGTATATGCCATATATTGGCACTTTATCAGTTTAAGGATCTTACAATTAAGTTACTCTACACTTAATTGATTGACACAGAATTATAATAATTATATCAGTTTAACAAATCATATGGATATTTATGTCATATACATGTTTATGTTCAGATGATTCATGCAAGATAAGTGCCTAGGCTCACAGTTCCATTTTGATATCGAATTTTTCATACGAAAATAGCTAATAAAGTATTTAAAAACCTTAATAAGATTTATAATGAATTACAAAAAGAATAATAGACAATTATTTTTTTTAATAAAAAAAAAAACAATAATTTCATACTCCACGGTCTTTATTCCAGATGACTGTATACAAAAAAAAATTGTTTCAAGATATTTATGATGTAAATAATGAATACAACATTAAATAATTCTGCGTCACATAGTCATAAACTCATAACACATAACACAAGACAACTACCTGTTGATATTCTAACAAGAATTACAACTACAAAAAATAGTATACAAAGCATACCATCCAATATTTCCTGGTCCAATTGATATGAGGACGTTTGCTTCGAATTATCGTCCATTCTTCATACTTAATAGTTGTTTAAATTATTTCTTTTTAACAATATCTTTACGATAATAAAAATAGTTAGGCAGGTTAGGATCTTAAGTCTTGTGTTGCCCTGTTCACACATAAAATGTCAGAAGACAATTCGTATAAACTTACGAAATATGATTAAAATGTAAAATTCTATTGGATTTTATTTAAAAAAATTGTATTTCCACACAAACATTAATAATTATTAAGAAAAATAACTGTTTCCATCGCTTACGATCTCATTTTGAAGTCGTTTCAACGAAAGTATTAAAAATATATTCTTTAGCTTATAAGTTAATCAAAGAAAAAAAACAAACAGCAGTACCTACTCAGTGTTATTGAACCGTCGACGCGTCGCGTCGTTAAACATCAAATCAGGAAACAACAAACATATTACAAACTCAGTAGATCTTCTAAAAAAATTTGGGGACTGGCAGCACCGTACATTTTAGAGTCAGAACAGAGCTGTCAGTGTCATGTGCAGCGTTGCCATTTACAGTTTCTAATCTCCCTGCATTGCTTGTGTAAAAAGTAAACAAAGTTTTAATCAAGGCACATACATATCTACCGATCAACTACTTTTGGTATCTCATAAGGATGAAAGATATGTAAAAAAAGTAGAAAAATATATGCCTCGCTTATAGTGTATACTAAATTCAGTAAAACAAACTGCGTATTTCAAAATAATCGTTACTATTAACCTGCTCCTTGTTATGTTTTTTAAATATTCACATATAACGAGAATCTTACACGTAAATATGCATAACGTATATAAAATAATATAAGAACTTTATGTTAGTTTATATGGGCACGTACGAATTGATTACATTCTACGTCCAAATTTAAATCAAACATGTGTCTTTGTGTAAGTTCGCCAGATAGCGATATTGCTTTGATCGCATTCTATCAATTTAGAGACTCCATATCATAGCATTCAAGAATTCTAGATAGTTCTTTTATCAGTAGGTATAGAAACATTTTATTTGGAACGCCCGGCCATCACAAACACAAAAACCATTTAGAGAAGGAGGAACTACCATTTCTCTTTCTTTCTTTCTTTATAAGACAACGCCCGAATCTAATCCCTGTGTCGAGGGGTACTTTACAAATAAATAATAGACGGACACAAATTACATCCAGACTCAGAAGTCACACAAATAGTCCGGTGCGAGACTCGAACACACGATACGAAGCGGCAAGGCTGAGTCTTAGCCGCTGCGCCACACGTGCAGTCAAAATTTTCATTAAATGGTTTTTATGTTTAATATAATACCTAAATGGTTTTTATGTTAACGAGGGCGTTCCAAATAACATGTTTCAGATACATTAAAAATAAGTTAATTGTTAGGAATCCATTCTGTTAATTTATTTAAATCTGTTTGAGCCTTGAAAGTAATTTCATGTATTAATTCACTACGACAGAAGATATATATAATCAGCATGAAGGCTATTATGATGCAAATTTAGTTCATTTGTTTTTATATCAGCGACCATTCGATCATCTAGGAGACGTTGCAAAGGGGGGCACTGGCACAGCATACCGGCGCCGCAGCGTTCCCGGGGCTTCCCGTATCAGGTGCCAGAAGAAATCCACGGCAAGTTAGGTTTAGTTGGTTTGAGTCCGACATACCTAACCGCAGACACTTTTTTGCGGGCGGCATGCGTAGGCATTCCTCCTGCCTTATAAAAAAGGAGGCTTTCACTGCTTCAGCGGACTATCGCATGTATAAATAGTTAGAATGAGAATAACAAGAATATTACAAATCCCAAATTAATAGTAGAATATTTTAACAATTATTTTGTAAACCTAGCGCAACCAAAAGACCATAGCTGTAACCCATAAAGCAACACGGCCCACCGTGGGCCGTGTTGCTTTATGCTGTAACCAGACATACAAGAAGATAAAACCCTAAAAACATATAAATCATTATTTATGGAACCAACCATTCCAAGTGACGTACTAATGATAATAAATAACCTCAAAAACACAAGTACTACTGGTTATGATGATGTACACACCAGTGTAGTAGTCGGTGGGTCCTATTATAGCACCTATATTAAGTGACATTGTATATAAATCAATACAAAATGGTATATTTCCACAACTACTAAAAGTTTCCATTATAAAGCTTTTGCATAAAAAGAAGATAAAACTAAAATGAGTAATTATAGGCCTGCAGCGCTCATACCTGCCTTATCAATAATTTTGGAAAAGGTAATTTGTAACCGTCTATACAAATACTTCAAAAGCAATAGCGTTTTCTGCAAGGAACAAATGGGCTTCAGAAAAATAAAACAATTTAAATGGCCATATACAAGTTTCTTGAGAAAATATAAAAATTTTACCTTTAAACAAAATTTGTATTATGTTTCCTGAGACGTCCGAAGTCCATTATGAGAGTACATTATCTTCCTTCCGCCGCTTTTCGCTAGAATACGTGACTTTCCGTCACGTGACACGGTCTTCAGCGCCACCCGCCGCCAAATATGACACTAAATTAAAGCAGCACAGAGCAATCCGCCATATTTTTGTCATTGTTCAGTTCATAATGATAATGGTACACCAGGAAGACATTATTTGGACTTCGGACGTCTCAGGAAACATAATACAAATTTTATTTAAAGGTAAAATTTTTATATTATGTGTTCCGTTTGACGTCCGAAGTCCATTATGAGAGATCTGTTTGTTATCTCCTGGTGGCTTGCTAAGTAAAACGCAACAATGTGAACAATATATTATTATGTTGAATAATCATGCTATGGAAGCAAAATAAGAGCTATGTATGCTATACACAAATAACAATCAACATCATTAAATTAGTTATGAGTTTACCGATTTTAAACTACTAAAACTACTACATAGTAACGGAAAATAATTGCGATAGTGATTTCTCTGATTCAATACTTTGTCTGTGACCTATATTGTCTACTTCTCTGAGATAGTACCTTCTAAAAGTATCCTCATGGCGCCAGTTGGCCTTAGCTAAGATATCATTAATTGGGTACTCCTCTAAACAGTTCAGAGATGTAACTGCCGATCTAAAACTACTAGGTGTAGCCTTTATTCCGGCTTCAGATAAAATTCGTCTTATCCATCCACCTATAATCACAACACTAGCAGGTTTACGAGGGTCCCTTGTGGTTATAAACAAATTAGTTAGTGGACCTCTAACATTTCTTGAAATGTTTAAGCTTTGTAAGTTAGGATCTGAATCTTTTAAAAACTGATTTACTATTCTCACATCCCATATTGGCAATTTCGGTGGAATTGGCCTAGCTAGTAACACAGCTTTTAATATATGTTTAATAAAATTATTTGACGAAATCTTAATATCTGAAATAGTTTCACAGACTGATGCTATTACAGATTTATGTACAAGAATACTACGGTAAGCTAATCGATCAGTAAGAAAGAGCTTTGCTAAATACCGGGCTACGTCCACAGGTACCGGGCGACGAGCATTTTGGTTGTTTTGGTTACACCAATTTACCCATTTGTTCCCTATGGGAGTATAAGTTTTGAGTGTTGAATCTCGCCAACATGTTGAAAAGAGTTGTATTTCTTCCGTTGACCAGTTTTGAGTTAGCGTGTCCCACCCGAAATGAGCCAAGCCTCCAGCTGTAGCTTGTGGGCTTGGGCAGGATAGCGTCCTGTCATTGTGCCCACCAATGACTCTTTCAGGTTTCTGATTTTCATAGGGCGCGTCAAGGCGCGGCTTTTCAGATCTGGGCGCCAGAAAGTTTTCTGCCATTTGGGTGCTATTATTACAAACGTCCCTTTGGCAGAGTTGAGGTGGCGTAACACACGTGGGAGCAGCGCCAATGGAGGAAATATCAATGCGAGGTCGTAACTCCAGTATCAGCTGAACGCGATGTGATAGCAAGCGCTCGGGTCTGACAAGTCTAGAGTAACATAATTGGACACTACATGAGCTGCTTCTGATGCGAATAGGTCTATGTTTGGAGTTCCCCACTGTATGAATATTTTGGTGGTTGGCTCGCTCAGTAAATGCCATTCGGAACCGCCTCGGTTGCCAATGGTTCTGTCTATATTAAGGTATTATTTATAAGACGGACCTTGTGTTAATAACGACGGTCGCGCTTTAATGCTACAACCGGATCCAATGCGCCCCACCTGAGAAGACCCAGCGAAACAAACTCAGTGGGTTCATCTACTACCGGTTTCAACACGACCCAGTTGAGACGGTCCGGCGAAACATACTCAAGCGGGCATGAACACGGGGTTTGGTCCAATTAGAGTAATTATTTAGTAGGCTAACACAATATATGCTCGATCGGTTGTCTGAATGCTTATTATTTTAGATTATATTTAGGTATATAAAAGAAAAACTTCGAAACAATAACATTATTCATTTTTAGACAGAGTCAATAATTTTAAATTAAGTATATGATAGCAATAATTTACAGATAGTTCACGTAACTCAGCAGATCAGTCATGTCTATATGGCTACAAGATCTCCAGCGAGCAATGTGCAGGTAGGTAGTGAGAGCCAGACGTCTTTGTCGTCGATGTACTCTTTAGTGGTGTAATAACCCCTAGCCATAAGTACACGTTTAATATGTGTTTTAAAACTTGTGTCAGGCAGATCAGTAATTTGAGTAGGAAGCTTGTTATAAAACCTAATACAATTTCCTAAAAATGATTTATTAGTTTTGCTTACTCTAAAGCCTGGCATGGCTAGTTTGTTTTTATTCCTAGTATTTATATTATGCAGTTCACTTTTCGTTTTATATTTATAAATATTTTTTCTAACAAACATTATATTCTGATATATATATATTCCGATGGCACAGTAAGAATAATTATTTCTTTAAACAAATTTCGCAAAGAATCACGACTGCCTAAACCATAAATGGCTCTGACTGCTCTTTTCTGCAATACAAAAATCGTAGCTATGTCAGCCGCCGAACCCCACAGCAGAATGCCATACGACTTAATGCTATGAATGAAAGTACGCGAAATACACTAATCTTATTATATTTATTAGTCAGTTTAAACTGGGAACACTTACTTTAGCATTAGACACTATAAGAGGTTTTTTATGTATTTTTTGATAGCGGTTAAATACTCTTTGATAGCTGGCGGCAAGTGTGTATATATATTATCTATGGCTGGCGGCATCAACCAGCAACAACGAGCTGTTAATTTCTTACTTTTATTTGTTGGAATTTTCGACACAGTTATTCGAATTGTCGACAGCGAAGAAGAAGAAGACACAGTTATTCTTTGTTTATATAATAAATCGGTGTAAGTATTACAAAATATATTTGTTATTTAATTGTAATTTTAGCTGTATGATGTGCCACAAATTGGGATTGATATTGAAACAACACAAGACGCCATTTATAATAAGACGGTTTTTTAAAATTCACATGTGTTCTGTGATTTTTGTGTGTTTTTTGTTGAGAGGAAGTTTTAGTCAAGTCAGAATTATGATGTTTAGGCTGATTTCAGCGTGGCGCGCGCGAGCGGCGCCGGCAAAACAAATATAATGCGTCTGTGCCTTATTTGTAGTTTAGTTAATTAATTGTTAAAACTGAATTATCTTAGTTCCTGATTACTTTCTTAACTATCTTGTAGCAGGAGCTCTGGCTGAGGTTGTTAATAGTAAGAATGATAGACAGGAATCATAATATATTAAGTGAAAGGCTACCAAATGATAAGAATAGACCATCAAAAACTTTGGTTCCAAATAAATGTTGTCCCAACAACTAATTAATACCCGTAAACAAAAATTAACTACACTAAGACTATCCATTGAGCAAACTGAATCTGTTCTCAAATATTAGTAAATGTAGGGTTCATCATACATTTATTATTAATTTATAATCATACAATGTGTTATCAAGTACTTATTTGATTAGTGATTATCATTTTTTAAATTACTATAATAAATTTACATGTTAAAACTATTAATAATCAATATTAGACTTCCAAATGGTTGTCACTGATAATAATATTATTAAGGTAGGAGAATTATTAAAGAGGCATTCTTTGTAGACGGTAGATGAGAACGTTATGCTGCTCGATTAAATATTGTGTGTGGAAAATATCTTGGGAGTTTTAATGTGCATAACCTATGAGTGCGTAATAATTTATTTAATTTATTATTTATCATACTTTTATTAATATTGTAATAATTTCCACCTGCAGCTCCACCCATGTGGTATTATCTATAAGAAAACTAGCTGTGCCCTGCTGTATTACCCACGTTAAACTTTATTTATTATAGCCTATGTGTTGCACGTACAATGGTCGACATCGAGGCTAAGTGCGGCAACCATATCCACTTGTAGGGATGGCGATTTGAGATCAATTAATCGAAAAATCGCTTATCCAGCAAAAAAAAACGATTTTTCAAATCGATATGTAGTACTGGATCGATACGTCACCCTTTAAAATCAACATTCGATTTTTTCTGATTTGGTATTAACTATACAATTAGTTGTAGGTGCCCGTATTACAATGGTGCTGCTGGTTAATTACCCAAGAACGCGCCAGACTACTATTTGTGTGACCCATAAGTAGTTATTCTGAGTCTAGATGTAATTTGTGTACTTCTATTATATGTTTGTAAAGTATCCCGCGACACAGGGATTAGGTTCCCTAGTGCACGCGTTGTCTTTCAAAAAACAATAAAAAATTTGAAACAAGATTGATTTTTTGGAAATCAGTCTTTTAGACCTCAATTGTTTTGGGGATTGTTTCATTAGGTCACGATTTGAATTGATTTAAAAATCGATCTTTTTCGGAAAGAATCGCCATTCCTACCCATGAGCACATTAGTGGGACAAGATGATGATAGTCTATGTGTTATCTCAGGGTGTCAGCTAACTCCATAATAATAATAATAATAATAAAGCCTTTTATTCCGAAACTTTTCATAATTTTTGATAAATGTTAGTAATCTTAATATAGTAAATCCCTTAATTTGGTGTGTCTTACGACATAGGCCTCCTCCTAAGTCTTCCATTGTTTCCTGTCGGTCGCAATTCTTGGCCAAAGGGGACCTAGAGTCAATTTAATATCATCTTCCCATCTTCTCGCTTTGCGACCTCGGCTCCTTGACCCATACTCACATACATACATTACATACCTAGCTAACTCCATACCAAATTTTATTAATATTGCTCCAGCTGTTTAGACTTGATGAAGTAACAAACATACACACTTTATAATATTAGTTGGATGAATTTTAAACCTATATTATTGCTGTGTTATATTATTATTAATTAATGAATTTAGGAAGGAAACTGACACAGAATAAATAAACAGACTCTCTTTCAGAATTATAAATTACAAGTCTTGAGACACCTTTCTTTTTGACGGTCACCACAGCCTAGTTGGTAGTGCTCCTGCCTACAAAGCTGGTGGTCCTGGGTTCGAATCCCAGTAAGTGCAAATATTTGTGTGATGAGCATGAATATTTGTTTCTGAGTCATGGGTGTTTTCTATGTATATAAGTATTTATCTATCTTTATCTGTATGTATATCGTCGCCTGGTACCCATAGTACAAGCTTTGCTTAGTTTGGGGCTAGGATGATCTGTGTGACATTGTCCCCAGATATTATTTTATTATTATATTAAACCTTCACACTGCCATCTGATCCCAAATTAGGCAGAGCCTGTTCTATGGTAAACAGATAACTGATAAACAAACTTAGATATTTCTAAATACATACATGTTATAGATAAATTACACCAAGCAGCAAAGGGAGCTAGTCTGTACAATTAAATATTTATTGCTGCATGTATCAATTTCGCTGTATTTCCTTTTGTTGTCGTTGTAATAATTTTAATAATAATCTAGGACAGATCACACAGCACCATCTTACACAAACTATACAACACATAGAAAGTCTTTTAACTTTTTTATGTTGCGTTGACCACACAACATCCACTGCAGTTCAAAGGCCTCCGCAAAAGATCTCAACAGTAGAATGTGTCCATCATTTGGAGGGATACAAAATGACCACCACACTTTGCAAACAGGTGAATTGCCAACCTTGATGATCATAGGACTCAGAAAGACACTGCTACCCATTCTCTGGTAGATGTTCCCAAACTAAAACAACAGAAGTTGTTCAAAGACTGTCACTATCATCATATTATTTAGAGGGATACACCGGTTGGCAATGGCAGTGTGATGGTCATAGTACTGAGAGAGACAGTGCTACCCATTCTCTGGTAGATGTTCCCAAACTAAAACAACAGAAGTTGTTCAAAGACCATCACATCATGGTTGCTTTGTTTTTATGAAATACTAGCTGTGCCCGCGACTTCGTCCGCGTGTTAATTAGTTTATTCCGTTTTTTAGTAAAATAAAAGACTTATTCTAAAATAAAAGTAGTCTCAGTTACTCCTTATTACATCAGCTACCTGCCAATAAAAGTCCCGTCAAAATCGGTCTAGCCATTTCAGAGATTAGCCGGAACAAACAGACAGACAAAAATTGTAAAAAATGTTATTTTGGTGTATGTACCGTATATATATTCATATTTATGTAGTAAAAACCGGCTATTTCAATATTACAAACAGACACTCTAATTTTATTTATTTGTATGTATAGAGTATAGATTGCTTCAACTTGCAGTTTTTGAATGTCTTCAATATCTTTGTGAAAAATATAAACAGAAGGTTTTGATAAGGTAATTAGTTAGCTCAGCGATTGGTTTAGACCCTTAGTCTCCTAGCATTTTATTCCCATCCAGAATTCTAAGAGGCCTCGAAAACTTAGTTTGATTGAGGGCTTCCTGCAATTTCTGCGGATCTTTCAGGACCTCTATCAGGATCTTTTCCTGTGGGCAGGAAACATTTTTGCACTGTATAGAATATATTTTGGTTTTTCTTCAAATTGAATACATCCTCTGTTCTGGCTGGCTGTAACGCCAGTCTTGATGAGGCGTTTGTATAGTGTGCAGTGTCCCTATCATGATGTGGTGTCCAGTAATTGTGCCTATCACCATGCATAGATCGTTCCTGTTCACGTGTAGTTGACATTGGGATAGGTGTTTATTTAGATATGGTAGAATTTCTTTTGTCTCTCTACATGACTCTACATCCATCCACTCTTTTATGTTGCGTTATTTTCTCATGCAGCCATGTTATCAGTTGGTTGAGAAGATAGTTAGTTAGTTGGGCGATTGGTTTCCGCACTTAGCCTCCTAATTGGGCCATTGTACGTGAACTTATTTGGCTACTCAAACCATTTTAGTTCCATCCAGAAGTCCAAGAGGCCTCGAAAGCTTGGCTTGAGTACTTCCTGCAGTGTCTTCGGAACGTTTAGGAACTTTGCCCGTTGGCTGGCAACGTTATTGCAGTGTAGCAGTACGTGTGCCGGTGTTTCTTCAGATTCAATGCATCCTCTGCACAAGGGGCTGTCTGTGACGCCAATCTTGAAGAGGTGTTTGTTTAGTGTGGAGTGTCCGGTGATTATGCCTATCACCATGCGCAAATCTTTTCTGTTCAGATGTAGTAGACTGCGTGATAGACGTTTGTTCAGAGATGGTAGAACTTCCTTAGTCTGTCTGCATGATTCTAGATCCATCCACTCTTTTTCATGTTGCTGCGTGGTTTTTTCACTAAGCCATGTTTTCAGTTGGTTAAAGGGTATGGGTACTAGAGGTTCTGGTCCCACTATCCTCGTTTCTGAGCCCTTTCTTGCCAGCTGGTCCGCAGTGTCATTACCCAGAGAGCCGGTTGAGAAGATGCAAAATAACATTTTTGATAATATAGTTCATAAATTTAAAAATGTTATCAATAGAATAAAAACATGTGGCCGTTACATTTCAATTATATTATGTTGACAACCTCTGACCCCATCTCAGTGCGGGGCATAAAAATCGACCAATTGAATACCTACAAATGAATAGGCAGCAGTTTTTCTGTGAACTGTCACCCTCTGCACAGGGGGACAGCCCCCTGTGCAGAGGGTGCATTGAAAATGAAGAAAAACCAGCACACATACTGCTACATTGCAAGAGTGTTGCTTACCAACGGGCAAAGTTCCTGAATGATCCGAAGACACTGCAGGAGGCCCTCAAGCCAGGCTTTCGTGGTCACCTGGACTTCTGGATGGAACTAAAATGGTTCGAGTAGCCAAACAAGTATCACGCACAATGGCCCAATTCGGAGGCTAAGTGCGGAAACCTATCGCCCAACTAACTAACTATGACCATCAAACTGCGATCTCCAACCTGTCTGCCAAGCGTGGCGATTATGGCATATCCCCCCATTCTTTGGGGAGGCTTCTGTCCAGCAGTTCATTACATTTACCATGGTTGGCCTAATTATCCTAATTTCACTGTTATCATAAGCGTGTATCTTAATTACAGATGGCAGCTCGCGGTCGCAGCTACGGCCAGAGCAATGGCTGGAATGACGATGATGATTACAACACTACTACATACGATGCTCAATACCCTGACGATGACACTAGGTAAATTAACTCGTAAACTGGTGATGTGTCAACCTATGCCACTGATAAATATCATCATTATAAGGCTGCTTTTTCACCAGAGATGCGCTATGCTATGTTGCTATGGATGCGTTTGATATCCACCAATTCATTGGTGTATATAGCTCAGCACTGGGGTTCTACCGGCTAAGTCGCCGACCATCGTTTTCGTGCATGACGTTCAAATAAATAAAGGTTAAAAATGACTTAAATGATTCCGGGCCATTTATGACGCCACATGTGGTCATGGAAGCCGATTTAACGATTGATTAAGATATTTTTACATTTATTTATTTGAACGCCATTCACGAAATCGATGTTCACTGACTTAGCCGGTAGAGCCCCTGGTGGAAATGGATTCAACTAAGATATGTTTTTATATCTGCCGTGTGACGGCGTGCGAATATCAGACAGAATATCATCATCCCATCTCATCCCGTGGGGGGCGTAAAAGTCGACCCGAGGGAGTGTCTACCAGGGGATGGGCAGCAGCGTCTCTCTGAGAACTGTTACCATCATACTGCGATCGCCGACCGGTCTGCCAAGCGTGGCGATTATGGCATATCCCCCCAAGATGATTCTTGGGGGAGGCTTTTGTCCAGCAGTGGACTTTTTACAGCTGTTATGATGATGATGATGTTTTTATATGGAAGGATGTGTGCTATGGATGCCTGCTATGGGTGTCGCGAGTGGTGTAGCTATGTGCAGTAAATGAACTGAACGAGTGGCCGGTACGGCAGGACGCCTGAGCGCCTCTCCCTTCACCGCGCGGCCCTCGCCGCTTCCCTACCACCGAAACATCACATAACTGGAGCCGCGCATCTTCGCGCAGCTACTTTGCGGCATCAGTGTAAACGGTCACATAATTTCGTAGCTTAGCTTTTATATTCTCGCCGCATAGCACATCTCTGGTGGAAAGGCACCCTTATATTATCATTTCATTCTAATATCAACCTTTTTTTAAGAAACTAAAAGAATTTCTAATACATACATTGACTCACGCCTGTCTCCCAGTGGGGTAGGCAGAGACAACGGACTTCCATTTGTCACGACACCTTCGCTTCGTTTACTGACATTATATTCTTCATACATGCTCGCCGGTTTAGGGTACTTCTGACCTGACCTTTCTTGAGTACCTTACCTTTCTAATACATAAAAGCTACTATACACTGCAGGAGTTCTATAATGGGCCATCTGATCCCAAACTAAGCAGACCTTGTACTATGGAAACCAGATAACTGATATCTATATATATAAAAATCAATGCCACTTTTCGTTGTAATGTTATAACTTATCAACGCCGTTTACTGATTTACTGATTTCGTGGAAGTCCAGGGAAGGTTTGTACGTAGAGAAAATTTAAAAAACGTCTTGAAAAAGTGTAAAATCAACATCTTTCTATACTCCCATATACAAACAATTTGTACTAATCCTTAAAAGCGTAGCAAAGCACGTACCGGGCCGCTAGTATTACATATACTACTTTTCATTTGTAAATTTAGATATTTACACTCAGACTCGGGACAAACAGACATGTTCATGCACACAAATATCTGTCCTGGGTGGGAATCGAAACCACGACCTGCGGCGTGTGAGGCAAGTATTTACCAAGCACGCCGGCCGGCCCGCCCAAAATATTAGTACTATTACCATTGACCTATATGTATTCTACTAGACGCGCAATCCCATATCGAGAATTTGCTCACTGAGTTGCAGCGCGGGCGCTGCAACTCAGTGAGCAATTTTGGCCGCCGCGCCAGCGCCCCTCACCTCGTGCACAGCCGGACTGGGACAGAGTTTTTATTCGAAACAGCGTGTTTAGTTATACATATAAGTCAATGACTATTACATTAATATCTGTTGACAGTGGTGGAGTAAACCTGGACCACTGCCGCCTCTACATCAAGAACATTCCGCGATATTTGAACGAGGAAGGTCTGAGGAAGGCGTTCTCCAAGTTTGGAACCCTGGTCGAGTGCCATCTTAGTAAGGACCCAAATAAACACTATGGGTTGATCAAATACGAGACCCAAGGGTAAGTGGTACTTACTTATCGTATGGGCAGTGGTTACCCTTATGTCAGAGTTATTCTAGGCCTCTGACATGCCTTAATGACGTGCTGTCCGAAGCATGGAGACTATATAAATTATACCACTCTGGCGGTCACCCATCCATGAACTGACCGCGAGCCCAGTTGCATGACCTCGCCAATCACTTATGGACCGTTGAGAGCATTTGGCTATGAGCGCCTCTAAAAGGTTAAGGCCCATTTAAGAGGAGACTCAATCTCCGCCGCCCGTATAAGTAACAATAGAACGACGTGGTGGAATGTAATGCCATCAATGATAAGTTTAGTTTACAAGTCGGATACTGCACCGAGGGTTACGTACCAATGGGTCGAATACAATTATTTGTCCATTTGTATGAGATTTAACTAAATAAATATCTTATGTATTTATTCATCTGATCCCAAACTAGTCCGAGCCTGTATGGCAATCAGACAACTGATAAACATATTCATATATTTCTAAATACATACATGTAAAAGACAATCATAATTGTTGATTTTTTTTTCTTTGTAGACACGTGACTGACACTTACCGATACTTAGATGGGATTTATACGACACTTGTACGGCAATTGGTTTACATTTGGTTGATATTTAGATGAAACTTGACGACATTTGGGTGACATTTAGACGATACTTGGTTGACACTTGGACGCTACTTGGCCGTCCTTTGGGTGGCATTTGGACGATATTTTGTAGACACTTGGATGATACTTGGACGATACTTGGTAGGCACTTGGTAGACACTTGGACGATACTTGGTAGACACTTGAACGATACTATGTAGACACTTGGACGATATTTGGTAGACACTTGGACGACCTCTGGGTGACATTTAGACGATAATAGGTAGACACTGACGATACTTAGTAGACACTGACGATACTTAGTAGACACTTGGACGATACTTGGTAGACATTGGACGATACTTGGTAGGCATTGGACGATACTTGCTAGGCATTGGACGATACTTGGTCGACACTTTTTTTTTCTCAGTAGCTGTCACGTAGCGCTGCACGGTAGGGTAAAAAAATTGACGATTCCACACAAATTTAATGTTTTAACGGAATAAATGACTATTTCATTTCTTTTCATTTCACTTGTACGATACTTGGTTGAGACTTGAACGCACTTAGTTTAGATATGGACGAAACTTGGTTGGGACTTGGACGACACTTACTCGGTACTTGGACGACATTGTGATAACACTTGGACGTAACTTATGCCCGGTTCCTTTATTTTACGATCCGTCATTGGACCAACGTTACCATCCGTAATTCAGCTACCGATACCGATGCAAAACTAGTGTTCCACAATGCCCTACCTGCGACGAACATCCGTAGTTTAAACCACCTACGACTCGTTCCGCGATGAACCTCTCGCTCCTTTTCACGATTAGTTATAACAAAACGTCGTACCTACGTCAATTATGCAACTAAAATAATTTATTATTCTGTAATATTATGTGAGTAATAGTACAAATTACTGTACTTATAGTTACAGTAATAATTTAATTTGCGTTTTAGGTTTAAAATATTTATAAATCATTAGTATTGAAAATTTGATGTTACGAGTGCATGGTGTGAACAAAACGCGTGACAGAAAAGCGCATGGCGCATGCGTCTGTCGTCTGACGTCTGTCCAGGAGTATTTCATGGTTTCTAAATAAGTTTTTAAATTGAGTATTTAATCTAAGGTTTGTGGTTATGAAATCTTAGAAGATAGAAAAATAATCAACCCTTTCTAACGGAAAACAAAGCCATGAATTCTCTATCAGTTTCAGAGCTAGACATCACGGAAATCTCCTCAAACACTATGTTAACTACCAAAATAAAATACAAACGACTGGTAAACCGACCGAATTCGAGGAGTAATCAAAGCAGTAACGCCTCGTTATTTTGACAGTTCCGTGACAGTAGAAAATATTTATAGGAACACTTTCGAACGCATCTCCATACAATAAGCTTACTAACGTCCTCCCATCCGTTAGTAACCAGACGTTGGTTATTTGGATAACGACTAGTATTTTTTAGGAACGGTTTTGCGTTACGGCTGGTAGAAATTCTAACTATTCGTAGTAGAAACGATTCGTTTTTGGAATATAGGAACCGGGCGTTAGTCGATAACTAGACGATACTTAATTGACAGACAACACTTGTCGACTACAACCTGTTCTTGCTCTAATAAATGGTTGTTGTGTTACAGAGAAGCGACGCTGGCAATGATGAAAATGAATAAGACGGAACCTTTGCAGCTGTCAATCAATGTCGCACACAAGGTAAGTTACAGTTTCGTTTCAACAATAAGATTTTAATTTAATTCAAGAAATTCTCCAACTCTAATGACGTATATACAGGGTGGCCGAGGAGTTGACGTTAAAACGCAACATTTAGATACTTTAATAATAATAATATCTAGGGACAATGTCATACAGATCATCCTAGCCCCAAACTAAGCAAAGCTCGTACTATGGGTACCAGGCGACGATATACATACTTATATAGATAGATAAATACTTATATACATAGAAAACATCCATGACTCAGAAATCAATATTCGTGCTCATCACACAAATATTTGCACTTAGCGGGATTCGAAACCCAGGACCACCAGCTTCGTAGGCAGGAGCACTACCAACTGGGCTACGGTGATCGTCAGACTTTATGATGAGTATCCGAATCACCCCCATGTATCTATGTTCTACGATTTTGCGCATATTTCGAAATTTTTCTCGTTCTGTTGAACATTTCTAGTTCAGTTTTTTTGTGATTACTATTTAGCATAGTTTAACCTAACACCCTAAAAAGTATGGTTTATCGAATCATTACATTCGAAAGTTCAAAATTAGGGTTTGAGCTCAGGACTCATAAATATTCACAGTATCAAAAAAACGCAAAATCGTAGAACATACATGGGGGTGATTTGGATACTCCTCATAATAAAGTATCTAAATTTCGCGTTGTACGTCAACTCCTAGGCCACCCTGTACAGATCGCGATGCCGTCTATCTGACACAACGGTAGGATGGGGGATCCGATAGGTTGACGAGCTCGCCGAGACGTAAAACACTGCCATCTTCCAGACTCTGGTCTGTTATTAGGTAATTTTCTTGCAACAGGAAAACAAATTGTGTTGGCTCGACCCGGGATTTCAACTCCGGCGGCAGCATTCCTTCATCAGGGCTTCACTAAAAAGCAAACATATAAGATTTTAACATATTAGATTTGAACCCTACATAAGAAATTTGTGCTTTAATTTGTAAGTTGCGGCACACGTTTTGAATAGTCTATTTGCGTATAGCCAAACAAAACACCGACAAAAGGTAAAAGTGAAAAATGTGTTGAGTTCACGTGGCCGCCGAGCGCGTCACCGTATCGCAACGTATAACGCCATTTTGTGTCGTCACTGGAATGTTGATAAAATGTGCCGATGCATATACACACACACACACACACACGCACACACATACACAAACTTGGCTGGAAAATTAAGCTCTGCTGCTTATGCTGTTAGAAAAGTTAGACAACTTACTAACATAGATACTGCGCGCCTGGTTTATTTTGGCTAGACCACTTCCACCCCGTAAAAAAAAATAAAGTACAGGCTCTGTGCAGCTTGAGATCAGATAGTAGTGTGTAATTGACCCAGGATATTTTTCTTTTATTAAGTTTGAAAATAAGATATTCATTGGAATTTTTTCCCCTCAGTCCAAGGCGGTAGACAAGCCAAACCACAATCGGGACCGACAAGACCGGTCTGGCGGCTACCGGGACCGAAACAACCACAGGAATCAGAGTCATTATGATCTCGACGAGTCTGCCAGCTACGGGAGCCGAGGGAAGAACTCCAGGCAAATGTAAGTACACTATTATTTAACCAACATTAATAAAGGAGGGCGATCTCAATTGAACAATATGTTTCTTTTGAAGAAGATAAAATTTTGAGCCGACATAGTAAAGATACAAAACGACACAATTAGAGTAACAATGACGACATAAAATATAGTAATAAAATAGTTGTTGCAATACTGTAACTATAATACATATACTATAACTATCATACTACGCTATTGTTGTTGCTTTGTTTGTACACAAATTTTATATTTAACTAGCTGTGCCCGCGACTTCGTCCGCGTGTTAATTAGTTTATTTAGTTTTTTAGTAAAATAAAAGACTTTTTCTAAAATAAAAGTAGCCTAAGTTACTCCTTATTACATCAGCTACCTGCCAATAAAAGTCCCGTCAAAATCGGTCCAGCCATTTCAGAGATTAGCCGGAACAAACAGACAGACAGACAGTCAAATATTGTAAAAAATGTTATTTTGGTGTATGTGGCGTATATATATACATATGTATGTATTAAAAACCGGCTATTTCAATATTACAAACAGACACTCCAATTATTTATTTGTATAGATTTGGGGGTTACGGTGTTGGGTGTACAATTATTTAATAGTTTTAATTTGTTATTAACTACCTAAGTGTTATTGTATACCTGTTTGTTTCCCTAAATAAAATAAAATAAAGAGTATCTATCTATACCGTACAAAAAACTCAGCATGATGTTACAACCACAATATGGCTGTAACACTGATTTTCAGTTACTTTTTGCTACACAAAGATGATTTCGTGTATGTATGTACTTATAAAAATGTAAATACCTCGGATATGGTCTGTACCATGGCAACCAGACAACTGATAATAATAATATCTAGGGACAATGTCACACAGATCATCCCAGCCCCAAACTAAGCAAAGCTTGTACTATGGGTACCAGGCGACGATATACATACTTATATACATAGATAAATACTTATATACATAGAAAACATCCATGACACAGAAACAAATGTTCGTGCTCATCACACAAATATTTGCACTTACCGGGATTCGAACCCAGGGCCACCAGCTTCGTAGGCAGGAGCACTACCAACTAGGCTACGGTGACCGTCATATGAACATAGTTATATATTATGTTTGTAAATACATATGTATTATACATAAATCACACACAGTTTTATCCTGGCTGGGAATAGAACCCACGACTGCTGCGTTAGCAGTCAAGGTTAGTAAAAGCTGAACCAACAGGCCAGAATTTTAAAGGTGCTACAGCCTGTGAAATTGCTTCCTAGATAATGATCTGTATTGTACAGACGCCAGCACATCCAACTACTCCAATCTGTCAAATTTCTTTTATGGATTTTCAACTTTATCACAAAAGCATAAGGTTCACTTTCCATTGGGGAAATTTGACAGATTGGGGTAGCTTGATGTGCTGACTTCTGTACTGGGTTTTAGACAAATACTGTGTAAGTGTTGTTATTATTATTGAAATAAAGAATTTAAAAAACAAACAGAAAATGCCGGGTCTGGCAATAAAGTCATGCAGTAATAGCGTGGAGACTTAAGTAATACGTCCCTGTTTCAGAGAGGCCTTTTACCAATCTATACATCTATACAAATAAATAAAATTGAAGTGTCTGTTTGTAATATTAAAATAACCTATTTTTACTACATGTATATGAATATAATAGGTCTTTACCTATGAAATTGCCGTTTTGTATGAAAAAATTTAAACGAATTTTTTTCATGAATTTTTTTATTTGTATTAATCGAAGTAATCACCCATGCAATCAATGCATCTTTGCCATCGCAGTGGCAGTTTATTGATGCCCTTCTTAAAGAAATCAGCTGGACGGGAGGCAACAAATTCTACAAAGGCATTTTGTACTGCCTCTCGGGTATTGAATTTTTTTCCCGCCAAGAAGTTATCCAAATTCTGGAAAAAGTAGTAGTCTGTAGGCGCAAGGTCTGGTGAGTAGGGCGGATGACGGAGAGCTTCCAACCCCAGTTCTTGCAACTTGGAGACCGTCTGCTGTGCAGTATGAGGTCGCGCGTTGTCGTGCAGGAGCAGCGGAGACGAGCGATTGACCAATGCTGGTTGGAGATGCGCCAGCTTCTCCATCATTGTGCTCAGTTCTTCACAGTACACATCTGCAGTAATGCTCACCCCGTTTGGTAAGAAGCTGTGATGAATCACACCGGCGCTAGACCACCAAACAGTGACCATCACTTTTCTAGGGGTAAGTTTTCGTTTAGGGCATTGTTTAGGTGCTGAACCAGGATCCAACCAACTTGCTGAGCGCTTGCGGTTATCAAACAGAATCCATTTTTCATCGCAGGTAACAATGCGGTTCAAAATTCCTTCATTTGTGTGTCTGTTGAGCAGTGCAAGGCACGTCTCGACGCGTACTTCGCGCTGGCGATCATTGAGTTCGTGGGGCACCCATTTGTCAAGCTTTTTTACCTTGCCAATTTGACGCAAATGGACCAATATTGTTTTGACGCTAACGTCGAAAGCTGCTGCTAATTCAGCCGTAGATTGTGTATCATCAGCTTCCACAACCGCCTTTAATTCGTCATTGTCGACCAAAGTCTTCGGACGACCGCGAGGTTCATTTTTCAGGTCGAAATTTCCAGAACGGAAGCGAGCAAACCAATAACAGGTGGTGCGTTGGTTTGTAGTGTTAGCTCCGTAAACGTCGTTGATGTTGCGTGCCGCTTGTGCCGCGTTGCTGCCACGACGGTACTCATATTCCATAATTACTCGAATTTTTAACGTATCCATGATGACGAAAAAGATTGAAATGCGATGAAAATGTAACACTAATCAATAAAGAAATGACTACTTTTGGAAAAAAGAATCCATGTTTTTAAAATAAAATTAATTTGAAATTAGAATTCTTAGCCAAACAAAAATTATTTTGATTTGAAATGGCCAGTACTGCAGAACGGCAATTTCATAGGTAAAGACCTAATATATACGGTACATACTCCAAAATATTTTTATTACAATTATTGTCTGTCTGTCTGTCGGTTTGTTCCGGCTAATCTCTGAAATGGCTGGACCGATTTTGACGGGACTTTTATTGACAGGTAGAAGAAGAAGTACACTTTATTGCAAAAATAAGTAAAACATAACAATGGTTACAAACACGGACATAAAGTTATTATGCAATTGGCGGCCTTATCGCTAAAAGCGATCTCTTCCAGGCAACCATTGTGCGTTGAATGGACCAGAATTGAAAATAACCTGATGAAGGTAGCAGAAGATGTACTAATTGCAATTAGAAGTTATTAATCTAAATTAATCTAATATTACGTACGAATACGTAACTAGTCATACGACTATACATATACATAAATAGATACATACATATAAATACATAGATATACATATGTATAAATATATTTACAAATATAAGTGTAAGGATATCATTTCACAATAGGAAAGCAGTATATTTATTGCCTAGTAGATAACGTCAAATAGTGCTGTTTCACCATATTTTTAAATACATGCTGTGATTGAGCGCACCTGATCTGTATTGGCAGCGCATTCCATAAGCGCACAGCTTGTACACTGAAGGATTTGTCGGTGAAATTAGTGGAATGCGCTGGCATTTTGAGTCGTAAGTTTTCTGAAGACCGCAAGAGTCTCGAATGAGTTGAGTGAAGAAACTTGAAACGTTCCTTGAGATAGAGAGGAGTAGCGGGATTGAACAGAATACTGTATAGAAGCGTGACAATGTGAGTATTCCGACGAAGTCTTATGGGCAGCCACTTGAGTTTAGTGCGAAATTCAGAGACGTGATCATATTTACGCAAACCAAATATGAATCGTATACAGAAGTTTTGAAGTCGCTCAAGTTTATCAAGTTGGTCCTCCGTGACATCAAGATAACTGGTATCACCATAGTCAAGGATAGGGAGAAGCAAGGACTGCGCAAGTGCAATTTTGGTAGCAGTAGGCAGAAAGTTTCGTAGGCGTCTTAGGGAACTAGCAGAAGCAAACATCTTTCTGCTAACTTCTTGTATTTGTGGACCCCAGGAAAGAGTCTTGTCTATATAAATACCTAAATTCTTCACCTTGTCAGTATAAGGTATAACAGTGCCGTTGAAAACAACATGGGGAATTTGGGACCAATCAACATTAGTAATTTTCCGAGAGCTGCCAACAACAATGACTTGACACTTTTCTGGATTAACATTGATACCATATCTCATGCTCCACTTGCTTATATGAGATAAGTCTTTGTTAATGACATTAATGGCTTCCGATAGCTTGTCAAAAGGTGTTTGGGTGTATATTTGAAGATCATCTGCGTAAAGGTGGTAGGCTGAAATAAGTTGGTCAGAAATAGCATTAATAAATATAGCGAAAAGCAAAGGAGATAAAACGCCACCCTGTGGTACACCAGCAGTAGTATCACACCAAGAAGAGAAAGAGTCTTCTATGCGAACCCGCTGCCGACGTCCAAACAGGTAACTGCGAAACCAGTCAATTACCGTTGGAGATATGTTAATAGAGCGTAAAATGGCCAAAAGGATGTCAAAATCTACCGTGTTAAAGGCATTGCTGAAATCCAACAATGTAAGCACTGTCACTTTGCCATTTTCCATGCCTGTCCTGATATCTTCCGTAACATTGATCAAGGCTGTGGTCGTACTGTGACCTGGACGAAAACCGGATTGGTAAGGATTGAGGAGATTGTTCTTGCGTAGGAACACACTGAGTTGGTTATGGATGAGTCGCTCAAGAACTTTGGATAGAAAAGGAAGTATAGATATTGGACGGTACTGGGAAATTGAAATGGGATGGGATTTCTTTGGTAAAGGAATGATATGTGCGTTTTTCCACAAGGATGGAAAGACACCACTAGAAATGGAAAAATTGAGGATATGGCAGATAATGGGAAGGATTTCGTCAAGGATAGGTAGGATCATGTTACGGCTAATACAGTCGCTACCAATAGCATTAGATGCTATTGACAATACGCTCGTCTTAACATCACAAGCAGAGAATTGACTAAAGACAAAATGTGGAAAGTTGGGAGCCGGGAAAGATGATAAATAGTTGATTGTGGAGGTTTTTACAGTCCTGTCAAAGTTGGACGAAGATGAGAAGTGCTGATTAAGCAAGTTGAGGTCTAGGTCTTTGGGAATACTATCTTGTCGTGATTTTCCGACCCCCATAGATCTAAGAAATTTCCATACTTTCGCTGGGTCTCCATTTTGAACAGATTTATGAATATGCTGGCGTTGTGCATCCCTACACACCTTATTACAGTGATTTCTTATACTGATATACAGGGTTACAGGTTAAGTCGACCTAGATCCTTTAAGAGGTGATAGTTTCCATAATTCCCGACTGATTTGTCTATGAAACACCGTACCCCAAACTTAACCGTTTTCAAGATATTGGACTTTGAAGCTTTTTTGAAAAAAAAAAACGGTTTTACATCTATTGGCCTATATTTTTTTGGGTTTTTTGCCTCTAATTTATTTGTGTTTCCGATTTTGTGTAGTAGATAAGTTGCTTTATTATTCTCAACACTAAAATAGCAGTTCACTGAACTGACTGGGTCGTAGTAGACGATTGATAGTTATAAATTGAAATAAATTCGTAAAAAATAATTTTTCTTTCTGTAATAATAAAAAAAAAGTCTATGACAGTTATGCTGCAGATGTGCTTAAAAATATCTACATTTCATCAGCTATCCAACAAGGTATAACAAGCTAGGGTATTATTATAATTCTTAGAAAAAAACTTCGATGAAAGGCTCTCGGGTAGTAGTAGTAGTAAAGATAACGTGTTTCCTTGCGTTACTTGTTGCGCCTATTGTTCTTCATGGGACTGCGGTGCGTGCAAGCGAGATATCATACAATGTAATTAGGTGTGAGCGAGAAAAAAAAACCACAGCCATTTTGTTGTTATTGTTTGGTTAGTCTGCTTACGCGATTCGTCTGTAGTAGATGCGATTCTTAGTGCTCTTGGTTTTTCATTCGACTTGGCTTGGATTTCTGGACTGTTTCTTTCAAATCGTGACTGTGCTTGCAAACTGGACTATTGATTTGTGCTTCTGATTTGGAACTGTTGAAGATGACGACCTACACGAACGAGGAATATGCTGATATTTTGATTTGTTATGGGTACTGCAATTGTGTATCCGCACGAGCTCGTGATGAATACATATCACGTTACCCAGGCCGCCGAGTACTGGATGTTAGTGTCTTTGACGGAGTTTACCGACGACTTCGAGAGACTGGCTCTGTTTCGAGGCGACGAACAGACTTGGGTAGACCACGTGTCAATGATGATGATGAAGAGCAAGACAATGAAATAGTTCGACGGTTTAGATTGGATCCAACTACTTCGACCAATATTGTTGCCCGAGAACTTGGACTCTCGCAGTGGAAAGTATGGTTTACGGTGAATACTGCCGGCCTCTATCCTTATCATTACACGCCGGTACACACCATCGAAGAAGGAGATCCTGTGAGGAGGTTGGATTTCTGCAGATTCATGCTCAATGCAGATTTAGAAGATCCATCATTTTTTAAAAAGATCTTGTGGACAGACGAGTCCAAATTTGATAAAGACGGCATAACCAATTACCACAATGTTCATTATTGGGCCCCAAAAGTTCAAAGAAATCCCAATAAGAAGTGGCCAAAGGCATCACAAAGACGATTCAGTTTGAATGTATGGATGGGAATCATATCAAACCATTTGATTGGGCCTTACTTTCTTCCCGACAATTTAAATGGAGAACATTATGAAAACTTTTTAAGAGAAGATTTATCCGACTTACTAGACGACGTACCACTCTATCTCATTCGTGATATGTGGTTTCAACATGACGGTTGTCCTGCACACTACAGGAGAAGTGTCAGAGAATGGCTAGACACTAATTATCCTAATAAGTGGATCGGAAGAGGTGGACCCATACCGTGGCCAGCTAGAAGTCCAGACCTGACCCCCATGGATTTTTATGTGTGGGGACACATGAAGAGTTTGGTGTACAACGAACCTAATCCAATCACATCTGTTGATGTTTTGAGACAGAGAATAATCGATGCGGCAAATGAAATAAGAAGGGGTTTAACAACTGGTGTAGTAAAGAGTGGATTAAGACACAGAATGAGAATATGTGTGCGAAACAGAGGCGGCCATGTGGAACATGAATCATGACTTTCTGTAAAAATAGCAGTAATAGATGTCATTTTGTACCTATTTGGATTGTTTTATTTTGTTTTCTGACCCGTGATAAATTAGTACTGTTATCTTTACTACTACCCGAGAGCCTTTCATCGAAGTTTTTTACTAAGAATTCTGATAATAACCTAGCTTGTTATACCTTGTTGGATAGCTGATGAAATGTAGATATTTTTAAGCACATCTGCAGCATAACTGTCATAGACTTTTCTTTTATTATTTCAGAAAGAAAAAATATTTTTTGACGAATTTATTTCAATTTATAACTATCAATCGTCTACTACGACCCAGTCAGTTCAGTGAACTGCTATTTTAGTGTTGAGAATAATAAAACAACTTATCTACTACACAAAAATTGCAAACACACGCAGTTAGAGGCAAAACCCTCAAAAAATATAGGCCAATAGTCATAAAACCGATTTTATCTCAAAAAACCTTCAAAGTCCAGTATTTTGAAAACAGTTAAGTTTGGGGTATGGTGTTTTATAGACAAATCAGTCAGAAATTATAGAAACTACAACCTCTTAAAGGATCTAGGTCGACTTAACCTGTAAGCCTGTATATATCCCGGTGATGATCAGTTTTTCGTATCTTCATTTTAGTTTTTGCTATAACTTTCTTATGGAGAAGTATTTTTATATCATCTGAAAGCCAAGGTGCTGGAAGATGTTTCAATCTGATAGGCCGGACAGGAGCATGTTTGTCGTAGATATTGACTATTGTTGACGTAAAAATATCGACTTTTTTATCAATGGTGTTAGCGTTAAGGAGCGTTGTCCAATCAATGCTGCTGGCGTCCTCTAGAAGATTAGTAAGGTTAATGCTACCAAAATTGCGCTGCAAGAGAATTTTTGGCTTAGACTTAGGCGGCCGAATTTTGTATGAAAGGTAGATAAGATCATGATAAGAGAAGGCGTCGGCAGAACACTGTCCGTGTTTAGCAACGTGTTGAGAAGAAGAAACAAAAATAAGATCGAGAAGTGAAGGAGTAGAGTTAGGAAAATTATGCGTAGCATTTAGTGGAAGGATAGATAAGTTATTAGATTCAAGTAGAGAGACAAGGCGAGATGAGCGATAATCATTCTTTAAGAGACATGTATTGAAATCCCCCATGACTATGGTGTGACTGTAAGAAGGGAGAACGTTTTCTAGGAGTTTTTCCAAAGAGGAGAAATAATTTACCCTTAAAGACGGGCTATAATATACACCAAGTAAAATTTTTCGATGACTAAGCTCGACTTCAATGAATAGATGCTCGCCTGCGGTTGATGGGGGCGGCTGAGTTGACATATCTACAATAGAAAAGGATATACTGGAACGCAAATATATGGCAACCCCGCCACCTACACCACTCGCACGATCATTTCTAATTAGATTGAAGCCGGTGAGTGAGTATAGCGTAGATGGAAGACATGGCTTTAGCCATGATTCAGAAATGAGTATGGCGTGAATATTCTTACAGTCAAAAGATGCCAGCATATCCGCGAAGTGAGCCGGAATACTCTGGGCATTTATATGAACCACATTGAAATTCTTGGGCACATCAGAAAACTGCGTTAATAAGGTATCTGCTAGTGAAGGTACACTGATGAAACTGTCACTATCACTGCAAGAGTAAAAACTTTCGTTATCACTTCTACAATCCGACATAATAAATAATGTAAATAAATAATAAATATATAATATAAATTATAATATTGTAATAAACAAAAAATTAAAATATGTAGTTACTATCAATTTTGGTTCACCCACCGGCAAGCTTTTACATGAAAACAAAGAATAGTAAAATTTAAATAAGACACAAACAAATCACACAAACCGCACAAAAAATAAAAATAATTAAATATTAGTACATTAGTAGATGCTTAAACAAAATTTACGTAATTAAAACTATAATTTCAATCTCAATGTCACGGGCTGAAAAGAATCAAGTCCCGTGTTAAAAATTGTAAGAAACACTCTATGGAACACAACTGTCATTCGACTAGTGTTTTGACACCTAATGTCATTTGGAAAATAATAATATGTTGATTAACCTACACTGAGCGGTTTGTTATTATAATATATGAATTCTATGGACGGTACTACATGGTGAAGACAAATAAACAAGAATAATGGTTGGGCTAGATGTAAAAGCCATTACTTTTTAGCAGCCGCTAAGCGCTTGGTTTTCGTCACGACCTTTGCTGGGGCAGCTGGCGCTGGTTTCGATGCAGATGTGTCCTCCTGGGCGATATTATCTACATCAGATATAGATTGGATACGGTGGCGCTTCTCATCGCCGCCAACAACGTATATATCGCCATTTTTGGTGAAACACGAAGCCACACCAATTTTCTGCCTCGCGTAACAGAAAATCCGATGACGCGTAGTTGTTAAAAACTCTGACATTGTGGTACCTGACCCCTTGAGTTTCGTCTTCCCGAACCACAACTGGTCCCGTAGCGACACGTCATGAAGTTTGAAGAGGATAGGTCGCGGCTTCTTGGAATCAGCGGTTCGCCCCATCCTATGACAGCGCTTGATGTTACTTGAAGTAAAATCGGCGATTTTTAACTGATCTTGCACCATGCTCACAATCACTGCAGGGATATCCTCGTTCTTCTCTTCCTTAACTCCATGAAGTAACAACATTTTACGGCGGCCTCTCATCTCTAAGCGATCTGTATCTCGCGCGAGTGTATTGACTTGATGCTGTAAGCCATCAAAAAGCTGAAGAACTACCTCCTGGAATGCTGTGAAACGTCTAGCAAGTCCTGTCTTATCCGGGGTAACCTCAAGTTCAGCACGAAAGTCTGCCATCTGCTTCAACAGGACTTCCCTCAAATCTGTGATGGCCTTGATAGTGTCCATGGTGTAAATAATGTTATTTTGTGCTTATAATCTGGAGATAACGCTTGTCTGGTAGGTGAACAATGTTACCTAACTTTTATGACCATTAAATACTTATTATTGTTGATAATATTAATTATATACTATTTTAAATATACAGAGCAAAAATTGGTTGTCTTTATCTCACAACTACCCTAGCTGATGTAATAAGGAGTAACTTAGGCTACTTTTGTTTTAGAAAAAAAATATATTTGAAAAAAAAAACTAAATAAACTAATTAACACGCGGATGAAGTCGCGGGCACGGCTAGTAAAAAATATTAATAAATAAAAAATCGTGGACGTAATTCCTGGAGCTTAATTTGTCTATGAACAACGTTTGAATCCACAATAATAATATCTTGGGATCTTATTTTCACACGGCCATCTGATCCCAAACTAAGCAGAGCTTGTACAATGGAAACCAGATAACTGATATACTACGTATACTACTTTTCTTTATCTATACATATAATAAAATCGTAGGAAAGTCTAAACTGTACATTGAATATTTTTTAGAAAGGATACTTGGGGCGTGATCTACAATCGATATTGAAGACAAAAATATACTTTTTGGAATTTTTGTCTGTTTGTCTGTATGTATGTCCGGCCTAAACTCAAAAAGTACTGCATGGATTTACTTAAAATTTTGCATGAATATTACTAAGAGGACGGGTTAACATATAGGCTACAAATTATCACGCTATCACCTACGGGGGAGGAGCTGTGATAATTTATAAATTTAACGCAGGTAAAACCGCGGGGCTCAGCTAGTGAAATAATGAAATTTATGGTATTTACATACACTTGTACTTGTCAAGCTCACAATGCAGTACATAAACATAGTTTAATAGAGTAATTAAAGCAACAAAATATTTTGAATTGCGTCTGCGTGCGGTCTGTTTCGTCATTTGTCATCGTGATAATTTTATTAAATAAATAGCAAGATACTAAGCTATTATTGTTTTGTAAATACATACTTATATAGATAGTGACCACCAGACTCAGGACAAACAGACATGTTCATGCACACAAATATCTGTCCCGGGTGGGAGTTGAACCCACGACCTGCGACGTGAAAGGCAAGCGTTTACCAACCAAGCCAACCGGCTCGTCGAAGTGAGCTGTGTCCGGTGATGGTCCCCACCACAACGCGCAGGCTTCTCCTGTTAAAATTTAGTTGGTGCTTCGTCGTATCTTGTACTTAAAATGGTGAAGGAAAACATGGTGAGGAAAGCTCCATGCCTGAGAGTTGTCCTTGTTCTTGATGGCATGTGAAATCTGCCAACCGCATTTGGCGTGGTAGATTATGGCCTATGCCGCACTTGGCGTGGTAGATTATGGCCTATGCCGCACTTGGTGTGGTAGATTATGACCTATGCCGCACTTGTCGTGGTAGATTATGGCCTATGCCACACTTGGAGTGGTAGATTTTTGCCTATGCCGCACTTGGCGTGGTAGATTATGGCCTATGCCGCACTTGGCGTGGTAGATTATGGCCTATGCCGCACATGGCGGCGGTAGATTATGGCCTATGCCGCACGTGGCGTGGTAGATTATGGCCTATGCCGCACTTGGCGTGGTAGATTATGGCCTATGCTGCCCTTGGCGTGGTAGATTTTGGCGGCCCTAGGACGTTAATGGGCTTAATTGTATAATTCGTATTGCTTTTTTAAATGTTATTTGTTTTAATTTTATTATGCTTGTGATTATACAATTTCTATGAGTTTTCAAGCAAAAAAAACAACCTCTTATTACTTACCAAAAAACTTATCGTCATAGTAAATGATTCTGAGAAAATTTTATTCACTTTTATTTATTTTTGACTAGTTCCTCCCTCTTACCCACCACTGCAACTTCTGTAAGCCAGAATCAACAGTTCCACTATAATAAAATAACACTGTGTTGTGAGGCTCAGGCATGTCCTGGGGAATCGCTTTAGCTCTGTTGGATTCCGCAACGAATTTAGTCAGAAAGAAACAAGATGGAGTTAAAAAATGAACAGTTGCACTTCCTATTTTATTCACTTACTAACTACTGCCAGAAAAGTAGGTTAGGTTAGAACTGTAACCCAACAGCGCCAGCCGAACGAGCGAAGCGGAGGCCGGAAGCAGAGGCGTAAAAAACGGACTGCAATAAGTTGTTTTGACAAATACTTTATTGAAAAAAATTCTGTGTGTACTTATGTACACGCGTTAGAAGTTAAACTTCTTTGGCGTATGGAAAAAAATAATTAAAATGCAGTAGTGATTAACGATAAATATTAAAATTAATCAAAAAGATTTTATTTAAATAAAAATACTAGAATATACAACTTGAACATAGTTATCAATTTTCATACCACCTAAAACTAAATTCATGCTGTTAAATTCAGGTGTCGCTGTGCGCGCGCATCGTAAAAATTCATTCTCATAATTTTTCTCCATCGCGCCAAAAGAAGTATAACTTCGAAAATGTTTGTGATGTGATATTTTGGTAAAAGTTCTTTGCCCATACATTAGCTATTCCTGTGATAAAGAGGACTCCAGTTCTTTTAGTCCTAATTTAGTCCATAAACTGGACTTATTTCCGGTAGAGCTCGCAAGACTCTATTCAAGAACTCAGGACTTATTTTAGTCTGAAAATAAGTCCTAAGTTCTTGAATAGAGTCCTAATGTAAAAAAACTCGATTTGTAGAACTGAGATTTTATTATGGATCTCAAGTTTTTCAAAAATACTTAAGTGTGTCCCTAAATGAGGACTTAAAAGCCCTCGAGTGCTGTCCATTACCAGTCGTGACTGCTATATATGTATATAAGTAATAATCTATACAAATAATAAAATCGTAGGAAAGTCAAAACTGTACATTGAATATTTTTTTTAAATGATACTTGGGGCCTTATCTACAATCGATATCGAAGCCAAAAATATAGTTTTTAGAATTTTTGTCTGTTTGTACGTTTGTCTGTATGTATGTCCGGGCTAAACTCAAAAAGTACTGCATGGATTTACTTCAAATTTTGCATGAATATTATTAAGAGGTTGGGTCAACATATAGGCTACATATTATCACGCTATCATCTACGGGGGAGGAGCTGTGATAATTTATAAAATTAAACGCGGGTAAAACCGCGGGGCACAGCTAGTAATGAATAAATGAACTGAATACGTACTTACGTCTGGAAATGTCTTGTTTGGGAGCAAATTGTGCAGTTCGGGTTGTACCTACGTGGGTAGATTGAATGTTCGATCCTCCTGGAGTTTGTCGTCCCCTCATAGAAGAATAGGGATGGAGGGACAAGATTATGGACTTGCTGAGCGCAAAATCGGACAGATTTGCAACCCGATGCCAATTAGTCTTGTTTTATATACTTACGTATTTATTGCATGAAATATTTAAAAAGTAGTAATTTTTTAATGCACCGTTTTATTCAATCTTAAAAAATCCTTTTCTGTATTTAATTGTTCAGATTTTTTTGAATGACATCGCCGGCACTTGTGAAATTAATCCCTGTATCGTGGTCTTTACAAACATAATTGACGGCCACAAAGTACGTCCAGACTCACAACTACTTTATTGGTCACACAAATAGTTGTCCTTTGCTGGAGACGCGTGTAATCGACTTTGTTTCTGCTCAACCATATTGACTGCCACCCTCCATAGGTAGTGCAATTATTAATATCACACATACATAGACTTTATACTCGTATATCTATACCTACATATAATAAAATCGTAGGAAAGTCAAAACTGTACATTGAATTGAAATTTAAAAGGATACTTGGGGCGTGATCTGTGTGTGTCACGATTGCTCCGCCACGTTATCTAAACAGAAAAAGAAATCGCTATATTTTTTGTCAAAATTAGTCAAAATCGAAAGGAACAAACCATAACTTTGTCAAAGCAGAAATAAAGAAGTTACAGGGATTTTAAGTTGGCCGCGCGAACGTAACGTGCACGATTGCGCGGCCATGGAGATCTCAGTAACTACTTGGGATAGAGATCTAAATCTTTTTGTTAACTGAACATTTCATTTGTCAACAATTGTCAAAAAAAGAATTATAAGACTAAGATCAATATTTCACGAAATATTCACCTTGGAAGTTATGGCCGCGCAATCGTGCACTTGATGTTTCTTTAATCTCGATTATTTCTTAAAAACTTAAGATATCATGCAGTAAAACTGTTACTAGAAGAAAGGTTTTAATATGTCAAAAGTACCGAAAGCATTTCATGCCACCAAAGTTTATTTAAACTGACGAAATCAAGGCAAAACAAAAGTTTCGTGGCCGCGCAATCGTAACGTTACATTGAATATCTATAATTGTTAAGATTTCGGTGTTAACATCCATTTATTTGTAATATTAACCTAATCAGATTGACATAACGTTTTACCTTCAGGACAATTTTCTACGCGTGTAATCTCAAAAATAATGATATCTCTTATAATGTTCGAGTCGAGTGACCATAATTTCAGTTAAATATGGGGTTATCTTTTGCTCTACTAGACGAAAATGTAGCTGTTAGGAATAATTGTTGGAGAATTGGCTAAGATAAGACAGTTCAATACAACATTCTTTTCTTCTATACACATGTTCAAATCATACCATACAAAACAAGGCCAAAAAATGGAACTTAGTTCTGTTTTCACCACATGATGACATGACGTAACATTGCTGCTTGTACTCCAGTTATTTATCTATATCTATACATATAATAAAATCGTAGGAATGTCAAAACTGTACATTGAATGTTATTTAAAAATGATACTTGGGGCGTGATCTACAATCGACATCGAAGCCAAAAAAATAGTTTATAGAATTTTCGTCTGTTTATCTGTTTGTCCGGGCTAAACTCAAAAAGTCCTGCATGGATTTACTTCAAATTTTGCACAGAGGTCTACGGGAGAGGAGCTGTCATAATTTATAAAATTTAAGGCGGGTAAAACCGCGGGGCACAGCTAGTCAAGTACCCCGCGACACAGGGATTAGATTCCCAAGTTTGGGCGTTGTCTTTTTAAAACGAAAAGAAAAAGAAAAGAATTTAAAATGTGCTCGGTTAATAGGCAGTAAACAATTATGAACTCAAAGCTACGTGTGATGATTTTAGAACTGACTCGAACGGAGGGACTCTACCTGCGGAATAGCAATTCTATTTATTTTCATTTTGAGAGAAAATTTATATTTCGAATTATGTACAGACGCAAGCACATCTAGCTATCCCAATCTGTCACATTTCTTTTATAGATTTTCAACTTTATCACAAAAGCATAAGGTTCACTTTCAATCGGGGAAATTTGACAGATTGGGGTAACTTGATTTGCTGGAGTCTGTACATTTCTATTTTATATTTCTAGCATTACTAACCCACGAAAATTTGACTCCTAATTTGAAATACATATTAAACTAGGAACCAAATGTGGGAACCAATCGCGTTATATTTCGTATAATTTATGACCGTAAAAACATTATACTTCACCATGTCAGCCAAATTACGTCCACAGTTGGACAAAATCCTCCGCAAAGTTCACAGAAAAACGCTGCTACCCGTTCTCTGGTAGGTTTTTCTTCAGGACGATTTCTTCTAATCTAATCTATTGATTTGCCATAAAAAGTGACATCCGCCATTTTGGATTCCAAAATAAATATCATATCAATAATAAATAAATAGAAGTTCTTATAGTGGATAGTCCATACTTACTTTTATTTCAGTCCACAAAAGTATCAATTTTATCTAGACAGTATACACACTATTGTAATGAGAAGTTGTCAAATTATGTAAAAAACACAACTTGTCCAGTAGCTTCCATTAATCAGAGCTTGTATGACGAGTTGGCCAGTCCGGTGGATCTCCCTATTAATACAACGGTGACCATTGATTTGACTGGCGATGACTGTGTAGACTGCCAGCCAAGCGTTAATTCCGTAAGTAGTGACAAGCTAAAACAATATATACTTGAACTAAGTAAAGAACGTAGGGCATTATTAAACAAATTAGAAAATTATGAAATTAAATTAGAGGATAGCAAACTAATTTATGAAAAAGATACTCAGTATTTGCTTTCTGAGATAAAAACTCTTGAGAAGTCCCTAGCAATCTCATATCACAGTTTCCAGTCATACAAAAATGAAATGCAATTGCTAGCTGGAAAGTGTAATCCTGAAAGCAATAGGACATTGGAACTGATTAACACCAGTAGTGCAGTAGTGGAGTCATACACACAGCTGGGATCAGAGTCACCAGTATCTCCACAAAATGACAATACTAAACATAGCTCCATACTGTATTCCGATGCAATGGGTAAGGGCCTTGGTACCTTGCTTTGTAATAAGCTGAGTTGTTCCTTTGTCAACTATTGTATGCCAGGATTACATTATAAAGATATAATAGATAAATTAATTCAGAATAAACACAGTGCCAAATCATGTATAACTCTAATGGTAGGAAATTGTAAGAACTTAAAGAAAAAAGACATTACAGATAGTTTCACTAAGATGTTAGAATTAGACTGTATATTGTGTGCCTTCCCCTATGTGTCCAATGTGCCTGATAGTACAAATAATTATATCCACAAGCTAAATATGCACCTACAGTTTTTGGTTAGCCATTATAGTAATAAATTTATATTTTTGGACACAAATAGTTTTATAGATTCTTGTAGGGTAACCATGAGTACAGTTACTGTCTCAAGAAAATTTTTGAACATACTTGCAACTTTAGTAGCGGCACATATTAACTCAGTCATAAGTGGTATGACGAAGTCACTTTTTATACCATCTTCTAGTAATGTTATTAAAATCAATTTAGTTAGTAGTTTAAACATGTAAGCATGACAATAGAGAAGTGTGATAACTTTCTAATTGTATCACATCAAAATATAAACCGCTTCTCTAGCAAAATTCTAGACATAGAACTTTTTAATGAAAAGTATGAAATAGATATCCTTTGTTCAATTGTTTTATATAAATGTGTTACGTGAACTATCTGTAAATGATTGCTATCATATACTTAAATTATTGACTCTGTCTCAAAATGAATAATGTTATTGTTTCGAAGTTTTTCTTTTGTATACCTAAATATAATCTAAAATAATAAGCATTCAGACAACCGATCGAGCATATATTGTGTTTGCCTACTAAATAATTACTCTAATTGGACCAAATCCCGTGTTCATGCCCGCTTGAGTATGTTTCGCCGGACCGTCTCAACTGGGTCGTGTTGAAACCGGTAGTAGATGAACCCACTGAGTTTGTTTCGCTGGGTCTTCTCAGTTGGGGCGCATTGGATCTGGTGGTAGCATTAAAGCGCGACCGTCGTTATTAACACAAGGTCCGTCATAATAATAATACCTTTAATATAGACAGAACCATTGAAAATATGTAGTAAACATATTAGATTTAAACTAGATAATTAAACATAATCTCTTGACAATAACTTGATACGAGCTAGCTAAATATCATTGCTGTAATAAAATAAATTTTATAAATGTTTTCATACAATATGTACCTAAATATCTATGTTACTAGAAATAATATCTAATGTATACAACTATATTACTACAAACATGTTCTGACTATTTACAAGCGCTTTTTTAAAGTCTACGTGAATAAAAACCTTTTTTATTATTTTTATTATTATTTTTATAAACACGTACAGTTTAGGCATTGGAATTTTGTTGTACTAATCATTTGAAAAAATGTGAATTGTGATACACTCGTCCTTCCGTAAGCGCGTCTGAGCGCGGATTGACGAACGAATTTTTTTTTTTTTTTTTTTTTTTTTTTAACGTGACGCGTGCAGTTAGCCTTACGGCTTTTACTGCTTCACCGGGCAGTAGGGGTGAGCGTGGGCTCTAACCGGCCTAGCAAATATAGACTACAAACTAAGTACCCGCGCCGGAGGGCACCCCCTGTGGGGTTCGAACCTCGGCTCTGGGCGGATACTGACGGGGAGAGGGCGAGAGATCATGGTTTTTAGGGAGTTTAGTGCAACTTTCGCTCTACGTTAATGACATGACGCGGCCCCCCGTCCGCGTTGAGGGGGGCTTTTTATCGGTACGATATGCAAACTAAGGGTCATGGAGGACGCTGGTGGTCGCGACGCGTTCGCGGTCGTACTCGCATCCGGCGAGTACGAAATATCGGTTGTGCAGTGTTGCGAGAGTCTCTAATCGATTTGATTTGGTTTAAGTATACGGTGATCTCGTCGTCCGATTCGTCTATGACGTTCTTCGGACGACGGTGTTTACGTGAGAGTCGGGAAGGAGTGTATTTGACCGCCTGTACCACCAATTTGCTTGGATGGTGAGTGGCAGAGTCAAAGTACCTTTTGGACGCTTGCTTCATCCATTGCCTGATGGTAGGCAATTGGAGATCGGCATGGAGGCTTTTGTTACGGACGAACCACGGTGCGCCCGCGGCTCGTCGCATAAACTTGTTCTGGACTACCTGGAGGAGGTGGATGAATCGATCCTTAGCGTGCGCGAAGACCGGGCTCGCATAGGTCATCATGGGTCGAATGCACGTCTTGTAAATTCTCACCTTGTTTTCAAGGGACATTTTACTGCGTGCATTCAGGAGGCCGTGTAATCGATAAAGGGCAAATGAGGCACGGTTACGAGCGTATCTCAGATGGTCCTTGAAGTTTAACTTCCGATCGAGGATCACTCCCAAGTATTTGGTTTTCTTCTCCCAGGGGATCGGTTCACCAAACATTCGGACGGGATCGGCGGTGGGGGCGGGGTCTATCCTAGAGAAGAGCACGGCTGCGCTCTTGGTGGGATTTACTTCGATCCTCCATTTCCTGAACCATTCGCCGAGGGCGTCGGCTGAGGATTGGAGTTCTCGGTGGATGACTGACGTGCTCCTACTGGAGTAGTAGAGAGCTGTGTCGTCAGCGAAGAGGGCTAGATGAGCCTTATTGGGTCTGGGGATGTCGCTGGTGTACAGCGAGAACAGGAGCGGGGCAAGGACTGAGCCTTGGGGAACTCCTGCGCGTATCGGTCTGAGGGAGGAGTAATTTCCCTCGACGCGGTAGCTAAACGTTCGGTCCGTAAGGAAGTCTCGTAAGATGTGTACGAGACGGTCGGGCACTTTGAGTTCGAACAGCTTATATAATAAGCCGTTGTGCCAGACCTTATCGAACGCTTTGGCCACGTCGAAGAAGAGTGCTCCTGTGTGGGCTCTTTGACGGGCAGCTTTCACTAGGATGTGTTCGGCAATGCGATGCACCTGGTGAACGCTGGAGTGTCTGGCTCGAAAGCCAAACTGCTCGTCAGGGAGGATATCGTTTGCGTGGATGTAAGACGACAAACGGGCGTGGATGATGCGCTCGTAGAGTTTCCCCATGGCGCAGAGGAGGCTAATAGGGCGGTAATTCGCCGGATCGGATTTGGGTTTACCGGGTTTCGGGATACCAATCACGTTTGCCTGTTTCCACTGGTGTGGAAAGATGTTGTTGGAAAAGGCCGCGTTGAAAATCGCGACCATCAGGCTAAGTAGAAGCAACGGGAGTTGCTTGAAAACGCGATTGGTGATTCCGTCATACCCGGGGGCTTTGCGAGGGCGGAGGTCCCTGATCAGAGTTTTAACCTCTTCGATGGTCACTGGCCTCAGGGGATCGTCGTCGTCGTCGACGACGTCTGCATCCTCCCGGGAGGGGGCAGTTGGGGTCGGAGGGAGTGGTATGGCGAGCCTACGTTCTACCTCAGAGTCGACCTCGTAGAAGTGCTCCGGGTCTACTGGTAGGGTGCTGGGAGAACATTGGGTCTCTAGATTGTCGGCCATGCATTCGGCTTTTTCGTCGTCATCGAACGCGGGGCGTTGATTCGGACGCGTCAGCGGGGGGATGGTCCAGTCGGTGTCTGTCTTGAGTCGCTTGCAGAGATTCCAAAAGGCCTTCCGCGAGGGTTGAATCTCGGCTAACGTCCTATCCCACCCGGAATCCCGCCTCTCGGTCATGCGTTCACGTACAGTACGCTGTAGTTCACGCATTCGAGTGCGGTTTTCCAAGGTGTTATAAGAGTCGAAGGCTCTGATGGCCGCGTTCTTCTCAGTCACTAACTCACGCAAATCCTCCGGGAGCTTCCACCGTCTGAACGCGTCAGCCGCTGGGACCTCCCGGGAACATTCGTTCATTTGGATTTGGATGGAGTCGTGAAAGAGCCGATGGCTGCATGCGTTTGCTCGGAGGTCTCTATGAGGGATGGAATCGAATCTAAGTGCTCCGACGTGGCTGACTTGAGTTTACCCTCAAGTTTCTGCCAGTCGGTAACATATCTGGGTGGGAGGTTGCTATCCGCGCCAGAGTGGCTTGTGCGGGAGGCAAGACTAAGGATGACCGGTCTATGGTCGGAGTCTAACTCGTGTAGCACTTCTACAGAAGCCAAACGTAGGTTTGTATTCTTAAGGAGTGCTATGTCGAGTATGTCGGGTCGGTGACTGTCAATTCTAGGGAAGTGGGTCGGTTCGAGAGGGACTATAGGGTCGAACGGTATGATTGCCAAGTGATTAGCAAGTGCGCGGCCGTTCGAGTTGCTCGTACGGCAGCTCCATTGCTCATGCTTGGAGTTTAGATCGCCTGCCACTATGACAGAGCCATCTAAGTCATACAGTGCTTGGAGATCGCTAAGTAGTATCTCCTTGTCTGGGGGGAGGTAGGCCGAGACTATCGTGATTGGCTGATGGCCTGTCATGCCTATTCGACAGACAGAGACCTCAATGTTCTTCAGCACGGGAGGGTCCAAAGGTACGCAATGCAGTGATTTCTTAAAGTAAATCAGCGTGCCCCCTTTGGCGGAGTGGGTCCTATCGTTACGAACTATACGATAGTTGGCAACTGTAGGACTTCTCCGTTTGCTCTTGTCTCTTGAACGAGGAAGAGATCAATTTGATGGTCGCAGAGGAATTCTGCGACTTCATCGCGTTGTCTCGCTAATCCGTCTGCATTGTAAAATCCGATCTTTAGAGATCTGGGTTTTAGCCTGCAAGTGAATTGGGAAGTCATTAGCGGGTGTACAGCCATTACGGTTGCAGGGATTTGATAAAGCGGCGGTAGACGTGAGCCGCGTCGATGGCCAGTTGGATATTGGTCGGATCAGCTTCGGCCCTCTGGGAGAGGTCCTCAAACTGGTCGAGCAACTCCCAACCTTGAGTCTTAATGCGCTCGGCAAAACCTGAGGCGCGCCCTTTGCTGTTCGCTTGGGGCGCCCGGGTTTTGGGCGCTGAGGCCGATGACTTTGAAGTCTGGGCTCCTTTGGCCGGGGCCTTTGGAACCTGTGACTTCTTAGTCAGCGGGTTGTAAGCCCAGCCCGATTGGACTGGGGCGGGAGGGGACGCGCTGGTTGAGGGTTTGGGGGACACCGCTTTAGCTGGGACTGGCACAGCCTTAGGGGTGACCACCTCACCCGCAGCCTTGGGTGCGGTCGAGGGGACGTAATCTGGCAGAGGCCAGTGTGGTCTTGCTGGTCGCAGGGATGTCTGTTGGACATCCAAGGACATTAGCGGGGGAGGGCTTGCTTGGGGCTTGGCGGAGCTAGTCTGCGCCTGAGGCTTTCGAGCGTTGCGCTTACTGCGAGGCCTCCTGGCGGGTCTCCTCGCCGGTGCCTTGGGACAGCCGCGATAGTTCGCAGGGTGTCCCAGGGACTGGCAGTTAACACAACCAGGTGGCTCGGAGCATTCGCTACGGTCTTTCGGTCTGGGGCATTCGGAGGTATGGTGGCCTGGGGTCAGGCATTTGACACACCTCGGGGCGACGTGGCAGTTCTTAGACGAGTGCCCGTACAGTTGGCAGTTGTGGCACTGCCCCTGTACGGTCCCTCGCCGCGGCGGCTCGACGACAATGCCGCCGACGCCGCAAACTGTTTTTAGGACGGTCAGGATTTTTTGTCCTTCCTTCGAGTGATCTAGGTGGACCAGCACCATGTCGAAGGGCTCGCCACCGTTTGATCGGCGCATCCGATGCACCTCTCTCACGGGGTACCCTTGGGTGATTAGGTCCTCCTTGATGGAGTCGATAGGGAGGTGACGGCAGACTCGGCGGATAACCACGCGGAGTGTTTTGTCCTCAGCGGTGCCGTAAGTGTAGTAGTCTACCTTACGAGCATCAAAGAGGGCCGTCGTAGTCCTGTACTCAGTGGGGGTCTGCAGCTGTATTTTATACATCTGCTCCTTGAGGATGTATGTAGTGCTAAGTGCGACTACACCTTTGGATTTTAGCGCGGTAGATAAGTCTTCCCACTTATCGATGCTGAGTAGCATGATAGGTGGGGGCTTAGTGGTCTTGGCCGTGAAGCCAGAGGGTTTGGCCTTTGCCTGAGAGGCGGGGGCGCTTGTAGTGGGGGAAGAGGGGACAGAGTTGGTGGCGGAGTCTCTCCGTGCGCAACTTCTTCGTCTTGGCGCTCTTCTTGCTCTTCTCCTGAGTCGAAGCCTCAGAATCAGAGCCGGAAGAGCTGCCAGACGAAGACGACGACGACTTGTCAGCGCGGGTCCGCTTGTCAGCTTTCCCGCGCTTGACAGTTGTCCACTCATTGTGGGCATCGTCGTCGCTGTCTAACTGTACGACGTCCATCTCTTCCTCTATGGCTAGAGGCTGAGGTGGAGAGGGGGTGCGGTTGCGGGGGAGTGGTGACTGCCTGTCCGTCTGGGTGAACGGGGCAGAAGAGGAGGGGACAGAGAGACTGAGATTCTCCTGCGCAGATGCGCCGGAGCAAGGGGGATCGTCTAGCATGAGCTTTGTCTTGACGGTCTCCATCAAGTTTGCCCAGCCAACTGGGTCGGACTTGAGGAGCTTGAAGAGCGCTTCAATGAAGCGGGGATCCTTGGTAATGTCTACCATGGAGGCGGGTATTGGGGCGGCCATCTTGTGATGGTTTTAAATGCCTAACAGCTACCGAATAATTACGTTAGTTCGCTCCCGGAGCGTTCCGAGAAGAAGAACTAACAAGAAACTTCTCGGCAGTCGCTCTAACAGTTGAATGTCCCTAACAACTATCACCTCGGGTTGGACGGGCCCGAGGGTGTGTTGGTGTGTGTATCACCCTCCTCGCCGGGTTAGACGAGGAGGTATGTGTACCTATGGTGAGCCCTAAGCTTGTATCCCTCTCGCCAGTCTTATTGTGCGAAAGGGTTTCTAGCAGCTCTAATGCAGAGGGCGATATGGGCCGAAGCCGTCAGCACCCAAACAACAAGAGAGAATGGGAAGGTAGGTTAAGGAGGTGGGATTCCGATTTGGAGTTGACAAGGGTAGCCCCCAAGGCCAATGATTCCAAACCGCTTCCAATTAACTGGCGTTGCTCTGAAGGAGCAAGGCCTAGTGCTTGGGGCTACACTAACTTGGCTTAGTTGGCACGGTTACGTTTCCACCAAGTACCACTAGAAAAGTGGATTTTCCCTGAAGGGGCACGAAAGTACAAAGAAACACACACTATATTGGGGTAGCGCTGTCTTGAAAAAGACGCCATTACACCAATTAATAGTGTGAAGGTTTGCCGAGATTCAACCAATCTAACGATCGATTTATCTCAACTGACGAACGTACACGAGCACGTATAGTCGGAAATAGTCGGGTAAGGCAGGAGCGCACGAACGTGTCCGTGCGCGTCGGCTGTCCAAACGAGACTCCTTTTCGCTCCTGACGAACGAAGCAGCGCGCTGCCTTTATAAATGTATGGAGGAGGAGATTCTACTGTGTATTCTTTCTCATAAATGAGCAAATTATTCATTTGGATACAAAATAATAAACATGACGTATAGAGGTCTATAAAAGCCACTATTTATTATTATTTTCACGTTAAAATATGCAGTGGGTTCTATATACGCACCTATCCGGACACCATTTTTCGATATGTTAAAGAAAATTATTTTTATTTTATTTATTTATAATTTAGCGATTAATGTGATGGTAAAAACGTATTTCTGTGAAAATTTTGTATAGGACTACATAGTTATTATTTGCAAGCTTTAGAGATGAATATATTATTTTTAATTTACAAAACACCATGTTATCTTTACAGTTGTTGTTTCCTGGTTCATTAAATGGTACCTAAAAACCACGTATATTTGTAAGTACGTCCTTAACGTACACCAACCAAAAAGGCAATTCTTACATACGTTAACTTCAACTTCAACTCTTAATTGTGGCACTTGTGGGATAACCACCACAATTTCGCCAATGTCGAGTTATGATAGGCCAACAAACGAAGGAAATCAACAATCAGTAAAAAGGCCAAGTACTATTTTGTGTTTAAGTAGATGGGTAGAGGCACGTCGGAATCTACAACAAACAAAATAGACACACACATTTATCAACCACCAACATAAATAAGGAAATAAAATTCTAAATGTACTTAGATAGATAATTAAAGTTTAATTTTATTAATTCTTATATATTTACATAGTATATATATAAAAGGAGTATATACTAGGGACAGAAGGTATACATACGTTAATTAGACGTAAAATATTCTGAACAGACAGGGTGTCATGAAAACATTTTTGCAGCGGCCGCATATTAGTCGCTCAATGTATTCGCCAATTAACTGCAAAGAGAATATTACAAACTACGTTTGAATATATTATACTCATAGTTGTATAAAGTTTTTTATTTCAGTTTTACGTTTGGTCTGGCTTCTGCGACCTTAAGAGCATTCAATAGTATACATTTTTATATCATTAATTTTCGTCATTAAGTTCTACCTAGTGTTGGGCAATGATAATAATCCAGTTAATATCATTTGGCTAATAATCGATTAAAAGCCAGTTAGTAGCCATTAATAGCCATTATGGATGATAACCCTGCTGTTAATGTTATTTTAGTGATTGACAATTTCCCTTCATGGTTTTCAGCCACAGGACTGTCAGATTAGACTTCATTTTTATCATCTTTCTTTAAAGTAAATAAATGTGCAATTTGAAATTATTCTGGCTCTTTTAAAATTTTTCAATCAGCTATTTACATTGAATTTTGATAATTAGATTTTATGTACTTAGTTTTTTTTTAGTTCTATAATAGTCATTTATTTGGGAAATATTTTTGGGAATTTTTATTATTTAATTTTCGCTTTTAGTTGTTTTTTTTTGTTTGTTGCTAAAAAATAATTACTGCTAGAAACGATGGATTCTTCAAAATCTCCTATGTTTGGTACATCCATTGGATCGGACGCTAATGGGTCTATTTCTGGTGTATTAAGAAGTACAGGTTCATTTCAATCACAGGATATTTCATCGGGACAACGAGAAACGGGAGTGCGGGAATGCATGTTACCTACTTACCGTTCGGGTATTTTCCATTGTTAATAACTTACCTTCTTGTTTTTATTTTTGATTAGGCAGGGGAATGCCTACGCATGCCACCCATGCCAAAAAATGTCTACGGGTGGGTATGTCGGACTCGCCCCGACTAAACCAACCTGCCGTGGACTTCTCTTAGCGCCGGAAGGGGGGGCCCCGGGAACGCGGATATGTTGCTTCGGTGCCCCCCTTTTTGCTCCATGTCCCAGATGGTCGGTACACGTACCCTAAGAGGGCTCGAATGGCCCTCCCTATTTGCCGACTCCTGCCTGTTCGGCACAGCGACTACGCCACAAACAAATCGCTGTCTTCCGGAGCTGCTTGCAAGTAGCGGCAGTAAAGGACACTTCTCTTACAGCCACCGCAGCTCCGAGGGGAGTTGGGCTACCGGCTGCTGCCGCCGCCCGGACGTCTCCTCCGTCTGCGAGTGGGATCGGGCCGTTCCCGATCCCACTCGGCGGCCTCCTTCTGGAGCATAACTGCCTCACAGAAGGAGACCACGGCGTCCCATTTGGTGGAGTTACCCACCAGCCCCTACGATTGCCGGCGGGGACAGATCCCGTCCGATCTCTGCGATTAAGACTCGCCTATCAGCCTCCCAGGCCGGGCACTCGGCGAGAGTGTGCTCGGCAGAGTCTATGTCGCTCCCGCAGTGGTGACAGTGTGTCATCGCTTCTCGGTCTATCCGGTTCAGATACTCACCGAACCACCCGTGTCCGGTGAGTTTCTGAGGTGAGTCTGCAGGTGACGCAACCACTCAACCTGCCCACCCAGGCCTCAAGGTGAGGCAGGATGGCACCGACGGCACGCTGGCGCACGTATAGGCGTAACTCTAGCCGTACGTGTACGCCACTGCGCTAGTACGTGCCGGTGGACATCCCGTCTGAACAGCATGAGCGTCTGTTCTGGCGCCCCCCGTTCTCCTGGCGGGCGCGGATTTCGATAAAAACCGCCGCGTCAACTGCCGCCATGAGGTCGAATGGTGGGAGGCGCGCTAAGAGTGTCACCACCTAGAAAGATACCGTACGGTATCCCCGTGCGATCCGTATGGCCACCACACGCTGCAGGCTATTGAGTACAATTCTACAGCGGGAGGCACCCGTCCGGCGTTCAAACCAGATGGGTGCCTCATAAAGGGCCATGGATCGCACGAGACCACCATAGAGACGGTGAACTTCTTTCCGAGGACCTCCGAGATTCGGCAAAAGCCGTGTAACGCGCCGGTTGCCCGGCGCACTCGGGGAGCCAGACGCTTGAAGTGCTACTCGAAGCCCCATCGACTGTCTAGGATGAGGCCAAGGTACTCCAGGTACCGCCAAACCCTGACCTCTGCGTCACCTACGCGCAACGTTGTTCTGGGTGGTTCCATGCTACGGCGTAAACCGTGGAACCATAGGTGGGTGCCACCCGAAGGTCCACTCTTCTAATAGCCGCGACGACAACGACGACGCTGGAAACATTGCTCCCGGGCTATGGCCTATGACACGCTCACTCCGGAAGGAAGGTCAGTCCGCAGGACCGCATCATAGGCGAGGCTCCAAAGCAGAGGTCCCAAGATGGACCGCTGAGGAACCCCGCAGGGGAGCTCCCTTTGGATCTCAACGGTCCGGTTCCGACCAACGAAATTAATCGTCCTGTCGCGCAAATACGCCCCCCCCCCCCCCCCCCCCCCGACTATGCCGCGCAAATAGGGGTGCACGTTATGATGGGCCAGTGCCTCTCTTATAGCCTGCCAAGGGACGGAGTCAAAGGCCGCCAACACCACTTCGCCCGCTTGAACAGCTGGCTCCGACAAGGCGCGCTCACGTTTGATTGCGTCCAGCGTAGAACGGCCCCGTCGGAAGCCGAACTGACAATCCGATAGGTGGAGGCCAACGCGTGACAGGTGCTCGCTGAGACGGGCAGCAATGATACGCTCAAAGAGCTTGCCCGCCTCGTCCAGGGTGCAGGGTGCCCGGCTTGTGCAACAGCACTAGCCTGACCACTTTCCAGCAGGTAAGGAACACGGTACTACGGAAGCAGCTTGTGAACAGTTGGTGTTTCTGGCTGCAAATCGCCGTACTGCTCGGTCCAACTCTCCTTCCGTCACCTCAAATTGGTCATCCCAATCATGGTGTGAAGGCAACGGAGGGTCCGAGGGATTGTCCTGGACATTAGGGATGAGGGTTTCCACCACCTCCTCAGAAAATCTGGGTCCAGGAGGACCCTCCGTTGACAAGTACCCTGGACCCAGACCACGGTCTGAGCTTGCCCAGTACCAGTTTGTACGGGCGCCCCCAGGACCGAGCTTTGGCTTCCACTATCGCAATTGATAGCGCCTTGACGGCGACTTTATAAGCACTATGCGCTCTGGCAGCCTCTTCGGCATTCGCTCGCCTCCTCCGATGTTTATAATTTACCTACGTCGTATTCACAAAAAAGAGCTAATAAGTAACTTACATAATGTACCTTACATTTTTACGTATCGGTTAAAATGTATTTGTAGGTACCTACACATACACCTACATATTTAGCTCGCTTTGTTAAGTCAAGTAGTTAATTAGGTAGATCGTTAAATCTCAAATTAACAAACTGAATTTCCCGAAAAATGTGTATTTATTTTATTATTAACACTTCTTCTCATATAAAAATAAATAAATAAAAAGAATAACAATACATTGAATCACACTGCGTACATTTTACAATAAAACAAAAGGAAGCATTTATTTTTTAACAATACATTAATAGCAGGGTTATCATCCATTGCAAGGCTATTAATGGCTACTTATGGATTATAATCGATAATAACCCAAAGCAGCCAGCTATTTACCCAACACTAGTTCTACCCCAGTAAAGCTGTGGAGACTTTACCACAGGCTTCTATGGAGCAGGAGCAGGATTTAGATCCAACACATAAAATCGCAATTCACGGCAATATGGCACTTTCCTCCACTTGTGTACGTTATCGAAGATGTTATGTCCAAACATCCACCATATTTACACATAAAACTCGAATTTACACCAGTTTATGAAAATTACACAATGCGTATTTTTCCGCGTTGGCGCCTAAACATAGAATATATATATGTCGGAGAAATTAAGTAAAAGGCCTATTTATTTACTAGTAACGCCATCTATTAGCGTTTGGAAAACACTACTCACTGAGTCAGTAGTTCGAGTCGAGGTTGTCTATGAACTGTCGCATGTGACGTTTTTGACGTCTGTCAGTTGTCTAAGTGACATTAGTGTGTTAGCGACACGACACAGTTGACATACAGAGCTCGACGGCGCACACCCGCGCACTGATTCTTTAAACCACGTGCATGATGGCGGACACCGACGATGTTTCGGAGTTAAATCCGTCAGAATCTGCGACAGCAGCGGTGAGATCGATTCCAAAATCATCCTACGTGTCTACCGCAATGCCTGCTACTCAAAATCAAGAATATTTTCGTGATTCGGTTCCACCACGTAGCGAAAATAGTGTTTGAAATTTGAAAAATTACGATGAAAATACAACCCCGCTGATTGTGAATTTACGGCTGTATCGCAAACTCGTGAACCGATTACGAAACTCGATACATTACATTGACACATCTTCGATGTCGAGCTTGCAAATGGACTTCGAAGTCGTACCCGTTGTGCAAAACGTTAGACGAAGCAAAGGAGCGTGTATCAAGACAGTTTGCGGCGACCGAGAGATTGATGACCTTTTTCAAGATATGGTGCCGTATGGTGCAGTGACCGTGCGAGAACTTACATACGTGGAGTACTCGACTTACAAGCTTGCCTTGATTAACTGGTTGAAGCCTGCTTGGAGCGAAGGTAACAAAATCGCAGTTGTTATCGCAGGTATCTCGGATACTCAGGTATGTTCAGACTTGTTTAAAACACGCCTACTGATTTCCTGTTTCGATGTGGTTACTCGCGATAAGCGGAGTCTCTCGGCCAGTTCGTGTTTATCGTTGAAGAATAGTTTTTGGTGCATCAGTGAACGTGGAAGAAGTTTTTATTTAACAGTGAAGAGAGTACGGGCTCTGATAGTTAGGCTGCCTTTCTGTCGGTCGAGTCTTGGAGTTAAAATAATTGGTTTGTTCTTTTCGAGGCGAAGTTGATCGTGCTGCCTTTTTGCAAGTAAGGCGACGGCATGGGCGATTCTGCATTGGGGAGAATTCACCAGTTTGTATTAGAGTAAATTTAAAGTAACCTCTAAAGTAAAAGTGCCTCGTGTCGAGTGTGAGTGGTGAATCTTTATTTTATGAGAAGAAACATGTAAGTACTTTTATTATATTGTTTAAAAGGCACTTGATGACCTAATGCTGCACTGAAGTATTTTTGATATCTGTGAAATTCATACCACGTGTTGTTTTGTGTGGTTTATACTTTTTAGATGTTGAAAATATGCCCAACGTTTGTTATATTTAATTTATATGGTGACAATATGCGCGTTTTGAAGGTTAAATAGTTTGAACGGTTTATTTCGAAGTCTATGGATGTAGGCGCAAGTTAGGTCACATACACGCTCTTGTGGACAGTGGTTGGTAACAGACAGATTGTTCCCTAATTCGTAAATGATTTGTTGATAACCATACAGGTACTTGAGATTTTATATCCACGCGCCTGACAGGTATTGGGTCGAACATTACATTTTCTTTTTCCCGTATTAGTCTGCCTGTCAATCAAAATAGGAGTCTCCTTTGAGCACTCGATGAGTTAGCAGCCCTTGAGAATGGTCCGTGGAGGACTGAAACACGTGTTGGGTATCGTACTGGTGACAATTAGCGGAATTAACACTACATATTGATTTTGTATTTTGATTGTTATGGATTTCCGCAAAGTAACGCCTGATTCCATTACTTATCTGCCTGTCAAGGTCAACGAAGTACTCGTGTGTGAGAAGTGACTTTTGTAATTGTAGATTCACATATTTTGCCTCATGATGTTATGATAGGTAGAGATGTTTTTACTTAACCGGGATTGAGCTTGACTATTAGTAACAAAGTCATCCGCATCACTCGCCAGGTCCATGCTGAAGTTTGTTTATTACAGAATCTTGACAGTTGTACAAGCTATCGATACTGATTTGATCGACTGTAAAGACGTTTCTCAATTACTGACAAGTGGAGAGATTCATGTGCGTTCTAATAATAATTCATCATCATTGTATCAGCCGAAAGACGTCCACTGGACGGAGGCCTCCCAAGGAAATCTCGGCAGTGGTCGGCCCTCCTTGTGGGGGGGCCTGCCCGCGCTGCGTCTTCCGGTGCGTGGTCCCCGATCGGGAGCCTGTCTGATCTAGCGGCCGTCGGTGTTGGGAGCTGTGTGCTCCACCCGCTGCCGTTTCGGTTTGGCAATTCTTTGGTTATAATCATAATCATAATATCTTTATTTGTGTAAATGTGGTGAATACAGGTGTAATTGTTTACATCATTTAAGTTTCACACATTTGCCATATTGTACATGGCATACAAATGTTGTACTTACAAACTAGGTATATTGAACTCAAAATACTAACTTACTGATTTGTGACACAATTTTTATGTCGGCTACTTTGTTTCGCCTGCGGATTGCGACGTTTTTGTTCGGTCGCGTAGGGATGCTCCGAGCGTGGCCCTCTCCGTTGCTCTTTGGGTGACCTTGAGCCTTCTTGTGAGGCCATTGGTGAGCGACCACTTGAAAGACTTTAGACTTGAAACACTGCGTTATTTGTGATGGGAGGATGTAGCGTAGCTTCCCTAACTATTCTAATTAATTGCTTCACTATAACCGAGAACCACGAGCGTAGGTTCTGGAAGACAGCTTCAGGTGAAATCCAAATTGCGCTAAATTGTACCATAGTTAGAAGTCCGCCTCAATTGTTGATGGATTGTAGTAAAAGTTCCCCTCCAAAATTATTTTAATTATCTACGAACTTAGATGTGAGGCAAAATGCTGGATGGGTGAGCTAGCTCATGCTGATAAGGTGCGTTATGGCAATAGCAAAGTTAAAATTCGTCCATTTAAAATAGGAGACGTTGTTTTTGTCGGAAAGAACCCTAACAAATTGTGTTATTTACTTTGTCTTCTATGTAATTGTCCTGTTTGAGTGTGTACAATGGGGAGTATTCTATTCTGATAATAAACAAATGAAGTGAAAAGTTTTCAAATCCTTGTAAGATAATAGAGGTCTATGACAACGATAGATACAAGGAAGAGCCAATAGCTGGTGGACGCGTTAAGTACCTACGTATGTTACAAAAAACTTGAATTTGACAGTTGTAGTCAGAAATAACAGTGTAGTTAATGCCGATGGTTGAGTTTAATTCCAACGTTTAAAATTATTATTGGAGTTCATTGTAAGACACATTTATGTGTAACATTATGAGTAATAAAGCTGGTTGATTTGAAATAAATTGTGTGACAAGGCAAATATTCTACTTAGAGTTCCTGAAACTTGAGCATTGAAAGCTCCGCGCTTTGTGCTTGAAACTGTTGAGCATTGAAAGCTCCGCGCTTTGTGCTTGAAACTGTTGAGCATTGAAAGCTCCGCGCTTTGTGCTTGAGACGGTTGAGCATTGAAAGCTCCGCGCTTTGTGCTTGTAGCAGTTGAGCATTGAAAGCTCCGCGCTTTGTGCTTGTAGCAGTTGAGCATTGAAAGCAGCTCCGCGCTTTGTGATTGTGGTGGTTGAGCATTGAAATCAGCTCCGCGCTTTGTGCTTGTGGTGGTTGAGCATTGAAAGCTCCGCGCTTTATGCTTGTGACGATTGAGTATTGAAAGCTCCGCGCTTCGTGCTTGTGACAATTGACTAACGCAAGCTTCGTGCTTTGAGTTCGTGACGCTGCATTGCGCACTTACCTATAATTTTCGAACTTGTAGCAAGACCTCTAAGGAGTATGTGATAGTCATCGTAGATGCTTTTAAGAAATTTCGTCAATTAATGTGTGTCAAAGATTTAAAATTACGATCCGCTTGCGAGGCACTACGTAGCTTGGTCCACATATTTAGAACCCCGAAACGAATTATCTCTGATCAAGGTACATCTTTTAATGGTCAAGACTTTCAGGATTTATGCCGAGGTTGGGCCATTGAGTTCCACAAAGTGCCAGTGGTGTTAGCCGAGCGAATGGACGGGTGGAGCGAATTATGTCCACCTTGACAAATTGTTTTACAGTGGCCGAAAATTATAAAAATGAATCCTGGAAGTCTGTCTTAGGCAAAGTAAAACTCATTTTGAATTGTACTGTAAGTAAGAGTATAGAGAAAAGCCCCTTACAGGGTAGCTAAAGTGTGTTCTAATGAGCGTTATATTGTGGAACCAGTATCTGGGGGACGGGCCCAATATGTGTGCCATGAACGACTACGTAAATATCCAGCTAGTTTTCCTGAATTGTCAGAATATCTTGATCCTGTAGAACCCATAATTGAACAGTTTTATTTAATTATGGAACAAATTCTATTGATTAATTTGGTATTCTAATTTGGTGTAATAAGTAATTTGGATTGAATTACTGTATTGAATCATGATCATTGTTTGAGTTGAAACGATAATTACATTGTTTTGTTGAACGTAAACCTGTGTTGATAAAAGACTTATGTTCAATGCTGGTTGATAAAATGTTTTATTTAAACTGAAAGCTACTACGCTTTATTGAAGGGTGGATTGAAAGCCTTATCGCTTTGTCCTGATGTCCTGCTGAAAGCCATCACGCTTTGCAGTAAGGTTGGGCTCATTAGTCGTGACCCAAGGTTGATGCTGAAAGCTGCAACGTTTTGCAGCGTTTTTTAAGTGCTGCCTCTGTGCAATGCTGAAAGCTGTAACGCTTTGCCGAGTAATTGAACTTTTGCTGAAAGCTGTAACGCTTTGCTGTGGGTTGCAGTTCATGCTGAAAGCTGCAACGCTTTGCTGTGTGATGCAGTTTATGCTGAAAGCTTCAACGCTTTGCTGTGTATTGCAGTTTATGCTGAAAGCTTCAACGCTTTGCTGTGTGTTGCCGTTTATGCTGAAAGCTTCAACGCTTTGCTGTGTATTGCAGTTTATGCTGAAAGCTTCAACGCTTTGCATTATGTGAGGTACGCCATCTAACTAATGATGAAAGCTTTAACGCTTTGTGGTAAATGCTGAAAGCCTTTACGCTTTGCTTTGTGTAACATTGAAAGCCGCTTGTAACGCTTTGTGTCCTTGCCAAACTGAAGAGCTGTAATTCATGCTGATTATGTCAGTGAGTAACAACGCGAGAGCGCGTTGGTTGTCAGAATGGCCGTGTCGGAGAAATTAAGTAAAAGGCCTATTTATTTACTAGTAACGCCATTTATTAGCGTTTGGAAAACACTACTCACTGAGTCAGTAGTTCGAGTCGAGGTTGTCTATGAACTGTCGCATGTGACGTTTTTGACGTCTGTCAGTTGTCTAAGTGACATTAGTGTGTTAGCGACACGACACAGTTGACATACAGAGCTCGACGGCGCCGGGTGTGCGCACTGATTCTTTAAACCACGTGCATGATGGCGGACACCGACGATGTTTCGGAGTTAAATCCGTCAGAATCTGCGACATATATATATGTATATATAGCTTTCTTTTTTTTTAATTCCGTTTTACGGCTCTGGCTACTTTGGCCTTATGAGCCTTCAGTAAATATATTTTTATATCATTTATTTCCGTCATTGTCCAGTAAAGTCCGTCACAGTCATGTCATACATAGTCCTTGTCCAACCCCAGTAAAGCAGTGGAGACTGTACTAGAGGCTTTTATGGAGTTTTGGTTATAACACGGAAAATCACAATTTACGGCAATATCGCACTTTCCTCCTCTTGTGTACGTTGTCGAAGATGTTATGTCTAAAACTCCACCATATTTACACATAAAAACTCCAATTTACACCAGTTTTTGAAAATAAAACATAGCCTCGATGAGTCTTTTTCCGCGTTGGCGACAAAACTCCTAGAAAGCTTTGAATTTTTTTTAATTCAGTATCAACATTTATCATCAACATATATTTTTTTAAATTCAGTTTTGCGGCTCTGGCTTCTTCGGCCTTATGAGCCTTCCGTAAAATATATTATTATTTCATTTATTTTCGTCATGTCAAGTAAAGTCCGTCACAGTCAAGACATACGTAGTCCTTGTCGTACCCCAGTAAAGCAGTTGAGACTTTACTAGAGGCTTATATGGAGTTTTAGATTCAACACAGAAAATCACAATTTATGGCAATATGGCACTTTCCTCCACTTGTGTACGTTGTCGAAGATGTTATGTCTAAAACTCCACCATATTTACACATAAAAACTCGAATTTACACCAGTTTTTGAAAATAAATCATTGGCTCGATGCGTCCTTTTCCGCGTTGGCGCCAGAACTCTCACATAAATATTGCTAAAAAATGGATTTGACACTAGAAGCCAAAAAATGCACAGATCACACAATTCATGTAGAAAATCAATATAAATTACGGGACAGGATAACCGGACACGAGTTGGAATCCTTCATCATTTTTTGCGTGATGATGATACTGACAATTATTTCTCTTTTGAAGGCATTGAATTTCTGTTTTTTTGTGATAGAATTTTGATTAATACTTGCATTGAAATGCACTTATTTAATTTATCCCAACGGATTTTTTTATCTACAAAATTCAAGTATCAAACAGGTTTTCAGCGCAGGTACTATATCAGTGTCGACACCTGTAAGATTTTTGATTTGCCGCCTTTTTCATGGGACACGACTCGCTTGACAGACTCTAATGTAACCTGAGAGTTTAGGCCAAAACCTTTACCCTAAGCACCCCTAATAGCAAAGTAACGACTATTAAACCTTCTCACATAATATAAACATACTACTCTGTCAAGAAAGTACCGGGAAAAGATCAATAATATACAAAATGTTTGTTATTTATTCAAATTTATTTTATCACCTTCAAAGTATGCTCCTTCAGAAACGATACACTTACGCCAACGAATAATCCATTCATCAAAACATTTTTAAACGCTGCTTACGGAATTGAGTTCTGTTCTCGCCGCGAATTCTCCTTTATGTCTTGTACCGATTGAAAACGGGTACCACGAAGTGGTAATTTGAGTTTAGGAAAAAGAAAGAAGTCAGCTGGAGCCATATCTGATGAATATGGTGGTTGCTGGATGGTATTTGTTGAGTGTTGGGTCAAAAATTCGTTCACGTTCACATTATCGTGGTGCAAAATCCAAGAATTTTCTTACCACAAATCTGGCCTTTTTCGTCGAATTTGGGTCAGTGGGTATTCTTAGGGGCGGTTTGTTGGAGTTGGAGTATATGCTTAGGGGCACTATGAGGCGCGAAAAAACATAAAAAAAAATTTTTTTTTTTGGGACATATTTTTTTTTTTTTTTTTTTTAGTTTTCCCAATTTCATTGCAGCAACGGATTGACCTTAACCCTAGCAATCATTTAGGTCCTGAGACGCATGGTCCTACGACGCACCGTTTGCGAGATAGGGGCTTTTGAACTTTTTCCTTTTTTTACAAAATACTCTATATTTACAAAAGGGTAGCTCGGAGGAAAGTCTTTTCGGGAAAGAAATTGTTGTTCTAGTCGTTAAACCACGAGATGACGTCATAAAAGCCTGTGAAAATTAAAGAAAAGAAAATCATCAAAATTTTTCTCAAAGTCCTCGCTCCATAGCGCCCCTAAGGCTACACTCCAACCCGCATTTGCTCTCTTAAACGCCGCATAACGCTCAAATAATATTCTTTATTTACCGTTCGACCTTCCGGTAAGAATTCAGAGTGCACAACACCGCGATAGTCAAAGAAAACGGTCAACATGACTTTGGCTTTTGATCGACTTTGGCGTGGTTTTTTCGGTTTCGGTTCAGTTGGAAGGCGCCACTCCAAAGCTAGTTCACTAGTTTGCATGTCAAACTCGTAAACCCACGTCTCGTCACCAGTAACAATGCGTTTCATGAATGTTGCAGCAACTTTCATGCGATTGAGTTTTTGGAGAAAATTCAGATCTTTTGGGACTAGCCGAGCGGCAACATGTTTCATGCCCAAATGATTAGTTAAAATGGTACGAATCGACTCGTGGGATACAGAAAGTTTGGCGGCTATCTCTCTCAGAGTTGAATAAGGATTTTCAGTCACTATTTCCTTCACTTTTGCGATGTTAACTTCAGTTGCAGACGTTGATGGCCTACCAGAGCGAGGCAAATCTTTCATCACATCTGGACCGCTTTTGAACGCTTTGAACCACTCATAAGCACGAGTTTTTGATAAAGTGGATTCACCGTAAGCCTTCTGTAACATTTTCAGTGACTCCGAACACGAAATTCCATTAGCGATGCAAAATTTAAGACAAACTCTTTGTTCGATATTTTTGTCCATTATGAAATTCGCAATACATATATGATATTACTAAAACCAGCACTGTATTTAATATAAATAACAGATGCAACTCAAACTCCGCGCCAAAATGGAAAACAGTTGTTCCAATCTAACAACAACAAAAAAAAATTGGAACCATAAACAAATCATCCATTCCCTATACTTTTTTGACTGAATGTATTATATGGGTGCAAAGTTCACCTTATGTTAGTACTTCGTAGAAATAACAAAACGAAGGGATTACGTAGAAACATTTTATACATGACAAAAATTGTTTACAAGTAATTATTTTCTAGTGTGCATGTCTGCAAACATTGCTTATTACTAGCTCTTTCCGTATGTTTTTACGGCAATCATGCTCCATGCTAGTAAACTATTATTACTGGCTTCAATTACAGCAATTTTTATGAAATATGATTAGCACTCAAGATATTTTTACAAGACAAGTGTTGCAAATATTACGTAATTATTGGGAAAATTCCCAACTTTTGTTGCAACTCCAACTTAATATGGAATCCTATCACGCTTTGTATGTATCAACAGGTGAAATCGCATATTTAATTGTTACGCCTGTTCTCATTACACACAATTAACATAATCTCAAAAATTAACGCTTTGCTTTAAAAATTCAAATTACTTAATTATCAGTTCTAAAAAACTTGATGAAATAACAATCCATAATTCCATATAGCCTGTTTACTGTAAAATCTGTGTTTAGAAGTTATTGTCAACTAATTTATCAACTTAATAATAGTAGTAGGTACCTATCGTGTGAGTTGATAGGTGTCATAATAAAAATACTTATGAATTATAGTTTATAACAAATATAGTAAATTATTCATCTATAATAATGTCTTAACTATCGATACGGTCCAAGTCATTTTGTAAATATGTGCGTGTATCCGATCTCAGTAACAGAACTATAAAGCCTCATATTTATTTACCTTATTCTGACATTTTCATGTTTATTTTATTTAATAATATTTTTAAATAATAGTCAGATTTTCAATTTAATTGACGACACTAACTTAAGCTGATTTCCCCCATTTTCAACAATTGCAAATTTTCTTTTTTTTTTTACATAATATAGGGACAAGTTGTTATATTAAACATAGAAATTAAAGTTAGAAGCCAGTCTGTAAGTCTAGATTTGGCGAATAGTTACAAATGTACTTAATCACTAAACACTTAGTCTTGAGTATCTTCGGATTCCCTGGTGAATACTTAAAATAAAAAAGTAATTTTTCCCATTAGGTACATTTAGGCAGATTTTCTAAAAATATTAAGTTAAAGTTTTGCATAAAACTCCCTAAAACTGGGACAAGTCGCTCTTCGATTTGCAACGCGCGATGTTCGTATCAACACGAATCTATTCAGAATGAAGCGTACTGGCTTGGGGCGAGTGGGAATCAAGCTTCTGGTCGCATGCCTTCGCCTAACCGCTATTGTCAAACGCAAACATCGCCCTAATAAGTCAAAAATTAAAATTATTCCATTTTCAATTTCACTGAAATGAAATCCCAACTTTGGTGCATAGGATAGGATTTTAGGTTTTTTCAGTGGCAACACTCATTTTAAAATTCTTTTCTGTTTTTCATTTCACATGGCGGCAGTCTGCAAAGATTCGTTGAAGTTTCGTAAAAATTTAGTTATCGTTGATAATAGTGGTTATAATTAGATTTTGATGTTTTAAAACGTGTTTACATTGTTAATGTAAAGTGTTTGTCGTATTATTCTAAGCTTCTATTGAGTTTCGTCATAAATATGCTCAAAAAATATTTTTCGTCGATTCAGCAAGAGTAAGTTGATATTGTTGTTTTCAAGTTTCAAGTAACGTTTTAGTGTTATGTGTGATACTGTTAATATGAGGCCCTTTTATTACGTTGTTATATGATTATATTCGACTTTCAACTCTGATTTGGTCATAAAAATCCGGTAGGTACATGTGCCTACATTTAAAAGTTAAACCTATGGTTTTTGAATATAGTTTTAGGTACATGAATCTGAATATTTGTTTAGTTTTTCGTAACTACTTGTGATGAATACTTTTATTAAGACAACATGGGAGAGGATCTTGGTTGATTTGCTTTACTGACGCGAAGTTTCTTTGGATTACCCCCGCCATGTTATTTTTTCATTATCACGAGCGGTTTACATGAGTTATGTACTTGTGATATGTTTATGACTGGATCAATTGTCTACTTACATATGTAGCTTATCGTAGTATGATAAAGTTATTAACAATTTTGTATTCACTGGTAAACATAAACATTATGCGATCCATGCCATTTTGACTGTGTGTGGCGTTTTGTGTTTACATTGTGTTACATTTATCTTTACATGTTACTAGAAGAACATTTAATAAATAATAATATCCTGGGACATTATTCATACACTGCTCTGATCTGATGCGAAACTAAGCAGAGCTTGTACTATGGAAACCAGATAACTGATATACTACTTTTCATTTGTAAATAGATAATTACACCAATGACATGTTCATGCACACAAATATCTGTCCTGGGTGGGTATCGAACATGCAACCTCTAACGTGAAAAGCAAGCATTTGCCAACTACGCCAACAGGCAGGTTTTCAATCCTATATTTGCACTAGTCCCAGAATAGGCCACTAACGTGCCTTATCCCCAACAACTTATTGGTGGTGCAGATGAAATAGGGGAAAAATCACTATAGACTTAAGACTATTGATAAGACATCCAATAAGGGGTTGGGTTGATATTGAATTTGTTACAGATAGCAAACTTATTAGTGAAATAGACACAAAAATATTATGGAACATAATAAAGTTATAAGATTTTTGATCAAGCATTTAAAGTTCTTTGCCTGTGCAGACTGCTTATGCATAATATAATCTAGCTAAATATTACTACTATTATAAAATAAATTTTATAAATGTTTTAACAATCCATGTACCTAAATATCTATAATAAGTTACTAGAAATAATAACTGTATTACTACAAACATGTTCTGACTATTCTCATGTGCTTTTTTAAAGTTTATGTGAATAAAAACCTTTTTTATTTATTTATTGTAGAAGTATCTACTTGGGACATCATGCCAGAAGAGGACACTCACTAAACAATTCATTTGAAAGTTTATTAAAGCTATGTAGGATTCAGCAGTGAACTATAACAAATAATAATATAATATCCTGGGACATTGTTTACACATGGCCAACTGATCTAATCAGAGCTTGTACTATTAAAACTAGATAACTGATATACACACATCAACACAATCTAGGGATATTGAACATTTCATTGATTATCTAGAAAACTATAAACATTTTGTTATGACTGTAAATGGAAGAATTAAAGATAATTTCATGGCCGATATTTAAACATTAACAACACGATGCGATTTTGTTTTTCTAATTAATAAAAGTCTTAAATTAATTAAGCCATAGAAAATTACTGAGTGAACAAAAACATTTTATTCTTATAAAATTATTCAATCGAATTAAATGAATAAAAATCTTACCAAATCTGATAATCAGTAATCGGTATTTCCTCCTCTAACATTAATCACACAGCGGCAACGATTTTCCATACTTAAAATTAAGGTGTCAATGTCTTGCTGGGGTATGCAGTCCCAAGTTCTTTTTAAATGTTCGAAAAGTTGTTCTTCTGTTGTCAAGTTGGGCGGAAAATCCCTCAATGCTCTTCGCTGTAACATGTCCCAGGCGTGTTCAATTGGGTTTAAGTCTGGCGACTGTGGAGGCCAATCTAATACCTGAACATCGTGTTCTCGAAGGGCGGCCCTCACCAGCCGCGCTGTATGGGAAGGTGCATTGTCATGCATGAGCTGAAATTCTTGCCCCGTTAGGGCCCTGAGCGGGACAATGACACGTTCTACTACCTCCTCACGGTATCTATGGGCAGTCATGCTGCCCTGAATCCAAATGAGTTGGGTTCGTCCGCCGATTCGTATTCCTGCCCACACCATAATTGTCCCGCCTTGGTAAGAGTGGACCTCCTGTGGATGTCGGAGACGGCTGACCCTGCCTGGAGTTCTCCAAAGGCGTGTTCGTCTCGAATCTGGATGAAATCCATAGCGGGACTCATCAGTGAACAGCACCAATGACCATTGTTGATCACTCCATGTCAAATGTTCTTGAGCCCATAAAAGTCGCCTACCGCGATTGCCACGTCGCAGCGCTGGGACTCGTAGCGGTCTGCGAGCATGAAGACCAACTTCATGCAGCCTCCTTCGCACGGTTTGGTCGCTCACCAGCAGCTGCTGACCCTCCTGGAGCCTTTGCACTAGTTGCATCGCTGTGATATTGGGTAGTCTTCTGGCGGTCATTTGGAGAAATCGATCCTGTCTCTGAGTGGTAACACGATATCTACCTGTGTGCCGTTCTGCCACATCTCCAGTAGCGCGATAACGTGACCACAGCCTGGATACCACATTTTGGCTTGTGCCCAGAGACTCAGCAACGACGCGTTGAATAGCACCGTTTTGTAACATGCCAACTGCCCGTAACATTTCATCTCGACTCAAATGATGGCGTGGCATGACGCTAAAAAGCTTACACAACCAATTGAGAAAAGAAAATAAAACAATTTATCAGGTTTTCTTCAATTAACACGCAAAAAAAATTTTAATGCAACTTCTTGAAATTAGATACAACTCAAGATTGCGCTGTGCTTTGCGTGTTTTCATTTGTTTCTCATTTTAATTTTTAAATTTTGAATAAAGAATAGACAAGGTTTAAATCTGTAAATAAACTTTTTAAGGAAACTAAATAGGTTTTAAACAATAAAGCCATGTTTGATTTCAAAATAACGTATCCCTAGACTTTGTTGATGTGTGTATTACATATACTACTTTTCTTTAAAATAAAATAAAAATAATATAAAAAATGTTTTTATTCACGTAGACTTTAAAAAAGCGCTTGTAAATAGTCAGAACATGTTTGTAGTAATATAGTTGTATACATTATTATTTCTAGTAACATAGATATTTAGGTACATATTGTATGAAAACATTTATAAAATTTATTTTAATAGCAATGATATTTAGCTAGCTCATATCAAGTTATTGTCAAGACATTATGTTTAATTATCGTCTTTTGTAAATACATACGTATATACCATAATTACATCCAAACTCAGGACAAACAGACATTTTCTTCCTTTCCTTTCACAGCCTATGTTGTGAAAGGGTAGTATTTGCTAACATATCCACAACAAAGTGAAGGAGCTTTGGAACAATAGATCAGAAATGGCAGAGGTTTTATTTATGGTTTGTCTTTATATTAACAAACTAGCGGCCCTGTACGTGCTTCGCTACATATAAGGCATAGTAATAAAAAATTGATTATTAAGTTCATTTATTCAAACAAAAAATATTTTAAATTGCTAAAAGATGTTGATTTTAGACTTTTTCAAGACTTTTTTTTAAATTTTCTCTACATACAAACCTTCCCTGGACTTCCACGAATAATTCAAGAACAAAATTAGCCAAATCGGTAAAGGCGTTGTTGAGTTATAACATTACAACAAAAAGTGGCATTGATTTTTTTATATATAGGGAGAATAATACACAAACATTAATATTTCTATGTATATTTCATATTTTAAACCTACTTCAAAAATAGAGGAGATTATATTACTTTTTAAATTTTACACATAGGTGTACATTACTAGGTGTAGATAGGATTAATCTATTTGAGAGATGGGTTGAGACCTGTATGGAGACCTGTATGACAGATTACCAGTCTCATATTGAATCAAGTTGAATGTCTTAGATTTCTATTATGGTTCATTATGTAAAAATCCTTTGTTTCTCACATTGTAGTGGCCAGTGAGTATCTTAAAAGCTTCTCCTCTCTTCCATCTCTGATCCATTGTGGTGAGATTGTCTTCTTTGAGTCATTCTTCATATGGATTTCTCTTTTAGAGATGCGGCCAATTTTGAGCAACAAAAATGGCTGTCCTCTGAACTTTCTCTAAACTTTCTGTTTTTTTTTTAAATATGGACACTTAATTTGTAAAGAATATTCCAGCAATGGACGAATGTAGGTTTTATAACCTGTGGCTGAAGATTAAATGATATAATTAATGTTCCAGGGTCCAAGAAGACGTCATGGAAGACAGAATGGATGAAGTAATGGCAGAAGATGAGTATGTAAGTATTTACTGTTTACCCTCATTCTAATTTATATTTACTTAACATCTCTCAAATAATTTGTGAGAGCCTGCAGGTTCAAGGTCACATTCCTTTGCGGTTTAGGCACTCAGAATTCTTTCCCTCCTAACATTAATAATTCAAAAAAATTATCCATGTTTAACATGTTAAGTGCCACACATATAAATTAATACATATAAGAAAATCGTAGCAAACTCAAAACTGTACATGGAATATTTTTAAAAAGGATACTTTGGGCGTGATCTACATTCGAAATTGAAGCCAAAAATATAGTTTTTAGATTTTTTTTTCTGTATGTATGTCTGGGCTATATTTAAAATTACTGCATGGATTTACTTAAAATTTTGCATGAATATAACTAAGAAGTCTGGTCAACATATAGGCTACATATGATCACGCTATCACCTAGGGGGGAGGAGCTGTGATATTTTATCAAGTTTAATGCGGGTAAAACCGCGGGGCACATCTAGTACATTAATATACACCCTAGTGCAACTCTCACAGGCCAGTGTATATCTAGTTAATACACCTTGAGTACTCAACTTCAGAGACCAGTATGTATATTGGTAAATAAACACAGTGCTGAACATTTTCTTTGGTGATTTTGTAGGTCTGGGCCTGACAAATCGTTTAATGTAACAAGGGTATAGAAATGTTATATAGTTTAGGGGTTATAGTATTTTTAAGAATGACGAATAAAAACAACCACTTGTAACTTAGAATTTCATAATCAAACGCCTTTTTATTATAAACTAGCTGTGCCCGCGACTTCGTCCGCGTGTTAATTAGTTTATTTCGTTTTTTTTTGTTTTTAGTAAAATAAAAAAACATTTTCTAAAATAAAAGTAGCCTAAGTTACTCCTTATTACATTAGCTACCTGCCAATAAAAGTCCCGTCACAATCGGTCCAGCCATTTTAGAGATTAGCCGGAACAAACAGATAGACAAAAATTGTAAAAAAGAATATTTTGGTGTATGTACCATATATATATTTATATTGTAAAAACCGGTTATTTCAATATTACAAACAGACACTCCAATTTTATTTATTTGTATAGATGCAGGGAAAGCAGTGTGTATCATGTAATAATACACTTGGCCTTTGAGACTGAATTTTCCAAGTCTGTTCAGGGGCCAGTGTATATTATAAAATATCTTACATAAAAAAAACCAGTTGCGAGAATACAAAAAAAAATTACTCTAGTTCACACAGTAATTTAGGACCAGAAGAAGGCATTTATGCAAAAAATTGTGTTGAATGTGTTCAGAAGCAAGTAAAAAATTACTATCTCTCCTCTTCATTCTAGTAGTCAAAGTCAAAGATTTATTTGCAAGTAAATATGGTTTTAAAAGGTCTTACATTGGTAACACAAAAGTAGCTTAACATATCTAATCATGTAATAATGACATGCAAATTTGTGAAGACAATTATTTGGCCTGCAGGAATTCCTTGACAGTATAGAAGGAATTCTCAAATAACAAATTGCGTTAAGTTTTTTTTAATCGACCCATTGGAAGAACCTTAATTTGGTCAGGAGCTTGTTATAAATCCGAACAGACATTGGATAACAGCTTCGTCTATATAGTTCCGTTCTCATTATAGGAATAATTAATTTATTAGGATATCGAGTTTTGTAGTTTCATCTGTCTCCCAGATTTTCAAACATGTCCGGGTGAGATTTGGTAAATTTACATGTTTCCTCAATATAAATACCAGTTAATGTGAGTATTCTAAGCTTCCTGAACAGTGGTTTACAGGATGTAAGTGGGTCTACGTTACGAATCGCATGTATATGTAGTTTATGCATATTATTGCCCTTTTATTAGTATATGTGTATTTTAGTATGTAATTGGTTAACCTACGCACATCCCTATTAAACTTTAATATCTCCTGTCATGGGTCTGCTGGAAGAAATGTGTTTTGGAATAAGCAGCACCCATGTACTATCTGTTTCTTCTTCATTTAATTTACTTTTGTTATTTCTGTGTGTACAAAATCTATTAAATAAATAAGGCCTTTAAAATATAATAGGGGGCCATTTTATTAAAGAAAACAATGTATACAAATTGGTGGTCTTATCGCTTTGTGTATATCCAATGTGCAAGCCACAATGCAAAAAAAACTGTGACAAACTGGCTCTTAAAGCTCGATTATACACCAACTGAAAACTTAATAAATATAATAAGATAATCTACACACACACACACAAATACACACGCACACACACACACACAAATACACACACACACACACACACACAAATACACACACACACACACACACAAATACACACACACAAATACACACACACAAATACACACACACAAATACACACACACACACACGAATACACACACACACACACAAATACACACACACACACACACAAATACACACACACACAAATACACACACGCACACACACAAGTACACACACAAATACACACGCACACACACACACAAATACACACGCACACACACACACACACAAATACACACGCACACACACACACACAAATACACACGCACACACACACAAATACACACGCACACACACAAATACACACGCACACACACAAATACACACGCACACACACACAAATACACACGCACACACACACAAATACACACGCACACACACACACAAATACACACGCACACACACACACAAATACACACGCACACACACACAAATACACACGCACACACACACAAATACACACGCACACACACACAGATACACACGCACACACACAAATACACACACACACAAATACACACACACACAAATACACACACACACACAAATACACACACACACAAATACACACACACAAATACACACACACACACACACACAAATACACACACACAAATACACACACACAAATACACACACACAAATACACACACACACACACAAATACACACACACACACACACAAATACACACACACACACAAATACACACACACACACACACACAAATACACACACACACACAAATACACACACACACACAAATACACACACACACAAATACACACACACAAATACACACACACACAAATACACACACACACAAATACACACACACACACAAATACACACACACAAATACACACACACACACACAAATACACACACACACACACACACACACACAAAATCACTCATATGCATGCATGTTTCCACATCGTTGTATGTACGCGTACGCGTGTAATATTGTCTCTCAGTTACAGTATCGTAAAAATACATTGTACTTTGTAACAAAAACTATTCTTAATTAGCTGCAGGGTGGAGAGAGCCTGGAGATTTGTCACACATGTCTCGAGCCTACTACAGACTCCAGCTCTCTCAAAGGTTCAAAATTAATGTTAGTTTTTGAACTTTTAATCTTACATGGATTGTACTTTTATTTGTACCTTTTTGAGAGAAATAAACAATTATTATTATATTATTATTTGTTGCGATCTCTTCCAGACAACCTTTATACTCAATCATTTATTGCTTCCATAATGTATAACAGATGGTATAATCTTATAATTATGAACCCTGTCGGGCACAGCATAGTAGAAGAGAGGAAGAAGGCTTTTTGTTAATAATAATAAGTTATATAATTTATGCTATTTGTAAGAATTATCAAGTATGGCAAATTTTAATTTAAAAATGTCAAGATTTAAAGCGAAAAAATTATCAGATTAATATTAAAATATTTATTTATACATTCATACATACAGCTACCATTACAGGTTAAACCCAATTCGATAGTGACGGATTAAAAAAAACAATCTTATATGACTAAATATACATAAAATTAACATTATCAATATTATTAAAACTATCAACATTATTAAAAATGAAATTTTCTTTTAAATTATTAGATTAGCCTTAACAAGCTAGTAACATAATGCATACAGAGTTACTCTTGCGAACTGGCTCAGTGAACAAGAAAATAAATCAATTTGACCTGCTACAGAATTAAGAACCACCATACTTCGAGTGAGAGGAGTGTTCTCCAGTAATTTGGTCCTACTTCTGGGTATCGCGAATAAGGCTGGCTTGCGACGCCGTTGTAAATACCCATCAGGTACACTTAATCCCATCCATTTTAGCAATTCAGGATTACTTATTTTTCCCCTTAAAACTTTAAACATATATTCTGCCAACGATAAATGCCTCCTCGTCTCCAACTTATTGTATCCAACCATGCCCAGTACAAACAGGGTTGGATACATCAAAGGATACAGGGGGTACACACCATAAAGTCGCAGGTATATGGGTCAATCAACTTTTAAAGTACTCCTTTCGTGTCCCTATGAAATTAAAATTCAAAAACAATATTAAATATGAATATTTTGTAAATATTGTTGTTATATTATGGAATAAGACGCTTAGATGTTATGTTACTATGTTTATATGTACAACTTTTTAAATTATTTGTCGCTTTTTTGTAAAAACGCAGGGGAGCACTGTCGATATTCGTACAAAAACAGTATGTCCCCAGGTATGGGCCACAACAAACATTTGCCTTTTTTTCGGCTTAGGTGCTTAGAGACATAGGTTTTTAATATTTTTATTAGATAGCTATTTGAGTAAGCTTAGCTAAAAAGACAGTTGATACATATTTTTTAAATTATAACGTACATTTTTATTTTTTTAAGTGTTTGTCCCCAAAGAGAATCTAAAACATCAATTCTACTGCGTTATATGAAAAAAATCCAAAATTTCTCGAGAGATAGCTCTAAGCTTTAGTTAATAGCGGGAGTGATTATCTCTAACTACGTTGGCAAGCCGCAGCAAGATCAATGTCTCACAGGTCGGCCGTCACTGTGCGACAAGCTCTCAAGAGGTGTGCGTGGTTTTATTACCGCTCTACTAAGTTACGACATCAATTTGGGTAAGATTTTATAATTAGTTGCTTTTGTTATTTAAATTTAAAGCCTTTTTGTTCTAATTTTAAAATAAGACCACTATCATTTCGTTTCATTCCGTAAATGTGAATTTATAATCGATTTTCTGTTACTTTTTCCCCCGCGTTTCTGTAAATTTCTCTGGCGTTGTAGGTAACTTTAGAGAATGTATGGCAAAGGTGATACCGATTTTAATCATAATAATTCGTCTTTATTTGTAATAATAACGTCAACTTTCTATTATTTTTAAAATATTTGAACTAAATATTTAAATAACTGTATTATATGTAATTTCAGATCGAACTAAAATACAAAACAAAAAGTATAAATGTCAATTAGTGCGGCTGAAAAACAGAAACTTTATAAAGAACGATTGGAAAATAATTCCGGAAGTTACGAAGAGGCAAAAAGAAAGCCAAGGGAACGATACCCCGAAAGATAAAGATTAGTCAAAGATTTGACTCCAAAAGAAATAACGAAAAATATGTTAAACAGAGTTTTGGAAAATACACCGCCAAGTTTTCGGAGACCTGAAATTACGATTTAAGAAACGCGGAAAATCACAGAAAATGATGAACATTTTTACTAATAAGAGTCGCAAAATATATATGAAGATGTACATTCCCAGAGCACGACTAACCCAACACTTTAACGAAGACATCCCGGACGTCAGCCTGTACGACATTAGAATGGCTCTCAAACAGCTTAAGAATAACAAAACGCCTGGTGATGATGGACTTAAAACAGAGCTTCTAAAGGCGGGTGGTACACCAATCCTACGGGCCCTTCAGAAGTTATTTAACTCCGTCATACTAGAAGGTTAAACGCCACAGGCATGACACAGAGGTGTGCCAGTGCTCTTTTCAAAAAGGGTGATAAAACCCTCCTGAAGAAGTACAGACCCAGCACACTGCTGAGCCATGTTTACAAATTGTTTTCGAGAGTCATTACGAAACGTCTTGCACGCAGGTTTGACGACTTCCAGCCTCTCGAACAAGCCAGTTTCCGTAAAAGCTTTAGTACCATAGACCACATACATACGCTGTGGCAAGTTATACAGAAGACCGAGGAGTATAACAAGCCATTATGCTTAGCGTTGTGGACTATGAGAAAACCTCGGATTCAATCGAAACCTGGGCCGTAATGAGGTTTCTCCAAAGGAATCGAATACCGGTATATCAAGGTGTTAAAGTGTTTGTATGAATACGCTACTATGTCTATGCAACTCCAGGACCAGAACTCGAAACCTATCCACTTGCAGCGAGGTGTGTGACTGGGAGATGTTATATCTTCGAAATTGTTCACCGCTGCATTGATGTCTTCAAGCTTCGGGAATAGGAAGGCTTTGGCATCAATGTCATGGCTGAGACCTTTGAAGACCTCGGTACAATGCTCGATTGCGTCAGCAGAGTCTCTCAACAAGTGGGTCTGAAACATCCATGAAGCACCCACTCTAGTTAAGGTTGGAGACTCTGCACTCGAAGTTCTATTGATATTTACCTAGGACAGATCATCCAACTAATTAGGTCCAACCTAGAGAAGGAGGTCATTCGTAGAATTTAGCTCGGCTGGGCAGCGTTCGGGAAGCTACGTAACATCTTCTCCCAAACACCGCCGTGTCTCAAGTTGAAAGTCTTCGACCAGTGTGTGTTGCCAGTGATGACTTACGGAACAGAGACGTGGTCGCTCACTATGCCCCTTATCAGACGGCTCAAGATCACCCAAAGAGCAGTGGAAAGGGCTATTCTTGGAGTTTCCCTGCGAGATCGAATCAAAAATGCTGAGATCCGCAGGCGAACCAAAGTAACCGACATATCCCGAAGAATTGCGAAGCTGAAGTGACAGTGGGCAGGGCACATAGCTCGTAGAACCGACGGCCGAAAAGTTCTCGATTGGCGACGACGATCCGGAAGTCGCAGCGTAGGCAGGCCCTCTACAAAATGGACCGATGGTCGCTGGATGCGGATAGCGCAAAACCGGTAATTGTGGCGATCTTTCGGGGAGGCCTTTGTCCATCAGTGGGTGTCTTTCGGCTGATATGACGATATATTCTTCTCGTGATAAACAACCTTGTTCAAGTTACAAGAAGAAAATTCTAAAATCGCAGTTGGTGATCTACACGTAAACATTTACGCAGTTTCTTACAAAATTTAAAAACATAAATTTAATTTTATGTTGATCTTACTCGCCAAATATTAGTTTAGAAAATAATGAAGAAGGTTATAATAATATTAAGTATTTTTATTTTGTGTTTTTCTTTTATTTTATAATGGTTTCTTAGATCTCTTTTAGGCCTTAGATCTCATTTATTTTTAACATGCGGATTTTCAACACATTCTCTGTTGTTACCAAATAGTTTTCTCTAGCGTTACTAAATGTCCCTACCTTTTTGATTTTCTTTTGGTAGTTTGTTACAAGATTTTCACTCATTTATACATAAAAACTAACAAAATGTAAACCTTAATATCTGCTTGTTGTCATATTATATAACTATTAATACTGATTATGTTCAAGTATGATTGTTTTAAAAAATAAGCTGTCGCAATGGTTATGGTAACGCCGTAGACCTTAAAACATCATTTATTATGTGATAATATAATGAAAAAGAAAGTCTGATTATATTAATATGTACTGTTTGATAATCTCTAACCAATAATACAATTTGTATAAGTAATATGTTGTGTTTTAATTATGTGATAATATAATGAAAAAGAAAGTCTGATTATATTAATATGTACTGTTTGATAATCTCTAACCAATAATACAATTTGTATAAGTAATATGTTGTGTTTTACTCTATAATAATAATTCTTAATTTTAGTAACGCGAGAGATCCATAATCATAAAGTATAAAAAATATCCGAAAATATAACAAAAACTTCGCAGCTACTACGAAAAACATAAAATTCAATATATTTCCTTAGTGACGGCACAATAAGTTTATTAAAATATGTAAAAGTATATTTTCAAAAAAGTCTTGCTCAAACCACTGAAAGGAGCACTTTAAAAGTTGATTGTCCCATATATGTCAAGATCTATAGAATTATTTCTTTGAGTCCAAGTATTCTTTAACAGTATAATAGCTTTTCTGTAATAAGAAAAGCTTTAGTTTTTTAATAAAAGTATTATGCTTTTTTTCTTTTTTTATTTCTTCTGGAAGTTTATTATAGACTTTTATTGACTTTAGATGGTAGTCTTGGCTCTTAGTAAGATCGCCAGAGATTGTCATGTAGTTTGGTAATGGGTGAATGATGCCATGTGTGTTGCAAGCAAGCATCACAGGCTTTTGCTAACTCTTGTATTAAGTTCTTTTTTTTTTAAAAGCCAACACTCGCACTAGGCAATTTAGTCACTGTATCACCAGTCCCTATATTAAGTTGGCGTGATACTTTACTAAAGTATTTATTTTGCACTTCCAGGGTAACTCCGAATTGATGGACCCCAATCTGCATTTGGAGATCACTAACTTGAAGCTTGAACAGCTTAAAGTTAGGGAAGAGCAGCTAGCGCTGCAACAACGGGTTATCCTGCTAAAGCAAGCTGAACGACGCCCAGCTGTAAGTATTAATCCTGTACCTGACCTCTTTCCGGCCGTGTCGCTAGTCGTCCCAACGATTTATTTTATTTATTTATACTTATTGCACAAAACTGTACAAAGGCGGACTTAATGCCAAAGGCATTCTGTCCCAGTCAACCTTAGGGTGATGCAGAGATAATATGGTAGGTGCACTATAGACCAAGTATAATAAAAATTACTAAAATACTGGACAAGTACTATCGTATAAATACAATAGTTACATAATTCATGAAAGTGATGGAATAGAGTGCCACTTGTTTGCTCCCAGGTTCAATACACTATAATATATCCCACGCAGATTGCTAGACTCCATTGAGACTGGCCGCTACGGCAGAAATTCGACCAGGAGGACATTATTATTCAGACAAGAAGATAAATGCAAGGTTGACTGGCCTTTGGGATTAAGTCCGCCTTTGTACATTGTTGTGGATAAAGTTTAAATCTATACATATAATAAAATCGTAGGAAAGTCAAAACTGTACATTGAATATTATTTAAAAAGGATACTTGGGGCGTGATCTACAATCGATATCGAAGCCATAAATATATTTTCAATTGTATAATTTAATTGATATGTATTCTATACGGATTCAAACACAATGCAAATTGTTAATGAGTAAATAAATATAGTTTTTAGAATTTTTGTCTGTGTGTCTGTTTGTCTGTATGTATGTCCAGGCTAAACACAAAAAGTACTGCATGGATTTACTTCAAATTTTGCATGAATATTACTAAGAAGTCGGGTCAACATATAGGCTACATATTATCACGCTATAACCTACGGGGGAGGAGCTGTGATAATTTATAAAGTTTAACGCGGGTAAAACCGCGGGACGCAGCTAGTAAATAAATAATTACTGTTCGGGCAACATCGGCTCCCGTCGTGTACCTACGTTCATCGTGGTCGGTGGCTTCCGAGCGCGGACGAGACCTCACTTCACTTCGTTCCGCACCACCGGCAATCACAGACACGGCCGCTCACCATACATCTATTATTTCCTGTATATAACGTTGGAGTAGTTAATATACTTGTAATAAACAGTCCAAACTATTTAATTTATCTCCAATGCAACCAATTACTGTTATGTTAACAAAACATAAAATCGACTTGTATTTTACTTAATTATGAATACTTAATTATAAAATTATGAATAATCAAAATTAAATAACAAGTCGGCGAAATCGCGTGACATGCATATAAAAGCTGAGTCGAATTCATGTAATACTCGCGAGACGCTTGGCAGAAGGGGAGGCGATAGCAGTATGTTGAAATAATGATACTTATTCAGGACTTGGGTATTAACACATACTTGTACTTGCCAAGCTCACAATGAAGGATATACATAGTGTGACATTTTGTAATTTCGACCCCGTAAATGCCTCATCATATCTCCAATATTTTGCCGCCAACTTATAAAACATTCACATAAATCTTACATACACATACAAACTTTTATTTCCCTATTGTTATTTTACACACTCGAGGGCAAAATATTTACAAACTTTAAGTTTAGATGTGAAACATCTATAGCCGCACGTAAAACAGATTTCTGGCGTGGCGACGCATGCCGTGGCGACGCGTCGCCACGCTATACGATAGTAGTGTGTGCGGTGTGGCGACGCGTCGCCATGCGCAATCGACTTTTTATTTTATCATTATGACATATTTAGTTCCTATCACAATATGTTCTTTTCTGCATATTACTTTTACAAAATAATGTCGATGTTTCACATCTGCCAGGCGTCCCGTGACGGCTCACATTTTTTTTTATTATAAAAATAAGGAATACACTAAATTAATATTAGTATTCGCCAAACTGCATTACAGTTTGTTGGCGAAATAGGCATTCAGTTTTACTTAAATACTACAGCTCCTTTGACTTAAAATAAAAAAATAATAACACAAGATAATAGATAATTATAAAAAACAACAACAATTAAACATAAACTAAAAAGAAAATTAATAATAATGATAGATAGGTATTATACTGAAATACTCTGTATAACTATTGCTAGGTTTGCTCTATATTTTGGATCATGACACTCATTCCTAATTTTTGTCATATTTGTTTATATCTAAAAACAGCCTAAAAAATAAGTTTCAAGCTCTAAATATGACGATGGTTCCATATAACTTTTCATCCCCCCTTTCAACCCCTTACAACGGATTTTTCGCCCAATAAAAAAGTAGTCAGGCTCTAGCTAGCTATCTGTGTACCAAATTTAATTTAAATCGGTTCAGTAGTTTGGGCTTGAAAGCGCCACAGAGTTCTTTCACATTAATAATATTTGCTTGGACGAATGGGATGGGTATCCCATTCGTCCCTCCCGCCGTAAACTTTCCGCCTGGACTCCAGTTGCCGTGGCCAACCTGTAAGTCCCTGAACAGCAGACTCCGGACCCAAGTCGGTCGAATTAAAGGAAAACCTGCTCAGGTGGGAATTATTAAACGTTTCCAACCTGGAGTGCAAACTATGGCACACTTGTTAACATGTCCTGCGTCAGGGCCCCTTCACTCGGCCATACCTACGGTGATAATTACCTACACTTTCGCGCGCCTTGGCAGTGGCGTACGCCAGAGGGCTGTCGCCGACCGCTCGCGCGCAGCGCCATACGCCACGGATTAAAAAGTACTGGCAGCCTACTTATAATACTATAAATATTGAACAACAAAAATGTCTCATCATCACAAATCTGGTGCTAGGTATCGTTCATTTGGATGTTTTTCAAAAAAAGGGGACATGGTTTTATCAGTTTTTACATTACCTACAGTTGCGGAAACGTTAGTTCAAATTATTATTTTAAATACCAAAGTAGGGATTTTGTAGGTGTTGATTATTATAATTAGATTCCAAATAATGTGTATTCAGTCGTATAGACTCTAGTTTTAACGTTTTTGTTGGCCAAGATAGTTTTTAAAAGAATTGGTATGAGTTTCATACATGTAAGATAATTACGAGAGCAACTTGAAATTTTTTGTTTGTTGAGATATCTTAACGATTTTGGTGTCAAATTAAAGATCTAGGTCTAAAACCATTTTACTCCGTGAATCATGTCAATCGGTCCACGCGTTTAGGTTCGTCGAGCCAGCTTAAATAACCTAACAAAAATATGACATTTGTAAAAATTTATCGTGTAATCATACGCATCAAACATAAGATAGATTATGTGGTTAATAAATAGATAGACGATGAATAGGTATCACAGTAACAGCGGCAAGCCGGCAACCCTACGCCAGGACCCTCCGTGTCCTACAGCGACAGTGTAATGCGTTAGAAGAGAGCGGCAGCGTTTAGGTGAATATCGCGGTAGGCACGCATATGCAAGTATACGTATGCAAGCTGAATTGCACTTAGTTGCTTAGTAGCAGGAGTCGCTATTTCTATAAATTGTTCCGCGAAGAGCCGCTTCTGTACGTAAGTACTTTTTATTCTGTGCCTGCGTGCCCTCATGCCTGCACGTTACAAGAACGGACGCTACTGACAACGCTCAACTCGTAGCTGAATTCTGGGCTGACTTAATTTATATTGCCATCGACACGCTGAGAAGAAAAATAATTATAATATTAGTAAGGATTAAAGTAAAAACTTGAGAGGTGTCAAGACCCGGACACCCGGATGGAACGAAGTTATTTCTTATTATTTATTATGTACAAAAAACCTGTATACACTCAACAAAAATAATCGTCGCGACACCACACCGTTCAATGCGAAATAGAAATGAAAATATCTGGCTTGCTTTCTATAAGAGAGGGAGAGAGAGAGAGACAGACAGAGAAACCTGCGCACGCCGCACAGCTGCAATAAGTGTCGTGACAACTTTTCGTAAGAATTTTTTCCGTCTAGCCCCCTTTCACAACGCGCGATAAGGAACTTCGTTCCAATAATGTTGGGAAATCCTTCAATAAATAACAAGTCACTTAGATACTATTTTAATGTGCAGTGGAACAAGCTACTTATGTTTTCATTTACAATAGAATGACAACAAAAATATATGTTATTTATGATCTATTCTATTATTTCAGCTGGGTTCTGGCGGTTTGAGCCGTTGCATCTTGCCTGACGGGAAGATCGTCGTGCGGAACACTGCTGATAGGTAAGTCTGTTTCTTTTTAGTCTGAACTAGAGGGACTAGTCCAGACTCTTACCTATAACTCCTGTAAGCCAGGATCAACAGTGGCACACAATGAAATGACACTGAGCGGTGAGGCTCCGGCATGTCCCGGGGAATCGCGACAACTGTCTTGGATCCCGCAACGAATTTAATCTGAAAGAAACAAGGGGTAGTTAGAAAATGAATAGTTCCACTTAAGTCTGTTGTTTATTGACAGAAGACACACTTTTATTGTTAAACTAGCTGTGCCCCGCGGTTTTACCCGCGTTAAATTTTATAAATTATCACAATTCCTCCCCCGTAGGTGATAGCGTGATAATATGTAGCCTATATGTTGACCAGACCTATTAGTAATATTCATGCAAAATTTAAAGTAAATCCATGCAGTACTTTTTGAATTTAGCCCGGACATACATACAGACAAACAGACAAAAATTCTAAAATCTATATTTTTGGCTTCGATTTCGATTGTAGATCACACCCCAAGAATCCTTTTGAAAAAATATTATTTGTACAGCTTTGACTTTCCTACGATTTTATTAAATGTATAGATTGTTTGCTATTTTTTACCACGATCTCAGCCGAAGGGATCCAATGCCCCAATTAATTATTTATTTATTTTAATCTTGTTGCCCAAAACTGTACAAAATCGGAATTAACGCGAAAGGCATTCTCTACCAGTCAACCTTTGGGTGACGCAGGGACAATATGGTTGGTGCACTATAGACATTGCAATATATCATCATCATATCAGCCGAAAGACGTCCACTGCTGGACAAAGGCCTCCCCAAAGATCTCCCCAAAGATGTGATCTATTTCAGTAATTTAATATAATCATATAAATACAATACTTACATAACATACATTCTATGATATAAAAAAGTACATAATAATATAGGCGCTCATAGCAAGACGCTCTCACCGATCCGTAAGTGACTGGCGAGGTTAAGCGACTGGGCTCGCGGTCAGTCCATAGTTGGGTGACTGCCAAAGTGATTTAAAATGTGGTAAATGTCGGTTCCGGTTCTAGCCATTAGGCAAAAGTCGTTAAGCCATGGCAAGAGTCCTAATGTATACGATCCTATAACAAACTTCCCAATGATATTAGAGAATTGTCTAGGAATAAGTTTAAAAGAATTATTAAAGCAAAATTGTGTAGCAGGGCATATTACAAAATTTCTGATTATTTAAGTGACAAAAGTGCTTGGGATTGAGTTGTTCTGAGTCAACACACATGATTGTAATTAAAAGAAGATTGTAATTGAAAGAAGTCTAAACTGTACATTGAATATTTTTTTAAAAGGATCTTTGGGGCGTAATCTACAATCGATATCAAAGCCAAAAATATAGTTTTTAGAATTTTTGTCTGTTTGTCTGTATGTATGTCCGGGCTAAACTCAAAAAGTACTGCATGGATTTACTTCAAATTTTGCGTGATTATTACTAAGAGGTCGGGTCAACATATAGGCTACATATTATCACGCTATCACTTACAGAGTAGGTGCTGCGATAATTTATAAAGTTTAACGCGGGTAAAACCGCGGGGCACAGCTAGTATAATATAATAATATCTAGGGAAAATGTCACACAGACCATCCTTGCCCCAAACTAAGCAAAGCTTGTACTATGGGTACCAGGCGACGATATACATACTTATATAGATAGATAAATACTTATGTACATAGAAAACATCCATGACTCAGAAACAAATATTCGTGCTCATCACACAAATATTTGCACTTACCGGGATTCGAACCCAGGACCTCATTATCTGCGGTTGAACACGCTACCGCTAGACCAACGAGGCAGTATTTTAATTACAAGTAATTCAAATACTGCCCAATCTATATATATAAAAATCAATGCCACTTTTCGTTGTAATGTTATAACTCAAAAACGCCTTTACCGATTTGGCTAATTTTGGTCTTGAATTATTCGTGGAAGTCCAGGGAAGGTTTCTACGTAGAGAAAATTTAAAAAAGTCTTGAAAAAGTGTAAAATCAACATCTTTCTATACTCCCATATACAAACAATTTGTACAGACGCCAGCACATCCAGCTACCCAAATCTGTCAAATTTCTTTTATAGATTTCCAACTTTGTCACATATGCATAAGGTTCACTTTCTACTAGGTAAATTTGACAGATTGGGGTAGCTTGATGTGCTGGCGTCTGTACTAATACTTAAAAGCGTAGCGGAGCACGTACCGGGCCGCTAGTTCTATATACAATGTGGATCTGGAACTACGACATTAAATTAAAACGAGCACAGTACTAGTCCATCAAAACATTTTAAGACACGAAGATTAGTAGTTAATGGAAAACTCAAAAATTGCAAATTTCAAACAAAATAAATAGCAGAATCAACTGCATAAAAAGTAAACACGCTTTATCTACGAAAAGTCACTGACCTAGTGCGCGGCGTGGTGCGGCGTGCAGCGGGCGGCGGCCGTTTACCTATTATTACGGACTCTGATCTACATCATGTTGAAAATTATGAAAATGAAAAATAATTTCCTGTGGCTAAAGTATTCATTGGATTTGATTGATTTTTTGTATACGGGTAAAGAGCATGCCATTCTTTACGTGGTTTAGAGGAATGTCAATCGTCCTGCTCCACATTGTATAGGTCACTGCGCTTGGCATGCGAGTAGGCGACCGCTTAGGTGGTACACCGGTCGCGCTGTTGCCCGACTAGCTGGTGTATCCCTTAGTCGCCTTTTACGACACCCACGGGATGGTATGTGGTGGACCTGTTATTGTTTTTATGGGGAATTATAAAACGATCGAATACAAGCTCGTACTGCGTGGTGACGGCGACAAATATCAGAATCAGAATATCATCACCCCATCTCATCCCGTGGGGGGCGTAGAAGTCGACCCGAGGGAATATCTACCAGAGGACGGGAAGCAGCTTCCTTCTGAGTACTACGACCATCATACTGCGATCGCCAACCCGCCTGCCAAGCGTGGCGATTATGGCATATCCCCTCAAGATGATTCTTGAGGGAGGCTTGTCCAGCAGTGGACTTATTTAAGCTGTAGTGATGATGACAAGCTCGTTTTTGGAAGCGCATGTAGGCGCACCTTTTAGCACAAGCGCACTTTTTTGGCTTAGGCGACATGTCGCCCTCTTAATTTCTTGCCTGCAGGCGAGTTGTACCCTCTTGTAATATGTTAATACCACATTCGCCCATATATAATTTTATAAGTGGGCCAGTCCTACCTCTGAATATCCAGTAGAAGTCAAGTGTACCATTGAATTAGTTCCACTGATAATCGATCGTTCCAACATTATAGGCATTATCTAAGTTAATAAAAGACATGTCGCCTAAGCCACTTTTTTACCCATTACGCTGATATTTATGAACCGATTTACGTAATTCTTCTTTAGTTTGATGCGGAATATGTGCCATTTTTAGGGTTCTTTAGCCAAATGCCAAAAAACGGAAACCTTATGGATTTGTCATGTCTGTCTGTCCGTGGTAAATGCTAGTCGTCTGAAATTGTTCTTTATGTTCATGCCAGGACACATTTGAACAGTATGAGTCCAGCTAGGCTGGCTAAGATTTAAAACAAAGTGACAAAGACAGTTACATCGTCCACATAAACAAAATTTTTCATGCAAAAATGTCCATAAAACTACTGGGCCAAACTATACAAAATTTTGATGGGACCAAATGGCAACTATTTCGCATCAAACTAAAAAAGAATCACGTAAATCGGATCATAAATCTCTGAGTAATCGGTGTACATACATAAAAAAAAAATACCGGTGAACTTGAGAACCTCCTCCTTTTGAGGTCGGTTAAAAATACTTAGCGACTTTTAATAACTTGAGCGGCATGAATTTGAGTAACTAAACTAACGACAAATATTAATTAATAATAAAATCCAGAACGAGCTTACAAATAGTGGGTTACAATTAATCCATTTCAGATATCAAAATTCTAGCCGTGCGGCTAGAAATACTGAGAGGGCAAGTTCCATATTAGGATAGAGACGAGTTTTGCGGAAGTTATTTGGGTTAGGTTAGAACTGTGACCGTCAAGCTAGACACTATTGTTGGTGATGATTGGTGGAAAGTATTCAAAAACCCCATTTTTTTTGGAGCTTTTTGAATTTTTCAGGAGACATACAATGCAAATCAATAGCGCTTGAAGTCCGCCGCACAAGCCTCTGATCTCTCTGATTAGTCAAACCGAAGAAATATTAGGTCGCTCAAATTATGAAGCTTCTCATTTTGTATTTTAAGTAACTCAAATTAATATTTGTTAGTTGCTGTTCCGTTGATTTCTCGTCACTCGCAGTTAGTCGCTCACTGAGTAATACTATAACATAAATTCATTATTTTTGTCACTTAAAACTTTAATTTACAGTCACTCGTTTAAATACTACCCATTCTTTATAGACATAATATGTCTTTATGACTGTACAAGTGTAATGTAAATAAAAAAAAAAAAAAAAAAATCAAAAAAAAAATATATTTGCTATATATGCTGACCTGTGGTAGATATTTCGTTGGTTTACTGTAACAAATTTATAGTTATAATAAAAACATTTAAGTGGAGAATATCAAGGTTCTAAATCATGATATTTTTCCAAAAATGTTAAGAGGCCTATTACAGTCCACTAGCGCCGCCAATCGAAAAAATGTCATAACTCGTAAATAGGATCAAAAATACAAAATATGTTCTATTATTACTATGGAAAAGGCAATAACGTAATTGTATAACACCTTATCAACACTTGAAATATAGCTGTTTAGCTAAATCGTGCATTCAAAACATAAACGGCCGTTTTTGTTACAAATGTACGATTTAGCTAAACAGCTATATTTCAAGTGTTGACAATGTGTTATAAAATTACGTTATTGCCTTTTCTACAGTAATAATAGACCACATTTTGTATTTTTGATTCTATTTACGAGTTATGACATTTTTTCGATTGGCGGCGCTAGTGGACTGTAAAAGGCCCCTTAACCATAAGTCTTGTCATAGTAATAGAAACAAAAACATCTGGTGACGTAGTGAAAGTCATTGTAAACTCAATTTCATCAAGAAATATGCAAATGAAGCTTCTTTGACAGACTGACGGAGGCAGTCTTACTGTAAAATCCTATGCCTGATTTTGTGTTATATTACTAAGAATTAAAACTAGTAACACCCCTTTTTTATAACAGTGGTAAAAAAATAGGATTACTAATTCCACGATTAAAATTCAAGTTAAAAAAAAAATCACAAAAAGATATGATTCCGGCCAGGATCGAACTGGCGGCCTTCTGCGTGTAAAGCAGATGTGATAACCACTACACCACGGAACCAGTTGGGCAAGATGGCCAAATTACCATTCAATAAATTAACGAATCATTTTTAGGCAATCTTACTTATATAGATATATATTACTTATATCTATATATATAAAAATCAATGCCACTTTTCGTTGTAATGTTATAACTCAACAACGCCTTTACCGATTTGGCTAATTTTGGTCTTGAATTATTCGTGGAAGTCCAGGGAAGGTTTGTACGTAGAGAAAATTTAAAAAAAAAGTGTAAAATCAACATCTTTTAACAATTTAAAATATTTTTTGTTTGAATAAATGAACTTAATAATCATTTTTTTTATTACCATGCCTTATACGTAGCGAAGCACGTACCGGGCCGCTCGTAATTATTATAAATGCGAAACTTTGTGAATATAGATGTATGGAGGATGCTGCTCTTTCACGCAAAAACTACTGAATGAATTTTGTTGAAACTCTGTAGTAATATAGCTTATATATAACACATAGGCTATCACACTAATATTGTAAAATGAAAGACTAGTGGACTGTAATACTAGTTTATGCAGTACAACGTAATATAATTAAAACATGGACTATATATAAAATAATGAGTAACGCGCGTGTCGTCGGTGCGGTTCGTCCGCCGAGAGTGCCGTTAGACCGGGCGAGAACCCGCGCCCGCGCGCCACAATCGATGCCAGCCGACGAGTGCCGATGATGCACGAACATCCTCCCCGCCTTGAAGCATTCAAAACAAGGGAAGTGGGCACACGTGGTAGGCCCGCAGCAGTGTCCCCTTCTTAGTCTTTAGCTTCACGAAGCGCGTCGCTCCGTCGCTCCCAGGGAAGACCTCGGTCACTCGTCTCAGTGGCCACACCAGTGGCAATTGTCCCCACTCAATGAAGAGGTCCAGTATACCAACAGACAGCTGCCCTGTAGAAGCGGCTCATTTCGTCTAACTGTAGCAAAGAAACATACTCTAAATAGAATGTCTTTCAAAAGCGCTGTCAGGCATGTTCTAATCTATCGTAGTGCTCCAGCCGCTCGATGATTACGTCAGCCACCTATGGATGCAGAACAGACGTGAGTGGCCGGTCAATTTTGAAGTGAGAAGGAGTTAGGGCAGTTAAATCTAAAGGATCAACGGAAAGATGAGTGAGAGGACAGGAATTAAGTACAACCTCTATTTGAAACAAACAGTTGACCATTTCGTCACACGTAAAATGCGTTGTACCAAGAAGGGTTGAGTGAACGGAAGCTTCCGCAATACCATTGAAATGGGGTAAGTAAGGAGGCACAGTAAATCCGATGCCTTGTTGACCTCAAAATCAAAATCAATATTCGCAGGAAAAATAAAATTATTGCATGTATCAAATTAGTGCCGTTATCAGACAACATAAATTTAGGCTTGCTACGACGCGCAAGTTAAGGCAGCCAAGTAAGCTTCTTTTGATAGGTCTGTAACAAGCTCGATATGAACGGCCTTGACGGTAAGGCAAACAAACATTCACAGGTAGGCCTTTATAAGCTTATACCCCCTCCCCTTGCGAACAGCTAACAATACTGGCCTGGCATAAGCTACGCTGCATTAAAATGGGAATTTTAAATGAATCCTTAAAGGTAGGCAAGTGACCCATGGACTAAATAGCTTGATTTATTTTTGAAGCATACAATTTTTTACTATTATTTTAGCCCAGTCTCTGCCAGCAAGAGGCCAATACAATATTATTTGCTAAATATAATATTAGACATGTAATCATTACCACCCAGCAATAAGGGATATTGGACATTGTAGTCATAAGGAGAATTTTCAAGTCTCCCGACTCGAATATGGCCATCGTTATCTATAAAGGAGTCAAAGGAAGAAGTCTGCTTTGTTATTGACCAATGTGAAAGTGATAACGTAATATATTAAAATCTGAAAATGAATTAATTAATGAAATGACTTATGCATGATTATGTGATTCATGAAATTAAATTAAATTATGCTTAGAATTTAATTATCTATGTCATGAGATGATACATTTTCTGGTAGATTCTGTCTCACGCTTTATTGGGCATATTTGACCTGTACATTTCATCTTTTGACAAAAATTGAGAACCTGACCACCACAGAGAACACTCGCTGATAAGGTCAGCCTTCAGCCCCCGAGAAACAAGATCCGCCGGATTACTCTAGGCGGCACGTAGCTCCACGCATACACAGTCTTGTTCCTAATAAAGCCCCGCTTTTTAATGACTATCTAAACATTTTGTTCCTAGATAATATGCAGAGGCAGTATATTAGGCAAAAGTATTAAAACAAATCACCTATTCTTACAAGGTAACTCAGAATAAGTTCGAATAATAAGTTGGAGCAAATAGGGATGAAAGGTACTCGTACTAACAGTAGGGCCCTATTTACCTATATTTTTTTTAATATCACCATAACAACATATTGGTTCTGACGACAAATCGTAACTTTAAAATGGTTATCCTGGACAGTTGTACCCACCATCTGAATGTCGTTCAACGAAAATTCAGAAGGGGTTGCAGCTAAGGCATTGAAGACTGTCCGGAATTTAGTCTACACCGTGATGCAGTATGAAATTCAGTGGTACCACCTGAATACGGTCTCCTTGAAGAGTGATGCTCTGTCATGTCTCAGACGCTCTTAATCCTGCATGAAAGCAATATGTCTCTCTTTGAAGACAGGATCGATCTGGAACCGACACTCTAAAGACACAGAAGGACATTTAACCATGTTATATGTCTCGTCTAACACACTTGGATCCTCATTCAGAAGCATGGTGACCACATATTGCCCTGAATCATCACGGTTTGCATTAAAAATAAAACTTTCTTTACCAGCCCGTTCCTAGTGAGCTAATAAATGTTTTGGTGGAACAGAATCAAGTTCCCAAAAATTATTTAAATTATCAAGGTCACTTAATGATAGGTGACATAAGTGTGATTGTACGTTCATAGATGAATTTAATGGAACGCCCACAGAACCTGATACTATCCATCCGAACTTGGTATCCCGTAGCGTGGGCAGGTTTTTGCCTAGGTTGATAGAAGCATTACCTAGAACACTCCAAAATACCTCGGCCCCTACAAGGATATCAACTGCCGACGGAACGTTAAACGACGGGTCCGCTAGCTGAATATTTGACGGAATCGGTAATGAACACTTGTTAATAAAAACAGACGGTAGTGTTTTCGTGATCGCAGGTAACACAAAACAATCAATCTGTATTTTATGATTACCTCTATAGGATTCCATACTCAAGCTACAAGACTGTGTACTAGTGGTAGTTTGACTGTTAATACCTGTTACGGTGGAACTCGCGTTACGTCGAGGCAATCCTAGCTTATCACTTAATTTCTTAGTAATAAAGTTGGCTGTGCTACCGTTATCAAGCAGGATTCTTGCGTCCACCTTGTTGCCTCGGCTGTCCAGGACTTTCACCCACGCTGTGGAAAGTAAAACATATGGAGCAGTAGTATGGTGCATAGAAGTATCACTGATCAATGAAACATGTTCTGTATTGCTAGAAGGTAAAGAGGCAATTCCAGAAATGTCAGTAGACAAGACAACACTACTGGGCATAGGATCTTGAAACTTGGTAGGTTTGGGCTCCTCAACATGTAAAAGAGTACTATGTCTACCGTTACAATATTTACAGCGCGATAATCTACATCGCTTTGTTAAATGGCCAGGACGTAAACAATTAAAGCAAAGTTTATATTCTTTTGTTTTACAAATGCGAGTTTCAACCGGTAAACTACGAAATTCATCACAATTAAATAAAAAATGATTTTTTGTACACAAAGGACACTTAATAGGGCCATATTGTTTTTTATTTCGATTTAAATTATCGCTTTGACTATCGGTAACTACACTCGCGAGCAACCAAATCGACTCAAGCCTTGTCGGCGCACACATACATTGATACAACTAAAATCATGAATGGAAATTATTAAAATGATATGTCATTCGAAAGCTTAAGATGTCAGCTTTAATTTGATATCATTATCATTGAAATCCATCCATCATTTTTGAAATAAATGATGTCTGAATGCAAGAGTAGGAAAAACGGGAATTTAGGAAAAAGGGTATGTGTCTCGTATTTGACAAATGAAACAAAAAAAATTAAAAATAAAATTATTTTATTTAAATCAGTATTTCGTATTGCCCCCTCTAGCCCCAATTACATCCCGCAGTCTGTTTTTCATGGACCTTATCAATTTTTTGACATTTTCTTGAGGAATGCCGTCCCACTCCTCTAATAATGCTGTCTTTAGCTCGTCTACGCTTGAAGGGACTGGATTTCTGGCCCGAACTCTTCTTTTAAGCTCGTCCCATAAGTGCTCGATGGGATTCATGTCAGGACTGAGCGCAGGCCAGTCCATCGTGCGTAATTCGACCTCTTGCAGAAACTGTCGAGTGACTCGTGCCGTGTGGCAGCGGGCATTGTCGTGCATTAACACGAAGTCTTCACCGACAAACCCTGCGTAGGGCACAACATGATCCAGTAGAATGTCGGTGATGTACCGATCAGCTGTTAGCCCGCCTCCTCGGCCGCCCCCAGGCACGAAAACAAGTTCGGTTTTTCCCTCTAAAGAGATACCAGCCCACATCATGCAGGAACCGCCGCCATATGCCACTGTTTCAGCGAAACAACATTGGGCAAATCGTTCTCCCGGACGCCTGTAGACTCGGCCTCTCCTGTCACTGCCATGCAGACACATTCTGCACTCATCAGTAAACAGGACCGATCGCCATTGCGCAACGCTCCAATTGAGATGCTCTCGAGCAAATTGAAGGCGCGCTTGTCGGTGGCCTCCAGTCAACTTAGGGCCCGTCGCAGGTCTTTTTGGCGTCAAGTTGGCTTCCTTCAAGCGTCTTCTCACTGTCCACTCGCTGACAGCCACTTGTCGTACACGTCTCAGTTCTTGCTGCACATCAACGCCCGTAAGGTGTCGATTGCGCAGCGAGGTTGAGAAAATGAAGCGGTCGTCTCTCTCTGAAGTGCACCGGTGGCGGCTCGTTCTTGGTCTCCGATTGAAGGCACCAGTCTCTTGGAACCGTCTGTATACTCGGGATACAGAAGACTGGCTCAAGTGGAGCTGGGCAGCGATTGCTCGCTGACTTAACCCTTGTTGCAACAAGGCAACAACTTGAGCGGCTTCTTCTGGTGTGGTATCCATGGGTTAGCGAAAACAAGGAATGCAATTTACGGAGATGTGTACCGGTCAACCTGTAACAAGCAACTGATAAGATAAACCGGAAGTGGGGGGTTTTATAGCGGGAGCAGGTAGCGCAAGTCGTGGATTCCTAAAGAGGTAATTTACGCTGACGGCCAATTAAAATGTGTCAATAAATCAGCGCTTAGTTTTTTTTAAGGTATTGATGTTAATTGAAAGCCTAATTCTTCAGCTTTCGAATGACATATCACTTTTGTAATTACCATTTATCGTTTTAGGAAAATCAATGTATATGTGCGCCGTCTAGGCTTGAGTCGATTTGGTTGCTCGCGAGTGTACATATGATTTAGGTTTAGTATCTACTACTACAGTGTTATTTCTATTCGACTCTCTAGTATGTTCCAATGTTTCTAATAAATCAGCCTTATTATTTATAAATGAACAAAATTCTAACAATGTGGGTGACTTGGGTAAGGTGTTACGATGCTGTTCCCATTCTCTAATAGTAACTAAATCTAATTTACTAGACATCATATACACAATCAATGTATCCCAATTTTCCGTGGGCTCATTTAAAGTTTTTAAGGCTCTTATGTTTTTGTTAATGACGTCAACTAAACGACGTAACGAGTAACAAGACTCTTTACAAATGCCTTCAACACCAAATAAAGCCTGTACGTGATTATGAACTAACAGTCTACTATTATTGTAACGATCACATAACAAGTTCCACGCTATTGGGTAATGTTCGCCTTTAAAATCAATGTTTTTTATTACTTCCAGTGCCCCACCCTTAAGGGAAGCGCGTAAGTAATGGAACTTGGTTATATCATCAATACAACCAACATTATGTATTAGGGACAAATACGTGTCTCTAAACTCAAGCCAGTACTGATAACCACCATCAAAAGTAGGCAAATTAATTTTGGGTAAGCGTATAAAGTTACGTTGGAACGATTCACCTGATTGTTTGACTGCCGAGCCCGCTACAGACCCAACATCACCGGCAGCGCCGGCACTGGCCAGCAACCAGCGCGCTTTCGCAGTTAATGCATGGAACCGGTCCTCGAAACTGGCTCGCTCCGCACACGCCTCGTCGGTATTGTCCGACTGCACTTCAATTTGCAACTGTAAATTATCAAATTCATCGTATACGGCATCAAATTTACTCAAACGACCCTCCAATTCAATGCGTTGCAGATCGGAAATAGTGTCACAGCTGACAAGAATTGTTATGTAATTGCCAAAATTTGTTAACTTGGCTTTCATAGCACTGCGCTTCCGAACCAATAATTCTATTTCTTTGGACATTGTGAAAGCAAGCACGTGAAAAGATAAGCAGTGAATATAGGCCAAGAAAAAAGAATATTATTACTAATGAGGCAATAAAACTACACAAAAGAATAATTATTGAATAGGCTCGTGCGTGACCTTGAAACCCGGTCAACGGACGCGACTCGACGCGCCGGCCACACTTTGCTTGCGAGTGCACACAGCTGATTTTACCGTTATTTTACAGAACGGTTGGTGATAAGTCGTGCATTAAGCGCAATAACAATGTATAGATAATATTATATTAGCGAAATGGAACTGTTGACTCAAATTTAAAGAGGTGAAATGGAAAGATATAAGTAATAGAATTATAAACTCTTTATCCGTTAAAAAACTGTTTGGACTGGAAATAGTAAGGGAATAATTGGAACAGACTCACAAAACGCCTTTATCCTTATCCACAAGACGAACTGATTACTCCCTCGAGGCGATGACTTGGCGGAATTCGACCAGCTTGATCGATTTAAAGACCAACGTCGTACTCGAAGACCTCAGGGAAAGGCACGTAGTTGTCTTCTTTTTCTTATAACGGCGACTCCGACGAAAACCGTTGCGAAGGTGACTCGGCGTTTTCAAACTCGAACCACGAGTCCAAAGTTCTTGATTACGTTCGTACTGCCAACTGCCGACGATCTTGGACCCCCAAAAACGCGACTTAAGAGGCTCGATGTGACCAAAATGTAAAATGAAAGACTAGTGGACTGTAATATTAGGTCTTTACCTATGAAATTGCCGTTCTGCAGTACTGGCCATTTCAAATCAAAATAATTTTTGTTTGGCTAAGAATTCTAATTTCAAATTAATTTTATTTTAAAAACATGGATTCTTTTTTCCAAAAGTAGTCATTTCTTTATTGATTAGTGTTACATTTTCATCGCATTTCAATCTTTTTCGTCATCATGGATACGTTAAAAATTCGAGTAATTATGGAATATGAGTACAAGCGGCACGCAACATCAACGACGTTTACGGAGCTAACACTACAAACCAACGCACCACCTGTTATTGGTTTGCTCGCTTCCGTTCTGGAAATTTCGACCTGAAAAATGAACCTCGCGGTCGTCCGAAGACTTTGGTCGACAATGACGAATTAAAGGCGGTTGTGGAAGCTGATGATACACAATCTACGGCTGAATTAGCAGCAGCTTTCGACGTTAGCGTCAAAACAATATTGGTCCATTTGCGTCAAATTGGCAAGGTAAAAAAGCTTGACAAATGGGTGCCCCACGAACTCAATGATCGCCAGCGCGAAGTACGCGTCGAGACGTGCCTTGCACTGCTCAACAGACACACAAATGAAGGAATTTTGAACCGCATTGTTACCTGCGATGAAAAATGGATTCTGTTTGATAACCGCAAGCGCTCAGCAAGTTGGTTGGATCCTGGTTCAGCACCTAAACAATGCCCTAAACGAAAACTTACCCCTAGAAAAGTGATGGTCACTGTTTGGTGGTCTAGCGCCGGTGTGATTCATCACAGCTTCTTACCAAACGGGGTGAGCATTACTGCAGATGTGTACTGTGAAGAACTGAGCACAATGATGGAGAAGCTGGCGCATCTCCAACCAGCATTGGTCAATCGCTCGTCTCCGCTGCTCCTGCACGACAACGCGCGACCTCATACTGCACAGCAGACGGTCTCCAAGTTGCAAGAACTGGGGTTGGAAGCTCTCCGTCATCCGCCCTACTCACCAGACCTTGCGCCTACAGACTACTACTTTTTCCAGAATTTGGATAACTTCTTGGCAGGAAAAAAATTCAATACCCGAGAGGCAGTACAAAATGCCTTTGAAGAATTTGTTGCCTCCCGTCCAGCTGATTTCTTTAAGAAGGGCATCAATAAACTGCCACTGCGATGGCAAAGATGCATTGATTGCATGGGTGATTACTTCGATTAATACAAATAAAAAAATTCATGAAAAATATTCGTTTAAATTTTTTCATACAAAACGGCAATTTCATAGGTAAAGACCTATTACTAGTTTATGCAGTACAACGTAATATAATTAAAACATGGACTATATATAAAATAATGAGTAACGCGCGTGTCGTCGGTGCGGTTCGTCCGCCGAGAGTGCCGTTAGACCGGGCGAGAACCCGCGCCCGCGCGCCACAATCGATGCCAGCCGACGAGTGCCGATGATGCACGAACAAATATAATAAAGTTGAATGTTTGTCTTTGTGTGTTCTGACTTCATCACGCCTAAACGGCTAAGGCTCTAGACAGACGGACCGCATTTCAACTGCAACTGCACGCCGACTGCAATTGAACTGCAATCGAACTGCCCGTTTGTTCCATTGCAGTCGTGTCAACTGCATTCAAACTGCACTTAAACTGCAATTTGCGGTTGAATTGCAGTTGAAATGCGGTCCGTCTGTGTAGAGCCTTAAGCGATTTTAATAAAATTAGGTATGGAGTTTTAGCTGAGACCCTGGATTAATACATCTATAATAAATTTAAAGTTTAACGCGGGGCAAACCGCTGGGCACTACGAAATGAAAAATGCAAGGTTATTGAACTGTTTATAACACTTTCGCAAATACTGACTTCTAAACCTCGACGAAAATATTTATTTATTTAATATTGAAATCCATGTCTTCAAAAGATGCTATAGGTTCATATTTGGATTTCAATATTTTTGCTTTTTCAATATTTGCGCTCATAGCTAGATGCACTCACCGGTCCGTAAGCGATCGGCGAGGTTAAGCAACTAGGCTCGCGGTCAGTCCACAGATGGGTAACCGCCAAAGTGGTTTAAAATCTGAGCGTCTCCGTGCTTCGGAGGGCACGTTAAGCTGTCAGTAACAGTCGCTAAGCCATGTCAGAGGCCTACTGGGCGGCTCGAGGAACTTTTGAAGCAATGTTTTTACTCCCTGCATAAAATGAGAGCCGGATTCCCGTGCCCGCGCTTGCGAGTTTCTTGCACTGTTTTCAGCGGGACTCAATAAGCGCTATATCTCGCATTTTAATCGGCGCAAAAAAGTGAAATATCCACGCTAGATGCCCATGCATTTGCGAGTTTCTAGCTTTACTAAGCTAGCAACTCGCAACTTTTTTTACTTCATTTAAAAACCGGCCAAGTGCGAGTCGGGCTCGCCCATTAAGGGTTCCGTAGCAGCAAGTATTTCAGGTGATTAAATGAAAGGTAAAGTTTTATCGTTCTCTTATTTTAGAAGTTACAGGAGGGGGGACTCTTTTTACCACTTTGGAAGTGTCTCTTGCGCAAACTATTCAGTTTAGAAAAAAAATATATTAGAAACCTTAATATCATTTTTGAACACCTATCCATAGATACCCCACATGTATGGGTACGGTGAAAAATTTTTTTTTTAGTTTCAGATCTATGTATGGAATTGGGGAGCGCCAAAATTATTTTTATTTTTCTATTTTTGGCTGAAAATCTTAATGCGGTTCACCGAATGCATCTACTTACCTAGTTTCTACAGTACAGCTCTTATAGTTTCGGAAGAAAGTGGCTGTGACATACGGACGGGCAGACAGACAGAATAGTAGTAGTAGTTAATGAATCTATAAGGGTTCCTTTTTTGCCATTTGGCTACGGAACCCTAAAAATATATGATGTACACATTACTATGCAAACTTCCACCAAAAATTGGTTTGAACGATATCTAGTCAGTAGTTTTTGTTTTAATACGTCATAAATCGTAAACCGCAATTTCCCTTTCATTTAATCAACTGAAATACTTGCTGCTACGGAACCCTTCGTGGGCGAGTCCGACTCGCACTTGGCCGGTTTTTCTATATTTTTCCCTGTCTACCTTACTCTCACTTCAGTCGTCAATTGCGCGTCCCGGAGTTTGTCTTCTTGGTAATGGGTTGATTTGATTGCATTTTAAAATCTATGATATCTTTTGAGTGAAATTACCGATTCCTATGATTCAAAACTGATCGACTTTTTTTACTGAGAAGCCATTTATTTGGTCAACGATAAATACTACGATATGAATATCGTGGTCTAATGTCGAACGGACATTTTTTTTATACAGGGTGGCCGAGTAGCTGATGTTTCAACGCAAAGTTTCGTTCCTTTATGATGAGTAGTATCCGAATCATAAACCACAACGTCCCCATTTAAATAATTTTTTGATACTTTGAAAATTTATGAGTCCTGAGCTGAAACCCTAATTTTGAACTTTCGAATAAATTCTAAGTCAGTTCTGCAATGATTAGATATACCATACTTTTTAGGGTGTTAGGTTTAACTATGCTAATTAGTTATCACAAAAAAAATGGAAAACTGATGTTAGGTGAAATTTACGAAGAAAATCAATAAAAAAATTATATCTTGAAAACTACGCAAAATCGTAGAACAAACATTGGGATGATTCGGATACTTCTCATCATAAAGTATCCAAATTTTGCGTTTGAAAGTCAACTCCTCGGCCACCCTGTATGTTAATAAGTAGTTTATGGAACTACAATAGTTAGAAAGGTTTTTGTAGATATTAAAATGTTCTTTAATAATGCAGTACTTTCTTTGTTCTATCATCATAAATGCGCATGCGCTATAAGGTCACATTTGATTATTTTACCTTGGGTTTATATTTTTTGCATTTTGATCCATTAATGTAGTTTTCGTAGGGATCCCTAATGTAGCATTCTATTTGGGTGGTTTAAATTGGTTCAGTTGTTTTTGAGTTTATTCGTTACAAAAATATATATAAATCCTCTCTTTTTATTACATTAGTAAACTCTTACAGCCTTATTTAAAAACCCGATTTCACTTTGACCCGCGGTTAAGTCATGTCAAAATTTAAACCGCGTCGGCCCCTGGTTTAAACCTTTTTCAAATATGGCGGATTTTATTTACACCAGCTGACGTTTTGTTTGACGTTTGTTCGTGAATGGAGGTTTTATAGAATTTAGTAGCTGTTTAAATTTTTAAAATAAATACTGAATTCTAGTTGGATTCTTATCATAACTTCAAAAATCCACCGAAGAAAATCTTCAGTCGTTGAAAATGCACTGTTACGATCATAGATCTATCATTCCATGTCTACCATAGAGGAAAAATCATAAAGTTTTGGCAGATAATCCGATTTAGTCGATTAATTTTTTTAAACCAGTCCCAGAAATGTTGACAGTGTAAAATTAAAATTACGTTAATTAGCCGAGAAACCTTTAAGTTAGGGTTTTAAATAAAGAAATAGTTAAGCGGGGCATCACGGCATTATTTTAAATAAGAACGTTATAGATTCACAGAGAATTCTGTAAGTTATTTAATAATAAATAAACGACTTTTAGCATGTTTATGTACGGTACGATGCTGTTGTCTAAATAGTTTTACCTAAAACTCAAAATAAATAAAATTTATTTTTATGTGTAAAAATACTTATTATTATAATACGTTTAATTAGCCGAGAAACCTTTAAGTTAGGTTTTTAAATAAAGAAATAGTTAAGCGGCGCATCACGGCATTATTTTAAATAAGAACGTTATAGATTCACAGAGGATTCTGTAAGTTATTTAATAATAAATAAACGACTTTTAGCATGTTTTGTACGGTACGATGCTGTTGTCTAAATAGTTTTACCTAAAACTCAATATAAATAAAAATTATTTTTATGTGTAACAATACTTATTATTATAATAACGGAGGTTTTTACATTCTGCAAGTTAAATTTGTGCGGATTTTCACAAAAAGATATGATTCCGGCCAGGATCGAACTGGCGGCCTTCTGCGTGTAAAGCAGATGTGATAACCACTACACCACGGAACCAGTTGGACTACTTGGCGAAATTACTATTCATTTATTGAATCAAGTTTAAGCATGTTCACAATTAAGGCCAGTTTACCACTTTCGAAAACAAATTGTGTTCTACTCATTAACCGCGATTATAAACAGATTGTTACAAGTTGTAAGCCTATGCCTTTAACTTGATAATTAAATAGATAAATTTCAATGCGGTATTTTAAATTCGAGACTGATATTGATATTTAAATCTAGACAATTTAAAAAAAGAATTATTTAATATTTTGATAAATAAATGTTATTATTCATTGAAGGATTATTTAGACGACAATTCTATAATTACTGCCTCAAAAAATTGTACATCAACTCACCTACGTTGACAATTATGAATTTATTGGGCATCAATATTTAGAATGACATGTAATACGTATTTTGACATTTTTATATTTAAATTAATTATTTTAACCAATGTATTTGTAATATTATTAGTAAAATTATTCATTATGTTAATTAAATACAATATTTGTACGCCTCTGGGCAAAACATAGAGGATCTGCCTGTTTGTAACATCTCACAACTTGTTGTAATTTGACCTATGTCAACAAATAAAGATTCTGATTCTGATTCGGAGTACTCGTAGGAAAGACTAACCTTCTACAGTACGATCTTTTTTTTTACGTGGTAGAAATGCTCAAATCGCATGTCATGTATGGCCGACCCACTAATACCACCACGGTGGCCAGCCTCACAGTGCCTGTAGCGGGGGCTCTGGGTACTCGTGAACGATCTCGCCAGTACCCCCGCTGTACACTGAGCGTCCGCGAGACTCACCCGGGGAAGGGAGGGGCCCGAATGCCTCCCCCCCTGCCTAATATAAAAATTTAAACCTAAACATAATCTCCTTGACAATAACTTAATACAAGCTAGCTAAATTTATACTATTATAAAATAAATTTAATAAATGTTTTAACAATCCGTGTACCTAAATATCTATATGTCATCATCATTACAGCTAAATAAGTCCACTGCTGGACAAGACAACGATTCTTGAGGGAGGTCAAGAATCGTCTTGGGGGGATATGCCATAATCGCCACGCTTGGCAGACGGGTTGGCGATCGCAGTATGATGGTCATAGTACTCTGAAGGAAACTGCTGCCCATCCTCTGGTAGATATTCCCTCGGGTCGACTTTAACGCCCCCCACGGGATGAGTTGGGGTGATGATATTCTGATTCTGATATTTGTCGCCGTCACCACACAGTACATGTACCTAGAAATAGTGAATTAATTATTTATTACTACAAACATGTTCTGACTATGTACAAGCGCTTTTTTAATGTCTACGCGATTTTTTTTTATTTATTATTCAAATGCCTGTACATGTCTGTTTAATTATTGCTCCATGTTGGGTTACCAACTTCACGGTTATTGTTGTTGTTATTGGATATTTCACGATTTTAATTTTTTGTCTCTTCTCAGCATATTGCGCTTATTTTCCCCCAATATTTCACGTCTAAACTATTGATATGATTTCCAAATAATTGGTAACATTTTTGGTGATTTGTTTACTTAAAAAGGTATGATTTTGCTTTGTATTTAATTTAATGTTTATTAAAAGGATATAATCTGCCTAAAAGAGATGAATGAGCGGAATGTCCGATGCATTCAGTTCATTCCCGTTCATGCCATTCAGCATGCTCGCCTAATTCGGCAGTTCTTAGCGAGCGCTCGAACCGAAGGTTGTTAACAAGTGTTGTATATTGTTTGTATCTTGCATTATTATACTACAGAAGTGATTTAATTTAGTTAAAGTTTGCTAAGTGTTGTAATGGTGCAATCCTGATGAGTTGAATATACGTATTATGGTTGCTGAATAACGTGTTTTCTTATCACTATAAAACTGACAACGGAAGGTATCCTTGTGGCCTCCGTATGTACCAATTGGCGTGGTTGGTAGAAGCTTGCACCCAGGACAGATATTTGTGTGCATGAACATGTCTGTTTGTCCTGAGTCTGGGTGTAATTATCTATACAAGTCTGTATTTACAAAAGAAAAATAGTATATGTAATGACCCCCTGAAGAGGTTTTCCATTAAAAATAGATCAGTTCTTATGTATGTACCAATATAATCATGACAAATCACTTCTTAAGTATATAATGATTTGGTATGACACATGTACATAATAATGTTAAATTGATAATAATGTAATTAATGGTTTAGTATTTTAATTTGTAAATTTAGCTTTAAAATTTTCAACGCGAATGTATTTGTTATAAAAAAAAATTACTTAGTCTGGGACATTATTGGTAGTTATTTAATTTACTTATATAAATTATGATAATTTCCTCCGACTTTGTATGACTATGTCGTTCTAGCTGTGCACCACGGTTTCACCCGTGTTAAACTTTATAAATTATAGCCTATGCGTTATTCGGATACGTATGCAATATTACTGCAAAGTTTCATCATAATCCATTCCGTAGTTTTGCATAAAAGAGTTACAAACATAATATATACGTCCATACTCACACTCTTTCGCATTTATAATATTAGTAGGATTAAGTTAAAATTTTAAATTATTTATTTAATTATTATACAAATGATTTAAAGTTATTTAAGGATAATTAATTAATCTATACAAATAAATAAAATTGGAGTGTCTGTTTGTAATATTGAAATAACCGGTTTTTACTACATTAATATGAATATATATACGGTACATACACCAAAATAAATTTTTTTACAATTTTTGTCTGTCTGTCTGTCTGTTTGTTCCGGCTAATCTCTGAAATGGCTGGACTGATTTTGACGGGACTTTTATTGGCAGGTAGCTGATTTAATAAGGAGTAACTTAGGCTATATTTATTTTACAAAAAGTCTTTTATTTAAAAAAAAAAACGAAATAAACTAATTAACACGCGGACAAAGTCGCGCTTCAATATATTTAGGGTGGGCATGTTGTTTGGCAGGTTTCTAAATAGCATTATTTAAAACTTTAAATTAATATGTAAAAACATATAATAACGAAGGTTTTTACGTACTAGAAAACTTTTTCCCAAATAATTTTGTGCGGATTTGCACAAAAAGATATGATTCCGGCCAGGATCGAACTGGCGGCCTTCTGCGTGTAAAGCAGATGTGATAACCACTACACCACGGAACCAGTTGTGGGAACACCGAATTTTGTAACTTACTTTCTAAATTTTTTTGCATAGAATATGGTCAAGTTCATTACAAGTAAATCAGTTAATATAATGTATGTTAAGGTCGAATATACAACCGGTACACCGATCATGTAAATGGTTCCTAAACAAGTTCGCTTTCGAAACTAAACACGTTTGAAAAAAGGTTTTTATTCACGTAGACTTTCAAAATGCGCTTGTAAATAGTCTGAACATGTTTGTAGTAATATAAATCATAAATCTTTATTTGTATAAATGTGGTGAATACAGGTGTTATTGTTTACATTATTTAAGTTTCACACATTTGCCATATTGTAAATGGCATACAAATGTTGTACTTACAAACTAGGTAGGTATACTTAACTGAATATCAACTATTTATAACATAATATTTATACGCCAAACAGCAAACGCAGTTTCCAGGCGACTCGCTCTTATTCAACTAACTTATGCTTATTAAATTATATTTAAGTATATATTTACCATGATTAAGCTACCTTATAAGCTTATAAGGTATTACTTATTTACTACATTTCGGCTAATACAGATACTACTGTTTTGAACTTATACTATCTATTTATCCCATACCATAACAATTCTCTTAATTTCGTTTTTAGCTGCACTTTACTATTTGTTTTTCTCATCTCTCAATGTATGGTATTTATTGAAAATCTCTGGTATTATATCGGGTGGCAGAGGAGTTGACATTCAAACAATTTAGATACTTAATGATGAGGAGTATCCGAATCACCCCCATGTATGTTCTACGATTTTGCGTAGTTTTATTTTCGTAAATTTCACCTAACATCAGTTTTCGATATTTTTCTCGTTCTGTTGAAAATTTCTGGTTCAGTTTTTTTTTTATAACTAATTAGCATAGTTTAACCTAACACCCTAAAAAGTATGGTTTATCTAATCATTGCAGAACTGACTTAGAATTTATTCGAAAGTTCAAAATTAGGGTTTGAGCTCAGGACTATTAAATTTTCAAAGTTTTAAAAATAAAATTAAAATGGGGAGATTATGGTTTAAGATTCGGACACACCTCGTCATAAAGAATCTAAATTTTGCGTTTGAATGTCAACTCCTCGGCCACCCTGTATATTGTCGTATTTATTTATTTATTTGGCTCACCAACAATTGAGTACACTAAAACATTTATGGGTTACATGAATCAGATCGGGTCAAGTGTATCAACCTCTTACAGGTAAACACAACATGCATTACATATTCATTAAATGTATAAAAGCTACATCAAATTACATGACATTTTAGACACACAGAACAATCAGGCTCCTCAGGCCAAGTTAAAACTACAAAATTGAAACAAAACATTAAAATCACAGGCAAAAACAAAAGTGAGGAAGAAATAATATAATAATGGAAAACTTAATTCAATTAAAATCTTAAAAAAAAATAAAAACTTAAGTTAAATAAATTCAAAATATTAATTAAAATTAAACATAACAAAATTAAAAATAACATTCTACAATACATAATCAAAATAAATTCTGTAAGCAGAATCATCAAATCGCAGACTAAATAAAAATCGAAATCATAAAAAGAATTAAAATACAAAATTAAAAATAAAAACAAACATGTAACCAAAATGAATTCACAGAAAGATTTCACATATACATACATGTTCTTTCTCCATTGTAGTTATTTACCATTTACTAAGTCCCAGCGGTCGTCGATACTTTACAGAGCAACTTTTTAAAATATTGTATTGTTTTACAGGGCTGATGCAGACGTCCCATACAGCGCTGGAGCCGGCGACTCGGTGAGTTGCATAATAGTTTGTTATTTTGCCTTGTGTTGGGTGTCAACGGTTTCATGGTTTTAATACTCGTTGGACAAGAGCTCTGTGGAAAGCTCCTCTAGTTGGGATGGAAATTACATTTTAACGGCGATAAGAAGCCTAATGTGATATTTTTTTTTCTTTTCCTTGTTTTTAATACAATACCCACACTAGTGATTTTAATTCCTCTGTCGCGGGGTACTTTACAAACTTACAATAGACGGACACAAGTTACATACAGACTCAGAAGAACTATTTTTATGGGTCACACAAATATTTGTCCGGCGCGGGACTTGAAACCGCGACTCGAAGCGGCGAGGCGACTGTCTTAGTCGCTGCACCACACGTGCAGTCATAAATCTCTTCTGGAAGATAGTAATAGATAGACATTAGGATGCTTATAAATTTTAAATAAATGAATCCATGTCTTTTTGAGTATAAAAATGAATTTGTAAGCTATAGCTTATTATATTAATCATTTATTGGAATTAGAATCAGTCAATCAATGCCACACTTTCACTTGACAATCTTTGATTCGGACCATACATACATATGTACATAAACGGGTAGGCAGAGACAACGGATTTCCATTTGTCCACGGTCTTTGCACACCTCTTTTACTGTCATTATATTCTTCATACATGCTCGCCGGTTTAGGATACTTCTGACCTGGCCTTTCTTGAGAACGTCTACGATTTGGTCAGAGAATGTTCTACGAGGTCTTCCCCTTCCGGTTGTACCATTCACACAGGCCAGGTATACTTCTTTTGTGGATCTTCTTTCATTCATTCTTTCTAATTGCCCACACCCACACCAGACCATAGAGGAATGTAACAGTCAAAAATATGGATTTGTGAAAACTCTGTTTATGGCATTTAAATGAAATTATGGAGACCAAAAAATTAAGCATCAGGAATTATATATATTTTAATTGTATATATATATATATATTTTATCATTCTATTACAAACTTTTTTGAAACTACCTCATCAAAATGGATCAATAAATCTTTATAAAGAAATCTTTTTATCCCAGAATGAATAAAGACTTTTTTTAAAGATTAATTTGTAGCATTATCCAGTTGGGATATTATACATATACTAAGTTCCCAGTACATACCGTTCTAGCGTTATCTATATAATTTGATGATTCTTCTCAATACAAAAAAAAAACTAAGATTTTTTAAGGGTGAAGTATCAATTCGTTGATATCGATTCCAAACTATTTATCAATTTAAAAATGGATTTTGTTGGCCGTAGAAATCTATTATACGATTTCCTCAGCAATCTACTTTCACCTGGAGAAAAGGAGAGCTCTTTTCCCAGATGACAAAGCTTTCCATGGTTCTGACTAGAGATGCGCAAAATATATCACTGAAAAGAAAAGAGAGATATATATATCTTTTGGGTCAAAGATATATATCGCTCTTTAATATATATAGATGTTTAGTTCATAGAGCCAAGAGAGCGGGATCTAACGTCGCGACACGGGTCGCTCGCGAGCGAAAGATATAAGTGATATTGTAGAACGATATTTAACCCCCCAACGTAAAAAAATATTTGACTGTGGCATGGTAGCTCCCCAACGAATGGACTGATTTTGACGCGGTTTTAGCTATAATTTATGAAGATCTGTTCTGACGTTTGCTCATGTTGTCAGGGATTTTGAAATTTATAGAACTTATAGCCATTTAATTATACATTTAAGTGCACACACGGGAAAAGCCACGCGAGACACTAAATAAAATTAAAAACAATAACCACTTACAGTCTATTTTTCCTTACTTGTCTTATTTGGTAAACAAATATGGCGTACTGGTAACCAAAGACAATTGATTGAGTTGGGAAATTATCGAATGAAGGACTGAACTCAAAAAATTTCACTTGTCAAATAATACTTTCAGTCTACGACCAGTTACAACAAAAACTTTGGTTTTTAAAAAGAATGCCTTACATTACCATACACACATAACTTGATATATATATAAACATTCTGCTTTATTATTTAGTTTTTTATATTAAAATTATACAGTTCACACTGGTCAGAATCGTTCATTCACTTTTCCCTTCTCTAAGTTCCAAAGACAAACTAGCATTTTGAAATGTCAAATTGCCAATATAATTTTTAATCTGTGGAAATTGATTCTGATATTATTTTGATTTTAAAAGAATTAATGTGTTTGGATGGTTAATTTGAAGCAGTTTTTGGTGTTATTTATATAGTATGTGTTTCTTCCAACAATCAAGATGTTCATACCTAACTAAAAGTGCGTGATTGATGATGAAACTAGTGATTTTCGTACTTAGTAGTGTTTGTTTACCAAATAAGACAAGTAAGAAAAAATAGACTGTACAATAAAATTGTTCAATAAAACTATTTAGTTCAAAATTCAAATTACTTCAATGTTTACAAAATGCAACAAATGAAACGAGAAATTTGATACGCAAAGCAAACCATTTTGTGCTTTATTACCAAACTATAACGTAGACATCTTTCTGCTATTCTTTCGATTCCCGCTCACTTAGATACACATGCGCAGTTGGAACGACTATCTCTCTCTTTTACAAGGGAGCGATGTATCTTTTACTCATCTAGTCTGTGCCGGTTTGAGTTCATCCAAAATGAATCTTATGATTCGGATATAAAGATATAGTTCAGAAACTGGTGAGCGATTGATATACTCGCTTTTTGAGCAGGATTATATATAATTTATATCTTTCGCTCGCGAGCGACACAACTCTAGTTCTGACGTGTTGTTAGACTGGGAGTCGATCCCAATAAAAATTAGGTTAAAAGCAATGACAAGAACTACTCTTCAAGTAGTCTATTATAGTATATTCATATAATTTGTCTGTAAAATGCTCCCGAATTTGAATCGCCTTCGTGTTTTGGGTTCATTCCCAGCACACTATTTGTATGCCCCGTTAATAGTTGTTATGAGTCTGTGTGTGTTTTGAGTCCCTTGTGTGTTTTGAGTCCCTTGTGTTCGCTCTCTTCTAATTGTTTGACCCTAAATTCCTGAGGTTTCCATGCGCTATTGGCAAACGTGTCACAATTCCATCAATTTGGTGTGCGTGTATGTGTTACTGCCTTTTTATTTTGGTGTATGTTTGTCTATCACTTGACCAGCTGGGCGCTACTACTACTCCTGTAAACATTTTCTACCTCACTAAAGGTAGAAATACATTTTACTCGCTTTATTATATGATTGTATATGCATATGCCTTATAGTAAACAGCCGTGTATCTCACTATAAAATCGCCTTCACCATGACGAATGTCATTCAATTTAAACCTTTCTTTAGCATTTTATGCTCCCCCACTGATATAAAAAGTTGGTGTGGGCTGACTTCTACGCCCCCCACGGAATGAGATGGGGTGGTTCTTTGCGGTAAGCCACACAGTATAATACAATATTGGTTATGGTACAGAGGTTTTTAGGTTTATATATGATAGCAAGGCATATGTTTATAGATATATGTATATAGTAATACCTCCTGATCCAGATTGACTTATCCATTTTTTTAATTGTGATGAGCATCTTAAACAAGCACGACTGATGTGCCAGTTTAACATAGAAGGATTGTACTAAAAACTGCGAGCTTAGATACATGAATTGGAAAACTAACTATACTCCACTTTTGTTATTGGAGAAAATCGATCGAGATTGAAGTTTCGACTGCATTTCAAAATTCAAAATGGAGATTATAGATTTAGAATATTGAGACTTGGTAACAAAATATAACGGGAATTATTACATTCGTCATTTCTAACTAAATAAAATTCCGGCGAAGGGCTCAGGGCTTCAGGCTTATGGGCCATTTATCATTTTATGGATCAAGATTGTATTTCAATGCACACGAGTGCAATGGGAGAATGTGGTGGTTTTTATATTTATTTTCAGGATCCAAATTTTTTGAACTTGCTATACCAGCGCATGTTTGTTTAAATCCGGCTTTGCACCCCCATATGAATAAGATACGTAATGTGTTGCCAGATCCGTCGATCAAAATTATGAGTCGAAATTGCAAACTCAACAATTTCTATCTGACATACTAAGAGAGATCTCGGAAAAGTTTCAAAGAATGGATGAACGAAATATCTGGCAACACTAGTAGAATAGCACTAAAAGAGAAATCATCACAACAGTCACTTTCTCTTCAGAACGAGGCTACTGTCTGTTCCTGTAAAGTAAAGAAGACAGATCGACCCAGGAAAATACAAGACTGTAGTTCTACAGCCTCCACGTGTGTACTATGCTCTGATGACCGAAGCCAAAGGAAATCATACAGAGAATCCAGCCATAGTAAACTCAACAACAAAAAGTCTGAATACTTCCACAAAGCGGTCGACAGTAAAACCACGGATTTCACAGCTAACAGTAAATCAACTCGGAAATCTGATTGCAGCAAGCGGTCAGAAGCCACTAGCAAACATAATTTTATTAATAGCAAAAGCCAAGTCACATGTGACCTGCAATATACCGAATTTAACTCTGAAAGTGATGAAGAAGATTACACTAGTAAACTGATTCAATTCCGAAACGCCGATTATTTAGACATGGTTGACGAGGAACTGAAATTAGTAATTGCTTTGGCAGGATATCCTAAATCGAAAATGCGTTTACGGCAAATGGAACAATTCCAAAGAAGCTTATCTGACGTAATTGATATGCAACTCAAATCTGGTCTCTTAAAACGTGTCCCTGCGTTTTTAGATTACTATCTGAACAGAGGCGCGCTTGTTTGTATCTGCAAAGATATTGATACTAGAGATTGGGTCGTTCGGGTATCGCCGGGCTTACAAGACCGGATGACTAACGACTTAATACTGTTAAACTCAAAAGTTAAACGACTCTGCTTAGCTATACTGAAAATCCCAAAATCTTGCTGGCCCGCAACAGCTCAAGATGCATTCAAACTCCTTCAATACTTTAACCCGTCTTTAAAAACGCCTCTATGGAAAATTTATGATCAGAAAGTAATTGACGACATTGAATATACTTCATTTCTTATCGATAGAGTTTCGGGTGAGATAATCCGAGGCCCGACGTTCAAGAATGTGATAGACTACAGTCAAATAGAATTTGAATTAACCGGTTACACAGAAATCTATTACGAGTGTCTTATATCCGATATGGATGAAGATTTAACAAGTGTGGCTTCGAGAGTAAAACTTTTGGAAGACCTTAGATCTGGAGATGGCACTCTTACAAATCCCTCTGAAGCGAGTGTGCAAGAGGTTAGAAGAGAAGACACTTTCCTTTCAGAAGAAGAAAAAGAGGATGAACCCACGCATTCAATTAAAGTAGAGAAAGCTAGAGAAGCAAAAAAGGAACTAGAAAGTAACCTGCAGAAAGATGTACTCAAAAAACTTAAAGATGTTAAGTATATCAGTGATAAAAATGAAGTTTTAGTTTGGTCTGATGATAATAACTATTTAGATATGGACACCGAGAAGTCTGAAGTCAAAGGGAATGTAGAGGATAATATTGCTTCAACCTCTGCAGTAGCAGTTTCTGATAAAACCGAATCTATTATTGAAAGCAGCGATAATCTAATTTCTAGAGGCAGTAACCTGAATATAGATAGTAACCGAGGTATTGCTTATCATAGAAGAACCAACTACCTCCATGTTGAAAACGAACTTAAAGTAGCTATCACGCTAGAGGGATACCCTCAAAACAAATTAGAAGGTACTCACATACGCAGACTTAAGCATCTATTTAAAGAATATGTACACAAAGATATGAAATCACAACGATTTGTCAACCTGATCATACCTAAATTCCAAGATATTTACTTATCGAATGGCGCGGTCATTTATATTTGCGATAGCTTGGAAACCAAAGACTATCTTACAGAAGTATTACCAAAGTTCATTAACTCCACAAGCTTAAAATTAACGTTTAGAGATATCAAAGATCTTGTGCGTTACACTAGAATTGTAATGAGGTTACCCAAAGAACTCGCGCATATAGAATCAGCTGAAATTTTAATAAAACTAAAAGAGAAATATCCGAGTTTGAAACCAGATTGCTGGAAATATTACTCTGATGTCGCTGGCAAGCAGAAAAGGCAGTTCGGCGTCGACCCGGAGTCCCTAGAGGTTATTAAAAATGTTAATTTTGATCCGGATTACAACGGAGAAAAATTGTATTTCAGAATTATTGATAGGCAGAAACGTGATGTTAGTTTTGAAGAATCAAATAAAGAAATAGATGAGGATAGTTCGAAAAAGCTAAGAGATGTCAATGTGAAGAATATGTTCGTCCCAATAAATCCAGAAATAATGGCCGCTCCGTTAACTAGAATCCGTACGAAACATTATTCAGATCTAATAGCTGATGATCTTAAACTTTATGTTGGCCCTTTGAATTACCCAGAATCAAGGATAGACGAAGCGTTATTCCATTCCATAAAACGAACATTCGAAAACACCTTTTTCGAACATTTTGAACAAGGCTCGTTTAATGATGAAAACATGCCTAAATTTCATGACATGTATTTATTTGATGGCGTCATCTTCATTATTTGCGTCAACATGAGGTCTAGAAATTGGATCGAAAATATACTTCCTACAGTCAATTCTAAACTACATGTTCATTTAAAATCGACGGAATTTAGAGGAGCAGTTGGTATCGTAAGCATGTATGTAAAAACTGATAAAGACACTGACGAAGTTATTGCTATTCTGCAACAGAATAATTCGAGATTAAGAACAAAATACTGGAGGAAAATAAGTACTGTACGAACAAAAACTAAACTCGACGTTGTTCTACAAATTGATAAACTATCTGCCCAAGTTATAACCAGTCCAAATTTCAACAAATTCATTGGACCTAATGCAGTACAGTTCAAATTAGGACACCTTCAGTCTTTATTAAGACCTAAATTGAGCCTTGAGAAACTAAGCAAGGTACATGGTAAGGAAACCTCGAAAAAGGCAAAAACTACAAAAAGTAAAAGCACAATGGGTAAACCTAAAGAAAGCGTTACCGTAGTCCTGGAACGCACGGGTAATAAAAGCTTTGAAGAATTTAAAACTGAATTGAAAAGCTTATATTCTGGCATGATAAGTTTTGAAGATTTAAAGTATGAAGGAAAAAATCATCACACGAGAATGGTGTTGAGTCCAGAACAGTGGAGTATTTTTGTTGAAGAACAGAAAGTGGGTGAAACTGTTCATAATTTACAACAAGACGAAAATAGTATATCAAAGATACTAAAAAAAGATGAATATTCTCAAAGCTCTGGTGATAAAATAAATGTTTACACTGGCAACAAACCAGATACAGACTTGGATCCGGTAATAATCGAACCCGATTCCCCGAAAAGTGACAATGAACTTGTCTTGCCTGACCAACAAGGTTATCATAAAATAATTATGAAAATTCCCTTAGACATCGTACCTGATAATAAGGACGATTTAAATATTATCTTCGATCTGCTTGAAGACAAAAACCCAGGTCTCAACACAGAATTGTGGCAGATCTTCGCAGAGTCCGTATATCCTAGCGATGGCAAGTTCACTGTGTATGTTGATAAGCAATCTGTGTCTGTCCTTCGTGGAACGAACTTTGATTCGTCTATCGGGAGTGGAAAGATCAAGTTCTATTTCTAAAACGGTATTAAAATTTAATCACGTGTATGAAAATTAAATCGCATGTATGAAAATTAAATCGCATGTATGAAAATTAATGCAATGCTAAGAAATTTGGCGCTGGCATTATTGTAGAGAATGATGTATGTTGCTTATTTTCATAGTGTGATCCCTCCCTATATTTGATTGATGAACCAATCAGGTACACGTTAGTTTTTGTTAGTCTTAGGTGACTTAGTTTCCGAATAATTTTAATTATTATCATTTTTAATGTTTAAGTTTTGCTTTAAGATATTTACTATTTAATAATATTTTTAGTTATTTATTTGTAACACGCATTAAATGTACTCATTTTTTATGACATATAATCCTTATTATATATTATGTTAATCTAAATTTATGACTATAGTTTGTCTTCCCTTTGTTCAAGGTTATAAGTTCTATATTATAACGAAGACAACTAAATAGCTAATCCATGTTTTGTACGGATCATTATGCGAGGGTTTATTTAAGACTTTTGTTAGCCTAGGACGAGATCCGACGATATTTTTTCTACGCTCATGTCTATTAGTTAGATCTTTTCGAGCTAATTTGTTTCAATTTTGATTGGCTTAAGATTGGCTTTATAAAGGGTTATTTGTAAAACACCAACAACCTCGCAGGACTAGCTTGTTAACATCATAAGCAACAACTTTTGTTCTACGAGTTCGGACATAACTAAAGACATGAAAATTAAAAGATTTTAAATTTTTTTGGGGTACTGTCGTGACATTTGTAGTTCTATGTTTGTTATGTAAAGGACGAGGTGCGAACGACGTAAAGCACGCACGCGTGTGCGCTTCTTTGCGCTGCTTGTAGACTAAGCATTCAAGCGGGAAATTTAGTACTTATTTTTGTATGAAAATAAAATCGAACAAATTATCAGAAGTTGTAGAACAAAAGTTGTTGCTTATGGTATTAAATATCTAGTGCTGCGAGGTTGTTGGTGTTTTAGAAGTAACCCCCTGTATAGTGTAGTTCTTTTCAGTTCATCTTTTGACCTTTTGATCGCCATAGGCGTTTATAGAAAACAAACCAAAATTTGCTCTAATTTTAATCGCATCTGACTTCTTTCACAATCCATTTGAGTACGTTATCAACGTTAGTAGTAATTTAAAAAATAGTTTAGTTGGGATGGAGTAAATGCTATGTTCTGTGTAAATTGTCTAACATTGCTTAATTTCTTATTAAATAATATATTTGTTAGAAGAATATGTGCATGTGAACTACAGTCAGCCGCAAAAGTAGATGATCCAAATCGGACGAGACCTTTTGGCTTATGAATACCTCCACCTTACAGAAGACATTCCTTAATATTACATTTATATTTAAATGTTGTGTTTCTGCGTGTCAGTAAGGTCGTCAGAGCTCATTGGTGGGGGGGAGGGATGTAATGTTAGCAGCACTTGTTTGTTGATTCTTAACGGCCGGCAACGCACCCGCGACTACTCTGGTGTTGCGAGTGTACACGGGCGGCGTTGATCACTTACCATCAGGTGAATCATCCACCTTTGCCGTTGCCTGTACAGACGCCAGCATATCCAGCTACCCCAATCTGTCAAATTTCTTTTAAAGATTTTCAACTTTATGACCTAAGCATAAGGTTCACTTTTAATTGCGGAAATTTGATATTGGGGTAGCTTGATGTGCTGGCGTCTGTACACCCTAATATTATTAATTTCGTAAATATTTACATTAGTTTTATGGTAAGTATTTTGCTACGTTTTAATGTTTGTTATTGTTTATTAATTACTAATATTACTAGTAATAATGTTGTTTGTGATACTGTGGTTAATGTTTTGAAATTAAATTAATCATTTCATATGTGTGGGCTTGTTTATCTTTTAATAATAAGATTATATCAGCTGATAGACGTCTTTTGCTGAATTAAGACTTCCCCTAGGATCTCCACAATTGAATTGTGTACATATTTGCCACCTCTGGCAGATGTGTAGCGTGGTAGAGATAGTGAATATTATCTATCCATCTTTTCCAGATGAATAGAGGGTCGCCGGGGGAGGGGGGGTGTTGTTTGGCAAATGAGTAGCGATTCTAGTATGATGGTCTTATTACGCAGAAATGCTGCCAGTTCTCTGGTAAATACTCTTTGGTTTGTTTTATTTGGGAAACAAACAATTGTACAATATATCTTACAGCCATAATGTGATAAGGATAACATTGGTTAATTATACCATCCACGACGTTTCCACGTATTACTAATATGGTACAGACGCCAGCACATCCAGCTACCCCAATCTGATAAACTTCTTTATTAGATTTTCAACTTTATCACGAAATCTTAAGGTTCACTTTCTAATGGGGAAATTTGACAGATTGAGGTAGCTTGATGTGCTGGCGTCTGTACCATATTAGTAATACGTGGAAACGTCGTGGATGGTATAATTAACCAATGTTATCCTTATCACATTATGGCTGTAAGATATATTGTACAATTGTTTGTTTCCCAAATAAATAATACAATAGTGTCAGTGTGTTAGGATATTATATATTGGAACGAAGTTCCTTATCGCGCGTTGCGAAAGGGGGCTAGACGGAAAAAAATAAAGACGAAAAGTTGTACCGACACTTTGCTTTTTTTTCTTTTCTTTTTTTTCATACTAAAATTGAGCCTACTGATTAAGTTTATATTACATTATATTTGTTAATAATAAAAAAATATTATTATAACTTAAAAAAAATACAATTTTATTACAATTCCTTCACTAGTTAATCGCAAGGAACTTCGTTCCATCCGGGTGTCCCTTGACACCTCTCGAGTTTTATATATTTTTTTAATTATTGTTATATTCTATTCTTAGAGAATAATAGTAGATACATACAGTTACAGATCTTTTAAAGTTTTAACTAATTCTTCTTTATATTTTGCGTAGCTTGTGGGAAGTTATCTATCTTAGTGAAGTTCAGGTATTTACCAGATCAGAGGCTCTACCGGCTAAGTCCCCGAACATCGATTTCTAAAATGGCGTTCAAATAATCAAAGGCAAAAAAATGACTTAATCAATCGTTCAATCGGCTTCCATGAGCAAATGTGACGACATAAATGGTCTGGAATCGATTGTCAACGTTAAAGCCAATTTAACGATTGATTAAGTCATTTTTAACCTTTATTTATTTGAACGCCATTTAAGAAATCGATATTCGGCGACTTAGCCGGTACAGCTCCTGGTGAGACGATGCTGCCAGTTCTCTGGTAGATACGGTATCTGGTCCTATGACCGTCTTACTATCTCCACGGGCAGAGATATGTGAATAATATTAGCTAAACATATCTGTGTAAAATAATGAAAGATAGTAACGGGTAACTCGCGTAATTAATTTTATGTTGGATTCGGCCAACCGTTACAATTTCTTCCGGAAATTATCTTCAGGGCGAATGCGACCCGCACGACGTCACTTCCCGTCTCGGAGACAGGACGCGATGTCGCTCGACAGGTAATTAATAACGTTAGTTACCAGTTACTATCTTTTATTATGTTAGCACCTCACGTCATTTTTAATAATAACTAGCTGTGCCCCGCGGTGTTACCCGCGTTAAATTTTATAAATTTTCTTTGCTATAAACCTCACGGAGCCCGAGACCTTTCCAACGAATGCAAAACCGTGGAAATCGGTTCGTGCGTTCTGGAGTTATAGCGTCAGGAAGGAAAACCCGACTTATTTTTATATAGTAGATATCTGTGTAAACCTGGGCTCTACACCCAATAATACAACTTGCAAATGCGACGGTCCAATTTGACATTTCACACGTTCATTTCTAGGTGGGGGCCGTACTATCTACGCCCTTACGTAGACGAACGTTACCTATTCTGATTTAATAAGTTTCTTACCAAGCTTTTACGGTAGGTACTTCAGGTGTAACCACGACATTAGATGGGAGGAAGTTTCAGCGAAACTCCTCCCACGTACCTTACCTTTGGAATTCCTATTTATAAAAAAGTATGTGTGAGGAGTTTAAACTTAGCTTCTGGATAAGTTCCCTGATGCCATGCTGTAAAAGATTGCAACATTTAAGGCTCGGTATCGCGCGAGTGACCTCGGGTGTGGCTAACATTCATAAGCTATGGTTACAGTATGCCACCAGGTAGACCGTATGTTTGCTGGCCTGGTTCTATTAATGAAATATTCAGAACAAGTTTAGTTTTCTAATTCGTATTTGGTGATAATTCGTTTCTGGGTGTAATTTATCTATAACTAGAGTTTTCCCGCGACTTCATCCGCCTGGTAGTTTTAAACAATATGAATGCCGAGCTTTAAGTTGATTAGAACAAGGGAACACGTTGTACCGTACAAGCTATGCAACCCTTTTCACCTCCTTTGGGGTTGATTTTTCAAAAATCCTTTCTTATTGCACACCTACATCATTTAAGGAAAATTTGTGCTTTGTTTCTTCAACTGTGCGTTGATAGTCAGTCAGTCAGTCAGTCAGTTTCTGCTTTAGTATGCATATATAGAAATATAAGTATGTTAATCGGTTGCCTGGTTAGCATAGTACTACAGGGTCCCAAGACATTATTATTATGATTTGTTAATTACAAAAAAATATCCAATTAAAAAAAAACTTGTGTGTACTTATGTACACGCGTTAGAAGTTATACTTCTTAATATACAACTTGAACATAGTTATCAATTTTCATACCACCTAGAACTAACGTCATGCTGTTATTTTTACGATGCGCGCGCATCGTAAAAATTCACTCTCATACCACCCAGAACTAACTTCATGCTGTTAAATTTTTTGGTGTCGGTGTGTGCGCGCATCGTAAAAATTCACTCTCATCATTTTGTTTCCATCGCGCCAAAAGAAGTATAACTTCAAAAACTTGTTCTGAATATTTTAGAATATTAAAATATTAACGTAACAAGATGACCTTTTACGTTGAATACAAATATTTCATAGCATGTGCGAAGATACAAATGTGCGATTGAGATGGCTATGCGTTCTATTCTGGGCTTTAACCTTTTTCCGGGCATAGGTGATATCGTTTCCACCCTATATCCTTGTATAAAGTTCAAAATCCTTAAATTCAGAACATACCTGGTGCTTTATAAAGGGTTAGCAACCAATTGGTAATAAATTCGGATTTTAATTGTTGCGTATAGCCATCTCTCTCCTTCTCTTTCTAAAACTGGCGATAGTCTTTTGTTTCGCAAAATCTATGCTTTCCAAATTCACAATCTAATAAACACGAGACCAAAATTGGGTGCAGCTAAAACTTCCTGGACTTCAGCGGGTGGGAGCCAAGCAGTGCGTGGCGTGTGGGATGCCCGCGGACTCGTATTGCGCCGGGTGCGGGCTCACGCCGTATTGCTCTTCCATGTGCCAGCGGAAGGATTGGGCGGACCGCCATAAAGATGTGTGCCACAACTTGGCAAGGTAAGTCGAAATGACATACCTTTTTAATGATGTCCCTAAAGGATTACAACATAAGTTTTCTGAAGGCTTAGTATCGCGCGAGTGACCTCGGGTGTGGCTAGCATTTATGAATGCTAGCCACTCCCGAGGTCACTCGCGCGATACTAAGCCTTAAGAAAACTTAACATAAGCCATGGTGACCGTTTGCCATCAGGTGCACTGTATATAAATAAAATATACAGAACAAGTTAAATTTTTTCTTCCGCATTTGGTGATAATTCAGCAACAAATTATAACAAACGGTGTAATCTATCTATAATATGCATGTATTTAAATATAAGTATGTTTATCAGTAATTGTCTAGTTGACTCTGCGTAGTTTGGTTCAGGTGTGTTATTTGTCCCAAGATATTTATTATTATTTGTTAGTTACATCCAATAACCAAATAGAAACTTGTTCTGAATATTTTTGACCGCCATAAAGATGTGTGCAATAACCTGGCAAGGTAAGACAAAATTACATACTTTTTGATGAAGTTTGCGCTGGTGAAATGATTCCTGTAACGCAGAAGGACACAGCCTATGTGGACAACACAGAAATGCGTTGTGAGCTTGAAAACTACAAGTGTATGTTACTTACTTATCTTATGGGCAGTGGTTACCCTACTGTCAGAGTTGTTCAAGCTGATGTTCTAACGATTACAACCGGGACTATCGCTATATCCCAGGCCGTTTTCTTCAGACGAACGTATGTTTGTGTAATATGTTTCAAAAGTAATGTCCCATAGGCATGGCAAATCTCTATATAGATCGATTAAATTTGCATTTGCGGCTCTGGTTTGCGGACGATATTTGACACTCGCATACTTGCGCACCCGCTGCCTGCCGCAGCGCAACTGTCCTTGGTAGTAGTTTCAATTACATCGCCGGCTACACGGATGGAATCCACACCCTCCAACCGCGGATTGACACACGCGCCCGCATACCAAGGACGTTGTAGGTCAAACCAAAATTTGGGTTACATCTGCAGTCTGGATGCATGGCAACCACCAAGGTCACCTCTGTTGGGACGTTGGATTTCATCCGTCTAGAACAGGCTTAATGGTGTTGTTTTTATTTTATCTTCTGTTTTATCTTTAATTTCTTATTGTTTTTCTTGTATTGTATTTTCTTTTCAAGGACAACGCCCACATTAGTATAATCTGAAGTCGCGGGGTACTTTACAAAACGCACGCCCAGATTCTGGACAACTACTCATGGGTCACACAAATAGTTGTACTGCGAGGGAATCGAACCCGGGACACGAAGCCACTCGTGCAGTGAATATTATTTAGAAACAAAGAATCGTGTAAATCCATCCTAAAAAAATCGTATCATCTTTTGAAATTTTTATGCTTAGTGCTAGCTTGCTCTTTTTAAATTGTCCTAAACGTGCTCAATCGTATTAAGGTACGGGGTGTCTCTTTGTGCAATATTGTGTTACTTGTGCAGCGGCGTGGGGTCGGGTATAATCTTGCATTAGAGTCAAGTTTTCTCCTATGAGTACCACGTCGGTACCACGGAAGCTTGAAAAATCTCTGCCATCTATGTTACCATTTTGGCGAACCATTTCGATATCAGTTCAGTTCGCTCGTTCATCGATATTCATCCAGCAGACGATACAGAAATTGCCTCCAGAAGGAAAACTCTCCTCAGCACTTTGAGCATATCTCTCTCTACGTCGACAATAGACTCTTCTCCGACCATCGACTCCATAAAAATATGTCTTGGACGTCATGAATAATACGGCGACCCATGGCTCAAAGGATTAATTTAGGTGTTCATGCTCAAAGGTTAAGCGAGCTAGTCTGTGAGCTGCGTCTAACTTTGGACCATTGCTGGTGTAAGAGGGGTGATAGATCCTTCCTTAATCAATATAAAATGGAAATTATAAAAGATATAATTCGGTTAAGTTTGGTACTTAAATAATTGCTCTTCCTCAGAAAACCTCGAGAAAAAGCGGTACAAGACGTCCCGGCTATAGAGCCCAGGTAACAATTATATTCATTTGAAATTGAGAGAGGTGGACCGTAACTTTTTTGGGACCGATTCCTAACCCTTGACACTTCCATCCTGTGAGCTATAGAATTGCTAGTGGCGCGCAATGGTAAGGCTCATAGTTTTAGGAGTTTGGAAAAGTAAATTCCACTTACGGAGACATCATTAGAGCTGAGGAAATACTTTCGAGGAAAAAATTACGATCAGCGCGTCAGTATGCTCCTATTTCAACCCAAAGGCGAATTACATTATACCCCAGCATGACACTCCAACACACATAAGATGCATCTCAATGAACGCACGTGGATGCATGTTCTGTTGGACTGTGCGTGTTTTCTATACAAACGGAGATACTTACAAGCAACGTTAGAACACGCACTCACGCACTACACTGCATCATGCGGGGCAATGTGCCAATCGCCTAAGAGAGGTAAGCTCAGCGTTGATTTTCTCAAAGAGCAGCCCGACTGAGGAAGTACCTCAACTTTACAGAAGACATTCCTTTAATATAAACTTAATGTTGTGGTTTTGCGTGTGAGTAAGGTGGCCAGAGCTCATCGGGGTGGGGGGAAAGGCACACAGCAACACTTGTTGGCTGACTCTTAAAGGCCGGAAATGCACCCGCGACATCTCTGGGGTTGCGAGTGTACATAGGCGGCGGAGATCACTTACAATCAGGTGACCTTGCTTGTTCGTCGCCCTGAGATAAAATTTAAAAAATATATCTTCACTTCACTAGGTACTGCTAAGTTTGGTAATGTCGCAAAAATAAAGATTCGTCATTCGGGTGACAATTTTTGACACAAATTGTTTGTAATCGATAATATCGTCGAATTTATGCATTTTTTGACCACATTCTAGTACTTTCTGTATAATTTTACAGTATATTTATAGAATATAACCTTTCCCATACCTACGCAATGCTGAAATAGTTGCCTTAACTTATTCTTGTTTGATAGTGCCGCGGCAGCGGCCGCCGAGCGCTAGATACACTATTGTTGGTGAAGATTGGTGGAAAGTTTCAAAAATCCTATTTTTTGGAGCTTTGTGAATTTTTCAGGTGTCATAATATGTCATTTTATAATAAATACAAAAAACATTCATTTGGCACTAGAAAATATATTTCAATGATTTTAGGTCTAATAGAGTGGCTTACATAGAAGATAACTAGTGGCTAAGATAATAATAATAATATCTTGGACAATGCCATACAGATCATCCTAGCCCCAAGCTAAGCGAAGCTTGTACTATGGGTACCAGGCGACGATATACATACTTATATAGATAGATAAATACTCATATACATAGAAAACATCCATGACTCAGAAACAAATATTCGTGCTCATCACACAAATATTAGCATTTACCGGGATTCGAACCCAGGACCACCAGCTTCGTAGGCAGGAGCACTACCAACTAGGCTACGGTGACCGTCAAAGAAAAGATAGTATCATTCAGACGCTCGATAATTGTGGCTGACTTAGTAATTTAGATGGCAATGTAAATTTTGAGAGGCGAATAATGCCATTAAAACGAAGTCTGTATACTTAGCAACCTTTTGTATTTGCAGCAAAGTAATTCAAGCGCCGGCCCCGCTCCGGCGGCCGCACGCCATCCACGAACAGAAGAGGAGGGAGCCGCCGCGAGATGAGGACGCCGTTTCGCATGTATCCAAGGTAAATAAATATCTTGGAACAACTAACACACTGCCATACAACTGATTAACGTATATTTCGACTGCTCCTTGGTCTAGCGGTAGCGAGTTCAACCGCAGAAAATGAGGTCCTGGGTTCAAATCCCGGGTCGGGCCAAAAAGTGATTTTCGGATTTTTCCGTAAAAAGGAATTTCTCAGTATCAGCCCGAAGTCTGGAAGTTGGCGGTATTACAGTCGGTCCTGTATCTGACCTCTTTCCGGTCGTGTCGCTAGTCGTCCTATCGGATCATGAGAGTGATGAAATAGAAAGTGCGCCTGTGTTTGCGCACACACTTGTGCACTATAATATGTCCTGCGCAATTGGCTAATCTCCATTGATAATGGCCGCCGTGGACGAAATTCGGCCGGGAAGACATCATCATCATCAAACATTTATACATTATGTACATGCTGGCCGAGGAGTTGACGTTCAAACGCAAAATTTAGATACTTTATGATGAGGAGTATCAGAATTACCCCCATGTATGTTCTACGATTTTGCGATGATGATTTTTTTCGTAAATTCTCCTAACATATTTCGATTTTGTTCTCGTTCTGTTGAACATTTCTGGTTCAGTTTTAGTTCAACCTAACACCCTTAAAGGTATGGTTTATCTACCAATTGCAGTACTGACTTAGAATTTATTCGAAAGCTCAAAATTAGGGTTGGAGTTCACGACTCATAAATTTTCAAAGTATCAAAAAAACGCAATATCGTATAATAGGGGTGATTCGGATATTCTTCATCATAAAGTATCTAAATTTTGCGTTTGAACTTCAACTCTTCGGTATCCTCGGTAATATGTATGATATTAATATTATAAACACGCTGTCCCGACCTACTTCGTACCGCTACATATTATCCCGGCAATACCGTCTAAAGTCTAATATTTTGATAATTATTTTAATTCTTTCTTTCTTTATCATATCCAATGGGCAAATTAATCCCTGTGTAGCGGGGTACTTTACAAACATAATAGACGGACACAAATTACATCCAGACTCAGAACAACTAATTATGGGTCACACAAATAGTTGTCCGGCGCGGGACTCTTAAGCGACTGTCTTAGTCGCTGCGCCACACGTGCAGTTAGTCTCTCTGCCAGTGCAGTACTCTGGCGTCAGAGTTGTTCAAGCCGCCCAGTAGGCCTCTGACATGGCTTAACTAATGTTGTGTAATGACTACAACCAGGATCGACAGCTTAACGTGCCCTCCGAAGCACGGAGACGCTCAGAAAGCATACCACTTTGGTGGTCACCTATCTATAGAATTACCGCGAACTTAGTTGCTTAACCTCGCCGATAACTTACATACAGACCGAACAAATAATCACACAAAAGGAACCCATGACCTCTGGCTAGTCAACTGTAATGTGTTTTGAATATCTTACATGATGATCAAAACATATTTTTCTAAAGTGTATGTATCTCTTTTATACATAACTAGCTGTGTGTTAAATTTTATAAATTATAGCCTATGTGTTAATCCAGGTTGTCCGCTAACTCCATACCAAATGTTATTGCAATCGCTCCATCCGTTGAGACGTGAAGAAGTAACATACGTACACACTTACTCACTCACACACTCACAATCTTTCGCCTGTATAATATTAGTGTGATTAGTAATGGTTACACTCAATTTCTACATTATACACAAGTTCGGAATAAAAACCATGAATCCTCTACAGCAGGGATCAAACAAAAACTTTAATCAGACGGGCAGAACGCCACCCAAAAGAGATGGTATGCCGGAAAAGAAGAATAACTTCCAGGAGAAAAGAAATAATTACCAAGATAGGAGGAACAACCAGGAGGATATGCGGGAGAACGGGTATGGACGCGGTCGCGGTAAGTAAATGAATTTATATACCGTTAATGTAAATTAGTGCCCCGCGGTTTTACCCGAAATTATCACAGCTCCTCCCCCTTAGGTGATAATATGTAGCCTATATGTTGACGTGACCTCATTCATGCAAAATTTTAAGTAAATCTATGCAGTACTTTTTGAGTTTAGCCCGGATTTTCATATAGACAAACAGATAAAAATTCTAAAAACTATAGTTTTGGCTTCTATATCATTTGAAGATCACGCCCCAGGTATCCTTTTAAGAAAATATTCAATGTACAGTTTTGACCTACGATTTTATTATACGTATAGATATATATATATATATATATATATATATATATATATATATATATAAAACAATGGGCCACGAATAGTCCCTCGTAGCACTCCATATTCTACAATTTGGGAGACTGATGTGTATTTTTATTCTATTTTGGTGTCCTCTTGTAATCTAGTAACTTTAGTATACTCTATTCGTTACGTATGATTTTATCACGTATTCATCATTTATTGACCAGTATTTTGTGATTTATGTGGTCGAAGGCTTTTGTCATGTCCATGAAAACTGCTGTTATGTGTTGTTTATTTTCTTAAACCCACCTAATATTTTCTAGGAAAGGGTATAGTTAAATACTTGCAGAGGTGCTCTTTCTAATCCAATTTGTTTAATTAAAAATATATTAAAGGCTTCAGACTAATAATGTATACCTCTTCCTGTGTCTACCTATGTACTACTCTGTCAAGGAAGTACCGGGAAAAGATCAATAATGTACAAAATGTTTGTTATTCATCCAAATTTATTTTATCACCTTCAAAGTATGCTCCTTCAGAAACGATACACTTACGCCAACGAATAATCCATTCATCAAAACATTTTTTAAACGCTGCTTTCGGAATTGAGTACAGTTCTCGCCGCGAATTCTCCTTTATGTCTTCTACCGATTGAAAACGGGTACCACGAAGTGGTAATTTGAGTTTAGGAAAAAGAAAGAAGTCAGCTGGAGCCATATCTGGTGAATATGGTGGTTGCTGAATGGTATTTGTTGAGTGTTTGGTCAAAAATTCGTTCACAATGATGGCCTTGTGCGAAGGCGCATTATCGTGGTGCAAAATCCAAGAATTTTCTTTCCACAAATCTGGCCTTTTTCGTCGAATTTGCTCTCTTAAACGCCGCATAACGCTCAAATAATATTCTTTATTTACCGTTCGACCTTCCGGTAAGAATTCAGAGTGCACAACATCGCGATAGTCAAAGAAAACAGTCAACATGACTTTGACTTTTGATCGACTTTGGCGTGGTTTTTTCGGTTTCGGTTCAGTTGGAAGGCGCCACTCGGAAGCTTGTTGACTAGTTTGCATGTCAAACTCGTCAACCCACGTCTCGTCACCAGTAACAATGCGTTTCATGAATGTTGGGTTGGAATTGACTCGTTCTACCATGTCCTTAGCGACTTTCATGCGATTGAGTTTTTGGAGAAAATTCAGATCTTTTGGAACTAGTCGAGCGGCAACATGTTTCATACCCAAATGATTAGTTAAAATGTTACGAATCGACTCGTGAAATACAGAAAGTTCGGCGACTATCTCTCTCAGAGTGGAATGAGGATTTTCAGTCACTATTTCCTTCACTTTTGCGATGTTAAATTAAGTTGCAGACGTTGATGGCCTACCAGAGCGAGGGAAATCTTTCATCACATCTCGACCGCTTTTGAACGCTTTGAACTACTCATAAGCACGAGTTTTTGATAAAATCGATTCACCGTAAGCCTTCTGTAACATTTTCAGTGACTCCGAACACGAAATTCCATTAGCGATGCAAAATTTAAGACAAACTCTGTTCGATATTTTTGTCCATTATGAAATTCGCAATACACACTATATATGATATTACTAAAACCAGCACTGTATTTAATATAAATAACAGATGCAACTCAAACTCCGCGCCAAAATGGAAACCAGTTGTGCCAATCTAACAACAACAAAAAAAACAAAAATTTGAATTTGGAACCATCAACAAATCATCCATTCCCGATACTTTTTTGACTGAATGTATGTCTACCTTTTCTGGTATATAGTGTTGCATTTGTTTCCTGTTTTTCTTCGTAATTAAAGGAGTTATAACACTATTTTCAATAAGTGATAGAAACATTTAAGCGTTATTTTGCGGGAATGCTTAACATAAGTAATGCAAAATTAATATGTAGTGTAAATTCCGTTCCATATGCACCGCCCTGCACCCTTTAAAAATATGCACATGTTAGAATATCCAAAAACGTCGAAATCCGCAGGAGAACCGAAGTAGCTGACATAGCTCAAAGAATTGCCAAACTGAAGTGGCAGTGGGCAGGGCACATAGCTCGTAGAACCGCCGGCCGTTGGGGCAGAAAGGTTCTCGAGTGGCGACCACGAACCGAAAGACGCAGCGTGGGCAGGCTCCCTACACCGATCGAACCGACGGTCTTGCAAGTGTCGCGCGAAGCCCTTGGATGCGGACAGCGCAGGACCGGCTATTGTGGAGATCCTTGGGGAGGTCTTTGTCCAGCTGTGGACGTCTTTCGGCTGATATGATGATGATGAAGAAGAACAATATAAACATGCAAATTACATGCTCCGGTACGATACCCAACACCCGCCAAAGAAGTATCCCTTAAAAAATAAATCTATTTTCGTTTTCACAGATCAACCACAAAACAACGAGGAAAATGCTAACAAATTCCAACGTCCGCAGCTTAACAGACTTAGACAAGATAGTACACCCACAGACCCGAAGCCATTCGAGAGTGTCGTGCAACCTAAGGATGATCCGCCTGCTGCAGCCGTGCTTCCTACCCCGTGAGTATTTAAACGGATTCCCACATTAAAAACATCGTAGAAACCTAAGCACCTCAAACGCACAAAAACATCAATTCTTTCGATTCAGTGAAATATATGCAGACAAAAATCGTTGTGAGGTTTCATGAAACAATGGTGCAAAATAATTAATTTACTGTTGGGATATTTTCGGTACCAAAGTAACGGAAATAGCCCTAAGACTTGTCAAGCTGAAGTGGCAGTGGGCAGGGCACATAGCTCGTAGTGCCTTCGGCCGGTGGGGCAGAAAGGTTCTCGAGTGGTGAACCGGAAGACGCCGCGTGGGCAGGCCCCCTACAAGGTGGACCGATGTTCTTTTGAGGGTCGCTGGAAGTCGCTAGATGCGGATAGCACAAGACCGGCAATTGTGGAGATCTTTGGGGGAGGCCTTTGTTCAGCTGTGGGCGTCTTTCGGCTGATATGATGATGATATCTTCGCATTAAGCATCTTCTACACGGTTGCAAACCAAAGTCTGCAGTTGTACAGTCTGGATGGCAACCACCAGGGTGACCATCTAGACTGCAGCTGTGCAGTCTATATGGATGGCAACCACCAGGGTGACCTCTGTTGGGACGTTGCTTTTGCAACCGTGGAGAAGATGCTTAACTCTTGGCTTTCCCTCTTTGATGGTTTATTTGATTTTATACCCCAATCCACCTGGGACTATGGTAACCATATGACAGGCGTTAGCCGCATTTGACAGGCATTTTAAGTTTTAGACAGGCGTGCGGCCGGCATTGGTCTGAGACAGGCATTTTCGCTGGCTCTCGTCAACGCTCAGTGGGATAAAGAAAGAAATCGGCTGACTATTGAATCAGTAGAAGCAATATTGATTACACAGGAAAATTACAAAACTGTATCTTGTGAAGATTTTTACGTTTATACATTAGAAAAGAAAGTTTACAAGTTTACATTACATTAGAAAAAAAAATAATGTTCTCTGATCAGTAATAAATATCCTTCTTCGTTATTATTTGTTACCTTTTACTTATTACCTACAGCGTTTTGATTCAGACAGCCTTTTTCTGAAAATTCAGGCATTTTAGGTACCATAGACAGGCATCCCTCTATTTACATATGGTAACCCTACCTGGGACAGATCTTTGTGTAATGAGCGCAATTATTGTTGTGTCTGGGTGTAATTTATCTATATATATGTTAGTATGTTTATCAGTTTTTTTAAATGCTGGATGGGTTTGCGCTTGACCACGATTTCACCATATGGTAAGTGAAGATGTGATCGAAGCTAGACCGCGCGTACCCATAAGATGCCTGTTCACTCTAACCTTGAATAAACCCATGTTGTATGAGTCTGGAAACACGTTGTTCGGGAGGGTGTTCCACTGCTTAGCCGTATGATGAAGGAGGAAGCAAAGCGCTTCGTACGGCATAATGGGATGTCAACAACAAAGCGGTGAAGACCCTCCCGACGCCTGGAAGTCCGATGTAAAAAAGGGGAAGGGTGGATGGAGGTTTGAGCGCATTATCCATGAAAAAGCCTGTAGAAAACCGATAAGCTTGCAACCTGACGCCTATGATCGCAGTTTCGCAGCTTTTTATTTGTTAGGTCTCTGTCATCGATTATCCTGCGGACGCGTCTGTCTATTGAATTCAAAGAGTCCAACTGATATTTAATAATACTAATAATATAATAATATCTGGACAATGTCACACAGATTATCCTAGCCCTACTAAGCAAAGCTTGTACTATGGGTACCAGGCAACGATATACATACTAATATCTACTATATAAAAATAAGTCGGGTTTTCCTTCCTGACGCTATAACTCCAGAACGCACGAACCGATTTCCACGGTTTTGCATTCGTTGGAAAGGTCTCGGGCTCCGTAAGGTTTATAGCAAAGAAAATTTATAAAATTTAACGCGGGTAACACCGCGGGGCACAGCTAGTAGATAGATAAATACTTAAATACATAGAAAACATCCATGACTCAGAAACAAATATTCGTGCTCATCACACAAATATTTGCACTTACCGGGATTCGAACCCAGGACCACCAGCTTCGTAGGCAGGAGCACTACCAACTAGGCTACGGTGACCGTCGAAAATACTTTGTAGAGCCATCCCAAAAGCCATCCCAAATTATTATTATTTATTTTCCATCCGCAGCGCTCCTGAACCCGCTCCAACTCCCGCAGTCACTAAGCCAGCGGTGAAGCCTGTGAGCGTCGCTGACGTCACTCCGCAAAAGAAGCAGCTCGTTCCTAAGACGTAAGTTAAATTCAATAATAGTTCGTGAAGATATCTTTTTTATTTTATACTAGCTATGCTCTGCGGTTTCACCCGCGTTAAAGTAGTTTTGGGGTAAAAGAGTAACAAACAAATCCATACATCGATACTCACAAACTTTCGCATCTATACAAATAAATAAAATTGAAGTGTCTGTTTGTAATATTGAAATAGCCAATTTTTATTACATGTATATGAATATATATACGGTACATACTCCAAAATATATTTGTTTACAATTTTTGTCTGTCTGTCTGTTTGTTCCGGCTAATCTCTGAAATGGCTGGACCGATTTTGACGGGACTTTTATTGGCAGGTAGCTGATGTAATAAGGAGTAACTTAGGCTACTTTTATTTTTTAAAAATCTTGTATTTTTGAAAAAAAAAACTAATTAACACGCGGACGAAGTCGCGGGCACAGCTAGTGTATAATATAGTAGTATGTGTACCTCTAGCGGTTTTGTCAGTGCACGTTGGTATAGCTCGCAGATGGTATATTTTTTCCTACTTTAGCATCTTCTACACCCTGGTGGTTGCCATCCATCTAGACTGCAGTTGTGCAGTTTAGATGGATGGCTATCACCAGGGTGACCTCTGTTGGGACGTTGGTTTGCAATAGTTTTTTCAAAGACGAAGTCAAAAGTCAAAAATCACTTTTGGCCACTTCGAACCTTGAACCTGAATTATAGAGAAACACAGATAGTATGTAGTTATGCAAGTATGGTATAAATACGTAGTCTAATTTATTATCTTTACTTACGTATCTTATAGGCAGTGATTACCCTAGTGTCAGAGTTGTTCAAGCGGCCCATTAAAGTCAAGGGCAAAAATTCTTTATTCCGTAAAAATTTTGCTTTTATGTGGAATCGTCATTTTTTTTTACCCTATCGTGCAGTGCATGACGTGGCAGCTACTGAGAAACACTGCCGGAAACTCAGTAGGAATACTTGCATAAAATAAAATATACTTAAGATTAATTACAATCATGTGTGTTGACTCAGAACAACTCAATGCCCAAGCACTTTTATCACTTAAATAATCAGATATTTTGTAATATGCCCTGCTATACAATTTGGCTTTATTAATTATTTTAAACTTATTCGTTGACAATTCTCTAATATAATTTGGAAGTTTTTTGTAGAATCTTATACACATATATTTGCGAACCGATTTCGATTATTATTGTCAAGTTAATTGGACAATTTTTCGAACTTGATCCTTTACAGGTGGAAACTTTCAGTGGGGCAGTAAGGGAAAGTACCTTATCCGTTGCAGTTACACAAAAATGGTCTTACGAGACTACGTAAAAATTGCGATTTTCTTGCTCTTTTTTTTTTTCATCGCTGAATGGTTATCAAAATTCCATAAAAAATTTTGATACCCATTCAGAGATAAAAAAAATACAGCAAGAAAATCGTCATTTTTACGCAAAAACATGTTTGATGCCAATCGATCCTGTTTCTAATACTGATAAATAACTTCTATGGGACCCACCGTCGTTGGAGTACTCAAAAAGTCACAAATTGCAAGAAACTTTTCCTTTTTTAACTTGCACGATTAATTTATATGTTCTACACCTATTTATTTTACAAATAAACTATTCACATTCTGAAAAAAAAATCAAGTTAACGATACAAAGTTATGTTTTGAAGATAACCATTGCTCAATAGCTTTTGTACTTGTAGCCCCGCATAGAAAGTGCCGAGTGCGACAGTGTGTATTCTTATTCTTTTCAACGTTATTTGCCCACAGTTACCTCGCAAACGAGCTGTCGGTAGGAGACACGTTCCTCCTATCTGTGGACGCCAAAGCTTCAGAGTGCCGGCAAGCCGCCGGCGACTACGTGTGCCTGTGCATGCACGACAAGTTCGAACAGGAGTATCAGAAGCTCTGCGAAGACTACGTGCTTGTCTGCGACAGTGATCAGACGCCATACAAGTGAGATTTTATGAAACACTGTACAAGATAGCTAAATATCACTACTACTATAAAATAAATTGTACAAAAACTTGAGAGGTGTCAAGAGTCACCCGGATGGAACGAAGTTATTTCTTATTATTTATTATGTACAAAAAAACCTGTATATACTCAACAAAAATAATCATCGCGACACCACACTGTTCAATGCGAAATAGAAATGAAAATATCTGGTTTGCTTTCTATAAGAGAGAGAGAGAGAGAGACAGACAGACAGACAGAGAAATATGCGCAAATTAGAGTGAACAGGCATCTTATGGGTACGCGCGGTTCACCTTCGACCACATCTTCACTTACCATCAGGTGAGATCGTGGTCAAGCGCTATCCCATTATGGAAAAAAAAAAAAAAAAAAAAAAACCCGTACAGCTGAAAAAAGTATCGCGACAACTTTTCGTAAGATTTTTTTCCGTCTAGCCCCCTTTCACAACGCGCGATAAGGAACTTCGTTCCAATAAATGTTTTAACATTCCGTGTACCTAAATATCTGTAATAACCAACTAGGAATAATAACTGTATTACTACAAACATGTTCTGACTATTTACAAGCGCTTTTTTAAAGTCTACGTGAAAAAAAAAAATGTCTGATGTTTTCCCGGCTGAATTTCGGCCACGGCGGCCATTCTCAATGAAGATTAGCCAATTGCGCATGACATATTATAGTGCACAAGTGTGTGCGCAAACACAGGGGCACTTCTATTCCATCAGTCTCATGTTCCGATGGGACGACTAGTGACACGACCGGAAAGAGGTCAGATACAGGACCGACGGCTTTACGTGCTCTCCGAGGCACGGGGGTGTAATACCGCCAACTTCCAGACTTCGGGCTGATACTCAGAAATTTCTTTTTACGAACAAATCCCAAAATAACTTTTTGGCCCGACCCGGGATTTGAACCCAGGACCTCATTTTTTGCGGTTCAACACTATACCGCTAGACCAACAAAGCAACTGTAGAATATGAGGAGCCTGGCGGCGATATATTTAAAGGCGGTAAACGTTATTACTTGTTTATTACTTGAACGCAAGAGTAGAAACGCATATAAATTTTAATAACAGGGCCTTTATACTAATAGCTTATTAATTATAATAAAGGTTCGCACTTGACACTTCTGCTAATGAGATACTAATTATGGCTAATGACCGAACAATAATGCCGTTATCTTTGGGCGGCGCAAGCGCAGGTGCATCGGACATCACGCCATATGACGTAGCGATCAGGTGATGTGCTGCGTTGAGTCGCGGGCGAATACTTGCCTACTCACTACAATACCATAGAGAATTCATCCTACAAAGGAGGGCTTCGTCTTTGGTATACCTAGTTTTACAAAATCCTCGTTGCTATGTATAGTTATTCAGGGGGGCTACCGGCTAAGTTGGCGAACATCGTTTTCTTGATCGGCGTTCAAATAAATAAGGGTTAAAAATTACTTCATCAATCGTTAAATCGGCTTCCATGAGCACATGTGACATCATAAATGGTCCGGAATCGATTGTCAATGTTGAAGCCGATTTAACGATTGATTCAGTCATTTCTAACCTTTATTTATTTGAACGCCATTTAAGAAATCGATGTTCGGTGACTTAGCCGGTAGAGCCCCTGGTCTTTGAGAACCGATTCGTATAACGATTAGCTGGTGTATACATATGTATATAGAGACAGCATTGCGCTGTGTCCGTGTGGCGCTTAAGAGTCGTCCCGAGCGACTCCGTGCCAGAGAACGGGTAGCAACGTGTGTCTGATAACAATGGCTATAACACTACGATCGCCAATTTGTCTGCCAAGCGCGGCGTTTATGGGGTACTAGCTGTGCCCCGCGGTTTTACCCGCGTTAAACTTTATAAATTATAGCCTATGTGTTAATCTAGGGTGTCTTCTAACTCCATACCAAATTTTATTAAAATCGCTCTAGTCCTTAAGACCTGAAAAAATAAAAACATACACACTCACAAATTTTCGCCTTTATAATATTAGTGTGATAAAACATTAGCTGTGCCCCGTGGTTTTACCCGCGATAAACTTTATAAATTATAGCCTATATATTAATCCTGGGTGTCAGCTAACTCATTACCAAATTTTATTAAAATCGCGCCAGCCGTTTAGACGTCAAGAAATAACAAACATACACACTCGCAAACTTTCGCCAAAAAAGAAACATAAGAATAGGTCAAGCCGTTGCGCAGGAGTTTGCAGATAAACACTGACATCAGAATCACGCTAATATTATTAAGGCGAAAGTTTGTGAGTGTGTATGTTTGTTATTTCTTGACGTCTAAACGGCTGGAGCGATTTTAATAAAATTTGGTATGGAGTTAGCTGACACCCTGGATTAGCACATAGGCTATAATTAATCGATTGATTGATATAATTGATAAAGTTTAACGCGGGTAAAACCCCAGGCCACAGCTAGTTTTTATTATATCTAGATATCAGATTATTTTGTAACAATGTAATGTTCTCTTTTCATTATTTTTTTCTATATACTGCTGACAGATGGCAGTAGAGTGGAATAAATCCACTGTAATACTGTATTTCGAAGTTCAAAATAGCGATGAACTGTAGCCCTAAAGTACTGAAACGCGACTCACGTTAGTGCGAAAGTGCGCCACATCGATACACATAATTTCGAATGTTTTCCACCGCGATGCACGTTAGTGCGAAATCGTTTGGGTTAGGTTAGGTTAGAACGGTGACCATTTGGCGCTAGAAAAACATTAACCATGGATATCTCCATAATGGCATGCCTTCGCATTTACTGGACTTTCGCACTAACGTGCATCGCGCTGGAATACATTCGACAATGTGTGAATCGATGTGGCGCACTTTCACACTAGCGTGAGTCGCGTTTCAGTACTTTAGGGCTACAGTTCATCGCTATTTTGAACTTCGTATTACAGTCGAAGAAATCCTATGTGAATGTTGTTTCTCCCCAGACCAACTCCCGGAGAGCCTTGCTCGTACTTCAACGTGCAAGATGGCGGCTGGTACCGCGCCCGGTGCCTGAACACCACCACCCTAGCTCTCCTGGACTCCAGCAAAGTTATCACTATCGAAGATTCTAATAAGATCAAGAAACTGCCAGTTCCCTACGATGCTACTCCAGAGTTCTGCTGTGTACTGCATAATAAGAATGTGGAGGTTTGTGCCGTTTATCAAAAGCCAAATCACCCGTATCCAAGACACTGAAAATGAAAAAGTCATTTATTCCGTTAAAATATTACATTTGTGTGGAATCGTCATTTTTTTTACCTTACCGAGCAGTGCATGACGTGTTACAGTTACTGAGAAACACTGCCAGAAAACTCAGTAGGAATCCTTTTTTAAAATATTAATTTCTTAGATAAAATTACATTGTATTTAAATGTGTTAATTTAGAGCGACTCAATCCCAAGCTGTTTTGTCACTTAAATAATAAGAAGTTTTGTAGAAAGCCCTGCTACACAATTCGGCTTTTATAATTCTTTTAAACTTATTCATAGACATTTCTCGGATATCATTGGGAAGTTTGTTATAGAATCTTATACATTGCCCCATAAAAGAGTTACTTACTTTGTGGAGACGGGTGGTATGTAACACAAAGTTATGCTTATATCTAGTATTTATATTATGAGTATCACTCCTTTTACAGAAGGAGTCTTTATATTTATGCATATAAATTAGATTGTCATATATATACTGACATGCTACAGTCAGAATGTTCATCTCTTTAAACTTCTCTCTCAAAGATTCTCGCGGACCAAGTTTATATATGGCTCTTACAGCTCTTTTTTGCAATACAAATATGGTGTTAATTAAGGAATTTGAAGGATTTGAAGTATCACCAGCTTTAAACAATGGAATAATTTTACTATACTTCATCAAGTCAGGAAATACGCCAGATGCGACACAGCAATTGAACACAGTAGCTAGATGTGGGGCGATCATAGTTAACTAAACACTAATGATACCAAAAATCTGCTAACTCTAGACATTTCTATGTAGAGCTGCTTATTGCCTCATAGGAATGAGGAGGTTAAGCCTGTCCTTAACGGCCTAACGAAGTTACCTTGGTGATTGCCATCCATATATGACGGTCACCGTAGCCTAGTTGGTAGTGCTCCTGGCTACGAAGCTGGTGGTCATGGGTTCGAATCCCGGTAAGTGCAAATATTTGTGTGATGAGCACGAATATTTGTTTCTGAGTCATGGATGTTTTCTATGTATTTATCTATCTATATTAATAATATGTAAAGGAAATATAAATCAACATATTTTCAATGATCTAACACCCATCAGGCGCCAGAAGTCCACAGCAGGGGCTCTACCGGCTAAGTCGCCGAACATCGTTTTCGTGAATGGCGTTCAAATAAATAAAGGTTAAAAATGACTTAATGACTTTAATCGCTAAATCGGCTTCCATGAACACATGTGACGTCATAAATGGTGAGGAATCGATTGTCGACGTTGAAGCCGATTTACCGATTGATGAAGTAATTTTTAACCTTTATTTATTTGAACGCCATTTAAGAAATCGATGTTCGGTGACTTAGCCGGTAGAGCCCCAGGTTCGATTTAGTCGGTGCGCGTCCGACATACCTACCCGCAAACACATTGCGGGTGGCATACGTAGGCATTCCCTATGCCTTATCAAAAAAGAAGTAATGACTATGAGTGTTGCGTTTGTTGATTAATTTCTGTTTTTGTTTTTAGATCGGCTCCAACCTCATGTGTACAATAAAATCTAAGAATGGCGATGTCTGCGTCGTGACCATGAACAATGTCGACACAGAGGCCGCGGTCGGTGAGGGCGAGGTTACAAGATGGCTGCCCACCGTCGATTATCCCACTGCAGGTACATTAACATGCCGACTTTTAAAACTGCTCGTTGTTCTAAACAAGCAAAAATCACGCTTTTAAAAATAAAAAAGGTTTTTATTCACGTAGACTTTAAAAAAGCGCTTGTAAAGTAATAAAGAACTTATAACTTGAAAACAAAACTCGATAACTTCAACTTTGAACATGATTATGTCCTTCAAAATGTGAGTATAAATTAAATTTGGCGTAAAGTTATTACGTTATTATTATTTATTTAGCGAGTTTTTTGTCCATAGACACCCAGGGGCTCTACCGGCTAACTCGCTGAACATCGTTTTCGTGAATGGTGTTCAAATAAATAAAGGTTAAAAATTACCAAATAAATAAAGGTTAAAAATTACTTAATCAATAGTTAAATCGGCTTCCATGACCACATGTGACATCATAAATGGTCCGGAATCGATTGTCAACGTTGAAGCCGATTTAACGATTGATTAAGTCATTTTTAACCTTTATTTATTTGGTAATTTTTAACCTTTATTTATTTGAACACGTTGTCAACGTTGAAGCCGATTTAACGATTGATTAAGTCATTTTTAACCTTTATTTATTTGATCGCCATTCACTAAAACGATATTCAGTGAATAGCCGGTAGAGCCCCAGCTCCATTAATAAAAATACAATAAACTTACAAACTAAACTAAAAAGCATTTGAGCTGCTTCTGAAGTTGGCCCAGCTATACTGAGGCTAAGATCTATAGAGCGTACTTAGACTTTGCTCAAACTTTACTTACGTAAAACTTTGCTAAATGTATGCTAAGATTACACTTTGATTTGGTATTTATAGACTTTTTGAAGTTAAGATTATGCTTAGCATAAGCTAAGACAGACAAAGTCAAAACACCAATTGTAATTTCATTACATACCATATAACTTCTGTCTAAGTAAAGTCTGAGCAAAGTCTAAGTACGCTCTATAGATCTCAGCCTGAGTCAAATTACTATAAGAAGCTTATTGAAGTTAAATTTACGCATAAATAAATTGTCGCTGATCTTCGTTTCGTAGACAATCCTCAGTCTCAATACATGTGGCACATCCTCAATTACTTTGCATTCTTCACAATTAGTTAGACTTTTTATGGTTCTGTACCCAAAGGTGCCTATTACTAAGATTTAGCTGTCTGTCTGTCCGTCCGTCTGTCACCAGGCTCTATCTCATGAACCGTGATAGTTAGACTGTTGACATTATCACAGATGATGTATTTCTGTTGCCGCTAACAACAAATAAAAACAAAATAAAATAAATATTTAAGGGGGCTCCCATACAACAAACGTGAATTTTTTGCCCGTTTTTATAGTTAATGGTACGGAACCCTTCGTGTGCGCGTCTGACTCGCACTTGGACGGTATTTTTTTTATTAAATAAGCAAATGTCCTGGAAGGATAATATAACTCTTGTTAAAATTCCTCAATAGGAATCTTGTAAATCATACTTTACTAAAAAAGGCATATTGACTGTACCATACTGATTATTTTAAGCCTGCATCGTTGGTCTAGCGGTAGCGTGTTCAACCGCAGAAAATGAGGTCCTGGGTTCAAATCCCGGGTCGGGCCAAAAAGTGATTTTGGGATTTTTCCGTAAAAAGAAATTTCTCATCAGCCCGAAGTCTGGAAGCGGGCGGTGTTACACCCCCGTGCCTCGGAGAGCACGTAAAGCCGTCGGTCCTGTACCTGACCTCTTTCCTGTCGTGTCGGTAGTCGTCCCATCGGATCATGAGAGTGATGGAATAGAAAGTGCCCCTGTGTTTGCGCACACACTTGTGCACTATAATATGTCCTGCGCAATTGGCTAATCTCCATTAAGAATGGCCGCCGTGGTCGAAATTCGGTCGGGAAGGCATCATTTTAAGCAATTTAAGTATAAGTTCAATATTTCAATGATTTGTCTTATAAAATAAAAATATAATTACTATTTTTAACAATGTATAATATAAAATTGGTTTATTGTTTGAATTATGTGTAATAATAAGTAATGTATTATGTCATTTTGTCTATAGGAATGTAATTCAAACAATATATATTGTTATTGAAGTAACTAGCTGTGCTACGCGGTTTTACCCGCCTTAAATTTTATAAATTATCACAACTCCTCCCCCGTAGGTGATAGCGTGATAATATGTAGCCTATATGTTGACCCGACCTCTTATGCCCGGTTCCTTTATTTTACGATCCGTCATTGGACCAACGTTACCATCCGTAATTCAGCTACCGATACCGATGCAAAACTAGCGTTCCACAATGCCCTACCTGCGACGAACATCCGTAGTTTAAACCACCTACGACTCGTTCGGCGATGATCCTCTCGCTCCTCTTTACGTTTAGTAATAACAAAACATCGTACATCAATTATGCAACTAAAATCATTTATTATTCTGTAATATTATGTGAGTAATAGCAGGGCCCCTTCACTCGGCCGTACCTACGGTGATAAGTACCTACACTTTCACGCGCCTCTGAAGTGGCGTGCGCCAGTCGGTTGTCACCACTCGCGCGCACAGCCACGGATTAAAAGACTACTTAATACTATAAATATTTAACAGAAAAAATGTCTCATCACAAATCTGGTGCTAGATATTGTTCATTTGACGGATGTCTGTCGAAAAAAGGAGACAAGGGTTTATCATTTTTTACATTACCTAAAGATGCAGAAAGGTTAGTTCAAATTATTCTTTTAAATACCTACCAAAGTAGCTTTGTAGGTGTTGATTATTTCTAATTAGAATACAAATAAAGTGATTTTAGTCGTATATACTCTAGCTTTAACATTTTTGTTGACCAAGATAGTTTTTAAAAGAATTAGTACGGGAAAAATAATTACGAGAGCAACTTGAAAATGTGTTTTTTTGTTTGTCGAGATATTTTAACTATTTTGGTGTCAAATGAAAGATCTAGGCCTAAAACCATTTTATCCATTTGAGTCATGTCAATCGGTCCACGCGTTTAGGAGATATTTATAAATTAGTATAGTGAAAATGTAAACAACCAGAATTTTTACTTTTTCTCGTCTACGAACTTTTAAGTACTGCAAAATGTGAATATTTTATGATGTTTACCCCATTATAAAAGCCAAAATTTGTAAGGTGTAGATGATAAATAGAATTTAGTTGGGTTCACTTCATACAAAAGTTCGTTACAAAATGGTACAGACTGCAAAAAATATCCAAAAATTAGATGCACTTTTTCTAACCTGAGTTCATATTTTTATACGAACTCACTCTTTGTTGGTTTGGCGGTAGCGTGTTCAACCGCAGAAAATGAAATCTTGGGTTCAAACCTGGGTCGGGCCAAAAAGTGATTTTGGGATTATATAGACGATTAATAGGTATCATAGTAACAGCGGCAAGCCGGTAACCCTACGCCAGTACACTCCGAGTCATACAGAGACAGTGTAATGCGTTAGAAGAGAGCGGCAGCGTTTAGGTGAATATCGCGGTAGGCACTGAGCGCGAATGTAAGCTGAATTGCACTTAGTTGCTTAGTAGCAAGAGTCGCTATTTCTATAAATTGTTGCGCGAAGAGCCGGTTCTGTACGTAAGTACTCTTTATTCTGTGGTAATAGTACAAATTACCGTATAGTTACAGTAATAATTTAATTTGCGTTTTAGATTTAAAATATATTTATAAATCATTAATATTGAAAATTTGATGTTAAGCGTGCATGGTGTGTACAAAACGCGTAACAGGAAAGCGCATAGCGCATGCGTCTGGCGTCTGACATCTGTCCAAGAGTATTCCATGGTTTCTAAATAAGTTTTTAAATTGAGTATTTAATCTAAGGTTTGTAGTTATGAAATCTCGGAAGATATTATTATGTACAAATCGTCTTCCTTTCACTCTCAATTGTGGATAAATTTCATGGAATAGTTGTTCCACAGCTGGTTTATCGAGCCGAAATCTCAACTGGAATTCTTGGCAATCATGCACGGAAAAATAATCAACCCTTTCTTTATAAACTCTTCTTCCCACTTCTTGATCATTCACCGTCGGAAAACAAAGCCATGAATTCTCTATCAGTTTCAGAGCTAGACATCACGGAAATCTCCTCAAACACTATGTTAACTACCAAAATAAAATAAAAACGACTGGTAAACCGATCGAATTCGACTAGTAATCAAAGCAGTAACGCCTCGTTATTTTGACAGTTCCGTGACAGTAGAAAATATTTATAGGAACACTTTCGAACGCATCTCCATACAATAAGCTTACTAACGTCCTCCCATCCGTTAGTAACCAGACGTTCGTTATTTGGATAACGACTAGTATTTTATAGGAACGGTTTTGCGTTACGCCTGGTAGAAATTCTAACTATCCGTAGTAGAAACGATTCGTTTTTGGAATATAGGAACCGGGCATAAGTAATATTCATGCAAAATTTGAAGTAAATCCATGCAGCATATTTGAGATTAGCCCGGACATACATACAGAAAAACAGATAAAAATTCTAAAAACTATATTTTTGTCTTCAATATCGATTGTAGATCATGCCCCAAGTATCCTTTAAAAAAAATATTTTATGTAGAGTTTTGACTTTCCTACGATTGAAGTAATAAATGAAATGATATTTTTTTTTTTTAACGGGACTAGTCCCTCCCTCTTACCCACCACTGCAACTCCTGTAAGCCAGGATCAACAGTGGCACACAATGAAATAACACTGAGCGGTACAGCTCAGGCATATCCCGGGGAATCGCTTTAACTGTCTTGGATCCCGCAACGAATTTAATCAGAAACAGAAAAAAGGAGGAGTTAGAAAATGAATAGTTCCACTTCCCTCCAGAGCAAAGCGGGAGACAGAATGATGTAAAGAGGCTATAGCCAAATGAAATGATAGTGACCCGGACGAAGCCTATAAAAGTTATTTTGTTATCCGCAGCGGCCATCCCCGAAGTGGTCCGTCCCCCTGTGAGCAACTCGTCCCGCGTGCTGCTGGTGGACGTGTCGTCCCTGGACAAGGTGTACGTGCGGCCGGCCGACGCGGACTCGCAGAAGAAATACGACTACGTGCTGCAGAACGTGGCACTCAGCGGCATCAATGGTTAGTACCACACTAACATGTATCCTGGGTCGTACGACCTGCAATACACAACCCGTGCGTGAAGAGTGAGTTTCATAGATTAATTAAATTGATTGGTGGAAAAATAATATTGACAATTAGTGTTATAATATAGAAATAAGTAATTTAAGTTAAACCATGTATGTATAAGATCTCCGATTTTGTCGGAGGAACAAGCGAAAATAATAATAAAAAATAATAATAATAAAAAAAAAAATGTATCCTGGGTGGGGATAAAACTAGGGTTGCCAACCTTTTTTTTTACTAGAAATAAAGAATACTAGCGGTGCCCCGCGGTTTACCCGCGTTAAACTTTATAAATTATCACAGCTCCTTCCCCGAATGTGATAGCGTGATAATATGTAGCCTATATGTTTACCCAACCTCTTAGTAATATTCATGCAAAATTTGAAGTAAATCCATGCAGTACTTTTTGAGTTTAGCCCGGACATACATACAGACAAACATACAAAAATTCTAACCCTCAAATTTTTGGCTTAATATTTAATGTACAGTTTGGACTTTCCTACGATTTTATATGTATAGATTACTTACTTATCGTGTGGGCAGTGGTTACCCTAGTGTCAGAGTTGTTCAAGCCGCTCAGTAGGCCTCTGACATGGTTCAACGACTGTTGCCTAATGGCGACAACCGGGACCGACAGCTTAACGTGCCCTCCGAGGCACGGAGACGCTCAGAAATTAAACCTTGGCGGTCACCCATCAATGGAGTCTAATCTAGTTACTTGACCTCGCCAATCACTTACGAATCGGTGAGAGCACCTGGCTATAAAATATATTCAGGTCTATGAAGAATATTAAAATGAATTCTAGAAAAATAAACAATATTTTATTTATTTATTGTATTAAATACATATTTTTTATAGTTTCTCGCACAACTTACTGATTTACAATCTTTGTGGCTGCGCTGCACTGAGCAGTGAACGCCCTCTGACTAAATAAATGTAAACAGTATTTTGTATACTTTATTTTATGTTCAACAATATTTTATGTTCAACAGTAAAAAGTGTAATTTAGTGAAAAATAGTATCTGTTTAAATATTATCAGCCTATTCTTTTCTTGAAGGCCGGCAACGCACTAGCGGCTCCTCTGGTGTTGCGAGTGTCTATGGGCGGCGGTGATCACCTACCATCAGGTGACCCACTTGCCCGTTTGCCATCCTATTTTAAAACTAAAAAGCAAAAACGAAATCAATTAAATCGACTATCTGGTTGAAAACCCTAAATCGAACCCACGACATAATTGTTTAATCGAATATTGAGATGTTTGTCCATCGTGAACTAGCGCTTCATAAGGATAAACTACACATAGTGCCCAGTAAGACTCACTTCTTCATGAAAGTTTTTGATGTGAAACATCTATAGCCGCACGTAAAACAGATTTCTGGCGTGGCGCCGCATGCCGTGGCGACGCGTCGCCATGCGCAATCGACTTTTTATTTTATCACTAGCTGTGCCCGCGACTTCGTCCGCGTGTTAATTAGTTTATTACGTTTGTTTTTGTTTATAGTAAAATAAAAAACATTTTCTAAAACAAAAGTAGCCTAAGTTACTCCTTATTACATTAGCTACCTGCCAATAAAAGTCCCGTCACAATCGGTCCAGCCATTTCAGAGATTAGCCGGAACAAACAGACAGACAGACAAACAAAAATTGTAAAAAAATATTTTGGTGTATGTACCGTATATATATTTATATTTATGTTGTAAAAACCGGTTATTTCAATATTACAAACAGACACTCCAATTTTATTTATTTGTATAGATTATGACATATTTAGTTCCTATCACAATATGTTCTTTTCTGCATATTACTTTTACAAAATAATGTCGATGTTTCACATCTGCCAGGCGTCGCGTGACGGCTCATATTTTTTTTGCGTTGCCATACGCATATACAATAACATCCCAAGCTCAATCAGGTGCATTTCAGATAACCAGTCTTATGAAAAGAACCTTCATGATTTTCTGGTTTAATAGAATCTCATAGACCGCTGGAAATAAATATTAGGACATTCACACAAAATAATCGTACTAGCATATTAAGTTTGTACGTTTACTAATCATATTATACATTAAATGATTTCCTCATAGATAAATTCAATCATATTTAAAAGTGACTGCTAAGTAACATATGTATCATGACTAAGAATGAATGTACTTGACTTAAAAGTAAAAAAAATACTTTTGATAATTAAATAATTAAATGATTTGTATTAAATTGTATTAATATAATATTTGTTATAATAATTGTATTAAAAATCTCCTAAATGGCTGGACATAGCTGAACATAATATATGGATAATCATAATATATTAATTAATCAAGTAATAGAATATCTCAATTATACTTCATGTTCTTAGGAAAAATATCTATTATTTACTTATACTTTCCGCTTGAAGGTATGCTCTAGATTTGGCCTCGCTCTGTATTTTGCTACTTGATATCTTTTTGTTCTTTTTAAACCCAAAGTATTTTCTTTTATTTTTGAGATGTTGTGATCTTGCCCTTCTTTTATAAGTAAATTTGCGAGTTTCCTAGCAGTCATCATATTGTGATTAAACTTGATCTCTGATCCAGTTGCACTATTCTCAGTATTAGGTTCCATCACAGCTGTAAATGTATTTTGTAATTTCTCGGGAATCAAACTCAGGGTACTATTGGGTATCGTCATAGTTGCGTAATACATGCGGAAATAGTTATCTCTATATTGTTTGATAAGTTCAGGCGCAAGTTTTTGCTTCGTTTTATCTTTCTTTTCGCCGACAGCCTTCATTATATATTTGACTGTAACAACTTTGGCCTATGGACCACAATAAAACGTTTTGGATTTGACCTCTGGCTTAGAGTCATTAGCCACTACACCAATGGGCCAGTCAAGAAGTCAAGTCTGTTGTAGAAGCGTATACACTGCTCCATAAAAGATAAAAGAGGAGGCGTTCTGTTGCGTTTACGTTCGAAAATGTTCATAAGTGATCTGCAAGGTGAACCATCTATGCACGCGACCATTCAATACCATCAAAGTGGTTTTATTAATTTTTCTTTTTACAGAAGTGTCATTAAATAGGTAGGTAATTTAACAAAATGTACTATTTCTACTTATTGTAAATCTTTGTGAGAGGATAAATAAACGTTTATTATTATTATTTTTATTTAGATTTTGTTTTTCTCGAAATTATTTTTCGGTAAATAATGATACTCACGGGCTTACGCCAAGTCAGTATCAAGTTCCATTTGGGATTCATAATGTGGTGAGTCGTCCTGCAAAAATTTTCTAACGATTCTACAAGTATTCAAAATCACAGCCTTCTGCATGTTTACATAGGTGGTTGGCGGTAAGTCTAAAATACGTAGGGAGTGCTGTAAATACTTCGGAATAATACCAGTAGTGGAGAGCATAAGTGGTACAATATATACTTTTTTCATTTTTCATATTCTAACAACTATTATTATTATTATTATTAAATCACTTTTTGACCGACCGGGATTTGAACCCAGGACCTCGTTCTCTGCGGGTGAACATGCTACCGCTAGACCTATATATACTTACATCTAAGGTTCTAGGTATATGTATATAGTTATAGAGTCACGGTGTTCGCATTTCTTGCTTTCTTTCTGTTATTGGAACGAAGTTCTATACCGCGCGTTGTGAAAGGGGGCTAGACGGAAAAAAATCTCACGAAAAGTTGTCACGACACTTTGCTATTACCTTTTTGATATGTTACCACAAGCCAATTATTACGAAAATTGAGCCTACTGATTAAGTTTATATTTATTACATTTATATATATTACATTACAATAGGTCTTTACCTATGAAATTGCCGTTTTGTATGAAAAAATTTAAACGAATTTTTTTCATGAATTTTTTTATTTGTATTAATCGAAGTAATCACCCATGCAATCAATGCATCTTTGCCATCGCAGTGGCAGTTTATTGATGCCCTTCTTAAAGAAATCAGCTGGACGGGAGGCAACAAATTCTTCAAAGGCATTTTGTACTGCCTCTCGGGTATTGAATTTTTTTCCCGCCAAGAAGTTATCCAAATTCTGGAAAAAGTAGTAGTCTGTAGGCGCAAGGTCTGGTGAGTAGGGCGGATGACGGAGAGCTTCCAACCCCAGTTCTTGCAACTTGGAGACCGTCTGCTGTGAAGTATGAGGTCGCGCGTTGTCGTGCAGGAGCAGCGGAGACGAGCGATTGACCAATGCTGGTTGGAGATGCGCCAGCTTCTCCATCATTGTGCTCAGTTCTTCACAGTACACATCTGCAGTAATGCTCACCCCGTTTGGTAAGAAGCTGTGATGAATCACACCGGCGCTAGACCACCAAACAGTGACCATCACTTTTCTAGGGGTAAGTTTTCGTTTAGGGCATTGTTTAGGTGCTGAACCAGGATCCAACCAACTTGCTGAGCGCTTGCGGTTATCAAACAGAATCCATTTTTCATCGCAGGTAACAATGCGGTTCAAAATTCCTTCATTTGTGTGTCTGTTGAGCAGTGCAAGGCACGTCTCGACGCGTACTTCGCGCTGGCGATCATTGAGTTCGTGGGGCACCCATTTGTCAAGCTTTTTTACCTTGCCAATTTGACGCAAATGGACCAATATTGTTTTGACGCTAACGTCGAAAGCTGCTGCTAATTCAGCCGTAGATTGTGTATCATCAGCTTCCACAACCGCCTTTAATTCGTCATTGTCGACCAAAGTCTTCGGACGACCGCGAGGTTCATTTTTCAGGTCGAAATTTCCAGAACGGAAGCGAGCAAACCAATAACAGGTGGTGCGTTGGTTTGTAGTGTTAGCTCCGTAAACGTCGTTGATGTTGCGTGCCGCTTGTGCCGCGTTGCTGCCACGACGGTACTCATATTCCATAATTACTCGAATTTTTAACGTATCCATGATGACGAAAAAGATTGAAATGCGATGAAAATGTAACACTAATCAATAAAGAAATGACTACTTTTGGAAAAAAGAATCCATGTTTTTAAAATAAAATTAATTTGAAATTAGAATTCTTAGCCAAACAAAAATTATTTTGATTTGAAATGGCCAGTACTGCAGAACGGCAATTTCATAGGTAAAGACCTAATATTTGTTAATGATAAAAAAAATATTATAACTTAAAAAAATAAAATTTTATTACAATTCCTTCACTAATTAATCGAAAGGAACTTCGTTCCATCCGGGTGTCCCTTGACACTTCTCAAGTTTTTGTTTTATTTAGTTCATTACGTTTCTTGTAGCAACCCAACCGCTGACCGAGCCACCACTGAAGGGCCAGGTTGTCATCAGCATGTTCGCAGACGACGGTATACCCTACCGAGCGCTCTGCAAACGCACCAACACTGCAAAGAATAAATATCTCTTGGAATACATCGACTTTGGTGAGTGTTTAACATAATTGTTCAATGTGTGTAAATTTGTTTGCCGACAATTCCCTAGATGGCGTTACTGTCGAAATAGATGGCGGTATGGTTTCGTTCGCAATTTTGAATGACCTATCGATGTATTAATTTTTGAAATATAGACCAGCTTCAGATCAATATATAGATTGTGTTTTATTATTATTACCGTCTTGTATAGACACCCCCGGCGAAGCTCGGTCGTTAACAATAATACTTATATCCTGGGACCATTATACCTAGTATTAATTTAAGTGTCTTCATTATGAGGATACCGACTAGTCTATAGCTTGTTTTAGGGTTCCGTAGCCAAATTGCAAAAAACGGAACCCTTAAAGATTCGTCATGTCTGTCCGTCCGTCCGTCCGTCCGTCCGTCCGTCCGTATGTCACAGCCACTTTTTCCGAAACTATAAGAGCTGTACTACTGAAACTTGGTAAGTAGATGTATTCTGTGAACCACATTAAGATTTTTACACAAAAATAGAAAAAGATCAATTATTTTGGGGGGTCGCCATACATAGAACTGAAACTCATTTTTTTTTATCATACCCATTCATGTGGGGTGTCCCCCCCCCCCCCCCCCCCCTCTAACTTCTAAAAATAAGAGAATGATAAAACTAAAAAAATTATATGATGTACATTACCATAAAAACTTACAAGGAAAATTGGTTTGAACGTGATCTAGCAAGTAGTTTTTTTTTAATACGTCATAAACCGCAATTTGCTTTCATTTAATCAACTGAAATACTTGCTGCTACGGAACCCTTCATGAGCGAGTCCGACTCGCACTTGGCCGGTTTTTTATTAATCAGTGTTACTCACGAATGGGCATGTTGTGGCACCTTTAGAAGCTGTACGTTTAGATTATATTACTGTATTGATAAAACATTTTAGATTTAAGTAGATGTAACAGCTACTGGATGTCCTTCAATAAAAAAAAATATTCACACATGACCATCAGATCCCAAACTAAGCAGAGCTTGTACTATGGGAACCAGATAACTGATATACTACTTTTCGCGTGTAAATACATACTAATATAGATAATTACACCCAGACTCAGGACAAACAGACATATTCATGCACACAAATATATGTCCTGAGTGGGAATCGAACCCACGACCTCCGGCGTGAAAAAGCAAGCATTTACTAACCACGCGAATAGGCCCGTCTTATTTCGTATTAATATTTCATAAAAGACCGGCCTGTTAAAACAAAAGCCTACGTTTTTGCTTGACAGATGAGATTTCGAAATTCTATAGGGAAACTAGATGGTGCTAATAATTGACATTGACACTTCAAACTTTTGTTTTGATGTGTTGTCAATTTATTATGTTTAGCCCCCGACGCAAAAAGAACGATAGTATAAGTTTGATGTCGATGTCTGTGTGTGTATGTGTGTGTCTATGGCATCGTAGCTCTCAAGCGGATGGATCAATTTCGATGCGGGTCTTTTTAACTTGAAAGCCAGTTTCTTAGCTATGTTTGGTTATTATCGGTCCAGCAGTGTAAAAGTATCAGCTCTTTTCCAAAATGATGTAATTGACAACATTTTAAAACTGCCACCGCCTTAAAACAAAAATACCATTTCTTTATTTTTGTATCCTGAGTTCAAATATATTTTTTTATTTCTTAATTTCAGAGAAAATAAAATAAAAACTAAAAAAGGTGTGATGACGTCACTTATACGGCGGACGAGGTAGTTTCCTTTGCCTTAGCATTTCAATGTTTTAAACGAAAACATTAATGTCAAACAAGACATGTCAAAATTGTCAATTGTCACTCACGGTTTTAAATTTCGAAACTTTCATGGTCATTTAATGAAACATAATAAGGATAATAACACTGGAAATGAATTTAATATTGACGATTTTAATTTAATTAGAAATTGATAACATTAAACAAACGTAAACAAGTTTAGGCGCCAACGACTTTGACAAGACAGTGGCTTTTTTTTAACGGGTTACATTAAAGCAAAGATCGATGGCTATTCCACCGTATGTATGACGTCATTTGCCGCTTACGTGTTTTTAGAATACATCGAATTTCAAAGTTGAAATTATGAATGAAAAGTTCATAATTTCGCAAAACGGAAAAATATGGATGCCCTAGTTTTGGATTTACTTTTAAATAACGAAATAATACATACCAGTAAAAAATATGAAATGTTGTCAATTACAGTTGGGAGTCGGGCGATTTTCTAACAAAAATACAAATATATTATTTTTTTGTTTAGGTAACATAGAAATCAAGAAATTGGAAGACCTCTATCCTTGTCCGTCGAATCTGGACCTGGCTGCGGAGCCAACCCAAGTGTCGATGATCAAATTCGACACTACCCACACGGAACTCACTCCGCAAGCCACTGAGATGATCGAAAAGATCAAAGACAAGAACGAGGAGCTCATTCTGGTGAGTACGCGATTGAGAGCGACAGTTACACTCCGGTAACCGTCCCTCTTATGATGTCTTCCCGGCCGAATTTCGGCCACAACGGCCATTCTCAATGGAGATTAGCCAATTGCGCAGGACATATTATAGTGCACAAGTGTGTGCCTAAACACAGGGGAACTTTCTATTCCATCACTCTCATCATCCGATGGGACGACTAGCGACACGCCCGTAAATAGGTCAGGTACAGGACCGACGGCTTTACGTGCTCTCCGAGACTTCCAGACTTCGGGCTGATATTGAGAAATTAGTTTTTAAGGAAAAATCCCTTTGTCTAGACCATAGTCACTTTGGCTAGACCCGGGATTTGAACCCAGGACCTCATTTTCTGCGGTTGAACACGTTACCGCTAGACCAACGAGGCAGTCCCTCTTGTAATAATATAGTTTACTCTTATATTCTTCTAATCTATTATAATTCTAATATATTATATTCTTATAATCTTATATTGACGATCACCGTAGCCTAGTTGGTAGTGCTCCTGCCTACGAAGCTGGTGGTCCTGGGTTCGAATCCCGGTAAGTGCAAATATTTGTGTGATGAGCACGAATATTTGTTTCTGAGTCATGGATGTTTTCTATGTATATAAGTATTTATCTATCTATATAAGTATGTATATCGTCGCCTGGTACCCATAGTACAAGCTTTGCTTAGTTTGGGGCTAGGATGATCTGTGTGACATTGTCCCTAGATAAAAAAAATCGATATATAAAACAATAATACACAAATAAATACGTAAAAAACAGAGCACCCCCGGCGGCGGGGTTATACGCCCTAGGCCGCCGGTGGTCAGGGCGACAGAGTGAGGAACCTCCTCACGATGCGTGCCGTTCCCATAATTGCCGCCTTCTGTATCCGGCCCTTGACCCAGTGATCTAGTGAGAGCCTCCTAAGAGGTTGGTCGAGGCTCTTTGTTATGAGACCGTTTACGGGGACGACTATTAGGCTTGGCATTGAGGAAGCCTCGACCCCCACACTTCCGTGGGATATACAATCTCATTAGTGAAGAGTGTGGATGGTGCATATGGTGCGTCGTTAGGCGTTTGCGGACGCTTCGATCCAGGGCATCTAACTCGGTTTGAGTCCACCTTAGTATGCCGAAGGTGTAAACCAGTAGAGGCATTACCCAGCCGTTGAAAGCACGCACTTTATTACCACCTGACAATAGACTTTTCAGTACTTGTCAAGCGTTTAAAGAAACGTTCCTTCACCAACTGCTTAATGTCCCCATCTGGGATATTTAGACACTCAGACATACCAAGGTATGGTATGGTATGGTTATTATTATTATTATTATAGTATATAATCATCTCAGTTACACTTGGCAACCGTCCCTCTTATGCCATTCGTAGTTCGAGCCCAAACGCGCGAATTGCCTAGTTAATTCCTTTTATTCCGATAGTTACACATAAATAAAAAAAAAACATATGGGTCTCAAACTAGGCGTAACATAAACTCATTAGAATTTTATGAATGATTTAAATCCTTAGTTAATATTAATAGTATTTTTTTTGTTAATTATTCCAAAATGCAAGTGTTTTTTTCATTAGCTTTAGAAGAATATATTTTTGTTGATTTTCGTTAATGTCATTTTCTATAAATTTAATATTTTTGTTAAATGGTCAAATAAATACTTTGTTTTTTTTTTATATTAATAAAATAATGATTTAACATAAGAATTACCTAATATGTTGATTAACAACAATTATGTTGTTTTTATTCATAAATAACTGACTTTCATACTGGAAATGATCAGATCGGATTAAAATCAGATAATTCCAATTTAATTGAAATTCATCAGATTTTTTTTAAAGTTCTGAATTTTTCAATCCATTTTTGCGCTTGATGGCTAAAGGTTTCGAGATAGATCAAAATAGTGTATTACAAAAATCTCCAAATAATTCCTGGAAGTCTTTAGCGGGACCTCTTATCCACCACTGCAATTCCTGTAAGCCAGGATCAGCAGAATTACACTGAGCGGTGAGGCTCAGGCATGTCCCGGGGAATTTGGCTTCAATAGTCTTATTTAAAAACGCTACTTAAATTTAAGCCGGCCGCTCAACCATGGTTTATCAAATTTTTCATTTCAAAACACGATTTAACTTTGACCCGCGATTGAGCCATGTCAAAATTTAAACCACGTCGGCCCCTGGTTTAAAGCTTGCTCAAATATGGCGGATTTTATTTGCATCAGCTGACGTTTTGTTTGACGTTTGTTTGTGAATGGAGGTTTTATTGAAGTTACTAACCGTTTTAATTTTTTAATAAATACTGAATTCCAGTGGGAATCTTATCACAAACTTCAAAATCCACCGAAGAAAATCAATAGTTCTTGAAAATGCACTGTTACGATCATAAATCTATAATTCCATGTCTATCATAGAGCAAAAATCATAAAGTTTTGATAAATAATCCGATTTAGTCGATTAATTTTGGTCAAGCCTTATACCAGTCTCAGAAATGTTGACAGTGTAAAATAAAATGACGTTACTTAGCTGAGAAACCTTTAAGTAGGGCTTTTAAATAAAGAAATAGTTGAGCGGAGTTTAAGTGGTTGAGCAGGGTTTAGCTGAGACATGGTTAAGCGGCGGATCAAGGAATTATTTTAAATAAGAGTGTATCTGTCTTGGATCCCGCAACGAATTTAATCAGAAAGTAACAAGGAGGTGGTAGTAAATGAATAGTTTCACGTTGAATAGTTTCACGTGCTTCTTTCATTCCGCGATGTCTCTCTCCTAAGGATAATATATGTTCTTATATCTTCTAGCTAGGCCCCGCGGTTTCACACGCGTTAAACTAGTTTTGGCATAAAATAGATGTATGAATGTATGTTTGTTACTCATGCACATCCATACATCTATACTCACAAACTTTCACATTTATAATATTAGTGGAATGTGTACCTCTAGCGGTTTTGGCAGTGCATGCCGGAATAGCTCGCAGATGGTACATTTTCTCCTACTTGACACTTATCGTCATATTTTGGACAATTGACACAATATCTTTATAAATTGCAGCCTATGTGTTATTCTGATGTATAAGCTATATTATTATATACTAGCTGTGCCCCGCGGTTTTACCCGCGTTAAACTTTATAAATATCACAGCTACTCCCCCGTTGGTGATAGCGTGATAATATGTAGTCTTTATGTTGAACCGACCTCTTAGTAATATTCATGCAAAATTTTAAGTAAATCCATGCAGTACTTTTTGAGTTTAGCCCGGACATACATACAGACAAACAGACACACAGACAAAACTTCTAAAAACTATATTTTTGGCTTCGATATCGATTGTAGATCACGCCCCAAGTATCCTTTAAAAAATATTCAATGTACTGTTTTGACTTTCCTACGATTTTATTATATGTATAGTTTTACATTAAAGAGTAACAAACATGCATCCGTCCATCCATACTTACAAACTTTGGCGTTTATAATATTATAAGATGCTATAACAAACTTCCCAATGATATTAGAGAATTATCTACGAATAAATTTAAAAGAATTATTAAAGCCAAATTGTGTAGCAGGGCATATTACAAAATTTCTGATTATTTAAGTGATAAAAGTGCTTGGGATTGAGTTGTTCTGAGTCGACAAACATGATTGTAATTAATCTTAAGTATATTTTATTTTAAAAAAGGATTCCTACTGAGTTTTCTGGCAGTGTTTCTCAGTAGCTGCCACGTCATGCACTGCACGGTAGGGTAAAAAAATATGACGATTCCACATAAATGTAAAATTTTTACGGAATAAATGATTTTGACTTTTGGTCTTTTATTAGTGTTGTATTCAATAAGTGATTGATTGTATTATTATGCAGACACTCCCCGGTCCGGCCACGTCTCAACCCAGCGGCTGTGCAGCTTCCCTGTCGGTGGCGCACAGCAAGCAGGACCTGAGCGCCGCGCTGGTGCAGCTGTGCACGCCCGCGTGGCAGCGCATGCAGGACTCCCAGCAAGACATCCTCGGTTAGATACACGGCGCTAGTCTTGGAACCCTCAATACAGCTGCAAGCTATCTCGTTCGCACGTACTGTATCGGCGACCTGTATCTCGTGACTAGTGTTGAAAATGACTAAAGTGACTGAATTAGACTGACTGTCATTTACGGTCAATGTCAAAAATGGTCAATTAACTGTCAAAAATGGCCATTTTCAGTCAATTTGATTTCAGTAATATTTTAGTACCTTTTAAGTTTTTGTCGTTGATAAATAACTTCTAAATTGAAACAAAAAAGTGGTGTTTATGACTTATACTTTATAGTATTATTAAATAGTGGCAATCATTTTACATTCTAATCATGCGTGCATTTAAGACAAAATGGCAACGTCGCATTGACACGCGCACCGACTTTGATGTCTTCTTATCCTCTCATGATAGAAAATAAAACGTTGCTTCATTTAAACTTGCATATAAATTGGGTACCTAAATAAATAAATAATTGAGTGGTAGTCGAAAATAGACAATAATATTTGAGTCAAATTGACAATATGACAGTAAATGACCGGTCATTTAAAGTTTGTGACTATAGTGACTAGTCATATTCAGTCATTTTACATCTCTACTCGTGACCATAATAGCTACAGACGCGTTTTCTAACACAAGCCCTACTTACCCATTTCGAGACTAGCGTGACTTCTATTTTTAATGTATTGACTATTCGTACGAGATCCCGTAACATACTATCTACCTTGTAGTATTTTGTCGTGCATTAAAAAAATGAAAATAGAGAGCTTTGTGCACAGACGCCAGCGCATCAAGCTACCCCAATCTGTCAAATTTTCCCAATTGAAAGTGAACCTTATGATTTTGTGATAAAGTTGAAAATCTTTAAAAGAAATTTGACAAATTGGGGTAGCTGGGTGTGCTGGCGTCTGTAAACAGTTGAAATGTTCACAAAATATGTGTATTCCTATTTGAATATCTGGATATTCACTTTAAATAACCGGACTCGAACAGGAAGAGTTGATAATAATTTACAATTTTCTACGTTATTTTATGTTTTTTTTTTATTATTGTATAGAAATAGGAATACACATACATACTTTGTGAACATTTCAACTGTGTATCTACTGTGGTCATGAGATACAGCCCGCTGATAGACAGTCAGACGGACAGTGGAGGCTTGTAATAAAGTTCCGTTAGCTAAATATGGTGTGAGATAGAGAGATATCTTGAAATATTCAGGGCAGGGTTTTCTTTTTACATTATTTTTGTACTTGTGTTGGCGTCGAGGCGCAGGCGCACTTTTCTCTTAGTTATACTTGAAACTCATACTTATAAGAAACTTGTGATCTACTTTTACCTGTTGGCGATTTCTTTATAGTTTACGCATTGTTCAACTAAGTAATTTACGCCTTGATGTGGATTTTTTGCGTCAAATACATGGCGGCGTAAACAAATGACTATCAATAGTTGATTTTAAGGTAGTTCATTGGGTATAAGATCTTGATAATTCTTTTATTTTAATACCTCTACATATTTTTTAGCGTAGAAGTACTGCATTTCTACAAAATATGCAGTGGAAAGATGATCTAGTGTCGTAATTACTATTTGATTTCTAAAATGATTAATTCGTATATATTAAGTATTATTAGTTTTCTTATATTTTGAATCCACATTTTTTTGTTTTGTCTCTCATTTAATGATAAGCAAAGTAATATCAATGATACCTAACGTATATTAAAGGGACGAAATGTGTAGGTTAGGATGACCATCATATCAGCCATAATATATCCACTGCTGGACAATGGCCACCCCGCATTTAAAGCGTGGTGGTTATAGCGTAGGCTTATCATGCATATATATATAGCATAAGCTCTGGATAAAAGGCTGATTTTTTGTTTATTAATTTGTTTCATGCATAGGTCCATATAGTGATGTTGCAACATTTCTAATTCTATGTTAGAAATTAAAACGATTAATGATAATAACAGTATTCTAAATATCGTTACGAATAAGACTGATAGGCCTGGATGTTAAGACATTGTTAAAGACATAAATTGTTGTAATAAATATTATTATTAAAACTGACGTGAGAAGATAACGTATTGAATGATTTACTATCTTTCAATATGTTATCTCCTCACGTCACTCTGGTAACTCATGTAATTCATTTTATGTTGGATTCGGCCGGATCCTCAGGGCGAATGCGACCCGCACGAAGTCGCGTCCCGTCTCGCACTCTCGTTGTGGTTCGTATTCGCCCTGAAGATAACTTCCGGAACAAGTTGAAACGGTTTTTGCCGAATCCAATTAATAATATTAAAACAATTTATGTCTTTTACAATGTCTTAACATGCAGGCCCATCCGGTGCCTCAGTATTGGACTATCCATCTTGTTTTTAACAATATTCAGAATACTGTGTAGGCCACGCAATCTGTGCATCATTGTTTTGATTATGATGATGATTTATAACAACAGAAATTAAACGTCTAAATAAACGACGAATGTGTAAAATGATAATGGCAAAAATAGTTACCATAGTTAGTTATAAATACTATGATTTAATAACAATAAAAAAAGAAAATTTATGAAAGCGCCATCTGCTGGTAATTGTCCAAACTAAGGATTGGCATTTCGGTAAGATAGTGTTAAGTGTCTTCATTGCGTCAATAGTGCATCGAATAAATTGTATAAATTTGAGTCTGAATACCACAGAGCGGTTAATGCACATGGGTTTACGTACCCCATTTTTTTTTACCATTGGTAAATGGTAAAAAAAAATAGTTAGTTATAAATACTATGATTTAATAACAATAAAAAAAGAAAATTAATGAAAGCTCCATCTGCTGGTAATTATCCAAACTAAGTATTGGCATTTCGGTAAGATGGTGTTAAGTGTCTTCATTGCGTCAATAGTGCATCGAATAAATTGTATAAATTTGAGTCTGAATATCACAGAGCGGTTAATGCACATGGGTTTACGTACCCCATTTTTTTTTACCATTTACCAACTAATTTTAAAGATATCTGAATCTGGATTATATACACTTACTTATGACTATGTATGTCTACTTTTAAGTACCCTTCATTTTTACCGGTATCGGGTACTGAGATACTTTGTCTTTTGTGTGCTGCGGCTCGCCCTATTTTCTAATTGCTATGTGGTTTATTGTTGCTCACATGGTCTGAGTCCTTCCTAGCACACGACAGTCTCCTTAACAAGTGGTGAATAGCACTGACTCAATATTACGTTGGTCAAGGTAGGTAGATAGACTACTCTATATTGCACCAAAACATTACATAAACATCATATACAAAACATTTTCAACATTGAATATGCTCTCACCGGTCTAAAAGTGATTGGCGAGGTTAAGTTACTAGGCTCGCGGTCAGTCCATAGATGGGTGACCGCCAAAGTGGTTTAATTTCGGAGCGTCTCCGTGCTTCGTGCTCGTAAAGCTGTCCGTCCCCGTTGTAGCCATTGGGAACCAGTCGTTAAGCCATGTCAGAGGCCAATTGGGCGTTTTGAACAACTCTGACACTAGGATAACATTCAGAATATAGGTTCTATTGGCAATCTTATCGCATATAGCGATCTCTTCCATTCAACCGTTGCATCGAATAGCGGATACCGGCAGTGTATTCTACTTATATCAAGTATCAATTTGTGTATTCTCTTCGCATTGCAAGGGATCCTTAATACTTGTGTCATCATGTCAGCCAGAATGCGTCCACTGCTGGGCGTCCTCCTCAAAGAATTGCTTGAGATTAATGTAGATTCTCCACTCAATAATGATCAGCTTGAGCTTGATGTTGATTCCCCGTTCAATAATCAGCTGGAGATTGATGTTAATTCCTCCTTCAATAATGATCAGCTGGTGATTGATGTTAATTCCTCCTTCAATAATGATCAGCTGGTGATTGATGTTAATCCCTCCTTCAATAATGATAAGCTGGCGTTTGATGTTAATTCCTCCTCCAATAATGATCAGCTTGAGCTTGATGTTGATTCCCCCTTCAATAATCAGCTGGAGATTGATGTTAATTCCTCCTTCAATAATGATCAGCTGGTGATTGATGTTAATTCCTCCTTCAATAATGATAAGCTGGAGTTTGATGTTAATTCCTCCTCCAATAATGATCAGCTGGAGATTGATGGTAATTCCTCCTTCAATAAAGATCAGCTTGAAATTCAGGTTAATTCCCCCTTCAATAAGGATTAGTTAGAGATTGATGTGGATTCCCCCTACTATTACGAGCAGCTTGAGATAGATGTGGATTCCCCCTTCAATAAGGATCAGTTTGAGATTGATGTGGATTCCCCCTACAATTACGAGCAGCTTGAGATTGATGTGGATTCGCCCTTCAATAACGATCAGCTTGAGATTGATGTTGATTCCCCCTTCAATAATAATCAGCTTGAGATTGATGTGGATTCCCCCTTCAATAACGATCAGCTCGAGCCTGATGTTGATTCTCCCGGCAACAATGATCAGCCCGAGCCTGATGTTGATTCCCCCGTCAACAACAATCAGCTTGAGATTGGTGTTGATTCCTCTTTCAATAATGAGTTTGAGATTTATGTGGATTCGCCCTTCAATAATGATCAGCTTGAGATTGATGTGGATTCGCCCTTAAATAACGAGCAGCTAGAGATTGATGTGGATTCGCCCTTCAATATTGATCAGCTTGAGATTGATGTTGATTCCGCCTTCACTAATGATCAGCTGGAGATTGATGTAGATAACCTCTTCAATAACGATCAGCTCGAGCCTGATGTTGATTCCCCCGTCAACAACAATCAGCTTGAGATTGATGTTGATTCCTCTTTCAATAATGAGCTTGAGATTGATGTGGATTCGCCCTTCAATAATGATCAGCTTGAGATTGATGTGTATTCGCCCTTAAATAACGAGCAGCTAGAGATTGATGTGGATTTGCCATTCAATATTGATCAGCTTGAGATTGATGTTGATTCCCTCTTCACTAATGATCAGCTGGAGATTGATGTAGATAACCCCTTCAATAACGATCAGCTTGAGATTGATGTGGATTCGCTTTTCAATAATGATCAGCTTGAGATTGGTGTTGATTCCTCCTTCAATGTTGTCAGCTTGATGGTTACTTTTGGTCTAATCGCTATTCAAATTAAATTTGAATAACTAGGACCAAACATTTTTAAAGTTCATAAATTAAGATGCGTATTATTCGTGGTCTTTTTAAGAATCAATGAATTCCCAAGGTTTATTCATAATCTTGTATATACACCTGGTGACGCTTGATGTCAGTTATATAAGTCTAGTTTGAATATACATTCAGATTTTATGTCAAGCGTATACCTATTTCTTACAATAATAATTCCTCTCGATTTTCCAATAGTCGAGAACAATTTACTTCCAGTAAGACCTTGTCGGCGCTAGCCTTGAGTCTCAATTTTCTTCTACAGGTGGATTCCGTGTATGTGAGGCTATGTCTTGTCCGTGATTTTGTATAGAAGTATACTTATTCTGAATTGTACGCAGAAAATATACAGTTCAGCCAAGTGTATTTTATAAATTCATGTACAAACGGGAGCTTAACTCGTTGATGAGATTTGTTCCAGCAAACCACTGTCAGGGGAGATTTGTAGAAGAAGGGTACGAACAAACCACGAAAAAGTTTTTTTTGAAGTTTTCATTACAACACTTGCAGTGGAGTTGTTTAGATAGTGGTACAGATGGCCGCGTAACAACTTGGTTACTATTCCCAGTTAACGACTTTTACCGTCCATGTTTTGACATAGTATTCATGCAGTACCAATGCAGATTCTGCTGTATTTTAATTCAGGTATTAGTATGTATTCATTTTTTAAGATGATAATGATTGTCATAGTGTCGTTACGAGCTGGGCCTCGAGAACTTTATTTAAAGACACATTTACTCGTGTTATACACTAACTCGAATCAATTTCGAATTATAATCACTAGTTAGTCGATTTCTGTCCAATTTCCGATCTCGTGTTGATGGATTCTAATTCTGAACTGTCCCATCGCGTACTTACATTTCAGTATGTTTATACAAGCTTTCCTTTTATCTAGAACCGTTATGAATGATTGTTCAAGAAAATACTCGCTATGGAACGTTATTATGTGTTCGAATTGTGGTTCTATTCATTGCTAAGAGATCGCGTTAGTAGTTATCTATGGGATGGTATTACGGACTTGGTCCGTCGTAACTCTTTTGTTTTACTACATGGTCCTCGTAAACTTATAGCCCATCGCGACGCGCTATCTGACTCTGGAATACACTATCCAATGTGTGGGCTTTTATAGGTAATACTTATGTATATTCCCAAAACAGTTGTAGATAATACACCCACCGTTCCATCCATTGATACAAGCAATAAATCGAGAGTCTTTATGGCGTCGAATTATTATTACATATAATTGTAATAAAGTCATGATACTGCTAATTGAGGATCCGGGCACTCCATCAAAGACGCGCTTTTGCCGCTTAGTAACATTACTAAGATCCTGTTTTGAATCTAGATCACTAGCCTTTTTTATGGCTGAATCTGAATTACAATGCTTTAAGGGCTCCGCCGTTCCTAATTGTAAGTCAGACGCCGTTGACGATTTCTGTTCTGACGCCATGGTTATCGTTACTTGCTAATGCAAACTAGATTAGCGTAGTTGCGCGCTCGAATGGGCCGTTGTGGGCGGGGCCTGCGTACACGCAGAAGTGAAAGGTAGCAGTAGTATAGTTTAATGAATGATATGTTCTGTGTAGCGATAAACTCACGGATATGTTTGTCACTTTCCAGCTCCGCCGTCTGTGCTCTCTCACTCGATACTAGTGCAACTCGGCGCTGCCGATGCACTTAGTACTTTACTTTATAACTTATTTTTGTATACTATTTTCTTAATTTTAAATTAAAAATGGTTAATAGATTCCTTGTAACACGTCTGTACTGTACAGAGTCGGCGGGGGAAGGGACTTAATAATCGTATGGGCAGTGGTTACCCTAGTGTCAGACTTGTTTAACCCTTTACCGCATGGATTTTTTAAATCTTTAGGAAAAAATATATGTCGGTATAGGGCATTTATAGGTCCCCAAAAAAATATTTAAAAAAATATAGAAGACCATGTAAAAAAGATACATAGGTAAAAGTAATTGTTCCAAATATGGAACGCCATGCGTTCTAGTTCTAAAACTCAGACGTTCCAAATTTGGTACAACATGCGGTGTGATCGAATTATGTATAACATTGAAAAACAGGAATGAAAAGAAACAACGTGAAACTATGCTATTTAATTAAAGAAATTATGTGTGAAAGTTTTTAAAACAGTTGCGATCTTTGTTGAAACAGAGATAACAACCACACTTTTCGCACATCACTTGCGATTTCTGTTTGCATCCTTCCAGTTTACACCGTTGGCGATCGGTTTTCCAATCAGGCCAGTGGTTGAACCCATCTCCAGCTACTTCCATTGGAGGTAGTTCTATGCGTCGCCTTGATCGCCCCTTTTTAATTGCCTCAACATCTTGATTCAGTGGTCGTCCTCGTTTGCGTGTAGTCGGAGTATATACTTTTGAATCTTTGTGCATCAATACGTCTGCTATGGCTAACTTGAAGTCAAGCAATGGAATGTAAATATCTTCACCTTTCTGTTTCATGACTCTTCGCCATAGTAACCAGCTATTCACGCAACAGAGATCAATAAAATGGAAGAACAGCCGGTGGTACCATTTTTTACTGCGGATTTTGATCCTATAGAAGCCTAACATGGCATCTAGTAAATCAACACCACCCATGTATTTGTTATAAATAGTTACTGCTTTTGGGCAAGGAACATCAACTCTACACTTTTGTTTTTTGGAATATCTTTTCAGTCGACCCAATTGGTAACTGATAGCTGAACGTCATCAACAGTAACACTTTTTTCGGAGCAATATCCTCGTTCTTTCTTTCCTAAAGCTTTTTTAGATATATTTATATTTGGAGCTCTTCTTAGTTGTATTGTGCCTAATGGCAGAAAACCTCTTTTGTGCAAGTTTGCCATTAGCTGCAAACTAGTATACCAGTTATCTACAAAAATCTTATGATTCAAATTGTCTGAGACAGTCTCCATTAGTCTTTGTACCACATTTCCTGGCACTCCAAGATCAGGGCAGTTTTCTGGCTGATCAGGGTATTTTCCTCCGAATAATTCAAAATCATAGCTGAAGCCACTGACTCCGCTTAATACATAATTTAGATAACCCCATTTATGGGGTTTCTTCGCATTGTACTGTCTGATCCCCGAAGTTCGGGCCTTGGTAGGGATCATCTGTTCGTCGATTGACAAAAATTCCTCTTTCGGAACTTTTAGTAGCCTTTCGCGAAGGATTTTCATAAGTGGGCGTATTTTCTGAAGCCTGTCAAACTGTGGGTCATTTGGTTTTAGTTCGTTTGTTTTGTCAAAAAAATGCAAAAATCTTTTAATCTCTTCGAATTTGTTGCACGTCATTACATTTGCAACTTTTTCAATATACGTGCCTTCCTTCCAGTAATGCCGAGTAGTTGGCAGGTGTACTACCGACATGTATATAATAATACCTATAAATTTATAGATGTCTTCATGTTTCACTGAATGCAAGTTTTCGGGTGAAATTTGTGCTGCGTATACGTTGCTTTCTTCCTCAATTAAATTTACAGCAGATGACGGAAAAAGAAATTTGAATAACTCCATTGGAGTATTTAGCTGCATAATTTCATCCGGAAGAGTTTCAGATCCCAAAAAAGCAATATTGGATTCATCATACTGAATATTGTCATTCGACCACACCAACTTATCTTTCTTTTTTTTCTTACTTGAAGAAGCTGCCTGAGAAGTAGAAGGTTGATTGTCTGTAAAATTTTCTAACATCTCCACATGCTCTTCAGTACACTCAAGAAACTCAGTCAGTTCCTCTTCTCCTTCTTCATCTTGTTCTCCTTCATCTTCTCCGTCTGAGGAAGACGTTTCTTTTTCTTCATTTATGTGTAAAGGATCTTGAGTATTGTAATCGTCTTCATCTGATACATTTTCATCCTCACTGCTCTCTGGAATTACGACGATTGTTTGTCGAGGACGCATCTCCATTTTTTCTACAATTAAAATAATTAAGCAAATTTACTAAAAATAATTACGTACCTATACACATAATTTTATATTATATATACTCAGGGCTGAGAGATCATACAAAAGCCCATAAAATACAATTATTTAAATAAACTCGTTATGCGCTACTTTTAATTATCCTACTTAAAAATTACATTATCTGCAGGGTTTAGTAATACCCTGAAAGTATAAAAGATCTTACGCTGCATAATGTTCCCGATTCGGAAATTGTAAATGATTGATTGGAGCGCATATTGTTCCATATTTAGTGATAAAGTATTGTGGTCTAACACTGCATAATGTTCCATATTTGGTACTTCAAAAAACATAACAACTGCATGGTGGTGTTCCAAATTCGGAACATTTAAAAAATGATAATATTCACTACATATTATGGTTTGAACTTACTTCTTTTGCCGTAAAAAGCCTGTGGGTCCATTGTTGTATCAGGTGAATCACAAATTTTCTTCAGATATTAACAAAAAACCAATAAAAAATCGTATTGAAAACAGCGAATTGACAATCTGTCAAATTTTGGAAACCAACTGACGAAATAGTCGATTTTAGTTCCTACGCACCTCTGTAGAGGCGCCACTGGCGCATATTAGGTGAGTTACACTCCCTACATACGAATTAGTTCCAAGAAAAGATCATAGATGTCGAAGGAATAAATATATTATACCAAAAGCTGAATGTTCCAAATTTGTGACGATATGCGGTAAAGGGTTAAGCAGCCCATAAGCCTCTGACATGGCTTAACCATTGTTTTCTAATGACCACAACTGGGACCGACACGCTCTGAAAACTCTCTAAACGACTTTGGTGGTCACACATCTATTGGCTGACCGCGAGCCTAGTTGCTTAACCTTGCCGATCGCTTACGGATCGGTGAGAGCATCTAGCTATGTATATTCATGTGCAACACTGAGGCTCGACATCACGCTAATGTGACGAACAAAGCTAAGACATTAGTTCGAATGTATCGTTTAGCGATAAACGGTAGCGCTCATAGCCAGATTATTTCACCGGTCCGTACGTGATTGGAGAGTTTAAGCAACTAGGTTCGCGTTCAGTCCATAAATGGGTGACCGCCGTGCTTCAGAGGGCGCTGTCGGTCCCGGCTGTAGTCGTTAGACAACAGTCGAGTCGTCTTGAACCACTCTGACACTAGGGTAACCACTGCCCATACGATAAGTAAGCGATAAACGGCGGGTTTGTTTCTGGTCGTAGTACTAACCTAACCTACTTTCCTAGTAGCGAATGTTCGCCATTTGATGTTATGAATATTCGAGTGTTTAGATATTTGTTCTATAACTGTCGATAGTCCATATTCGGTTAATTATTCATGTCGCACTAGTAATTGGCGCTTCAGAGTATCGCCGGGTGATTCCGAACTATGGTCAGTCGCAGAACAGTTTAGTCGCAGAAGCGTTAATCGCACATCCGTTTGTCGAGCTCACGAACTCCACTTATGTCTTAATATGCCACCGATTGTCAACTATGACTTTTCTTTTTGTAATTTAGTTTGTAATTCTTTGACATAACTTGTTTCTTTGTAATAAATATTGTGTTGAAAATGGTCGTTTTATTGTCTTCACCCCATATTCCTCGGTAGGATTGCTCTGAGGGTCTCGGCAGGTCTTCAAACCCTGACTGTTGACCCTGTGTCGCATTAATACGTGTCCTTTTAGAAGAAGAAGTCCACTTTATTGTACAAGGAATGTAAAAAATACAATATGCATCAACTTCAACTCTTAATTGTAGCACTACAATATGCATAGAACAATATTGTAGTGAGATAAATTTGCTCCTCCTCTGTTTGTCCCGCCAAAAAATTACATCCGGGACATAATTCGTCATAACCAACCTGGAGGACTCTTAATAGACTACGTACTCAGGTTGGTAGATCCAAAGAAAACATGTGCAAATGAGGTTACATTCCCACATCACAAAATATGTATCTGCGAGTGCGGCGTGTCACCCTAAAGTATGGCACATATATCTGATTGTCTATCTTGTCCAGTCTCTTGTTCCCTTCAGGACTTGTATGACGCTTCAGCCAAAGCGATCGGTGTTGCCCAATTTTGGGAAGACAAAATCGAACTCTTACCATCGACACGATAAGAAGAAGAATAATATTTCTCTTCTTTTTCTTATAATTCTTCAATAAAAGCGATCTCTTTCAGGCTATAAATGTCACAATAATAACGAAATTAAAACATACGCGAAATACTCTAATAATTTAATTCCTTTTTAACATTATACGTTTTAGTCTTGTCATAGAGTCGTTGAATATGTCAAAATTCAAAGCTAGCTGAATTCGCACATAGCATTTTGTTGAGAGCACATTCTAGTCAGAGTTGAATGAAGACCAGTATTAGTTCTGCAGTATAAAGTGATTTGGCTAGGGATCGTCTTGGAATAACACGTGACACTGTAAGCCTAATTTCATCTAAAGATACGCTACGGTCTATTTTTCTATTCTTGAAATTCAAATCGTGAAATTTGCGGTGGTTGCAAAGTGAGTTCATGTTATAATGCTCCAGTCGCTGGTCGTAAATATTCCTGTGTGAAAAGTCTGTAGAGAAGAAAGCCAAGTGTCTGGTGAACGCTTTCTCAATGGTTTATCTGTGAGTGGACATGGTGCAGACGCCAGCACATCCAGCTACCCCAATCTGTCAAATTTATTTTATAGATTTTCAACTTTATCACAAAAGCATAAGGTTAACTTTCAATTGGGATAATTTGATAGATTGGGGTAGCCTGATGTGCTAGCGTCTGTACATGGGATTTCAGACAACAGAAGCAACTCAAATGAGTGCGTACAAGGGTGTGCGTCACGATTGCTCCGCCACGTTATCCAAACAGAAAAAGAAATCGCTATATTTTTTGTCAAAATTAGTCAAAATCGAAAGGAACAAACCAAAACTTTGTCAAAGCAGGAATAAAGAAGTTACAGAGGTTTTAAGTTGACCGCGCGAACGTAACGTGCACGATTGCGCGGCCATGGAGATCTCAGTAACTACTTGGGATAGAGATTTAAATCTTTTTGTTAATTGAGCATTTCATTTGTCAACAATTGTCAAAAAAAGAATTATGAGACTAAGATCACCGTAGCCTAGTTGGTAGTGCTCCTGCCTACGAAGCTGGTGGTCCTGGTTTCGAATCCCGGTAAGTGCAAATATTTGTGTGATGAGCACGAATATTTGTTTCTGAGTCATGGATGTTTTCTATGTATTTAAGTATATATATATATCTATATAAGTATGTATATCGTCGTCTGGTACCCATAGTACAAGCTTTGCTTAGTTTGGGGCTAGGATGATCTGTGTGACATTGTCCCTAGATATTGTCCCTAGATATTATTTCACGAAAAATTCACCTTGGAAGTTATGGCGGCTCAATCGTGCACTTGATGTTTCTTTAATCTCGATTATTTCTTCAAAACTTAAGATATCATGCAGTAAAACTGTTACTAGAAGAAAGGTTTTAATATGTCCAAAGTACCGAAACCATTTAATGCCACCAAAGTTTATTTAAACTGACGAAATCAAGGCAAAACAAAAGTTTCGTGGCCGCGCAATCGTAACGTTACTTTGAACGCTGATATCTCATTATCTATAATTGTTAAGATTTCGGTGTGAACATCCATTTATTCGTAATATTAACCTCATCAGATTGACATAGCGTTTTAACCTCAGGACAATTTTCTACGTGTGTAATATCAAAAATGATGATATCTCTTGTAATGTTCGAGCAGAGTGACCATAATTTCTGTTAAATATGGGGATATCTTTTGCTCTACTAGACGAAAATGTACCTGTTAGGAATAATTGTTGTTGAATTGGCTAAAATAAGAGTTTTATGCACTTTCCTTTTTCCGTTTCTCAAACGGCTTTTATGTTTTGTTATGTATTGACGAGTTATAATTTTATCAATGGAACAGTAATGGTAATGGCAACAGTATTTCATGAGCTGGAGTTTCGACCATTTACGTAAAATCGATAAAGTAAGTATAATTATTACAAATTCGCTGTGTGGTGGCGGCGTAGAATATCATCAACCCATCTCATCCCGTGGGGGGCCTAGAAATCGTCCCGAAGGAAAACCTACCAGAGAACGGGCAGCAGCTTTTGTCGGCTTATTCCGTTTATCCACCCTAAAAAAGCCACCCTAAGGAGGATACTCGGAAACGCGTGTCCTTCTATCCACCCTGAACGGGGTGGATAACCGTAATTCATATAATATGTTTCTTCCGTTTTTCTCACCTGCCTAAGTACAGTCATTAACACAAAAACATACACAAACCCAGTCCAAGAAACTTCGTGAACATTAAAATACTTTAGATGTACATACTTACCTTCTTCTTTGAGCTGAAAATAGTTTTGTTTACTCATCTAACATTCTATGTGACTATTACGTCATTCTAGACGTATCTTTTAATGACACATATCATTGCAATTAATTTCCATTCCAGTTATATTATTGTATGTGCTTAAATATAAATCATAGCTTGATTTAAACTTTAAAATGTCTTTAATTGAAAAAATAAAAATATTGACAAGGGGTAAGGGTCGAGTAGCTTTACATAATGGATATCAATATCACTTTAAGAAAACATACGCAAATCAAACAACGTATTGGCTGTGTGCTAAACGAAAAATAAACCACTGCGTCGGGACAATTACTGTAATGGTAAATAAAAGTATTATTAATTAATTATTATCCAATAGTTGTAGGATTTTGCACATAACATATTTTCTTTTAAATAAAGATACATTACCCAGTTCGTGCCCAACTAACGCCCCAAAAGCATTGTTAGCTAAGGTATTTTTTTCTTCGTCAATAGCAGTAAAATTAGTTTGGGTTGATGACGAGCTGAAGCTGGAACTAGTCGTTTGAGTATCTCGTTCAGTCGTGGTTTCTTTATCGCCTATATTAACTGCCATTGAATCCCATCTTTGACTTTCTGCCATATCCAATGATTCTTGGCTATCACATTGAGTCATATCATCGTCTATTGTGTCCGGCACATACTCGTACTTTCCTAAAAAATGTGTCGTAATAACTTGTAGCGACAAACATTGATTCAATATATTATACAGGATACTTCTATAATGTACTTACTTTTTAATGACATAGTGGAATATGCACAGTCAAATTTATTAATTTTATTTTTAGCAAATTTATAATTAAATTGCTTTATTGTAAATGTCAAATGTTTTTTTTTAATAGCCTTGTTTTTCAAATGTAAACTTTTTTAACTTTTAATTATTTGTATAAGCATCATCCAACATTATTATTACAGGAAAATACTGTGATGAAAACAAAACCACACATACAGTTATGTAAACAAGATTTCACTAAAAATGTAATTGACTCGCATATAAACCAATGTATCAACGAAGTAACCACTTCACTAGATCCGGTGCCGAAAATCTATAAAAACATGGTAGCGTCACTTAATGAAGATGATGTCGACTTACTAAATGAAGTTCCTGAATTTACAAAAATTAAAACTACTTTATATGAACATAGAAATGCAGCATTGGGTTTAAAACAACTTAATTTTAAAAAAGTTGCCGAAGTTGTAGTGCCGAAAAAATACGAGAACTTTTTATTAGCTGATTTCATAGATGAAATAGACAATATTCGGATTTTGATATTCTGTAACAATTTCGCAAGAGACCAAATGGGTAAACTCAAAAATTTCTTTGGCGATGCAACTTTTAGAATATGCCCCAAACCGTTTAACCAAGTTTTCAGTATACACGCTGATATGAACAGTACCACGACTTCAACAAATATAATACCTTTGGCATTTGCAATTATGAGTGACAGAAAGAAAAGCACTTATTTAACGGTATTTAATTTAATCAAATCCCAAATTCCTGCATGGAATCCCGCAACATTCACGCTCGACTACGAAAAAGCTACAATGGGAGCATTAAAAAGTGTATTTCCAAATATATTGCTACATGGCTGCTACTTTCATTATGTGAAGTCCATTCAAAAACGAGCAGATAAGCTAGGTATCAATAAATACCCAAATACAAAAAGATTAGTGTTACTTACGGCAAGGTTGCCACTATTACCTTCAAACTTGATTAATGAAGGCTGGTTGTTTGTGAAATCATTTTTATTAGACGATGAAAATAATATGGCGGCATTTGTTAAATATTTTGAAAAAACATGGCTCAAGGACGAAACCTTTGTGGCTGTTTGGAATTCATTCGGGGTGACTCATAGGACAACAAATTCATTAGAAACCTGGCATAAAACAATATCACATGAAATTAAAGACAAACATCCACATTTAGCTAAGTTTTTGGAATGCGTGCAAAAAAACGCACAGTTCTTCGCTAATACGTCTGCTGCAGCAAAAAAATTTAGAAAACGATTGCAAATATACATTAAAAGGGACGAATTTATCCAGGATACGCAACTACGTCTACTCAATAATGAAATAAGCGTTGGTCATTTTCTGGACATATTGCAAAATTTATAAAAAACCACCAGCCCCGCTTCGGCTTTCTATCTTATAGTACCATGTACCTACAATTTAGATTTTAAGACTATTTTATGTTATTCGCTTAACAATAAATATTAAATTAAAACTTAAAAGATATTGATTTGATTCAACTGTACTTGGGGTAAAAAATCGGAAGAAACATATTATATGAATTACGGTTATCCACCCCGTTCAGGGTGGATAGAAGGACACGCGTTTCCGAGTATCCTCCTTAGGGTGGCTTTTTTAGGGTGGATAAACGGAATAAGCCCTTTTGTCCAACAGTGGACGTGATTTGGCTGACATGGTGAAGTATAATGTTTTTCGGTCATAAAATATACGAAATATAACGCGATTGGAACAATTTAACGTCCCACATTTGGTTCCTAATTTAATATGTATTTCAAATTAGGAGTCAAATTTTCGTGGGTTAGTAATGCTAGAAATATAAATGTACATAATTCGAAATATAACTTTTCTCTCAAAACGAAAATAAATAAAATTGCTATTCCGTAGTTAGAGTGGGCGTTGTCTTTTTTTTTTTGTTCGAACGGAGGGAGTTCGAGTCAGTTCTAAAATCATCACACGTAGCTTTGTGTTCATAATTGTTATATTACTGCCTATTAACCGAGCACATCTTAAATTCTTTTCTTTGCCCACACTTGGGAATCTAATCCCTGTGTCGCGGGGTACTTTACAAACATATAATAGATAAATTACTGGAGTACAAGCAGCAATGTCGCGTCAAGTGGTGAAAACAGATCTAAGTTCCATTTTTAGGGTTCCGTAGCCAAATGGCAAAAAACGGAACGCTTATAGATTCGTAATGTCTGTCTGTCTGTCCGTCCGTATGTCACAGCCACTTTTTTCCGAAACTATAAGAGCTGTGCTGCTGAAACTTGGCAAGTAGGTGTATTCTGTGAACCGCATTAAGATTTTTACACAAACATAGAAAAAGAACAATAATTTTGGGGGGTCGCCATACATAGAACTGAAACTCAACATTTTTGTTTTCATCGTACCCATATCCGTACCCGGTGTCTATGAATAGGTCTTCAAAAATCATATTGAGGCTCCTAATATCATTTTTGGCTAAACCGAATAGTTTGCGCGAGAGACACTTCCAAAGTGGTAAAATGAGTGTTCCCCCCACCCCCTGTAACTTCTAAAATAAGAGAATGATAAAACTAAAAAAAATAGATGATGTACATTACCATAGATACTAACAACGAAAATTGGTATGAACGAGATCTAGCAAGTAGTTTTTTTTAATACGTTATAAACCGCAATTTGGTCGCATTTAATCAACTGAAATACTTGCTGCTACGGAACCCTTCATGTGCGAGTCCGACTCGCACTTGGCCGGTTTTATGGCCTTGTTTTGTATGGCATGATTGGAACATGTGTATAGAAGAAAAGAATATTGTATTGAACTGTGTTATTTTAGCCAATTCTACAACAATTATTCATAACAGGTACAGACGCCAGCACATCAAGCTAGCCCAATCTGTCAAATTTCCCCAATTGAAAGTGAACCTTATACTTTTGTGATAAAGTTGAAAATCTATAACAGATATCTGACAGATTGGGGTAGCTGGATGTGCTGGCGTCTGTACATTTTCGTCTAGTACAGCAAAAGATATCCCCATATTTAACAGAAATTATGGTCACTCTGCTCGAACATTATAAGAGATATCATCATTTTTGAGATGTTCGAATAAATAATAATAAATGGATGTTCACACCGAAATCTTAACAATTATAGATGATGAGATACCAGCGTTCAAAGTAACGTTACGATTGCGCGGCCACGAAACTTTTGTTTTGCCTTGATTTCGTCAGTTTAAATAAACTTTGGTGGCATTAAATGTTTTCGGTACTTTCGACATATTAAGACCTTTCTTCTAGTAACAGTTTTACTGCATGAAATCTTAAGTTTAGAAGAAATAATCGAGATTAAAGAAACATCAAGTGCACGATTGCGCGGCCATAACTTCCAAGGTGAATATTTCGTGAAATATTGATCTTGTCTTATAATTATTTTTTTGACAATTGTTGACAAATGAAATGCTCAATTAACAAAAACATTTAGATCTCTATCCCAAGTAGTTACTGAGATCTCCACGGCATGCGGCAATCGTGCACGTTACGTTCGCGCGGCCAACCTAAAACCCCTGTAACTTCTTTATTCCTGCTTTGACAAAGTTTTGGTTTGTTCCTTTCGATTTTGACTAAGTGTGACAAAAAATATAGCGATTTCTTTTACTGTTTGGATAACGTGGCGGAGCAATCGTGACGCACACCGTACAAGCGCGTTAAATAAAACCATTTTTACCGATGTAGGTCTGAATCCTTTGACGATCCTATATCCTGTGACGATTTGTTAATAATTTAAATTAATATGAGCAGTGAATTTTAACTTTCTCTTAAGAATAATGCCTAGATCTTTTATTTCATTCACCTCTTCCAATGCGGCTCCATTAATATTATAATGAGAGAAAACCGGTTTTTTCTTTTTGGTGATTTTTTTATGGTAGCATTTATTCCTTATTTGAGAGCATGCCGTTGTTTTGACACCATTGGACTAAGTTGTTACGGTCAATCTGTAAAAGTCCCGTGTCAATATTTTATGTTACGGTTCTGTAAAGTTTTACATCGCCAGCAAAGAATAAGAATTGCGGATTACAAATCAGTTGTCCTAAGTCATTTATTAACTAGCAGTGCCCGCGGACTACGTTCCGCGTTATAAATATTTTTGTACCTGCCCGTCTGTCCCGCGTAATACTTCGGGTTAAAAGTTCGGGATAAATAAAAATTATGATGATTAATCATATCCTATGACACTCCACTTATTGTGGAGTTTTAGTTTAGTTTTCTATTGGTGAAATAATTTTGAAAATCGGTTCAGTAGATCTAGAGATTACCCCTTACATCGTCACAAACTCACAAACGTTGAATCATAATATTAGTAGGTATGGATAAAAATAATAAGGGGCGTAAGGGTGACCCTTGTAATACGCCGGATTTCGCGTTGTAAACGCTGGAATCGTATGCCCTGACTACTACTGCGTAGGGTCTATTTGATGACAAGAGTGCACAACATTCAGTAACGATCCATAAATGCCGTTATGTTAATGTTTTCGCAATAGCAGTTTGTGATCAACTTTGTCAAACGCTCTACTGAAATCAGTATTGATTGCATCTGCTTGGTGGCCCTTGTCAATTTCGTGAGATATATCGCATACAAATTTAACTAAATTAGTGTACTGACCGACCCTTCTTGAAACCATGCTGGGCTTTTATTAAAATACAGTCATAGTCAAAAGTCCCATCCCAGGGGTTCCCATCTCTTAGGATTTGGTTAAATATTAAGCATTGTTGTATAGAAATATATGAACCGCAACGTTTTATAATAGAGGGGGTTAGGGGAAAGATACTTTTTATAATAATACTAGCGGTCTCAGCATACGTTTTACTACCTTAGCAATAGAAATAAAACCAGGAATCACATCACAGCGCCACCTACCGGGTCCAATTGTAAATCTAATTCATCTAGGGGTTTGGTGGTAGAAGGGTGAAGATTACTGTTGCATGTATTTTTTATGCCAAATCATAACAAAATATAAAAAATATCTTATGAATCGGTCAATCAAGCCGTTTTCAGGAGTTTGCAGACAAACAGATAGATTATTCCTACCACGGAAGTCAGAAATTTCTACTCTAGTTATTAGGGCTTCTTTGTTGTCAACCGTTTTAATTTCTTTTCGAGTAGCTGGATGGCCTCGACGTTCACATGATGGTGAAGCCTATGTTCATCCGCTGTGTCCTTGATTGGATTATTCTTTTTAGAAATACATTCAGTAGCTGCCCGGAGTTTGGTTGTGAGTGGTTGTATTCGTAAAGCGGTCGGCCTGCGCCTGATCGTCTTTATGGTTTTTTTTTATAGAAGCCCCATCGGATTATTACACAGCAGGCTTCCATTCTATCAATCATCAGCCTGATATCGTCCACTGCTGGAAATAGGCCTCTCCCTAAAGGTTTCTATAATGTTTCCATTGGGAGGGGTTTGTCTTAGTCACAACGGTTGGCATGCGAGTTAGTGCCCGCAGTTAGCTGGTAGCTAGTACACAGGTGACGCTGCTGGTTGTCGGAACCTGGTGTATCCCATTGTCGCCTTTTACTTACTTATCGTTCGGGCAGTGGTTACCTTGGTGGCAGAGTTATTCAAGCCGCCCATTAGGCCTCTGACATGGCTTAACGACTGTGGTTCAATAACTACAACCGGGACCGGCAGCATAAAGTGCCCTCCGAAGCACGGAGTCGCTCAGAAATTAAACCTTTTTGGTGGTCACCCATATATAAACTGACCGCGAGCCTAGTTATGATGCTTTTACGACACCCAGGGGATGGTATGGCCTGTTATTCTTTCTAGCCCGGAAACCACACGGCTATTGCGTAATTGGTCACCATATAATAATGCATAATGACTGCCCCACTGCAGGGCAAAGGCTTCTTTTCATAATAAATGGACATAGGGCATAGTTTAACACGCTAGCAGACTGTAAAACAATAATTTGATTTCTTCTTGCACAGAAATACCACCATTCATGTACCAACAGCTACAGTTCCCCAGTCTGCCAGAAGAGGGCTGCACGGTACAGATCACTGATGTCTCCATGTTGAGCGAAGGCTCAGTTTGCGGGTACAACATGGTCAATGTAGGCCACGAACTGCTTTATCAGAAACTTGAGAAAAAGGTACGTTTTAATGTTCTACTTCAACTTATTTTCACGCAAATGTTAAAGTGTACAATTGGGCACATTGTACAGAAGTGCCTTTGTCGATGTCTCCATGTTGAGCGAAGGCTCAGTTTGCGGGTGCAATATGGACAATGTAAGCCACGAAAGTTTTATCAGAAGCTTGAGAAAAAGGTACGTTAACGTTCTACTGCCCTCAATTTCACGCATATGCTCAAGTGTACCTACAAAGTGCCCAGACACAAGAGCCTTTGTCGATGTCTCCATGTTGAGCGAAGGCTCAGTTTGCGGATACAATATGGACAACGTAGGGGACCAACAGTTTTATCAAAAGCTTGAAAGAAAGGTATGTATAATGTTCTACTGCCCTCAATCGCGCACAGTAACTATATATCTTTAAAAACTTAAAACAGCTGCATTCTGAGAAAGCTATCGTTATGCCGCTATCATAATATATATAAATATGGAACAATATACGCCCTATTAAAACTGCTTCTTCCATTAACACATTCCGGAAATGCTTGCGTCAATTCCTTATAGTTCCGCAAAGTTTACAAATGTAAACCAAAATAATTCAATTATTGAAGATAAAGATAAAGATTTCTTTATAGCTAAAAATGTGTACATGGTTGTAGATGGTATACAATTTTGAGTATCAACAGTTACCCGTATCGGGCGTGCAACAGTAAGGCTTATGAATTAAACATAATAGTACATTACAATACTTATTATTATAATATACCTATATTTCTGGAATTACTTATAACAATTTATAGAAAAAAGGACAACTTTTTCGCAAAATACTCATTGAGATCGTAAAACATATTGGAAATAAGCCACTTTATCAAAACGTTTTTGAATTTTTTGCCTTCCAATTCATTGACATTAACATTAAATTTTATAATAAGTTACACTTTAAGTTCAGTATGTGTGACTGTGTTTTTTGTTTTGATTATTTTTTATACTATTATATGATACAATTTATACACTTTGTTAGCTATCGACCAAAGTATATTGCAATGGGTTACGTGGTATCTTACCTTTAAAACAGCGTATTTCATGTATAATTTTTAAGGAACCTATTATTTTGTGCAGCACATTTATGTCTCAATGTGGCAGGTAGCTGAAAATCAACGTTTCAGCCATATTGTGGCTGTAACATCATGCTGAGCTGCTAGCCATTTGAGCGCACAAAATATGTTTGAGTATCAGTAATGGAGTATTTTGTACGATATTTATATTTTATGTCGTCATTTTTACTCAATTGGTGTCTTTTTGTAAGTGTGCTCAATAAATATTTTTGATGTGAAACATCTATAGCCGCACGTAAAACAGATTTCTGGCGTGGCGACGCATGCCATGGCGACGCGACGTCACGCTTTACGATAGTAGTGTGTACGGTGTGGAGACGCGTCGCCATGCGCAATCGACTTTTTATTTTATCATTATGACATATTTAGTTCCTATCACAATATGTTTTTTTCTGCATATTACTTTTACAAAATAATGTCGATGTTTCACATCTGCCAGGCGTCCCGTGACGGCTCACATTTTTTTTTCTTTTCTTCCTCTTTTCAATTTCACATCAAGTGCACAATGTCCCCAGACATACTTATCCCATTATTCTAGCCGCTACTGCTGCCAGTTGTCTGTCGGTTTCGATGTTGCGCACGCGTTGAGTTTACGATCTTTCGTCGCCACCGCGCCGATTTATTGTGCGTATTGTGGGTAGTTCTAATATATATAATTTTATTACCGTGGCGTATCTTTATTCCAATATCGAAATGGTGAAGATTCTTGCTACATGTGATGACAATATGTCAGAAGCCTGCCGCCAAATGCAACATGGTTTAAATTCACCTACACCAAGCCGTGTAATTAACTAGGGAATTATCTGGCGAAGAAAGTGTTATTATTATTAGCAGCGCAAATGCGTGCGAGCCGAGCGACCTATACCAAGCCGTGTTCAATTACACGGCTATGATAGAGAATTATCTGGCGAAGAAAGTGCTATTATTATTAGCAGCGGAAATGCGTGCGAGCCGAGCGACCTATACCAAGCCGTGTTCAATTACACGGCTATGATAGAGAATTATCTGGCGAAGAAAGTGCTATTATTATTAGCAGCGGAAATGCGTGCGAGCCGAGCGACCTATACCAAGCCGTGTTCAATTACACGGCTATGATAGAGAATTATCTGGCGAAGAAAGTGCTATTATTATTAGCAGCGGAAATGCGTGCGAGCCGAGCGACCCTATACCAAGCCGTGTTCAATTACACGACTATGATAGAGAATTATCTGGCGAAGGAAGTGCTATTATTATTAGCAGCGGAAATGCGTGCGAGCCGAGCGACCCTATACCAAGCCGTGTTCCATTACACGACTATGATAGAGAATTATCTGGCGAAGGAAGTGCTATTATTATTAGCAGCGGAAATGCGTGCGAGCCGAGCGACCCTATACCAAGCCGTGTTCAATTACACGACTATGATAGAGAATTATCTGGCGAAGAAAGTGCTATTATTATTAGCAGCGGAAATGCGTGCGAGCCGAGCGACCCTATACCAAGCCGTGTTCAATTACACGGCTATGATAGAGAATTATCTGGCGAAGAAAGTGCTATTATTATTAGCAGCAGAATGGCGTGCGAGCCGAGCGACCCTATACCAAGCCGTGTTCAATTACACGGCTATGATAGAGAATTATCTGGCGAAGAAAGTGCTATTATTATTAGCAGCGGAAATGCGTGCGAGCCGAGCGACCCTATACCAAGCCGTGTTCAATTACACGGCTATGATAGAGCATTATCTGGCGAAGAAAGTGCTATTATTATTAGCAGCGGAAATGCGTGTGAGCCGAGCGACCCTATACCAAGCCGTGCTCAATTACACGGCTATGATAGAGCATTATCTGGCGAAGAAAGTGCTATTATTATTAGCAGCGGAAATGCGTGCGAGCCGAGCGACCCTATACCAAGCCGTGTTCAATTACACGGCTATGATAGAGAATTATCTGGCGAAGAAAGTGCTATTATTATTAGCAGCGGAAATGCGTGCGAGCCGAGCGACCCTGTACCAAGCCGTGTTCAATTACACGGCTATGATAGAGAATTATCTGGCGAAGAAAGTGCTATTATTATTAGCAGCGGAAATGCACGCGGGCCGAGCGACCCTATACCAAGCCGTGTTCAATTACACGGCTATGATAGAGAATTATCTGGCGAAGAAAGTGCTATTATTATTAGCAGCGGAATGCACGCGGGCCGAGCGACCCTATACCAAGCCGTGTTCAATTACACGGCTACGATAGAGAATTATCTGGCGAAGAAAGTGCTATTATTATTAGCAGCGGAAATGCACGCGGGCCGAGCGACCCTATACCAAGCCGTGTTCAATTACACGGCTATGATAGAGAATTATCTGGCGAAGAAAGTGCTATTATTATTAGCAGCGGAAATGCGTGCGAGCCGAGCGACCCTATACCAAGCCGTGTTCAATTACACGGCTATGATAGAGAATTATCTGGCGAAGAAAGTGCTATTATTATTAGCAGCGGAAATACGTGCGAGCCGAGCGACCCTATACCAAGCCGTGTTCAATTACACGGCTATGATAGAGAATTATCTGGCGAAGAAAGTGCTATTATTATTAGCAGCGCAAATGCGTGCGAGCCGAGCGACCCTATACCAAGCCGTGTTCAATTACACGGCTATGATAGAGAATTATCTGGCGAAGAAAGTGCTATTATTATTAGCAGCGGAAATGCGTGCGAGCCGAGCGACCCTATACCAAGCCGTGTTCAATTACACGGCTATGATAGAGAATTATCTGGCGAAGAAAGTGCTATTATTATTAGCAGCGGAAATGCACGCGGGCCGAGCGTCGTGCTTTTGTTTATGAATTAAACATGGACCTACAAATGTCATCATGACAGTACAACAAAAACATGTAAAATATGTTTTGTTTCATGTATGTCCGAACTCGTAGAACAAAAGTAGTTGCTTTAGCTTGTTTGCTGTTAGCTATCTAGTCCTGCGAGCTGCCGCGCAATTTATAAACGAAGTAAAGAACATGAAATGAAATGAAATAATGAAATTTATTCAGCACTTGGGTATTAACATACACTTGTACTTGTCAAGTTCAAAATGCAGTGCACAAACATAGTCGAACACAGTATAAAAATTACAAAAATATAATAAGTCTAAAAAAATTAATCTATTATTTTGAAATGTAGTTTTACAATATTAAAATTAAAGAATTGAAGGCAATGAGCATTTGGCTAGCGCAGAAGGTTCTTAACCAGTAGCTTATATTAAACGATTAATACCCGAGGCCACCCTTTTAGGGTTCGGGCCACAGCTCAGGGGGCCGCTGAAGCAAAAGGACAGAATTCTAAGAGAGGGTGTGATCAGTTGCACGGGATCACCAATGACGTGTTAAGGGGCCAAAGCGATCCTCGCCGCTGAGGAGCCTACCCTAGCTAACCTGCGGCTTTCTCTAGCTACCTAGGTGGACGACCTGGAGAAGAAAGCCACAAAGAAACTCCGGGCTTGCTTTTTTCATTTCATTGCATGTGAACGACGTGTTCTTTACGGCGTTTATAAATTGCGCGGCAGCGAGATTGTTGGTGTTTTACAAGTTATCCTGTTCACAAGTATCTTCTCTTGTATACTATATGGCATTAGTGTTAGAGTTATCATTAATAACTAACTCCTTGCCGTTTTTTATGTTTTACGTTTATAAGCCTAGAAGGTTGGCCGTTCGGCGTATCTTAACATTACAATATCATCTTTTATTTCCCGTATAATAATAATAATATCCTGGGACATTATTTAGGCACGGCCATCTGATCCCAAACCAAGCAGAGCTTGTACTAGAAACCAGATAACTGATATACTACATATATTACTTTTCTTTTGTAAATACATACTTATATAGATAATTACAGCCAGAGTCAGGACAAACTGACATGTTCATGCACACAAATATCTGTCCTGGGTGGTGTCCTCCTGGAAAAGCAAGCATTTGCCAGCCACGCCCCGTCACTTTATAAACCATTCATATATGCTTTAAAACTTGCGGCTGTGCGAGCATGCGCAAGCGCATTTCATGCGTTGACTTGTACAGACAACATCCCAACTCTCCGTCTAGTATTCGAGTAAATTGAAATAATATGTTAAGTAAGTAAGTAATTTATTTGCATAAACATGTGTATACATACAAATAAGTCAATTGCATGCAAGATGTTACATAGTTATTGAACTGATCAGACATGCTTGCCATACAATGGCGTGCAAAAATTTAATACATGAGGTTAAATGAAAAAAAAAAAAAAATCTAAGTCATACAATACAAGAAACAGAATAAAAACATAATAATATCATCAAAAATAAGTTAATGTTAATTTAATATTAAGAATTATTTAGTGAATTATAATGTCAACATAAAACTTATATATAAAAACTAGCTGTGCCCGCGACTTCGTCCGCGTGTTAATTAGATTATTTAGTTTTTTTTTGTAACTTAGTAAAATAAATGACTTTTCCTAAAATAAAAGTAGCCTAAGTTACTCCTTATTACATCAGCTACCTGCCAATAAAAGTCCCGTCAAAATCGGTCCAGCCGTTTCAGAGATTAGCCGAAACAAACAGACAGACAGACAGACAAAAATTGTAAAAAAAAAAATTTTGGTGTATGTACCGTATATATATTCATATTTAAGTAGTAAAAACCGGTTATTTCAATATTACAAACAGACACTCCAATTTTATTTATTTGTATAGATTATGTGTGTTTAATATCAAGCTAGAACTTATCCGCCAAATATTCTGAAATATCATAATAAGCTCTTTCTACTAAAAGTGATTTAATTGTTCGCTTAAATTCATGAATTGAATAAATATTGGTGTGTTTCCAGATGACGGACTACTGCAACAGTGCTATTGGCAAAGAGCCTTACCTGCCGCGTCTCGAGGAGATATGCATAGCCAAGTTACCTACACGTAAGTACATACATGGGGTAATGCCATAATAATAATATATCATTCGTACCTTAATATAGACAGAACCATTCAGACAATATTTAAGCTATCTTTTAAGATAGCTTAAATTTCGATAATTAAAACTACACACGATCTTCTTAACAATAACTTATAAGCTAGCTATCATTACTATTATAAAATAAATCTTACTGTAATTTTTTTCTCACAATCCGTTTTCCGAAATATCTATATGTACATAGAAATAATTATAAATTGATTAATTTATTATATATTACTACAACCATGATCGGACTATTTCCAAGCGCTTTTTTAAAATCTACATGAATAATACCTTTTTTATTTTATATTGCTCTGCCTCAGTGGTCTAGCGTTCGTGGCTTCCATTACCTTCTTTTAGCTTTCTTACTCTTGTCTAAATTCTGGGTTTAGTCTTCGATAGATAACCACGCGAACGAAGTCGCGGGCACAGCTAGTTTTTATTTTATATGATTATGGAATTGACCCACAACCACTGGTCATGAAAATAATGAAATAGCTTAACTAATGAAACAATGGGCTACATTTACATACTTTATATAGTACTTAATAACAGAAATGGGTACCTGTAACAAATATGTGCTGTTTAAAATAATAAAAAAATAATAATTAAATAAAACATTAATAAATTGTTTTTTTTTTATCTGTGTACTATTAATATTTTGAGATGCGTTACAACATAATAAAACCAGCGATTCTAGATTTTTCGATAGGCATGGTAGATCTTTCAATGCGCTACGGGTCCCTGTACAATAATTTATTTATTTATTTATAGTGAAATAAAACGGTTAATAACCAATCACATTAATTAACATAGAAACAATTACATTCTTTATTTTTAGGTGTTAAATATAAAATTCAATACAAAATACTGGACATCCTTGCATGCTTTCTTTCGCAGAAAACCAAACATATTCGCCTAATGTCTGTCCATCTACCGGCAAACTCAAATAATAATAGTTTTAGGATGCTGGAGGGGTTGCATTGTTTTTGCAGTGCATCAGGTATGTTTGCCAAGGTCAGCACAGACTGCTTTTAGGGCTATAGTGCTGAAAAGAGAGGCCTCCCTGATGCGGCGCGTGCGTGGCAGCACCAACAGCCTTCTGAATACCATATTGGGAAAGGTTGACTGTCCGGTTGTGAGGCACTGGAATACCGTACACGGATCTGAAGAGGTCCTATTCAATGTAAAATAGGATCATGTAATATTGTAATAATTTGTAATGTTGACATTTAATATTGATATACTAACATACTTATGTGAATACTTATGTCAATCCTTTCCAATCTGGTTTCCGTCCTGGACATAGTACAACCACCGCCCTGGTCCATATTACGGAGGACATTCGATCTGGCATGGAACGTGGAGATCTTACAGTGCTAGCACTACTGGATTTCAGTAACGCATTTAATGCCGTGGATTTTGACGTATTGCTTGCAATCATACGCTCTCTTAACGTATCTCCAACAGTAATTGAGTGGTTCGACAGTTACCTGTCTGGCCGCCGGCAGTATATTTGTATTGATGACACTCGTTCTTCTTGGTGCAATACTACAGCGGGCGTGCCTCAGGGCGGCGTTTTATCTCCTCTACTTTTCGCAATTTTCATAAATTCAATCTCTAATCAACTTCTCTCCTCCTACCACCTTTATGCGGATGACCTTCAAATTTATTGCCAAGCTTCCAATGACAAATTATCAGAAGCAGTCGACGTAATAAATGCAGATCTGGCTAAAATAAGCAACTGGCGCCGTGCACACGGACTACAAGTCAACCCACTCAAGACACAGGTCATGGTGGTTGGTAGTTCTAGGATGATATCTAGGGTTTCCTGGTCACAACTACCACAGCTTAATTTCGATGGCAATATAAATTCCCTTAACCGATAACGTTAAGAATCTTGGTCTCTTTTTCGACCGCTGCCTATCCTGGGACATCCAAATGAAGAATGTTAGTCGTAGATTGTATGCTTCCTTTGGATCTCTACGTAGATTAATAAATTTTTTACCTATTACCACCAAAACTGCCCTTGCACAATCGCTTCTTCTCCCAATACTAGATTATGCAGATGTCAGCTATCTTGATCTCACTGAGGCCCAGCTTGATAAACTTGAGCGTCTCCAGAACGTCTGTATAAGATTCATATTTGGGCTCCGTAAATATGATCATGTTTCCGAATTTCGTACTAAGCTCAAGTGGCTCCCTATACGCCTTCGCCGGAATGCTCATACTCTTACACTTCTCTACAACATTATTTTTAGTCCATCCGCTCCCTTTTATCTCAAAAATCGGTTTTCTTTCCTGCATGAGTCACATTCAAGATTGCTGAGATCGTCGGAAAATCTCAAGTTAAAAATGCCAGCGCATTCTACTAATTTTCTTGACAAATCTTTTTCCGTACAAAGTGTTCGATTGTGGAATGCACTGCCTTTATTAGTGAGACGTGCACAAAGTCTGCAAGAATTCCAAAGACTTGTCAAGAATCACTATCTGTCACTACAAGACTCACAACACAATTAGGAACATAATACATTATTTGTATATATTATATGTATTTATTAGTTGTAATATGTTTATATTTTTCTTTTTCTTTTTATTTTTTCATTATGTGTACCCATAGGTACTATTTGTAATGTATCTGTACACCGACAACTGCCCCTCTCAATAACTCCATTCTCCGATCTTTACTTTGGTTGTCTGGAAGAGATCACATTTTGTGATAAGACCGCCCATTGTATACTTTTAAGGTTTAAACAGTTTTTTATTTTGTAATACTTTGGTGTACAATAAAGAGTTTATCTATCTATCTATCTATCTATCTACTTACATTAAAGTTAAATTTATTAATTATATGGAATATTTATGGATTTGAAATAAAATGAATAATAATATTAATATCCACGTTATGATCTTAATATTTTAAAATTATGTGTAACATAATTATTAATACTTTTTTACAAACTTTTTGTTTATCTATACATATAATAAAATCGTAGGAAATTCAAAACTGTACATTAAATATTTTTTAAAAGGATACTTGGGACGTGATTTACAAGCGATATAGAAGTCAAAAATATAGTTTTTAGAATTTTTGTCTGTTTGTCTGTATGTATGTCCGGGCTAAACTCAAAAAGTACTGCATGTATTTACTTCAAATTTTGCATGAATATTACTAAGAGGTCGGGTCAACATATAGGGTACATATTATCACCCTATCACCTACAGGGGAGGAGCTGTGATAATTTATAAAGCTTAACGCGGGTAAAACCAGGCACAGCTAGTATCTAATATTTGCATTTCCTTTTGACCAGTGAACGTATGGCGTCGGGCCGTGATTATTGAACGGAATGGTGGTCCGGGCAGCAATTACGCGCTGTTATTCTACTTCGACTACGGACTCGCGGTCGAAACGCCCGTCGCGGACATACGCAAGATGCTGCCCGAGTTCTTCGACTTGCCGGCCATGTCATTGCACATTGATATTGAAAGTAAGTAAGGATTTCTAATTTAGTTATTATTAAAGATCCGTCGCAGTCATATACAAGATGCTACCTGAGGTTTTTGATTTGCTGACCATCCACCGTTCTATATTGATATTAGAAGTAAGTAAGGATTTCTAATGTAGCAAGTTATTTTGTATGTCCAACAATGGACGGGTTATGACAAACCATTTGTGTAGGTTCTATATTTTTTAAATGTATGTTTAAGAAATAAAGAAAGAAAATAAATTACATTTATTTCTGTACCAAAACGATACATTATAGATATAACAAATCTAGGCTTCTTACAGAGAAGCATAATTAAATATAAAATAAAATGTTACAATAAAGTAGGTAAGAAATTTTTTATTGAGACAGATAGTGTGTGCGTCGCATTTGGGCAAAAACTGTTTAGCACGTTAGTCATCATCTGCAGCAACCGATTTTCAGTACCACTAAATTCCATCAACCATCCGAAACTTAGGTAAATATGTAAAATAATATTATTTTTCACAGATTTCCCAAAACCGGCGACTTCGCAACAAATGGAGCGCGCTAAAACCTTTATGAAGCTGGACCAGGACGGACGCGGCACGCTCAAACTGACCAAGTGTATCAAAGAGGACTCGTTCTACGTGTGCGAAGCGCCGGAACTTATCAATTTTATGAACGACTTGGATTAAACTTGTAAAGACGCCAGCACATCAAGCTACCTCAATATTTCAAATTTCCGCAATTGAAAGTGAACCTTATCCTTTTGTGATAAAGTTTTAAATCTATAAAAGATATTTGTCAGATTGGGTAGCTGGATGTGCTGACGTCTGTACTCGAGCGGCAAAATCATGTGCACTCACACGTTTTTGTAATGAGTCAATTTGCCGCCCATTAGTTTTAAGGCCTAGATGTGTAATTTCGTTATTACTGTGAATTTGTACAGGGACAAATAGTTGGAAATATGTCTGAAAGCTCGGGTTTCCCCTAAAGCTAAGCGTAGGACTGGGAAGCAAAGCGTTATTAGTATATGAATTCTAGATTTTTATATGGATACTTTTAAGTGTCCTCTTTTAAACTTGTCATATTGTATATAAACATTGTTAAGAGGTATTAACGCGACTAAGCGGTGTTGCTCCGTTATTGAGGGCGTCGAGTATTCAACTACCCTCACTGATCGTTTATCAGTAGCGGAGCGTGCACAAAAATCATTGCTGGATCAGGGGCTCTACCGGCTAAGTCGCTGAACATCGATTTCTTTAATGGCGTTCAAATAAATAAACGTTAAAAATGACTTAATCAATCGTTAAATCGGCTTCCATGACCACATGTGACCTCATAAATGGTCCGAAAACGATTGATAACGTTGAAGCCGATTTAACGATTGTTTAAGTCATTTTTAGCCTTTATTTATTTGAAAGCCATTTAAGAAATCGATGTTCGGCGACTTAGCCGGTAGAGCCCCAGTCTGGATATCAATTACCCTGACCCTGGAAGTCCCTAAACAGACTCCGGACTCTGGGCCGAAGCAAAGAAAACATGTCTAGGTGGGGACTGTCGAGCAGCCCCAAAATGGACTGTATTTGCGGAGCATCGGTCCAATCCATGGTCCATCTAACAGCTTGCCCAGCCTGCCCTGCCACATGTTCATGGCAGGATCTTAGAAATGCCACAAGCAGGGCAATCAGTGTGGCCACGTTCTGGGTTGCAAAAATTTAACGAGTTGGCCATCGAAACGCTAAGAAGAAGAAGTAGCGGAGCAACACTGATGCCAGTCGGCCCGTGACTGAACGTTGGGAAAATAACATTAAAGGTTAGTCGCGTTAATACCTGTTAACCATGTTTATATACTTACTAGCGGCCCGGTACGTGCTTCGCTACGTATAAGGCATATTAATAAAAAAATGATTATTAAGTTCATGTATTCAAACAAAAAAATGTTTTAAGTTGCTAAAAGATGTTGATATTACACTTATTCAAGACTTTTTTAAAATTTTCTCTAAGTACAAACCTTCCCTGGACTTCCACGAATAATTCAAGACCAAAATTAGCCAAATCGGTAAAGGCGTTGTTCAGTTATAACATTACAACGACAAGTGGCATTGATTTTTATATATATAGATAGATAGATAAGTGGTATTTGCCTTCAATAAAACTTAATACAATCATAAATTTTATGAATTTATGTGAATTCCAAACTGGACGATTATACATTTATTCATCCAATTGCAATCAAACGGGCATCTGCTGAAATCATCATCACAGCTGAAAAAAGTCCACTGCTGGACAAGCCTCCCCCAAGAATTATCTTGAGGGGATATGGCATTATCGCCACGCTTGGCTGACGGGTTGTCGGTCGCAGTAAGACATTCATAGTACTCTCTGGTACATTTACCCTCTGGTCGACTTCTATACCCCCCTTCATATCACCACAGAGCATCTGCTTCATAACACCCTTAAAGAAGTTTTCACTTCAAAAATGTGATTTCATTGTGTAGAAACGGCCAGTGTGAATTTTAAAAAATACCCTCCGTCTTTCGAATATTGGATCAGGTCACGTGTCCTGACGCGAGTTTAACGTTTTTTACCCATCCCAAAAGTGCACAACGCAGCTGAAGAGGTTTCACTTCAATGATGTGAGTATATAAGCGGCCAGTGCGAATTAAAAAAAAGACACTCCGTCTTACGAATATTTGGTCAGATTGTTGAAGGAATGCCATCAGACATTTTCCATCCTGTTACGTTCGCCTTAGACTCTAGCTGGTTTATGGCGCTGTATGTTCAAAAGGTAACTTAGCTACTTATCTATTCCCATTTATTTCTCTGTTTGTTGAGGATATGCCAGCAGAGATTTTCCATTCAGTTACGTTCGCCTGAGGCTCTAACCGGTTTAGGGCGCTGTATGTTCAAAAGGGAACTCAGCTACTTATCTGTTCCCATTTATATATCAGTTTGTTGAAGATATGCCAGCAGAAATTTTACATTCAGTTACGTTCGCCTCAGGCTCTAGCCGGTTTATGGCGCTGTATGTTCAAAAGGGAACTCAGCTACTTATCTATTCCCATTTAATTCTCAGATTGTCGACGATATGCCAGCAGAGATTTTCCATTCAGTTACGTCCGCCTCAGGCTCTAGCCGGTTTATGGCGCTGTATGTTCAAAAGGGAACTCAGCTACTTATCAATTCCCATTTATATATCAGATTGTTGAAGATATGCCAGCAGAGATTTTCCATTCAGTTACGTTCGCCTCAGGCTTTATTCGGTTTATGGCGCTGTATGTTCAAAAGGGAACTCAGCTACTTATCAATTCCCATTTATATATCAGATTGTTGAAGATATGCCAGCAGAGATTTTCCATTCAGTTACGTTCGCCTCAGGCTTTATTCGGTTTATGGCGCTGTATGTTCAAAAGGGAACTCAGCTACTTATCTATTCCCATTTAATTCTCAGATTGTCAACGATATGCCAGCAGAGATTTTCCATTCAGTTACGTCCGCCTCAGGCTCTAGCCGGTTTATGGCGCTGTATGTTCAAAAGGGAACTCAGCTACTTATCTATTCCCATTTATTTCTCAGATTGTTAAAGATATGCAAGCGGTGATTTTCCATTCTGTTACGTTCGCCTCAGGCTCTAGCTGGTTTATGGCGCTGTATGTTCAAAAGGGAACTCAGCTACTTATCTATTCCCATTTATATATCAGATTGTTGAAGATATGCAAGCGGTGATTTTTCATTCTGTTACGTTCGCCTCAGGCTCTAGCCGGTTTATGGCGCTGTATGTTCAAAAGGGAACTCAGCTACTTATCTATTCCCATTAATATATCAGTTTGTTGAAGATATGCCAGCAGAAATTTTCCATTCAGTTACGTTCGCCTCAGGCTCTAGCCGGTTTATGGCGCTGTATGTTCAAAAGGGAACTCAGCTACTTATCTATTCCCATTTATATATCAGTTGTTTGAAGATATGCCAGCAGAAATTTTCCATTCAGTTACGTTCGCCTCAGGCTCTAGCCGGTTTATGGCGCTGTATGTTCAAAAGGGAACTCAGCTACTTATCTATTCCCATTTATATATCACATTGTTGAAGAGATGCCAGCAGAGATTTTCCATTCAGTTACGTTCGCCTGAGGCTCTAGCCGGTTTATGGCGCTCTATGTTCAAAAGGGAACTCAGCTACTTATCTATTCCCATTTATATATCAGATTGTTGAATATATGCCAGCAGAGATTTTCCATTCAGTTACGTTCGCCTCAGGCTTTAGCCGGTATATGGCGCTGTATGTTCAAAAAGGAACTCAGCTACTTATCTATTCTCATTTATTTCTCAGATTGTTAAAGATATGCAAGCGGTGATTTTTCATTCAGTTACGTTCGCCTCAGGCTCTAGCCGGTTTATGGCGCTCTATGTTCAAAAGGGAACTCAGCTACTTATCTATTCCCATTTATATATCAGTTTGTTGAAGATATGCCAGCAGAAATTTTACATTCAGTTACGTTCGCCTCAGGCTCTAGCCGGTTTATGGCGCTGTATGTTCAAAAGGGAACTCAGCTACTTATCTATTCCCATTTATTTCTCAGATTGCTAAAGATATGCAAGCGGTGATTTTTCATTCAGTTACGTTCGCCTCAGGCTCTAGCCGGTTTATGGCGCTCTATGTTCAAAAGGGAACTCAGCTACTTATCTATTCCCATTTATATATCAGTTTGTTGAAGATATGCCAGCAGAAATTTTACATTCAGTTACGTTCGCCTCAGGCTCTAGCCGGTTTATGGCGCTGTATGTTCAAAAGGGAACTCAGCTACTTATCTATTCCCATTTATTTCTCAGATTGCTAAAGATATGCAAGCGGTGATTTTTCATTCAGTTACGTTCGCCTCAGGCTCTAGCCGGTTTATGGCGCTCTATGTTCAAAAGGGAACTCAGCTACTTATCTATTCCCATTTATATATCAGATTGTTGAATATATGCCAGCAGAGATTTTCCATTCAGTTACGTTCGCCTCAGGCTCTAGCCGGTTTATGGCGCTCTATGTTCAAAAGGGAACTCAGCTACTTATCTATCCCCATTTATATATCAGATTGTTGAATATATGCCAGCAGAGATTTTCCATTCAGTTACGTTCGCCTCAGGCTCTAGCCGGTTTATGGCGCTCTATGTTCAAAAGGGAACTCAGCTACTTATCTATTCCCATTTATATATCAGATTGTTGAAGATATGCCATCGGATATTATCATAGAGATTCAATATTAATATTCAGTGAAGGTTTTATGACGCGTTCGCGTTATGCTTTAGCCAATTTATGACGCTAGTTCCCCGATGATATTCCATTTCGCGTCGGGTTCTCGCCGTTTAATGCCGTATGTTCAAAAGCGTATTATATATTCTTAGAGAGATGCCGCTGCCTGTTCCCTGGAAAGTATTCTCTCGGGACAACATTTAATACATTAAAATATCAAATTATGAGTGTGGTTCGGTTCATTGTTCGGGTACTATTTAGCCTATGATACTAACAAATAACTATTGGAAAAAGAATTTTCTTGATCGGTTCAGTATAGCAAATGATTTTCGCCCTATAACCCCTCACACTCACCTACTTTACCTCTTTGTAATGTAACTAGCTGTGGCCGCGACATCGTCCGCGTGCAATAGTTTATTTGTGGGTTGCATTATTCGGCATATTTTCCGCACTCAAATGGCGCCGTATCATGCCGCGCTGTTATTTTATACCCTTGAGGGTAAAACTTTTACAAACTTTGAGTGTCGTATTTGTTTATATCGAATCAACAGCCTAAAAATAAGGTGCAAGTCTCTAGCTCAAAAAATTACGATACATACTACTTTTCATCCGAATGACGGACAAAGTTTCGCATTTATTTTTGGTTTTCGCATTTATAACATTAGTAAGGATTATTTTTGTATGTAACTCCAAGTCGCCAGTCTAAAAATAATTATCAAAATATTTTTAACTTAGTTTCGCTTCGAAATATTTTTAAATTCCTCCAATTAGATTATTGTATAAGCATAATATTTATTTTACTTTCACATGTAGACTTGTTTGGAGGTGAAATACACTTTTGGTTATCATAACAAAGTATTACAAATTGCCATGTGATACATATACTTTTAAAACATCAACAACCTCCCCGGACTAATATCATCATCATCATCATATCAGCCGAAAGACGTCCACTGCTGGACAAAGGTCTCCACAATAGCCGGTCCTGCTCTGCCCGCATCCAGCGGCTTCCCGCGACCCGCACAAGATCGTCGGTCCACCTTGTAGGGGGCCTGCCCACGCTGCACGGACTAATATAATAATAAAAAAAATCTATATTGTACACCAGAATTAAAAATATATTTACATAACAGTTATTATAATGTACAAAGGACGGTCTTGCCGCTAGTTGCAATTTCTTCGAGACAACCTTGACATTAATAAATATAATAATCAAAAACTTTTGCTATACTATATCGGACATAATTCAATACATAAAAAAATTGCCTGGACGACTGGTGACTAGAGAAGTCGGTCAAGTTCACAGGCGTGAGGGGTGTTCCCCGCGCCCTCTAAAAGGTATATGCACGTAATTCCTGTCATGCTAGTAGAGTTATTAATATTCAACCATTAAATTAATACTTATTTTTGTACGAAAATAAAATGTAACAAATTATCAAAAGTTGTTGCTTATGGTGTTAGCTATATAGTCCTGGGAGGTTGTTGGTGTTTTATAATATATTATATAATAATATATAACATCATTGTGGGCAACATAATGATAATTTTTCGACCAAACACAAGACAAGAAAACTTGTTAATTATAAACATCTATATATATATATAAAAATCAATGCCACTTTTCGTTGTAATGTTATAACTCAACAACGCCTTTACCGATTTGGCTAATTTTGGTCTTGAATTATTCGTGAGAGTTCAGGTTTGTACGTAGAAAAAGTAAAAAAAAAAACTTGTGTGTACTTATGTACACGCGTTAGAAGTTATACTCCTTAATATACAACTTGAACATAGTTATCAATTTTCATACCACCTAGAACTGACGTCATGCTGTTATTTTTACGATGCGCGCGCATCGTAAAAATTCACTCATACATTTTCATACCACCTAGAACTAACTTCATGCTGTTATTTTTACGATGCGCGCGCATCGTAAAAATTCACTCTCATACATTTTCATACCACCTAGAACTAACTTCATGCTGTTATTTTTACGATGCGCGCGCATCGTAAAAATTCACTCTCATACATTTTCATACCACCTAGAACTAACTTCATGCTGTTAAATTTTTTGGTGTCGGTGTGCGCGCGCATCGTAAAAATTCACTCTCATCATTTTTCTCCATCGCGCCAAAAGAAGTATAACTTCAAAAAGTGTTGAAAAAATGTAAAATCAACATCTTTATGCAATTTAAAATATTTTTTTGTTTGAATAAATGAACTTAATAATCTTTTTTTTATTACTATGCCTTATACGTAGCGAAGCACGTACCGGGCCGCTAGTTACTTATAAAATCACAATTTGAACTGAGTTCTTAATGTTAGAGATTCATTGTTTTAAGTTTTTTATGTTATCTGGTGTTACATCGTCGGTGATAATACAAAACCGCGTAATATGGACATCCATCTCTGGACTGACCGTGAACTTAGCTGCTTAACCACGCCGAAAACTTACGGACCGGTGAGTGCATCTAGCTGTGACCTAAGATGAATTAGCTTCATCTAGGGACCTTAGGGACGAAACACACTGGTTGATCAAATTTAGGATTCCCTTGCTAACACCCTTCCGGAATGTACAGACACCAGCACATCATTTCCCCAATTGAAAGCGAACCTTATGCTTATGTGATAAAGTTGAAAATCTATACAAGAAATTTGACAGATTGGGGTAGCTGGATGTGCTGGCGTCTGTACATAGGTGTTATCGATCGGTTTTGTGTTCTAGAAACATGGCCGACTGATGAAAGATGATATCATATTGATAACACCTTCCGTAAAACTTGCTCAAGAAAACCACTTAACTTTAAAACTTTAAGGTATTTTATTTTTGTACCAAACGTTCGCATTTAAATTGTTGCTTGTGACTTTTCGTTGTAAATGTATGCACATCATTCTTTGGTTTTAAGTCTTATTACAACTGAATAGAGTTTAAATGTAATCCTATGTGTTATAACATTGTTCGATTATACATATCAAGTCGGAAACGAATCGTAACCATGTCAACTCGTGTCGGTCAGTATTCTTTAATGTTTACTTTACGATTCTGATTTCTATGCTATGCAGGAGGAAGCTGCAAAGCATATAAATCAGAATCGTGACGTAAACGACTAGCCTCGGGACAAGCTTACGCGCGGCGTCGCTTAGCTGTAGCCCAGGTGTCGCCTAGCCGTAGCCCAGGTGTCGCCTAGCCGTAGCCCAGGTGTTGCCTAGCCGTAACCGAGGCTTCGCCTAATCGTAACCGGGTCGTCGCCTAGCCGTAGCCCAGGTGTCGACTAGCCGTAGCCGAAGCGTCGGATAGCCGAAGCAGAATCGATGTATCTGAGTTGCTGATCCGCTTTGGTTAGGTTGACGCCTGTTTGACGTTCCCTTTCCGATGTGATATGTGTGCTGACTCCTTAAAGGAGGCAACATAGGCGGTGTTTATACTATTAATTAGTTTTGTTATGTTTTTGTTTACTGAAGTGTTATTAAGATTTTAGCGTTAACTTTATTATTAAGACTATCAGTCAAGTTGTAGACTGAAATAAATAAATTCATATTTTGTACTCAAGCACTTTTATTTGACAAAGGAAAATAAAGTAGACATTACAATAGTAGTTATAGACATGACTGCCTCGGAGGCCCCCTAGAAATGTTCTAAACCACAAATAATAAGGTCCCAGTTTCAAAACCCGGGTGGGGTCTAAGTAGTTAAACATTACAATAGTAATTATAGACATGACTGCCTCGTACGCCTAGTACAAGTGGTTTAAACCACAAATAACAAGGCCCTAGTTTCAAAACCCGGGTGGGGTCTAAGTAGTTAAACATTACAATAGTAATTATAGACATGACTGCCTCGTACGCCTAGTACAAGTGGTTTAAACCACAAATAACAAGGCCCTAGTTTCAAAACCCGGGTGGGGTCTAAGTAGTTAAACATTACAATAGTAATTATAGACATGACTGCCTCGTACGCCTAGTACAAGTGGTTTAAACCACAAATAACAAGGCCCTAGTTTCAAAACCCGGGTGGGGTCTAAGTAGTTAAACATTACAATAGTAATTATAGACATGACTGCCTCGTACGCCTAGTACAAGTGGTTTAAACCACAAATAACAAGGCCCTAGTTTCAAAACCCGGGTGGGGTCTAAGTAGTTAAACATTACAATAGTAATTATAGACATGACTGCCTCGTACGCCTAGTACAAGTGGTTTAAACCACAAATAACAAGGCCCTAGTTTCAAAACCCGGGTGGGGTCTAAGTAGTTAAACATTACAATAGTAATTATAGACATGACTGCCTCGTACGCCTAGTACAAGTGGTTTAAACCACAAATAACAAGGCCCTAGTTTCAAAACCCGGGTGGGGTCTAAGTAGTTAAACATTACAATAGTAATTATAGACATGACTGCCTCGTACGCCTAGTACAAGTGGTTTAAACCACAAATAACAAGGCCCTAGTTTCAAAACCCGGGTGGGGTCATAAAATTATCAGTAGAAGTCAGTAAAGTGGGAGCACGGAAAATTCGACCAGCCAAGCTAGCACTTTAACTTAGTTCCGCGGCACTTATTAGTATTTTAAAGATTCTGTTATTGGAGCTAAAATGCTGAAGACGCAAATTGTACAGAAAATATGTTTAACAACTTGTGGGCAGTCTACTAGCCTACAACTAGTCGCATTTCCAAGTTCAAGAACCTATTTCTGTGTCACTAAAAAATATAACGAGTATTTCGGTTGTATCGCCAGAAAACCAAGTGGTCACCTAGAAAACTTGTGTTTTGATTATTGCCTGTTATTATTAACCCTTAAACAGGCGGTGGGCTATACGAGACCACATCAATTTCAACCTTATTCCTTTTAAATAAGGCCCAGCAACAATGAAAAGTAATATACCAAAGCTTGTTTAAGAGTTAACAGGCAATAATGAAGGAAGAGACTGGCGAGTATGCGCCAGAGGTTACAGAACCGTTCACAACAACGCAGTCCACGCAACTATATCTAGTTATCAATATCTAGCTAATGTCATAAATATGGTCCTTCACAGATAGCTGGGACGCTTCCGTCAAAATCGTCAGAACGACGCTAGAAATGCCGTGGGCTTGCTTCCTTTTTTCGAATGGGCACATAAACCAAAGCCAATTCAGTTGGCATAACTATCATTTTAAAGATAATGCCAATTAAGTAAATCCCGTTATGTAGAAATAGGTCTTAGATAAAAAGTTGGCGTTTACACATTGTCAATTTTAAGAAATTTCGCTCAAAAGTTCTTCGTAAACTCATGCAGATCACTTATATGCAGAACACAACTTCGCTTCGAATTCTTCAAAATTCCAAAGTTGTAATTTTTTTTATTTATTTATTAATGTTTGCCAAAACAGCGATAACTTTGATATTATTTGTGATTAATTCTAATTCTACCCGTATACCTTTCGTCCTGAAAGTTTTGATACGTTAAGTCAGAACTATCAGGCCTCTCCTTTAAGGCTCTTTGAAAATTTTGCAAGAAACTATGGCAGTCGAAATGTTTATCTTTAGAAATTGCTGCGAGTGTCGTATCGACCCAAGCTTCGTAGTAAGGTTTGGTGAGTTTGTCTAAACAAGACGGCGCCCATTTCGCGACTTCAGTCGTCGGGGATAACGTTTCTTTTCGAATACTGCCATCTGACGAAGGTACATGTCTATTCTTTCTATAATACTTTTTCTGCTCCTTTTTCCTTCTCACTCCTATTCGTTTTTCTGGGATACTGACTCGGCTAACTGTAGTTTTTGACTTCAAAGATTGAGTATCAGTAAATTTTGAAACTTTTTGCGTTTTTGTTGGGCCCGTTGGTATTTTTATTTGTAAAGGTGTTACAGTCTCGTTCTTACGGTCAACGAAAGTTACCGCTTTGTATATTCGCATGTTACCCGCTTTTGACATTACTGTTTTGATTATTGGTTTTCTGCGCTGCGCTTGTGCCTCTCTATCTGGCTTTCTGTTTCGACTGTCGTCTGAGTTTTTTATCCTGGCGTCATTAACTTTGGAAATTGTGGAAGGGTTTAATTCCTCCGTCTGTGTATTTTCTTCGATTAATTCTTTCTGGATATTTTCGGCTAGAAAGAAACGTAATAGTTTATAGAGCTATATTGGAAAATATAAAATATATTGTCCTGTCCTAATTTTGATTTAATTTGTAGCTATTTCATAGCATTTATTATTATATTATTGAGCTAAATCAGAATAAATAATCAATATTTAATGTTAAACAAAACAGCTTGAACTGAATAATAATTTATGAAATTACCAACCATTTTTAACATTATTCTTCGGAACTACTTTACCGTCATCTCTTTTCAGGTCGTCTTTATTAAAACCTTTCATCCTAAAAGTGTATTTTTCTCTAATCATTTTTCTTCTTTCATCCATATGTAGAAAATTGTTTTCTATGTTTTTCTTTACGGGTTCTTTCTTAGGAACGTCACGAATTTTCGACTTAGATTCTTCTTCGCATTTATTATTTGCAACATTTTCATTAGCATCAGATTTAGGTTCTTCATTTATCCTCTTACAAGGTAATATTTCGTTTTCTTTTGGCTTATGTTTAGAATCGTTCTTTGCTATACTTTTGTTAACTTCGTTTGGTTTTAATTCTTTACCTGCCCTTTTATTGATAAAATTATCGATAATTGTAGTTACTGCTGGAAGTCTTTTATTAGAATGCTCCTCTACAGAATTATCAGTGCTTTTAGCGGGATATTCTCTATTTACCTTTTTAGTTGCGTTTCGAATTTTGTCGAGCCTGTTATTTTGAGGCTTGCTGTCACAAAAAATGGGATCACCACGTTCGAAAAACTTGTCGTCTCTCTTCATTGGTTTATCAGGAGAATTCTGCAGTTCAGGAATTCCTTTCGTTTTCACCTCAACTTTTGGAATATGTTCATTTTTCTTATTTCGCCGGTCCATAATGTAAAAAAATACCATTCACTGAAAATTTTAAAAATTTTGTCACCAAAATCGAATCTACGCCAGCGAGATTATGTAGGTACAAGTTGTCAGTTTGATTGTCAATAATTATAAGCACAGGTTGTTATTACTCTATGGTGCTCTTTTTCATCTTGGAAGAGAATAACTTTTATGTAAGGATTTATGCACATAGGCCCTAAAACCGACGGCCGTTGGAGCAGAAAGGTTACCGAATGTCGACCAAGCGTATGATGGACGCAGCGTGGGCGGACCCCCTACAAGATAGACCGACGATCTTGTGCGGGTCGCTGGAAACTGCTGGATGCGAATAGCGCAAGGCCGGCAATTGTGGAGATTTTTGGGAAGCCTTTGTCCAGCCGTGGACGTCTTTCGGCTGATATGATAATGATGAAACGAAGCAAAAGAAGTGTGCAAAGATCGCGACAAATGGAAATCCATTGTCTCTGCCTACCCCTCCGGGAAACGCGCGATTTGTATCTATTGAGTCGATTTTCATACAAGTACACCTATTTAGAATTTACTGAGATTCTAACTGTACCATCTCTTTAGTAAGCAGTAGGTATGTGTGATAGAATTTAAAGTATTTATAAATTAAATAAAAAATTACTTAACTGACCGCATTGGTGTCAAACATACCGTTACTACATAAATACTAAATAACCATTAAAAACGAAAACATCAGAAAGTTGACATGAAATCTCAATAGATAAAAATACAAAAAAACATGTTTCTAAATAAAATTTATCAAGATGCAAACACCGAATACCAAAGTACTCAAGTCGAAGTCATCAAACAGCGCTATAGCTACGAAATCAGACACTAGGAAAAATAACAAGAAAAGCAGAAGCAACGGTGAATTTCAGCCGCAAATTGTCAAGAAACGAGGCGTTTATGTTGAAAAGAAGTCTGCTGATATATCTGATAAAGATCCAGGTAAATAGTTATCTTAACACCCTGGGACATTATTCACACACGGCCATCTAATTCCAAACTAAGCAGAGCTTGTACTATGGAAACCAGATAACTGATATACTAACTATACTACTACTTGACAAGTAACTACAAGTGTATGTTAATACCCAAGTGCTGAATAAAATTTCATTTCATTTCATACTTTTATTGCGTAAATAGGTACTTATATAGATAATAGAATAGAATACTCTTTATTGTACACATAAGTAGGATAAATAAGTAGGACAAAAAAAATACAATCCAGTACTATGGGTGGTCTTATCGCATTAAGCGATTTCTTCCAGACAACCTTTGGATGGATAGGAGCTGTAATTGTTTAAAAAAAAACTTGTGTGTACTTATGTACACGCGTTAGAAGTTATACTTCTTAATATACAACTTGAACATAGTTATCAATTTTCATACCACCTAGAACTAACTTCATGCTGTTATTTTTACGATGCGCGCGCATCGTAAAAATTCACTGTCATACCACCTAGAACTAACTTCATGCTGTTAAATTTTTTGGTGTCGGTGTGCGCGCGCATCGTAAAAATTCACTCTCATCATTTTTCTCCATCGCGCCAAAAGAAGTATAACTTCAAAAATGGGTGTGTAACAAATGAAGTAGTGGATAAAAATGTGTATAATAGTGTAAAGATAATTACACCCAGACTCAGGACAAAAAGACATTTTCATACACACTAATATCTGTCCTGGGTGGGAATCGAACACACGACCTCCGGCGTGAAAAGCAAGCATTTAGTAACCACGCCGACAAGCCTGTCATAACAACGGCATCATGGATGGGGTTTCAGCTTAGCAAGGGTAGGTTCCTCAGTGGCGAGGATCGCGTTGGCCCCTTAACTCATGATTGGTGATCCCGTCCAAGTAATCACACCATTACTTACGAGTAGAATTCCGTCTTTTTACTTCAGCGGCTCCCTGAGCTGTGGCCCCATAAGGATGCCTTCAGATATTAGTAGCTTAAATTAAGCTACTGGCTGAGAGCCTCCTGACCTAGACAACTACTCGTTGTCTTCATTTTCATTTTAATATAGCGTACTAAATTTAAAAATAATAGCGTAATAACTTGTTGTATATTTAACTAAGGATTTAAAAAAATATGTGATAAAACAGACAGTACGGACGGAGTAATTTTTTAGGGTTCCGTTTCCAAAGGGTAAAACGGGACCCTATTACTAAGACTTCGCTGTATGTCTGTCACCAGGCTGTATCTCATGATCCGTGATACACAGTACAAATTTTAACAGATGCGATTTTCACATGATGTAGTTCTGTTGCCGTTATGATAACATATACAAAAAAACAAAATAAAATAAAATTTTAAGGGGTCTCCCATACAACAAACGTGAAGTTTTTTTCGTTTTTTATAGATAATGGTACGGAACAATTCGTGCGCGAGTCCGACTTTCACTTGGCCGGTTTTTCGTTACTTTTATATCTAGTGTATTTGACAATGTTTATACTGCATTATGAGCTTGACAAGTAGGTACAAGTGGCTGTTAATACCCAAGTGCTGAATGAATTTCATTATTAAAGGTTGATTAAGCAAGAAGAATAGTATTTTACGGATCTTCAAAGATGTGGTGTTTAACCTAATATCTCATAAATCTAAATACATATTTGTAGGTACTTTATAGAATATCTACCTATAAGGATAGGTTCAATAATTCAATGACATTGACGATCTTATTCATCAACTTCATCAACTAATTGACATGTATTTAAAACAGTATGGTACATATCCGGGTTATCCACTATTATATCCTACTCTATTTATAATAGGCATGATAGGGTATTATAAACTAGAAGTAAGAAGGGAAGTCGCTCTCACCATTTATCTTTTTAAATTATTAAGAGGAAAAATACATAACCCAGGTGTTCTAGAGACGGTTCGGTTGTTTGTTCCTGATGAGTACGTGGGACGGCGGCGGCGACCGCCTTTAATATGGGTGCCGCCAGCGCGCACTAACCTGCTGCAGAAGGCACCCCTGACACGAGCGCTGCACGCGGTCAACGCGGTGTCCCAACATACTGATATATTTAAGTGTACTCTGAGTGAATTCACACGGGCAGCTTATTATGTAACAACATTATTGAATTAGGTGTAACCTGTAAAGATAGTTGTTGGTTGTTAATAAATAAATAAATAAAAAAACTTGTTTCAGCCGATATTCTTCCAAAGAAACTGTCAAAGTGTCAAGGACCACGCCCAGGAAAAAACCGTTTCCTAGCCTCAGTTCTTACGATACTTTCCAAATCCACCGCTAGCACTCAATTCCCTGAACAGAAAGACCAAAACGCATCAGAAAAAGTTAAAAAGAAACCCAAGTATCGATCAAAGTTCTTGAACGCAGATAACAATAGTGATATAGCACAGTTAGTTATACTCAAGTCGACTAAAGAAATTATTCTCACACCTTCTGTTGCTTCTGAAGATAAAATCAGTCATACAATGGTTGCCAATCCAATAAAACGTGTAGGGAGTAGGCTTCTTTACGTTAAAGGCAATAGCAATGTTGGAATTCTCAAAACAGAATCAAAGAATATAGAAGATAGTAAAATGATTCCAGAAAAGAAAGTCACAATAATTGACAAAGATCCAGATACTTTGGTTGCAGAACAGCCTAAAGAAGACAAAAGGTTTTATAATTTTTTCGTAGATCTTTTAGAAACATCTTTTGATGTTTATAATGGTGACACAGTTTTTGAATTGCCACCAGCCAATGTCACTTCTGTTGACAATTCTAAAGGGGAGTTAGCAATTGATGAAGCTGTCGCCAAAAAGTTAGTTATAGAAAAGACTAAAGCGTCTTCAGTAAACTTTGATGACTCAACAAAAATCAAACACTATCAGATACCAACAAATGAATACTCTGATCATATTGTTCATAATATGCATCCTAAAATCGTACGCAAACGGTCGATAGCTCTGCCTCCAAAAACATCAATAAAAAAGAGTCAACTTAAATCAGCATCGTTTGAATCGGCACCAAAAAAGAAAATATCTGAAAAGAGGAAGCGAAAGAATTTCTTGAACTCTTTAAAAGAAGAATTGAAAAAAAGTGATGATTTCTATGAAGAGCCACAAACTATTTTTCAAGCTCTCCAAGTAATGGCGCGTAATAAAAGACGCTGTCAGAAAAGTATACATTACAAAGACAATACATCAGATATAAGTGAGAGAGATTATCGCGAATGTACATTTAAGCGACGCAAACTATTAACAGCTAAAATACCATCAGTTGACACAAATAGATCCTTAGATCCATATTTCCGTAACACACTTAAATCGTCTAGAAACAACCCTGTTAATATTACTCCAACCATATCCAAAACTGAGTTTGATCCATCTCAACATTCTCTACAAGTTTACGGTTATCTTTACGAAACTCCGTCTAGAAACCAAATACCAGAAGAAGATTCGATTTCATTTCACTCTATGCATTCTGAAACTGACTTCGAGTTTGATGGTGAAACTGTGTTTTGAAATTTGTGGGACACCTTGGCGACTGTGACTTGACCGAACTATCTTCTTATTTCATAGATTCATACTTTCATACATGGAAATCACACTTAACACCACTCCGAAGGAACCATTCTTAAGATAAGACTTGAGGAGCTGGATAATCCATCAGTCTTACGAATATACTACGTAGGTACTCGTTTTTGGACATAACACTTAATTAAATAATGTTGTACTGAGTGCATCGAATAAAAAAAGTAAAATGTTTTCCATAACTTTTCATTTCGATTTATAGCAGAGAGCTTAATTAAAATGGCACAAGCCACTCCTTGGCACATGCCATCAATCGAGTTGTATAGTGCAAAAAATGCGGAGGACGGGCCACCATTTTGGATAAGCTCCCAAATGTTGGTTCTGCAGCCGCAAGACAACGGGTCGTGTTACGTACGCTCTCGATTAGTTTAGACTAGCTTTTCCCCGCGGTTTTACCCGCGTTAAACTTTATAAATTATCGCAGCTCCTCAGATAGCGTGATAATATGTAGCCTATGTTTACCCGACCTCTTAGTAATATTCATGCAAAATTTGAAGTAAATCCATGCAGTACTTTTTGAGTTTAGCCCGGAAATACATACAGAGAAATAGATAAAAATTCTAAAAACAATATTTTTGGCTTCGATATCGATTGTAGATCAAACCTCAAGAATCTTTAAAAAAATATTCAATGTATAGTTTTGATTTTCCTACGATTGTATTTATATGTACCTATAGATGTGTTATTATTTAATCCAGGGTGTCAGCTAACTCTATAGCAAAATTTATTAAAATCACTCCAATTGCAAATTGCATCCCGGCATGATTAAACTGACAATTAGCGGAATTAACACTACATATTGACTTTGTATTTTGATTGTTATGGATTTCCGCAAAGTAACGCCTGATTCCATTATTTAAAATCACTCCAGCCGTTTAGACGTAAAGAAGTAACAAACACACACACACTCACAAAATTTTGCCTTTATAATATTAGTAGGATTCTGTACCGACATAAGAGAACTTTCTTAAACTAGGAGCTACAGCAGATGTGCGTCAGAATCGAGGGCCCATTTTTCAAACTTTTGTGAAACGTAATAAGGCTTTTAGGAAAATTAGTTAAAAATAGTTAAAATTTAAAGCAAAGGGCCACGAATTTCTTAAACGTGAATTAAAACTGTTATGATTCAATAACTTGGGCCCTCAATCCTGACGCATGCATAAAGTGGCATAGTCTAAATCTCTGTAAGTACTATCTCTGGGTTTATAATTTTTATTTAAGAATTTCGTTAAGAATTTCTTAAATATTTTAAGAAATTCTCTAATCTGCAGAATATTTCATTACAGATTTATAGCGGTATATATAGGGCCCTCAATTCATTATTGTCTGAACTGAGGAATCTGCAAAACATGATTTTTTCTGATGAAATACATAAATACGACTTCACCATATTTTACTTAGATGCTCAAGTGAATTAGTTAAAAAGAAAAATCTACAAAAAAGTCAATTGTTAAGAAGTAAATGAAAGTTGAATCTTAGTAAAATATCAGAACTGAGAGCCCAATATGTTCAACTTTATTGACTAGGCTCAACCTGTTAGATTAGCGCAAAATATAATAAAAGTTTTAACTATTTCTTAACTAAAATATGACATATCGTTCGTTCCTCTAAATTACATTCTTTAAGAGAAAATTTATTTTCAAATTTTCCTAGTAGAAAAAATTGTAGGGGAGACACATATTATTATTTTTATGGACAGATCAGTATTTACCCTCATACAAATTATTTTAAGCTAATAAGAAAATACTTGTTTCTTGAACTGTCGGAAGTGATTGTGTTTTATGTCGTGCGGTAATTTAATAGTATAAGTGTTAATTATTAATAATATCAGTGTTTCAGTTTTGTGATATCGAAGTAAGTACCTAGATCACTTGAATATTGCCTATTTCATTTAAAGAACAACAATGTCATGTATTTACCTATATTAATAATGTTGCTGATTCATCGTTATCTAGAATGAAGAATTCGGTTCTGGGTTTAAAGTTAAGTAAACCTATATAAGAATATGTTTTCAATGAATTAATTATTGACAGTGAAATAAAAAAATATCGTAGAATGGTGGTAATATAGTTTTATGGCATCTGGTGTAATATACTACTTTTATCGACGGGTTAAACAGCAAATAGTCAATAGAGTTATTTAATGTATATTCGATTGGTGTACATTGTAACGGTGAAAAAGAACAAATAATAAGACAAAAGAACAAATAATGACGGTCACCGTTGGGAGTGCTCCTGCCTACAAAGCTGGTGGTCCTGGGTTCGAATCCCGGTAAGTGCAAATATTTGTGTGATGAACACGAATATTTGTGTCTGAGACATGAATGTTTTTTATGTATTTAAGTATTTATCTATCTATATAAGTATGTATATCGTCGCCTGGTATCCATAGTACAAGCTTTGCTTAGTTTAGGGCTAAGATGATCTGTGTGGCATTGTCCCTAGATATTATTATTATAATAATGACGGGGATATACTTTAAACATGAATAGTGATTATAAAAAAGAATTAGATTGATGTGTTTCCTGCGATAAAATGTAAACTATACTTTTGCTATTGTACAATTTTATATTTCTACTACTTTACAGAAAGCGAAGCTATGAAAATGAGAGGAAGAAACCCCTAGTAGATAGAAAAACACAAAATTAGTTATACAAAAAATAAAATAAAGAGTTACAAAAACCTTTTGTTAAATATACTGACCCCATCTTCACACTTATGGCCGAAGAACTAGGTGACAAAATGACACCAATAGCTTTGTATATGGCGTATAAGAAATATTGCAAAAATTTTGCGGTTAAATATGTCGAAGGAAAACCAGATGAAAAACCAGACGGTGTATCGGTAGATGGTAATTCTAATATATCAGAATGTATTATAAATGCAAGTCGCAGCTCAGTTACTTCGTCGCCAACTCCTGTTTATAATGACGAGAACATTAAATCAAGTGACCTGGTAAAATATTTTCATTTAAATTTGAGACAGGTTATACCAACAGTTGCATTAGATGAGGAAATATTAGATTTAGTACCGTCGACCGTATTTCTGGGATTGACACTCGACTCAAAATTGCAATGGGCTCCTCAGATTGAAAAGCTTGCAGCTAAATTAAGTTCGGCATCCTATGCCGTTTAGAAAATAAGACAATTGTCAGATGAACAAACTGCAAGATTGGTATATTTCGCATACTTCCATAGTATTATATCCTATAGCATTCTGCTGTGGGATTCGAAAGCTGACATAAGTACTATTTTCATTTAACAAAAAAGAGCAGTCAGAGCCATTTATGGGTTAGGTAGTCGCGAATCTTTGCGAACTTTGTTTAAAGAAGTAAATATACTAACGGTGCCATCTAATTATATATATCAGAATATATTGTATGATGACATACGGAACAGAGACGTGGTCGCTCACTATGGGCTTTATTAGAAGGCTCAAGGTCACCCAAAGAGCAATGGAGAGGGCTATGCTCGGAGTTTCCCTGCGGGATCGCATCAGAAATGTCGGAATCCGCAGGCGAACCAAAGTCACCGACATAGCCCGAAGAATTGCCAAGCTGAAGTGGCAGTGGGCAGGGCACATAGCTCGTAGAGCCGACGGCCGTTGGGGCAGAAAGGTTCTCGAGTGGCGACCACGAACCGGAAGACGCATCGTGGGCAGGCCCCCTACAAGATGGACCGATGATCTTGTGCGGGTCGCTGGAAACTGCTGGATGCGAATAGCACAAGACCGACAATTGTGGAGATCTTTGGGGGGGGCCTTTGTCCAGCAGTGGACGTCTTTCGGCTGATATGATGATGATGATGATTGTATGTTAGAAAAACTATTAATAACTATAGAAAAAAAGTGAACTGCATAATATAAATACTAGGAATAAAGACAAACTTGCAATGCCAGGCTTTAGAGTCAGCAAAACGAATAAATATTTTTTAGGAAATTGTATTAGGTTTTATAACAAGCTTCCTACTCATATTACTGATCTGCCTGACACAAGTTTCAAGACACATATTAGACGTGTTATTATACCACTAAAGAGTACATCGATGACAAAGACCTGGCGCTCACCACCTACCTGCTCCTACCTACATTGCTCGCTGGAGATCTTGTAGCCATATAGACATGACTAATTTATTGTGTTACGTGAACTATCTGTGACTATCTGTAAAATGATTGCTAACATATACTAAATTTATTGACTCTGTCTCAAAATGAACAATGTTATTGTTTCGATGTTTTTCTTTGGTTTCCTTAATATAATCTAAATTAATATTCATTCAGACAACCGATCGAGTAGATTTTGTGTTTGCCCACTAAATAATTAGTTTAAGTAGACCAAATCCTGTGTTCATGCCCGCTTGAGTATGTTTCGCCCGAGCGTCTCAACTGGGCCGTGTTGAAACCGGTAGTAGATGAACCTGCTGAGTTTATTTCGCTGGGTCTTCTCAGTTGCGGCGCATTGGATCCGGTGGTAGCATAAAAGCGCGACCGTCGTTTTAAACACAAGATCCGTCATAATAATAATACTGAATTCGTACCGTATAAAATGTATTAAAATATAAATTTCAATAATTAAACCCAAACATAATCTCCTTGACAATAACTTAATACAAGCTAGCTAAATAATACTACTATTATAAAATAAATTTTATACATGTTTTAACAATCCGTGTACTTAAATATCTATAATAAGTAACTAGAAATAATAACTGTATTACTACAAACATGTTCTGAGCTTTACAAGCGCTTTTTTTTCGTCTACGTGAATAGTTTTTTTATTTTATTTATTTATTTAACACAAGATTCTTTCGTTGGTCGCTCTGTAGTCGGTTAATTTGCCTTTCATTTTATGTAGACATTGTTAAAACTAAATATATGGTATTTTTTTACTTTATTATTTGCTTTAGGCAACTAGGTCCATAGCAGTACGTACCTAAGGCCAAACTAAAATCATTCACTCTTATTTACATCAACATTTTCCATTTCTATTTACATTCAAAAATGTAAATGGAAATGAAAAGAAAACTAAAGTGTAAATAGCGAGTATATAACACTTTAAGCTGCAAATAGTACGACTTTCCGACTGAGCTTCACTATATAGGTATACAGATACCTAATTTCTATGAACATTATGGCCACCCTACAAATTTTTTACTAGAAAAAGTTAAAAACCAATTACCTCTTAAAGTATGTAATTTAGAGAAACAAACGATATGTCATATTTTAGTTAGAAATAGTTAAAACTTTTACTATAATTTGCGCTAATCTAACATGTTGAGCCTAGTCAATAAAGTTGAACATATTGGGCTCTCAGTTCTGATATTGTACTAAAATTCAACTTTCATTTACTTCTTAACAATATACTTTTTTGTAGATTTTTCTTTTTAACTAATTCACTTGAGCATCTAAGTAAAATATGGTGAAGTCGTATTTATGTATTTCATCAGAAAAAATCATGTTTTGCAGATTCCTCAGTTCAGACAATAATGAATTGAGGGCCCTATATATACCGCTATAAATCTGTAATGAAATATTCTGCAGATTAGAGAATTTCTTAAAATATTTAAGAAATTCTTAACTAAATGCTTAAATAAAAATTATAAACCCAGAGATAGTACTTACAGAGATTTAGACTATGCCACTTTATGCATGCGTCAGGATTGAGGGCCCAAGTTATTGAATCATAACAGTTTTAATTCACGTTTAAGAAATTCGTGGCCCTTTGCTTTAAGTTTTAACTATTTTTAACTAATTTTCCTAAAAGCCTTATTACGTTTCACAAAAGTTTGAAAAATGGGCCCTCGATTCTGACGCACATCTACAGCAGGTCCTAGTTTAAGGATGTTCTCCTTTAACATTCATTTGAAAAACATTTTGAATTACGATTTTAACTCCTTGTATTTGTACTTATTTATATAGGTACTTGCTGTGCCTGCGATTTCGATTACGTGGTCGTCGAAAGCTAACTATTATCATTTAGATAAGAGTATGAAAGCTAAAAGAGGGTAATGGATGGAAGCTAATAAAGAAATTACGAAATAAGCACTTTTAACTTTAATGCTTCTCTATGTACAGGCCCCCAATTAAAAGTGTTATTTAGTACCTTATTTTGTTGTGATAAAGTTGAAAATCTATAAAAGATTGGGGTAGCTGGATGTGCTGGCGTCTGTACTATGTTAACGGTGGGATCACCCGGAGCATATACAAAAAGGTTCGAGGCATTCCTGAGACCTACATATTCTCATTCTTTTCGCATTTCGGCTACGCAGCCAAAGGCTTGTATTTTTTTTTTCTTGAAAGTACCTAGTTTCAAGTAAAATAGCAAGCGAATAAATCAAATAAATTCAATCAAGTTTTAGGTGAAACTCGCAACACATTCTCTTTTCTAGACACCAGCTGAATGAAAATATCCAGCAACCAAAAGGAAATATATTACACATCGACATGATTCCTTATTTTGATGTCGGTTAAAGATGTAAAACCGTCTTTGCAATACAATTCATATGCGAAAGCATCGATTGAAAATAGTAGAACAGTAGATCGTTACACGAGGGGTGTAATGAATCAATTCCCATACGAGCTATATACGCCGAAGCGCGAACTGATTGTTTTTATACAACAATACGCAAGCGCGGCACATCGCTGGTGCGCAGGGTGCGAGCTAGTTCCAACATAGTGCTGAAAATGATAGCGGACAGGATTGACTGTCCGTTTATAAGAAGGTGCTGCGACATGCATATCGTAGCGGCGAAATGTAAATAATATTATATTTTATTACTAACACCTAGGCTAAGTTTTACTAACAATTATGAGTTTTTATAAACTTGAAATAAACGTTTTATTATATTATTATTATTATACCTGTATGCTATACTTACAGATGTTATGCTATAGTTCGAGTATGAAAATTGATGTCTTTCACCCGTGTTAAGCACTCTACTTGTCATTTCGAATATATAAAAGAAGCTGACTGACTGACTGACATGTCAACGCAGGGCTTAAACTATAGGGGTTTAGAAACTTGAAATTTTGCACGGGGGTTCCTTTTATAGCGTAGGGGAGCACTAAGAAAGGATTTCTAGAAATTCCACCCCTGAAGGCGTAACAATGGGATGTTAGTTAGTATGAAATTACATTTTTTTAAGTAAGTTTAGCGTGGGTGAAGCCACGGGGCACAACTAGTTCCGAATATAAGGAGAGTAAAGAATTGTAATTTTCTGTAAATATTTATTGAAAATAGCAACATTAGTAGTTCCTGTTTGAAATTAATTGAGAAGTTAGAACAATTTGTGAAAGTTAAAGTTACATTTTTGTTAGGAGTATTTACGCTTTTGAATATGTTATGATAAATTTGGCCGTGTTGAATTTCTGTAAAAGTAGGAGACTCCAGTATTTGATTAGCCGGTGGAATCTCGGCGCAGACTCTCTTGAAGTAGGTAGTTGGTTGAGGCGATGTGTTCTGGTCAGTGTGTTTGATTGATATAATAATAATATCCTGGGACATTATTTACACACGGCCATCTGATCCCAAACTAAGCAGAGCTTGTACTATGGAAACCGGATAACTGATATAGGTACTACATATACTACCCACTTTTCTTTTGTAAATACATACTTATATACGGACATGAAATGAGAATGAGAATCGAACCCACGACCTCCGGCGTGAACAGCAAGCATTTGCCAACCACACCAACAGGCCCGTCAATGATTGCCTATTATTAGGGAATACCTGTCTATAATACATAAGTAAAGTTTGACTGCCTCGTTGGTCTAGGGGTAGCGTGTTCACTCGCAGAGAACGAGGTCCTGGGTTCAAATCCTGGGTCCGGGCCAAAAGTGAATTTGGGACTTTTCTGTAAAAAGAAAAATCTCCTAGCATCAGCCCGAAGCCTGGGGGTTGGCAGTATTACACCCCCGTGCCTCGGAGAGCACGTAAAGCCGTCGGTCCTGTACCTGACCTCTTTCCGGTCGTCGAATAGAAAGTGCTCCTGTGTTTGCGCACACAGTTGTGCACTATAATATGTCCTGCGCAGATGACTAATCTCTATTTAGACTGGCCGCCGTGGCCGAAATTCGGCTAGGAGGACATTAAAGTCGTTGGTCGACGTTTATTTACCGAATAGGTCGTGGTCCATCTGCTTTGTTCACCTAAGTCGACCACGGGTACTCTTTATTGCCGTTGGTTCACCTTTATAAAATATCATGCATGTTAGATAAGCTTCGATCAATTGATCGAAGATGTTACGGTTAGAAATCATGCATTAAAAAAAAACTTGTGTGTACTTCTGTACACGCGTTAGAAGTTATACTTCTTAATATACAACTTGAACATAGTTATCAATTTTCATACCACCTAGAACTAACGTCATGCTGTTATTTTTACGATGCGCGCATCGTAAAAATTCACTCTCATACATTTTCATACCACCTAGAACTAACTTCATGCTGTTATTTTTATGATGCGCGCGCATCGTATAAATTCACTCTCATACCACCTAGAACTAACATCATGCTGTTAAATTTTTTGCTGTCGGTGTGCGCGCGCATCGTAAAAATTCACTCTCATCATTTTTCTCCATCGCGCCAAAAGAAGTATAACTTCAAAAAGTCTTAGTAATAGGGTCCTGTTTTACCCTTTGGGTAGGTACGGAACCCTAAAAAACGAAGGAACACAAAATCTCAGGTACAGATGTATAGGTTAGGTTAGTTGCACGAGTTCCTGCAGTTTACTTAGGTACTCGATCACACGTAGATACAGTTTCTCCCATACATTGAGCACCAGCGCCTCTCGCGGAACCTATTAAGAACTAAAACTCTGGTGTTCAATGTATGGGATGAAACTGTACGTGTCATCGAGTAAGTAAACTGCAGGAACTCGTGCTAGAGGCACAGGCGCGAGCCGAGCGAGCGAAATGAGCGGCGGCGTCATCAAATTATTTTTGTCCATTTCAATGTGACAGGATCACGTGAAATTACTTTTAGGTGGACCATGGCCTAAAGACATTTTTGATTTGCATATTTTTCAACATTTAGGCGGACCACCGGCAAGAAAAGTGCCCATGGTCCACTCAGGTGAACTAAGCAGACCACGACCAAAACCTGGTTTTATCTATACCTACATATAATAAAATCGTAGGAAAGCTAAAACTGTAATTGAATATTTTTATAAAGGATACTTGGGGAGTGATCTACTATCGATATCGAAGCCAAACATATAGTTTTTAGAATTTTTGTCTGTTTGTATGTCCGGGCTAAACTCAAAAAGTACTGCATGGATTTACTTCAAATTTTGCATGAATATTACTTAGAAGTCGAGTTAACTTATAGCTACATATTATCACGCTATCACCTTCGGGGGAGGAGCTGGGACAATTTATAAAATTTAACGCGGGTAAAACCGCGGGGCACGGCTAGTTTTTTATAAAGGATACTTGGGAAGTGATCTACTATCGATATCGAAGCCAAACATATAGTTTTTAGAATTTGTGTCTGTTTGTATGTCCGGGCTAAACTCAAAAAGTACTGCATGGATTTACTTCAAATTTTGCATGAATATTACTTAGAAGTCGAGTCAACTTATAGCTACATATTATCACGCTATCACCTACGGTGGAGGAGCTGTGATCATTTATAAAGTTTATCGCGGGTAAAACGGCGGGGCACAGATAGTTTAGAATAGAATACCTCTCTCTACCTAGATAAACGTTTATAGCTTACCTTCACTGCTATTTTTGGCAGTGAACGTAAGCTATAAATGTCGTCAGCGCCTAGACACGCGGCTTACAGATAGGTGACCGCCAAAGTACTACTATAGTTAAATTTCTGTGCTCCGTGGTTCGGAGGGCACGTTAAGAGGCCTATTACAGTACACTAGCGCCGCCAATCGAAAAATTGTCATAACTCGTAAATAGGATCAAAAATACAAAATATGTTCTATTATTACTAAATCGTGCATTTGTAACAAAAACGGCCGTTTATGTTTTGAATGCACGATTTAGCTAAACAGCTATATTTCAAGTGTTGATAAGGTGTTATACAATTACGTTATTGCCCTTTCCACAGTAATAATAAAACATATTCTGTATTTTTGATCCTATTTACGAGTTATGACAATTTTTCGATTGGCGGCGCTAGTGTACTGTAATAGGCCTCTTAACGTGCCCTCCGAACCACGGAGCACAGAAATTTAACTATAGTAGTACTTTGGCGGTCACCTATCTGTAAGCCGCGTGTCTAGGCGCTGACGACATTTATAGCTTACGTTCACTGCCAAAATTAGCAGTGAAGGTAAGCTATAAACGTTTATCTAGGTAGAGAGAGGTATTCTATTCTAAACTATCTGTGCCCCGCCGTTTTACCCGCGATAAACTTTATAAATGATCACAGCTCCTCCACCGTAGGTGATAGCGTGATAATATGTAGCTATAAGTTGACTCGACTTCTAAGTAATATTCATGCAAAATTTGAAGTAAATCCATGCAGTACTTTTTGAGTTTAGCCCGGACATACAAACAGACACAAATTCTAAAAACTAAATGTTTGGCTTCGATATCGATAGTAGATCACTTCCCAAGTATCCTTTATAAAAAACTAGCCGTGCCCCGCGGTTTTACCCGCGTTAAATTTTATAAATTGTCCCAGCTCCTCCCCCGAAGGTGATAGCGTGATAATATGTAGCTATAAGTTGACTCGACCTCTAAGTAATATTCATGCAAAATTTTAAGTAAATCCATGCAGTACTTTTTGAGTTTAGCCCGGACATACAAACAGACACAAATTCTAAAAACTATATGTTTGGCTTCGATATCGATAGTAGATCACTTCCCAAGTATCCTTTATAAAAAACTAGCCGTGCCCCGCGGTTTTACCCGCGTTAAATTTTATAAATTGTCCCAGCTCCTCCCCCGAAGGTGATAGCGTGATAATATGTAGCTATAAGTTAACTCGACTTCTAAGTAATATTCATGCAAAATTTGAAGTAAATCCATGCAGTACTTTTTGAGTTTAGCCCGGACATACAAACAGACAAAAATTCTAAAACCTATATGTTTGGCTTCGATATCGATAGTAGATCACTCCCCAAGTATCCTTTATAAAAATATTCAATTACAGTTTTAGCTTTCCTACGATTTTATTATATGTAGGTATAGATAAAACCAGGTTTTGGTCGTGGTCTGCTTAGTTCACCTGAGTGGACCATGGGCACTTTTCTTGCCGGTGGTCCGCCTAAATGTTGAAAAATATGCAAATCAAAAATGTCTTTAGGCCATGGTCCACCTAAAAGTAATTTCACGTGATCCTGTCACATTGAAATGGACAAAAATAATTTGATGACGCCGCCGCTCATTTCGCTCGCTCGGCTCGCGCCTGTGCCTCTAGCACGAGTTCCTGCAGTTTACTTACTCGATGACACGTACAGTTTCATCCCATACATTGAACACCAGAGTTTTAGTTCTTAATAGTTTCCGCGAGAGGCGCTGGTGCTCAATGTATGGGAGAAACTGTATCTACGTGTGATCGAGTACCTAAGTAAACTGCAGGAACTCGTGCAACTAACCTAACCTATACATCTGTACCTGAGATTTTGTGTTCCTTCGTTTTTTAGGGTTCCGTACCTACCCAAAGGGTAAAACAGGACCCTATTACTAAGACTTTTTGAAGTTATACTTCTTTTGGCGCGATGGAGAAAAATGATGAGAGTGAATTTTTACGATGCGCGCGCACACCGACAGCAAAAAATTTAACAGCATGATGTTAGTTCTAGGTGGTATGAGAGTGAATTTATACGATGCGCGCGCATCATAAAAATAACAGCATGAAGTTAGTTCTAGGTGGTATGAAAATGTATGAGAGTGAATTTTTACGATGCGCGCATCGTAAAAATAACAGCATGACGTTAGTTCTAGGTGGTATGAAAATTGATAACTATGTTCAAGTTGTATATTAAGAAGTATAACTTCTAACGCGTGTACAGAAGTACACACAAGTTTTTTTTTAATGCATGATTTCTAACCGTAACATCTTCGATCAATTGATCGAAGCGTATCTAACATGCATGTTATTTTATAAAGGTGAACCAACGGCAATAAAGAGTACCCGTGGTCGACTTAGGTGAACAAAGCAGATGGACCACGACCTATTCGGTAAATAAACGTCGACCAACGACTTTAATGTCCTCCTAGCCGAATTTCGGCCACGGCGGCCAGTCTAAATAGAGATTAGCCATCTGCGCAGGACATATTATAGTGCACAACTGTATGCGCAAACACAGGAGCACTTTCTATTCGACGACCGGAAAGAGGTCAGGTACAGGACCGACGGCTTTACGTGCTCTCCGAGGCACGGGGGTGTAATACTGCCAACCCCCAGGCTTCGGGCTGATGCTAGGAGATTTTTCTTTTTACAGAAAAGTCCCAAATTCACTTTTGGCCCGGACCCAGGATTTGAACCCAGGACCTCGTTCTCTGCGAGTGAACACGCTACCCCTAGACCAACGAGGCAGTCAAACTTTACTTATGTATTATAGACAGGTATTCCCTAATAATAGGCAATCATTGACGGGCCTGTTGGTGTGGTTGGCAAATGCTTGCTTTTCACGCCGGAGGTCGTGGGTTCGATTCCCACCCAGGACAGATATTTGTGTGCATGAACATATCTGTTTGTCCTGAGTCTGGGTGTAATTATCTATATAATAATTTTCAGTAATAATATTATTTATTTCTATTTAGTTAGTCCGCTACGTTTTTTATACTAATTTGTTCATATAAATTTAGTAAGTAATTAATAATATCCTGGGACGTCCTGGTACATTATTCACACACGGCCATCTGATCCCAAACTAAGCAGTGCTTGTACTATGGAAACCAGATAACTGATATATATTTTTTTCTTTTGTAAATACATACTTATATAGATAATTTACACCCAGACTTAGGACAAACAGACATGTTCATGCACACAAATATTTGTCCTGGGTGGGAATCGAACCCACGACCTGACATGACCTGACATGAAAGGCAGCGTATCTACCAACCGCGCCAACAGGCGGGCCTGTGTGGACAAATATTTGTGTGCATGAACATGTCTGTTTGTCCTAAGTCTGGGTGTAAATTATCTATATAAGTCCGTACATGTCCGTATATAAGTATGTATTTACAAAAGAAAAGTGGGTAGTATATGTAGTACCTATATCAGTTATCCGGTTTCCATAGTACAAGCTCTGCTTAGTTTGGGATCAGATGGCCGTGTGTAAATAATGTCCCAGGATATTATTATTATATCAATCAAACACACTGACCAGAACACATCGCCTCAACCAACTACCTACTTCAAGAGAGTCTGCGCCGAGATTCCACCGGCTAATCAAATACTGGAGTCTCCTACTTTTACAGAAATTCAACACGGCCAAATTTATCATAACATATTCAAAAGCGTAAATACTCCTAACAAAAATGTAACTTTAACTTTCACAAATTGTTCTAACTTCTCAATTAATTTCAAACAGGAACTACTAATGTTGCTATTTTCAATAAATATTTACAGAAAATTACAATTCTTTACTCTCCTTATATTCGGAACTAGTTGTGCCCCGTGGCTTCACCCACGCTAAACTTACTTAAAAAAATGTAATTTCATACTAACTAACATCCCATTGTTACGCCTTCAGGGGTGGAATTTCTAGAAATCCTTTCTTAGTGCTCCCCTACGCTATAAAAGGAACCCCCGTGCAAAATTTCAAGTTTCTAAACCCCTATAGTTTAAGCCCTGCGTTGACATGTCAGTCAGTCAGTCAGCTTCTTTTATATATTCGAAATGACAAGTAGAGTGCTTAACACGGGTGAAAGACATCAATTTTCATACTCGAACTATAGCATAACATCTGTAAGTATAGCATACAGGTATAATAATAATAATATAATAAAACGTTTATTTCAAGTTTATAAAAACTCATAATTGTTAGTAAAACTTAGCCTAGGTGTTAGTAATAAAATATAATATTATTTACATTTCGCCGCTACGATATGCATGTCGCAGCACCTTCTTATAAACGGACAGTCAATCCTGTCCGCTATCATTTTCAGCACTATGTTGGAACTAGCTCGCACCCTGCGCACCAGCGATGTGCCGCGCTTGCGTATTGTTGTATAAAAACAATCAGTTCGCGCTTCGGCGTATATAGCTCGTATGGGAATTGATTCATTACACCCCTCGTGTAACGATCTACTGTTCTACTATTTTCAATCGATGCTTTCGCATATGAATTGTATTGCAAAGACGGTTTTACATCTTTAACCGACATCAAAATAAGGAATCATGTCGATGTGTAATATATTTCCTTTTGGTTGCTGGATATTTTCATTCAGCTGGTGTCTAGAAAAGAGAATGTGTTGCGAGTTTCACCTAAAACTTGATTGAATTTATTTGATTTATTCGCTTGCTATTTTACTTGAAACTAGGTACTTTCAAGAAAAAAAAAATACAAGCCTTTGGCTGCGTAGCCGAAATGCGAAAAGAATGAGAATATGTAGGTCTCAGGAATGCCTCGAACCTTTTTGTATATGCTCCGGGTGATCCCACCGTTAACATAGTACAGACGCCAGCACATCCAGCTACCCCAATCTTTTATAGATTTTCAACTTTATCACAACAAAATAAGGTACTAAATAACACTTTTAATTGGGGGCCTGTACATAGAGAAGCATTAAAGTTAAAAGTGCTTATTTCGTAATTTCTTTATTAGCTTCCATCCATTACCCTCTTTTAGCTTTCATACTCTTATCTAAATGATAATAGTTAGCTTTCGACGACCACGTAATCGAAATCGCGGGCACAGCAAGTACCTATATAAATAAGTACAAATACAAGGAGTTAAAATCGTAATTCAAAATGTTTTTCAAATGAATGTTAAAGGAGAACATCCTTAAACTAGGACCTGCTGTAGCTCCTAGTTTAAGAAAGTTCTCTTATGTCGGTACAGAATCCTACTAATATTATAAAGGCAAAATTTTGTGAGTGTGTGTGTATGTTTGTTACTTCTTTACGTCTAAACGGCTGGAGTGATTTTAAGTAATGGAATCAGGCGTTACTTTGCGGAAATCCATAACAATCAAAATATAAAGTCAATATGTAGTGTTAATTCTGCTAATTGTCAGTTTAATCATGCCGGGATGCAATTTGCAATTGGAGAGATTTTAATAAGTTTTGCTATGGAGTTAGCTGACACCCTGGATTAAATAATAACACATCTATAGGTACATATAAATACAATCGTAGGAAAATCGAAACTATACATTGAATATTTTTTTAAAGATTCTTGGGGCGTGATCTACAATCGATATCGAAGCCAAAAATATTGTTTTTAGAATTTTTATCTATTTCTCTGTATGTATTTCCGGGCTAAACTCAAAAAGTACTGCATGGATTTACTTCAAATTTTGCATGAATATTACTAAGAGGTCGGGTAAACATAGGCTACATATTATCACGCTATCAGAGGAGCGGCGATAATTTATAAAGTTTAACGCGGGTAAAACCGCGGGGCAAAGCTAGTCTAAAATAATCGAGAGCGTACGTAACACGACCCGTTGTCTTGCGGCTGCAGAACCAACATTTGGGAGCTTATCCAAAATGGTGGCCCGTCCTCCGCATTTTTTTGCACTAAGGTGAGTGGGGGTAAGTCGGAATGGATTTTTGATTAGATAAACAGTTTTGATTTGAAACTGTTGTGAAACGAAGGGATTCAAGTCAAATACATAAAATGATGTTTTGGGTAAAAAAGTATAGTCAATTTGTTTCTATTATGTTGATAGAAATCTTTTTGAAACAATATTTTATATAAAATACCTTTAATAAAGTTGGTCCTCTAAAAAAAATATGTATGGGGAAAGATGCAATGGCCAAGGGGTAAGATTGAAGTAGTGACTAGAATCGTATTCATGATCATTGTGCACGTGTGATGATCAATAAACGCTCTGTAACAAAAACCTAAATAGCTTGAAAATCAGTTACATTTAAAAATCGCTTTCTAAATGCAAGATAAAATAATTTATCAAATAAAATATATCGATCTTACCCCATTGAAATGGCAGACAGCCTGTGGTTCTCAAAATATAATGATAAGATAATACTGTCAAGTCTTAATCGGGTCGATAAATAAAACATACGTTTTCATTTAATACCATGTAGCGTACATTATAATTATTTTTATTTAAAAGAACCACGAATGCAAAACACAATTAAACATTATTAAATATATTACTTCAAATTATGATGATGAATATTGTATCTAAACATCACAGTTAAAAAGAATCAGTCGTATGTAAGTACTACTTTAAAAACTAAATAACCTCTTATTATATACACTGTGGTGTGAGGCAGGGGGGCCTTACATCCCCGCGACTTTTTAATTTGTATATAAATGCCTTGATTGAGGAACTAAGTAGCACCAAGATTGGTTGTCGAATTGATGACGTCACTTTAAATAATATCTCGTTCGCAGATGACATGGTGCTGCTTAGCCCTTCAATTAATGGATTGAGAAGGCTAGTTGGCATATGTGAGAAGTACGCTAGAGAACATGGACTAAGGTACAACTCAGTGAAGAGCGAACTTATGGTGTTTTCTGGCAAGAACATGAGTCCGCATTATGTACCTCCAGTTACACTAAGTGGTTCGCCCTTGACTAGAGTTGCTCAGTTTAAATACCTGGGTCATATTGTGACGGAGGATCTCAAGGATGATATAGATATAGAGAGAGAGCGAAGGGCACTGGCTACTAGATGTAACATGCTCACAAGGAGGTTTGGTAAATGTTCCAAGCCTGTCAAAATTACATTATTCAAGGCTTTTGTGCAGGCATTGTACACTAGTAGCCTGTGGGCTAACTTCTACAAGAGAACCTATAACACATTGAGAGTGCAATACAACAATGCATTCAGAATGTTGTTGGGACTGCCCCGTTACTGCAGCGCTTCAGGTATGTTTGCCGAGGAGCGCACACAAGACTTCTACACGCTCATGCGTAAAAATATTGCCTCCCTGGTGCGCAGGTGGCGGGACAGTCCCAACAAGATGCTTGTTGTATTTGCTGAAAGAATGGAGAGTGCTGTATTAGGTAGGTTCTTTCAGTTGCATGTCATACGACCTACTGATAGAGCCTAGTGCAACAGAACTTATAAATTGTTATTTATATCAGTAAATTAAAATTAGATTATAAGTATTAACATAGAATAAGTAAAACATTACTAACCGACTAAAACTAGCATATTAAGTTACTAACATATTTTTAAGACAATTTGTTACTAACACAGTGGAGCCTATGTTGTTCTTAAATAAAGAATTATTATTATATTATTATTAAAAGTATATAATTTGGCTTTATCAAATCAGTTAGTAAAATACTCAAGCAATATTATTGCATATTATATTTACTGAGATCAACGTTAAATATTATTTGGCCACGTCGCAAAATAACGGGCTGAGGTAAAACACATATTATATCTGCTTTAGATTTAATAACACAAATATCTTCTACAATAGGATAGCTGAACGTGGTTTCACATTTTAAGTCAAACATCACAGTTAAAGAGAATCAGTCGTATGTAAGTACTACTTTAAAAACTAAATAACCTCTTATTAAAAGTGTATAATTTGGCTTTATCAAATCAGTTGGTAAAATACTCAAGCAATATTATTGGATATTATATTTACTGAGATCAACGTTAAATATTATTTGGCCACGTCGCAAAATAACGGGCTGAGGTAAAACACATATTATATCTGCTTTAGATTTAATAACACAAATATCTTCTACAATAGGATAGCTGAACGTGGTTTCACATTTTGACAGTTTCACCTTTCGTACAAATTTTACAACTGGTATTTGGTCATCGATCGATAAAATTCTACCTATGAAATGTTTCACACTTTTTTTCGTTGTGAACTGAACAACAAGCCAGTCTTCATTTTTTAATTGTAAAGAACTATCGTCATAAAATTTTATGTCGCTTAAGCCGAAAGGCAATTTTGCGTCTGGTTCAATGTTTTCTTCATCTTCTTGCAATTTCAAGCATTGTTCTATGTAGTCTTCCATATTTTCATATTCAGAATCGGTATCTACAGCATTAAACTCTGTTTCGCTAGTGGAGCTTTCCGTGTCTGTACATGGCGTTAATTTAGTTTTCTTTTTTATACTTTGACGTGATTTAATAGTCTTCTTTTGGTTACGGTCTTTTCTATCAACTCTTTTTTTAGATATCTGTTTTTTAGTCTTATTCGTATCTCCACTTAGTATCGTTTTCTGATTATATGTATTCATATCCTTAAGTATTGCACGTTCATTATTTTTTTTCACTTTCTTTCTTGGTACAACGTGTGCTTCAATCTCATTTTGAGTTTTATTTTTAATCAAAGTCTCCGTTATTACTTCAGCCCCAATTGCCACCCGTTTCTTCTTTATTTTAGTATTAGTTTGTGGACTTTGTTGAACCTTTTGAAGTAAGAGATCTTCAAAACTATAAGGGTAGTTAACTACTTCGTTAGAAATAATCTTAATGTTGGACTGCGCATTGGTAATGGGTTTTGACTGAATATTAGATAGGCAAATCGGTAAATCATTTTGGTTGTCTGCCACAAACGATGACGCCTGCTCTTCATGCTTCACATCTACTAGCAAGTGGACTGTTTCAGAATTTTCAGGAATTATAAATGAAGAAAGTGGACCTTCAAGGTCGTAAATTGTATCATCGTCACATATTATACCACTATTAATTATATTAAGGCTAAGTTTAAATAACGACTCGGGAGAGTTACCATCATATTGTAAAACAGGCTGTGGAGGTAGAAATACGGCCTCTGTCCACCGCTTGTAAGCTCTTGGATCATATTTATCAACTGAAATTACATTTGAATTAAAAGGACATATTCCTGTTTTTATAAAACCGTTGATTATACTTTCAGATTTTGTATTGTTCCATACTTCTGCAAACAAGTTAGAAAAAACTCTTTTAGGTAGCTTCACACCTACGTTATGTCGCTGCCATTCAACTAACTTTGCGTCCCAGCTAGATTTAAAAGATTTAAATACAGCCACATCTAGTGGCTGTAAAAGATGAGACGTATGTGGGGGTAATTTTAATATTGTGACATTATGTTTTTGTGCCAACTCAACCACTTTTATATCAACATGAGTGCTATGACCGTCGTAGACTACTAGAACGGGTCTCTCTTCGCCGAGTCCCGGAATAAATACCTTTTCCATGTAATTATGGAATATTTCCGTCTCCATCCATCCTCTTTTACTAGCTGCGTAAGATAACTCTAAATTTTGTGTGTCAGCCATCCAGGTGTCCCATACATATTTACCTTTAAATATGATTAAAGGTGTCAGTTTCTGTCCGCCAGCACTTACTGCTGTTAGAACTGTTATATGTTCTTTGCCTGTACCGTGAGTTGTGCGAGAGCATGGCGCACCTTTTCGCCCAACTACTTTCGTTTTAGAGGGATCCAAACTAACTGAAGTCTCATCAAGGTTCCAAATGAGTTCTGGCCTTTGTTCTAGACCTAATTTCTTTAGAGTAGACTGCAGTAGGCTGAAATATTCTCCTACGATGAAAGGATCTGTATTTTTTCGTCTGACATGTTCAATAGGTTGAGCCTTTTTTAATGATAATCGATGCCGTTTTCTAAAGTTTGTAAACCAATCTGGTCCTGGAACTCCACTATTAAATGGGGTTGAAATCTTATTCAAATGTACGAATTCCCTGACAAGAGAAAACACTTCCTTTCGTGACAAACCAAATCCCCATTTTTCTAATACTGTAAGTCCATTCGCCAACTGAGTTTCTATTTCAAGGGGTAAAACCGGTGGACGCCCTAGGGTACTGCTTTTTAATCCAGTTTTTTTATGTACACGATTGTGCAGTGTAGCGACAGGTATGTTGTATAACTTAGCTGCTGTGTACATGGTCAATTCTTTATTCTCCACTCTCTGTATTGCAATCGCCAAGTCCTCAGGAGTATAACAAGTTGCCCGTAACGATTTCCTGATATAGTTACGAGGCATGATGATTCTACAACAAAAATAAAAAAAGTTATCTATATGCAAGTTGAAATTGTATTCCTTGGAGGATAAGGCAGAAGTATATTTTCTTATCGTGTTGATCAATGGCATTAATTTTCTTCCAGACCAGTACTTAGCCACACAAACCAAAGGTGTATAATACACCCATATTTAGCCAGCTATGTGTACGTTCTATGTAATAGAAGACAAACCGGGCATTATTCCCAAATCCCGGCTCTTAAAGCGATATTCCTAACGGAAAATCAACAACACTGCCTGACTTGGGCATCGAACCCAAATCTCATGCACAGCAGTCCGCTTACGACGACCATCGCCACGACCAGGTATACTTTGTGCAATAAAGCGACCACAGCGGTTTTGGGTTGATTAGAGTATAATAAATTTAGGGACATGGTAATTAAAACTTCAAGAGGGTTAACATATTTTGTCACCTCTCTCGCCCGCACAGACCGATATTTTTAAGACTGTTAAATGAAAAGATGCATTTTTGAAAAATGTAATCAATAATGTAAGAAAGTAATATTAATTTAATAAGTAATTATTAAAAAAACTACATTATTATGTTCCCTAATAACCTCAGCTCATTAAATATTATGATCTGTTTTTGAGATAAGTTCGAAAAAAGTCTCAATAATAATGTATTTTTCAATAATTACTTATTAAATTAATATTTTTTTCGGTGCATTCCGTTGATAACATTTTGCTAAAATGAATCTTGAAACCCTGTAGCCCACTAACTTACGTATGAAGGCGACTCGATATGAGATTTTAATCAGAAATTCCACTGTGTATTTCAGATTGAGAACCTCTGACCTTTTCTAGGAGTTTCGTAAACGGGGCAAGATGGAAAGTTTTATATTACCATCTTACCCCGTTAATTTTTGCAGGGGAAAGTTGGAAAGGCACCATAAATCTTAAAATACGTGAAATATATTAATCACTACTTTATGGAGCATATGAAATTTCAAATATATTTATGAATATCAAAACAAAATGTTATTTACTTACCTGTATAAGGAGATACAGCAAGCGGGGTAAGATGAAATATCTCAATTTTACGCGCGAAAAGTGTCCGTATAGAAATTGTCCAAAAACACGCGTGGGTTCACACTGAGCAACTGACGCAGACTGCGGGATGACACAAAACAAAATGGTGTCTACAAAGGTATTGCCAGTATTCAAAGAATTCCTTGATATTCGGCGCTATTGTATTTTTTTTATCTTTCCCCATTTTTGATCTTACCCCTAGTCACCTTATACAACTCGATTGATGGCATGTGCCAAGGAGTGGCGTGTGCCATTTTAATTAAGCTCTCTGCTATAAATCGAAATGAAAAGTTATGGAAAACATTTTACTTTTTTTATTCGATGCACTCAGTACAACATTATTTAATTAAGTGTTATGTCCAAAAACGAGTACGTAGTATATTCTTAAGACTGATTGATTATCCAGCTCCTCAAGTCTTATCTTAAGAATGGCTCCTTCGGAGTGGTGTTAAGTTTGATTTCCAAGTATGAATCTATGAAATAAAAAGATAGTTCGGTCAAGCCACAGTCTGTGGACTGTAATAGGCCTCTTAAGCTCAGCCGCGGTTGTTGTCTGTAGATATGTCGGAGCCCTACTGGGCGGCTTGAACAACTCTGACACCAAGGTAATCACTGCCCATACGATAAAGGAAGATATTATTGAAATATTTGATTCCTACAAAGACTAATTACACTTATAGACGGTCACCGTAGCCTAGTTGGTAGTGCTCCTGCCTACGAAGTCCTGGGTTCGAATCCCGGTAAGTGCAAATATTTGTTTCTAACCGACGAACAACGACGAGAAAATTCACATTACAATGTTGAGATGGCTAGGTAATACGTGGAAAATTTAAGCCTTAATGGAGTATTTTCATGGAGCCGTTGAGAGGCAGGGAAAGCAAAGACACATGGAAATGGTCTGAGTCATGGATGTTTTCTATGTATATAAGTATTTATCTATCTATATAAGTATGTATATCGTCGCCTGGTACCCATAGTACAAGCTTTGCTTTCTTTGGGGCTAGGATGATGATCTGTGTGTCATTGTCCCTAGATATTATTATTATTATATTATAAAGGCGAAAGTTTTGAGTGTGTGTGTTTGTTACTTCTTCAAGTCTTAAGGGCTGGAGCGATTTTAATAAAATTTGGTATGGAGTTAGTCGACACCCTGGATTAACACAAAGGCTATAATTTATAAAGTTTAACGCGGGTAAGTCCGCGAGGCACAGCTAGTCTATATATATAAAAATCAATGCCACTTTTCGTTGTAATGTTATAACTCAACAACGCCTTTACCGATTTGGCTAATTTTGGTCTTGAATTATTCGTGGAAGTCCAGGGAAGGTTTGTACGTAGAGAAAATTTAAAAAAAGTCTTGAAAAAGTGTAAAATCAACATCTTTCTATACTCCCATATACAAACAATTTGTACTAATACTTAAAAGCCAATTTGAACTTTAATACCATACTGTAAAGTTCAAGTAGGTATTAGTGAAGAGATTTCGGGAAGGCAAAAAAACGAAGACAAAAAAGTGACGATAGTTCTGTCAAACACATTTAATGTCATCATATGTCATTTCATTTTAGCAGCGATAATTATTGCTTTGTGTTTATATTTTTCAAAATATTGTGGAGTTTATTCAAACAATCGGGGAGTCTTGAATTAGTAGAGTAAAATTAAATTGTTTAATAGTGAATTATTGAATGATATTTTTATATATGAAGGTAAAATGCCACGAACCAGACGACCAAACATAGACCGGCGAACGCGTAATGCAAATCAAGTGGAATTATTACGACGATCTCAGACTGCAGGTGAACGCGCACAACGTAATGCACAGAATAGATCTGTTGACCCTGTACCTGTACTGAATCTTGCACGGCGATCACGAATACGTCGTGCTGTTTTGGCTGAAATACTGCGTGCTGCTTTTAATTACAACAGTCAAATTGATTATAGTATGTACGGATAAATGGGAATGATGGACGCAATATGTCCACATTGTGATGCGGCTAACTTCCCAGGTGAAACGCCCGGCATGTGTTGTGCTAATGGTAAAGTGAGATTGCCAACATTAGAAACTCCACCCGAACCATTTTATTCATTTATTTTTGGGACATCTCAAACGTCTCAGTTTTTGAGTCATATTCAGAAATAGAAACAGGAAATAAGTAAAAAGAAACTATGGTGCTAAAAATCCTCGGCAGACGCCGTGTTACCAAAACCGATGACCTCTGGTCCTGGCACCATATAACACTCGCATACTGCTGACTGACGAGAAGATCATCGAACTGGAGGAGGCACTGAGCAGGTTACATTGGGATATCATAGGATTGTCTCAAATCCGAAAAGAGGGAAGGACACGATAATCCTACGAGAGCCTTCTTTATTTTCGGACGGGCAATACAATCCGGCATTTCAAATGACTTCTTTTGGTGTTACTAAAATTATTACAGATAATCTTATGCCGACTTTTAAGGTAAATACCTCAACAGGATTGTCCCATGTTTATATAAATCACAATCATAAAGTCTTAAAAAAATTGATCCAACATCGTTACTGCCATACCCCATGTTGTGCAATTGTTTCAAATACAAGGCGTGAAATTATTCGTGAGCTACAAAGGTATTTCCATCAGCATAACGCATTAGTTCAATTGTTCAAAATTGCTCTCAATCGTATGCCATCTGATAATCACAAAATTGTAATAAGGGCTGATAGAACACCTTTTGGAGAACATGCAAGGCAATTCAAGGCACCGACAATAAACAAGGCCCAAGGGCAAACACTTCACGTTTGTGGTGTGAACTTGGAGGAATCATGTTTAACATATGGCCAACTTTATGTTGCCTGTTCCAGAGTCGGTACCCCCAACTGTTTATTTATACATGCTCAAAATGGAAAAACAAAAAATATTGTTTATCCAAATGTTTTAGACTAACCCATATAGACCCAACATAGTAAGAGTACCCAATTCTTTATTATTTTTTAGTTTTTACTAGCTAGCAATTTAAAATATTTTTTTGTTTGAATAGATTAACTTAATAATATTTTTTTTAGTACTATGCCTTAAACGTAGCGAAGCACGTATCGGGCCGCTAGTACTTAATAATTATCAAGAAAAAAATACTCAATACCTATCACTTTTTATACCTATTTAGATGGTTTATTACATTAACTATAAAAAAAATAAAAAAAATTAATAGAATATCTAAATATTTCTATACCCTTATTTTTATTTTGTAAAGTATATCCCAACTAATGTTTTATAACTTAGTTATTGGGACTAGTCCCTGCCTCTTCCCCACCACTGAAACTCCTGTAAGCCAGGATCAACAGTGGCACACAATGAAATGACACTTATCAGTAAAGGGCATGTCCCGGGGGCATCGCTTTAACTGTCTGGGCTACTGGAACGAGTTTAATCAGAAAGAAACAACGACGAGTTGGAAAAGGTGGTTCCACTTCCCTCCAGAGCAAAGCGGGAGACAGAAGGATATCACGAGGTTGGAGCCTCATAAAATGAGAGAACTGCAGCTAGAAAAGCCAGCTGCAAAAGCACTAAAGAAGTCGTTTAAGGGTTCAAGTGAGTTGTTTAACTTGATTTTATGTTGTATAACTTGTTTAAACATGCAGATAATTGTGTTACACGTAAGAATACAAATAAAACCCCGTTTATTTCCATTATTTAATAAATATCAACAGCCGATTACATCCAATTGCTAGGTAAGCTATGCATGTCAATATTAAAATAACAATTACAATAAATATTTTAAAGCAAGTCAATACTAAATGTTGCTATCACGCAACTTTGTGATTTGTGAAGTTTTCATTTATCTATACAAATAAATAAAATTAGAGTGTCTGTTTGTAATATTGAAATAACCGGTTTTTACTACATAAATATGAATATATATACGGTACATACACCAAAATATTTTTTTACAATTTTTGTCTGTCTATCTGTCTGTTTGTTCCGGCTAATCTCTGAAACGGCTGGACTGATTTTAACGGGATTTTTATTGGCAGATAGCTGATGTAATAAGGAGTAACTTAGGCTACTTCTATTTTAGAAAAAGTCTTTTATTTTACTAAAAAACGCAATAATCTAATTAACACGCGGACGAAGTCGCGGGCACAGCTAGTCAATCATATAATTGAATTATGAGATTGACAAGTATATATATTTACAAGCTATATATTTCCAGTATAAACTGATCCCGCGTGGTATAGGATTTCCATACAATGAGAGGTCACCTTATATTGGAAATGTACCGACAGCTTGATATGCAGCCGTGTGTAGGTACAAGTGGGCATTATTACCAAAGTGCTGACTTAATTTCATCAATAAACATATCTCCTCCATAGACAGACCATAAATCATGAACGACTGCACGGTGTTTTTATGATCTTAAAAACGGTGCGACAGACAGACAGGCTTACCGATACATATACAAAAGCATACGTAATAAAAAAAACTTGTGTGTACTTATGTACACGCGTTAGAATTTATACTTCTTAATATACAACTTGAACATAGTTATCAATTTTCATACCACCTAGAACTAACGTCATGCTGTTATTTTTACGATGCGCGTGCATCGTAAAAATTCACTCTCATACATTTTCATACCACCTAGAACTAACTTCATGCTGTTAAATTTTTTGGTGTCGGTGTGCGCGCGCATCGTAAAAATTCACTCTCATCATCTCATTTCGACTCCTGATTTTGACATAGCCCTTGTCAGTGTCGATATCTGTGCCACCATAGTTTCAGATTTAGACGGATTTCTTACAAATTCGTTCCCAGCTTTTTTATTTTTAAAAGGTTAAGTTAAACATTTCAGAAAGTAAATATACTTTTGTTATGTAATAAATAATCAAATCAAAATCTAGAATTTTGGATATTCACTTTTTCAATAGATTGTGTAGGTACGTGAATTATTGCAATTTCTCCTACAATACGGGGATTAATCGTAACAACACTGGCTCGGTATTTTTTATTATTTCTGATCCTGATTTTTTTTTAATAAACTAGACATATTAAATAAAAAAAAAACAAACGAACTCTTTGTTTTTAAATAAAGGCGACGCCTTGCATATAGAGTAAAAAAAAATTGCAATAATTTATAAAGTACTGTAGCAAAACCGCGGGGCACAGCTAGTATTAAATAATATCGAAATTTTAAATAATCCTAGTTAATCTTTTGTGAATTCACAAATATGTAATGCAATGACAAACAGCACACCCTCACTCATAATATACAGCTATTAGACAAATAGTTGTTTTATGCACTTGTTCAAACCTGAAATACTGAGATCGACGTAGTTACTGTCTAAATAAATTAACCTCAACAAACATAACAAATTATTAAAACAACCTAAAGGAACATTTTCTACAATACAATACAATAATCTTTATTTGCAAATATAGGTGGATCATACAAGATGTTCTTATTTATATAATGTGCTAACTATATTTCACCATTCCGGCATGCAAATCTTAAAATTAAGTCAATTACATATAATTTTATTATGATAGAATGAGATTATACAATAATTATTGGGATAACATAATTAGTTTAGACTACCTACCTACCTACAATAATAAATGTAGGTATAATTTCTTACAATTATAATAATAATATCCTGGGACATTATTTACACACGGCCATCTGATCCCAAACTAAGCAGAGCTTGTACCTACTATGGAAACCGGATAACTAATAAACTACATATACTACTTTTCCTTTGTAAATGCATACTTATATAGATAAATTACACTCAGACTCAGGACAAACAGCCATGTTCATACACACAAATATCTGTCCTGGGTAGGAATCGAACCCACGACCTCCGGCGTGAATACAAGCATTTGGCCACCACGCCAACAGGCCCTTTAAAAGTTATAATCTATTATAACTATAACCTAACCGTCATATTTGACTGCACGTGTGGCGCAGCGGCTAGGACAGTGCCTCGCCGCTTCGAGTCCCGCGCCGGACAACTATTTGTGTGGCTCATAAATAGTTCTTCTGAGTCTAGATGTAATTTGTGTCCGTCTATTATATGTTCGTAAAGTACACCGCACCGCACTAGGGAATCTAATTCCTGTGTCGCGGACACAGGGATTAGATTCCCTAGTGCGGGCGTTGTCTTTTTGAAGTTATACTTCTTTTGGCGCGATGGAGAAAAATGATGAGAGTGAATTTTTACGATGCGCGCGCACACCGACACCAAAAAATTTAACAGCATGAAGTTAGTTCTAGGTGGTATGAAAATTGATAACTATGTTCAAGTTGTATATTAAGAAGTATAACTTCTAACACGTGTACATAAGTACACACAAGTTTTTTTTTTTTAATAAAACCTCCGACCACCAACTATAATTACCTACATCATTACACTGCTGGACCGATATTAACCAAACATAGCTAAGAAGCGCCGCAAGGAAACTGGCTTCCAAATGAAAACAACCGCATCTAAAATCGGTCCATCTGTTTGAGAGCTAGGATGCCACAGACCGACATCGACGTCAAACTTATAATACCTCTCTTTTTACGTCGGGAGTTAAAAACTGCCGTGAGGAGGTAGGTACCACCGTAGCCTAGTTGGTAGTGCTCCTGCCTACGAAGCTGGTGGTCCTGGGTTCGAATCCCGGTAAGTGCAAATATTTGTGTGATGAGCACGAATATTTGTTTTTGAGTCATGGATGTTTTCTATGTATTATAAGTATTTATCTATCTATATAAGTATGTATATCGTCGCCTGGTACCCATAGTACAAGCTTTGCTTAGTTTGGGACTAGGATGATCTGTGTGACATTGTCCCCAGATATTATCATAGCAGCCGAAAGACGTCCACTGCTGGACAAAGGCCTCCCCCAAGGATCTCCACATTAGCTGGTCCTACGCTGCCCGCATCCAGCAGCTTCCTGCGATCCGCACAAGATCGTCGGTCCACCTTGTAGGGGGCCTGCCCACGCTGCGTTTTCCGGTTCGTGGTCGCCACTCGAGAACCTTTCTGCCCCATCAACCATCGGTTCTACGAGCTATGTGCCCTGCCCACTGCCACTTCAGTTTGGGAATACTTTGGGCTATGTCGGCTATTTTAGTTCCTCACGCTATTAATTTTAATAATAATGTCCTCCTAGCCGAATTTCGGCCACGGCGGCCAGTCTCAACAGAGATTAGCCATCTACGCGGGACATATTATAGTGCTCAAGTGTGTGCGCAAACACAGGAGCACTTTCTATTCCATCACTCTCATGATCCGATGTGACGCCTAGCGATACGACCGGAAAGAGGTCAGGTACAGGACCGACGGCTTTACGTGCTCTCCGAGGCACGGGGGTATGATACCGACAACTCCCAGATTTCGGTCTGATGCTGAGAATTTTTTCTTTTTTACAGAGAAGTCCCAAAATCAGTTTTGGCCCGACCCGAGATTTGAACCCAGGACCTCGTTCTTTGCGGGTGAACACGCTACCGCTAGACCAACGAGGCAGTCATTTCGTATCGTATTTCCAAGTACTCAGCAGTTGGTGTGGTTGGTTATAGACCTAACCAAGCATCACGTCGCAGGTCGTGGGTTCGATCCCCAGGACCACAGATACACAGACACACATTTCCGAATAATCGACCATTATAAAACGAATGTCTAAATACTCGAATATCCATAATATCGAATGAATAGAATGAAATGAAATGAAATTTAATGAAAGGAAATGAAATTTCATTTGATTAAATTTAATTTCATGAATGTCTAAATACTCGAATGTCCATAATAGCGAATGGTCAACAAAGCGAACATTCGGCACTAAAAAAGTAGGTAAACGTAGAACAGCGACCATACAACGCACGAGCCGAGCGGGCAATCGAGCGTGCGGCGGTAGAGGCCGACGAGTGCCAGAAACAAATAAATCCTTTATTGCTAGAGGATACATTCGATTGATTAACCATTACATACAACATGTAACTTAATTAACGCACATCCTGAAAATAGTTTGTTCAGAATCGTTTACTGAATCGATTTATATCATTTTTAATATAGGTAATTTTTTATTTCAAATAATTAAAACTACGGAAATTATTGGCATATTAACCCTGTACGGTCAAAACAAATTGAAATGACCGTAAGTCAAAGTTTAAAATCGCAGTTTTATTTGTATTCATACAAATTCCATCATTAAATACAAAATAAAGAAAAATATACTTTATTCCAAGAAACTAATTTAGTAAATATCAATGCATATACATTTTAAATAAAAAATTCAGTGTATGTATTATGATTACAACATAATATTCTAATTGGGGTTTTGAGGGTGTGCGTTAATTTTACGTTACACGTTGTATTACAAACGAGGCAGTAACATTAATTTTATATAAGCATTGGCCAAATGGCTGTGTTGCTGAATATCGCCACCCCATTTTATGCCGTGGGGGGTGTAGAAGTTGACCCGAGGGTATATCTTCCAGAGAACGGGCATCAGCGTCTCTCAGAGTACTAAGTATGACCATCATACTGCGATCGCCAAGCGTGGCGATTATGGCATAAGTATATAACTTACCGTAGCTTAGTTGGTAGTGCTCCTGCCAACGAAGCTGGTGGTCCTGGGTTCGAATCCCGGTAAGTGCAAATATTTGTGTGATGAGCACGAATATTTGTTTCTGAGTCATGGATGTTTTCTATGTATATAAGTATGTATATCGTCGCCTGGTACCCATAGTACAAGCTTTGCTTAGTTTGGGGCTAGGATGATCTGTGTGACATTGTCCATAGATATTATTATAATTACTGTATAACTAATGCAAGTATAAACATTAGTTACATATATGTAGGTACTCACTTTAAATATAAATAATAAAATTAATATAAAACAAATATTTAAGGTGGGCTCCCCAAACTACAATCATGTTTTTTTTGTAGGTTTTATAGATAATGGTACGGAATGAGAGCTCTGAGAAGTAGGCGTGGTGTGACTTTGAGAGACATTCGAAATACTGATGTAAGAGAGCGTTGTGGTGTGAATGAGGATGTAGTCACAAAGATTGAAATAGGAATGCTGAGATGGTTTGGCCATTTAGGAAGGATGAATGAAAGAAGATTGACCAAAGAAGTATACCTGGCCTGTGTGAATGGAACAACCGGAAGGGGAAGACCTCGTCGAACATTCTCTGACCAGATCGGAGACGTTCTCAAGAAAGGTCAGGTCAGAAGTACCCTAAACCAGCGAGCATGTATGGAGAATATAATGACAGTAATCGAGGCAAAAGACGTGTGCAATGATCGTGACAGATGGAAATCCGTTGTCTCTGCCTACCCCTCTGGGAAACAGGCGTGAGTCTATGTATGTATGGTACGGAAACTATAGTGCGCAATTCCGACTCGCACTTGGTGGATTTTAGACTATATGTTTCTACCTCTTCGAGATTAACTTCATTATAGTAGACAGAACCATTCAGACAATATGTAGTAAAAAATAAATTTCAATCATTAAACCTAAACATAATCTCCTTGACAATAACTTAATACAAGCTAGCTAAATATCACTACTATTATAAAATAAATTGTATAAATGTTTTAACATTCCATGTAACTAAATATCTGTAATAAGCAACTAGAAATAATAACTGTATTACGACAAACATGTTCTGACTATTTACAAGCGCTTTTTTAAAGTCTACGTGAATAAAAACCTTTTTTATTTTTATTTTTTTTATTTTATTTTATAGTAGTTCTTAGATTCCATACCAAAACTATAATAAGGAATTCTTACGGCCAAGAATTCAGCCCACAACTATATCACAGATCACTTGCACAAAACATAATATCTCATAATATCTAGGGACCATGTCACACAGATCATCTTAGCCCCAAACTAAGTAAAGCTTGTACTATGGAAACCAGGTAACTGATACTACATTATTGGAACGAAGTTCTTTATCGCGCGTTGTGAAAGGGGGTAGACGGAAAAAAATCTTACGAAAAGTTGTCACGACACTTTTTGCAGCTGTGCGGCGTGCGCATGTTTCTCTGTCTGTCTCTCTCTTATAGAAAGCAAGCCAGATATTTTCATTTCTATTTCGCATTGAACAGTGTGGTGTCGCGACGATTATTTTTGTTGAGTGTATACAGGATTTTTGTACATAATAAATAATAAGAAATAACTTCGTTCCATCCGGGTGTCCCTTGACACCTCTCAAGTTTTACTTTTATTTTTGTAAATACATAGTTTTATCCAGCCACCACATCAGCCCCAATCTATCAAATTTCTCTATTAAAAAGTGAATCTTATAGTTATGCGATAAAGTTGAAAATCTATAAAAGAAATTTGGCAGGTTAGGGTAGCTAGATGTGCTGGCGTCTGTACGTAGATAATTACACCCACACAAATATCTGTCATATGCAGTTATATATTTTTTCTCGGCTAAAGAAGTTGGAAAAGGTTGAAAAGCAAATATTTCGAATATTTTGCAATAATACTATATTTTTTCTTTTTTTTTTTTAATAATATCTAGGGACAATGTCACACAGATCATCCTAACCCCAAACTAAGCAAAGCTTGTAGGGTAAAATAATAATAATATTCTTTGAACAATAACGTTATGTCCTGTAAAACATTAATATGACCCAATCACATTTTTAAAATGTACATACAATTATATCACAGCATGTTAAACTTCTAAACATATGAGCAAAGTAATCTGTTAATATTTAAGTTGTTGTCCGGTGGCAAGTCTCTATGTAGACTGGCCACCTATATAAGACTACTTAAAGTGCACAAACACAGAGCAGTTTCTATTTCAGGTACAGGACCACAACTTTACCATGCTCACATAGGCTTTACATTGTCTTTTTCTTGGCAGAAAACTAACAATATCACTTTTTTTGGGTCTAACCCTGGATTTGAACCCAGGACCCCATTATTATAATAATCATAATTTCCTAGGATATAACTCACTCTTGGCAATCTGATCCCAAACTAAACAGAGCTTGTACTATGAAAACCAGATGACTGATATACTAAATGTTTACTTTTCTTTTTGTAAATACATGCTCATATAGATAATTACATCTGTTCTGGGTGGGAAACATACTCACAATTTTTAGTGCAAAAGAAAGTATCCACCAACCTTGCAAAGTGGTCCATTAAAGTCATCTGCAGTGAAACAAGTAATCTCTAGACCAGGCATACTCAACCTTATTTTTAGGGCCCACAAACATGTTACAGGCTTATTGTCGAGGGCCACAAGCAAAAATTATTCCATTACAGTGTGATTTTTAATTAACAATGCAATTACTTTATTAATTAAATAACACAGGCCCAAACAGCTCTAGACTGATGAGGTGGTTAGACAGAGTTACAGAACAAATGAATACCAATTCAAACAAATTACACTTGTCGATTAGCTGAATAGCATAGAATTGAAGATTTTCTTTGTATAACTTGCAATCTGTGCTACAAGTTGTACAGTTTCATGCTTTAGTCATTTAAAGTCTACATGTCATTTAAAACATGTCAATACAATTATATATACATGTTATTTAATTATTTAAATGACATGTATAGATGATTATATTAAGTTGATAAATTGTAATTATATTAAGTAATGGAATCAGGCGTTACTTTGCGGAAATCCATAACAATCAAAGGTGTGCTCGAAGGAGACACACTCCTCGTCTCCTTCGAGCACTCGACGAGTTAGCAGCCCTTGAGAATGGTCCGTGGAGGACCGAAACACGTGTTGGGTATCGTACTAGCGCATGTAATTTGCTTTTTGTATTGTCCTTCTTGCATGTGCACGTTTTTGCGGGCGGGAGGGCGGTGCAAATTGCATCCCAGCATGATTAAACTGACAATTAGCGGAATTAACACTAAATATTGATTTTGTATTTTGATTGTAATTATATTGTATGCCTAAATGGCTGGACATAACTGAACATATATTTTACTTTTGACTGTATAAACTTGTGACCTATGGACCACAATAAAAAGATTTTATATTGAAATTAAGAATCCCGCATTATTTAACTTACAAATTCATCACTCACTTATACAAATATATTTGTCTCAATATGAATGTATATAGGTATTTGAAGAGGAAAAAACATATCTGAAGGTCAGGAATATAAAAAATATATAGTGCATTGATACTAGCCTATAAAAATTTGTTTTTAATTTGAATGGTAATTCTACAAAATCAATTTTTTTAATTAATATTTCTAACAATTTGTAATTTAAAACTTTAAAATAATATTAATTCTTTGTGCTGTCTTTTTCCCTGGTTCTAAGCAAAGCAGTTAAATAGTATTCTACTATCACAAGCATTAATTAATGTTCACATATTCAACTTTTGTACTTCACTATAAGGAACCATTGCTAATGAAGTAGTTCTTTTAAAGTTGTGACTCAAATTCAACACTGCTATCTTCTTTGGCATCGCTACAATAATAGAATGTCCATCTTCTCCCTCTATGATGTCAATCTGTAGTATTGGACATGTTGATAAGACGGGGCAGTCGGATCTCTCCATAAAATTGTACTGTTTAACAGGTTGCGTGTTAAATATATCAAATTGTCCTTGCGAATAGGGAGCGTAGTATATCCGTAGTACTCCCCAGTTTGACCCCACTAAGTACGCATCACCATATGGTTTAATGATTATTATATCCCGCAACGGTCCTTCAGGTACGTAGTGATTCAACACATACATCCATTGGAAATAGATACGCCAATCAAGTTGTTCTAAGAAGTTGTACTTGCGTAGCTGATGGAGCAGGTTTGAGGCTGGTCCTAACGAACAAATGAAAAACAACTCGTTGTCAACTAAACTGTATATATTCCGTTGGAATGTTAGTATGTTGAGACATTCATTCGAATAACCGAGAGACATAATTCCATCTTCACACCTTGTGATATAAGTAGCTGTTAAGGTGTCTTTCAAATACTTGCAGACAAATATCTCTTCATCAATAGTGACAAAGTATAATTCGGTACCGGTAAGTATAAAAAGTTTTACATTGTCAAATGTTGTGTTACTTTCTTGGAGAGAGTTCATGACTACTTTACGAATGACAAATAAATTAAGGTGATAGCTCATTATAACGATGACCGCATCATTCTCAGTGTATCTTGAGTAGTCTCCAGTGATCGGTCCCCGTATTGAGACCTCCTTCGATTCAATATCATAATAAACAATAGCTCCCTTCTTGTGAACGCCTAGGACTCCATTTTCAAGGATTTCAAAGTTCCGTATCTCTTCACTTATACATGAAGCTGAAGCGAATTCATCGGTTTCTTCTCTGCATTCTGCCAGCCGCGGCCACAGAGCCAAAGAACGGTATAAATGAAACCATAGTAAGCCTGGCTTGGCTTTCAATCGGGCAACTCTGTATATGTTACCGAAATCAGTTTTACAGTGCATCCGCCACAAATCATCACTCCTGGCTAAGCTGTCAATAATGAGCTTCCATCTCAAACAAATCTGACGGCATTTAATCAAGTCTTTTGCTGGCAAATATATAAAAATGTTTAAAATTAGCTCAGTTGGCAGAGAACACATATTATTATGGCAGGGAAATTCACAAACATCAGACATTTTTGAAGGTTTTTATATATCTGGTGATGGTGGCAGATATGTATTATTGGGTTTTACGTTGATTTCATTCTGTTTAAATGTTTTTTCGCCATTTGCGTAGCATATTTGACCGAAATCTATAGGTACATGCTACATACATACGTTCACATTTTTCAATGCTCTCTATTTCTATTCTGAATCAAAGAGAATATAACAAACAACGTAAACAGAGTATATAAACGGTTATTATTATTATTATTTTTTTTTAATTTAGTTTTACGGCTCTGGCTTCTTCGGCCTTATAAGCCTTTCGTAAAATATATTTTTATTTCATTTATTTTCGTCATGTCAAGTAAAGTCCGTCCCAGTCAAGTTATACGTAGTCTTTGTCTTACCCCAGTAAAACAGTGGAGACTTTAGATTTTTACATTCAGATTCAGAGATTCAACACAGAAAATCGTAATTCACGGCAATATGGCACTTTCTTCCACTTGTGTACGTTGTCCATGATGTCATGTCTAAAAATCCACCATATTTACACATAAAAACTTGAATTTACACCACTTTTTGAAAATAAAACAATACCCTGATGCGTCTTTTTCCGCGTTGGCGCCAAAAACTCATAAACGGTAAAAATGTATGAGGGTTGCCAATAGACAATTTCTATTATTCCATGTTTTTGTATTTGTCAAAGATATTATAATATAACAAGATTGCGCACTGAAGGAGCGAAAACGGCCCGAGCAAGAAGTCGCTGTACAGGATGGCATCTCCTTTTAATAGAGTGACCATGCGTCGTGGAAATATGCGAATGTTTTAACGCGCCAAATTTAAAATATTGTTTTTATGAGAATGAATAAACTTACTTTTGAAGTATAATCATACTACCTGTGCAGTGCTTTTAAAGTTACTGTTCGCCCCACTGCATACCTAGGTATACGTATTCGAGATGTTTTCGTTACTTATACTTTCTTTATTTTGTATGCCTCTCTGCAAGCAATATAAATTAAATTATACTTACCAAGATTATTTGTAGATTTTTTAAACGTTTAGGAAATTATATAATTATTAATAGTACAATTCCCGCCTAATGTGAGTGTGAGTAGTGGTAGATATTTTGGACAAAGGCAGTAGACTTTCCAAATATTATATATTCGTAATGTATCCAAATAGTTTTCAAGTAAATTATATGTTTTATTTACTTATATTGTTTTACGCAACTAGTGTTTTGTGTCAGCGGGCTATATTATTCTAGGATAATTATTGTAGTACATATATTCAATATAGATTAGATTGTGAAAATCAGGTAACCCTAATAAACTACATGCTCGATTTTAAAAATTATTCCACGGATAGTACTATACTCATTTCCTTAATATATATTCGAAAATATATTCTAAATGGCTTAATCTAAACAACTAAGATAATTTTATATCTTTTGTTATTAATAAGAGTGTAGCAATTGTCTATTTCTTACCTATTAACTTACCTATTTACTCATAACAAACACTGACACGAGGAAACAGTAGCCTCGTTTTAGTGTTAGATATAGTGAGAGGAAAATACCTAATATACATTACGACAGGTTGGAAAAATCGTTTGTTGTAAGAGGCAACAATCTCAAGTAGGTATGCTTAGAAAACTAAAAAAAAAACAGACATGACGAATCTATAAGGGTTCCGTTTTTTGCGGAACCCTACAAATGATTTAATTATAGTTATATGAAAACATAATCCTAAGAATTTGACCAATAATTCTACTGTTTTATACGTCAAGTAAGCTATTTTTAGGCTGGCCATCTGTTAGACAGGGACAGAATCCTGCACTTGAGCCTCTCAAGTGGTCCGTTTTTTCCTATTGGTACACTACAAATAGAAATGGACTGTAACGTAAAGACTTTGAGTTCTTTTTACTTTGAACTAAATCTTGGAGTGCGCAATCTTGTTATATTATAATATCTTTGGTATTTGTAAGAAATAATAATATTATTATGCACTTCGAGCATGATATGAAAAATGACATTTAGTTCTAACTAAATGTCATTTTTCATATATTGTGGATAAATAGTATAGAAAGAGATCAAAGATTGAAGTGAAATATTCTAATAAATATAATGGGACGATCCTCTCTATCTATAACAAATTAAGGATGAAATAAAAATAGTTTCTACTCAATAAATGTACCCCGGTACATTTATTGTGTATATGAAACTATTATTATGCTTATATGTTATTTGCGAAATAATAAGTTAATACAATAATCCGTTATTGTTTTTTTGTTCCCAAATTTACATACGTGCTTCGTTCATCCCACCTATGGAAACATTTGGCCCTGTTGGAAAAGGTAGACAATATTATAAGAAACACCTTATCTTTAGTTTTAAATGTGGACATGGACGACCGAGCGTGGATACAGGCTACCCTTCCGGTACGTTTTGGGGGCCTTGGCGTCCGCAAAATATCTAGTATAAGTTTACCCGCGTATTTGTCGTCGGTCCATAGCACCGAAGAACTAACCCGTAAAATTCTGTACTCTTCGCAGGTTAATTCTGAGGTGCCATGTTTGACCGACGCAATAAATACATGGAAAATGACTTTCCCAAGTACAGACTTTCCAAAAAACCCTTTCTGACAGAGACAGTGGGACCAGCCTATCTGCAGCCTCACCCGAGATAATCTTCTGAATTCTACGGGTGACGTTGCCGAACGTGCTCGCTTGCTCGCTGTCGGAGAGTGGGAATCGGGACTTTGGCTGCAGGCGTTGCCGTCATCAAACTTAGGGACTATGCTGGATGACGGCACGTTCCGTCTTTCCACCTGCCTCCGTCTTGGCATACCCTGCGTCGCTCCTCATCGCTCTAACTGTGGAGAAGCTGTTGGCCACCTTGGACATCATGGCCTGTCGTGTAGCAGAAGCGCCGGTAGAATACCCCGTCATGGTAGCCTTAATGATATTATCCGCCGGGCTCTTGTCGCCGCTGGCGTGCCTGCCATACTCGAACCTAATGGTCTGGCACGCGACGATGGCAAGAGGCCCGATGGTATGTCCTTGCTACCTTGGAAGTTGGGAAGGCCTCGGTGTGGGATGCAACCTGCATCGACACCTTGGCGCCTTCGCATCTTCAAAACACCAGTGGACGCGCCGGCGCTGCTGCTGAGAGACCTCTAAACGGCGTAAATATGTGAACCTTATTGGTAACTATATGTTTGAGCCGTTTGGAGTTGAAACGCTCGGGCCGTGGGGTCCAAACGCTTTAACCCTTTTTCGTGACATCTCAAAACGTCTGGTCGATGCTTCACCTGATCAGAGGGCTGGCCTATACTTAGGTCAAAGAATTAGCATTGCCATTCAACGTGGTAATGCTGCCAGCCTTCTGGGTACGTTCCCGGTTCAAAGCGATGTCGACGAATTTTTTGACGCATAAGCTCATTGGTTAGACTTTTTATTTATGTTTATATTCATTCAAATAATTATAATATTTATGTTTGTATGTAAATAAATAAATGAATACGTTACGACTTGTCGTCCCGCACTATAAGTTTCAAAAGAATTAATATATAAACGATCAGCTTCTTTGTGTAAAGAGAAAAATAATAAATACTTTAAAAAAAATTATAAAGAATAGGGGTGAAGGTGGGAATAGGTTAGTTGCCGAAGTATTGCATCCGTGTTTGCTCCTATAACAACTTCACAATGACTACCTTTTGGGTAGGTACTAAGCTTGATATAGATTGTAATATACTTATATTGTATATGAAACTTTTGACCCGAGTAGTCGGCAAGCAATTTTAACGGCACGATATTCCCTGATGAGCGATGAACTATTATAGCAATCAGAGCTTAAGCAATGAATGACACGAGAGGTGAGAGCAAAAAACATACCTACATATTATATTAGGTCTTTACCTATGAAATTGCCGTTCTGCAGTACTGGCCATTTCAAATCAAAATAATTTTTGTTTGGCTAAGAATTCTAATTTCAAATTAATTTTATTTTAAAAACATGGATTCTTTTTTCCAAAAGTAGTCATTTCTTTATTGATTAGTGTTACATTTTCATCGCATTTCAATCTTTTTCGTCATCAAGGATACGTTAAAAATTCGAGTAATTATGGAATATGAGTACCGTCGTGGCAGCAACGCGGCACAAGCGGCACGCAACATCAACGACGTTTACGGAGCTAACACTACAAACCAACGCACCACCTGTTATTGGTTTGCTCGCTTCCGTTCTGGAAATTTCGACCTGAAAAATGAACCTCGCGGTCGTCCGAAGACTTTGGTCGACAATGACGAATTAAAGGCGGTTGTGGAAGCTGATGATACACAATCTACGGCTGAATTAGCAGCAGCTTTCGACGTTAGCGTCAAAACAATATTGGTCCATTTGCGTCAAATTGGCAAGGTAAAAAAGCTTGACAAATGGGTGCCCCACGAACTCAATGATCGCCAGCGCGAAGTACGCGTCGAGACGTGCCTTGCACTGCTCAACAGACACACAAATGAAGGAATTTTGAACCGCATTGTTACCTGCGATGAAAAATGGATTCTGTTTGATAACCGCAAGCGCTCAGCAAGTTGGTTGGATCCTGGTTCAGCACCTAAACAATGCCCTAAACGAAAACTTACCCCTAGAAAAGTGATGGTCACTGTTTGGTGGTCTAGCGCCGGTGTGATTCATCACAGCTTCTTACCAAACGGGGTGAGCATTACTGCAGATGTGTACTGTGAAGAACTGAGCACAATGATGGAGAAGCTGGCGAATCTCCAACCAGCATTGGTCAATCGCTCGTCTCCGCTGCTCCTGCACGACAACGCGCGACCTCATACTGCACAGCAGACGGTCTCCAAGTTGCAAGAACTGGGGTTGGAAGCTCTCCGTCATCCGCCCTACTCACCAGACCTTGCGCCTACAGACTACTACTTTTTCCAGAATTTGGATAAGTTCTTGGCGGGAAAAAAATTCAATACCCGAGAGGCAGTACAAAATGCCTTTGAAGAATTTGTTGCCTCCCGTCCAGCTGATTTCTTTAAGAAGGGCATCAATAAACTGCCACTGCGATGGCAAAGATGCATTGATTGCATGGGTGATTACTTCGATTAATACAAATAAAAAAATTCATGAAAAAAATTCGTTTAAATTTTTTCATACAAAACGGCAATTTCATAGGTAAAGACCTATTATTTGTGAAGTTATTCGTTATGCCTGGAATGTAGCAGTAACCGGTAAAAAATAATATAATACACACGAGTAAGGTCTGGCACAAAGAGTTTACCTATCACGTGGCCTATCTTCAATATTCTAATCCAACATCGCAGGCAGGAACTTGTGATACGCTTTACAGCAGTGTTTTAATCAATGATGTTGAAAGTTGATCCAATTTTATCATTTGCTGGCAACTCTGGCACTTGTCTGGAGAGTGCTAGCTTAAAGTACAAAGAACGTACCTACTTATCTACCTGATTGTGAAACTATTGTCATCTTAAATTATGAAACTGTAGGCTAAAAAGCTGTTAGTGCCATTCATAATCTTGACCCGAGAGTGTCTAAGTGAAAAGTTCAAAGAGGTTAACATCCTAACTGTAGTATAAATATAGATATAAGAATAATCTTATGTTGCATACATACATACAGCATTGCAACATAATCCGAACCTATCTCCACAAAATAAGTAACTCTCTATTGGGCAATGTATAAGATTCTATAAGAAACCTCCCAATGATATTAGAAAATTGTCTAGGAATAAGTGAGTTCAAAAGAATTATTCAAGCCAAATTGTATAGCAAGGAATATTACAACATTTCTGATTATTTGAGTGACAAAAATGCTTGGGATCGAGTTGGTTTAAGTCAACACACAAACAATATGTAATTAAACTTTAGTAAATTTTATTTAAAAAAAGGTTTGCTACTGACTTTACTGGCAGTGTTTTCAGTAGCTGCCACGTCCTGTACTGCACAGTAGGGTAAAAAGTGACGATCCCACATAAATGTATTTTTTTTACGGAATAAATGAATTTAGAATTTGAATTTATTGAGACGGACGCGCGTTTATAACTATAGCCGTGTATATCATTACCTATCTAGTGATTGACAATCTTTAATCTTCATTTTAATCGTTCAAAGTATATACGCTCACTAAATTGTCAAACAGCGAAGAGTTAAGCGACAACCGACCACTCTAATGTGAAATATAAATTATCTAAAATTTCTTCGGAGTTTTTTTTAAATATTCTTACTTCACTTCACGAATCGTTGTTTCAGCCATCCTATTTTAGTACTTTCACTGGGACTGATTCATCATCATCATCATGTCAGTCAAATGTGTGCGTCACGATTGCTCCGCCACGTTATCCAAACAGAAAAAGAAACCGCTATATTTTTTGGCAAAATTAGTCAAAATCGAAAGGAACAAACCAAAACTTTGTCAAAGCAGAAATAAAGAAGTTACAGGGGTTTTAAGTTGGCCGCGCGAACGTAACGTGCACGATTGCGCGGCCATGGAAATCTCAGTAACTAATTGGGATAGAGATCTAAATCTTTTTGTTAATTGAAAATTTCATTTGTCAACAATTGACAAAGAAGAATTATAAGACTAAGATCAATATTTCACAAAATATTCACCTTGGAAGTTATGGCCGCGCAATCGTGCACTTGATGTTTCTTTAATCTCGATTATTTCTTCAAAACTTAAGATATCATGCAGTATAACTGTTACTAGAAGAAAGGTTTTAATATGTCGAAAGTACCGAAAGCATTTGATGCCACCAAAGTTTATTTAAACTGACGAAATCAAGGCAAAACAAAAGTTACGTGGCCGCGCAATCGTAACGTTACTTTGAACGCTGATATCTCATTATCTATAATTGTTAAGATTTCGGTGTTAACATCCATTTATTCGTAATATTAACCTCATCAGATTGACATAGCGTTTTACCCTCAGGACAATTTTCTACGCGTGTAATCACAAGAATGATGATATAATAATAATAGGACATGCAGACAGACAGACAGATAAGCAGACAAAAATTCTAAAAACTATTTTTTTGGCTTCGATGTCGGTTGTAGATCACGCCCCAAGTATCCTTTTAAATAACATTCAATTTACAGTTTTGACTTTCGTACGATTATATTATATGTATAGATAAATTACTGGAGTACAAGCAGCAATGTCGCGTCATGTGATGAAAACAGAACTAAGTTCCATTTTTTGGCCTCGTTTTATATGGCATGATTTGAAAATGTGTATAAAAGAAAAGAATATTGTAGTGAACTGTCTTATCTTAGCCAATTCTACAATAATTATTCCTAACAGATACATTTTCGTCTAGTAGAGCAAAAGATATCCCCATATTTAACAGAAATTATGGTCACTCTACTCGAACATTATAAGAGATATCATCATTTTTGTGATTACACGCGTAGAAAATTGTCCTGAGGGTAAAACGCTATGTCAATCTGATTAGGTTAATATTACGAATAAATGGATGTTAACACCGAAATCTTAACAATTATAGATAATGAGATATCAGCGTTTAAAGTAACGTTACGATTGCGCGGCCACGTAACTTTTGTTTTGCCTTGATTTCGTCAGTTTAAATAAACTTTGGTGGCATCAAATGCTTTCGGTACTTTCGACATCAAAAAGATTTAGATCTCTATCCCAATTAGTTACTGAGATCTCCATGGCCGCGCAATCGTGCACGTTACGTTCGCTCGACCAACTTAAAAATCCTGTAACTTCTTTATTTCTGCTTTGACAAAGTTTTGGTTTGTTCCTTTCGATTTTGACTAATTTTGACAAAAAATATAGGGATTTCTTTTTCTGTTTGGATAACGTGGCGGAGCAATAAATTACATCAACTGCAGGACCAAAGCTTTCCTAAGTGTGGGGGGGGGGGGGGGAGGGATATGCCATAATTGCCACGCTTGGCAGACGGGTTGGCGATCGCAGTAAGATGGTCACAGTTCACGGGATGAGATGGAGTGATAATATTCTATGCCGTCACCACACATTACTGAATTAATATTATCGATATCGATATTAATGCAAAATCGACATGAGATACATCATTGACACGCACACATAAACATTTGTCAATGATGAAAGAAAAGGTAGAGGATGAGCTGTAAACTGCATATACAATTTCTAATTGTATAAATATCGGACAAAAATGAACCTCACAAAAAAAAAGTATTTATCTCGTTCTAACACATCGTACTTTACCGATGTAAAAAAAGTTCAACATATGTCAAAAACTTCAGAATCCCGTTGAAATTGTTCGTATGACGTCACTATGCCTTGAAGCCATGACGCCATTTTAGGAAATCATTCGCGTCACGTAGCTTGTGGTAGTTCGTCTGTCATCTTCTTGTCGGTTCGAGTAAATTTTCAGTTCTAAATTGAATATTGTGCCTTTTTTGGTGTTTTGGTGAAGTTAAAGAGGTTCATTGAGCAGAAACTAACATGGCAAAGTGTTGCATCAGGGGATGTAATTCAAATTCGCGTAAAAATGACGAAGGATTGTCATTTTTCAGGTTAGTTCAATTTTCTTACTTAACTAGCCAATTTCTTGAGTAATATAAGTGTTATTACTGTAGTAAGTAATTAAGATTGTGCTGCCAACTGTTAACTATAACTTTCATCGAATACTATCTACTTTTTAATAAAAAAATAAACATTAGAATGTTTACATACAAACATAGTGTTGTTCTTACGTGTCTTGGTATTTTGTTGTTATCGATATACGGTTTACCTTGTTTTCAATAGCAGGAACATGAACATATCTTGAGATTAAAACTGATTTCATGTCGCTATGCGTAGATATCAATTGGTAACGTATTTCAGTAAAGTAAGTTAAAAAAAAAACAAAGTCTATATCAGCATTTTTACTACCAATCTATTAATCTTATTACTAATAAATAAATATATTAACAGTAATGTATTTCATGCAAGTTTTAGCAAAGGAGTAGGCAATAAGGATTTGAAGAAAATTGTTTGAATAGAACGCTGAATGTAGTTCGGCTGAAAGATGATGTGATTCCGACTCTGTTCCCAGTAAGTATATTTTCTGTCTAAAAAGTACTAGTATAGGAAATTCTAAATTTACTATCAATTTCAACTTTGGCTATATTATTATATATATAAAAGTGTGTTGAAAGGACATGTTTATGAGTGGGTACTGCCGATGAGCAGAGAAGAACTAATATTTTTATAAAAGTATATATAATTAATGAATTAACTCTCAACACAGAGTAATGATTGATTCCAGCAACTTTTTACTATTGTTCTTTCAATCACTTTCAATGTCAGTTAGAATGTGCAGAATAATGCTGTGCATGAATGAGGACACCACCCGGACCGATTCTTTTCAATTATATTATGGAAAATGATTCCAGTTGAAAAAATGAAGTCCTGCGGTTAATGTAGCACACATGAAGAAAAATAGGATATGAATGGTGATATTGCTCAAGACACATGCAGAGTTCTGCTGCGCACAGTTAATCCACAAAATTTAAATTAGAATGTATCAATGTATGTAATAAGTTCTTCTCCACTCAGTGACTGCACAGTCTCCAAAGAAACCATAAACATCTCCTTTATATTTATTGTTTGAATTTGATTATTTTACTTATTTTTATTATATTTTTTCAGTTTTCTTCATCTTCTGTGCAGCTTAGAGCGGTGTTGTCAACAAAAAATGATAACACTGGGAACACAACTGATTTGATACAAGTAATATAATTTTTTGTTGTTTGTTTTTCACATTCAAAATACATAATTTAGTCTCCATACTTTTCTGAGTAAATGATTATTCAATTTAACGATACTCCTATACTAATATCTCCTCTATATAATAAAATTAACATAATATGTTTTCTTACAGTGTACTTCAATGGATGTAGCTAGCTTAAATCCCATCAATACAGAACAGTTACAAACAGCTAATATGGATGTAGATTTATCCATAAATCCAGAAGACAGCCAGCCAGCCTTGGTTAGTATTTATAGTCTGTATCCATGTTGACTGCTTGAAACTATGAACTTAAAACGATTGCCATCCGGAACTAGTACATTCCTACATAGAGACTTAAATCCTATAGTTATATAGTCTTTAAAATGTGGAAAATGCTAAATAGTCCTAAGCTATCCTTATTTTATATTCACCTTAGATAATTGGCACAGTAATTTTCCCAAATTAAATTAAATATCAGGATAGATACACAAATATGAATATGTTTCAAATTAGAAATGACATCTTGGATTATAATAAATAAGAATAAATGTTTTTCTTGCAGCATTTGCCGATGGGTGAAGATATTTTAAATCCTCACTGCACGGAGCAGTTACAGCTGACAAGTGTTTCGTCAGGAGATACGAGAAAGAGGTCTATGGTTAGTATTTATGTTCTTCAACCGTAATCGAGAGCCACATACAGTGCTTTAGAAGAAATATTGTTCATTGGCTAACTTTTTTTTATGAAAGGGCAAGAAATTCCACAATTGATCTTTTACATAGTAGGTAGTAGATGAACCCACTGAGTTTGTTTCGCTGGGTCTTCTCAGTTGGGGGGCATTAGATCCGGTGGTAGCATTAAAGCGCGACCGTCGTTATTTACACAAGGTCCGTCATAATAATAATACCTTAATATAGACAGAACCATTGACAATATGTAGTCAAAATATTAGACTTAAACTAGATAATTAAACATAATCTCTTGACAATAACTTAATACGAGCTAGCTAATATCTGAAATATAAATTTTATACATGTTTTCGTACCTAAATATCTATGTTATTAGAAATAATAATGTATACAACTATATTACTACAATCATGTTCTGACTATTTACAAGCGCTTTTTAAAGTCTACGTGAATAAAAACCTTTTTTATTTTATTTTTAAAAACATTAGGTTTTTTTTCTAATAAGTAGTACTTATATAGTTGAAGTTGTATTTTTTTTTAATGGTTTTCAATTCACAATATTAATTCTAAAACTGAACTGAATTGAAGAAAATACGTAAGTTAATATTATTTGTTATGTCACTTCTAGGATTTCGCTGGTCAAGAAGCATCAAATATGCAGAAGATTAAAATACGAGTGCAACAGCAAAGAAAAAAGATTAGAACTCTAAACCAGAAATGCCGAAGATTAGCACAGAAAGTACACACGTATCAAAACATAGTAGATGTTTTGAAAAATCAAAATTTAGTACAGCAAGAAGGTGCTATTTTGTTGGAAGAATGCGCTGGCTCCCCAGAATTTCTCACAAGACAAATTTCGAAACATCGAGGAGAACCTTGTCCAAGAACATAGACAAGACATACGCAAGTTCGCGCTTACGTTGAACTTTTTGTCGCCTAAAGCCTATAAATACATTAGGACCACTTACAAAAATTGCTTACCTCATCCGAGAACATTGACAAAGTGGTACCAACGGGTAGATGCAGAGCCAGGATTCACTGCAGAGGCTTTTAAAACTTTAAAAATGAAGGCTGAAAATACAAAAAGACCTATCCTTTGCACATTAATAATTGATGAGATGGCAATAAGAAAAGTGTTGTATTGGGACAACTCTACCAAAAAGTTTTATGGCAGAGTAAATACGGGAATTAATGAAGAAACAGACTCCACAGAAGAAGCCAGTGAGTGCTTTGTTATGCGTCTTACTGCGATAAATGAGTCATGGAAACTCCCGGTAGGATATTTTTTAATCAACGCTTTGTCAGGAGAACAAAAAGCTCATTTGGTGCAAATTTGCATACAAATGGCGGAGGCAGCTGGGGTATACGTGGTTGCACTTACTTGTGACGGGCCCGCCGCCAATTTCGCCATGTATCAAGAACTTGGATGTGACCTGCAAAAAAATCAAGAAAAAACGCATTTTTTGGTTGGAAACCAAAAAATTTCCGCATTTATAGACCCCTGCCATGCAATAAAGCTAATTAGGAACGCATTTGGAGACTTAGGTAAAATCGTTGATGGTGAAGGGGGTCTAGTTAATTTTAATTATATTAAGTTACTTCTCCAAATACAGGAAATGGAAGGCCTTCATTTAGGAACCAAATTAAGCAAAGCGCATGTAGAGTTTGCCTCGCAGAAAATGAAAGTTCGTCTTGCCACTCAGTTGTTCAGTAACTCTGTGGCAGATGCACTAGAATTTTGCGAGAAGCAATTAAAACTTGCTCAATTTCAAGGTTGCAGTGCCACAGCACAGTTCATAAGAATATTCAATAATTTATTTGATTGCCTCAACAGCAGATCTCTTAGACCTCCTGGGTGGAAGAAAGCATTATTTTGTAAAAATTATGGAGATATTCTAAAAATGTTCGCTGATGCTAAAACATATATTAAAACATTGAAATTGGAAACTGGGCAGTTGATTATCACTTCTCGGCGAAAAACTGGGTTTATTGGTATGCGTAGATATGACCAGCGCACTCAATTTGTACCAAAGATTGGTGATAGAATCAAAATATTTAGATTATTTACCATTGTATAAAATTTCACAGGACCACCTGGAACTTTTTTTTTCGTCAATTCGCTCAAGAGGTGGCTATAATAATAATCCCAATGCTGTGCAGTTCAAGGCAGCATATAAGAGATTATTAATTCGTGCCGAAATTAGGGAACATGGCATTGGGAACTGTATTCCTCTGGAACAAATATCAATTTTAAATTGTCCTAGTACAGAAGATCCAATTAAAAATGTAAACAAATTAACGGAGCGCAATACGTTAATTGAAGAGGGCGATAGTACTCTTTATGAAGAGTATCTTGACCATTTAAATATAACACAAAGTGAATATACAGAACAGGTTGTCATGTATATATCGGGTTTTATTGCTAGAAAACTAAGTAAATTTTTAAAATGTGATGAGTGCGTTGGACTCCTACATGGGTCAAAGGATCAGTATCCTACTAGCATTATTGAAAAGAAATCGAGAGGTGGTCTTACCTATCCGTCTCCCGGGTTAGTCAAAATTGTTAGCAAAACGGAAAAAATTGTTAAACATAACTTAATTTATAAACAAAGTCCAGATAAATACTATATTTATATTTATAAGTTTTTAATGGAACATTTTGAAAACGATTCAATTTTTAATAACGGCAACAGCGAACACGAGAGTACCCATAAATTACTGTTAAACAAATCGGTAATATTAGCATATTTAGACATAAGATACAACTTTTATGGAAAGAAACATGCTGAACAAGTTTCAAAAAGAAATTTTTTGACTAAGTTAATATTATTTCGACATGAATAAACAGTTTTAATTTGTTTGAAATTGTCTATTTTTATCCTTTTATATCGATTAGACCCCTAATACCCATAGTACCTAAAACCGTTAACATCTCGTTAACGGTTTCTTTGGAAGTTGGGTGCAGTCGATGGGCTGAGAAGAACGTATATTTTATGAAAGTTTAATAAACTAAGGAACTTCTACATAATTATTATAGTCATTGATTTTTTAAGCCGTTTTATTGTCAAATATTCAAATTTTGAATATCTTCATATTAATGTTCTCACCGAAACTAATCTATTTTAGTCCATCTCATTGTCACCGGTGCACGGTGGTGGCAACTGGGAATCACCAAATATTACGGTGTTTCCTTGTAATATCTCATTAGGAAGTCGCTGGAGTCAAGGTTTTATATTTAGAATTATGACTATCGAAATGTAGGAGTTATGTACCGACTTCAAAAAAATTAAGGTTCTGTTTTGGGCATATAACCAATTAAGACGGTGATACGGAAGAATACTTCGACGCGTTGTTTTAGATTAGTTTTTAGATTGAAACATCTTTAATCTTGATGTTAAGAATTTTGTGTGTTTATTTTGTATCTAATACAATTTAAACTACGTCCATATAAATAAATAAGTTCAATTCGTAATGATTGCTAACTTTTTCTCTTCAGACTTAAGGTAGAAAAACAAGTCTATCGTTATGTCGATTTGGACACTTTCGATGTAATGAGCACAACACTATTCGCAGGGGCGGAGTTGACGCCATATTTGAGAAACATTTGGCTTCAGATCACGTGACTTCATTTCTTATCCTCTACCCTTTCTTTCATCATTGACATTTGTACACACACAAATGTCATCCTATTTCGGTTTCGTTTGACAGCTCTTGTTTGTTGCTCTCTTCCGTAAGTATACTAACTTTATGGGTCGGATACATAGGTACCTGAGCAATCTATACAATATTTTTTTATACGACAGTTACGTCAAGATGGCGGCTAGGATTAGGGTTAGTACAGACGAGGTTTTGAAATAAAAAACTTTAAAATTAAAATATTAAATTTATGGAAATTAATAGATTTTCTTCGTATATTTCATTTACTTTATAATAGGTCTTTACCTATGAAATTGCCGTTTTGTATGAAAAAATTTAAACGAATTTTTTTCATGAATTTTTTTATTTGTATTAATCGAAGTAATCACCCATGCAATCAATGCATCTTTGCCATCGCAGTGGCAGTTTATTGATGCCCTTCTTAAAGAAATCAGCTGGACGGGAGGCAACAAATTCTTCAAAGGCATTTTGTACTGCCTCTCGGGTATTGAATTTTTTTCCCGCCAAGAAGTTATCCAAATTCTGGAAAAAGTAGTAGTCTGTAGGCGCAAGGTCTGGTGAGTAGGGCGGATGACGGAGAGCTTCCAACCCCAGTTCTTGCAACTTGGAGACCGTCTGCTGTGCAGTATGAGGTCGCGCGTTGTCGTGCAGGAGCAGCGGAGACGAGCGATTGACCAATGCTGGTTGGAGATGCGCCAGCTTCTCCATCATTGTGCTCAGTTCTTCACAGTACACATCTGCAGTAATGCTCACCCCGTTTGGTAAGAAGCTGTGATGAATCACACCGGCGCTAGACCACCAAACAGTGACCATCACTTTTCTAGGGGTAAGTTTTCGTTTAGGGCATTGTTTAGGTGCTGAACCAGGATCCAACCAACTTGCTGAGCGCTTGCGGTTATCAAACAGAATCCATTTTTCATCGCAGGTAACAATGCGGTTCAAAATTCCTTCATTTGTGTGTCTGTTGAGCAGTGCAAGGCACGTCTCGACGCGTACTTCGCGCTGGCGATCATTGAGTTCGTGGGGCACCCATTTGTCAAGCTTTTTTACCTTGCCAATTTGACGCAAATGGACCAATATTGTTTTGACGCTAACGTCGAAAGCTGCTGCTAATTCAGCCGTAGATTGTGTATCATCAGCTTCCACAACCGCCTTTAATTCGTCATTGTCGACCAAAGTCTTCGGACGACCGCGAGGTTCATTTTTCAGGTCGAAATTTCCAGAACGGAAGCGAGCAAACCAATAACAGGTGGTGCGTTGGTTTGTAGTGTTAGCTCCGTAAACGTCGTTGATGTTGCGTGCCGCTTGTGCCGCGTTGCTGCCACGACGGTACTCATATTCCATAATTACTCGAATTTTAACGTATCCATGATGACGAAAAAGATTGAAATGCGATGAAAATGTAACACTAATCAATAAAGAAATGACTACTTTTGGAAAAAAGAATCCATGTTTTTAAAATAAAATTAATTTGAAATTAGAATTCTTAGCCAAACAAAAATTATTTTGATTTGAAATGGCCAGTACTGCAGAACGGCAATTTCATAGGTAAAGACCTAATATAAACGAAATAATAAAAAGAAACAAATTCTGGTCAACAACATATTAGTTATTAAATTACTACTAAAATAGTACAATGAATTAAATTAATATAACTTAATGAGCTACGTTGTTACTGAAACTAAAAAGTATTGTAAACACGTTAAATATATACTACTTCAAGTCTCATAATTTGCTTGACCTGAACTCTAGACGACAGCAACTGGAAGCTATTTGTAATAACAAGTATGATTGCATAAATATAATAAACAAAATAACTTTTTCCGTGCCAACGCGAACTCATGTGCGAACATCCCGCCATAATCAACTTTTTGTAATTATGCAGTCTCGTACAAATGCAAGTATACGGTCCCCATTAAATCGTATGTTTAAGACATATAACGAAAAAACCTTGAGAGGTGTCACGGGACACCCGGATGGAACGAAGTTATTTCTTATTATTTATTATGTACAAAAAACCTGTATACACTCAACAAAAATAATCGTCGCGACACCACACGGTTCCATGCGAAATAGAAATGAAAATATCTGGCTTGCTTTCTATAAGAGAGAGAGAGACAGAGACAGGCAGAGAAACATGCGCACGCCGCACAGCTGCAAAGTGTCGTGACAACTTTTCGTAAGAATTTTTTCCGTCTAGCTCCCTTTCACATTGCGCGATAAGGAACTTCGTTCCAATTAAATCCATTAGATATATTCGCTACTAGTAAACATACATTTCAAGAGCTCATTAAAATAATATTGGAGGGACAGTTGTAAATTACATATATGCTACACTCTCTTCTACTATCACACGCACACTATATATATATATATATATATAATTGTCCATGGTCACGCTCACACATCACATAAATATTAACCTACATCTATCTATATAACTGTATCTTACATTATAATTGAAAATACGTATTACTATCTGCACTTAACAGTACAAAGAATATTTCATTTGATAAGTTCATAGGAATCTAAAATTGTAATGATACGCCCGCCCGGAAGCAACCTTCATTGCAAAGATTTACTTAGCACTGCATACACTTCCAGAATGTCCTTCTGTCGACTATCTCATGCGAACACATCCAACATCGAGTTTTCTTTGTTCCCGTCCGCATAGGGAAGTATTCATCTTCCACCAAGAAACATCGTTCTTTTTGTCTTTTAGTGTCAGTGTTGTCGTAATCAGGTCCAGATTTCTAGTCATTAGTCAGTCAGCCATTAGTTCGTGGTCGTTTGTGATACGCCCGGAAGCAATCTTCAATGCAAAGATTTACTTAGCACTGCATACACTTCCAGGATGTCCTTCTGTCGACTTTCTTTTGCGAACACATCCAACATTTAATCTTCCTTGTAACCATCCGCATAGAGAAGTGGTCATCTTCCACCATGCAACATCGTTCTTTTTGACTTTTAGTGTCAGTGTTGTGGTAGTCAGGTCCAGATTACTAGTAATTAGTCAGTCATTAGTTAGTGGTCGTTTATGATACGCCCGGAAGCAATCTTCAATGCAAAGATTTACTTGGCACTGCATACACTGCCAGGATGTCCTTTTGTCAACTTTCTTTTGCGAACACATCCAACATCGAGTCTTCCTTGTTCCCGTCCGCACAGGGAAGTGGTCATCTTCCACCATGCAACATCGTTCTATTTGTCTTTTTGTAGGCTTTAGTGTCAGTGTTGTCGTAGTCAGGTCCAGATCTTTGTGCTTTCTTAATAAACCTTCTGCCAGTTGTGTTCGAAACGTACGTTGACACATTGTTGGATGTCGGGTTTTATATATTAGGTAACAATTAAAAACAGCTGTATTAAATAGACGTCTGAAAAGTTTCTTATACCAGACCTGGTTTTTCGAGCGTTCTATATGATGAGCAGACAGAAGTCGGTCTTTTCTATCTATACCACCCATACTTTTATTATAGTCTAGTACTATGTCCGGTTTGCAAGTGAGCTTATTGTGCTTTTCTCTTGTTCCGATTCGCAGACGATGGTATGTCGAGATCATACTAACCAAGTTAGCATCCCGCCAAACCATCACCGATAAATCGGAGCAATAGCTAGCCATGACCTCACCTAGTCTGAGATCACTTTTATTCAGAGTTTTTAAAGACTCAGGTAAAAATTCACGGTTCACCCTAAGTGTCCCGAAACAGTCGGTTTGGTGCTTCTTCAGGCATCTCGCTAGTAAAGGGCTATTATAAAAATTGTCCATTATTAGCGTATGTCCTTTGTGAAGAAGCGGTTCCATTAGTTCAAAGACTATTAGGGCAGTCGCATTGTCAGGTCGTCCCATTCTGTCGTCAGCCACTAGTCGCTCAGGTAAGTTGCCTGGTTGTGTGTCTCTGTCAGGGTCATTAGTCTCAGTTCTGGATTCGTCTTTTCCAGCATATACTTTGAAGCGCCAGAGATAGCCGCTAGATGACTCGCATAATTCATATGATTTAATGCCAACTTTCGCCGCCTTTGATTGAATTTTTTCGGCGAAGTTTAATCGGCCGTGCCACTTTAGTAGTGATTCGCCAACGGCGATCTCTTGCGCTGGATAGTATAAGCTGGAAAACTTATTATTGAAGTAATCCACAACTGGCAATATTTTGTACAATTTTGAATTTTTTGTCGGTGTAGCATTATTCACAAAATGAAGCATGGTTTTAAGAAGCACAAACCGGTTATAAGACATAATTGTTCGAAAATATGGCATTGTCCCGTAACCATTGTAAGAAAAGTAACCCTCTTCTTCAGGAAGAGGGTAAAGTCCCTGCAATATTAATAATGCAAGAAAACTAATCATTTCGTCTACATTGGTGGGCGACCAGCGGTGGAATCTCGAAGTCGTAGATAGTCGATTTTCCGTCTTCAATTTGGCTATACGTTGTTCAGCATACCGGTTCGTCTCGTTTACTAGCAGTGCGATGAAGTCAGAGTCAATCATTTTATAAAAGATTTCAAATATCGAAGTTTCGTCTGTGAGAGTGAAAGTCGGTCCTGGTGTGCCAGTAAATGTCTCCCTCGTTGCTGTAAAATTCGTCACGTCCCTAGTCCAAGAAAAATTGTATGCGTCAGATGGTGCAATACATCGCAAAGCTTCGTCGTTCCGTCGGTCCTCATCAGTCAATACCTGCAATTGATATGGAGTCAAGTCACTTGTACATGCAGGCTCTGTCATGGCGTTCCGTTCTGTTTGTATGATTATAACTTCAGTCTCTTCATCTAGTCCTACGTAGTCGTCACTGTCATCCATATCTTCCACCGTCTCGCTAAAAGTCTTGTCGTGTATCCCTGAAAAAATCAAATGTATGAATTAAAACACAAGGCATAAAATTTTTTGTTTGAAGAATGTATTAAAACTAAATTTTAACGTTTTTGATCATTGGCTACAAATACTTCTGCACCAATTTCAATAGCCATGCCTGGAATAAAATAGCATTAAGTAGCGCAAACGGTAATCTAAGTAAAAATGCAACTTGATGGTGCTCTACTGAGCATGATGACACACCACTACTGGTTTCAGTAACATTGTAGTCAAATTAACTAATAAACATTTTCAAGAATTAATATTACTTATAATTAGACTGTAATGCAACTGCCATCTGATAACGTGTTTGGGAGAGTAACCTTACTCAGAGGAAGTTTCCTCTCGTAGATAGAATCCCCTCTTCTTAGGATTTAGTGACGCAACTTCTAACTTTAGCCGCGTAGACAAACAACCTGTGTCACTATCTAACGAAAAGGGCGAATATGGTTCAGTATCGGCAGCATCTGTATCCGGTGTACCTTTTCCAAGTAACCCCTCACCTTCAATATTTTGATGGTCTTTGAACTGGTCATCTGTAACAAAATCATTTATAAGCTGATATCCTTACTTACATTCCATTCCCGACGCCACAGATACCCAAGAGAGACCAGGCATGGGCTCCCGCGATGACGTCGACGCCACGGATTCCCAAGAGGGACCAGCCATGGGGTCCCGCGACGACGTTGACGCCACGGGTTCCATGGATGGACCAGCAATGGGCTCCAAAGTTAACTCCACCTTCACGCAAGGTTCCCAGTCAGGTAATGGTTTCCTATAGAACAAATATATATGCAAACAAAAATATATTAGTACAGTCAATTAAATAAAAGTACATAGTAGGTAAAAAAATATAGAACTCACCTTGTTTGTCGTTTTTGTGGTGGAGTATCAGCAACACAACATAACTGTGCCTTCTGCTTTTTAGAAGCTAGCTCTTTACGAGTAGCAGGCGATAAAGACGCCATCCTCTTTTTGGTGATCTGCCTTTCTGCCCTTTTTTGACTTGAAACATCACTGAAAACCATTTAAAGTGATGAAATTGAGATCTGTTTGATTCACTAAAACATTTAATTATTTGTGATGTAAAATGATAGTATTTATATTTCCTAGAGTTCGATCTGGTTACGTTCACAACCTCTACCACGGCCACGGGCCTGACCACGGTCACGGGCCTGTCCACGGCCATGGGCCTGTCCACGGCCACGGGCCGGACCACAGCGTCCACGGCCAAAACCTCGCACCAGGTCTCCTGAATTTATTTCCCTTAAAATAATATATAGTGTAAACTAGCTGTGGCCCGCGGTTTTACCCGCGTTCAATTTTATAAATTATCACAGCTCCTTCCCCGTAGGTGATAGCATGATAATAAGTAGTCTATATGTTTACCTGACCTCTTAGTGATATTCATGCAAAATTTGAAGTAAATCACTCATTTTACAACTTTGGAAGTGTCTCTCGCGCAAACTATTCAGTTTAGAAAAAAATTATATTAGGAACCTCAATATCATTTTTGAAGACCTATCCATAGACACCCCACATGTATGGGTACGGCGAAAAATATTTTTTTGAGTTTCAGTTTTATGTATGGCGACCCCCCTAAATTATTGTTCTTTTTCTATTTTTGTGTACAAATCTGTACGATTCACAAAATACATCTACTTACCAAGTCTCAACAGTACAGCTCTTATAGTTTCGGAAAAAAGTGGCTGTGACATACGGACGGACGGGCAGACAGACAGAGATGACGAATCTATAAGGGTTCCGTTTTTTGCCATTTCGCTACGGAACCCTAAAAAGCAGCCGCAGTCATTCATGGCGCAAACAAAACCAAACACCATTATATGCAAAAAAATATTTAGTTACAGCGCATGTCGCCGTTTGTACTTGAACTCAAAAAAAATCGTCCGTGGGGACTAATGATCCCTTACACTGAAAACCTGTTGAATACTATCGTAAACTGAAGTAATGTATACAATCAACACAAGATTATCAACTTTGAGTGGTATAATTGATTAAATATTGAATAGTATTCCACTTTTTATCAACTTAATCGACGAAATAAACTATTTTAATCTTTGTTTACAATAAATAAAAGTCGCCATTGTTCACGACGTTCGAGTAACTTCATTTTTGAACTGGAATTATTGCAGCTTATGAATTCCAAAACCAACATATTGTTTCAAAATACAATAGTAAATATATTCTAGATTACCATGATGTATAGTATTTAAATGAATATTTAGGAATAATTAAATACTTACGACATAATTATGAGTTGAGCACAAAACTTTCAGAGAGCTGTCACGGCCTCACTGGTAGCCGGATTTTTATTTTTTTATTCCGTTTTACGGCTCTGGCTTATTCGGTCTTATGAGCCTCCACTGAATATATTTGTCTATAATTTATTTTAGTCATTGAGTCAATGTCTAGCATGGAGCTATTACAAAGAGGAGACGTAGTAATACGATTTACCTATGAGACAACGCGTGACATTTAGCGGAGGGAGAGGGTGTTAGATCCCGCCTACTTTTTTATTTTCCATCTACCGGTCAAAAGGCAAACTATTCGCATGTTTCAAAGAGTATTTAAACCTACAGAATACTACATTTCGTTTACATTTTTCAATACCCTCTATTTCTATTCTGCATCAAAGAGAATATAACAAACAACGTATATAAACGGTAATTTTCTTTTTTAATTCGTTTTACGGCTCTGGCTTCTTTGGCCTTATGAGCCTTCAGTAAATATATTTTTATATCATTTATTTCCGTCATTGTCAAGTAAAGTCCGTCACAGTCAAGTCATACATAGTCCTTGTCCAACCCCGGTAAAGCAGTGGCGACTTTACTAGAGGCTTTTATGGAGTTTTGGTTACAACCCGGAAAATCACAATTCACGGCAATATCGCACTTTCCTCCACTTGTGTACGTTGTCGAAGATGTTATGTCTAAAAATCCACCATATTTACACATAAAAACTCGAATTTACACCAGTTTTTGAAAATAAAACATAGCCTCGATGCGTCTTTTTCCGCGTTGGCGTTAAAACTCATAAACGGTAAAAATGTATGAGGGTTGCCAATAGTCAATTTCTATTATTCCATGTTTTTGTATTTGTAAAACATTCTAATATTATTCTTATTCTTCTTTATTTAGTTAGATTGTGGATAAATAGTATAGAAAGAGATCAAAGACTGAAGTGAAATATTCTAATAAATATGATAGGACGATCCTCTCTATCTATAAAGAATTAAGGATGAAATAAAAATAGTTTCATATAGGGTGAGTGGTCCAGCTATGAACCGGGTAAATTTCAAAGTCATGTAACTTTTTTGTTTTGTAACCTATGCAATATTGCATTAAGGTAAGGAATTTATATGGGTTAGTATTGGCTTTTAAGGTTTTTCGATATTTTCAATATATATTCAGTTAAAAACCATTTATTAAAAAAACAGAATTGTTTAATAGTGGACCACTGGTTGTATACATTGAACCAGGTTAAATTCTACAATGAACCACCTTTATAACCACATGCAAAACATAGCAGTTATTAGATATTAGCGTAATAAAATAAAACAATGTGTCATAAAATCAAAGCTTTTATTAAAAATAACCTGTAATTACTAATAGGAACATGGTAATAACTAAATAACAGCCTTTTATCAAGTCTTATTTGTATTATTAACTTAGAATTATATATAATATTCTCTTTGGATCCAATATTTTAATTTTGTTTATAATTATTATATCCTTCTATTTCCCCACGTTTCCCCTAAGTTTTCTTCATTGCAATTTCTTATTCAACATTTTTTTGTTATAACTTGTTTATTTTTTAAAAATATTAAGTTTTATAATTCTAATAGCCCAAAAGTGTGACCTTCCTATAAAATCAATCATATGTGAAACGATAATAGGTATATAAGTATTTCAATATTCTTTATAAAACCTTACATTTAATCAACTTTTGGTTACTTAAAATTAAATAATTTAAATTTTTAACGTAGGTGAATGTTAGGTGTAACACGTACTGAGAAGATGTACGTATAGTTACGTTTTTTAGTCCCAGTGAATTTAGGAGGAGGCAAAATAACTTTTATTTCATTTAGCTCCACTTCTGCTAAATCTGGCTCGAAGGGCATCACAAATTTCATGTTTTCTTTATTTTTTTATATACGCATGAATAAAACTTCAAATTTGTTGTCGTTTGCCACCTCTATAATCTGGACTACGTAGAAAATAGTAATTTTTATAACAAATGAACCAATACGAACCGCGATTGGCTTTTTTGGAAGCTTTTCAAAATTACCTCAATCCACATGACATTATCTTCATCGTAGGACTCATAAAGATCACTTATTTCTGAATCACTTAATTCTATCATGTCGGGTTCTTCACTAGAACTGGAGTCCTCAACCTCTATTTTATATTTCTGACTCCTACATACATTTATTTGTTGCCGTTTCTTTCAATGCTAGTTGCTTATTTTTGCCTGGGATTTTTTTCGTTTTCTCTTGTATCTGGTTGCCTTTAACAATTTTATGTTTATCAGTCAAAAAGGCTCGTTTTACTTTTTCCACTTTAATTTATTTTTGTTTTCGATTTAATTTTTCTCTGGAGTATCTGTCGCTATTAGACTTTTTCCACGCTTCCTATTTTTTTCTATTATTTGCCCTCGGTCCAGCTTTTAAAGGTGCCATGAAATGTTTTGGAGATTTAAACTCTTGAGTCACCACAGGGGCAGATAATGGTGAACTACGAATACCTACAATTGACACCGGGGCAGTTACATCTACTGAAGAAATAGATTTAGGATATTCTGATATGGGTTGTTGTGTGTCAGTTATTTTAAGAAAATCCAGAAGTGTCGGTCTTCCAGCGCCGCTTGAAATGTCATCTTCATTATTGCTATATAAGGATGGTGTTCTAGAATCTAGTCTGTTTGAAGTAGGTACCTGGACATCAGAATTGGCTAACAATCGTTTATCATATATAGTTTCTGGTCCATTATTCTCTTTGATGTCGTCACAATATAAAGTTGGAGCAAGTTTTATTTGCATTAGAAGTTTCCAATGTTGGTGTTACGCATGTGAATTCTGGTCGATCGGTTACTTCGGAAGGTAAAAAATCTATGTCTGTAAAGACAGGGAGGTCATAAGGGAAAATCCCACATTTTCTAAATGCAGAAGCTATATTAGTAGGCGTCATGGATCTAGCATAGGCTGTGCCAACGCACTCTGCCACATTATTTATTATAAATTGTTAATGGCTTACCAGGATTCCGCATCATCCACGAATCGATTGCGGCATTATAAAAGGTCTTGAAAGGTCCCATCAAACCCACATCCAATGGTTGCAGTTTAGACGTCGTGTGGGGAGGTAGTGTAAGGACAGTGACACCTGATGTTTTTGCCAAGTCTAACGCTTCAATTGATAGATGCGACTCGTGGTTATCAAGGATGAGTAAAGACGAGCTGTTAGGACTGGACGATGTAAAGTTTATAAAGTGCTTCATTACATCAACAAATAACTCCGAAGTCATCCATCCAGATTTATGAGCTAATCCGAGTGAACCTGGAGGCGCGTCTGTCATCATAAAATGTTTGAAGTTTTTTCTAGAAAAAACTAAAACTGGCGGTAAAGCTTCTCCTCGAGCACAAACAATAGCACGTGTTGTCACCAGAGTACCTTTTTCACCACTGGTGACTTTTGCCACATTGTGTTTGCCTTTTGGGGGGACAACTTTTTGACAACGCTGCCCAGTAGTGGTAGCGGTTTCATCTAAGTTATAGAGACGGCAACCGGCCCCGAATGAAGGATGGCGCTCCATTGCACGCTTTAAATTGACGAAAAAACTTGTCACAGTCGCTCTGTTGAATGACGTTGACCGTGCGAGACTGCATCTTTCTGGCTTCTTTAGCGATAGTCCTGAATGTCTGATTAAAAAAAAACGCAGCCATTCTTTTCCCGCAATTTTATCTCGCTTCCAACTGTCTGGTATGGGAATTTGATTAATAACTGCCAACTTATATGCCACTTTACGACACTCTTTAGCAGTAAGACCAGAAAATTTTAGGGCACACTCTTCAAAATATTCTTTCAGTGCGTGTTCTTGTTCTAGGGTAAATACTTTTTTACAGTCGTAATTTGGTGTCAATCTTGTGTCTACCAATTTTTCCGCCGCAATGTTTTTGTTTTTACAAACATAACCACGTAGGGTAGGATAAGCTATTTTACACTCTTGCGCCGCCTTTCGTATACTGATGCCATTTCGGTGCAAACGCAGGGCTTTTAGCATATTTTCGGACGAGTGATCGCCTTTTTTTCTAGACGCTCCTTTAGGTCGAGCCATTCTAAAAAAAATAAGTGCAATTGTCAATTATCTAAAAACAATTAAAATTAAAATGTAATTCATTCTATTCATGACTAAAAATAAATAATTTTTTTCCAAACCAAAACTTTGTCAAAGCAGAAATAAAGAAGTTACAGGGGTTTTAAGTTGGCCGCGCGAACGTAACGTGCACGATTGCGCGGCCATGGAGATCTCAGTAACTAATTGGGATAGAGATCTAAATCTTTTTGTTAATTGAACATTTCATTTGTCAACAATTGTCAAAAAAAGAATTATAAGACTAATATCAATATTTCACGAAATATTCACCTTGGAAGTTATGGCCGCGCAATAGTGCACTTGATGTTTCTTTAATCTCGATTATTTCTTCAAAACTAATGATTTCGCGCAGTAAAACTATTATTAGAAGAAAGGTTTTAATATGTCCAAAGTACCGAAAGCATTTAATGCCACCAAAGTTTATTTAAACTGAAGAAAACAAGGCAAAACAAAAGTTACGTGGCCGCGCAATCGTAACGTTACTTTGAACGCTGATATCTTATTATCTATAATTGTTAAGACTTCGGTATTAACATCCATTTATTCAAAATTCAAAATTCAAAAGTCGTTTATTCCGTTAAAATATTACATTTGTGTGGAATCGTCAATTTTTTTTACCCTACCGTGCAGTGCATGACGTGGCAGCTACTGAGAAACACTGCCAGAAAACTCAGTAGGAATCCTTTTTTAAAATATATATTTCTTAAATAAATTTACATTGTATTTAAATGTGTTAATTTAGAGCGACTCAATCCCAAGCTGTTTTGTCACTTAAATAATCAGAAGTTTTGTAATAAGCCCTGCTACACAATTTGGCTTTTATAATTCTTTTAAACTTATTCATAGACATTTCTCGGATATCACTGGGAAGTTTGTTATAGAATCTTATACATTGCCCCATAAAAGAGTTACTTACTTTGTGGAGACGGGTGGTATGTAACACAAAGTTATGCTTATATCGAGTATTTATATTATGAGTATCACTCCTTTTACAGAAGGAGTCTTTATATTTATGCATATAAATTAGATTCTCATATATATACTGACATGCTACAGTCAGAATGTTAATCTCTTTAAACTTCTCTCTCAAAGATTCTCGCGGACCAAGTTTATATATTGCTCTTACAGCTCTTTTTTGCAATACAAATATGGTGTTAATGTCCGCAGCGCTACCCCAGAGAAGAATTCCATAGGACATTATACTATGAAAATAACTGAAATAAACCATTCTAGCTGTATCCACATCAGTAAGCCGTCTTATAGTTTTAACAGCATATGCAGCAGAACTTAATTTGCCTGATAGTTTTTCTATTTGTGGGCCCCATTGTAGTTTTGAATCAATTGTGATACCCAAAAACACAGTTGACTCAACAGGGGTCAATCCAGCTCCATTAAGCTGTACATTGGTAGCCACCTGTTTCACATTAGGTGTAGAGAATTTTATGACTTTAGTTTTCTTGTCATTTAGCAAAAGATTATTAGCATTAAACCAATGAACAACTTTAGAGATTGCGTCATTTACTTCGTCAAAATTGCGTAATTGTCGATTTATTTTAAACGTATTCGTAATATTCACCTAATCAGATTGACATAGCGTCTTACCCTCAGGACAATTTTCTACGCGTGTAATCGCAAAAATGAAATGATCTCTTATAATGTTCGAGTAGAGTGACCATAATTTCTGTTAAATATGGGGATATCTTTTGCTTTACTATACGAAAATGTACCTGTTAGGAATAATTATTGTAGAATTGGCTAAGATAAGACAGTTCAATACAGTATATTCTTTTCTTTTATACACATGTTCAAATCATGCCATACAAAACAAGGCCAAAAAACGGAACTTAGTTCTGTCTTCACCACATGAGGCGACATTGCTGCTTGTACTCCAGTAATTTATCTATATCTATACATATAATAAAATCGTAGGAATGTCTAAACTGTACATTGAATGTTATTTAAAAAGGATACTTGGGGTGTGATCTACAATCGATATCGAAGCCAAAAAAATAGTTTTTAGAATTTTTGTCTGTTTATCTGTTTGTCTATATGTATGTCCGGGCTAAACTCAAAAAGTGCTGCATGGATTTACTTCAAATTTTGCATAAATATTACTAAGAGGTCGGGTCAACATATAGGCTACATATTATCACGCTATCACCTACGGGGGAGGGGCTGTGATAATTTATAAAATTTAATGCGGGTAAAACCGCGGGGCACAGCTAGTACATATAATAAAATCGTAGGCATGTCAAAACTGTACATTGAATGTTATTTAAAAAGAATACTTAGGGCGTGATCTACAATCGACATCGAAGCCAAAAAAATATTTTTTTAAATTTTTGTCCGTTTATCTGTTTGACTTTATGTATGTCCGGGCTGAACTCAAAAAGTACTGCATGGATTTACTTCAAATTTTGCATGAATATTACTAAGAGGTCGGGTCAACATATAGGCTACATATTATCACGCTATCACCTACGCGTACGGGGGAGGGGCTGTGATAATTTATAAAATTTAACGCGGGTAAAACCGCGGGGCACAGCTAGTCTATTATATGTTTGTAAAGTACCCCGCGACACAGGGATTAGATTCCCAAGTGTCGTTTTAAAACGAAAAGAAAAAAAAAGAAAGAATTTAAGATGTGCTCGGTTAATAGTAATATAACAATTATGAACTCAAAGCTACGTGTGATTTTAGAACTGACTCGAACGGAGGGACTCTACCTGCGGAATAGCAATTCTATTTATTTTCATTTTGAGAGAAAATTTATATTTCGAATTATGTACCTACATTTCTATTTTATATTTCTAGCATTACTAACCCACGAAAATTTTACTCCTAAAGTAATAGTAATATACTTATATAGATAGATATATACTTATATACATAGAAAACATCCATGACTCAGAAACAAATATTCGTGCTCATCACACAAATATTTGCACTTACCGGGATTCGAACCCAGGGCCACCAGCTTCGTAGGCAGGATCACTACCAACTAGGCTACGGTGACCATCAATTCACCTTGGAATTATACTTACTTTATCGATTTTACGTAAATGGTCGAAACTCCAGCTCAAGAAATACTGTTGCCATTACCATTACTGTGTCATTGATAAAATTATAACTCGTCAATACAAAACAAAACATAAAAGTCTTTTGACAAACGGAAAAAGGAAAGTGCATTAAACTCTTTTATTTTAGCCAATTCTCCAACAATTATTCCTAACAGGTACATTTTCGTCTAGTAGAGCAAAAGATATCCCCATATTTAACAGAAATTATGGTCACTCTGCTCGAACATTATAAGAGATATCATCATTTTTGAGATTACACGCGTAGAAAATAGTCCTGAGGATAAAACGCTATGTCAATCTGATTAGGTTAATATTACGAATAAATGGATGTTAACACCGAAATCTTAACAATTACAGATAATGAGATATAAGCGTTCAAAGTAACGTTACGATTGCGCGGCCACGTAACTTTTGTTTTGCCTTGATTTCGTCAGTTTAAATAAACTTTGGTGGCATTGAATACTTTCGGTACTTTGGACATATTAAAACCTTTCTTCTAATAACAGTTTTACTGCACGAAATCATAAGTTTTGAAGAAATAATCGAGATTAAAGAAACATCAAGTGCACGATTGCGCGGCCATAACTTCCAAGGTGAATATTTCGTGAAATATTGATCTTAGTCTTATAATTCATTTTTTGACAATTGTTGACAAATGAAATGTTCAATTAACAAAAAGATTTAGATCTCTATCCCAATTAGTTACTGAGATCTCCATGGCCGCGCAATCGTGCACGTTACGTTTGCGCGGCCAACTTAAAACCCCTGTAACTTCTTTATTTCTGCTTTGACAAAGTTTTGGTTTGTTCCTTTCGTTTTTGCCTAATTTTGACAAAAAATATAGCGATTTCTTTTTCGGTTTGGATAACGTGGCGGAGCAATCGTGACGCACACCGATGTGTCCACTACAGCTGAATGCTACGCTGAACTTACGCCCGACCAAAATTACGTTGTGTTTATAACGCAACGTAACTTCGGCGTAATATGCCGTCAGTAATACAGATAACATTGCAGGCGTAATAATGCCGAACTTCGGTCGCGTACGTTCGGCATAGTGTGTTTAGACACTTAGACTTATGAAAAAAGGTTGACAGCTTTCCGTAGGCTTAAGTTTACAAATCGCTCTCACGCATTTCTTTTGGCTTTTAAACACTATATCTTTATCAACTGAGTTGCCCCAAAAAATGACACCATATCTCAATAATGAATCTACGTAACCGTGATAGGCAGTAATAACAGCAGTTTGGTACACAATCTTTCCAAGCATATACAGAGCGTAAGAGAACTGATTTAGTTTTGTAGTTACATTTTCGACCTGAGTCTTCCAATTAAGATTACAATTATTAAATTGTTTGGTTGTCTACTATAATAATAATATCATGGGACATTATTTACACACGGCCATCTGATCCCAAACTAAGCAGAGCTATGGAAACCTGATAACCGATATACTACATACTTATACTTACTACTTTTCTTTTGTAAATACATACCTACTTTTATAGATAATTACACACAGACTCAGGACAAACAGACGTGTTCATGCACAGAAATATCTGTCCTGGGTGAGAATCGAACCCACGACCTCCGGCGTCAAAAGCAAGCATTTACCAACCACGCCAACAGGCTCGTCAAACTATGAGACATGTGTTGGACTATGAACCATTAGGTAGTACAGAATGAACCATGGTTCATTGTAGGACATACCTAAATGGTTCAAAGAAGGACACACCACACTTTTCAAATTGACTTCATGATATAACCTATAAAATAAAGTCGTAGGCATCGTAGGATACTAAACAATTGTGAATTAAATGAAGATATTCATGTTTATTATAGTGTGACCACGTTAAATCCGTAAATATAAATAAGAAAATTATAATATAAGATCGAAACCAACAAAAAAACTTACTTTCTGCGTTTGCAATTAAAAAATTCCCCGCCACGCGTGTGTCGTCCACAGCAAGCAGGAGCCAACTAGGGGGCGGGGGAGGGGTACATAGGCGTCTTAAAGAATGATAATTGCGGAACGGCAACGTCACGTTTTTGAAATATGGCGGTGGTTCATTGAATCTGCCTGGTTCACAGTAGGACAAGTGACCCTACACAATAAATGTACCGGGGTAAATTTATTAAGTATATGAAACTAGCAAACAATTATTATGCTTATATGTTATTTGCGAAATAATAAGTTAAGACTTGTCGTCCCGCACTATAAAAGTTTCAAAAGAATTAATTAACGATCAGCTTCTTTGTGTGAAGAGACAAGTAATAACTACTTCAAAAAATAAATAAAGAATAGGGGTGAAGGTGGGAATAGGTTAGTTGCCGAAGTTCTGCATCCTTTTGGGTACTAAGCTTGATATAGATAGTAATATACCTATATTGTATATGTAACTTTTGACCCAAGTAGTCGGCAAGCAATTTTAACGGCACGATATTCCCTGATGAGCGATGAACTATTATAGCAATCAGATCTTAAGCAATGAATGACACGAGAGGTGAGAGCAAAAAACGTACCTAAGGTAGATGTACCATATTACGTAAGTGTACGAAATTCCGTAAGTTTTCGGTTTAGGCCTAAAAATAAGAAAACTTCTAATTGTATCAAAAAGTTTTAAAATTATCTATTAAGTATGTACAATAGAGCGTCAATTACACACGTTAAAAAGAACTGTAACCATCGTCGGCTTAGTTGTCACGTCTCCCTCGGTCAAACCGCCATAAAGGTAGTGTACTTACATATTATGTTTGTGAAGTTCCTCGTTATGCCTGGAATGTAGCAGTAACCGGTACAAAATAATATAATACACACGAGTAAGGTCTGGCACAAAGAGTTTACCTATCAGGTGGCCTATCTTCAATACCCGAATGCAACATCGAAGGAACTTGAGATACGCTTTACAGCAGTGTTTTAATCAATGATGTTGAAAGTTGATCCAATTTTATCATTTGCTGGCAACTCTGGCACTTGCCGGAGAGTGCTTTAGAGCTTAAAGTACAAAGAACGTACTTATCTACCTGATTGTAAATCTATTTTCATTTGAAATTATGAAATTGTGGGCTAAACATGCGACATGTAATATTTTTCAGAGTTTGTTCAATTAACATCGACTTTACATAAAAAAAAACTTCTAATTGAAACATATAAACGTACATAACAAAAAAACTAGATTAAACACTATTTAAATGATACATTAATATCTATACATTCCAAACATAATTACAAAAAACCGTTCAAAAGAAATCTATTTCTCTTCGTGAAATATGTCCGGTCGGATACCTACCTGAGCAATCTTTACAATGTTTTTTTATACGACAGTTACGTCAAGATGGCGGCTAGGATTAGGGTTAGGACAGACGAGGTTGAAATAAAAAGCTATTTAAAATTAAAATATAAAATTTATGGAAATTAATAGATTTTCTTCGTATATTTCATTTACTTTATATAAACGAAATAATAAAAAGAAACAAATTCTGGTCAACAACATATTGGTTATTAAATTAATAGGTCTATACCTATGAAATTGCCGTTTTGTATGAAAAAATTTAAACGAATTTTTTTCATGAATTTTTTTATTTGTATTAATCGAAGTAATCACCCATGCAATCAATGCATCTTTGCCATCGCAGTGGCAGTTTATTGATGCCCTTCTTAAAGAAATCAGCTGGACGGGAGGCAACAAATTCTTCAAAGGCATTTTGTACTGCCTCTCGGGTATTGAATTTTTTTCCCGCCAAGAAGTTATCCAAATTCTGGAAAAAGTAGTAGTCTGTAGGCGCAAGGTCTGGTGAGTAGGGCGGATGACGGAGAGCTTCCAACCCCAGTTCTTGCAACTTGGAGACCGTCTGCTGTGCAGTATGAGGTCGCGCGTTGTCGTGCAGGAGCAGCGGAGACGAGCGATTGACCAATGCTGGTTGGAGATGCGCCAGCTTCTCCATCATTGTGCTCAGTTCTTCACAGTACACATCTGCAGTAATGCTCACCCCGTTTGGTAAGAAGCTGTGATGAATCACACCGGCGCTAGACCACCAAACAGTGACCATCACTTTTCTAGGGGTAAGTTTTCGTTTAGGGCATTGTTTAGGTGCTGAACCAGGATCCAACCAACTTGCTGAGCGCTTGCGGTTATCAAACAGAATCCATTTTTCATCGCAGGTAACAATGCGGTTCAAAATTCCTTCATTTGTGTGTCTGTTGAGCAGTGCAAGGCACGTCTCGACGCGTACTTCGCGCTGGCGATCATTGAGTTCGTGGGGCACCCATTTGTCAAGCTTTTTTACCTTGCCAATTTGACGCAAATGGACCAATATTGTTTTGACGCTAACGTCGAAAGCTGCTGCTAATTCAGCCGTAGATTGTGTATCATCAGCTTCCACAACCGCCTTTAATTCGTCATTGTCGACCAAAGTCTTCGGACGACCGCGAGGTTCATTTTTCAGGTCGAAATTTCCAGAACGGAAGCGAGCAAACCAATAACAGGTGGTGCGTTGGTTTGTAGTGTTAGCTCCGTAAACGTCGTTGATGTTGCGTGCCGCTTGTGCCGCGTTGCTGCCACGACGGTACTCATATTCCATAATTACTCGAATTTTTAACGTATCCATGATGACGAAAAAGATTGAAATGCGATGAAAATGTAACACTAATCAATAAAGAAATGACTACTTTTGGAAAAAAAAATCCATGTTTTTAAAATAAAATTAATTTGAAATTAGAATTCTTAGCCAAACAAAAATTATTTTGATTTGAAATGGCCAGTACTGCAGAACGGCAATTTCATAGGTAAAGACCTAATACTACTAAAATAGTACAATGAATTAAATTAATATTACTTAATGAGCTACGTTGTTACTGAAACTAAAAAGTATGGTAAACACGTTAAATATATACTACTTCAAGTCTTATAAATTGCTTGACCTGAACTCTAGACGACAGCAACTGGAAGCTATTTGCAATAACAAGTATGATTGCATAAATATAATAAACAAAATAACTTTTTCCGTGCCAACGCGAGCTCAAGTGCGAACATCCCGCCATAATCAACTTTTTGTAATTAAATCGAATGTTTAAGACATATAATTGAAAAAAACTTGAGAGGTGTCAAGGGACACCCGGATGGAACGAAGTTATTTCTTATTATGTACAAAAAACTGTATGCACTCAACAAAAATAATCGTCGCGACACCACACTGTTAAATGCGAAATAGAAATGAAAATAATATCTGGCTTGCTTTCTATAAGAGAGAGAGAGAGATTTTTTTCCGTCTAGCCCCCTTTCACAACGCGCGATAAAGAACGTCGTTCCAATTAAATCCATTAGATATATTCGCAATAGTAAACATACATTTCAAGAGACGGCTCATTAAAATAATATTGGAGGGACAGTTGTAAATTACTAATATCCTACACTCTCTTCTACTATCACACGGACACAATATATATATATAATTGTCCATGGTCCATAAATATTAACCTACAGCTATCTATATAACTATATCTTTTATATAATTGAAAATACGTATATCTATATTCAGTTAACAGTGCAAAGAATATTTCATTTGATAAGTTCATAGGAATCTAAAATTGTAATGATAGGTACGCCCGGAAGCAACCTTCATTGCAAAGATTTACTTAGCACTGCATACACTTCCAGGATGTCCTTCTGTCGACTATCTTATGCGAACACATCCAACATCGAGTTTTCTTTGTTCCCGTCCGCATAGGGAAGTATTCACCTTCCACCACGAAACATCGTTCTTTTTGTCTTTTAGTGTCAAGTGTTGTCGTAGTCAGGTCCAGATTGCTAATCATTAGACAGTCAGTAATTAGTGAGCCAGCCATTAGCTCGTGGTCGTTTGTGATACGCCCGGAAGCAATCTTCAATGCAAAGATTTACTTGGCACTGCATACACTTCCAGGATGTCCTTCTGTCGACTTTCTTTTGCGAACACCGCCAACATTTAATCTTCCTTGTAACCGTCCGCATAGAGAAGTGGTCGTCTTCCACCAAGAAACATCGTTCTTTTTGTCTTTTAGTGTCAGTGTTGTCGTAGTCAGGTCCAGATTGCTAATCATTAGACAGTCAGTAATTAGTCAGTCAGCCATTAGTTCGTGGTCATTTGTGATACGCCCGGAAGCAATCTTCAATGCAAAGATTTACTTGGCACTGCATACACTTCCAGGATGTCCTTCTGTCGACTTTCTTTTGCGAACACCTCCAACATTAATCTTCCTTGTAACCGTCCGCATAGAGAAGTGGTCGTCTTCCACCATGCAACATCGTTCTTTTTGACTTTTAGTGTCAGTGTTGTGGTAGTCAGGTCCAGATTGCTAGTAATTAGTCAGTCAGTCATTAGTTAGTGGTCGTTTATGATACGCCCGGAAGCAATCTTCAATGCAAAGATTTACTTCGCACTGCATACACTTCCAGGATGTCCTTTTGTCAACTTTCTTTTGCGAACACATCCAACATCGAGTCTTCCTTGTTCCCGTCCGCACAGGGAAGTGGTCATCTTCCACCATGCAACGTCGTACTTTTTGTCTTTTTGTAGGCTTTATTGTCAGTGTAGTCGTTGTCAGGTCCAGATCTTTGTGCTTTCTTAATAAACCTTCTGCCAGTTGTGTTCGGAACGTACGTTGACACATTGTTGGATGTCGGGTTTTATATATTAGGTAACAATTTAAAACAGCTGTATTAAATAGACGCCTGAAAAGTTTCTTATACCAGACCTGGTTTTTCGAGCGTTCTATATGATGAGCAGACAGAAGTTGGTCTTTTCTATCTACACCACCCATACTTTTATTATAGTCTAGTACTATGTCCGGTTTGTAAGTGAGCTTATTGTGCTTTTCTCTTGTTCCGATTCGCAGACGATGGTATGTCGAGATCATACTAACCAAGTTAGCATCCCGCCAAACCATCACAGATAAATCGGAACAATAGCTAGCCATGACCTCACCTAGTCTGAGATCGGTTTTATTCAGAGTTTTTAAAGACTCAGGTAAAAATTCACGGTTCACCCTAAGTGTCCCGAAACAGTCGGTTTGGTGCTTTTTCAGGCATCTCGCTAGTAAAGGACTATTATAAAAATTGTCCATTATTAGCGTATGTCCTTTGTGAAGAAGCGGTTCCATTAGTTCAAAGACTATTAGGGCAGTCGCATTGTCAGGACGTCCAATTCTGTCGTCAGCCACTAGTCGCTCAGGTAAGTTGCCTGGTTCTGTGTCTCTGTCAGGGTCAATGGTCTCAGTTCTAGATTCGTCTTTTCCAGCATATACTTTGAAGCGCCAGAGATAGCCGCTAGATGACTCGCATAATTCATACGATTTAATGCCAACTTTCGCCGCCTTTGATTTAATTTTTTGGGCGAAGTTTAATCGGCCGTGCCACTTTAGTAGTGATTCGTCAACGGCGATCTCTTGCGCTGGATAGTATAAGCTGGAAAACTTATTATTGAAGTAATCCACAACTGGCAATATTTTGTACAGTTTTGAGTTTTTTGTTGTTGTATCATTATTCACAAAATGAAGCATGGTTTTAAGAAGCACAAACCGGTTATAAGACATAATTGATCGAAAATATGGCATTGTCCCGTATCCATAGTAAGAAAAGTAACCCTCTTCTTCAGGAAGAGGGTAGAGTCCCTGCAATATCAATAATGCAAGAAAACTAATCATTTCGTCTACATTGGTGGGCGACCAGCGGTGGAATCTCGAAGTCGTAGATAGTCGATTTTCCGTCTTTAATTTGGCTATACGTTGTTCAGCGTACCGGTTCGTCTCGTTTACTAGCATTGCGATGAAGTCAGAGTCAAACATTTTATAAAAGATATCAAATATCGAAGTTTCGTCTGTGAGAGTGAAAGTCGGTCCTGGTGTGCCAGTAAATGTCTCCCTCGTTGCTGTAAAATTCGTCACGTCCCTATTCCAAGGAAAATTGTATGCGTCAGATGGTGCAATACATCGCAAAGCTTCGTCGTTCCGTCGGTCCTCATCAGTCAATACCTGCAATTGATATGCAGTCAAGTCACTTGTACATGCAGGCTCTGTCATGGCGTTCCGTTCCGTTTGTGTGGTCATAACTTCAGTCTCTTCATCTAGTCCTACGTAGTCGTCACTGTCATCCATATCTTCCATCGTCCAGTCTTCCACCGTCCCGCTAAAATTCGGGTCGTGTATCCCTAAAAAAACAAATGTATGCATTAAAACACAAGGTATCAAATTTTTTGTTTGCAGAATGTATTAAAAGAACATTTTAACGTTTTTGATGATACCGTAAAGTTAATGTACAGTTAAATATTTACCAATAATAGCAGATTTCGTAGACTCATTGGCTACAAATACTTCTGCACCAATGTCAAAAGGCATACCTGCAATAAAATAGCAATAAGTAACGCAAACAGTAATCAAAGTAAAAATGCAACTTGATGGTGCTCTGCGGATCATGATGACAGAACACTACTGGCTTCATTAACATTGTAGTCAAATTAACTAGATTTTCAAGTTTTTTTTTATAATTACACTGTAACGCCACTGCCGTCTGATAACGTGTTTGGGAGTGTAACCTTATTCAGAGGAAGTTTCTTTTCATAGATAGAATCTCTTCTTCTTAGGAGTTAGTGACGCAACTTCAAAATTTAGCCGCGTAGACAATCAACCTGGGTCACTATCTAAGGAAGAGGGCGAATATGGTTCAGTAGCGGCAGCATCTAGATCCGGTGTACCTATTCTAAGTAACCTCTCACCTTGAATAATTTAATGGGAACAAAATCATTTTACATACATTCCATTCCCAGAAGTAAAAATTACGTTGATTTGTTTACTTACTAAATTCAATAAGAAAATCTTCCGCGTGTTGCGCTGGTTCCACAACTGGCTCTCGTGAAGGTCCTGGCAAGGGCTCCCATGACGATGTTGACGCTACGGATAGCCAGGAAGGACCAGCCATGGGCTCCCGCGACGACGTCAACGCCACGGGTTCCGTGGATGGACTAACCATGGGCTCCCAAGACGACGTTGACGCCACGGGTTCCATGGATGGACCAGCTATGGGCTCCAAAGACAACTCCACCATCACGCACGGTTCCCGGTCAGGTGATGGTTTCCTATAGATAGAATAAATATGCAATCAAAAATACATTAGTACAGTCAATTAAATAAAATTACATAGTAGGTAAAAAAAATATAAAGAACTCACTTTGTTTGTCGTTTTCGTGGTGGAGCATCAGGCAGAAGGACACGACATAACTGCGCCTTCTGCTTTTTTGAAGCTAGCTCTTTCCGAGTAGCAGGCGATAAAGACGCCATCTTCTTTTTGGTGACCTGCCTTTCTGCCCTTATTTGACTTGAAACATCACTGAAAATCATTTTAAGTGATAAAATTGAGCTCTCTTTGATTCACTTATAAATATAAATATCTAGAGTATTTATTTGCGATGTAAAATGATAGTATTTATATTTCCTAGAGTTCGTTCTGGTTACGTTCACGACCTCTATCACGGCCATCGGCCTGACCACGGCGACCACGCCCAAAATCTCACACTAGATAATCTTGATTTATTTCCCTTAAAATAAAATATAGTGTAAACTAGCTGTGGTCCGCGGTTTTTACCAGGGTTAAATTTTATAAATTATCACACCTCGTCCCCCCTAGATGATAGCGTGATAATAATGTAGCCTATATGTTGACCCGACCTCTTAGTAATATTCATGCAAAATTTGAAGTAAATCCATGCAGTACATTTTGAGTTTAACCCGGACATATATACAGACAAAAAGACAAAAATTCTAAAAACTATAACTAGGAATCGCTCCGCTAAAAGATGTGCGACCACACCTCAGATGCATTGGCCAAACAAGTCCAAAGTCCGCCCTTGCCGCACGTGCCGCGCCGGCGCAGTATCGAGCAGGCTGTTCAAACTTCATAGAAATTTAACGGCAACTAAGGAACTGAAAACTGTACAAAATTGTGTGGAACAAAAGTACTACGAAACTTGCTTAAGGCTTAGAACTCTTGGATTTAGCAGCATTTTAATATGCTAGTTACATAAAAATGTTTCAGATTGCGCTAAGATAGAAAATAGAACTCCAAAAATGATAGGGACTTATTGAGTTAATTATAACAGGAAGACAGGAGTCTAAAATAGTAGCGTTAAATTTGCGACGATGCACCGAATTTATTTCACTTTACTTTCATTGGATAAACGTGTTGCCAACACAGTGTATTTGATGATATTAAATAGTACGTTCATCATTTAAGTGTGTTATGAATTTTTAGGGATTTATTTTTGTTTTTATCAGAGATTTGCTGTTTTTTCTACTGCAGCTATATAAATTAATGGTACGGAAACCATTTATAATCCTTGCAACACTAAACAAAAATGTCTGTTTGGGAAAAAGTTTTGGCGCCAACACGGAAAAAGACGCATCGAGGCTATGTTTTATTTTCAAAAACTGGTGTAAATTCGAGTTTTTATGTGTAAATATGGTGGATTTTTAGACATAACATCTTCGACAACGTACACAAGTGGAGGAAAGTGCGATATTGCCGTGAATTGTGATTTTCCGTGTTGTAACCAAAACGCCATCAAAGCCTCTAGTAAAGTCTCCACTGCTTTGCTGGGGTTGGACAAGGACTATGTATGTATGACTTGACTGTGACGGACTTTACTTGACAATGACGGAAATAAATGATATAAAAATATATTTACTGAAGGCTCATAAGGCCAAAGAAGCCAGAGCTGTAAAACGGAATTAAAAAAAAAAGTCTGTTTGGGAGAGTTTGGCGCAAACGCGGAATAAGACGCATCGGGGCATTGTTTCATTTTCAAAAACTGGTGTTAATTCGATTTTTATGTTAAATATGGTGAATTTTTAGACATAACATCTTCGACAACGTACACAAGGTTTATTTCGCTCCTGAGTTGTTTGATAGCCAACACACGTGTGAGAGAGATTTTAAACCGATACGTAACGGTGCAGTGATATACAAAAACTTTAAAAATGCCCCGCTGTGTTAATTGTTCTATAACATTGGCGCATTCTTTGCGAGACGTCGGCATGTCGGAGAGGGAACGGATGCTATGCTATTTAAAAAATGTTAACTCATTCGGCAGTTTTCGGGCTCAACTGTTTGAATATATAATGGAACATTACCCTGTTAAATCTTCAGCGTAATCTCAACATTTGAGATGAAAACTGTGGAGTGTCTATCACACATACCTTCCTAAAAAGGATACCTATATTATGTATAATTCGGTGACGGTTACCTTTATTAAATTTGCCAAATGTATAGTTATATTCTCATGTAAGTGGCTCTGTCTTTTATGAGAATAAATGATTTAAACCTTATGCTTACTATTTTACGTTCTTGGACATATCCTACGACTGTAAGTATCTGCTATGGTTTAATGATGGCTCGACGGGTTTATTGTATCGTAGTTAATTTGGTTGTATTGACTGACAAGCCATATTTCCCGTAAATACACTTTAATCATTTGCACTAAAAAAAATAGATCGCTTAAATAATAGTTGCAATCAATGAAACCTCATGCAGCTGTATTGGTATGGTCATTAAACAGTTAACATTTTACTGTCGTGAAGGAATGAGGTGCACTCCACATTAATTTAGGTTAAAATTGTGGTCAAAGAAATCATATTCAGTTATGGAACACTTCTTCCAGTATGAACTAACTTATTGGACATGTCATAGACACTGCCATTCACAGGAATACCAGTATACAATATGTCAGTGGTATTAGTGTGTATAGTGCGACAAGGATCTTTATGAACGTGGCTGAAAGTGGAACTAACATCGCCATCTTGTAAAGTGTCTCTTTGACAGTTCTGTCACAGCTTGCTTTGCTGACTGCTGTCCCTACGTTTATTATTGTATTATTAGGTTTAAAATACTAACAATATGCCAAAAGTGATAAAAAGTGATGTCAGGGAAATAGTCCTAAAGGTTAAGTTGATTTTCATGAAAGAAAAACACAGTGAAGGGTTGATAATTCCATTTGAAAAAGTTAACGAGCGAGTTGCCATCCCGATAGATAAATGTTACCATGCTTGATTTTTAAAGTCGTACCCGTGTATTAGTTTCTCGTTTGAAGTTTTTCATTAATGTAGTAATCGAATAAAATATTAATTTAGAAATAAATTTATTTATAAAGATTAAAATGACTGTTTTATTCCCTTGTGCTATTAAATTATTTATAATAATAAATCGATAATAGGTATATGGGGTACCCTATAAACTTTTAGAATTAGATATTCTTGGGAAATTATTCACACACGGTCATTTGATCTCACCCCAAACTAAGTAAAGCTTGTACTATGGAAATCAAATAGCTGATAAACTACATATAATACTTTTTTTAAATGCATGGATACTTTTGGACACGGGACAAACAGATATGTTAATGCACACGAATATCTGTCCTGAGTGGGAATAAAAAAAACCAACTAAGTCAACTGGCCCGTCAACGTTTTAGAATACAATTAATATACAATGGATACAGTCTATTGCCATTGTTAAATTTTACCATAATATTAGGGAAATTTTCTTAAAAGCAACCCTTGCCGGCATTGTGTTGCCCTCCCACAAATGTCAGTCACGTTCCGTTGTCCCACTGTACTCTTAAATTAGACACAATGTCGCAATATGACTGCCTTTAAATAAGTTAATAATTAAATTATTACGCACTCGTAGGTTCTGCACATTAAAACTCCCGAGATATTTTCCACACACAATATTTAATCGAACAGAGTAACGTTCTCATCTACCGTCGCCGTCGTACCAAGAATGCCTCTTTAATCATTCTCCTACTCTATTTATATTTTTATCAGTGACAACCATTTAAAAGTCTAATATCGATTATTAATAGTTTTTAGATGTAAAATTATTGTAGAATTATTATTGTAATTAATAAAATGATAATCACTAATCAAAATAAATAATCACAGTGTAAAAATATTATTATATCATAGCAGCTACGTCATAACCGTTGCGCGGCTATTGAGTACTTGATAACAAAATGCATGATATAGCAATAGAAAAATACTGATGGACTGATACATGATTTAGTAAGTGAATAATTGAGGGTGCACCAACACCACAACAGTTGTATGCTGGCATTGTCTTACTAAAAGTACATTTAGTTTCGACAATTAATTGCATGTCATTGATTATGGGTTAGTTAACTTACATTTTTAGGGTTCCGTAGCCAAATGGTAAAAAACGGAACCCTTATAGATTCATCAAGTCTGTCTGTCCGTATGTCACAGCCACTTTTTTCCGAAACTATAAGAGCTGTACCTACTGTTGAAACTTGGTAAGTAGATGTATTCTGTGAACCGCATTAAGATTTTCATACAAAAAAAAGAAAAAGAATAATAATTTTGGGGGTTCACCCATACATAGAACTGAAACTCGAACAATGTAACTTCTAAAATAAGAGAATGATAAAACTAAAAAAAATATATGATGTACATTACCATGTAAACTAACAACGAAAATTGGTTTGAACGAGATCTAGTAAGTAGATTTTTTTAATGCGTCATAAATCGTAAACCGCAATTTACCTTTCATTTAATCAACTGATTTATTTTAGGTGTCAACTGAAGATGATCTCTGTGTAGAATGTTTTGTAATATTACAAACAGAGTCACAAAAGTACTCTACAGGGTTGGCAGTGATCCAAGCAAGTTTGTTTGCCCTGTGGAATTTCCATACTGAGAGCTAAAACACAATTGAACTTGATAGCCCCGAGGGAAATATTATTATGTCATGCATACCAGCTCATCAGGTGGGTATTTTTTTATTAATAAACCTTTTTTATATAGGTACTAACTTATTAGTTATCCCCTGTCTCCCTTGCCTTATTCCCACTATTATGGATGCCTTCTCCCAGTATAACTTGGTGTGGCAAACTTCCAGAATAACTCTAAGTGACTTAAAATCCATAGAGAATTGGTAACTAAGATATGTATTACATGCATAGACTCAGCTACAGAGGTTGTCTTTTTTTATAGGTCTATTATACTACCTAACTTCATATCTAGTTTCAGTTTGTTTCCATTAGATATTTGTTAACACTCCCTAACAAGTTATTAGTAAAAGGTGCCGCTAGAATTTTAACATCTTTCTTTAAAGCCAAATTAGCTTAACCTTAACTATGTAATGTTGTGATCAACATTTCTGTTGGAATTATTAGAATTCCAAAGAAAATGTTAACAGAAATATTTTAACACTAAGATATGGTTAAGTAAGACATCAATTAAATAAAAAAACAAGTTTATTTACATAATGTATGTTTTATTTTCAGGCTAACTGACTTGAAGAGTGTGCCTGCGTTGTTGGAGTAGTGCCTACAGAAAGGCTAGGAGACAGACCTTGCAAATACAAAACAGATATGAGGCAGTCATACCAATTCCAACACCGGTTAATATGGATGTTTCTGAAGAAGAAATTGTTCCATCTGGAAGTCAGATTGATAGTGTTCTGGAATCCCTGAAATATCTAGTAGGATATCAATACCGGTCCCACCACCATTGCTAGCATCTGAACCGAATCAAACTCAACATAATGTTCAAGTTCCAAAAATTTCATCAGGTACATATAAGCATGCTGCTGCTCCATCAAGTCATTGTATCTTTAATGGCTGTTAATTTCCTGAATGTTTATTGATACCATCTATACATATAATAAAATCGTAGGAAAGTCAAAACTGTACATTGAATATTTTTTAGAAAGGATACTTGCGGCGTGATCTACAATCAATATGGAAGCCAAAAATATAGTTTTTATAATTTTTGTCAGTATGTCCGTTTGTCTGTATGTATGTCCGGGGAAAACTCAAAAAGTACTGCATGGACTTAATTCAAATTTTCCATGAATATTACTAAGAGGTCGGGTCAACAAATAGGCTACATATTACCACGCTATCACCTACGGGGGAGGAGCTATGATATAATTTATAAAATTTAACGCGGGTAAAACCGCGGGGCACAGCTAGTTAGTAATAAAGGAAATGTTATTGTTGGAGTATAAAATATATATACCATCTAATAATATAATAATAATATCTTGGGACAATGTCGCACAGATCATCCTAGCCCCAAACTAAGCAAAGCTTGTACTATGGGTACCAGGCAACGATATACATACTTATATAGATAGATAAATACTTAAATACATAGAAAACATCCATGACTCAGAAACAAATATTCGAGCTCATCACACAAATATTTGCACTTACCGGGATTCGAACCCAGGACCACCAGCTTCGTAAGCAGGAGCACTACCAACTAGGCTACGGTGACCGTGATAGTTGCATATCTAGTGCCCAGATATGCAACTATCATCTTAATAATGGATCTTGGGATGAACTTGTTTTTGATTTTAATGATTTTACTGGGTGGCAAATGGACAATATGATGTCCATTATGGAAAGGGCTTGTGAAAGACAACTAGATTTTTCGAATATTTCTGAGATGAATCCTCATCTTTGTCATTACTGGTTGGGTATTCGCTCATAGCAGTTCCATGAGCTGTTACTACATGTACCTTCCCTGGCACAGGAAGTTCCATGCGCCTGTATTGCACTTAGTATTTTTCTGGTAAAACTTAACTGGGGACAGTAATCAGCGAATTACAACATTATTTAGGCTTCCTAGAAGTACTTTAGAAAGATATATGTCCAAGGCAAGAAATTGCTTGGGTACTACATTTCCGGGACTAGTCCCTCCCTCTTACCCACCACTGCAACTCCGGTAAGCCAGGATCAACAGTGGCACAATGAAATGACACACTGAGCGGTGAAGCTCAGGCATGTCCTGGGGAATCGCTTTAACTGTCTTGGATCCCGCAACGAGTTTAATTAGAAAGAGAAAAAGGAGGAGTTAGAAAATGAATAGTTCCACTTCCCTCCAGAGCAAAGCGGGAGACAGAATGATGTAAAGAGGCCATAGCCTCATAAAATGAGACATTTGCAACTAGAGAAGCCAGCTGCAAAAGCACCGCGGATCAATTTAAGGGTCCTAAGTGAGCTGTTATATTTGATTCCAATAGTAGGTATGACAAAAGCGCTTAAACGCACGGAAGTTGTTCCTTGTTGCCACAAGATCCGTATAATAAACTACTCCAGATGGGTACTACATTTGTACCTTTATATCTAGGCTTAGGCCACATGTCAATTCAAGATATATAATACCAGAAATAGAATAATACCAGAAGGTTTATTTGGAGACCCAAATATGCCATTAAATAGTAAACCAGCAATATCAATCTGTGATGGCACTTACATATATGTGCAAACTAGCAGTAATTACCTATATTAAAAAAAAACTTATAGTTTGCATACGGGAACAAACTTAGTTAAGCCATCTATATATATAAAAATCAATGCCACTTTTCGTTGTAATGTTATAACTCAACAACGCCTTTACCGATTTGGCTAATTTTGGTCTTGAATTATTCGTGGAAGTCCAGGGAAGGTTTGTACGTAGAGAAAATTTAAAAAAAGTCTTGAAAAAGTGTAAAATCAACATCTTTTAGCAATTTAAAATATTTTTTGTTTGAATAAATGAACGTAATAGTATTTTTTTTATTACTATGCCTTATACGTAGCGAAGCACGTACCGGGCCGCTAGTATCTTATAGTTTGAAGTGATGGTTACATAATCCAATCACTTGGTCCATTCCCGGCAACAGAAAGCGACTCCGACATAATGTCAAAAGAATCAAAAGAAGTCCATTAAGGAATTTTTTCAGGCCTGGTGATGTATTTAATTATAATAATATCTAGAGACAATGTCACACAGATCATCCTAGCCCCAAACAAAGCAAAGCTTGTACTATGGGTACCAGGCGGCGATATACATACTTATATAGATAGATAAATACTTATATACATAGAAAACATCCATGACTCAGAAACAAATATTCATGCTCATCACACGAATATTTGCACTTACCGGGATTCGAACCCAGGACCACCAGCTTCGAAGGCAGGAGCACTGCCAAATAGGCTACGGCGACCGTCAAATGGTGATGTATTTATCTTAGATAGGGGTTTCAGAAATGTAATACCGGAATTGATCCAGTATGGATATAAAGCATACATGCCTCTAACTCGCGAAAATGATTTTCAGCTAACGACTGATGAAGCAGATCGCTCAAGATGTGTTACAATGTGTCGATGGGTGGTTGAAGTTGTCAATGGGTACATTAAACGTGATTTTAAATTATTCCACCAAGAATACTCCAACCATTCATCAACACACTTAATATTACATTTTAATATAGCATGTGCATTATTAAATAAATTCGGAAGGCCTTTAGAAGACCGTATAGATGCCGGAAAATTGTTAGAAATTGCAACATAAATTGAATACAAGAAATCTTCTAGGAGAATATATAAGAAACCAAAATATGAATAGGATTCGAAACTGTAAATGCTCAACATTCACACTTGGACTCATTTCCGCAACTGTCATTACATGCCCTCATGACAGTGGCCTTGGGCTCATACCAAGTCAAACAGGCACGGGCATACTATGGAGAGCATGTACAAATGACAGATATGAGATTCAGGTGGCAAATGACATTGAGGATGACTTGCCTTTGGTACTGGGAATGAACAAATGTATAGTAAGAGGTAGAATAACGTTACTTACCATTCACGGCATGTGAATGGTAAGAAATATTATACTTACATTTTAGTGAATCAGACAGTGACAAACACATCCGATGATATGGCTGAACATTATTGCAATTGTGTAGCTACCAAACAGTGGGCTGTTGTGCTCACATTATGACTATTTTGTGGTATCTTGGTTGGGCAAGATATAGACATGTTGAGGCACCACCACCATAATTATGATGCAATGGAATAAAATATTATTATTTAATTTGAAATCTTTTTAATTTATTTCCTATCCTATAGTTTCCCTACTCCATCTAAATGAAATATTTAAGTACCATACTTAAAATATTGAAACCTGTACCTACAGACCATTTTGCTGTGGTTAAGTGAACCTCATAATTACCTCATTAGCCTAACTACAGGTTAGCTATTTTATTTTAATTGTAAGCCTTGATACAATACATACATGAGTATAGATGCCAGCACATCCAGCTACTCTAATCTGTCAAATTTCTTTTATAGATTTTCAACTTTATTACAAAAGGAGAAGGTTCACTTTCAATTGGGGAAATTTGACAGATTGGGGTAGCTTGATTTGCTGGCGTCTGTACATAAGAACCTACATATTAGATATTTGATTCAATCAAATCAAATATCCAAAATATGGAATTAATAAAGTAAATAATATGGGTACACTTAGTTGGACATAGTTAAGCTGAAAGGACCTAATCCACTGTTTGGTCGGAATTGAGTTAAGTATGCCATCATACTTCTGAGGGTCGAATCTATCATACAGTGAAGACTTTATTTTCGAAATGTATATAGAAACTATTTTTTTTACTACCCTGACTCATCCCACATGTATGAAGGAAGAGCACGAAAAAAAAATTTGCTGAATAAACCCAACCTGCTTGAATTGTTTCTGAGTAATGCAATTTCTATGTATGTATTCTTAAAGATAATTTATCTGATAAAACTCAAACAGTTTGGGTCCTTTCTGAGAATTAAATTTTGCCTAACAATTTAATCTTTAAAATCACTGAAACGACTTAAACAATTTGGGTCGTTTCTGTGTTTTAGGTTTACTGCAAACAAACTTCTGTTTTTGTTCATTAGAAACGACTCGAAACACTTAGGCTATTTCAGAAAAAAAGTTCTATATGAAACATCCATACAATTCTTAATAACCTAAAGTGACTCAAGAAGGTTAAGTCGTTTATAAGAAAAAGATTTAGTGATTGACTCATACACTTATATTTTAACTGAAACGACTTTCGTATTTATATTTGTAACAAGTGCATAAAAATGTTAAAAATATTGTAGTATTTAATTTTAAAATTATCCATAAAAACAAAATAATTATAACTAAAAATATTTTTACAGTGGTAACACTTTGTAGTTTTATAAAAACCTCACAGGAAGGGACATAAACGAAGATGTAGATGGATATGGACCAACATTGGATTTTGATTTGGAGGAAGAATAATGAAGTTCTCTATGCCCATGTCTGTACCGTTTTTAAGTTTATTTTATTTTTTTCTGTGTCAAAGAGAGCATAATGAAGCTGATTTAATACATTATTTTTTAATAAATATTTAATTTTATTTTTAATAAATTATTTTGTGGCTTGAGTTTTTTCTGAGGAATTAAATTTTTTTATGACTTCTTTAAAAATAGCTTTTCTTTGTAAGGACTCAACCCACACTTTGCTTAATATCTCAAAACCTACTGAAAAATATAATGTTTATATTACGATAACAATTACAATATTAGACTACTAGAATTAAAAAAAAACATTCTGAAAAAAAAGAATGTTCCTCTTAGAGCAATTACAGCTGAAACTTCAAACGCCCATTACTCAAAAGTGTCTTGATGTGGATTAGGTCCTTTCTGCTTAACTATGTCCAGTTAGTACATTTGGATGCATACACTTCATTCTAAGTAATAATTGAATACTTAATACTTTTCGTTTAGCGTAAAAATAAGCAGTCACTAATTTGAATTCCGCGCCATTTTTACTTACCTCCAATTTGAACATTTGTTGTTATATTTTGGAGAAACCCCACAAAATTAAACAATTATTGGAAAGTACGATATTTGTTGTCCTAAGTGATAAATTCCGGGTACCATACGGGACCAAAAACAGCACAACCAATTCCCGAACAAAAATGGGCATTCTCCTTTTGCATGAATATTACTAAGAGGTTGGGTCAACATATAGGCGACATATTATCATGCTATCACCTATGGGGGCAAAGCTAGTACATATATCATCATTACAGCTAAATAAGTCCACTGCTGGACACGCCTCCCTCAAGAATCGTCTTGGGGGGATATGCCATAATCGCCACGCTTGGCAGGCGGGTTGGCGATCGCAGTAAGATGGTCATTGTACTCAGAAGGAAGCTGCTGCCCATCCTCTGGTAGATATTCCCTCGGGTCGACTTCTACGCCCCCCCACGGGATGAGATGGGGTGATGATATTCTGATTCTGATATTTGTCGCCGTCACCACACATACATACACCACACGTACATATATATACCATACAAATTAAAAATAAGCAGCCGCACTCATTCATGGCGCATACAAAACCATCCACCATTAAATGCAACTATAATATTCATATACGGTGCATGTCGCCGTTACAAGACCTTATTTGAACTCCAACAAAAATGTCTGTGGGGACAGATGACCCCTTACACTGAAAACCTGTTGAATACAATAGTAAATAAGTAATGTCTACAATCAACACAAGATTATGAACTTTGAGTGGTATAATTGGGTTGGATCTCAAATCGAGTCACCTGAATTTGAGTAGGGTGTATATGGGGTGGTTAAGGGGGTTCATACTAAGTGATAAAACGCATTTTTTCTGCCGGAGACACGCCAATTTTTTTTAAATCATACGACTTCATACTAATGCATAAAACAGAATGCAATTTTGATACATTTCTAGTGATTTCGATACCTACAGTGTTGTAAAACAACGTAAAAACATTGCTTTCGTGTTTCGAAGTTATATTTTTTTTTATAACGCCTTTACATAATTATCCGAATAATACCCAAAACTGAATATTGTTCATTGGCACTATCATGATATTTTTGCAAAAATGTACTATTATGAAATAATTTGGGTTAGGTTAGAACGGTGACCATTTAGCTAGAAATAAATAACCATGGATATCTCCATAACCATGGGGTTCCGCTGGGTGGGGATGGTACAGGAGGGTAGCCTCCTCCCACCTCCGCGCCTCCTCCCTCAATTCACTTACGTTTGAAGGAGACTTGATTTGAGATATTTACCGTATAATTTATTGAATATTGAATAGTATTCTACTTTTTATCAATTTAATCGACGAAATAAACTTTGTTTACAATACATAAAAGTCGCCATTGTTCACGACGTTCGAGGAACTTCATTTTTGAACTGGAATTATTGCAACTTATGAATTCAAAAACCAACATATTGTTTCAAAATACAATAGTAAATATATTCTAGATTACCATAATGTATAGTACTTAAATCAATTAGGATTAGATAAATACTTACGACATAATGATGAGCACAAAGCACAAAACTTTCAGAGAGCTGTCACTCACTGGTAGCACAGATATCTAGTCTACGAACTGGTAGACGCCGACGCATTTTTTATTTTTTATTCAGTTTTACGGCTCTGGCTTATTCGGCCTTATGAGCCTTCAGTAAATATATTTTTCTATCATTTATTTTCGTCATTGAGTCAATGCCAAGTAAAGTCCGTCGAACACAGTCAAGTCTTCTTCTTCTTTTTTCAAATGGCAAATTATGCCGATATCGACAATTCTGCCAATGACAGATGTGAAATGGGAATACGTGCGCTAATTTTAACCAAAAGCCACAGTCAAGTCATACATAGTCATTGTCCAACCCCAGTAAAGCAGTGGAAACTTTACAGAGGCTTGTATGGAGTTTTGATTCAACACTGAAAATCGCAATTCACGGCAATAAGGCACTTTACTTCACTTGTGTACGTTGTCGAAGATGTTATGTCTAAAAATCGACCATATTTACCTAGACATAGAACTTGAATTTACACCAATTTCTGAAAATGAAACAATGCCCCGAAGCGTCTTTTTCCGCGTTGGCGCCAAAAAAAAACAAAAAAAAATGAAGCTGGTAGACGCACTTCACGACAACTTCACGAATATTTTTATTCGTTGTCATTCCATTTTGACGGCCCCACTTTTGTTTTTTGGATTATTTAATTTTACTCCTATGCTCGTGACCATGGTGTTTCGATTCATACTAATTAATGTCGTAATTTGCCAAAGGATGGCGTTTATTTCAACGATTGAATGCGGAGACTTTTGGCCCCGGGACGTAGGAACGTGTCTACCCTTATAAGTCTTATAACTATGCTCTGTGGTCTACCTGTCACGTCGCGGGGCAATATGTATAACATGGACGTGTTAGTCGCTAGTTTAATAGATATCTGTGGAGACCAAATTCAAAGAGCATATAGGTGCATATAGGAATATAACGTAGACAGGTGTACGAGCATAGACAATGGAGACGTTATCGTTTTAAATTTGTCTGCGGTTTTTACGGGGGACGAGGTAAACTCGCATGGCACACGCGCAAAGTAAAATTTTATTCATATCAACGCAAGCCATAACAATCCCGCACACTAACTTAAAATTTGCGCACATGGCACTCTATTTTACAATAGAGCGTAGCAACGCATTGTTTAAACTCACACAAAAATAATCTTTAGTGATGGGCATTCGCTAAGAATAGATAAATGACAATGATTTGCTGTGTGGTAACGGCATAGAATATCATCAACCCATCACATCCCATGGGGGGCGTAGAAATCGACCGCGGGAATACCTACCAGAGAACGGGCAACAGCGTTTTTCTGTGAACTATCACCATTAAACTGCGATCGCCAACCCGTCTGCCAAACGTGGCGATTATAGAATAATATCCCCCATTCTTTGGGAAGGCTCCTGTCCAGCAGTGGATGTTCTTTGGCTGACATGATGATGATGATGGGGAGATAAATGAGTATCATCTTCACTTTCACGTGAGGTTTTGCCTTAATGTAAAACATTGAATTAGATAGTAATAATATTTTATGTATTACTTATTTCATATCTAATTTATAAAGTTCTATTTCCAACTGAAGATACTAAGGCATTTGGCGACAAAAATAAAATAAATAAGTTTTATATTCATCTAGACTTAAAAATCGCTTGTAAATAGTCAAAATATATTTGGAGTCATATCGTTAACTATACATAATTATTTATAGGTACATATAAATGTAATGTTTTTTATAAGTTTAGTGGATATACAGCAACATAGATTCGACATGCGAGCTACGATAGTCGATTCTTTCTCAATAGGAGTGGAAACTGGATTGCAGGCTTTCATGTTAAATCGCTCCAAAATCTTCTTAGTGTAGGACTTTTGTCCAATAAAGACTGGTTCTGTCTTCATTGGACAAAAGATTGGATTGGACATTCTTTGGATCGATTAATTTCCAATCCTAAATAAAACGAAGCTAGTTGAGTTGTAATTTCGAGACCACTTAGTAGATCATGCTGTCATGCAGACTCTTTGCTGTAGCTGCATCCGAAGCAGCTGCAACCAGTCTATTGTTAACATATAGTGCTATAAGCACCTTCTTATGTTCCGTATTCTGTTGTTCACAAGAGTTTTAATACTTTCCAGAGTAAAATGTTCTGAGCAGCTCTTGTTGTATTCCAATTTGAATTTTGGCACAAAATTTTGTCCATAGTTCATTCAACTGGATCCTTCGAAAACGTGTTAAAGTTTAATAAAGTTAGTCGTTGAATAACTTCGAAAATAAGATACATTTAGGAACAATATATATATATAAAATGTTTGAACAAAACTTCTAAAACAACTTATCATTAGTTCTAAAATAAGAATTAAATATGTACTAACTACTAACACAGCATTTTAAGACAATGTTACGTTCATTCATTCACCAAAAATTTCAGGCAGTTTGTCCCCGCACTACGCCTTTTACCAAGACAATGGGGTCGTAGAATTGTCACTAGTCGCAATTTGTAGTTCATTTGAATCAAAATTATGAAACATTACAAACTGTTTAAGTAATGAGTTTGTAATCTCATTTAGTTATTTTTTATATGAGTTTTGACAATGTGTCATTATATAAAAAATAATAAGAAACAAAAATGTTCCTCTTTTCTTTGTCAAGCTGTTGATGTATTTTTCTGTGTAATATTATAAAATAATATAAATGTAAAAAGAATAGAATTGCCAAGCTGAAGTGGCAGTGGGCAGGGCACATAGCTCGTAGAACCGACGGCCGCTGGGGCAGAAAGGTTCTCGAGTGGCGACCACGAACCGGAAGACGCAGCGTGGGCAGGCCCTCTACAAGATGGACCGATGATGTTGTGGGGTCGCTGGAAATCGCTGGAAGCGGATAGCGCAAGACCGGCAATTGTGGAGATCTATGGGGGATGGCCTTTGTCCAGCAGTGGACGTCTTTCGGCTGATATGATGATGATGATGATGTGAATAAATGTAAAAGATCACTCGTGTTTACATTTGAGTTTATATTGGTAGGGCCAATAAACCCTACCATCTAACACAAACACAATTAAATAACACTTACTTGTGATAGGAAATACCGTGTTCCCGTAAGTTCAATATCGCTGATCGCCTTTTACACGAAAATACCGCACCATTCATCATTTTTATGGACCACTACTTCGCGACACAAAACGACACCAACTGGCCGAGTTTCGAATGAAACAGTTTTATATAACGTGTATGGCCAAGGGGCACGTATGGCCGGCAGAGGGGTTCGTCTTGCGTTAACGTCTCCTGACAAAATTCTCGAAGACAGAGAGTATATAACAATTTTAAGTTTTGAATACAACGGCTGACTATAATTTTCATGCTCTTTGACTGTGTTATTGTTACAAAGGAACTTATTGTATTTGCAAAATATAACAATGTCTGCGTTTAAACAAATGCGAGATATCAGCAATTACTTCGAACAACAAGTAAGGACTGCGTCTGCCGAGTTATTTGCTGTGACTATCGGAGAATCGTTCGAAGATGATATCACGAAAAAGATGCGCAGTTTGAATTTCTTTACATCCAAACTGAGACTTTTGAAGGCGAAACAACTGGCGTGTAAGTAAACTTAATACCTATATACTTACTTAATTTGATTCACGACGGTTTGTCGGAGAGTATGGCAGAGACAATGGATTTTTACTAGTTACTGCCCTCGCCATCTGTTTATGCTTTCTTCACGCGCTATATCTTATCATAATTATATACACGTCTGCTGAAAAACGTTTGACGAGGTTTTTACCTTCCAACTGTACCTTCACACATCCTTCCTAGTTTTTAGAACTCTTTTTTTCTTGTGTGGGGAGTTAATATTTTTAGGCATATTGACCTGACTGGCCAATTGTTCTAGTGGTTTTTGGGTCAGCCACAGGTTTGTGGGTATGATACCCACCCAGGACAAATCTATTTGTGTTTTTTTTTGTTTTCTCCTTTGTATCTGCAATCAGTCAGTCACTATAAGCCAATTTGGTGACTGAGTGTAATCTTTGTGTGATGGGCATGATTATTTGTTGTGTCTGGGTGTAATTTATCTATAATATCTATATGAGTGTAAAATTAACAGCATGTAGATTAAATACTGACAAGCTGATCCAACACACATACATAGACAACTTTTTTTCACATACACTCTCACACCTACATCTACATCCATACTAATACACTACATAATTCATATACACTCTCACACCTACATCTATATCTTTACACTAATAGATAATACTCACTCTCAAAATCGTAATTGTTACTGTTATTTAAGTTACATAGTTATGTAATAGCCGCGGGAGGGCACTGGTGACTTTTAATACAGGTATCAAACCTACATCAAGCACCAGTCTCTCGCAAAGTTTTGTCATATGCTGTGATACTATTATAATTGTAAGCCTGTGTGTACTTTGTGAGAGAGAATAAATGACTTATTATTATTATTATTATACTAGCTGTGCCCAGCGGTGTTACCCGCGTTAAATTTTATAAATTTTCTTTGCTATAAACCTCATGGAGCCCGAGACCTTTCAACGAATGCAAAACTGTGGAAATCTGTTCGTGTGTTCTGGAGTTATAGCGTCAGGAAGGAAAACCCGACTTATTTTTATATAGTAGAAGACTAGCTGTGCCCCGCGGTGTTACTCGCGTTAAATTTTATAAATTTTCTTTGTTATAAACCTCACGGAGCCCGAGACCTTTCCAACGATTGCAAAATCGTGGAAATCGGTTCGTCCGTTCTGGAGTTATAGCGTCAGGAAGGAAAACCCGACTTATTTTTATATATTATTATATAGACCCACACCTGTTTCCCAGAGAGGTAGACAGAGACAACAGATTTCCATTTGTCACGGTCTTTGCACACCCCTTTTGCCTTGTTTACTGTTATAATATCCTTCATACATGCTCGCCAGTTTAGGGTACGTCTGGCCTTTCTTGAGAATATATGTGGTTTAGTCAGGTAATGTTCTATGAGGTCTTCCCCTACTGGTTGTACCATTTACATATGCCAGATATACTTCTGATGGAAAATTATGGTTAAAGAAATTTATTTTCTCAAAAGAACGTATAAAGAGAAAGAAAAATATTTACAATAATGTAACATAACAAGTGCCTGCCAAGCGCAGCTTAACTTATGAATAAAAACTTACATGATACATGTTATTCTAGTAATAAAATAAAAACATATTACATACTTAATACCTAAAAAATTATACATTTTACAATTGCAAGTATTGAGGGTAAACTCTGTTAAACTACAATCAAAATTGTAACTGTTATCAGACTTAACTCCAATTAAACCCTGTGTTATGTATGTAAAAAAATCATTAAAACAAAATGTACATTTATTTTTATTTTTTATTTATTTTTTACAATGTCACACAGATCATCCTAGCCCCAAACTAAGCAAAGCTTTTACTATGGGTACCAGGTGACGATATACATACTTATATAGATAGGTAAATACTTAAATACATAGAAAACATCCATGACTCAGAAATTCATGCTCATCACACAAATATTTGCACTTACCGGGATTCGAACCCAGGACCACCAGCTTCGTAGGCAGGAGCACTACCAACTAGGCTATGGTGACCGTACATGAAATAACCTTGGGCCAGGGTCTGCCCTGCAACTGGAGATACTTAATAATATTGTTTTGGGTGTGTACCAAACACCATCAAATATAAATGCTGAGTTTTATTGATTCACTTGGTAAGCAGACTGTAGCAAATAAATAAATAAATAATAAATAAAATAAAAAAGGTTTTTATTCACGTAGACTTTAAAAAAGCGCTTGTAAATAGTCAGAACATGTTTGTAGTAATATAGTTGTATACATTAGATATTATTTCTAGTAACATAGATATTTAGGTACATCTTGTATGAAAACATTTATAAAATTTATTTTATTACAGAAATGATATTTAGCTAGCTCGTATCAAGTTATTGTCAAGAGATTATGTTTAATTATCTAGTTTAAGTCTAATATTTTTACTACATATTGTCAATGGTTCTGTCTATATTAAAGGTATTATTATTATGACGGACCTTGTGTTAATAACGACGGTCGCGCTTTAATGCTACCACCGGATCCAATGCGCCCCAACTGAGAAGACCCAGCGAAACAAACTCAGTGGGTTCATCTACTACCGGTTTCAACACGACCCAGTTGAGACGGTCCGGCGAAACATACTCAAGCGGGCATGAACACGGGATTTGGTCCAATTAGAGTAATTATTTAGTAGGCAAACACAATATATGCTCGATCGGTTGTCTGAATGCTTATTATTTTAGATTATATTTAGGTATACAAAAGAAAAACTTCGAAACAATAACATTATTCATTTTGAGACAGAGTCAATAATTTTAAATTAAGTATATGATAGCAATCATTTACAGATAGTTCACGTAACACAGCAGATCAGTCATGTCTATATGGCTACAAGATCTCCAGCGAGCAATGTGCAGGTAGGAAGTGAGAGCCAGACGTCTTTGTCATCGATGTACTCTTTAGTGGTGTAATAACCCCTAGCCATAAGTATACCTTTAATATGTGTTTTAAAACTTGTGTCAGGCAGATCAGTAATTTGATCAGTAGTTTGAGCATGTCAGTATATATATGAAAATCTAAATTATGTGCATAGAAATAAAGACTCCTTCTGTTAAAGGAGTGATACTCATAATATAAATACTCGATATAAGCATAACCTTGTGTTACATACCACCCATCTCCACAAAATAAGTAACTCTTTTATGGGGCAATGTGTAAGATTCTATAACAAACTACCCATTGATATCAGAGAAATGTCTACAAATAAATTTAAAACATATATAAAAGCCAAATTGTGTAGTAGGGCTTACTATAAAGCTTTATATTCATATTCATTTATTTGCATACCATAATGTGAGTGAAGGTGTTAACAATAGGCTTAAAGCTTAGGTACAGTTATGGACCCTGTAAGGGCACAGCAACATAAGTTTAGAGTAATTACATTAAGTTAAATTAAACATTAAAATTACATTATTGCATCTAAGACATAATAACTCAAACCTACTTAATATATTTAGATTATAATTAAAATTTATACAATATTAATGTCTGGGGTCACTTCATATAATATACATAACTTCTGATTACTTAAGTGACAAAACGAACAAAACTTGGGATGGAGTCACCCTAAATTAACACATTTAAATACAATTTAATTTTATGTTAAGAAATAAATATTAAAAAAAAAAGGATTCCTACTGCGTTTTCTGGTGGTGTTTCTCAGTAGCTGCCATGAAATGCACTGCACGGAAGGGTAAAAAAAATTAACAATTCCACACAAATGTACTTTATATTTTAAGGGAATAAATGACTTTTGAGTTTAAGTTAAGCACCTTGATATGTTAATTTGTGATAAAAATATCATTATAGCAGGAGACATTAATATTAACATAAATTATTCTCCTCAACTCATTCACTCTCCCCCTTCTCCTCACATACACAACTCTCATCCATCTTTTACACCCCAACCCCACTCAACCTCTGTTTATTCTCCTGAAAACATTTGAGCTCTCCCCTCATCTCCTCCTCCATCCTCTACAACAACCCTCACTGGTTGTTCATTCCTTTGAACCAATTACATTTCTCCCTTTGTCTCAAGAACCTCATTGCTCTGGTAGAACTACACATTAACCTTTATGTCCAGGGGCTCCACCGGTTAAGTCGCCGAACATTGATTTCTTTAATGGCGTTCAAATAAATAATGTTTAAAAATGACTTAATCAGTCGTTAAATCGGCTTCAACGTTGACAATCGATTCCGGACCATTTATGATGACTCATGTGCTCATGGAAGCCGATTTAACGATTGATTAAGTCATTTTAATTTATTTGAACACCATTTAAGAAATCGAAGTTCGGCGACTTAGCCGGTAGAGCCCCAGCACATGAAATCCTGTAAGAATTGTAAATTATTAAGAAATAATTATTTTTTAATTTATATACCTTACTTAATTGTTTTTCTTAAGACCTTGTAGTTGACCTCTGCAGGTTTCTAGAATTATTCCAGACAGAAGTTGATGTGATACAATTGCAACTGAATCTTAGATAACACCCGTTCCTCCGCCGACACAGCTGGGCTCATATTTGTATGTTTTTTTGGTATAATAGGTTTTCATCATTTCCAGTAACTCACATAAATAAAATAAAATAAAATAAAATAAAAAAGGTTTTTATTCACGTAGACTTTAAAAAAGCGCTTGTAAATAGTCAGAACATGTTTGTAGTAATATAGTTGTATACATTATTATTTCTAGTAACATAGATATTTAGGTACACATTGTATTGATTGTATGAAAACATTTATAAAATTTATTTTATTATAGCATTGATATTTAGCTAGCTCATATCAAGTTATTGTCAAGAGATTATGTTTAATTATCTAGTTTAAGTCTAATATTTTTACTACATATTGCCACAAGAAGTTTCTTTGTCCATTCTTAGAAAGTTATGAATATTATTCAAGTAATTTTAATGGCTGAGAATCAATCTTTCTTGTAACCAACGTTTGCCCCACTTTTTTTTAACCCCCGACGAAAAAAAAAGGGCGTTATAAGTTTTAAGTCGATGTCTGTATGTAGGTGTGTATCTGTGGAATCGTTGTTCTCAAACGGATGGAGCGATTTCTATGCGGTATTTTTTCATTTGAAAGCCAGGGGGTCTACCGGCTAAGTCGCCGAACATCAGGATAGTGATTGGCGTTCCGATAAATAAAGGTTAAAAATGACTTAATCAATCATTAAATCGGCTTCCATGACCACATGTGACGTCATAAATGGTCCGGAATCGATTTTCAACGTCTGAACTTAGCTATTTTTGTTTAATGAATTATTTTATTTACAGCTACACCTCAAGTTATTCAGCAACCTAAAACGGAGTCCATAATCCAAGAGTACGGAGAGTTGGCTTCGTGGAAAGTTCTAGAACAGTGTATAGTGAAGTCGCTGACGCAGGCTCATGCCGTAAAAGCCTTAGTTACAAGTCCTGATGTGAACCTCGACCCAGAAATGGTGCAAAGAAAACAGTAAGTTATTTTAGCTAGTTTGATGGGCTCGTTGGGTTGTTTGGTAGATACGCTGCCTTTCACGCCGGAGGTCGTGGGTTCGATTCCCACCCAGGACAGATATTTGTGTGCATGAACATGCACATTAAGCGCTTCTGCCATACCTACTATTGGAATCAAATATAACAGCTCACTTTGGACCCTCAAAATTGATTCTCGGTGCTTTTGCAGCTGGCTTCTCTAGTTGCAATTCTCTCGTTTTATGCGGCTCCAGCCTCGTTATATCATTCTGATCCCGCTTTGCTCTGGAGGGAAGTGGAACTATTCATTTTCCAACTCCTTTTTCTTTCTGATTAAATTCGTTGCGGGATCCAAGACAGTTGTCGCGATTCCCTGGGACATGCCTGAGCCTCACCGCTCAGTGTCATTTCATTGTGTGCCACTGTGATCCTTGCTTACAGGAGTTGCAGTGGTGGGTAAGAGGGAGGGACTAGTCCCAATATGCATTACAAGCTGCGCCCCGCGGTTTCACCCGCGTTAAAGTAGTTTTGGCGTAAAACATTAACAAACATACATACATCTATACTCACAAACCTCCGCATTTATAATATTAGTAGAATGTGTACCTTTAGCGGGTTTGGCAGTGCACGCCGGAATAGCTCGCAGATGGTAGATTTTTTCCTACTTGCTTGACACTTATCGTCATATTTTGGACAATTCACACAATATCTTTATAAATTGTAGCCTATGTGTTATTCTGATGTATAAGCTATATTATTGTAAAGTTTCATTAAAATCCAGTCCGTAGTTTTTACGTGAAAGTGTAACAAACATCCATCCATACTTACAAACTTTCGCGTTTATAATATTAGTAGGATGAAATGTATGATTTCACAAACTTTAGTTAAAATCTGTCACTTCCAGGAACATTATTGATTCCATGCAACAGTATCATGCGCAAGAGTCCAAGCTGCGTGAGCTCGAGCATGTATACCGGGAGAAAGAGGAAGAATTGGCAGCTGCACGGGAGCTGTGGGACCAAGAGTTGACATTGCTGCGTCAGATGAAGGAGCAAAGTCATAGCTATGAGCATACCGAGGATCCTGGACCACTATATAAGTGAGTATCCTTCCCTATTTAACAGTACGTCGGACGACGGCAAGACTAAAAAAAAAGCGGCCAAGTGCGACTCGGACTCGCCCATGAAGGGTTCCGTAGCAGCAAGTAACAATATAAAAGTTCTTGTAGTAATTGGTTGAATGAAAGGGAAATTGCGGTTTATGATTTATGACGTATTAAAGAAAACTACTTAGGCCCACTTGCGCCACCCCAGGTTAAATGCATTAACTCAGAGTTAGTGGCTAATATGGGGTTAAATTACAATTGCGTCTTGCACCACCAAGAGTTAGGAACTAACCTTGGGTTATTTTATAAAAAATTTAACCCAGCTATTTTGGTGGGTTAAATCACTAACTCCGGATTAGAAATGTCAAATTTGTTTCGTTTGAGAGGTTATGTTGGGTTGCAGAAGGGAATGTCAGAGATTTTATAACAGTTTTGTGACCTAAACAATTATGAGTGATCTTTTGTTGTCTGATGATGATGAAGAAATCGTCGAATATAATATTAGCTCGGACTTTTATAAAAGAAGAGTTGCAGAAAGATCGATCATGACAACGTTGCCATGACAATATTTTAACGACTCCAAATTGACAGATTGGTTTCAAACACAAACGATCAAATTGAAATGTCTTTGAAAAAACTTGACACATGAGACAGTCATATACAAAGTTTTCTAGTGACAAAAAGAGGTGTATAAATATTTCACTAATTGTTCACTCATTCATATTTGGTTGGATTACATTACGGAACAAACCCTCTTTAATGATACCAACGTAAAATAGAAAAACATGAAGTTAGTTGACTCGGTGTTATTTTTCATTGGCGCAACAGAATGTTGAGTTAAAATTTTAAAGAATTAACCCGAAGTTACTCAACTCGAGTTAGTTTATTTTAGCCTAGCTTTTGGTGCAAGTGGGCCTTACTATACTATTTGCGTTATAGCATGGTGCGAGTGACAGTTTCAGTAACATTTCGTTTCACTCTAGAAAGGCGCAGCGATTTACAAATTATGTCTTAGTATCTCAGCTGTACCACATTTGTTACATATTAAATCATTAATAACTGTAGTAAATTGAATTAAATGCAACCAGAATGTTCGCTCTACAAATTAAATTAAGTTGAATGAAAAAATAAGCAAAGCGTTATGCGTATAACGTAACGTCATAGACGTATTTAGTGATGGGATGGACTGCTACGATGGGTAGTCGATATTTTTGTCTAATAAAAAACGTATTTTGTGCATAGGTAAATTTTTATTGTTAAATGCAATATTGTTTTGTACACGTACCTAGTTACACTGCACAACTGAATACGCAAAAAGATAGATTTCGTTAACACTAATTTTCGGTGGAAGTTTACAAAGTAATGTACATCATATATTTTTTTAGTTTTATCCCATTATTTTTCATTATTACAGACAGACAGACAGACGGACGGACGGACAGACAGTCAGACATGACGAATCTATAAGGGTTCCGTTTTTTTACGGAACCCTAAAAAAACCATGAATAAGAAAAAATAAGAAAACTCTTTAATGGATAAAACCATTACCTTATGAGAGATGAAATAAAATTACACAAATACACTCACACACAACACACATTCACACCTTTTCTTAGGGTTCCGTAGCCAAATGGCAAAAAACGGAACCCTTATAGATTCGTCATGTTTGTCTGTCCATCCGTATGTCATATCCACTTTTTTTCGAAACTATAAGAGCTGTAATGTTGAAACTTGGTAAGTAGATGTATTCGGTGAACCGCATTAAGATTATTACACAAAAATAGAAAAAGAACAATAATTTTGGGGGGTCCCCATACATAGAACTGAAACAGTAACTTCAGTAGCATGAAACAGTAACTGCCCATGTAACTTCTAAAATAAGAGAATGATAAAACTAAAAAAAATATATTTTGTACATTATCATGCAAAATAACAACGAAAATTGGTTTAAACGAGATCTAGCAAGTAGTTTTTTTTAATAAGTCATAAATCGTAGGTAAACCGCAATTTGCTTTCATTTAATCAACTGAAATACTTGCTGTTACGGAACCTTTCATGGGCGAGTCCGACTCGCACTTGGCCGGTTTTTTTTATTTTTAATAAGGCAGGGAGAATGCCTTTGCATGCCACCCGCAAAAAATGTCTGCGGGTCGGTATGTCGGACTTGCACCGACTAAACCTACCTGCTGTGGACTTCTCTTGACGCCTGATGAGGGAGCCCCGGGAACGCGGGTATGCTGCTCCAGTGCCCCCCTTTTAGCGCCATGTCCCAGTTGGTCGGGACACGTACCCTACCCACTCACACCTAATATTAATTTAACTAGCTGTGCCCCGCGGTTTTACCCGCGTTAAATTTTATAAATTATCATAGCTCCTCACCCGTAGGTGATAGCGTGATAATATGTAGCCTATATGTTGACCCGACCTCTTAGCAATATTCATGCAAAATTTGAAGTAAATCCATGCAGTACTTTTTGAGTTTAGCCCGGACATACATACAGACAACAGACACACAGACAAAAATTCTAAAAACAAAATTTTTGGCGTCAATATCGATTTTAGATCACGCCACAAGTATTCTTTTAAAAAAATATTCAATGTACAGTTTTGACTTTCCTACGATTTTATTATACCTTACATAGGTATAATAAAATCGTAGGAAAGTCAAAACTAGATTATGTAATTTTAGTACTTAATTTGTTTAGAATTGTTTTTGTTTTGATTTATGAAGAAGAGCGTATCCCTCCAATACAGGCATTTCTGCTTAAAGGAAGGACTTTTCCCATGTATAAAGTTTATTTTTTGGTTCAATGAACTTTTTATTATTTTTACTAGTATACAATCCAAACTGCCTCGTTGGTCTAGCGGTAGCGTGTTCACCCGCAGATAACGAGGTCCTGGATTCAAATCCCGGGTTGGGCCAAAAGTGATTTTGGGACTTTTCTGTAAAAAGAAAACTTTCTCAGCATCACCCATTTTAATTTCTTTTCGATACTTTGAAAATTATGAGTCCTGAGCTCATACTCTAATTTTGAACTGTCGAATAAATATTAATAATATCTAATAATAATAAATAAATTTATTTCTCTCACAAAGATCAAGTACAAAAGTGGTAATACATTTTATGTCACTTAGAATAATTAACTAGCTTTGTGAGAGCTCGTGCCTATTGTAGGTTTAGAAGAAAACCTGTATTACAGGTCACCAGTGCCCACTCCCTAGTTTATATTTATACCTAGTGAAATTTAACTATATTTTAAGCTTAACGGTACATGACGTGAGACGGTATTTAAACAGATTAATACTTAAAACTAATAAAAAAAAACATATTACAAAGAATAAAAAAAATAATAATTTAATAGCATTTATCGCAATGCAAAGCGTTTATCTAATCTCAAGAATGGGAAATTATAAATTTAATCGTCCGGCGGGTCTCGATTAGATAAACGCTTTGCATTGCGAATTGCGATAAATGATATAAAATTATAATTTAATAATTTAGAAGGTATTATCAATATGATATGATATTTCACATGTAACTGTGAACATGTCAGTGCCATGTTTCTAGAAACACAAATCGATAGATAATACCTACATCCTCCGGAAGGTGGGCAAGGGAATCCTAAATTTGATCTGCCAGCGTGTATCGTTCGTAGCTTAACGCAGAGCGCCTACCCCGGATTGGTAGATGGTGCAGGTTCGAGACCCGCCGGACGATTAAATTTATGATTTCCCATTTTTGAGAATAAAAAAAAAATCTAAATAAAAAGTAGAGAGTTTGTAGATGTGTTAGTGGGCGTCTGTTTAATGTGATAAGTACTTGTTGTGTAGGAAATTAGCGTATCTAGTAATATTAAAAAATTGGTCTTAGGTGGATAAATTCTAAGTTAGTTCTGCAATGATTACATAAAACACACTTTTTAGGGTGTTAGGTTAAACTATGCTAGTTAATTAGTTATTACAAAAACACTGAACCAGAAATGTTCAACAGAACGAGAAAAAAATCGAAAACTGATGTTAGGTGAAATTTACGAAAAAAATGATACTCCTAAACGCAAAATCGTAGAACATACATGGGGGTGATACGGATACTCTTCATCATAAAGTATCTTAATTATGCGTTTGAACGGCAATTCCTAGGCCAGCCGATATAATTAACCGAACACTGTCACTTAAGATACAAGCTCTGCCTAGTTTAAGTGACAGTAAACTATTCTGCACATATTGCACATTTTTATCGCATAATTTCTAAACAAACTGTTTACTGGTTGGCTACCTTCAACATAAGAGAAATTTTATTTAAGAGAGGTAGGGCATAGTGTTCATTTGCTCAAAGAGCAGCCCGACTGGGGAAGTACCTCCATCTTACAGAAGACATTCCTTAATAATAACATTAATAATTTTAATGTTGTGTTTCCGAGTGTGAGTAAGGTCGCCAGAGCTCATTGGGGTGGGGAGAAGGGTCAGCAACACTTGTTTGCTGACTCTAAAAGGCCGGCAACGCACTTGCGACATCAGAGGAGTCGCGATGTCCATGGGCGGCGGTGATCACTTACCATCAGGTGACCCACTTGTTCGTTTGTCGTCCTCTGATATAAAAAAAAGTCATATCATAAACTGTAAAACTATATGTTTTTTCTGGCAAATAAATAATTTTTATTGTTATTTTCTTCCAGTAAAGTGCAGAAGACCGTGCGACAGCTGGAGCTGGTCCGCTGGCTGCTGTCGCGGCTGGTGTGCGCGCGCAGCTCGCGGGACTACCTCGCCGAGCCCGCGCGCACGGCGCAAGCGCTGCGCCTCACGCGCGCACGGTACTCGGTGGACGGGCTCCTCGCCGAGTAGTGCTTTGTCACGGGACTACCTCGCCGAGTAGTGTTCTGTCGCGGGACTACCTCGCTGAGTAGTGTTCTGCCGCGGGACTACCTCGCTGAGTAGTGTTCTGTCGCGGCACTACCTCGCCGAGTAGTGTTCTGTCGCGGGACTACCTCATTGAGCAGTGTTCTGTCGCAGGAGTACCTCGCCGAGTAGTGTTCTGTCGCGGGACTACCTCACTGAGCAGTGTTCTGTCGCAGGAGTACCTCGCCGAGTAGTGTTCTGTCGCGGGACTACCTCGCCGAGTAGTGATCTGTCGCGGGACTACATCGCCGAGTAGTGTTCTGTCGCGGGACTACCTCGCCTTGTACGGGGGACGGTCTACTCGCAGAGGTGTGCTCGGCTGCTACCGATGTCTATACAGTTTTAAAGAGACTTGTCTAAGTTTAATTATAGTTATCTTAGAAGAAAATAATAAATAAACGTGTTATCTTTTAAAATTCGGGAAACATCATACAGTGCCATCTAGCTCAAACTAAACAAAACTTGTACTATGCATAGATACTAGTGGTATAAGTAAAATGGTAAGTATAAGTAGTATGGTACAACTAATGAAAAATAAATATTTATTTCCTGTAAATACATCGTGTTTTTTCTTGGTATCTCATAGCTATAAGGTATGTATGGAGATCATATGAAAGAATCAAGTGGCATATGAATTACTTTTTAATTGTCGTTTATTTTTCATACTAAATTCCACAAAGTGACGATTACTAATGTAGACCAACCTTATTATTTATTTATTAACAACCAACAACTATCATTACAGGTTAACTGCCTAATTCAATTGTGTTGTTACATAATAAGCTGCCCGTGTGAATTCACTTCACACGGGCACATTCACACACACATATATGGTTCGGTAGCCATATATGGTCAGGTAGCCATATATGGTTGGGTAGCCACATACGGTTAGATAACCATATTTTGTTAGGTAGAACCGCGATATACCGGTGTCCCAACATACTGATATATTTAAGTGTACTCATACTTAAATATATCAGTACAGGCTACCTGACCATATATGGCTAGCGAACCATATATGGCTACCCAACCATATATGGCCAGAGCTACTTAGCTTCCGAAGCAAGTCCTTAAAAATAGCCAGGTTATTTAAAAACTAGCTGTGCCCCGCAGTTTTACCCGCGTTAAACCATATAAATTATCACAGCTCCTCCCCCGTAGGTGATAGCGTGATAATATGTAGCCTATATGTAGACCCGACCTCTTAGTAATATTCATGCAAAATTTGAAGTATGCGTGCGCATCGTGCGCGCGCATCGTAAAAATAACAGCATGACGTTAGTTCTAGGTGGTATGAAAATTGATAACTATGTTCAAGTTGTATATTAAGAAGTATAACTTCTAACGCGTGTACATAAGTACACACAAGTTTTTTTGTTTAGTATTTTTCGTTAGAGCGGAACACAGAAATACATCATCTGTGAATTTCAACTGTCTAACTATCACGGTTCATTAGATACAGCCTTGATGGACAGACAGACAGACAGCGAAGTCTTAGTAATAGGGTCCCGTTTTACCCGTTGGGTACGGAACCCTAAAAAATATATGATGTACAGACGCCAGCACATCAAGCTACCCCAATCCGTCAAATTTACCCAATTGAAAGTGAACCTTATGCTCATGTTATAAAGTTGAAAATTGATAAAAGAAATTTGACAGATTGAGATAGCTGGATGTGCTGGCTTCTGTACATTTCCATGCAAACTTCCACCGAAAATTGCTTGGAAGGAGATCTAGTAAGTAGTTTTTTTATACGTCATGAATCGTAAACCGCAAATTAAGTATCTTTCATTCAATAAACTCAAATACTTGCAGCTCGGAACCTTTCATGGGCGAGTCTGACTCGCAAATGGCCGCTTTTTTTATAAAATAAGTCATTTACAAAATAACAAAATCTCATATTCTTCAATTTCAATTTATTTATTGCTTTCATGGGTTTTACATAGGTATTTAAGATTATAACACAGTACCAAACATGAACCCCGTAAGGGCACTGCAACAATACAATATACAAACAAATATTTTTTTGTCAAAACTTCACATGTTAAACTTAAATTAAAATGAATACAATAAAATAGCATTGTCAATATCTGTAAAGTGTGCTTTTTATGATTTTTCTTTATTGAATAGGCAGCGATGTAATACCTAATGTTATTAAAAAATATATTATTAAGAAAGGGAATTATTTAGATTAATTAGGATTTATTTTCTTACTGACCACTGTATCTTATTAGTGTTTACATTATTTACCTATGTCAAAATTTTTGTAAGTATTTCAACTGGATAGATTTTATAATCTTCATTCGTCATTCATCAATAACCTTTTTATTCTATCATTTATTTTATAATAATATCACTGTCAATAAAAAAATAGATACATTAAAAAAAAACTACTCCCTGGTACGAAAATTATGAGTAGGGCCCTGTTGCATCCTGCACTAGTGACATCTAGTGTGAGATAGTTACGTAACTACTAATAATAATCGACAAAACATGCGAATACTTTGCTTATTGACCGGTAGATGGAAAATAAAGAACTAGGCGGGATTTAACAACCTCTCCCCCCGAAAAATGTCACGCGTTGTCTCATAGGAAATCGTATTACAACGTCTCCTCTTTGTAATAGCTCCATGATACATACAGACAAACAGATAAATAGACAAAAATTCAAAAAACTATTTTTGGTTTCGATGTCGAATGTAGATCAAGCCCCAAATGTCCTTTTAAAAAAATATTCAATGTACAGTTTTGACTTTCCTGCGATTTTATTATATGTATAGTATAATCTATACATCTATGACAGTTAAAGCTAGTTATAAAAAAATTAAAAGTGATTTCACCGGTTCGGCAGTTTGATGAGGCAAATAAAACTAAAATATTAACAAAGATCAATTTTTAATAATGATGAACTTAAAATTAATAAAAGAAGCGACTTATTATTAAAGTTTTGTCACAGTTTGTGGTGTGATGAAGACTGTACCCTCGTTGTCGATTATTTCGAACGATCACAGACCGTTCCAGCGATGAGCTCTCGTACTTTCGCCCTGAAATACACGTTTCAGAAGTTACGAGTTATATTCTATTATCATTATTTAGTGCTAGTACTAGGATCGCGGTCTCGGGGAGAGCAATCCAAAGGATGTTCCGACCATCTGGGACATGGGGCAATGTGGGGTACAGGAGCAGCATACCCGCGTTCCCGGGACTCCCCCATCAGGCGCCAAGAGAAGTCCACGGCAGGTTTAAATAAAGGGCATTTTTAGATCCGTCAATTGAGTTATGGCGCGAAATATTGAAGAAAAATAAGGGGCACGTTAGATCCTCAGTTAAAATGCTCTTTTGATCCTGAAGAATAATAATAGTAAGTAGTATAAATTGCAATAATCACCGAAAAACAAATGTCCCATTGAAATCATTGTAAAAGTAAAGACATCTTCTTAACTGCACTCAGCTCAATATTTGCAAGTAGAAGAATGCCTTGCAGACCTAGGTAGTTAATTTATGTATGTCCTTATGTTCCCTACACTGTTGTATATAATTCAGTGTATAGCTGTAATTTATCTATATCTATAAAAACATAATAACATAATACGTGTGGCGCGTACTTCGCGGCCATCCACACCACCCAGCCGTGCTGTCGGAGCTGCGACTGTGCGCCCCTGATGGCTACGTGGGCGCGCCGCCGCCGCCGCCCCGCTACGCTCAGCGTACCGGTAGCAAGAACGAACTTACTCAAGTTCGCCCCCGTGTCGCGTGCCATACGACTCATAAATTTAATAGCAGCGGAAATTGATATATATCACTGTAGCCTGCCAAAATTCGCAGAAGTCGCCAAAGGTGTATTGTACGTAACTCTTATGTATAAACTTTGTATGAAATTGTAATTATAGCTTATAATATCGTTTTGGTGTATGCTGTAAAGATATTGTAATTTTAATTGAAATAAAAAAAAAAATAATAAAAAAAAAAATAATGTTTGTCTATATGTCCTTTATATAATCGTAAACTATACATTTATTGATCATGTGATGATCTTCAGCAGTGTTCTGCATGAGCCAACGAAGGTTTCCGAGTTGGTACTACCAATATTCGTCAGTTGGCGCCACTGTCATTCCAATGTATTCCAATATTGCTGTAGCAACGCGCGCAGGGTAGGTACAGACGACAACATGACAACGACCAGCACATCAAGCTACCCCAATCTGTCAAATTTTCCCCAATTGAAAGTGAACCTTACACTTAAGTGATAAAGTTGAAAATCTATAAAATTGGGGTGCATGAAAGGAGCCTTCCCGAGCGACGAACCCAAAGGTTATTTATTCGTCCGGCGCACCCTGGGCAATCAGCGAGCTACCCACGCTGATTGGCTAATCCTCTCACCACGATGGCAATCGAAAGCCCACTCTCAAAACCGGCATTGTGTGTAGTCTCTATTAACATCGAAGGGTTCTCACAAGAAAAGTCAGAAATTCTTGCTGACGTCCATCGCAAAACCCGCTGCGATGTTCTTTCCGTCCAAGAGACTCATCGGGATGAAACACAAGGTCGGCCTCACATTCCTGGGCTTACGCTTATCGCCGAGATCAGTCACCCAAAGCACGGTAACGCAGTGTTTGCTGCTCCTGGCGTAAGCATAACTTCCACCAAAACGTCAACCACGAATGGTATAGAAGTGATCACTCTAGATGTTGGTACCTGTACAATCACATCTATTTACAAGCCCCCTGGCACCACTTTTCAATTTGTTCCCCCTGAAAACTTTAACAACCAACCCATCCAAGTCATAATTGGTGACTTCAATAGCCATAGTCCAAGCTGGGGTTACAAGGATTCAGACACAAACGGTCAATTAGTGGAGGAGTGGGCTGAAACGAATGATTTTGCTCTAATTCATGATGCTAAACAACCGGCGTCTTTCAATAGCGGCCGCTGGAAGCGCGGATATAACCCAGACCTGATCTTTGTCAGTTCGCGTATCAGCTCACAGTGCACGAAAAGCGTATGTCCACCTATTCCTCGCACTCAACACAGGCCTATCATGTGCTGCATTGCATCTGTGGTCCGACCTATAAATGTTCCACTAAAGCGGCGATTTAACTTTAGTAAAGCTGACTGGAAGGCGTTTTCACGGTCAATTGATTGCGCTCTCTTAAAGGTGCAACCATCCCCACAAAATTACGACCAATTTGTAAAAATTATAGCAAAAACATCTCGTAGATACATCCCACGGGGCTGCAGGACTTCTTACATCCCGGGTTTGTCGATGGATTCAAGTGAACTACTGAACCGATACGAATCACTTTTTGATGCGGATCCTTTTTCAGAGGAAACCACACTAGCCGGTGAAGAACTTTTAGCTAAAATAAGTGAAAATAGACGGCAAAAGTGGATTAATACTGTAACGGCCGTTGACATGACCCATAATAGTAAGAAGGCATGGAGTACTATTCGGAAGCTAACCGGCGAGTCACCCCCACCATCACCACCAAGACAAGTAACCGCTAACCAGATAGCCCACCAACTGCTTGTAAACGGAAAATCAACAGGTCGATCAAGTAAAATCCCCAAGCTGCAAAAACCCGACGGCACCTGTGACGATATTAGCAAGCCTTTTAATCTTGCTGATATCGTCGCAGCAATCAAGGAACTCAAGTGTGGTAAAGCCTCTGGGGTGGACGATATCTTGGTTGAGCAGATAAAACAGTTGGGCCCAGTTGCTGTGTCTTGGTTATTGCAGCTATACAACAATTGTCTGCAATCAGCTTCTGTACCGCGTCTCTGGAGGAAATCAAAGGTGATAGCAATACCAAAGCCGGGTAAAGCAGGAGACGATCCTTAAAACTTTCGTCCAATATCTTTGCTATGTCATACATACAAGCTATTCGAGAGACTCTTGCTGAAACGACTTATGGCCCTTATTGACCCAAAACTTATCCCAGAGCAAGCTGGTTTCAGACACGTCAAGTCTTGTTGCAGCCAGACCCTCAAACTCGTGCAACACATTGAGGATGGATTCGAAGCAGGAATGGTCACAGGTGCGGTATTTGTGGATTTATCCGCTGCTTATGATACGGTGAACCTAAGACGTCTGTTGTGGAAGGTACAGACCATGACCAACGACCTAAACTTCGTGCGGATACTCCGTGAACTTTTACATAACCGCCGTTTCCAGGTCCATCTACTCGAAGATAAAAGTCGTTGGAGGGCGCAAAAAAACGGTTTACCTCAAGGTAGTGTCCTAGCACCGCTCCTTTTTAACATCTACACCAACGACCAGCCATCCATACCGAATACGTCCCGCTTTCTCTACGCAGATGATTTGGCGCTTACTTCGCAGGCCCTATCATTTGACGAGATTGAGGTTTATTTGTCTGGCGCTCTTGAAAGCTTGGCTGACTACTACCACGCTAACTCACTTAGGCCCAATCCGAGCAAAACCCAGTCGTGCATATTCCATCTTCGTAATAGAGAGGCGGGTCGAAAACTTGACATAGTTTGGGACGGTGTATCCATCGAGCACAGTTGCTTCCCAAAATATCTTGGTGTTACTTTGGATAGATCACTTACATTTAATAAAAACTGCAAGAACATCAAGCAGAAAGTGCAATCTCGCAACAATATCTTGCAACGCCTTGTGCGCTATAAATGGGGTGCTTCACCTGATGTCATGCGGACTTCTGGACTGGCGCTAGCTTTTTCATGTGGAGAATTCGCGTGCCCCGTATGGAGTCGTTCAGCCCACGCAAAATTAGTGGATACCGCTTTGAATGAAACATGCCGGATCATCACTGGTTGTCTCAAACCGACGCCGCTCCAGATGCTATATCCGCTGGCAGGCATAGCGCCACCAGATGTTCGCAGAACCGTGGCAAGCTCCAACGAACGGTCTAAAATGAGCAACGATACACGGCACCTTATGTACAACAGTAAGCTTGTGGCACAAAGGCTTAAAAGTCGAAAAAGTTTCTTGAAGTGTGTGCTTCCACTCTCTGGTGAACGGTCCAAGACACGGCTCAAACTGTGGCGAGACAGTGCTTGCCTACCCATCCCATTCGTCCCTCCCGCTGAAAACCTTCCGCCCGGACACAAGTTGCCATGGCCATCCTGGAAGTCCCTGAATAGACTCCGGACCCAAGTTGGTCGAAGCAAGGAAAACCTGCTCAGGTGGAGGTTTTTAAACATTTCCAACCTAGAGTGCAAGTGTGGTTCTGTTCCTCAAACTATGGCACACTTGTTAAAATGTCCTGCGTGCCCTAATGCCTGCACGTTACAAGATCTAATGGACGCTACTGACAACGCTCAACGCGTAGCTGAATTCTGGGCTGACTTAATTTAGATTGCCATCGACACGCTAAGAAGAAGAAGATCTATAAAAGAAATTTGACAGATTGGAGTAGTTGGATGTGCTGGCGTCTGTACAGCAAGTCCTTTTATACTTTGTCTAAAAATCAGTGATCTGTTTTTAAAAAAGATTTTATTGGATCAGGGTTTCCATATTACCTGTAAACGAAGAAGTTGTATGCATCGGTGTCGAGTCTTGAGTAAATGAACCGCGGCAGAGTGTTCGCTATCACCCACACCTCATCATTTAGCACGTGCACGTCTGAAATATTACGATGTATGGGTTATTAGGAAAGACCTTAGAGCCTGGTCTTATGTTAAGACAACTATTTGTATGACCCATTAAGTAGAATATTGAGAGTCCGGATGGGCTGGTCTCCGTGAATTGCATGGTTTTAAAACTCCTCACCATACAGACCTTTGTTTTTTTAAAGAAAGAAACAGAAAGAAAAAGATCTACCTATTCAAAAATTGCACAGACAACAAAAATATAAAATAACAATAAAACGCAAGTTAAATAAAAAAAGGCCCTTTGTGAAACCGAACAGCTCAGCGTTTTCCATTTGTGCATTGCATGCACAATTGGTACGCAGCTAATTTATAATTTTATTAGACTTTTAAGTCAGTTCGCAATCCGCCAGCGACCGAGCTCAATGAGGGCTACCGTTTTTGTGCTCACCAGTCGGCGCCACTGTCGCGGAAGGTCCACTATAGCTGATCAAAATCATTGTTATTGTGGACGCGACGAATGTTTTTACGAAAAATGTTTAAAATCCTGTTAAAGTGATTCATAAATAGCATGCCGCAGTGTTGTGCGGGGACTGCACAACACTGCGGCATGCTATTTATGATTTTTTAAATATTTATTACAGGCATCGAGCTGTTACTCATTTTGTAATTTATTTAGTTTTAAACCAAAATGTTTAGTTATAATCGCAGTTTTTATTATTAAACAGCGTAACCCGAACAAAAACAGTGTATTTTGACGTTTCGTAGACCTGCCGCGATGCTAGCGCCTCTAGCGGCAAATTGATACGCGGTAGCCCTCATTACCACTTTACCAATTAACCATAAACCATTTAATTATTATTTAACATTTATAATAGTATTAATTGACCATTTTAGTATATATTACCACTGTAATACCAGTGTAAACCATTAGATCTAAGTTTTGAATACAATAGTTTTTAACCATTAAAGTCAGTGTTTTTTAATAAACCATTAAAAACAATAAGGTGGTCGCAACTCGCTACACCCTTATTGTCCATGCATGTCTTTTATGTCGTGGAAATCTTTAAATCGCATGTCCGTCGTTTGGGGAGGCGAAGGGGTATGTAGGACTTGACGCACTAAATCCACCACGGTAGCCAGCCTCGCAGTGCTCTGGGTACCTTCTCGTGAACGATCTTGCCAGTGCCCCCGCTGTACACTGCAGCCTCAGCGAGGCTCTCACCCGGGGAGGGGAGGGGGCATGAATGCCTCCCCCCCTTCCCAGCACGCGTGTTTAGGCGACCTGAGCTACAGCAGGTTACCTCTTCCCGGGACCGCTTATACAAGACGAGTGGAGTTCCCCTCCTCCAAACGCCATCGGTCCCAGGGGCGGCGCCTATCCGGGGGAAGCCAACCGGGCGCCGAATACTCTCTCGCGCTGGGATTAAACTCCCAGCGCCGGCGCCATACAGAGACTAGTGCAACAATGTCTTTTGAGAATACAAAAAAAAAAAAAAAAAATATTTTTTGTTGCAAGAGGTTCAGTTGCAATTGTACATTCATAATTTTCTTCTATACCAACAGACAAATCAGCAATAAGATATATTAGGTTGTCCGGGCTGATAGACTGATAGGTATACTTTTAAAATCAAAACTCGTGACTATACTAATATTACAGTTTGTGAATATATTATTATATATGTAATATATTTATATATATATTTATGTAGTTATAGTATAGTGTGTAGTTATGTAACTATTGTATTTATACGATTGTATTTTATAGTACTTGTCAAGTATTTTAGTAATTTTTATTATACTTGGTCTATAGTGCACCTACCATATTATCTCTGCATCACCCTAAGGTTGACTGGGAGAGAATGCCTTTGACATTAAGTCCGCCTTTGTACAGTTTTGTGCAATAAGTATAAATAAATAAAATAAATAGACGAGTCACTACGCCAAGGGAAGAAAAGTCACCACTAACCTGACGGATAGCTTAGTTTTTCACTATCCCGTGCTAGAACCGCCATGTTGTCAGGATTGAGGGGAGAGTCAGTCCGCCAGCAAGTAAGGGCGTTGCTGCCTATCTCCGCGAAGAAGATCACTTTGGTAGGTGTGTGGAGGGCGTGCATTGTTGACTGACTGTTTGGGCCTCTTTCTCCTACTAGCTGCAAAAAGAGAATAGGTTAAATTTAAGTCTGGTAGCGGCGGTTTTCTTCTCTTGGAACCGCTCGACTTGTGGCATATAGTAGCTTCACCTTCTAGAATACACTCCAGGGAACTCCAGGTGTTTTTTTGTTGTAGTGCTGGACTGGAATCAGGTCACCAGAGCTCGTCGGAGAACAGTAAAGGTTCGCAACGCGTCAGTGATGCCGTGTATGTCACATATGATAGGATACGTAACCGCTGAACATCAAGCAGACTTAGATTTCTGCTAGGTGGAGAACATGGAGATTCTTCTCCAGTCCAGCATACGAAGTACTTTGCTTCCTCTTTCATCATACGCAGGGCTAACCTTTGGATCACCCTTCCGAACGACGTGTTTCCAGACTCATATAACATGGGTTTATTCAAGGCGAGAGTGAAAAGGCATCTTATGGGTACGTGCGGTCCACCGTCCACCACATCTTTACTTACCATCAGGAGAGATCGTGGTCCAGCGCAAACCCATTGAGCATAAAAAAGCTGCTTATGCTTCACTTCTCTTCGAACTAAATTACTTACAGTGAAAGCAGTCTGGTTGGTCTCTCTCCGCTCCAGGTCACAGGAGGAGACCAGGAACTCCTGGTTGCTGGCCATGGGGTGGAAGTAACAAGGCCTACAGCCGTCCCGGTTGGCGGTGCCCACGGCAATGCTGAAGACACCGTCGTTCCATTGGAAAGTTTGACCTGGAATCATGTAAACCGGGAAGGCGTTTAGAATTATTTATTACTAGCTGTGCCCCCGGTTGCACCCGCATTAAACTTTAAAATTGCCTATGTGTTAATCCAGGGTGCCAGCTAACTTCATACCAAATTTCTCTCTCCATTTACAAATCGCTCCAGCCATTTAGACGTGAAGAAGTAACAAACATACACACTCACAAACTTTCGCCTTTATAATATTGGTGTGATTGTAGAATTATCAAAACTGGGATAAAATCATGAAATTATTAATTCAGTTGAAATAATCTTATTTCATTTCTGATTTCAACTAATGAACATGTTTTGAACATTAAAATTTATATTTATAGCATTATTCGCAATGCACAATGCAGGTTCGAGACCCGCCGGACGATTAAATTTTTGATTTCCCATTTTTGAGATTAGATAAACGCTTTGCATTACGAATAATGCTATAAAATGTAAATTTAATCATTTGGAAGGTATTATTAATATGATATGATTTTTCACATGCAACTGTAAACATATCAGTCGGCCATGTTTCTAGAAAACAAAACCGATAGATAATACCTACATCCTCCGGAAGGGCGTTAGCAAGGGAATCCTAAATTTGATCTGCCAGCGTGTATCGTTCGTAGCTTAACGCAGAGCGCCTACCCCGGATTGGTAGATGGTGTAGGTTCGAGACCCGCCAGACGATTTAATTTATGATTTCCCATTTTTGAGATGTTTTGAACGTGTTGTAAATTAACTATTCCCGCGCAAGTCGCGGCGCCGTCTCGTCACTTAGGCCTTAAACTACGATAGATAGATAGATAACTCTTTATTGCACACCAAAGACATAAACTTAGAGTAAAAAAAATACATTAAAATGGAAATAGTACAAGAGGCGGCCTTATCGCTAAAAGCGATCTCTTCCAGGCTACCGATGAATGGACCAGAACTGTTAGTGAATAGAAAGACGGGGGTAGTAGGTGGTGTACAGAACAAAAGATGAATGAATATACCAAAGGTACATTCAATAGCAGAAAATTTATTTGAATATTACGAAGTCAATAAAATAATATAAATAAATAAATATAAATATATATAATTATATATATGTGTATATATACATATGAATACAAACTTACATAAATACACAAAATGGCATTCAGAGTGTTGTCAGATAATGTTCTTTTAAGAGTTTTTTAAACACAGGAAGTGACTGGGCTCGTGTTACCGACACAGGCAATGCATTCCACAGACGAGCAGCTTGCACGGTAAAGGATTTATCATAAATTGTAGTGGAATGCATTGGTATTTTAAGGAGTAGGTTTTCTGGTGATCTCAAACTTCGTGCATGCGTCTCCTTTAAGAACTGGAAGCGATCCTTAAGGTAATTTGGTGTATTAGGATTGAATAAAATATTATACAGAAGAGAAAGAATGTGTGTATTCCGGCGAAGGCGTATAGGAAGCCACTTGAGTTTAGTACGAAATTCAGAGACATGATCATATTTCCGTAATCCAAATATGAAACGTATACAGAAATTCTGGAGCTGCTCAAGTTTATCTAGTTACGTTTATCTCGTTACGCGGGCGCCCGGACGGATACCCGGTACGGGTTTACGCGCGGGGACCCGCGCGGAGGTCATCCGTCGCAAACCCGGCTTATGCGGTGTTGCTAGTACGTTACGTTTGATTGATCCCATATCGTAGGGCGTCACTGTACTTCTATAATCACTCTTTCTGTCTCAAGAGACATACTTTCTCCGTGCGTCCTCCCGTCGCGGGGCCCCCCGCCCACGCATCAAGCCCGTCCGTGGTGCCCGCGCGGGGTCCCGCAACGCGGCTCTATTGTATGGACCCGCGCTTGCGCACGCGTAACGTAGTTTAAGGCCTGAGAGGCGCGGCGGCTTTAAACTCGGACTACAAATGAACCCTCCCCCCCCGCCCGGACGCTCTCCGTAACCCTCTAAACTAGGACAAATCCGGGGAAACCAAGACGGATAGCAACCCTAGAGTGAGCTAATATGGTTCCCTATCCATTAGCATACAATTTTAAGACCTAATATAACTTAGCATAATGTTGTTTGGCATAATTATATTTTCGCATAATATAATTACGCATAACAGCTCATGCATAATTTTTTCAAGCATTATGTCTGTAACCTTAAATATTTTAAAGCATAAACTTATTAAGCATAAAGTTCTAAAGCATAACTTTTTTAAGTATAAAGTTATAAAGCATAACTTTTTTAAGCATAATATCCTAAAGCATAAAAGTTAAGCATAAATAACGCATAAAAATATTAAAACATATTTTTATAGGTATAACAGTGAAATAATTATTAACACCCAGAATATTAGACACTATACACGTTTATACAATATTATTATGCTAGCGTTGATTATGCGAAGCATGCAGCAGGCAGGGTTTCTGTGACGGCTCCGGCGCTGCGGCCCTCCGGCGGCCCCACGCGTGCTAATCGTCGCAGACGGCTTTCGCTCACCACCGCAGCTTCGGCTTGTTGGCCGGCTTCGCCGGCCAGCCTCAGCCGCGGCGGCTCGCTCGCAGCCGCCTGCTCCTCAGCCCGCGGGCCGCCTCGCCCCTACACGCCTACGCGATTTTAAATAACACTCTAGGGGTAGGACAAACAAGACTACGTGAAGTCGGTTTTGCAGCAATTCGGTTCTGTGACTAACTTTTGTTGAAGTTAACTGATTGAAGTTAACTAATGTAAAATGTCATGTATATTTATAATAAATCATTTGCATGAACATTGTTTTTGTTATTTATATTAATTGTATGCCTAAATATTATTATGCTAATAGCCATTAGGCCTACTAACGTTATGCTAAAAGTCTTTAGGCCTACTAACGTTATGCTAATAGTCATTAGGCCTACTAACGTTATGGGAATCAAATTTATGCCAAAACAAATTAGTCTTTAACATGATTATGCCAACATAAAATGTATGCCTAAAAAAAGTATGCCAAAGTATTATTATGCCAAAACAAATTGTGCCAAAATCGTTATGCCGAAGTATATTAGGACAAAAAACATTATGCGAAAAGAAGGGATCCCAGCTAATATATATCTACTTGCCTCGTTAGGCTAGCGGTAGCGTGTTCAACCGCAGATAAAGATATCCTGGGTTCAAAACCCGGGTCTGACCAAAAGTGATTTTAGGATTTTTGAAGTTATCCTTCTTTTGGCGCGATGGATAAAAATGATGAGAGTGAATTTTTACGATGCGCGCGCTGATGCGCGCGCATCGTAAAAATAACAGCATGAAGTTAGTTCTAGGTGGTATGAAAATTGATAACTATGTTCAAGTTGTATATTAAGAAGTATAACTTCTAACGCGTGTACATAAGTACACACAAGTTTTTTTCGTATAGAGAAATTTCTAAGTATCAGCCCGAGGTCTGGGAGTTGGCGGTTATAAGCCCCCGTGCCTCGGGGAGCACGTAAAGCCGTCGGTCCCGTACCTGAACTCTTTCCAAGTCGTTCCATCGGGTCATGAGAGTGATGGAATAGAAACTGAGCTTGTGTTTGTGCACTATAATATGTCTTCCGCAATTGGCTAGTCTCCATGGAGCCTAGCCGCCGTGGCCTACATTCGCCGGGGAGGATATTATTATTACCTAAGTTTATTGCTAAATTAGAGAGGTGATTCTCTTTCTTTCTCTCTCATTATGATTATATAGCCTCTTTATATCATTCTGTTTCTCTCTTTGCTGTGAAGGAAGTGGAGCTATTCATTTCTAACTCCTCCTTTTTTCTTTCTGATTAAATTCGTTGCAGGATCCAAGACAGTTGTCGCGATTCCCCGGGACATACAAGCTCTGCTTAGTTTGGGATCAGATGGCAATGCGTGAATAATGTCCCAGGAGATTATATTATTATTATTATATTATATTTACTAACTCCTCCTTTTTTCTTTCTGATTAAATTCGTTGCGGGATCCAAGACAGTTGTCGCGATTCCCCGGGACATGCCTGAGCCTCACCGCTCAGTGTCATTTCATTGTGTGCCACTGTTGATGCTGGCTTACAGGAGTTGCAGTGGTGGGTAAGAGGGAGGGACTAGTCCCAATTATGCATTACAAGCTGCGCCCCGCGGTTTCACCCGTGTTACAGTAGTTTTGGCGTAAAAGAGTAACCAACATACATACATCCATACATCTATACTCACAAACTTCCGCATTTATAATATTAGTGGAATGTGTGCACTGCCCAAAACCTTTAGCGGTTTTGGCAGTGCACGCCGGAATAGCTCGCAAATGGTAGAATTTTAGGGTTCCGTAGCCAAATGGCAAAAAACGGAACCCTTATAGATTCGTCATGTCTGTCTGTCTGTCCGTCCGTATGTAACAGCCACTTTTTTCCGAAACTATAAGAGCTATACAGTTGAAACTTGGTAAGTAGATGTATTCTGTAAACCGCATTAAGATTTTATAACAAAAATAAAAAAGAACAATAATTTTGGGGGTTCCCCATACAAAGAACTGAAACTCAAAATTTTTTTTTTCGTCGCACCCATACATGTGGATACCCCATATATATGGATAGGTATTCAAAAATGATATTGAGGTTCCTAATATAGTTTTTTTCTAAACTGACTAGTTTGCGCGAGAGACACTTCCAAAGTGGTAAAATGAGTGTCCCCCCCTGTAACTTCTAAAATAAGAGAATGATAAAACTAAAAAAATATATGATGTACATTACCATGAAAACTAACCACGAAAATTGGTCTGGACGAGATCTAGTAAGTAGTTTGTTTTTAATACATCATACATCGTAAACCGCAATTTACCTTTCATTTAATCAGCTGAAATACTTGCTGCTAAGGAACCCTTCATGTGCGAGTCCGACTCGCACTTGGCCGGTTTTATTTCCTACTTATACTTGACACTTATCGTCATATTATGGACAATTCACACAATTTGACTAGTCCCGAATTAGAGCCGGGATTTTTGCAATTACCGAAGGATTTTTATGATTTCTCTCAGTGATCTTACCTGCAATTGTCAGGTCGCCAGCTGTGGGGTTGAAGTGGAAGTAGTTGTGAGAATGTCTCCAGCTGTCGTTCTGCCGCAGCGAGTAGACGATGACTCCGTAGGTCGTCAGGTCGGGGATGTATGCGTATGCGTCGCTGCAGTCACCGTTCTTGAGTACTACTGTGATTGAGGCTAGACCTGGGAAGCAACAACTATTGTTTTAAACCAATTTAATGAAATTTATTCAGCACTTGGGTATTTACATACACTTGTACTTGTCAAGCTCACAATGCAATACATAAACACAGTTTAAAAACAGTAATTAAAGCAACAAAATATTTTGAATTAGTCCGACCGTGCGGTCTGTTTCGTCACATAGGTATATTTTTAATATCCTTAAATAAATAATAAATAGCAAGTTACTAATCTATTATTGTTACATTTAGCAATTGTATATTAAAATTAAAGAATTGAAAACAACGAGCAGTTGGCTAGCGCAAAAGGCTCTCAACCAGTAGCTTAATTTAAGCGACTAATACCTGAGGGCACCCTTATGGGGTTCGGGCACAGCTCAGGCGGCCGCTGAAGTAAAAAGATGGAATTCGAAATGGAGGTCAGATCACTTGCACGGGATTAACGATCACGTGTTAAGGGGGCAACGCGATCCTCGCCGCTGAGGATCCTACCCTAGCTAGCCTGCGGCTTTCTCTAGCTACCTAGGTGGACGACCCGGAGAAGAACATCTGATTAGAATATTACCACCCCGTCGCATCCCGTGGTGGACGTAGAAGTCGTCCCGATGGAATATCTACCAGAGAATGTCTAGAGAGACATTCTGAGACATTCTCAGGTAACACGCTTGTGCGTACTGAGGAGGGGTGGGAGGCATTCAGGCCCCTCCTCTCCTCGGGTCTCGCGGACGCTCAGTGTACAGCGGGGGCACTGGCGAGATCGTTCACGAGTACCCAGAGCCCCCGCTATAGGCACTGTGAGGCTGGCTACCTGCTCCTGTGTTTGCGTACACACTTTTGTATAATATGTCCAGCGCAGATGTCTAATCTCTATCGAGACTGGCTGCTGTGGCCGAAATTCGGCTAGGAGGAAGTTATTCTTATTATAGTCGTCCCGAATATCTACCAGAGAATGTCTAGAGAGACATTCTCTGGTAGTATTCCATCAGGACGACTTCTACGTCCACCACGGGATGCGATGGGGTGGTAATATTCTGATCAGATGTTCTTCTATAGTAGACAGAGGTCTACTATAATATCCTGGGACATTATTCCTACAGGGCTATCTGATCCCAAACTAAGCAGAGCTTCTACTATGGAAACCAGATAACTGATATACTACATATACTACTTTTCTTTCGTTAATACATACTTATATAGATAACTACACCCAGGCTCAAGACAAACGACATGTTCATGCTTTCAAATATCTGTCCTGGGTGGGAATCGAACCTACAACCTCCGGCGTGAAAAGCAAGCATTTGCCAACCACGCCAACAGGCCCGTCAAGTCTCTGCTGACTGGCTGACTTATAAAAAGTGTCTGCGGGTGGGTATGTCGGACTTGCACCGACTAAACTCTGTTCTGCGTGAGAATCGAACCCACGACCTCCGGCATGTTTGAGGTCGAATAGGTACAAAAAACAAGCATTTGCTAACACCAACAGATCAGCCCTGCTTAGTTTGGAAATCTCAGTTTATTGTCTTAATAGTGACGTCAGAGGGCCTCAGAAGGATTGTTAAAGGGAATGCAACAGTTTACCAGTGGGTGTGTTCTCGGCAGGCAGGTCAGAACTCTTGAGCTGGTACCTGAAGAGCTGGCGGTCTGTCTTCAGGTCAAACACCACGATGGCTGGCGGCTGCAGGTAGCGTGGATTATCTGACAAAATAAATTACCTGCAATTAAACTATGATTCATGTATTTAGTAATAGTAATCTTTATTATTATTATGTAGTTAGCAGAGTCCAAGTTCAGGCAGGGGGCGGAGCTTATGACGTCATTGAAAGTGGAGTGATCGAACATGGAAGGGCACGTGGAGGCTTCGAGCGGCGCGCACGCCGGCCGATCGGTCTTCCTTATAGTTCCATCGCCAGAGATAGACGGACGTTATACTGTGTTACTGCCACATTGTCATTTTAACTTGTAAATCATATTATATAAATAATTAGTTTGTCATTCTAAGAGTTATCTTTCTTTTTATAAAATACCTACCGTGTTTGCTAAATATATATTATACTAGCTGTGCCCCGCGGTTTTACCCGCGTTAAATTTCAAAAGTTATCACAGCCCCTCCCCCGTGGGTGAGAGCGTGATAATATGTAGCCTATATGTTGACCCGACCTCTTAGTAATATTCATGCAAAATTTTATGTAAATCCATGCAGTACTTTTTGAGTTTAGCCCGGACATACACACAGACAAAAATTCTAAAAACTACATTTTTGGTTTCGATGTCGAATGTAGATCACGCCCCAAATATCCTTTTAAAAAAATATTCAATGTACAGTTTTGACTTTCCTACGATTTTATTATATGCATAGATTATTGCTGTGAGGTGACGGCATAGAATATCATCAACTATATTACTACAAACATGTTCTGACTATTTGCAAGCGCTTTTTTAAAGTCTACGTGAATAAACACCTTTTTAGGGTTCCGTAGCCAAATGGCAAAAAACGGAACCCTTATAGATTCGTCTGTCTGTCCGTCCGTATGTCACAGCCACTTTTTTCCGAAACTATAAGAGCTGTGCTGCTGAAACTTGGTAAGTAGGTGTATTCTGTGAACCGCATTAACATTTTTACACAAAAATAGAAAAAGAACAATAATTTTGGGGGGTCGCCATACATAGAACTGAAACTCAATTTTTTTTTATCGTACCGATACATGTGGTGTGTCTATGGATAGGTCTTTAAAAATCATATTGAGGTTTCTAATATCATTTTTGTCTTAGTCAAAGTCAAAGGTACTTTATTCCGTAAAAAATTTACATTTATGTGGAATCGTCATGACTGATGAACTGAATAGTTTGCGCTTATTTTAGAAGTTAGAGTGGGGGGTGTGGAATTCATTTTACCACTTTGGAAGTGTCTCTCGCGCAAACTATTCAGTTTAGAAAAAAATGATATTAGGAACCTCAATATAATTTGTGAAGACCTATCCATAGACACCCCACGTGTATGAGAACGATGAAAAAAAAAATTGAGTTTCAGTTCTATGTATGGCGACCCCCCAAAATAATTGTTTCTTTTTCTATTTTTGTGTAAAAATCTTAATGCGGTTCACAGAATGCATCTACTTACCAAGTTTCAGTAGTACAACTCTTATAGTTTCGGAAAAAGTGGCTGTGACATACGGACGGACAGACAGACAGACATAACGAATCTATAAGGTTCCGTTTTTTGCCATTCGGCTACGGAACCCTAAAAAAGGAACTTTGACACAGAAACTAAACTTACTGGGTATCTCAATAACTCCCGTATCCACCATCCAAAGTCTTCCACACTCGTCGGCCCTCGTCCTGTAGACTGAGATCAGAGACCTGGAGCGAGTCATGTCAGGGTAGGGGGACAGAGGGGGAGACCGACTTTTGCTGTGCTTGTTCAAGTCTATGTAGTTTAGAGTCGCTGGGATTCCTGAAAATAAGGATATCATTATTAGTTGGGGCAATGTATAAGATTCTATAACAAACTTCCCAATGATATTAGAGATTTGTCTACGAATAAGTTTAAAAGAATTAGATATTAAAGCCAAATTGTGTAGCAGGGCATATTACAACATTTCTTATTATTTAAATGACGGTCGCCTAGTTGGTAGTGCTCCTGCCTACGAAGCTGGTGGTCCTGGGTTCGAATCCCGGTAAGTGCAAATATTTGTGTGATGAGCACGAATATTTGTTTCTGAGTCATGGATGTTTTCTATGTATTTAAGTATTTATCTATGTATATAAGTATGTATATCGTCGCCTGGTACTCATAGTACAAGCTTTGCTTAGTTTGGGGCTAGGATGATCTGTGTGACACTGTCTCTAGATATTATTAAAAGTGCTTTGATTGAGGTATTCTGAGTCAACACACATGATTGTAATTAATAATAATAATGATAATAATATCCTGGGACAATATTTACACACTGCCATATGATCCCAAACTAAGCCGAGCTTGTACTATGGGAACCAGATAACTGATACACTACATATACTACTTTTCTTTTTTAAATACATACTTATATAGATAAATACACCCAGACTCGGGACAAACAGACAAGTTCATGCACACAAATATCTATCCTGGGTGGGAATCAAACCCGGCGTGAAAAGAAAGCATTTGCTAACCACGCCAGCATAGCATATGTGCATAAAAATATCGATTCCTTCTGTAAAAGGAGCGATACACATAATGTAAATACTAGATATAAGAATATAATCTCCTATTGCATGCTACCCGTCTCCACAAAATAAGTAGGTAACTCTTTCATGGGGCAATGTATAAGAGTCTATAACAAACTTCCCAATGATATTAGAGAATTGTCTACGAATAAGTTTAAAAGAATTATTAAAGCCAAATTGTGTAGCAGGGCATATTACAAAATATCAGATTATTTAAGTGATAAAAGTTCTTGGGATTGAGTTATTCTGAGTCAACACACATGATTGTAATTAATCTTAAGTATATTTTATTTTTAAAAAAGGATTCCTACTGACTTTTCTGGCAGTGTTTCTCAGTAGCTGCCACGTCATGCACTCCACATAAACGTAAAATTTATACGGAATAAAGAATTTTTGACTTTGACTATTATATTTCTACTTGCCATAACGTCTCCTAGGCACCGTGATGAACAGGCGGTTGCCGACCTTCTCGCCGCCCATGGGCACATTGTTGTACTGCACGAAGAAACGACCCACTTCGTCTGAAACCATAGACAGTTTACATTGCAGGCAGCTTGCTTGAAAAAACATGCGGAACAGTCTTTGGGGACTGCCGATAGAAGTGGAAGCTATTTTATACACTTCTAGTCTAAATAATCTACAATATAATAGTTGACACTTCATATTTATTTATTTGAGGACATCCAGTAGCTGTTACATCTACTTAAATCTAAAATGTTTAATCTATACAATAATATAATTTAAATGTACAGCTTCTAAAGGTGCCACAACATGCACAGTGACATTGGTGAGTAACACTGATAAAAAAACAAGGTACAGGCTAGTCAGTATCCTCATATTGAAGACACTTAAATTAATACTATTTATAATTAAAAACTATTAATATTAGGTATACGTATATTAGGTATATTGAGATATACTTATATACGAATAACGCACGGAGGTATATCTATGTACAAAAGCCAGCACATCCAACTACCCCAACATATCAAATTTCTTTTATAGGTTTACGACTTTATTATTTAAGCATAAGGTTCACTTTCAATTGGGGAAATATGACAGATTGGGATAGCTTGATATGCGGGCGTCCGCGTGTGTACATTTGTGTAAATTTTATTTTCACAATATAGGATACATTACATTAACAATTTATTTTTTGATGTACATAATTTTACCTTTAAATAAACTTATGTGCTAATAATTAACTGGTTTTCTGAGCCTCACACTAGGATTCCCTGTGTCGTGAGGCCCAGTTCCTTGCTACTTATTAAATAATTGCAACTATAAGTGAATTCATACTAACAATTATATTACAACGAAAAAATTTAATTTAAAGAGTAAAAATTAAATTAATACGTAAAAAAAAATTGAAATTGAAAAGTAAAAATATAAAAAATTATAATTATATTAAATGAAAATGTGTGTGTGGGTGAAAGAGAGAGAGAGTGATTGATTGGGTGTGTGTGTGTGTGTGTGGAAGACTACAAATTACAAACCGATGTGTAATAGTTCCTCACTTTGACTGTAGTTTTTAGGATGAAGCCAATTGAAAATGGTAATTTTACATCTTGAATAGGTCATGTTTAAAACACTCTTATTATTATTGTAAAATCTTGAATACAGAAAGTATAATGAATACATATACACAGCATACATATAGCTCAAGGGAAGCGTGCCGTGACGATGACGCGAGTTCCATGTTTCTGTTCGCCCAAAAACTGCTCAAAGCGCCTGAAGAAGGTTTTATTAAAAAAAAAATGTGGAAACTAAAATGATTTATGCTTACCATTTGGATTGACTGTAGTAACACTGGCCGGTGAGGGCCGCGGCGACGTCGGATTATTGTTCCACGATGGAACTGTAAATGTCACAAACAAATTATTTTAATTTACCCAATGAGTGTTCTCCCACCAAATAGATTGTTTAATGAACTTAAAAACAGCTAGGACAGGAAACGATTTTTTTAAAGTAGTTTTTTATGCAATTTTACAGATTATTTTGCGTTTATTTTATAAAGGGGCAAAGTATTAATTAATATATCTCTACTATATAAAAATAAGTCGGGTTTTCCTTCCTGACCGATTTCCACGGTTTTGCATTCGTTGGAAAGGTCTCGGGCTCCGTGAGGTTTATAGCAAAGAAAATTTATAAAATTTAACGCGGGTAACACCGCGGGGCACAGCTATTTTCTACTATATAAAAATAAGTCGGGTTTTCCTTCCTGACGCTATAACTCCAGAACGCACGAACCGATTTCCACGGTTTTGCATTAGTTGGAAAGGTCTCGGGCTCCGTGAGGTTTATAGCAAAGAAAATTTATAAAATTTAACGCGGGTAACACCGCGGGGCACAGCTAGTTTGTTATAAAATATAGTACGCCGTGGTCTCCTTCTGTGAGACAGTCATACTCCGCGGCAGCGGGATAGGGTGGGAGCCGATCCCGCTTGCAGATGGGGGAGGCGTCGGGGCGGCGGCAGCAATCGATAGCCCAACTCCCCTCGGGGCTGCGCTGACAGTATGAGAAGTGTACTGCCGCCACGTGAATAGCACCCCTCGAAGAAAGCGATCTGTTTGTGGCGCAGTCTCTGTGCCAGACTGGCAGAAGTCGGCAATAGGGGAAGGCAATCCAGAGCCCTCCCAGGGTAGGTGTCCCGACCATCTGGGACATGGCGCAAAAGGGGGCAACGGAGCAGCATAACCGCGTTCTCGGGGCTCCCCTCACCAGGCGCCAAGAGAAGTCCATGACAGGTTAGGTTTAGTCGGTGCGAGTTTTAAGAGAAGATTAGTTAAGTTAAAAAAAAGGATCATAAATTCACTCGTACTTACTATTATTCCATTCTCTTTTGTCATTATCTTCGTCCTTAAAGAAGATGCTGCCAGACAATCTCTTTCTCCGGGCGCCTCCTAAGTCCCCTTCGGCGAAGCGATCTTGTACGACTGCGAAAATATAAAGTATGAAAACATGAACCTTTTAAGACCTTTTAAGATGAGCTGTAGCGTTTTCAAATTGTCTCTGCAACGAAGTCCATCATTAGATCTCGGTGTAAATCGTCATTTCTTATATACCAAGGTTTAGTTTGTAGGTATGAACATATTATGTAAGTCTTTAGGTACAAATATATTATTAAGGATCCTGTACAATCTGTAAGTTAGTTTTCAAGTACCGGCTCTTTTAGAGCCCAATGGTATCTCACGTGACGATAGCAAGACGCCTGATGTAATGACGTTGATTTCTTGGAGCAGAGGGAAGTCGTTGGTGTGGGATACAACCTGCATTGACAGACTGGCTCCCTCCCACCCACCAATCAGCTCGACGGCGCGGGAGCGGTGTCTGAACCCGCGGTACCCGTAAGGAAAGGAAATTGGCGTAAAAGAGTAACAAACATACATCCATACATTTATATTCACAAACTTTCGCATTTATAATATTAGTAGGATGTGTACCTCTAGCGGTTTTGGCAGTGCCGGAATAGCTCGCAAATGGTAGATTTTTTCCTACTTACTTGACACTTATCGTCATATTTTGGACAATTTACACAATATCTTAATATAAATTGTACTCTATCAGTTATTCTGATGTATAAGCTATATTATTATAAAGTTTCCTTAAAATCCATTTTGTAGTTTTTACGTGAAAGAGTAACAAACATCCAGCCATACTTACAAACTTTCGCGTTTATAATATTAGTAGGATAAAATATATTTGTGGAATTATTACTTACTAGCTGTGCCTCGCGGTTCGACCCGCGTTAAATTTTATAAATTATCACAGCTCCTCCCCCGTAAGTGATAGCGTGATAATATGTAGCCTATATGTTCAGCCGACCTCTTAGTAATATTCACGCAAAATTTGAAGTAAATCCATGCAGTACTTCTTGAGTTTAGCCCGGACGGAGTTTTTGGCTTCGATATCGATTGTAGATCGCGCCCCAAGTGGCCTTTTTAAAAAAATATTCAATGTACAGTTTGACTTTCCTACGATTTTATTATATGTATAGATAATATTTGATTTTTCTAATGTATATTCATAGAGATAGTGCATTATTCTTCTAGTAGTAATGAGTTCAATCACAGATAAAAAAAATCAGGAGCCGGACCAAAAAAATATAGGGTTTTTGAATGAATGAATGAATGATTTCTTTATGTGCAGGAATATAGGTACATTTAGATGGTCTTAAATTACGGTTCCACTATATTCGACGTATATGTATATGTAAGTAGTTAACATGTATTATTTGTAATAATCTTACGTAATTTTAATTCAATATACATAACTAAATATTTTACTTTCCATATAATTTACAATTTTATAATAATTTAATAGCTTAACAATAATAACGTAATTATCAATATATAATCAATCAATCAATATAACGACGCGTCTGGGGTACATGGAGGCATGCCTGGAACACTATTTTCCTAATTTATCATTTATAGGTGAGGTTATGCAGGCAGTTAATTTAAAAATATAGGCGGAGTTCACTTCCTTAGCAATTCATTATTCAACAAAATCAATAAACTATTCTTAATGCGTCACCAAATCACTAATTAAGTTAGATTTTAATTTCAATTACGGCGATACGTCGATAATATGCGACCACGAGAACGTCTCCAAGCAAGATGGCCGCAGTGACGTCAAGATGGCCGCCCACAAGAGTGACACCGACCTATCGCTCTTGTCTATGCAGTTCTGTTGGTAGCGCCATGGCTGCGCCGTCAAATATATGTATATAACGTAAAAGTCAATTAAGAAATTAAGTAGTTTGTCAAGAAAAGCACCCGGAACTGATGGCGAACCTGAGTGCTAAGCCAAAGCTCGTGTGTTCGATCCTACCCAAGAGAAATCTTCGATTCGAGCACGATCATTTGTACTGAATTTGTTCTGCGTGTAATTTATCTATAATATGTATGTATTTAGAAATATAAAAGTATGTTTATCAGATGTCTGGTTGCCTTGTTCTGCCTAGTTCCGGCGCTGGGAGCTAATCCCAGCGCTGGAGGGTATGCGGCACCCTATTGGCTTTTCCCCGATTGGGCGCCGCCACTGGGACCGCTGGCGTTACGGGGAGGGAACGAGTGGAGTTCTTTACCTCCGAGCCCAGCGGTCCCCGGAGGATAACCTGCTGTAGCTCAGGTAACACGCTTGTGCGTACTGGCGAGCGGGGGGAGGCACTCAGGCCCCTCCCATCCCCGGGTGAGTCTCGCTCAGTGTACAGCTGGGGTACTGGCGCGTTCACGAGTACCCAGAGCCCCCGCTACAGGCACTGTGAGGCTGGCTACCGTGGTGGTGTTAGTGGGTCGAGCCCCACTCCACGTGCGACTAGAACATTTCCCCACGTATAAAAAAATAAAGGCCCTGCCTAGTTTGGGATCAGATGGCAGTGTGTGTGTCCTAAGATATTTATTATTTTTATAACTATCGTATCATCCGTAACTCCACAGCTGGACAAAAATCTTACTTCGATATGGGTTGTTACTCTGGGGAAACGGTACGAATATAGAAAAGGCCTTTTTGCACAAAAAAGATGCATAAGATCCATATGCGACATTGCCCCTGATGTATCATGCAGTCCATACTTCAAAAAGTTAAAAATACTCACTTTACCGAGTTTGTACATCCTAGAGGTTTGTAATTTTGTAAGACAACACCCGAACACATTTAAACAAGCAAAAGACGTTACTAAGAGAAATAACATCAGAAATCCAAATAGATTAGTACTGGACTTAATACCCAGAACAAGCCGGCTACAGAAAAATAGTTTTTCGATGTGCGTTAAAGTTTTTAATAAAATTCCAGAGTCTTTCAAAACATTGCCGCTATATAAATTTAATCTAGTGTTAAAAAAATGGCTGATAGAAAATGCGTTTTATTCGGTGCAAGAGTTTTTGAATCATAACTGTAGAAACATTTATCAGAAGTAATCCATACACAGATTACCGATTGTGATTTTGTTTGTTAAATAATTAGATGCTTTTACATTTTAAAGTTTGTTGATATTTGCATGCTGTTTTTATAGCTAAATGGGCTTGTTCTCCTGTAATGTTATACACCACATTATGTATACCCTGTTTAAAGCAAATAAACAATTTGAATTTGAAAAGCCTCCCCATAGAATGGCGGTATATGCCATAATCGCCACGCTTGGCAGGCGGGTTGGCGATCGCAGTTTGACCATAGTTCCCAGAAAAACGCTGCTGCCCGTTCTCTGGTAGGTATTTCCTCGGACGATTTCTTCGCCCCCCACGGGATGAGATGGGGGGATACTATGCCATCACCACACAGCAGTTTTTATAATTGTTTTAATAATTGACGGTCACCGTAGCCTAGTTGGTAGTGCTCCTGCCTACGAAGCTGGTGGTCCTGGGTTCGAATCCCGGTAAGTGCAAATATTTGTGTGATGAGCACGAATATTTGTTTCTGAGTCATGGATGTTTTCTATGTATATAAGTATTTTATCTATCTATATAAGTATGTATATCGTCGCCTGGTACCCATAGTACAAGCTTTGATTAATTTGGGGCTAGGATGATCTGTGTGACATTGTCCCTAGATATTATTATTATTATTATAATTATTGTGTCCTAATAGGCTAGCATCTATAGAAATTGGCTGCCGTACTAGACATGCAAATGCTGAATTCAGACTAGAGTCATGAAACTCTGTATCGCGGGGTCTTTACAAACAAGCAATTCTAAGACACCAAGCCCTCCCAGAATCAGAACAACTATTTTTGGTCACACAAATAGTTGTCCTGTGTGGGGAACCAAACCTGAAACAACAGGATTTGAAGTATACTGAGAGGCGCCTTTTAGCCACTCCACCACACGCGCAGTTAAACTGAGTTTATATAAACTTAATGTGAACGAAGTACGGTTCCAACTAATTAAGTTCCATGTTATTAAGTCTTAAGATAATATCGATACAATGTATCTTTTACATCCTTAATGATTCATCTTAACACATCTTCAAGGCTGCAATGAGATCATTAGTTGCATAGAATAATACACAAATGTACCTATATACACACATCAACAAAGTCTAGGGATACGTTATTTTGAAATCAAACATGGCTTTATTGTTTAAAACCTATTTAGTTTCCTTAAAAAGTTTATTTACAGATTTAAACCTTGTCTATTCTTTATTCAAAATTTAAAAATTAAAATGAGAAACAAATGAAAACACGCAAAGCACAGCGCAATCTTGAGTTGTATCTAATTTCAAGAAGTTGCATTAAAATTTTTTTTGCGTGTTAATTGAAGAAAACCTGATAAATTGTTTTATTTTCTTTTCTGAATTGGTTGTGTAAGCTTTTAAGCGTCATGCCACGCCATCATTTGAGTCGAGATGAAATGTTACGGGCAGTTGGCATGTTACAAAACGGTGCTATTCAACGCGTCGTTGCTGAGTCTCTGGGCACAAGCCAAAATGTGGTATCCAGGCTGTGGTCACGTTATCGCGCTACTGGAGATGTGGCAGAACGGCACACAGGTAGATATCGTGTTACCACTCAGAGACAGGATCGATTTCTCCAAATGACCGCCAGAAGACTACCCAATATCACAGCGATGCAACTAGTGCAAAGGCTCCAGGAGGGTCAGCAGCTGCTGGTGAGCGACCAAACCGTGCGAAGGAGGCTACATGAAGTTGGTCTTCATGCTCGCAGACCGCTACGAGTCCCAGCGCTGCGACGTGGCAATCGCGGTAGGCGACTTTTATGGGCTCAAGAACATTTGACATGGAGTGATCAACAATGGTCATTGGTGCTGTTCACTGATGAGTCCCGCTATGGATTTCATCCAGATTCGAGACGAACACGCGTTTGGAGAACTCCAGGCAGGGTCAGCCGTCTCCGACATCCACAGGAGGTCCACTCTTACCAAGGCGGGACAATTATGGTGTGGGCAGGAATACGAATCGGCGGACGAACCCAACTCATTTGGATTCAGGGCAGCATGACTGCCCATAGATACCGTGAGGAGGTAGTAGAACGTGTCATTGTCCCGCTCAGGGCCCTAACGGGGCAAGAATTTCAGCTCATGCATGACAATGCACCTTCCCATACAGCGCGGCTGGTGAGGGCCGCCCTTCGAGAACACGATGTTCAGGTATTAGATTGGCCTCCACAGTCGCCAGACTTAAACCCAATTGAACACGCCTGGGACATGTTACAGCGAAGAGCATTGAGGGATTTTCCGCCCAACTTGACAACAGAAGAACAACTTTTCGAACATTTAAAAAGAACTTGGGACTGCATACCCCAGCAAGACATTGACACCTTAATTTTAAGTATGGAAAATCGTTGCCGCTGTGTGATTAATGTTAGAGGAGGAAATACCGATTACTGATTATCAGATTTGGTAAGATTTTTATTCATTTAATTCGATTGAATAATTTTATAAGAATAAAATGTTTTTGTTCACTCAGTAATTTTCTATGGCTTAATTAATTTAAGACTTTTATTAATTAGAAAAACAAAATCGCATCGTGTTGTTAATGTTTAAATATCGGCCATGAAATTATCTTTAATTCTTCCATTTACAGTCATAACAAAATGTTTATAGTTTTCTAGATAATCAATGAAATGTTCAATATCCCTAGATTGTGTTGATGTGTGTATATAATTTACTACAAGTTATCCTTATCGGTAACTGTCAGACAATGATGTGAGTTTGTTATACCCTTGAACTCAACAACTCAACCGATCAATATGAAACATTGCACACGCACAATAAAATAAATAAGGTTTTTATTCACGTAAGGTTTAATAATAAGTCGTTTAAAAAACTAAAAAACACGCTTTTAGCACGCACAAAAAATTACAAACTTCGACTTCCACCATATTGGATTTAAGTCACGTGACTATTTTTATGTATTCCTGACAGCAAACCCTTTCTTTTGATACCCATTTTGATTGCACGAGTGGCGCAACGGCTTAGACAGTCGCCTTGCCGCTTCGTGTCGCGGGTTCGAGTCCCGCGCCGGACAACCCAGAAATGGTTGTTTTGCACTCTTTTTACCACTTTGGAAGTGTCTCTCGCGCAAACTATTCAGTTTAGCCCAAAATGATATTAGGAACCTCAATATAATTTTTAAAGACCTATCCATGGACACCCGACATGTATGGGTACGATCGAAAAAAATTTTTTGAATTTCAGTTCTATGTATGGCGACCCCCCAAAATTATTGTTCTTTTTCTATTTTTGTGTAAAAATCTTAATGCGGTTCACAGAATATACCTACTTACCAAGTTTCAGCAGCACAGCTCTTATAGTTTCGGAAAAAAGTGGCTGTGACATACGGACAGACAGACATGACGAATCTATAAGGGTTCCGTTTTTTGCCATTTGGCTACGGAACCCTAATAAAAACGGTATTCACAAAGACTTTAAAAAGCCCTTGTAAATAGTAAGAACATGAATAGTATTTCTAATCTATATATATAAAAATCAATGCCACTTTTCGTTGTAATGTTATAACTCAACAACGCCTTTACCGATTTGGCTAATTTTGGTCTTGAATTATTCGTGGAAGTCCAGGGAAGGTTTGTACGTAGAGAAAATTCTTGAAAAAAGTGTAAAATCGTAGTTTTTACTAGCTAGCAATTTAAAATATTTTTTTGTTTGATTAAATTAACTTAATAATCTTTTTTTTATAACTATGCCTTATACGTAGCGATGCACGTACTGGGCCGCTAGTTAGTTATATAGGTAGGTTTATGTATTTGATTTAATTCTAGCTACAAGTAGATTATTCGATCGTGACTTAGGTACATTTGATCAAGTAGAATATACACTCGAGAGCAATGCATCCGAGACCTATTAGTCTCGGAAATTAATAATGCTAGCTTCATGAAATAATTTGTGTTTAATAGACTATAATATAGGTATAATAGGTATTAAAACTTCATAGTTTACTAGCTGTGCCCCGCGGTTTCACCCGCGTTAAAGTAGTTTTGGCGTAAAAGAGTAACAAACATACATCTATACTCACAAACTTTCACATTTATAATATTAGTAGGATATGTACCTCTAGCGGTTTTGGCAGTGCACGCCGGAATAGATCGCAGATGGTAGATTTTTACATACTTACTTGACACTTATGACGATAAGTTATTATAGACAATTCACACAATCTATACATACCTATAATAAAAATAAGAAAGTTAAAACTGTACATTTAATATTTTTTTTAAAGGATACTTGAGGCGTGATCTACAATCGATATCGAAGCCAAAAATATAGTTTTAGAATTTTTGTCTGTTTGTCTGTATGTTTGTCCGGGCTAAACTCAAAACGTACTGCATGGATTTACTTCAAATTTTGCATGAGGTTAAGAGGTTGGGTCAACATATAGGGTACCTATTATTACGCTAGCACCTTCGGGGGAGGAGCTGTGATAATTTATAAAGTTTAACGCGGGTAAAACCGCGGGGCACAACCAGTATCTTTATAAATTACTAGATGTGCCCCGCGGTTTTACCCGCGTTAAATTTTATAAATTATCACAGCTCCTCTCCCGTAGGTGATGGCGTGATAATATGTAGCCTATATGTTGACCCGACCTCTTAGTAATATTCATGCAACATTTGAAGTAAATCCATGCAGTACTTTTTGAGTTTAGCCCGGACATACATACAGACAAACAGACACACAGACAAAAATTCTAAAAACTATATTTTTGGCTTCGTTATCGATTGCAGATCACGGCCCAAGTATCCTTTTTAAAAATATTCAATGTACAGTTATGACTTTTCTACGATTTTATTATATGTATAGATAGCCTGTGTGTTATTCGGATATATAAGCTATATTAGTACAAAGTTATATCCCAATTCATTCAATAGTTTTGGCGTAAAAGAGTAACAAACTTACATCCATACATCTATACTCACAAACTTTCGCATTTATAATATTAGTAGGATGTGTACCTCTAGCGGTTTTGGCAGTGCACGCCGGAAAAGTTCGCAGATGGTAGATTTGTTCCTACTTACTTGACACTTATTGTCATAATATTTTGGACAATTCACACATCTTAATAAATTATAGCCTGTGTGTTATTCGGATATATAAGCTATATTACTACAAAGTTTCATCCCAATTCATTCAATAGTTTTGGCGTAAAAGAGTAACAAACATACATACATACGTCTATACTCACAAACTTTCACATTTATAATATTAGTAGGATGTGTACCGCTAGCGGTTTTGGCAGTGCACACCGGAATAGTTCGCAGATGGTAGATTTGTTCCTACTTACTTGACACTTATCGTCATATTTTGGACAATTAACACAATATCTTTATAAATTGCAGCCTATGTGTTATTCTGATGTATAAGCTATATTATTGTAAAGTTTCATTAAAATCCATTCAGTAGTTTTAACGTGAAAGAGTAACAAACATCCATCCGTCCATACTTACAAACTTCCGCGTTTATAATATTAGTAGGATTTAATTCATGGAACAAGTAGATTATTCGATCGTGACTTATATTTGATTATTTATTTATTTACTTATTCATGTACACACAAAAATCATAGAATAATAAACAAAAGGAAACGAAGAGTACACAGGATCTGCTTATTTCGTAAGAAATTTGTTCCAGCAGACCCGCGAAAGGAAAAAAATAATTGAAGATAGTCAAAAATGTGTGTAGGTCAATAATAAACTTACATACTAATAATTTACATAAATACTTAAATACGAATATATACCACTATTATACTCAACGTTAAATTTAAAAATACACTAAATACTAATACTAACGTACATTCTAAGTGGGTGAAATGGATAGATAATGATTTTTTACTTGTCTTTTAAAAGAATAAATCGAATTGCAGTTCCGAATATTTGGCGGAAGAGAGTTCCACAGCCTGACCGCATGAACAGCAAAGGAATAGGAATAGAAATCGGTTTTATGGAGGGGAAATTTAAGAAGGGATTTCATGTGCGATCTGCAAAGAGCACCAGGAGCAGATTTATAGGAGAAGCGCTCTCGCAGATAGGAAGGGGATTGGGGATTATGAAGGATGTTAAAAAGGAGACACAATATGCGAGTTGTTTGTTTTTGATTTAATAAAATCGTAGAAAAGTCAAAACGGTACATTCAATATTTTTTAAAAAGGTTGCTTGGGGCGTGATGTACAAACGATATCGAAGCCAAAAATATAGTTTTTAGAATTTTTGTCTGTGAGTCTGTTTGTCTGTATGTATGTCCGGACTAAACTCAAAAAGTACTCCATGGATTTACTTCAAATTTTGCATGAATATTACTAAGAGGTCGGGTCAACATATAGGCTACATATTATCACGCTGTCACGTACGGGGGAGGAGCAGTGATAACTTATAAAATTTAACGCGGGTAAAACCGCGGGGCACAGCTAGTACTTAATAACAACAAATATGAGCCCTATTATTCATATTCATATTATTTATGTGCATTCCACAATGTGAACTTAGGTGGTATACATTAGGCTTATAGCTAGGAGCATTAGGGACCCTGTCGGGCACAGCAAATTTATAATCTATACAACATGTAACTTAATTACTAAACTTAATTTTGCATGAATATTACTAAGAGGTCGGGTCAACATATAGGCTACATATTATCACGCTGTCACGCACGGGGGAGGAGCAGTGATAACTTATAAAGTTTAACGCGGGTAAAACCGCGGGGCACAGCTAGTATTTGATAAAGTAGAATATACACTCGAGAGCAATGCATCCGGGTCACTTAAAGAAACCTATTAGTCTCGGAAATTAAGATTGAAATAAATTGTTTTAAAAGACAATTAAATAGTCATTAAATGAAGGTATTAATACTTCTTAGTTTATGTAATTATTAGTAAATAATAATGATAATATCACACACGCGGCCATGTGATCCCAAACAAAGCGGAGCTTGTACTTTGGAAACCAGATAACTGATATATTACATATACTATTTTTCTTTTGTAAATACATACTTATAAAGAAAATTTGCATCCAGACTCAGGACAAACAGAAATTTTTTTTATTTATTTGGTTCACCAACAACTTAAACATTAACATGAATCTTTAAAAATAGCACAATACTTAAGATCTAAATGTCTAGTTACTTATAGGTAAACACTACATTCAAAATTTAATGAGCTACCTACTCTTACAATTTTTTTTTATGTGTAACTAAAACCCTAATAGCTATTGACAGTTTTCCGTAATAATTCTAATGAGACGTGGTGGATATCAACTCTGTCACTGCATTCGTTATATCATTTTGTCAATCGGCAGAGAGGTGAGTTTAGACATGTTCATGCACACAAATATTTGTCCCGGGTGGGAATCGAACCCACGACCTGCAAATGTAAATTAAGTTCAATTTTATTCACGTAGACTACAAAAACCGGCCAAGTGCGAGTCGGACTCGTCCATGAAGGGTTCCGTAGTAGCAAGTATTTCAATTGATGAAATGAAAGGTAAATTGCGGTTAACGATTTATGACGTATTTAAAAGAACTACATACTAGATCTCGTTCAAACCAATTTTCGTTGTTAGGTAATGTACATCATATATTTTTTTAGTTTTATCATTCTCTTATTTTAGAAGTTACAGGGGGGGGGGGGGGGGGACACTCATTTTACCACTTTGGAAGTGTATCTCGCGCAAAGTATTCAGTTTAGAAAAAACAATTATTAGAAACCTCAATATCATTTTATCCATAGATACCCCACATGTATGGGTATGATAAAAAAAATTGATTTTCAGTTCTATGTATGGGGAACCCCCAAAATTATTGTTAATTGTCTATTTTGTGTGAAAATCTTAATGCGGTTCACAGAATACATGTTAGTATAGTGACTCATAAGTTTTATTACTTTCATTTAAGGGGTATTATATTGCATTTTTGCTGTGTGGTGACGGCATAGAAAATCATCACCCTATCTCATGCCGTGGGGGGAGTAGAGAACGGCAAGATTTTTCTGTGAACTATATGACTATCAAACTGCGATCGCCAACCCGTCTGCCAAGCGTGGCGATTGTAGCATATCCACCCATTCTTTGGTAGATTTTTGTCCAGCAGTGGACGTACTTTTGGCTAACATGATGATATTGTATTTTTATATATATTGGTTTACTATATTATATTAAGCACAATTTATTTAATTAAGCTGGCATTCTCAATTTTCGAGATTTATAGGTTTCTTTAAGTGACCCGGATTCATAATAATATATATATATATAATAAATACATATATCTATATAATTAATTTGTAAAACTAATAGGAATATTTAACTAAAGCATTATTATCTTACGATAATAATGCTTTAGTTAAATATTCCTTGATGTTATTGTCAAACGGGCGTGTTGGCGTGGTTGGCAAATGCTTAAGTAAGTATGTATTTACGTAATAAAAGTAATATACTACTTTTCTTTTGTAAATACATACTTATATACATAATTACACCCAGACTCCGGACAAACAGACATGTTCATGCACACAAATATCTGTCCTGGGTGGGAATCGAACCCACGACCTGCGGCGTGTAAGGTAAGTAGTAAGATCTACCAGCCAATTTAACGGCACGTGTGGCGCAGCGGCTAAGACAGTCGCCTCGCCTCTTCGTGTCACGGGTTCGAGTCCCGCGCCGGCAAACATTTGTATGACCCATAAATAGTTGTTCTGAGCCTGGATGTAATTTGGCTCCGTCTATTATATGTTGGCGAGACAGGGATTGTATTCCCTAGTACGAGCGTGGTCTATAAAAAAAAAAAAAACTTGTGTGTACTTATGTACACGCGTTAGAAGTTATATTTCTTAATATACAACTTGAACATAGAACTAACGTCATGCTGTTATTTTTACGATTTTTTACGATGCGCGCGCATCGTAAAAATTCACTCTTATACATTTTTCTCCATCGCGCCAAAAGAAGTATAAAGAATTCAAAAATGTAGCATATATTTATTATATGGGACCATCTAAAAACATTCCGAATATAAGAAAAAATAATTAAAATTTATTATAAAGAAAAAGAATTTGCTTTACAAACATATACAAGAAGACCAACCAAGTGCGATTCGGGCACAAAGGGTTCCGTACCAGTGAGAATATAGTAATACTCGCTCAGTAGAAATTTTAAGTTTTTTTTTTATATAAGAGGGCGACAAACAAGCAAATGGGTCACCTGATGGTAAGTGATCACCGCCGCCCATGGACACTCGCAACACCAGAGGTGTCGCGGGTGCGTTGCCGGCCTTTAAAAGTCAGCAATCAGGTGTTGCTGACCCTTCCCCCCACCCCGATGAGCTCTGGCGACCTTACTCACACTCGGAAACACAACAATAAAATTATTAAGGAGTGTCTTCTATAAGGTGGAGGTACTTCCCCAGTCGGGCTGCTCTTTGAGCGAATGAACGCTATGCCCTACCTCTATTAGTACAGTTCAAATGCTATAAGATTATATTATTAGTACCGTTACTAGGCCAAGAATTTGAAGATGAATGGTTCTGTTGTTAGAAGGAAAGCAATCAGAACCGGCCAAGGGCGAGTCGGACTCGCCCATGAAGGGTTCCGCAGCAGCAAGTATTTCAGTTGATTAAATGAAAGGTAAATTGTGGTTTACGATTTATGACGCATTAAAAAAAACTACTTACTAGATCTCGTTAAAACCAATTTTCGTTGTTAGTTTACATCGTATATTTTTTTTAGTTTTATCATTCTCTTATTTTAGAAGTTACGGGGGGGGCGACACTCATTTTTCCACTTTGGAAGTGTCTCTAGCGCAAACTATTCAGTTTAGAAAAAAATGGTATTAGGTACCTCAATATCATTTTTAAAGACCTATCCATAGATACCCAATGTGCATGGGTACAATGAAAAAAAAAAATTGAGTTTCAGTTCTATGTATGGGGAACCCTCAAAATTATTATTATTTTTCTATTTGTGTGAAAATCTTAATGCGGTTCACCGAATACATCTACTCACCAAGTTTCAACAGTACAGCTCTTATAGTTTCGGAAAAATGTGACTGTGACATACGGACGGACAGACAGACAGACAGACATGACGAATCTATAAGGGTTCCGTTCTTTGCCATTTGGCTACGGAATCCTAAAAACGAACTACATAAGGCGGCTAAGAATCTTACCTTTCAGTTTAATTAAAAAAAGAGTTATTAACTTTGTAGCCAATATTAATGATTTAAATGTCTCTGCTTGCAAATAGGTCGGAAATATTGTCAGAATGTTTGCGTTTCTGTGAGAATGATCTATGATTGTGTTTTAAAATCAATGTTTATGTTTGCTTGTTAATATTTTAATTGATTATTGTGATAATTATCTTTAATTACTGTAATTGGTGTTCTGCCGTTTTAATTAAAGTAAATAAATCTATACATATAATAAAATCGTAGAAAAGTCAAAAATGTACATTGATTATTTTTTTAAGGATAATTGGTGCGTGATCTAAAATCGATATCGTAGCCAAAAATATAGTTTTTAGAATTTTTGTCTGTGTGTCTGTATGTATGTCCGTGCTAAACTCAAAAAGTACTGCATGGATTTACTTCAAATTTTGCATGAACATTACTAAGAGGTCGGGTCAACATATAGGCTACATACTATCAAGCTATCACCTACGGGGAAGGAGCTGTGATAATTTATAAAGTTTAACGCGGGTAAAACCGCGGGCCACAGCTAGTAAATAAATATAAATAAATTGAGCTCAGTGTAGTGAAAAGACCTCTTTACTTTTAAATTGATTTCAATAGGGCATTTGCTTTTTTCGGCGATTATTCCTCCGTGGGGTGTCCGATTTTTATGAATTCAGATATAATAATAATGTCCTCCTAGCCGAATTTGGGCCACGGCGGCCAGTCTCATCAGAGATTAGCCATCTGCGCGGGACATATTATAGCGCTCAAGTGTGTGCGCAAACACAGGAGCACTTTCTATTCCATCACTCTCATGATCTGATGGGACGTCTAGCGACACGACCGGAAGGAGGTCAGGCACAGGACCGACGGCTTTACGTGCTCTCCGAGGCACGGGGGCATACCACCAACTTCCAGACTTCGGGCTGATGCTGAGAATTTTTTCTATTTACAGAAAAATCCCAAAATTACTTTTTGGTCTGATCCGGGATTTGAACCCAGGACCTCGTTATCTGCGGGTGAACACGCTACCGATAGATCAACGAGGCAGTCAAGTTCAGATATATGCACTCACGAGTATGGTCTCTATCACTGTGTCAAAGGAGAAGGAAATGACTCCATACATTCCTGGGCCCAGGTGTTAACTGAATCAAACTAGCCTTATTTGTAAGAGGATATAATAACAAGACCTCACTGAAATTTTGGTGAAATTTGGCTATCCAGGAATCAAGTTATATGAAGTATAGTAAAAGTGAGGTTAAATTATAACATTGTAGTTTTATACAATATTTTTGAATGGCTTCGGTTGTGTTATGGTTTTATGCATGGAGAGTGTGACATGTGGAAGATCTGGCACGTTTGGATCCCCCGCGCCCCGTGCAGTCACTACAGTCGAAGAAAACCACAAATAAAACATGGAAAATACGTGCGCACTTAAAACGAAAGACAACGAACGAGTGACAGTCAAAGAGTATGTAAAGGCTGTCAGGCAGAGAAGTGTTGCCCATGCGAGCCATTGCTCCATTATAGGAGGTAAAAAAAAAAAAAGTGTTGCCCAAAGAATAATTAAAGGAATACGATACGCTATGAATCGATTCCACGAAAAACACTTGTCACTCGATTTTCAAACATATTCGGAGATTTTACCTATTTATTCTTAATCGATTGCGAGCAATTCATCTTTATTTTATCGGTTATTTCGTTTCATAACTTAATTTAAGTTTTCTCGCTTCCTAGATACTAACATGATACCATATTTTGTGATTTCCTTTAGAAAAATATAACGGTTTTTTTATTTCACATTTCAACTAGTTAACTGCTGGGCCCAGAAGTTTCCTTCTCCTTTGAAGAAGAACGGTTCCGTTGTTTAGAAGGAATTCAATCAGAAACGAACAACTTGAGTCAGCTAAGAATCTTACCACACAGTTCAATTAATAAAGAGTTATTAACTTTGTAGCTATATATAAACACAAGGTCCGCCATAATAATAATACCTTAATATTCATCATTAAAGAACCATTCAGACAGTATGTAGCAAAAATATAGCTAAGATAATTAAACTTAAACATTATCACTTTGACAATAACTTAATACAAGCTAGCTAAATATCATTGCGATTATACAATCCGTGTACTTAAATATAGGTAAGTACTATGTAACTAGAAATATTTATGTGTACTTAATATCTCTGGACAATGTCACACAGAACATCCTAGCCCCAAACTAAGCCAAGCTTGTACCAGGCGACGATATACATACTTATATAGATAGATAAATACTTATATACATAGAAAACATCCATGACTCAGAAAAAAATATTCGTGCTAATCACACAAATATTTGCACATACCGGGATTCGAACCCAGGACCACCAGCTTCGTAGGCAGGAGCACTACCAACTAGGCTACGGTGACCGTCTTAGTTATATTACTACAAACATGTTCTGACTATTTACAAGCGCTTTTTAGGGTTCCGTAGCCAAAAGGCAAAAAACGGAACCTTTATAGATTCGTCACGTCTGTCTGTCTGTCCGTCCGTATGTCACAGTCACTTTATTCCGGAACTATAAGAGCTGTACTGTTGAAACTTGGTACGTAGATGTATTCTGTGAACCGCATTAAGATTTTCACACAAAATAGACAATTAACAATAATTTTCGGGGTTCCCCATACATAGAACTGAAAATCATTTTTTTTATCATACCCATACATGTGGGGTATCTATGGATAAAATGATATTGAGGTTTCTAATAACTGTTTTTTCTAAACTGAATACTTTGCGCGAGATACACTTCCAAAGTGGTAAAATGAGTGTCCCCCCCCTGTAACTTCTAAAATAAGAGAATGATAAAACTAAAAAAATATATGATGTACATTACCATGTAAACTAACAACGAAAATTGGTTTGAACGAGATCTAGTATGTAGTTCTTTTAAATACGTCATAAATCGTTAACCGCAATTTACCTTTCATTTCATCAATTGAAATACTTGCTACTACGGAACCCTTCATGGACGAGTCCGAATCGCACTTGGCCGGATTTTGTAAAGTCTACGTGAATAAAATTGTGAAAAAAATATGTATTTATTTTATTTATTTATCGTGTTCGTATTCAAATATGCTGTCCATACGTACAAACCAAATGTTCATGTTTGATGTGTGTGTTCAATATGTTTGTGTTCGTACGTGTGCGTACACGGCTTAAGAAACTATCGGTAAAACAAAGACTTAATGACGTCACGTTGCAAAATATAATTTATGCTTAAAACAAGTTATTTTTTTGTACCACACTTTGACCCACAGAAATTCTTGATATTTAACTACATAATAGCTAGTTTTTCTGACGTATTCACAAAGTTACAATAATATCCTCCAATTATTTTTCATATCCGCTTTGACCAAATCTAAAATTGGAGGTTAAATAAGTTAAAAATAACTATGATAATAATCTTTAACTAGCTGTGCCCCGCGGTTTTATCCTGGCTTGACAGTGTTTTATCAAGACTTGTACAGTCGGTGATATCTATTAACTTCCTGACCCTAGTTAAGAAATAATGAATTTAAACCCTCACTTTGAAACTTTAAGGTTTATTTTCAATTGGTATGGATTTATCAGACTTGTGGTAATTTTTAAACAAAAACATTTATAATACAGACACGTAAATTTGATCATTAAAGCTTGGGCATTAGGGTTGTTTATAAAGCATTAAACTTTAAAAATTATAGCCTATGTGTTATTCGGATATATAGGCTCAAATTCCGTTCGGTAGTTTTTGCGTGAAAGAGTAATAAACATCCATATATCCAAGCTCACAAAATTTTCGCATTTAAAATAGTTATATTTTAGCAGGCATCTTTATCGTATGGGCAGTGGTTACCCTGGTGTCAGAGTAGTGTAGTGTCCTGGCCCAGTAGGGCTCTGATATGGCTTAAAAACCTTTCGTGGAGAAATCGACTGTCCTGAGCTCCTTCATTTATTCTGTCGGTTATATGTGCCTGGTCGTAGGCATCATCAGTGCCGCCACCAGCGTGAATTATTTGCGAAGCCGCTGCATCATACTGTCGCTAGAGCCAAGTCTCCAGTATGTCGAAGCCTAGATGTGCTAAACGCCCTCCTGATTACCTATCCTGAATGCGATGTGTTTGCCGGTAGATGGACAGACATTAGGCGAATATGTTTGGTTTTCTGCGAAAGAAAGTATGCAAGGATGTCCAGTATTTTGTATTGAAATTTATATGTAACCCTAAAAATAAGTAATGTAATTGTTTCTATGTTAATTAATGTAATTGGTTATTAACCGTATTATTTAACTATAAATAGATAAATAAATTAACGACTGATGTCAAACGACTACAACCGGAACCGACAACTTAACGTGCCCACTGTAGCATGGACGCACCTAAAAATGAAACCACTTGGCACTTACACGCTCACTCATCTATAGACTGGCCGCATGGACCGCAACTGGCTGAGTTAGCTTCAAGTTAATGATGGTAAGTGGTAACCGTCCTCTCTGGTAATATTTTTGGTCAACTTTTACTCTCCATAAAACTCATCTCCCTAGTTTCATTTGATCATGTCAGCCAAAGTACGTCCACTGCTGGACAAGCCTCTCCAAGCAATGGGGGCATATGCCATAATCGCCACGCTTGGCAGACGAGTTGGCGATCGCAGTTGGATGGTCATAGTTCACAGAAAAACGCTGCTGCCCGTTCACTGGTAGGTATTCTCGCGGTCGATTTCTACGCCCCCCACGGGATGAGATGGGGTGATGATAATGACATGAAATAATGAAATTTTATTCAGCACTTGGGTATTAATATACACTTGTACTTGTCAAGCTCACAATGTATTACATAAACACAGTTTAAAAACAGTAATTAAAGTAACAAAATATTTTGAATTAGTCCGTCCGCGCCGTCTGTTTCGTCACATATATTTTTAATATTCTTAAATAAATAATAAATAGTAAGTTACTTAGCTATTATTGTTACATTTAGTAATAGTATATCAATTTATTATAGATATTCTATGCTGTCACCACACAGCAAATCTTAGTTTCATTTACCAAATAAATATGTAGTATATTTTCATTTTCCCATTTTATTCACTTACGAACTGCTGTTAGAAAAGTTAGGTTAGAATTGTGACCCCAACAGCGGGAGCCGCTCGAGCGAAGCTCCAAAACGAACTGCATCGATTAACGATAATGTGTTTCGTCAAATGTTTTATTGGCAAATTAATATTTGCGAAATATAGTTTCCGATGTGAGATTTTGGGAAAAGATTTTTGTCCGTAAATTTGTCATTCTCACCGCCGCCGCCTATGGACACTTACAACGTCACAACACCAGAGAGTTCGGAAGTGTGTCCGGCTGACAAAATTTAGTCATATTTGGGGTATAGCTAGTCTAGTGATAGCGTGTTCAACCACAGATGATGAAGTCCTGGATTCAAATCCCAGTTTGGGCCAAAAAGTGTTTTTGGGATTTTTCCGTAAAGAAAATTTCTCAGTGTCAGCCTGAAGTCTGGGAGTTGGCGTTATTATATCCCCGTGCTTCGGAGAGCACGTAAAGCCGTCGGTCCTGTACCCGACCTCTTTCCGATCGTGTCTCGAGTCGTTCCATTGGATCATGAGAATAATGGAATAGAAAGTGCCCCTGTGTTTGTGCACTATAATATGTCCTGCGCAGTTGGCTAGTCTTCATTGAGAGTGGTCATTGAGAGTAGTCTTCATTCCGCCGTGGCGGAAAGTCGCCTGGAGAACATTATTAGCTATAGTTTGTAAATGCGACGTTATTTCACCATATATTAAGAACATCACTGATCCTAAAATACGATTCAATTACTTCACCTCTAAAAATGCTTTTAGACATTTAACGGCCGTTCTCAGATCAATTAAAAAAGTTGATCAATGAAAAACTTTTTTAATTGATCAGAGTGCCAGTTATCGTAATATAAATACCTGACGCAAAAACTTTTTTCTAAACTTGCGCGGCTGTAGGAGTATGAAATTTGGAATAGTTAAAGTTCATGTGGGAAGGCATGCAGAAAGCGAATAATTTTATATAATAGGAATGATTATTTTTTTAATAAAATAATGTATAAGCAAATTATTTTAATAAAAAACAATACACACAATACAATACAGTACTCTTGAAACACTGACAAACTGCGAAGAGATGACAAACTGAGTGTCAAATTGAGTATAGTTCTACAAACTTATCTGGCCCGGTGGCCAAAAGTAGAACTAACGACGCCAGTTTGAAATGTCAATCGGCCTGTTATTCCCTGACATTCCTGCCATTGATTGTTTTGTGCGCGTATTTATTTTTCTTTTTGTGGTTTTTAATTGTGAATAATGCCGAAAGCCTTAAAAAGTGATGCGAGGAACGTTATATTAGGCACCAATTATACCCTTCAATAAGTTGTATGAACGCGTAGCTGCTGCAACAGGTTAGTGTTGTCAGCTTCTGAAAAAATACGAAATTCCCCCTTGCACTTTAAATTAAAATAGATATTTTAAAATATTCATTATTTATTTAATTTTTGCTATTTCCATTGTAGGTGACGGGGAGTGATTTGTAAGACAACTTGTGAAAGAAAACGAGCAAGCAGATGTAAAAATTTATAGCAGATCAGAATATTGGTAGATCGAATTCTGAAATGCCTACATTGATTGGAGAAGCTTTTGATAAAATAACAGTCAATGAATGGCAAAAGCATTGCGATCGTGTAAAAATATTGAAAATGAGTATCGAAAGAGGGATGGATACTTAGCGAGAGGACGACGACGTTTCATCATTCATTTAGGTAGTGAAAGTGAAAGCAGTGATTACGATAATGATGATGATGAAATGACTTCTGAATTAAACAATTCCGGTGACATAATAATACCTGGAGTATCTCCGTTAGAGAACACTCAGCTGCCAGCGGGCCAGATAAGTTTGTGGAACATATTAATATTCATATCTACTAACAAAATAAAGTTATAACAACAAGTATGATATAATTGTATTTGTTATATACATATATATATATTACATATATTCTAGTTACACTTATTTGTGAATGTCTTTTGTTCCAGGCCCCAAACTGACTCCATAATGACAAATATTGGATAGTTTAATTGGCCGTTAATATAATATACCCATGTGTAGTCAACACTTGACAACTGGCACAAATTGTTGAAATATTCAACAGATTACCACAATAAAAAAAAAATAAAAAAATTTATATATATATATATATATATATATTATTTGTTTTTACCATAAAGTTAGTAGGTATACTAACAGGTAGGTATACTAACTTTATGGTTTTTAGTGTCTATAGTCTTTGACAATAGTTCACAATAGAATCTTTATGGTCGAATTTCGAACAAATGAGACCTCTTTGTAGTATAAAGAACTATTTAAACTGGGTCGTAAGTTTTGGACATTCTGTTGTTTGAAACATTTTAGAGGTGACTTTGCGACTTGGTATATTGGGAAAAAGGAAGTTGAAACGTGTTCTTAATAGGCTATTATTATTCGACTGTTGTTGAGTTCTTTTTTTGTATGTTTCCCGATTGGTTTTCTCCTTATGTAGTGACAATAGTTTCTCACATAATAATTTTTTCCCTGGATACTGGATCTTTCCCTCACTTCCCGCTCATTAATAAAAATAAAAATAATAAAAAACGTTTTCATTCACGTAGACTTTAAAAAAGCGCTTGTAAATATTCAGAACATGTTCGTAGTAATATTTAATCTATATATATAAAAATCAATGCCACTTTTCGTTGTAATGTTATAACTCAACAACGCCTTTACCGATTTGGCTAATTTTGGTCTTGAATTATTCGTGGCAGTCCAGGGAAGGTTTGTACGTAGAGAAAATTTTAAAAAGTCTATAATCAACATCTATTAGCATTTGAAAAAAAAATTAGATAGAGAATAAAAGCTCGAAATCAGGATGGCCAAGAGTCGCATTTCATTTAAAAGAAAAGTTCGTGAGCATTTACTTCGCAAATTGTTAGCAGAAACCCCCCAGTTATAATAAAAAAAAAAAACGTTTTTATTCACGTAGACTTTAAAAAAGCGCTTGTTAATAGTCAGAACATGTTCGTGGTAATATATAATTAATTTATAATTATTTCTAGGTACATATAGATATTTAGGTACACGGATTGTAGGAAATAATTTACAATAAGATTTATTTTATAATAGTAACGATATTTAGCTAACTTAAATTAAGTTATTGTCAAGGATCATGTGTAGGTTTAATTTACTAAATTTTAAATTTTAGCTGTATTTTTACTACATTTTATGACCGGATTTTATAGTATAGTATTATATAGTATAATATAGTATTGCATAGTATAGTATTGTGCTGTCCAGTTTTACTATTTTAGAAGTCTCTCAGTATGCTTTCTCTGCACCACCCTAAGGTTGACTGGCAGAAAATGCCTTGGGCATTAAGTCCGCCTTTGTACTATTTGATGTGCATAAATAGACTTTATACATATAATAAAATCGTGGAAAGTCAAAACTGTACATTGAATATTTTTTAAAAAGGATATGGGGATATTGATCTGCTATCGATATCGAAGCCAAAACTATAGTTTTATGAATTTTTGTCTGTTTGTCTGTATGTACGTCCGGGCTAAACTCAGAAAGTACTACATATTATCACGCTATCACCTACGGGGGAGGAGCTATGATGATTTATAAAGTTTAACACGGGTAAAACCGCGGGGCACAGCTAGTTAGAAAATAAAAATAGTGTTTGGAATTCAGCTTCTATACTATAAGTTAACACTGCTCTCAAATAGATGGACTGATTTCGATGCGGTTTTTACCATTTGAAAGCCAATTTCCTTGCGGTGGTTCTTAGCTATGTTTGGTTAATATCGGTCCAGCAGTGTAACAGTATCAGCTCTATTCCAAAATGATGTAATTATAGTATGAAGTTGGGGGTTTTTCATCAGTTAGATACTTACTTATCGTATGGGCAGTGGTTACTCTAGTGTCTGAATTGTTCAAGCCGCCCAGTAGGCCTCTGACATGGCTTAACGGCTGTTGTCTAATGGGTACAACCGGGACCGACAGCTTAACGTGCCCTCCGAAGCACGGAGACGCTCAGAAATTAAAACACTTTGCCGGTCACCCATCTATGGACTGACCGCGAGTGTACTATGCCAAATCGAACGCCAAGTAATCGAATTTCTTTATTAGTTATTGTCAAAGAGATTATGTTTAAGTTTCATTATCGACGATTGATTGACGGTCACCGTAGCCTAGTTGGTAGTGATCCTGCCTATGAAGCTGGTGGTCCTGGGTTCGAATCCCGGTAAGTGCAAATATTTGTGTGATGAGCACGAATATTTGTTTCTGAGTCATGGATGTTTGCTATGTATATAAGTATTTATCTATGTATATAAGTATGTATATCGTCGCCTGGTACCCATAGTACAAGCTTTGCTTAGTTTGGGGCTAGGATGATCTGTGTGACATTGTCCCTAGATATTATTATTATTATTATCGAAATTTATAGTATTAGCTATATTTTACTACATATTGTCTGAATGGTTCTGTCTATATTAAGGTAATATTATTATGGCGGACCTTGTGTTTATAACGACGTTCGCGCTTTAATTCTACCATCGGATCCAATGCGCCCGAACTGAGAAGACCCAGCGAAACAAACTTTAGGTTCATCTACTACCGGTTTCAATAGTTGAGACGGTCCGGCGAAACATACTCAAGCGGGCATGAACACGGGATTTGGTCCACTTATAGTTATGTTTGGTGCGATTTAATTCTCTTACCCATCAGCCCATTGATGTCATAAGTGAGCTGTTTCCAGGCGAACACCTCCTGCAGCTTGCCGACCCTCACATCCTGAGCCTTCAGAGAGGCGGCCAGGAGTAACGGCAGAATCAGCAATAACTTCATCTTGAGCTGAAAACAATAGCATACCTCCTTATTATTAAAAACGGACGTGAAGGGCTAACATATTGGAAAATTATAACTGGTAACTAACATAATTAATTTTATGTTGGACAAGCTGTGCCTGCGACTTCGTCCGCGTGTTAATTAGTTATTTTTTATTTTTTTTTGTAAAATAAAATACTTTTTCTAAAATAAAAGTAGCCTAAGTTACTCCTTATTACATCAGCTACCTGCCAATAAAAGTCCCGTCAAAATTGGTCCAGCCATTTCAGATATTAGCCGGAACAAACAGACGGACAAAAATTGTAAAAAATGATTTTTTTGTGTATGTACCGTATATATATTCATATTTATGTAGTAAAAACCGGTTATTTCAATATTACAAACAGACACCCCAATTTTATTTATTTGTATAGATGTATAGATTCGGGCAACCGTTTCGTCCTCTACAGGAGGACGTCTTCAGAACGATAGCACACGTGCAGACGCCAGCACATCAAGCTACCCCAAGCTGTCAAATTTCCCCAATTGAAAGTGAACCTTATGCTTTTGTGATAAAGTTGAAAATCTATAAAAAAAATTTGCCAGATTGGGGTAGCTGGATGTGCTGGCGTCTGTACATCATTGGTACACAGAGTCCTATTTCTACCATACTTAAAAGGGGTAACTGATAAAATCGGACAATTGATTCACCGTAGATATTGCATCTAAACGGTATTCCTGCCCCTTACCCGACTAAGACAATAGGTGTGCTGCCCTAAATACACAGAACTGCTAAATGCCCCGTTTAATTGCAGTAAGAGCTATATGGGTGAAACGGAACGTAGGCTCCACTGACACAGACTTGCTAAACACATCAGAAGCACGAAGAAATGTGACCGGAACGGATCAACAATCGCAGAACACACTATTGATGAGGGCATCTCGTACTACATGCGTATTGACAAAACAACATTTCTAGTCTCTTAAGCATTTGTGTCACGTAAGCTACGTGAGCAAATTTAAATAAGCAGACGTCCGAACTCAACCGCGATAGTGGTTAGTGCATTACTGTTAGGTACCTATGTGGAAACTGGTTTTACCGAATATACCCTACACTCATGACAGTCTTAAACGCCGACTTCGTCAGTGCGTAACATCCAACTCTGTGTTCCGCAACTAGATGGCGTTGACAGACAGTTGATTCTCCACAGACACATATAGGAACTACCACCCAATGTACCCTCCATCCGCCCTGTCACAAAGAAGCGCGCGCGGGACCACAGAGTACATTTGTAATTTTTTTAATAATATAAAAATGTGAGCCGTCACGGGACGCCTGGCAGATGTGAAACATCGACATTATTTTGTAAAAGTAATATTCAGAAAAGAACATATTGTCTAAATATGTCTAAATAATAAAATAAAAAGTCGATTGCGCATGGCGACGCGTCGCCACACCGTACACACTACTATCGTATAGCGTGGTGACGCGTCGCCACGGCATGCGTCGCCACGCCAGAAATCAGTTTTACGTGCGGCTGTAGATGTTTCACATCAATATGTGTGATTAAAAGATTATATGATGTGTTTTAAGAGAGGTAGGGCACAGCGTTCATTCGCTCAAAGAGCAGCCTGACTGGGGAAGTATCCACCTTACAGAAGACATTCCTTAATAATAACATTAATAATTTTAATTTTGTGTTTCCGAGTGGAGTAAGGTCGCCAGAGCTCATTGGGGTGGGGGGAAGGGTCAGCAACACTTGTTTGCTGACTTTTAAAGGCCGGCAACGCACCCGCCACACCTTACGACATTTGGTGTTGCGAATGTCATGGGCGGTGGTGATCACTTACCAGAAGATGACCTACTTGCTCGTTTGTCAAAAAAAAAAAAATATCCTGGGGCATTATTTACACACGGCCATCTGATTCCAATTGTTGGCTAACCTTAATAAATAAATAAATAAAAATATCAAGCTATACATTTCCAGTATAAGCTGACCTGTCTTTGTATGAAAATCCTATTTAACACGAGATCAGCTTATACTGGAAACGTATAACTTGATGGGTAGCCGTGTGTGCCATGGAAACCAGATAACTGATATACTACTTTTCTTTTGTAAATACATACTGATATAGATAAACTAGCGGCCCGGTACGTGCTTCGCTACGCATAAGGCAAAGTAATAAAAAAATATATTATTAATTTCCTTTATTCAAACAAAAAAATATTTTAAATTGCTAGCTAGTAAAAACTACGATTTTACACTTTTTCAAGACTTTTTGAAATTTTCTCTACGTACAAACCTTCCCTGGACTCCCACGAATAATTCAAGCCCAAAATTAGCCAAATCGGTAAAGGCGTTGTTGAGTTATAACATTACACCGAAAAGTGGCATTGATTTATATATATATAAGATTACACACAGAATCAGGACAAACAGACATGTTTATGCGCACAAATATCTGCCTGGGTCGGACGCGACATAGTGCGGATCTCATTGGACCTGAAGATGGTTTCGTGAAGAGATCGAAACTGTTGGTTAAGTCTAATATAAAACTAATTACGTGAGTTACCTGTTATAATTTTTCACAATTCATTATCGGTAGGTATTTAATTTCAATATTAAAAATTTTTGGAACGAAGTTCCTTATCGCGCGTTGTGAAAGGGGGCTAGACGGAAAAAAATCTTACGAAAAGTTGTCACGACACTTTTTGCAGCTGTGCGGCGTGCGCATGTTTCTCTGTCTGTCTCTCTCTCTCTCTCTTATAGAAAGCAAGCTAGATATTTTCATTTCTATTTCGCATTGAACAGTGTGGTGTCGCGACGATTATTTTTGTTGAGTGTATACAGGTTTTTGTACATAATAAATAATAAGAAATACTTCGTTCCACCCGGGTGTCCCTTGACACCTCTCAAGTTTCATTTTTATTTACGCTGCACCGATTACAGAGATTATACTGAAGAGGCCCCTTCAGTATAATCTCTGTAATCGGTCATGTAAAAATAAACGGTAAACGGGAGGCAAAATACGTTATGAAATTTTTACTATAGCCAGAGATTTATTCCCGAGAAACACTAGAAACTCGAATAGACTAGTGCTACCATGGAAAACTCACACAACCCTATTCTCAAAAAAATGTTATGCGATGTGTGTAAAAATGTTTAATGCCTTACCTTTGATTTCAAAATATTACCTATATAAAACAAGGCTAAAGGCATGGCTTTTGGAGAAAAATTATTATTACACTACAATATATATACGCTAATACGCTAATGAGCTATTGACACACAGAACTAAAGTGTGATTTAATATTAATGAGTTATATAATTGTATTTTTTTTAAGCTATTGCATAGCTTCTATCGCGGGCCTTGAGCGTGGGGACCGAATCCAGAAATTCCGTAACGAAAAAACCTAACACCCCCTACTCCGACCGCCATCTATCGATAAATACCAGAACTTTTAATGACTATTTGAAATATCACGCTTGTCTCTTTAGTTCAGCAACCCGCCTTTAGGTGGCATTGGTTGTATTGAAAACTACCGTAATCAGCTGTTTGTGAGAAAGTATATTTATCATCTACGTACAACAGTGAATATCTGTACTCGTATAATTTGTGTACATAGTGTTTTAAATATGAATAAACAAAGTGCATTTATTAATGAAGAAAGTCACGAAAAATTGTGAAAGAAAATGAGTTAGTACTCTATATACATTCATTTTATTATTATTATCACAAATGCTGTATTATAAAATAAATAAATAATTATAATTGCATAAGTTGATAAAAAATGCTTTACCGCGGCAGTCTCCGAGTGCCACACGTCTTTTTTTATTTAATTGTTAGATATATTATTATGTATACTTGACATAGAGAATCTGTAATGTAATTAATTTAATTTGAATTATATAGTTTGACATTGTATGTATTTGCATGCTTGTGAGCAAAATATGAGGACTTTATGTTTTTAACATCTATACCATATTTTGAGCAAATAAAGAAATTGAAATTAAAAATCTGCTTCCAACGTCAAGTTATGGGAAGGCAGTCCTGATAAGTCTGAGAAATTGAGAAAATTTATAGCTAGCAGCAATAAAGACTTATGTACCTATGTCTCTCGAAAGAGTAACACAAAGCGGCCTAGTGCGAGTCGGACTCGCCCATGAAGGGTTTACGGAACCCCTCATGTATTGCAAGTAATATTAATGTATTTTTTTTTTTTTTGTAAGATTATGTATTTACAAACTAATAACTAATCTGACATTGAAACATTTACTGAATTAATTGATAGAAAAACTATCAATTAATTAATTATTATTATAAATGACTTATATATTGCATGAAAACTTAAAGTTACTTTACTTTACCTTAAACTTAAAGTACCCCGCGACACTGGGGTTAGATTCCCAAGTGCGGGCGCGGTCTTTATAAAAAAAAAGAAAAAAAAAAGTTTTGGTTATATGTCAATATATAATAATAAAATACATATTATATATATATATATATATATATATATATATATATATATATATATATATATATATATATAGATATATAATATGTATTTTATTATTAACCAAAACTTTTTTCTTTTTTTTAAAAAGACAACGCCCGCACTAGTGAATCTATTCCCTGTGTCGCGGGGTACTTTACAAACATATAATAGACGGACACAAATTACATCCAGACTCAGAACAACTATTTATGGGCCAAACAAATAGTTGTCCGGCGCGGGACTCGAACCCGCGACATTAAGCGGCGAGGCGACTGTCGTAGCCGCTGCGCCACACGTGCAGTCGAAACTTAGATAGTATTAATATTAAATACCTATAAATAAAAAACTGAATTTATATCGTCGCCTGTGGGCAAGGTGCCCAGAAGAAAGCTGGCCACGTTACCCCGTTGAATAGCGAGGCTAATACCTTGTTTTAAGTACGAGCCAGCTCTCTGGTCACCTGACGACTTGATAAGACGCCTGGACAGCTCCCTAACGAAAACACGTGCTTCTGGGCCCCAGGGACCCATTGTGTCATATATCCTCCACCGATTGATACATATTTTCTTCGCTTAAGGGCCTCCGCGGATTCAGCCACAACTCCCGCCGCCCTCCAGCTGATTGGTAGGTGGGAGGGAGCCAGTGTGTCAACACAGGTTGCATGCCACACCAAAGGACTTCCCTCGACTCCAAGGAACCGTCGTCATTCCATCAGGCCTCTTGCCATCGTCACGTGAAATACCGTTGGGCTCTAAAAGAGCCGGCACGTGGACGATAGCAAGGGTCCGGTGGATGACGTCATTGAGGGCGGCATGGCGCGAATGACGTCCGGCGCTACGGCGCGCGGCGGCAAGATAGACCATGATAGCCTAAGCGATCTACCTCAACTCCACAGGGACAATTGTGTGCTTTTGTTTGGGAGATGCCCAGAAGCAGACCGACTGCAATGGAAGACATATTGTTATCCAAAAGCGTTCCTATAATGGTCGAAGGGATTGCCTGCAACCTTTTATTATGTTTGAGTTGGTTGAATGAAATGTCAATTGCGAATTACGATTATAATAAAAATATCTATAATATCTAGGGCAATGTCACACAGATCATCCTAGCCCCAAACTAAGCAAAGCTTGTACTATGGGTACCAGGCGACGGTATACATACTTATATAGATAGATAAATACTTAAATACATAGAAAACATCCATGACTCAGAAACAAATATTCGTGCTCATCACACAAATATTTGCACTTACCGGCATTCGAACCCAGGACCACCAGCTTCGTAGGCAGGAGCACTACCAACTAGGCTACGATGACCGTCAAAAAAAACCGATTTATGACGTATTAAAAAAACTATCTTCGTTAAAACCAATTTTCGGTGGAAGTTTGCATAGTAATGTACATCATATATTTTTTCTTAGTTTTATCATTCTCTTATTTTAGAAGTAACAGGGAGGGGGGGAGGGGGACACATTTTTCCACTTCGTAAGAGTCTCTTGTGCAAACTATTCAATTTAGAAAATATATATATTAGATAGTTACCCCACTGTCATTTATGAAGACCAGTCCATAAATACCCCACAAGTATGAGTTTGATAAAAAAATGTCGAGTTTCAGTTCTAAGTGAGGGGAACTGCCAAAACTTATTGTTTTTTTTCTATTTTTGTGAGAAAATCTTAATGATAAAACTCTCTCCCTTTCTATCTTCACCAACTCATATCTCCCACTCAACTTCTGTTTGCCTATCCCGATTACACATCGTAACGCTCTCCTTGCGTATTCACCAACTTATTTTAAGAGAAGCATGCATTAAGTAGTTTTACTTTAAAAATAATAATAAAATGAAATATATCTTTAACCGACTTTATTTGTTTTGTCACACAAACAGAATAATGACATAAAAACAATATAATTTGAACTAATAATATAGCACTTATACCGGGTTATATGTAAAACACCAACAACGAATTTCGTACGCATGGCATTAATTATGATGACATTTAAATTTGAGACCCAACTTACTCACAAACAACAACTCTAATACGTTACCTAAACTAATAAACAAAATAACTATTAAAATATTCAAGAGGAAGAAGTGTTAAATTAGTCATAAAGAAGGATAGGGTAATAATTCAGATGCCGAAATCAATAAAAATAATAAAAGCGACTTCTACTATAAAGTGGTTATAATATAGTATTATTGACCGACTTGAAATGAAGAAGGTCCTGGGACATTATTAACACACGGCCATCTGATCCCAAACTAAGCAGAGCTTGTACTATATAATACTACATAATTTCTACTTTTCTATTTTAAATACATAGATATGAACTTATGTATCCTGGGATATGCTGGGATGGCATTATTCACACACGGCTATCTGATCCCAAACTAAGCAGAGACTACCATGGAAACCAGATAACTGATATACTACATATAAGTACTACTTTTTTATATTTACAAAAAAGTAGTATATGTAGTATATCAGTTGTCTGGTTTCCATAGTACAAGCTCTGCTTAGTTTGGGATCAGATGGCCATGTATATTATTATTGTTATTATTACTTTATCGTTATGAATGCTTTTATAATGTATTAATTAAAATTACCCACCTGTTCGTATTTTAGAAACTTATAACTATTTGCTTAACTTTTTAAAAACAAATCACTTCCACTGCCACCATAAACAATCTACAGATTCACTCTCACAGTATTAAACATTAATTTCTTAAATATATTTAATATAGTTTTAATAAGATTTTTTCTTTATATCACGACGCGACTAATCTACAGAACTTAGTAAGTTCGAATGTAGGTATGTGTGTCAAACATTGTTTACGAATGATGGAATAGTTAAGTACGAGACTAGTGTTGGCGCTTTATCGATAAAGTGTCGATGTTTCTTACATCGATATTTTCAGGTTACTACATATTTTAAGTCAGTTATAGTATGGTGATTAGTACCTCACATAAGTTATGAAATATAACTTATATTCAAGGTGGCATTGTAGCTTGAATACAAGTTTGCTGAGAAGCTTACTAACCACCGAAATTTATATGATTTAACTATGTAATATTTACCAAATAATTAAGTATGTAGTTATAATTTGAATGTCAATGGTCGCAGCGGTTAAGACTGACGTCTCGCCATGTCGTGTCCCGGGTTCGGTTCTGAGGTTTTACCCGTGATAAAATTGATAAATTATAGTCTGCGTGTTATTTAGATATATAAGCTATGATTCGCCGATGAAGGTAAAAAATTATGATTCGCCGATGAAGGTAAAAAATTACTAAATCGTTCGTTCAATCGGCTTCCATGAGCACATGTGACGTCATTAAAGGTCAGAAACCGATTATCAACGTTGAAACCGATTGAACGAATTTTTTAGTAATTTTTACCTTCATCTATTTGAACAAATTCAAATATTTATTTGTCAAAATGTGGTAAAAAAT